>JAIOKQ010001003.1:1492127-2984255 GCA_020654165.1 Oryctes rhinoceros
AACAATAGAACAAAACAATAGAAACCAATTGATTAGTTCTAGAACTTTTTCGTGCAAAAGCTATTTTGGAAAAAAGAAATTTTGAGCGAATTTCAATATTTATAGCGCTAGATATGCATTGCTAACACACCAAAAGTACCGTTGCGCGACATCCAATGGAATCTACAAACTTACGACGTTCATCGCAATTGGTGACTTATACATGTTAACTTATTTATTTATTATTTGTACTAATACAGTAATATCAAATTCATATAAAAGTTAAGTAATAGATGGAATTCAACGTCTTTCTGTTTTTCAGCGACTCCTACGGAGCTAATAAATCATTATATGTGCATACGTAAAAAGACGATTGTCACGAAACTGTGATAATACTGGACAGGCAGGAAACATCATCATCCTTTACGACTGCCGGTACTGCAGAAACGTAAATCAGCATATTACAAAGTACTTTAGAAGAGCGAACGCGAGTCAACATTTGTTATTTTGACAAACAACAGTGAAAATTTGTCAGTCTATGTTCACAGTTATTGTGATAGAGAATGATTTCTTGAGCAACTGTACGTCCTACACCAACGGTGGTAATAAGCTCCTAAACCGAAGATCCAATTACCCAATTAACTTTTAATCAATTAACTTTCGATCCAGTTCGGTGTGTTAATATTCTCGAATCCGGCAAACGAAACGAACGCAATACCTTCGAAGCCTTTAAATTCTATCCTAATTGTATGAAGTTGGATTTCGGCCACACAGGGTGGGCGTGGGTAGCGAAGAAGTCCTTTCGTTAGATCGATGCTTCAGACCACCACCAAAAGCTAAACTTGGCTCGAAGATTCCATGGAAATATCTTAAGTAAACTGTTTAGTATATTGAAACAATGTAACGTTAACTTGATTTAGCACTAAGATAGACTAGCTTTGAAACCAGTCCGTGATTGGTGAAGAGGTTTCAGAAGGTGCTGAAATCAACGTACGCACAACTTTCTTTCTTTCAATTTTACATTGTTCACTAGAAATCTTCTTAAAGCTACGTATAAAGATAGTCTCGAAATGTTCCTAGTGAGAAACATTCTTGTAGGAAGCAGATAAGAACTCTGATAGGCGATGGATAAATTGGAGAGGCAAACCACCGATATCGCTAACGGATTCATTCGAAAATATACGCAATGATTTTCAACATGAATTGATTTTGTTTAAGTTTAACAACTTAATGATATGTACATCATCACCATCTGAAAATAATCAACTTAGAAAACACTCATTAAGGACGTTTAGTGATATGCAATTTGTGAGATACATGGCAATTCTAAATTCCTCGAAGTTTCTTTCTTGCTTCAAAATTTCCTGAAATTCGTTCGGCAGGATGTACCCAATAAAGATTTCTGTGAAGTGAGAAAATATTATTTTGTTAGCAGCTGCTTTTAGTTAGAGCATCTTTTACAACAAGTATTTGGCAAAAACAAGCGAATAATTTCAAATTGGAACTGTTTTAAGGAAATCGCAAATAAATACGAATTACACTCCGCCAAAAAAGTATCGCATAAACTAAAAAAGGGCATTTATAAACCAAGATATTTTTATACGTTCACAAAAAGTTTGCCTCGTGTATGTGAACTATAAAAACACTAACGAAATCATGGAACATAGCTTTTTTACTTTTTTTTTCTAAAAGAACACATTTAGAAAAATGCATATGTGTAAGGTTTGTTCAGTTGTTTATTGAAAGTCTTCCTAAACGGACAAATTTTAAAGTGCGAAGTCAGAGTTCTGTACCGACGCTTTTAAAACTAAAATGAGCAATTTAACTTCAGAACAAGTGGCTGCTATAGTTGCTTTAATCGAAGATGGACGATCTCAAGCATACGTTGCTAATTTGATGAACATGAATCAGTCAAGTGTTTCTAGAGCCGTAGCCAGATATAGGGAAACAGGCAATTACAGTAGAAGACCCGTACCAGGTCGTCCAAGACGTTCTACTCGCCAAGATGACCGCTATTTACTACTACAAGCGTTACGTCGAAGACATGTAACTGCGAGACAATTGCAGAACGACTTGGCTAGAGTCGGAAATACTCGTGTGAGTACTCAAACTATTCGGAATAGGTTACGACAGGGTGGATTAAGAGCTAGAGTAGCTGTAACAGCCCCTCGTCTCACTAGGAACCACCGAGTGGCTCGCTTAATGTTTGCCAGAGAACATGTAAATCGGAACATTAATGACCGGGTCAATATACTCTTCACAGATGAGTCAAGATTTGGTCTTTACACCTCAGATAGGCGTATCTCAGTGTACAGACGAGACGGTGAGCGCTATTCGCAGTGTAATATCAGACCTAGACCTAATCTCGCTGGTGGCTCTATTATGGTTTGGGGAGGCATCTGTTTAACAGGTCGTACAGAGTTAGTACCAGCAGACAGAGGTACAGTGACCGCCCACAGGTATATAACGGACATTTTAGAAGAACATGTAGTACCATATGCGCCAATTATAGGAAACGAATTCATGTTAATGCACGATGATGCACGACCGCATGTTGCGATAATCGTCCAGGAATACCTTAACGATGTTGGTATTAAAGTATTAGATTGGCCTGCGGTAAGTCCGGACATGAACCCAAAATGTTGCCCCGGCGGACCTGCATGGACTAGAAAATGCTCTCCGTGACGAGTGGGAGAATTTGGATCAGGCTTATATACGGAGGTTAATCGAATCTCTGCCAAACCGTACGCGAGCGGTCATAAGAGCCAGAGGTGGCAATACTCAGTATTAAAAGCTACTGTTACGACATTTCTCTTTCCAAAATTATAATTTCTTGTTTTAATAAAAATCTCAAGTATGAGTTCTTGTTTTTATTTGGCCTGTATTTTATTTCAACAATCATAGAAATTATATCTTAGAGCGCATTAAAGTATATTTACAACTTTATGCTACGAACAAAGATTATGCGATACTTTTGTGATTCAAAACTAAATTATGCGATACTTTTTTGGCGGAGTGTATTTCAATGCACTAGAGCACAATTTGAAGCAGCACTCCCCTGAACAGCAACCAAATTCAACCTAAACGGATCAACTAGCGTTCATTTCTGTACGGCTACAAGGCGATCGTTCTTCTTTATTATTTCCCGCAAAAAAAAAAAAAAACATCCGCCATCAAAAAGAAATTGTGTCAATAGAGACGTGGCAAAAAAATGATCCTCCTGCGGCTCTCCCTGCTTCTCCACTTCTTACCGTCCGCAGACGTCACACCACCCGCGCAAAATACCCGTTGATATCTCGCAGTCGTAAAAAACTTTTCTTCGGAGTTTCGGTAATAAGTACGGTCTCGATGCCGAACTTAAGGATCGTAGGGCGTCCTTACGCGAAGAAATTGAGTCATTTAAATTCCGATGCCTCTAATATAACTTTCTCCTCTTCCTTTTTTTTTTATATACGTCCATATGCTATGTATGTGCTTAACGATGTCTGTGAGGAACGGCTTCCACGGAAGGACTTTGTATGTAGTTAAGGAAAAAGTCGAATTTGCGGTGAAATACGGCTCCTCCATAATTTTTAAGATATTCCTAAATATCTCTGCAAATGTACAAAATTTGTCGAACGTTAGTGGGTGTGCTGTTTGCGGCTATAAGCTCGTATCTAACCGGGTTATGCGCAGAAGAGGAACCGTTGGGTTTATTTGTGTGAACTGAGATTACGGCCTGATCGCGGATAACAATTAATTACGTTTATGTATCGAATCGATGTCTGTGTTTGTGTCTATTAGGGCTTAGGTCTATTAGGTATTTGTTTTGTGTAATCGAGCTTGGTTATCCAACTAGGTACCTACATTTGTACCAGTCTACAAGGTTGGGGTAGGGGAGTTTCGATTTTCTATTGTTGTTGCTGTACTTCCGATTTAATCCTATATTTTTGCGGATTATAGCAGGTCTTGTTGGGAAGATAAAACGCTTCGCATTTACCGAACAATTGTTCTTATTTATTGTAAGCTAATGACGAGATGAGAGTCGTCCAATATGAAAATTCCTTTTCCAAGACTTCACGTCCAGCGACTCACGTAAGGTAGTTGATCGTCTAACGTAAACGCACGTAATTTAAGATGACCACCATGAAAAAATCGAACGAGCTAAGGTATGGAGGACGTACAACATCTTCTACGTCCAATCTATCGATTTGGGGAAGTAGCACCTAACTCGCTTATCGTAGTGAGAAGGCGGCTCCGTCCTGTTGAAACCAAAAATTTTGAGAAAATGACATGTGGGAATAGGTAGATCTAAATATATACTTTCAAGAACCTTCAGAACCTGCTTTCAGCAATTCCCATCGAAATATTCAACTTTTGCGGATGTTGAGTATGAGTTTCAGGAATTCTCATTCGAGCAGTAGCCTCAATTATGAACATTTAATTGCGGAATTTAGTTTTTATTCATCCTTTTAGATAAGGTGATGAATGACCAAAAGCAGCTTCGCTGCGATTTAAATCCGTTCTTTTGATCTTCTATACTACAAAAATTTTATTGTTGAGTTTCTCTTTACTTTTTCTTCGTTGTGTGCATGTTCACCGTAAGAGATTCTATTTCGTCCTTTCTCTTATCAAGCTTGATGGATATCAGACGTGATTGCAACGGATTGAGGTGTTAAATTGGTGAGTACGTTCCAATTGTCTTTTCCAAATGTGCTCTAATTAATTCAATTTTGCGGTAATATCTTAACTCGTTTGAATTTTAATGTCTTTGCCTAATTTTATATTCTACCATATCGCTTAACCATTTTTCTTTTAATCGCGTGCATATGTATGCAATGACCCACATATCTTCCTTTCTTTTTCATGTTAAATTTCTTGTAATTTAAGTTATTTTACTAATTGCCCAAGTTTTTTTTTATTTCTTTGGCTTCATTATTCATTTTCACATTTCTTTTTTGTTTATCTTCCCCCATAAATTCGATCACTTAGCTCTTTTTTGCTGACTATTCAGCGTTTTCAGGTGCTTGGAAAAGAATCAAGATTATACGGCTCAGCACAGGGCACAGTGATTCAAAATACCCACATATCCGGGGGTATCATTGGCTTTTTATTTACCTCATTTTTTTCTTAACATATCCAAAGAAAATAAATTTTTGAATTTACGTTAATGACGAGTTATATGCTTTCCACAAATTAGGAGGAGCTGTAACAAAGTTTTTTTTTATTTTCTTCTTTATTTAAATAAGAACTTTAATGAACCTCTGCCATACCCTGCCCTGAGCGCCGCTCTAATCTGAGGCACAAGGTAAGGTATATCAATACGCTGTGAATATTATATTAATGGAAGTATAATAATCTACATTATTATATGAGCGCTGGTAGTCGATCGCAGGAAAGTCGTATATATTTTTACTACAAAACAGCTTACATCTGCATCAGATACGACCGTTGATATGCTTGACATCTTAAACTCCCCGCTTCCACCGAAACTTCATAATTCTCTTGAATTTCCGAATTCGGGATCGTCCGCTTCCAGTAAACTCGAGCAATTTCACACAAAGCAATTGAGGAACCAAATTACATCGACGTACAACACTTATGTTAACGCAAACGGGAGAAACCTAGTTTCTTCTTCATTTACGACGTCGACAACCGTAAAAAACCAAACGATTAGAGTAGCTATAACGGCGCTGGGTTATAGTATCCACAGTCGACATCGTCTCCAGGAAAATTAGCCACCGTGACGTAAACTCGTATCATTCCGTTGCGTTGGGACGTAACCAGCGTACATAGTAACACGTACGATATACTTATAGCGTGCAGTTACTCGCGTCCATCAAAAGAAAATCACTTTTCGGCTTGCGAGTATTAACGATATTCGAGAGACGTAGCGCACGTGAATGTAGGGCTCATGCACGGGTGAAGTGGGAACAAAGTTCGTATCGTATGAAGAAAGAAAGTAGAAGCAAATGTACGCTCTGTACATATACGGATACATAATGTGTCTAGATATATGTGCCGCGTCGAGTTCTCGCCAGTGTGTTGACAAGCATCTCGTGTGTCGTATAGTAACATCGGGTCGTAAATCTAAGTAGGTTGTTGTCTACACGAGGGTCGTACATCAGAGTTTATGTCGGCGTATAAAGACAACGTCTATCATGGTCTCTCATATTAGAGAGCCTGTCGAGGGCTAATATGTATATTGGACGGCATACGGTCAGATTATTTGTATGGAAATTGCTAATTGCGGAAAAGAAGCATGTCTAATATACAGGGTGTGGTGAAGTTGATCAAGGAAGATCGACGTGTGGTATATTGCGAGAGCAGCAGCCTCCGTTCCTGAAGTATACCGAATATAATATTATAACATTTTACAATTAATGCCAATTAGTTTAGCTGCTTGGTCGACTGCTCCAATTGGTCGAATCACCGCTGCAGTAGTTGGTTTCAGAGAACGTATCTTAAAGCACTTAAAGGGCATTAATTTAAAACTCAACATCTCCACTTCGAAGCAAAATTGCGTTGCACATCATTGAGACACAAACGATCACTTGTTGCCGCTAACGGAAAACAATAGTCAAAATCTTCAGTTGAAGTACAGCATCAAATATAAGCCGTTCGTGCAATACTTGAGATATACAAATACGCACAATAAGGCTTTAACTTCATAATTATACGAGGCCGGTCCAAAAATTTTGTATTAAACGAATTCAGTTGTTTTGCAAATATGTGCAAGAAAAAAGGATCTCGTGCGGTTATTGAGCACTTCCACATTGACGGGAGCAAACCAAGAGATCAAAGAGGAGGAAATATGTAACCTGTTTGCCTGGCCACTTCAATTTGTACTAATTCATCAAGAAGAAGAGGTTAAGTAAACGGCCTATTTGCGTATGAGGAAGGGCACAGTCACTCCAACGAAGTATCGCCACTTCTTGGATATCGAATGAAACATTTTCTTTGTTTAAGCATTTAATTCTATTAGTCGAATATAAGAATTCTTTAAAAAAATATTTTTTTGATTCAAATATATCATTTAAAATACATTTATTTGCATAATGTTTACGAAAGTTAGTTACATAGTGTCGACCTAATTGCTCAAGAACGTTTCTCACATGGGCCTTCTTCAGGAGAGGGAGACCACCGCTAGCACGGTAACTCTATTTATGAACTACGCCAAAGGCATAAATGATGATTATGGGTGGAATGTCGAGCTTTCGATTAATCATGACACAGCCTAGACGCGGAACACGTTTTATTTTAACCGACTCTGGGTGTAGAAGCCTGCGTTATTATTTCAAATAGAAAGACAGAAAAGAAAATATAAATTCGATCTATCATAATACAGTAACCGTAGCTTCCTATACACCTTATTATATTCGGCATCGAATAAACGAATCTTAGATTAGGCATAAATAGACGTTCGAAAGGCTGGAATTTAAAATAAATAAGTCTAATTCCGTCTTCTCGAATTTCTGAATCCTGCTCTTGAATTCGGCAAGTTTGGCTCAATGACTCTGCAGCGTAGGAAGTTGTCCATTAAGATCAATGCAAACTGCGCTATTTACTTCAACAACAGGTGCTTAACACTGTTGTTCCGAAATATAATTATTTCGGAATTATATTAATAGAACTAACTAAAACTAATAGAACCAATCTATCTCGTACTTCAAGAGTAGGATTAAGAAACTTGAGAAGACTACCTACGAAAGATGAGGTTAGACTTGAAGGCCGCATACGGCAGGCTAAATCTGACCTAATGATACGGCATTAAACGCATAACCAGTCGTCAAATCTTAAATAAAAGAATTTGCGAGGAAAATGATCTGCTTTCATTTATTCCTTTATGATGGTTAACTCACACAGAGACAACAGTCAAGTCGATAAAACACGAGGGGGCTCGTGTTTTATCGACTCTCGGGGCAACCAGTTTGTAGCACGAACCAATTCTCATGAAGAGCACGAAGAGTGACGAACTTACGATAATTACACTAGAACTTCTTCCAACAATAATCCTTTACTACTCGTCTTCTACCTGTGAGTGCGAGTTGAACCTAAATGCTTGTCCTTGCTGCGCAAAGGATAGTGTCGATATTTAGTCGTTACAAAAGGGAGGAGACAAGATATAAAACGGCCACTGTACTTTTTCCTTTATTTGCAAAACATTGCGGTTATTAAATTCCTTAACTGCACCTTCTACGAAAGGAATCAAATTTCTGCATATCAAGCATATGCCTTTTGTAGAATTGCGGAAGAGGGGACCCTCACTTCAAGTCTATGTTGTGAATAAATGCAAATCGAGTAACCATCAGAAGCGATAATGCAAACGACAAAATTTGCGGCATGAAATAATTGAAGCTACTTTATCTTTTAGATACTCCAGCATTACTTTCTGGATATATTAATTATAAATTCATCCATTCAACCATTAACATGTTGCATCTCTTCCATGTCTCGTTCCAAGAATGATATTGAGTTACTTTAATCTCATCTACCTTTTCCCCGTTCGAAGTAACTCAATCGTTCGCCCGGGTAATTTACGAGCCCTAATTATTACAGCATTTTTGTTTTCTTTACAGTCGAGAACTTGATATATGCGTACTAAATATTCCCACACATGTACTTCCCCCGCTCCTCTACAGACATTTACATTAATGAGTCGGTCTGTAGACGTCGGCTCGAAAGTATTTGTTAACGTACATTTCCATTTCAAATAAGTCGGCGGCATTGTCCGCGTGTAATATTGTTTCGCCGTTCTGCCGTGCGTCCTTTTTCTATTAATTGTGTATGCAGTTTCGTGCGGACAATGGAAGGCCCCGTCGGCTGCCCGGCCAGCTTCGGATATCGTTACCAGAGGGCGCACAAATACGATTCTGCGCCCGTATACGCAGCGGTCCTTTTTTGCGGATTTAGCTATGCATTTATGAATTTCATGTATGCATGCCGGACCGTTATATGGTGGCGATTTTGATATGCATTACGTAATATTAGAATAACGGGCGATAAATTCAAAATGTTAAAAAGCGACGATGTATTAATAAGTTCATGGACGCAGAATCAAAGTAGCAATGTTCGGCAATTGTTAATTTGATAAAACAAGTGAATACAGCGTGGGGAAAAAGTGATATTTGCGTCATATTCCTCTAAGTAGAACACTTTGCATAATGGTACAAATCTAGCTTCTTCCGGAGAATCTATGGTTACTTCGCGTACCTATTATCTTAACACATTTACTTTCACGTTCGAACTTACAACATCGAGCTTAGCTATAATTAACGCCACGAATATGAGTTCGATATGACCACTCGTTCAAAGTCTAAATCCTTTTTTTCGCCACGAGGTCGTATTCGATGGAATAAGTCCCCTTTTATCCTACTATCTAAGTGGTGGGAGGTAGATACGGGACGAAATAATAGCTTTTATCGTGTTCAATGTCCTCGCAGTCTAAAACATCCGATTTAATGTCAAATTTCCTTACAACAACCTCCAGGATAATGTCCGTCGCATCTTAAATTAATTAATCAATAATTAACCGTAAATTAAGTATTGCTCGTCAGCAAAATTTGAAATTTGTAAAAATAAGGACTCGCAGGATAGGAATTGTCAAAATTAGCTGTGTTCAAAACAATCGCTATAACGATTAAATAGAGGAATGGGAAGGCGGGATAGTATTTCCCATTTTGAGCCTGATGATTAAAGAGTCCAAACGATGTGCCCGACCAGTAGCGTCGATGCGAGAGCAGAGTGGGTTAAACTCCGCTCTCGCATAAGTAGTAAAAATAAACGATGCGTTTAGTTGCCGTTCTAACGTGTTAAAGTATACGTTGAAAATGTTGCGAGCTCGTAAAAATAATGCGTCAAATCGGTTGTCTGCTACCGTAGTAAATAAATTTATACATCGGTTTCCCGATTTAATATATGACGGTAAGGCAGTGAGATGTTTAGTTTGTGAAACAACTTTATTATCTTGGAAAGCGAGTCAGTGTCAAAGACATATAAATAGTGACAAACATAAATTGAAGAAGATTAGACGCAAATCATATAATGAATTTGCGGTTGATTTAACAATGATGCTAATTGCGACCAATACATAAAGTCCAACGCCCAATGTTTCGCCAGTTTTGGAATAAATACAATCCTACGTGGAAATTACCATCTAAAAATACGCTACACAATTACGTACCATCAGTGCGTGAAAGAATTGTAAATTTTACGGAAAAAAACGGTGAAAAATAAATACCTTTGGTTGACAATGGACGAAACTACAGATATTAAAAAACAGTCCATCCTATCCATTGTCGTAAGGACGCTGACCCCACAAGGATCTTCTGACCCTTATTTACTAGCCTGTAAACGAATACAAGATTGTACTGCCACGGCGATACGTAGTGTATTAATAGAAACACTAGGCAAATTTGAAATTTTACCGGAGCAACTGTTAATGTTAGTTACCGATGCTGCCGCGGTTATGTGTTCCACAGCAAAATTACTCAAAACGATTCAACCAAACCTGCTGCACGTCACATGTTTGCTTCACGCTTTACACCTTGTAACAAACATTATACGTACAAGTTATCCTGATGTGGATGAACTAATAGGACAAACGAAAGCGGTTTTTCTTAAATCTCCGAAACGTATTCGCCTATTTCATTCGCAGTGTCCTGACATACCCGAGCCGCCGCAACCAATTCTTATACGATGGGGTACGTGGTTAGAAGCAGCATTCTATTATTATAAACATTTTGAAAAAATTAAATCGGTAGTTTTACAACTAGACGGCAAAGAAGCGGCTGCAATAAGGCTCAGTCAGGTTCAATTTAAAAATCCTCAAGTTTTCAGCAAATTTAAAAATTATTTACGACAGTTACGTTCCAATAGTGGATGCAATAAAAAAGTTACAGGACAGTGCGCTGTCCTTATCGGACTCGTTAGCAATTATTGACCACGTAGAATTAGCGCTGCATATCCTTGATGATGAAAAAGGTGTTTGTGTTCGTGAAAAATTTAATAGTGTATTAGATAAAAATGTAGATTTTACAAAATTACGGCAACTTTTTACCAATACTGAAGATACGTTGTACAGATACAAAGAGCACTTTAACTATGCAAATATAACATCTCTCAACGTCGAACAATCCTTTTCAGCATATAAGCATTTATTTACGTCGCTACGTACGAACCTTTCCGAGACTAATACAGAAACATATATGATGGTGCAATTACTTCATCGCGCACATCCGGATATTTCTGCAACGATGTAAACATGTTAGGTAAGTTATTTATGTTTTTTCTTAACGTTTTGTAAAGTGATTCAATATATTTATTTTTAAATAAGCGCACTGTTATTCTGGTAAACTCTCCACGCAACGCCAATGCTCGGGCACATCGTTTGGACTCTTTACTGATGATGGTTGAAATAAGCTGAGTTCTATCTATCATCATGGTCTCGTTCCGTTCAAAAATTCGAATATTCGCTAAAAATTCACTTATTTTCTGTTTGGACTTGAATAGCTAAAGGAGTGTGTAGAAACTGTCCCGAATTTCACAAACTCTAAATTTATTGAATTAATTTCGAATTTGTTAAATCTCCGACCGGATGATGTGGAGAAAAGATGCCTTGTTTTAATTGTTAATGAATTAAAAGAAAAGGTTTTTGCATGTTGCACAAGACGCAGACGCCCGTTTAGCATTATTCCAATAAATCCTTCAAAGCTAAGTGGCTAAATAGATCTTCTTAACAGATTTGCAGTCCTTTTATAGTTTCGAAAGGGTCTCACTTGGCGAAGGTATATTCTTCACTAGTTGGAGGCTTTCTAGTGGATCCTTCTATAGCGCTAGAGGGCGATATGGTCTTCGAATCAGGTACCTAAAGTTCCAAGAAATTGCGAAATTTGCAATTGCGAAATCCACTCGCAAATAGGTGAGAACGTCATCAAAGGAACAGTGACTTCCCATTCCTCTGGATTCCTTGATAGCTTGGAGTCCACCATAAAGTAACGTGGTTCTAGCATACTAAACGATAACAAGTAGCCTGCTTTCCTCATTTGAGTTGGCTGTTATTAACGAAGACAACGGTGTAACTAGGAGCAGTCGAAAATAGGAATTGCTGTTAAAACGAATGATTTGACTTCGGGCATCTTCGGCGCGTTCGTTTTCAGAAAGGAAACACCTCTAAATCAATTTATTATAAATATCCAGGTATCTGCACGTACGGCCAATTTTGCGCGAACCTCTTCTTCAATAATATTCACATCATCGTAGCATACAAAAAGCACAAAGTCAAAGAAGCAAGAATTGATCAAAGAGATACGAACATTTTTTTTTCATACGCAACGTTGAACTTATTCATTGTACGGTTCCTCATTTTTTACCTGTTTTTTTCCTAATATTATATGTACCTATACCCGTCGTCGTTCCCTTCTCTTTATTCGTGTTGTCTACTTCGTTGGTCGGTCGTACCGTAATAGGAACTGGCAGCGTTTTTGTTTGCTGAAAAACTTCTTCGTGTGTAACCAATACTCTGCGTCCCCGGCTATTCAGCGACATATTGTCGAAGTTTCGTCCACCCTTTTTAATAAAAGGCGCATTTCTGCCCTCTTCCAAGTTTCCCAACCTCGCACGATCTCCCGGCATCATAGATTGCGAAGAATATCGTCGATATATATTAAGGTACACAAGAAACTTTCGGTCCCGAGTTATAAATATCAAAGTTTAAAAGTTAAACAATAGAAGAGAATCGATAAGGTGACCAAGGGAAGAAATAGCGGAAACATCGCGCACGATGAAAAAAGAACGAACATCTGGACGGACCGCTTCCTCCTTGCGCTACCATCACCGGAATAAAAATCCTTAATATCAACGCTAAATGTTTCTCGCCGTCACGATCTCGCCCGGAGAAGAACCATCTGAGGGAACGTTAAAAATTTCTGCCCGGCGATGCATTGATGTACTGGCGGAATTTTATCGAAGCACACGGATGACCCAGATACCAAGTTTCGTCTCTCTCTCTCTTTTTCTCGCTAAGTAAAATTATAGCGTTATAAGTGGTACACGGTAGCACGATAAGTATTACCGCCGAAGAAAGGAATATTGCCGCAATCGTGGCGAACGTAGAATTTGTTTTGTTATGAAAAGAAGGACAATCTTGGAGTCTTTTGTCTTTGTTCGGCGAAACGAGTTTGATGAAAATTGAAGCTTAGCAAATGGGTTTACGTAACTTGCGATGTTTCTACAGCGTTGGTTGGAGAAATAAAAATTTTCGCAACCGTTACGGCTTCTTTATTTGTTTTAAAAACTTCCAGCTGTAACTGGAAAGTTTGTTATTAAAGTAAAAGCGGTAATTTCCACCTCTTTGACCTGCATCAAAAGAATTGGACCAAATAGAAATTGGGTAAATAATTAAAAATATTATTATTTTGAAATTTTTTGTTCCAAAATTACTGTTAATCCACATTTGGTTTTGGAACACTTGGAACGCAAACCATCTTTAAAGGTTTCTCGTTGTTTAAAGAACTGAAGATATTGTTGTTAATCAACCTTATGCAACTAAAAATGTTTGTTTTAATTTGAGAATCGCTTAGTTTTGGGAAGTTCGAACTTGTTTGTGTACATTGTAAAGCTACTAAGGCATTAGAGTGAATAAAATCATTAAATTACGAGACTTTATAAGAAGTTTTATTGACAAAATAACAAAAAATCCGTCACTAATAATGTGTATGATCTTCACGAAGAGACATCTCATCGGCATTGATCGGATCAGGACATCAAGAAATTCTTATTTCTTGCTGCCACATGTCTTCCTAAAGCATTCCAAGCATGTTCCATCAAAAGAACTTGCTGGCTAGTCCGGTCTATTGATTCAATCCAGTTGTTCACGATGTTTGCCCCAGCATTGCGACCCGTTAAAATGAATCTTTCACCCATAGCGCCAGCGTGCAGAAGAACAACTGGTCTCAACATTTCATCCGGATACCTCAAAGATCTGTGTGACCTCCTACGCTTACCCCAGCCCATATCATTACACTCCCACCTTCCTATTTCGGCCTTTCTCGTACAAATTACGGCTGATTACGTATTGCAGGTTCACGCCAAATTAAAATACGCCTGTTATCTGAATTTTTGAAGCGAATCTGGATTCTTGTGCTCAGTCGTCGTGATTTCAATTTCTACGTTGCTCAGCCCATTTTCTTCGCGACCTTTTATGAAGAGCATATAGCTATCTTCGAAGATATACGCTAACGTTGTGAAGACGATTTCTTATCGTTTGGGCTAATTCCCATAACAGCGGCAAGCTCACTTCTAAACTACGTTGCGTTACGAGGGCCGTTTCTACGTGCAAATAATGTTAACTATCGATCATCTCTTTGTATTGTAGATGCTGGGCGTCCTCGTCCTCGTCTTCTCTGAACATCTCCGGTATCTAAACACCGACTCAACAAACGCGAAATCATACTTCGGCTAACTGCGAAAACTTCGGCAACAGCTTGCTGTTTCCGTCCACCTCCCGATTGATCTATCGCTTTCCAAGCCTCTGCATGAGTCAAATCGCATTGCCTTTCCATTATTATCCGTAATTACAGTTAAAAATTTGCTCTGATACGGAAAATTGTAAAATCTAATTGTCGTCGAGTTTCTCTCGGATACGCGCTTATATACGCTCAAGCTGTGGGGTTCACGCTGAAGTGCTGTACAAGTAAAAACTTGTCAATGCCTTCTGTTTCTTATTTAAGAACGTTATTGTTGCAATATAAAAATATTTACTTGTCTTATACTATTTTTTTTTTCTAAATATTCTCTATTTATTTTGAGGAGCACACTTCATCGGATGTTCCTCTAACTCTGGTCTTTTGAATTGAACACCTTGTATATTTTCACGTTTTCTGAGGTTATAAGTCATTCTGTATGTGGATGCGTCACGCCAGAAAATAACTTCTTTTGAAATAAAAACGTAGGCTTCCACGGCCGGTGTCTGTTGAAACTAAACGTTTTTCGGGTTCGAACCGTGTCATGTCGTTAAAAAATTAAAAACAAAAATAATAAAAAATAAACTCGACGTTTCGCCGACAATCGTATGGGGCTTCTTCAGGAGAAAGACCAAGTAGCCCGGTAACTCAAAGTGTAAACCACGCCAGAGGCGAAACTAACTGAGCCGGAAGCAGTTGATCACGGTAACTCAGCATGTGGACCATGCAAAAGGCGAAAACCAACTGCGAGCAGTTGGTTCGGAAATCTTCTATCTTTGCTGATGTTTTGAATCGCCTGACTCACAGCTTATGAGCGCGTTGCATTGCTTGTTTTTTTTTTTTTGTAATTTTTCGTATAACATAGAAGCGACTAATCAAGCCATATACGTGCTCGGGTTGATCTGCTTTACGTTGAGTACCTTTGCATTTGTTTAATCCGGAGCTCTTATCAGCGTCTGAATTTGCTGCTCACTTAACATCCTTCAAATACAAATAGGATTCATTTAATTACGCATCCCCTTCCTCCATCACAACTCGAAAGGAAGTAGCATGACCATACATATTGAGTCGTCTAATACCGGGACAGATTAGTCCAAATTATTGTCATAAGAAGAGTAAGTAACAAGAGTACAGGATGGCGCTTTCTAAATTAGAATTTCGCCAGGACCTCATTTGCGGAGACAAAATAATAATTGTCTATCATTAGGAGACGGGTGCGGTCGTGACGGGTCGCAAGAATCGTCCAAAACACGCCGAAATTTAGCAACTTTATACTAGGAGATTGAAAAGGGACGGCGCATTTTAGAGGTTTTTGAATTAAGTTGGGACTAACTGTTGTCGTAGATGAAAATTGCTTAAAATTAATTAGCCTAGGGTCCGCATATGGTGCATTAGGCCCGGCGTAAATTGAACCCAGCACAGGCCCACGTCCACGGATGTGACAAACCTCCGCATGCGGAATTCAATCCAGGCTATGCCCCGCTATGCTTCTAGCTATTTTGCGCTTGCTGTCCGAAGAAAAACAAAACGTCGACAATTTGCCCCTATTTCGTCCCATAGTTCATCTTTAAGCTTTCTTTTCATGTAGATAATATGGCTTGGGTCACCAGCACGTATTCTAGTACAGCAGAAATAAGCTGTACCATAATATAACACATTTTATTGAAAAAGTGTATTATTATGGATGAATGCGATAATGGACTAGGAACTCATGGAAAGACACGCTGACTACTTAATGACGAACATCCGCACGGCAACACGTACCTCAAGATCTATACTTAGTAGGTTACTTTCAAAATTTACGAAAATGAAAAGTGCAAAAACTTACTTCAGCAAAATAGGCGTTAAATCCAAAAAAAAAAATAATTTGAACCTGCTGAATTTTAAGGAAAAATAATCGCCATCTTTGTAAACCATACCACAAGAGTTAACTGAAGATGCTCCAGATCATCGATTACAATCTTATGTTTTGTTTGGAGAACAAAAGCCTTCTTTTTTAAACACAATCCGCGATAGTGACCTGGAACTGTCATGTAATGATATCTCCATCGTATTCTCGCGACCTAGCGCCCATATCTCGGCTCATCAATACTAGAAGGTTGTCTACTTAAACGTAGTCGAAATAGGTATTTTAAAATCCTTGCTGCTCGTTATCCTTGTTAGATGCCCACAAAAAATATTTTCATAAGAGCCAATATAAAGGAGAAAATGTTCTTCTTCCATTCGATTAATTGAAGCACTTTTATATTTGATTCATTTCTTGCCTCGCAATAAGAAAAAAGAAATTATTTTCGTTTGAATACCCCCCAAAAAAAAAGGAAAAAGCAATTTCGAATTCCTCTTTATGCTCTCACGACTGAAGCAACAGGAAGAACACTCAAATGAGAACGCCGGCGAATATCATCCTCAATTCACGACATAAATAATAAATACAAATATAAATTAAGTAGCCTACTTCGTCTTTTTTTTTTATTCTTTTCGACGGGAGAAATTCTTCAATTGAAGCACCACGTCGCTTGCTTTTCAAGAAAATGATCTCGCGACAAGTTAATCAGCCAATGCGAAGAGTTCGATTGGTCTGCATCGCCTGTGAACTTACCTTCGTACCGTGGAACAACGTCGTGAAATACGGGGGCAAGAAGCCACCGAATGCCGCGCAAACGTTTCGCTTACCTGGAACAAGCAGAAAGGAAAAATCTCATTATTATTGAAATATAAAAGCGAAAGCGAAAGGACTTTTTTAATTATTGAAGGGGCCAAGTTTTAATTAATTTGCGTCCGAAGTTGGTTTTTGACCGCGCGAGCCCTGCGGATATTTTCCGCTCGGAGGAAAGACCGAAAGTCGAAATTTATTTGCTAATTTAATAAATACCCGCCAGCGCGCGCATTCTAAGTCTTCTCACAAGTCTTGAGGTGATTTTCGTGACGTAATCTGTAATAACTTCGCCAAAATTTAAAGCAAAAATTGAAACGTACGTCTATGTACTACAATGGTAATGTGTCACAATACTAAGTCAAACTATCATAACATGTACATTGGTGTTCCCCAAGGATCAGCGCTAGGTTCCACCTTCTTCTTAACTTGTATCAACGCTATCTTAAGTTGATGCTAATGACTTTATAATTAGTTCTACGTACTTATTTAATCTCTTAAGCGCTTCTAGCAAGACACTTAACGATATTAACGGTTAGGTAGATGTGAACATCACTGAGGTGTGTTGGTAATTCAAAACTAATTCGTCATAAATGCAAACGGAAGACACGTCTAAGCATGATTGAACAAGCTGAAGAAATTCGTACAATTCAAGCCGAACACCCAGAATAGAGGAACGTTCGGATTGACGCTGACTTTTCGAGATAGATTCTGGCGTAGCTAGGTTTTCCAGATTTTAACAAATTCTCCATTACAAAATACGAGCAGAATATTGACAACGTTCATCGGAAGTAATGGGTTTCGCAACGGTACGTGTTAAATACAATAATTTTACAAGAAGATTGAATTTGCATGTTAGTGACGTTGATGGGCCGCCATTGTTAGGTTGAGAATGGTTAGGACAACTCGAAATTCAGTTAAATTACGCGTGGGAAATACAACAAGTGAATTCGAGAGTTGATAATTTGCTCGACGTACATAGTTACATACGTAAATTACAAGCTGGCCTATCGTTTAGGACCTGTTATTGCTTTTGGCTGGATTCGATCATGTCCCGTTGTTATGTATTGTATGTGGTGGGCAGAAAAATTTAAAAATGCGGTAGATAAAATCGAATACGAAGAACCCACAAACGCAAGGATAACAGTAAAGAAAATAATAATAAGGGAAAAAAGAAGAAATTCTGGGAAGTATTATTTGACCGAAAAAAAAATCAGAAAAAAGCAAAAAACAAATTCATTGAACCTTAACACTACAAACCATGAAAGATAAAAAAGAACAATAAAGTATAAGAGAGGAAGATAAAATTATAGAAAGATAGGAGTATGCCAAGGAAAAATCAAATATCAACATAGATCAAACAAATATAACACCAGAAATAGAAGAAATAACAAGGAACAATTGAAATATGCAAAGGAGGTAGATGACGGCATAACCATAAACATAACATAAATAAAACCAATACACCAGATATCGCAGAAATTGAATCGTTGGAGCAAAGTGAACATGGCATAATGCCCTAAGTTAAGGAACAGAAGAGAGAGGAATAAAATACGAAGACATTTATAGACAAAGAAGTGGAAAAAAAATCTGGAAGAGATACCAACAGCGATGAGATTCAAACTCATTCCCCCAAACTGATATATTCTAGCTTTAGTTTTTGAGCGGTTAAGTGCCTTCGAAATATACAAGGTGTTGAATATTGAATATCGTTAGGTCGTCAACATACCGAACAAAAAAAGAATTACGATAATTGGATAAAAAAAAAATGGTCCCAGATGATACTCCTTCGGAACACCCGATGCTACATGCTATCCAACTTAACAAGTCGTAACCTCTTCGATATGCAAGATTGTGACCACCGAAAAATGTCCCTACGCAGACCAAATCTCGGCAATTTATTGAGAAGAATCTGATATCTTTTGTTTATTAAGCTTTGCGATGATCTGTCTAGGTAACATCCACTTGGATTCTATTACCAAGGATATCCAAAGAAAATGGCGTGGAAGAATATATAGAGATTCGTCAAGGACGTCGAAACAATGTTGTTCGAGACCAATAAATTGCTTGAATTCATCAAAAAGTATACTACAAGTACAGGTTATGTACTTGAAATGTACTTCCCAATTACTTTATAGAATGTCTTTAATTTAAATATTTTTTTATGGCTAGTTCCGCTTGTTTATTGTATGTTGCTAGTTTCAATTAAATTATCTTTTTAGAATGTCGCTAAAGAAAACGAATTAAAGCGATCAAGAAGTACACATCAAGATTACTTTTTTATATAATTTATATCATTAATAATTGAAATGTGTAAAATAGAAATAAGTATATAAGCATCAAATGGATGTGCTCAATTGAAGACTACGAGAAGTGACTGCGCTAAATAATTGAAACGACAACGAGGGAAACACTCAAGGCTTCCATTGGAACCAACATCCAACATCGAACGTCTAAAGGTGGAAACGAACTAAACAACGGGCAACATACGAGTTCGTCCAACGAGGACGTGTTACGCAACAGTTGGGCCGATGTTGATGATCCGTTGCATTATATTCGCTCCGGAGGCGGTATTTCAAAGCAAATGTGGTTGAACAACGCGCCAACAGCCAACAAACTATTGTTTCCTGGTTGTTCGTACGTCTTTCTTGCACGCTTAGAACCAACCATTAAGATAAGACTTTCAAATGTAGTTTGCATTTGCTCCTCCTTCCATCATTCTACCACCGCCGCTTGATAATGTTATTTTTATTATTAAGAATGCGCGTCACGCGAGCAAAGCGTCTCCTTCGTCGCCCATTTTAACACTGACTGAACGAACATCAGGGAACTAGACAGGTCGATGTTTACGAACAATTTGTCAACTTCTAGCATGTGCAAGTTCGCCAGCAGTCGGCCAACTGTTGTTCAACTTTAACTGAACAAACTAAGTGATGTTACAACGACTGTAAACAATCACGAAAAGGATGGGTAACACATAGAAACCATCATCAGCAATTATCCCGGCCCAATCTAGGCAACAGTGAAGTAGTTTCAAGCTTTTTTTTAAGAATATAATTTTTAGGGTGCGAAATCTCATTAAATCCGCCACATCTGATACCTGTATATTTAACACAAAGAGAAAAGGAAACAAATGACAACATATCGCGGAGGCAAAACTCCCCTCCAGCATATAAGCGCATTTGTAACCAACCCACGCTCGCTTCCATATACGTAAATTGATATACCGAGTTCCAACGACGACTCCTCTAACGAAATTTTTCTGCTGTGTCCAGCGCAAACTTCTCATATATTCCAGAGAGGTTCTCCCTGGTAAGCTATAATTCCTGTTAAATTTTATATAATAAGGTGGGTAATGCAAAGTCGTAGATGGAAGATTGTGCAGTTTTATGACCGGTCGTTGTCACATCAGCACACATACACGAATAAGAGAGAAGAACAGCGGCTAGGGAGAGAAGAGAAAATGGCTAGCATATAGAGAGGACTACGATGATACGATGGTGGGGACGCATCGTGCTGCTGATGCTGAATTTTAATAAAACTTGTCGCCACAAGTACGATAAGGGTTTTCTCTCTCGCCCTGTAGGGAGCAGGATCGTCCGGCTCATTTATTGCGGCGGAAATGATGCCGCCGTTGCTGCATGGTCGCGAGGCCAGGGCCGTAGTTAGAAGAAACCCAAGACGAGGAAGGTACATCGTGGAAAACTTAGAAATTAATAATTAATATTCTAAGAAAGTCACCCTCGTTCCTGTTTTATTTAGCTTTTCTATAAAATTTGAGTATTTTCCGTAATTTTTAAGTATAATCTCCATTTAACTCCCTTTCCAAGCTTTTTCTCCAACTTTTTAAGCTATCTAAAGAATAGGATGTCGGAAGTTCCTAAAAAATAAGCATCTGTTTAGGCGATGACTTCTTGTATGAAATGAAAAGAAGTCGCGGAGGACCAAGTCCGACGAATACACTGAATTTTGTCCTCGTTTGGCCTTCGATTCGATAATTTTGCCCGTCGAAACGAGGGTGTACGTTGTTTTGATGAAGAGCATCTTCTTCTCTTTGCTTTTTTTACTTCGCTCAATCGGTCCAATAACGACGCACAACACTTTCCAAGTAATCGTGCGCATCCCAAAAATCCCAAGGCCAGCAGGTGCTGGAACGGCCGGCCGATTTCATCGTCTTCTCCTTCTTCACAGAGAAACAGGTTCACTTGTTGTTCCGCGTAACGATTGAGACAATCACAGCAGAGAGAAAATGCAAATAAGGCAGAAACATGTGAAAATTTATCCTCCTATCACATTTACAATGTACAAACATTACAATTAGAAGCGTCTAAAATTCTGTACTTTGTTGCTACCAAAAGTTACCGACGGTTGTGTATGTTGCTCGATAGTATTAAGAGCACTTACCAGTTACCGCTCATAGAATCTTTAGAACAACATGTTGTTAGACCATCGCGATTTCAAAACCCGCTGCATTCTTTTCCTTAGAACCATTCGTTTACAATGTCCAATAAAAGACATGCAAATAATTACTTGACCAAATAACAACTAAATTTAACAAAATTCGTCAAGGCAGTAAGTGTCATGCTTGTATTCGAGCTCAAGAAGGGTCCTTTGAACGACTATTACAAGAAACATTTCCATTCATAATCACTAGAGAGGACAAAAGCGGATGAAATCATACTTTTTTGCACCGACTAGATAGTCTTGTGAGTGTCTATTCGTCTCATAAGAAAGGGTTCGTGTTGCCTACTGCTGGTACCCCGAGAGTCGACGAAACACGAGTCTGTATAATCGCTGCAAAACAGGTATGATTTCACTCGCTTTTGTCCTCTTCAATAATCACTATTGATTGGGTTCTATCAGCCAAATCTGTAACGTTTAGATTCACATAAAATAAAATGGAAGATGCTCTAAGCCCTTTGGTTACTACCAACTAACTCTAAGCAAGTACTCGCGAGCACGCAACGCGTAAAGAGAAAACAAGAGAAGTAAAAACAGAACAAATGATGTACAAACAAGAACAAGCGAAATTAGCACTGGCGTAAACACACTCGGTATCTATTTTTCGCGATGTGAATTGGAATCTGGCGTCGAATGAATTAAATTTGGTTAACATGTATTGAATAAGCTTGCAGAAACGAGTGCGCACTCATTGGCGGAGATGATGTATTTCGAAGGCGGCCTGATATTCCCGAAGTCGGCGTTGATGCGCGTGCGGTTTATCGCCTAACATGTTTAGCATCTTTCTTTGGTACTATGCAACAACGTTGGGCCCCTATCACGAATAGCTTTACTAAATGTGGCTGCGGTTTCGATATTACGTGAAAACGTAACATTTCTCACTTTTGAGCGAACAATGGCCCGTTTAATCTTCGAAACGAATTATGTACTTTTAACAGACATTCCCTGAAAATTGGCTGGCTATCGTCTATAGACGTCACATGTTGACAACGCTTGGCAGCTGAACTTTAACCGACGCTGCACCAACTGAACCGGCTGAACGCTGTCACTTAAGTTTACACTCGCTATCACTCTACCAACCGTGGCTAAACGTAAAATTAAAACTGTTTAATTTTACAATTAAGAAATTCTACCACCTTTACAACCGGTGTTCTTTGAAGCTTCTTATACGGCATGAAGATGTATTGCTTAAACACGAAAGCGATCGTTCAATTTATTAAATAGAATTTTTGTAAGATAAGGACCTTCCTTTCACTTCCACGTTTCCAACGCCTTCGTTCAATTTCAACTCATACAGAATCATCATGGATTACGTACATAAAATTCTTTCTGTCCACCTTAATAGCTATTCCTAGCAGCGGCCCTGTACAGAATATAGTTCTGTTGTTCCGTTTTTGCATTTTCCGTCTGGATTCTCTTTCCGTTTCTCTCTCCGGTGAAATAGAGGCGAGCTTCTCCTATTACGTTACGTTGGGCCGATTTTGATGCTCCCGAAACGTTTAATTAAAAAGACAGACCAACCGAACCTTCTCGCAAGTTTTAATAATAACAGCGGCGCTAGGGGGGGTACAATAGGGACGGAGGCCGGGTTGTTATCAGCACCTAGCGTAGGTGTGGGGACGACACAGAGAAAATTAAAATCCTGTTATACATTTGTTATGTCGACTCATCATGAAAATGGAACAAAGAAGGAGACAAGGCGGGTGGTCTTCCGGTCATGCGCTAGGCGCGATGGTGCGATAAAATTTTTTAATTAAAATGAATAAAAACGTAACGCTATGGTGTGGAAATTGTCGGGCGTCCGTTAAAATTGGTATATTTTGTTTCGCGATTAGAATCGTTATTAATAAATAAATTACAAGAGCTTCTAGAAATAAAAGAGAAAGACGTTCTTGTAGACGTAGTACGCTGGGAGAAATTGCTAATTAAAGTTTGTTAACTGTTCAGTGAGCACAATGCTTTGTTTTCCGTATTTTGATACGCTCAATACGACGACTTCGGTATCAATTGTTAATGCTGCTCTAAAACATTTGAAAGCCCTTTATTCTTTTATAAACAGAATTTATGATTCATGGCATTCAACCAATCTAAGGCTTTTAACCTAACTAAATAGTTGAAAATAAATTCAGATAATTCTATTAAAATTAAAATCTTAACATCCAAGAAGAATATTGTGCTTCGAGCTCGTGCACCGCAGATTGGTGAGAAGAAATTGAAGCGAGTTAAATCGTATCTTTTTTGCAGCGACTAGACAGACTCGTCTCTATTCACCTGATAAGAAAGGGTTGGTATTGCCTACTGGTTTCCCCGAGAGACGACAAAACACGAGTCTGTCTGGTCGCTGCAAAACAAGTGTGATTTCACTCGCTTTCGTCCTCTCTATTTATAAGCCACGTTCACCTTTTGGGATCGACCAGAACTTGTTCTCCATCAAGTATTTTATTTGAAAGATTTGAGGAAACCTTGAAAGTAATACAATAGATCATTTGAGTGAAGAATTTCAAAGATCGAAGATTACACCAAATTAGCTTTTGTCCAACACCAATCATGTAATCGTAGAAAACATTAGGACTTCAAGCAGTCCCTTACAAAAACATTTTTAGCAACAACAATAAAAAATAAAGAAAACAATGTAGAATGCATTGAACTTCTCCTCTCGTCAATATACATTTTAACTTAAATAAAAAAAAAAAAAAAAAAACTTTACCAAACACAACCACAAAACTTTTAGTTTTAAATATGACAAAAATAATATTAAATTATAAATGAAAAACAACCGACATAAGATCTTAATTTAACGAAAGTAATATTTAATAACACGAAACAAGTGTTACAGAGAGACATACAGATTGCCTGAAAAAGTTGGAAAGCATCTAACGGAACGCTGCAGTAGTAAAACAATAGAGGAAGGTATTAACAAAAGTTAATAAAATTAACAAAACAACAGAGAAGACCAAGTCAAGACTTAAAAGTCAAAAATAAAATCATTCAATGCTACAATATCGCGAACGCGAACGGGCTCAGTGGGCCAGTGGTAAGAGGGCCTGCGCTTGACCAGGCAGAATTAAGCGCTATATATGCGAGTTCCGCTAGGATTAAAAAATTTTATTAAATATAAATAATTAAAAATATTATATCAAATGGTTATGTAATAACTAGAGATGACCGAGGCAGATGAAATTAATCCTTTTTTGCACCGATTAGACAGACTCGTGTCTATTCGTCTTATAAGAAATAGTTCGTGTTGCCTACTGGTATCCCCAAGAGTCGACGAAAACACGAGCCTGTTTAATCGCTGTAAAAAATTAATGGTTTCACCTGCCTTTGGCATCTCTAATAATAACGGTAAAGGATACTTTAAATTTATGAGCAATAACTCACGTTTGCCTAGAAAAGTAGGCTCTGCGACACGGAATTGTTTTATTTTAGACATCTTCACTATTCTACAAACATATGACATACGACAGCTACTTTCCACCCTCCAAATCGCTTCATTCTACTTTTAGAAAGTTTATTTTAGAATATACGACGACGATTAAGATGCCTTAAAAGAAGCTTTCAAGATCTCGTAAAATCTATGCCTTCAAGAGGCAATACTGCTGTTAAAATATCAAAAATCAAGAAATTTTTGAAGGGAACAAGCCAGAAGTTAATAGAAGACGCAATCATTCAACGTGAAAAGTTCAAGAAACCTTCCTTCGCGTTTACCGAAGACAATTCATGCACCCAAGCGGAATTAACACGTTCCTTTGCTCCCATCCACGCGCTACATCTTCCCCACACCCATCCGACTTGCAATCGGAATCTAATAATTTGTGACATTTCGGATTCCTAGCCGGCCATTAAAGCATTGCTCCTACACTTCCCGTTTCGCGTTTCAGCGCTGCACACCCTCCCGCCATCCCACGGGTCCCCATCCCCTCGCCCTCCATCCATCCGAAGGCCTGTCGACATAATCGTCTGTCGTATTTCACTAACAACGATGACCAACGGAATCGTATGCAATTCCGTTCGCTGATGAAATTGCTCCACCATCTGGTATGCAGATGGATATCGTGCTGCAGGCTGTGTTTTAGGTGCGGAAGGGGGAGGGGTCGCGGTAGCCGGTGGTGGTACGAGCGACTGCGACCCAGTTATTGATTCGAATTGTAAGATATTCCTGACTAGAGTATCTAAGATATAGGAATAACAACGTTGAGAAGGAAAGAAGAGGAGCTTCGTAGCTCTTTGTTTTTTTTCTTTTCCTTTGTGTTTTGGTGAAAAGAGAAGAAAAGGATTTTTAAATAAATGTTTCACAAAGAAATTAGATAGTCTCGTACTTTATTGCATTTTGGTATCCGATTAGTAATAAAAAGAATTTAAACGGTTACAGGCCTGTTTCTCTTTTTTTACTGAAAGAACGATAACTATATTCAACGTATGACTAGTTGGATCCAAGAAAATTGGTAGCTTCAATTATCTTTGATTTAATTGAAGCCTTCGAAACAGTTAGGTTTTCATTTTGTAGCTGAGAGGCTGAATAAAATGAACGTATGTAACCCTTTAATTCAATAAATCGTTTTCTCTTTGTAGGACAGAAAAACAGCAGCAAAAGAATCTCAAGATGTTAATATTTTTTATTTCGCCCTTTAGTTTTCTTTTTTTTATTATTTATATTTATATTCCCCCGTGTTATACGTGATCATTTTACCAGCTAGCACAAAATCTCATCATCCGAAATTATGGTAACACTTCAATTGATTTTTGCTCTATCACCAATGATGTTCTGCATAATTCCTTTCTTCAGTTCATCCGTTGCTGAATCAAAGCTACCTCATCAACTATCGATGTTGGTATTTGACTTTGCTTTCAATAGTTCTTCTGATGTTACTTTCGCGACGCACGGTCTATTGACTGTCAATTCGATCTACTCTAGGCGTAGAAAACTCTGCTCGAAGCCATCGCTTCCATTGCGACGGGATTGATAAAGACTTGCTTTCACCCGCAGTTAGATTACAACCTTTCAGCCGAGGTAATTGTTGGAAAATTTTATACAGGTTGTTTATTTTTCATGATCCTTAAATATTGCTTAATTTTCTCGGCGAAATTCTTTTTGCGTATAGATACAGACATAGAGGTCATCCCGGGCATCATTTTAAATACATTTTTACACTAGCTTCTCTAATTGGTCAGATTAAGTGACGTACTAAAATTTCAGGATTTTTAAACTTTATTGTGTGATATTTACTCTGAATGGCAAATTTATTTGTGCTTTTGTGGAAACTTTTTTGCATCTTTATTCTTACTTTATTCTGGCTTTTTTGAAGCTTACCTAAATCATGTTGTTTTGTTCCGTGATTGCGACGTATAATTTGAAGCACTTCGAAACGATGCACGTCGGAACGCTAGTCAAGTGTTACATAGAAGAACCTTGGTTTTGTTGTTTGCATTTGCTGCTGACGGTTGTTTTCTACGTCCTTAGAATTCCCGTTGATGGGCAAGTAAGCCAAAGTAACTAACAGAGAGCATAATAATCCTGAGTGTTGCCATGGAAGGTGGAGCCAGATCTTTCCGAGTTAAGCTCAAGCCTCGTGGTTATGTGGCTGGTCCAACTTCACGTCGGTGTGCGCAGACGCAGAAGAGATTGAAGACGACTCTCCAGCTAAGTAGTTGCTCATTATTAGAACCGCCGCGCGTTTAAATTCTAAAAAGCTTTTGATTCCCTTTTTGAATTGCGGGCTGCTTTGAAGATTTAAGGAATAACCTACTTCTGGACTATTGTATCTTGGGTTCCCCAAATATATAAATTAGTTGATTAAATCCATAAACGGGGAGAACTTTTTTCCTCCTTCTGTGTGTCTCTTCGCCAAACGTGTTACTTGAGCTAATCTACCACTTTTCTTTAATTCATCATGTGTCTTCTCTGGACTTAGTCTTTGGTTCCCACGACCAATACATATTGTCATTCGATCTGTTTGGGACCTGTACGATCGTCTCCAATTGAAGAAAAAGCTAAGAACATAAGCGTTTGAAGGTTAAGCTTACGGCAGGTAGGTACAAAAATTTGAAAGACGTAATAAGCACATTTGATTTTGACTTGAAAAGGATCTATTGCTGATGGATTCCTTTTAATTTGACATCTCAATTAGTAAAGCTTAAAAAATTCAAAAGGGGAACCTCAAAATCCGTATGCAACATAACAACTGATGAAACCTCGAACAACGAACGCCTGCTAAATTGCATAAATCATAATGGCAAAACAATAAAATTTTATTAAATTAAATTTATAAATTTGTAGCAATTGTTTTTTTTTTGTTTCGTTGCTTTTGTAAAAATTTAAAAGATGTGTGTATATCATTGTAGCATTAATAAATACAGACCCCCAACAATTTGAGCAAATCAAATTTTGCTAATTGTGTGGTGCACATCTTCCGCAATAGCCATCAAAAGGGGCAGAAACAAAATTATTCCATAGCTCCAACCGAGCCGTTACGAACGAGTTCCGCTTAAATTTCGCAGATCTTGTTAAATTCCCACGACTTCAGCTCCGTTTGAAAAATCCATTACCTCCGGCCTGGCCGGCTTCCCCTGGCGGACGTTCATCGGGATTTATGCCGAGAGAATTATTGCCCGGCGAATATAAACCGACAAATAATTCTCTCTCCGTTCGATTATTTTTTACCCGATTCGGTGCTCCAACAACCAACTTGGACGGCCGGGCGCATCGGAGGCACGGCCGTAGAGAAGCGTAGCACAGCGAAACTCCTCGCTTTTCCTCTGGGAAATAACATGATGTCCTGCAGAACCATCGAAATAGAGTCCCATCGGACGCTGGACACTAGACATCTATTATAATTGACAACAGACACGCCAACCGCGATGTTATCGTTATGGTAAATTGTACTGATGGGGACCCGTACGATGTTATAATACAGTGCTGCCCGTAAAAGTTTGAACTAGCACGTAGAACAGAATATTTCTTGATTAACTATGTACTTTCTTCGAAAGCATATTTGACGAGATCAAATGTTTTCTTTATTCAAAAAATATAGAGCAAGGAATTAAGTACTTAGATAAATATTTTGTTTTTGTACCGTTTATTATTGAAAAAAGATTTTTTTTAATTTTTTTAAACGCACATTGAAAAAGCATGTTTTCAAATCGAAAAATGAATGAAAATGAATAAATCGTTTTCACGTAGGTGCAAACGATTTAATTCCTTTAGCCAACTATATAGCATCATTATTGAAACGTATCGAGATGAAGGAGCTTTATTCAGTAACATGATGATGATCATGTCTTATTACTGATCAGATTCGGCAAGACATACCTTACATGCCGTTGCCAAAAGAATACCATGTAACAAGTCTAACTAAAGTGCGTTAACCTGTCGATAAGTTTCGCTCAATTAATACGACAAGAACTTAAAACATTTGCGCTGAAATCCAGGAAATTCCATCCCGATCGCTTTCTTGCGGACCGACAAAATTTGCAAATTAAAGAAAACAGCCAAATGCTCAAATTCTATTTTTTATGTTAGGAAAGTATTATTGATATAGTCGATGGCAAATGGCGACATTTCTTAACGAAGTACCAAACAAGCGTAAGATCCCTGATTGCTCCGTTCTTCGCGGGCGAGAGTGTATGATTATATTCTATCCCATCCGTACGATTAAACGGCTCGCGTTCTACGCCCTTGTTCTGTACTGTGACGACTTTAATTTCGCGTATCGTGTGCCTTCCGGTGGCTATAAAACGTCACCCGACGTCCCCCAGCTTTCGAGAGACCTATGCGCCTCAAGCGGTGGCGATTCGGGTGGTTTATTTTGTTGTTTTAATTTAGTGCCCTTTTGCGACGTACGCCAATGTAATCATAATGTATGAAGGTTATGAATTTCCGACTATACAAGTGGAGACCGCAGTTAAATCGCTGCTCGGGTTTAATTTCGTTCGGATTTCGTTAATGTTTCAAAGCTAAGTAGTACACTGTCTGGTAACTCAATCGCAACACTTTAACGTTTGATAGAAACAGTAGCGATAGCGTTCAATGATGGCTAATTATATTAAATACTAGTTTAAATTAAAAAATATAGTTTAGTTAGAGGCATTACGTCATATTCAATCAGTGTAATCTCGTAGCTTATACCAAGAGCATTAAGGTGGTAAAGGTGTGGTGTAAATCAAAGAACCTTAGCATAAACCTCGCAAAGATAATATTTATTCCCTTCGCTTAATCACACATTTTTCACAATCCGAGACCACGAAGCATTAAGGTGGTAAAGGTATGGTGCAAGTCAAAGAACCCTAGCATAAACCTCGCAAAGATAACATTTATTCCCTTCGCTTAATCACACATTTTTCACAGTCCGAGACCACGAAGCATTAAGGTGGTAAAGGTATGGTACAAATCAAAGAACCTTGGCATAAACCTCGCAAAGATAACATTTATTCCCTTCGCTTAATCACACATTTTTCACAGTTCGAGACCACGAAGCATTAAGGTGGTAAAGGTATGGTGCAAGTCAAAGAACCCTAGCATAAACCTCGCAAAAAGATAACATTTATTCCCTCCGCTTAATTACAAATTTTTCACAGTCGAAGACCGCCAAGCAAGATAGCGTTGTAGCACCAGCAAGGGATTGTTCTTGAGAGTAGCATCGAACTCGAAACCGACCATTTCGGAGTTTGTATCTGCAAAAAGTGACCGAAAATGTAAGGCGATGTTAATGACCATCCATAAAATTGCTGGGAAATCATGGAAGCCGCATACGACATGCTGATTTTACACTGCAATGCAGATTTGCGACAAACTAAAGTAAGCAAAATAATCGGGAGCTTGCCAATATGATGAAGGTACTAGCAAAACTGTGCCTTTAGTATAAATAGTAACATAAGATCTTACGTGGTAAACCATTAGGAATTACAACAATTTGGGATTAAGCAGAATGGAGAAACAAAAAGAGAAGGAAACCTAATACGCTAGATTTCAATAGAATCTTTAGCATGTTAAGGCCGGATTCGTTCGGCGTCCACCAGAGACCTCAGAACAATGCAAACGGCGGGCTCTTCGTCATCAACTGGCGACAAAAAATTCTGAGATTACTTCGTCAGCCAACACGATGGCTACAATATTTCAGGACACAATACCCTGAAAAGGGCAAAACGATTAATGGCGGGTGAGATACCGACTTACAATCCAAGACAATCCACGGTGCGCACTTCTTCAATCGCCATAGCAAATTTCCATTTGCTAGACTCGTACATGCTTGTGCTTGACTTTGGTCAACAAGTTCATAATTATTTGAATTTCACGTTTCCCGATAAATTAATTGGACGAAGAGGTCAGATTGAATCGCCTTCTCCGCCCCTTAATGTGACAACCTCATTTTTCTACGTTTTAAAGAATATATCGGATGAAGCACTGTTAAATTCTTAAATTGTTAAATGGACGCACGCGAAATATAGATATTTTTTTGAGAAAACGCAAGACTCGCCCATTTAAAGATTCTGAACGTCGAAACCCATTCCGGTAAAAACCACAATTGTACACTCTTTACCGACTGAATAACGTAGAAATTAACAATTTTTCCATGCGGAATAATAACACCCGCCGCCTCGCCTCTTCGGCTCTCTTTTTGTTTGCTTTATTAAATGCAAATATTATTGTTTGAACACGAGGGAAATTTCCGCTACGGATGTTCGTTGAACGTCGCCTTCCTCTTGTCCCCCTCGCACCCTTCCCATCGCCGAAGTTTCGCGGACATTGTTTCCACGACTAGAGGAGAGATAAAGGTAAGGGTTTTGTGGCCGTAATTCCCGGCCGAGCCGGCGGCTTACACGTTCGCCGTTCTCTCTTCTATTCCACCTCTAGTCTGCGCCGGTGAGACGGTTTTCTTGCTCCAGGTGATGCGAAGAAATTTGCTTGAATTGCGTTCGCGTAGTGATGTGAGCTGTGTTAGTTTGCGGTAATATCAAGGGAAGATCCTCGATGGATACATAAAGTTCAACGACTCCGGATGGCCCATCGTCAATCGATTTCGAACTTTCTTTCGTGTAAATTCAATTAAATCTACGCTCTTTAAGTTTGTACGCATCGTTGATTCGTGCGATGAAACGTGCTACGGAGGGCGTCCGCCACGTATCCCTGGTCGTCGTTTCACATGTTGTTAAATGCGTTGACGAGGTGTTCAGGCGTTGTCATTAGAGAGGACAAAAGCGAGTGAAATCATACTTGTTTTGCAGCGACTAGACAGATTCGTGTTTTGTCGACTCTCGGAGAAACCAGTATCAATACGAATCCCATCTTTTGAGACGAATAGACGCGAGTCTGACTAGTCGCTACAAGAAAGATATGATCGTGCTCGCTTTTATCCTCTCTGGTTATCATGTCTCAAGCATTGTAATCAGTGCGGTGTATTTTTTTTTTTTTGGTGTGGAAATGTAAAAAAAATTCAAATAATTATCAAAATATTCTTGCAAGAGGTACATTGTTTGTACTGCTTTATGATGAAAGTTTTCTCCGAGAAGCTTCAGAATACATTGGTTCCTGTACCACGATTATCTCATGGTACAAAAATCAATGTTTCCGCTGGACTAAAGAGTTAATGAAACCATGAATAAGTTTCAGGTGGTACCAAGCTTCGTCTGAGAAGGAAAATTTGTCATTACTAATCGGTTCAAGTTCTTGCACAACAAGAATTTCACGTGGATACCTTCCAAGTCCTTTTTCAAAAACATGCTGACCATATGACAAATGAATCTCCTGTAAAAGAAGTCCTCTCCTTGAATCTAGCAATACTGGATACACGAACAAGCGAACAAATTGTTGTCGTTAATGCAGAAAATTCAACTACACTGAAACGAATGCATTCATTCTAGATCCAATGTTAAACTTCGTGATGCGGTTCGCTGTTTAAATCGATGAAATTGCCTGAACAAGCGCGTGCGCAGGCGTTCGACTCAATTCAACTTTGAACGCAGAAGATCCAAATTCTTTGTGTCAAGTGAAATTAAGTTAAACAAATTCTTATTCCGGATGATTTTTGTGGCAATAAGATGAAGAGATTTAGCAAACACCATAAAATTATCAACTCACTCCGTTACACAAGTTTAATTTAATTAATAATTAATGGGCGCTTCCCGGATGCGTCGGTCCTTATTTTCAAACTTACATAAAAATGGATAAAAATAAAGATTGACGCATGCTCGAAACAGCTCTCGCGGTTTAATCAACTAACTTGTATGGTATTGTTTGCCATACTACTCCAAAGTTCGGAACCATTATAACTTTGACTATTTAATGGCCATAGTGGCGAGTTTCGTAGTTTTTTAGCTTTCGGTAATAATATTTAAGCTCCGTTCAGGAGAAAATGTAGCTAACAGCGGTACATTTATTATTATTTTTTTAATTAATGGTCCGTAGTTGTGTTAATAAATACAGATACAAGGTTGGGATGAAATATGGAAGCAACCTTTAAAACGCAAACAGGTATTTGTAACAACACATAATGCATCTGGTTTTGATATTCGATTTGGTACCGTATTTTCGGTTCAGCCGGAAGCGGTCTCTTTTCTTTTATTTAAATGGAGCGCTTGTTTTTACGGATTCGTCCATACTGATTTCAACTAATTTTATTTAAGGTCAAATGCAAAATCCGTCAAAATAAACAAAATCATTTTAAACGCTCAACTTGTTGTCAACCCGCTAAGAAATTCCTGAATTACCTTTTCCAAGCGTTCGCCACGGATTAATTCACATTCAACGACTGTCGTCTGCCTCAATTCCTGCAAAGTACACTCCGCCAAAAAAGTATCGCATAAACTAAAAAAGGGCATTTATAAACCAAGATATTTTTATACGTTCACGAAAAGTTTGCCTCGCGTATGTGAACTATAAAAACACGAACGAAACGTGTAACGAAATCATGGAACATAGCTTTTTTACTTTTTTTTTCTAAAAGAACACATTTAGAAAAATGCATATGTGTAAGGTTTGTTCGGTTGTTTATTGAAAGTCTTCCTATTCGGACAAATTTTAAAATTGCGAAGTCAGAATTCTGTACCGACGCTTTTAAAACTAAAATGAGCAATTTAACTTCAGAACAAGTGGCTGCTATAGTTGCTTTAATCGAAGATGGACGATCTCAAGCATACGTTGCTAATTTGATGAACATCAATCGGTCAAGTGTTTCTAGAGCCGTAGCCAGATATAGGGAAACAGGCAATTACAGTAGAAGACCTGTACCAGGTCGTCCAAGATGTTCTACTCGCCAAGATGACCGCTATTTACTACTACAAGCATGTAACTGCGAGACAATTGCAGAACGACTTGGCTAGAGTCAGAAATACTCGTGCGAGTACTCAAACTATTCGGAATAGGTTACGACAGAGTGGATTAAGAGCTAGAGTAGCTGTAACAGCCCCTCGTCTCACTAGGAACCACCGAGTGGCTCGCTTAAGGTTTGCCAGAGAACATGTAAATTGGAACATTAATGACTGGGCCAATATACTCTTCACGGATGAGTCAAGATTTGGTCTTTACACCTCAGATAGGCGTATCTCAGTGTACAGACGAGACGGTGAGCGCTATTCGCAGTGTAATATCAGACCTAGACCTAATTTCGCTGGTGGCTGTATTATGGGTATATAACGGACATATTAGAAGAACATGTAGTACCATATGCGCCAATTATAGGAAACGAATTCATGTCAATGCACGATAATGCACGACCGCATGTTGCGATAATCGTCCAGGAATACCTTAACGATGTTGGTATTCCAGTTTTAGATTGGCCTGCGGTAAGTCCGGACATGAAACCAAAATGTTGCCCCAGCGGACCTGCATGGACTAGAAAATGCTCTCCGTGACGAGTGGAAGAATTTGGACCAGGCTTATATACGGAGGTTAATCGAATCTCTGCCGAACCGTGTGCGAGCGGTCATAAGAGCCAGAGGTGGCAATACTCAGTATTAAAAGCTACCGTTATGACATCTTTCTTTCCAAAATTATAATTTCTTGTTTTAATAAAAATCTCAAGTATGAGTTCTTGTTTTTATCTGGCCTGTATTTTATTTAAACGATCATAGAAATTATATCTTAGAGCGCATTAAAGTATATTTACAACTTTATGCTACGAACAAAGATTATGCGATACTTTTATGATTCAAAACTAAATTATGCGATACTTTTTTGGCGGAGTGTAGTTGATCGTCTAACGGAGTCCCCGGAAGATGAAAAATAGACTAAGATCTACAAGCCACTCGATGAATCCCTTACTTACAAGCCATCAATTTGGAAAAGTAGCATCCAAAAACATTGATGTAGCTGCCAATTCTGTTGAAGAGCAGAAATAATTTGCGTATTCAATAGATCCAAATACCCTGCACCGTTCAAGTTTCTCTCTATAAGGAGCAAGCCTTCAAGCCTGTTTTCTACAAGTCTCATACAAACATTCAACTTTCATGGATGTTGAGTATGAGCTTCAAGAATCCAGTGAGGATTCTCATTCAACCAATGTGAAGTCAATGGTGACGATTAACTGATCCATTTGAAATTCCAATACGCTATTTTTTAGTTTAAATGCACCATATTCAACAGTATAGTTAGCAATTAGATGGATTAGTGGTTTCGCTAGTTCTCCAGCAATTACCTACTGGATCGTACAACGTCTATTTTTATTAATAAATAGAAATACAAGGTGCTTATGCTTAGTTCCTGCTGAAATATGTAACAACTAAATAGGAAGTGGGAAGTGCTTTATCTTTATATTTTTTGATGAGCTAATGATACTGAGACCAATCAGTAACAACGAATCCGTAAGAAGAAGGTAATTTTACAATACGCAGAAATATACAGGATATTACATTTAAATAGAAACGGTTGAAGGTGCTTTCAATTAAAGCAGAAGTACAGCAACAACAGAAAAGATATTTATTTATCCCAAGCCTGTATATATAAAACCGAAGGAATGATTATTGAGAGTGACTATATTTCTACGTATGTAGATACAGTAAAACATCTGATGCCTGGAAGGATAATACACTGTTAGCTAAGCAAGCGTCGCTACTTTCCTTTTTATATTTATATTTCAATTAAAAATTTTATATAAGCACAAAACTGCCAGCCAACAGTATTTACTAACAACTGAACAAATGACACGGTAGCTTGATAACTATCGCAAGGTGCTATGTGAGTCTCCTTGGGTAATTAGGTAAACTGACGCCATCTCAAGTCGGGGGCGTACAACGTATCGAAGGTCAAAGTAGACTGATTTAAACGGTACAACCACGATTTCAATCGTGGACTTAATTGTGAGATCATGTAAGTGTAACCAACATAAGAAGTAATTCAAACAAAAAAAAAAAAACGTGGCTCTTGCATTCACGTTCTTTTTATGATCGCATCGCAATTCTAGGACACACTGTAAGAACGTGTATCGATTCGTTCTATACGCTTTAAAAGAAATAATAGTTCACATTTAAAAGCATCACGTTTACCTGCTTTCAACAAACCCCTCATTCGGAAAGAAAAACAAAAGTAAGTACCGGCATGTTTTCCTCCTATCAAACTAGGTTCCCCCTATTCAAATCGACTGTCTACCTAATCTACAACGCCGAACAAACATAAATGTACAACAACGGAAACATTTCCAAACATCTGTCACGTCCAATTGCATTGTTGTAGAAGGCCACATTTTTAATTTCTATTTGGATCTATTTACTAAACTAGCCTTGTTTAACCTTTCATTATGTCAATAGCAAACGAAGGGTGCGCATTATTCGATTCCAGATAATAAATTGCAACAAAAACCAATAAGCGTCAGCGAGAGGACGTAGAAAGGTAAATATTAACATCGAACGAGTAGGAATGAGATACGTAGTGTTCTATGCAAAAAACAAATACGACATTTTCCCCGGAACGTTGCAACCGAAGCCCTATTGAGAGGAAATATTTAATTAATTATCGTGCATTATTTGCTTCGCTTTAAAAAGCATTGCACGTTATACCTGGCGTTATTCATTAGTTGTAAACAAAATGATATATGTAGCTTACCATGCGAGTCTATCGGGACTTATAAATTCTATTATTCAAACGTACAGATGATTTATTTTTACGGGTAATGGGTTATCCGGGTTAATATCTATTTAGAAGAGTATCCCTGTTTATTAAATTTAAATTTGTTATTTCGTCGAGAAAGGATATTTCTATATTACCGGCTATTAATTCGACATCAAAACAAAAAGCTACAGTATCGAATGAACGAATTACTTTCAACGCTTTTCAGCGCCCCTTTGCGCCTCTTTTACGTGGCGACGGTCCTACGAGATGTCAGAAGCCTTTTAATGTATAAGTACATGGCGTCCCGTAGCTTTGTCACTATCATTCCCTCGCTCTAAGGGCTGAATTACAATTGAACATGAAAACATGAAAATAGCCTGAAAATTATCTGGTACAACTCGGACGCACTGCCACCAAGCCGTTGGGCCACTGAGATGCTTTCAGTAAGAGCATCTCAGTGAGCAAGAGCAAGAGCAAAATTACGTAAATTCACGCTAAAATTGTGCATTGATACTCTTCTTATTCCTTCTAACAATCTAGGTTTCCTGGAAAGTTTTGAATCTTGATGGTTGGCAACCACGGATTCAAAGAACAACTTTATTAAGATGATAGTAACTCTATATTCGTCGTTTGAATGATTTTTACGAGTTTTGAGTTATATTTTTACGTGGAAAGCAGCACGAAACAAGAAGAAGAGATTCTCGCTGCATTCAGTAATGTTGCACCGCGCCATGGAGAGCCCAGACTAACATCGAGAACATATCATACGTAATAGGAACTTATACCGAAATCTTCCCAGCATGTAATGCAAGACGTCGTTACATTAGCGCCCATTGTGGAGCGCCGCAATTAATGTAACGAATCTACGTGTCAGTTCCAGCGATCAATTTATCATGATTCATCTCCATAAAGCTCGGATATACGGTGTCTTCACATTTCGACGCTTATCATTAGAAGGCATAGAAAGGGATAGAAGGCATAGGTATCATAATTTGCCGATCTCAGTTTTTTCCTGGATAAGTCGATAACACCTCGCGTGACCGCTTCTGCAAAATTCTGTTTCTACAAAATAACGAAAAGATACCGCACGCGAATATTCAAATAAGGGAAAAGTTGATAAATTTAAATCGAAGAGAAACTATTGCGCAAGAAACAACTTCAAACAAGACAAGACAAAAAAGGGCTAATTATCAAGGTTACGATGTTAATACACGTCGATATGTTACTTCGCGAAATGTTAGATGCAATCCAAGCATACCAGTTCGCCGGGTAACTCGAAAAACGGGAATCTCGAGCTTAAAATCGTTTAAAAACAATTGTGCAAGCTTTAAACGAAAGTGTGAGACGATGGTAATTTTCGCGGAAAAATAATGTGGATAGAATGAAAGCTGCTGAAAATCCGCATTTGGCGAATGAAACGTTGTAGTTCGTTGAAACCCAATTAACACTGCTGACTGTTCTTCAAACTGATCTTGTTAAAAAAAATAAAGGAAGGAATATTTTGGCCATACGACTAAATAATTCATTTACAAAGATGTTATCGAATAACTTTTATCGACAAACTCTCCGTCTTTACCGTAAACAGACAGCCTGTTACGATGCAGAAACTCGCGGAGATGTTCAAAGATACGCCTCATAAACAAAACACTAATTGGGAAAAGAGAATCGCGATGAATCAGAGAATACAATTTCCAGATTCCAAAAACCATTATTAACCTGTTTTCTTCCGTCCCCCAAATGTGTTTTGATCAAATTGGCTGAGAGCAGACGTCACGCTCCTTCGGGCGATATTATCAAAAACACATCTCGAGATGACGGAACCAATATATTCCACCTTATTTCTTCTCCCATCTCCTCATTTTCACACGCCGTCTCTTTCTCGTAGACACGAGCGGAGACGGCGAAAGCGAGACGGGTACACCCGTAACGGGGTTGCGCGAGGCTACACGTAGCCGTAGGTGGTAATGCTATGTATTAAGCAGCTCTTAAGGTTCGATATCACGAGGGAACGGGTGAATATTGAGCGTGTAAGGTCTGAAAGATTAATTATTTCATTATTCGATGTTCAAGAGCTTTGGAAAGGTGGCGGGCATTATTAATCGAGATAATACAACAGGAGAAACTCAAAGCTTCCAGTCCCACAATCTGCGCCAGTTGAGAATAAAATACTTCAATATACCTGAAAATAAATTCAAATTTAGAAGAATCTGAAAGAATACAACGTAATAACAAAATTGTTTTTTTTTTCAGCGAGCGGAGCAACTTTCAAGAAAAATAAAGGGACATGCAGGGACAAGCTACTCGCTAGTGTTGCTGCTTGATATTGTCTGTTGTAACTTTGAAAATTCTATCAACAACTATCAATAATTTACATCGATTGAATGTTACAAGATAATTGTTTAGAATATGGCCACTTTTATAGATATTTGGCTCAGCTTTTCTTTCTGGTTTCGGGGGTTATTCCCGCTAAAGAAGTTTGTAAACAGCAAATTACAGAACTAATCCCAAATATTAAAATTTTCTCTCCCTATCCGAGTAATTTCCGAAGAAATATTCTTCTCTAAGCGCGATACTTCTGCAATTCTCGGGCGATTCTTCTTTTCACCCTCTCTTGCCAGAAACGCACAAAAGCTACCTCAAAGAATTACCCAACATTAGACGACCCATCGCTTTCCCCCAGAAACACGTATGATGACCTAATAACATATTTACAGTGAATTATGTACCTTCATCCAAGTGAGATATGAGTCTTCTAAATAATTCTCCGCCTCTCCCGAAACATATTTTTGATGTAGGAAGTGACCTGCGGACCTCCGCATGAAATATTCAAACGCAATTACCAAATACAGAAACTTACGCCGAGCATGGTAATTATTCAACTTTGGGACGTTGCGTCGTCGGAAAAATCATAATGCCTACCCTAGAATTGTTAATAATTCAGCGTTTTTAAGGAAAGGTTGGGCAAAGCGCGAGAAGGACATGGAAACTTAACAATTTCGAAGTTAATAATGTCTGCGCGCACGCGTAGATGTGTAATTAAATATTAAATTACATTCGAGCATTGGTAAAAGCTTCGGTGCCTATTGTGCGCTGCGGTTGTTAATGTGTCTCTATTAGTACACCATCTAATGTAGTCTTAGAAAATCATTAAATTATTAGGACGTTAATGCTTATGGTTGTATAACCAGCTCTATACGCCATCTTCACTTTGTGTTGAATACTGGCAAGCATCGATCTAAGGATTTGTCGAAAATTAATATCTTAAAGGGCCTATCAATGAAATTAAGTTTCTAATTAGATTGAGGGGGACTACAATAAGCGCTGTTAGTTTTAATGAAATAACCGGTAATTTTGCTTGTTAACATACCCGCTTACGCGAAAATGAGCTAGCTACTCCTGAGAAGATAAGTGTTGGTCTAAAATTAAAATCCGTTCAATGTTGCTCCAAAACTTACAATGGTCCGGTGGCTTCAATACTAGTGTAACATAATCTTTACGGGAAATACTGCAAGCTGCTGCTTTTTAAGCCTTAAAACTTGAGCAAGACGTGGAATCGATAAATTTGGCACCTCTGCACCGCTGGCAGCAGCAACAATGTTTTCTGTACGTCCTACATTGCGACGTCTTATTTGTGCTTCCACATCGCGGAGTGATGTGATCCTTTTCAATTTTTTCCACGATTTGTAAGAATAACAAAAAAAGCAATTACGTGGAATGGCTTCACAACGATTCACAATTAAACGTTCTTGAAGTTGCCAATTTATTTCAAAATAATTTCCTAGTTACAAGAGGTTCCTTTATATCTGGCAGCCATCTTTGTGGAGATGAGCTTTTGTATAGTGAAGGACGAAGAATACACTAAGAATAAAATCAGACTTAAAATTGAAACTCTTCGCAATATTGGCAAAGAATGAAATAGGGAGCTAGAAAGTAGTGACAAACCGCCATGTTGGATACAACTTGCTTCTGAAATGCTTTAAAGTATAAATGAATGTACATTGCAGAAAGCTTTTAGGAAATCAATAAAAACAAGGATTGTCATTAACGCTTGCTCTAAAGCATTAAGGCAATCTAAGCAATCTGTCTGAAAACAAGAGTACTTCACTGCGCCGGAATGCCAAAATGTGGCGTCCTGAAATTCTAAAATCGACCTATTCTTTCTAAAAGCACTAAGCTCTGGTGTTTAAAAGTTAGCAAAGGGAAGAAATGCTTAGGACATTTTGGCTACCGTGAAGCTTTAGTAAACAAGACGACCTCAGCTTTGTCGACGATGAGTGTTCGGGACGGCTAAAAACTGTAACAAGGGCATCCTGAAAATCACTACTTGGAGGCGGAAATTTACAGAACACACGTTTTATTAGTGGCCATAGCAAAAATTCACGAATTAGGGTTCGTGGTGGTCTAACAAGCAACTTTTTATTGATTTAGAAGGAGTCTTTGTAGAGAAATAAACTTAACAAAAGAAGAATACTTGTTTCTGTGTTAAGCTGGAAACTTTTTAGAAAGGTTAAGGCAATTAAAGAAATTATGTTCTCTCCTCAAATCCTTACAATTAGTGTGAGAGAGATCTCTTCATTATTCCATTACAAGCAATCGAAAACAATATTCCTACATCCGCAGGCGTTATTTGCTCAGCAAACAATAAAGGATTAAATAATGAACCCTGCGGGACACCAAGCTCGCCACCCCGTTGACCAACGAATCTTACAACCCTTCCCAATTTCACTCCTCATCTATTGATTGTTTTCCGCTGCGTCATCTCTCACCCTTATTAATTAAGTTTTAATATATCTGACTAGAGTGCCCTCTACTAATGTTTACTCCTCCAGAAGAGAGCATAACTTATGAATAACAAAGATGGTTCCAACTCAGTCGGTCGCTACGGCCGAGATGTTAAAGGCGTAGCAAAAAAAAAAAACAGAGGAATGCGCTTTCATATTGAGCGAGTATAGGATACGGGATAGTCCGTTAGTAAGAGCTGAAATGACATTAATTAAAGCGCTTTTGATTAATTAAATGGATCGCTGTTGTGGACATTCTGCGTGCTGTAGGGGAGCGTGTCAGTTAACCCGGGTTGAAGGGTCATCTGTAAGGGTGGCGGAGCATACAGAGGGGATTCAATGCAAAATGAGACATCACATAGTTCAGCGCAGCGAAAGGAATCAAAAATCGCAATTCGTTTTAAGGGAGTCGCCTCAATTTTCATTGCTTATAACTAAAAAAAAAAATATTATACAGAGCCACAGCGACAATCTTCAAAGGCAAGATGTTCTAAGCCGGATCTTTTTTTCTACACTCTATATTTAACTAAGCAACTGCATTAGGTCTATTCGATATCTTCTGGAATTTCCTGTGATCATTCTTCCGGTAAACCAATTAAGTAGATGAGCTTGTTAACGTAGCACACCTAGATATACACGTACTCCGAGGAAATATATCAGGTCACATGCATATTCTATGCATTACACGTGATATATGTATATTTACATGTGTATCTAAGCACATCTACACGCATATAATATTCCAGCTCACTTGTAGTGACATATACAGTCGTTTAGAGTTTGATTTACAGCTTCGGTTGCAGAAATTCATGGACGACAAGCGCATGAGGGTAGGACATGTAGACGGATCCATTTTGCTTCGTATCTATATATATTATGATATAAAAAAACGAACCGCCTTGTAAATACATTTATCTCTAATCTAATTTTATACAGTTGAAGTTATAGTTGAATTGTAGCATAGATGCTTCTACGTAACAAAAAGACCTTTGTGAGTGTTCGAATATTTGATATCTAAGCTTCCCTTTGCTGAACGTGAATACTATCTTTGCCGTCCTTATCAAACGTTTTCGCCTTGATTGCTTATCTTGTGCGGTTTTTTTTAAGTCCACAGAACGAACTAGGACTAACGAAAGCCGATATCGTTATTCCTTTGGCCAAGTTATCTGCTTTTTCACCTCCTTTAATCCCACGAAAGCTCGAATCTCACCTCAAAGCGTACTTATTGCGTCCCAGATATCTTCGATCGTTTGTACATTCGTGTAGCAGGCCAGATTCGTTTTATATAGTCCTGCTCAGAACAGCTTCAGGATTGCCTGATCATTGAGGTCCTTTAGGTTAGTGCGGAACCGTGTACGTATTTTTGGGTGGTAATTGGTGGCTAATTCTGGCATCTTTTATTCTCGAGGCGCCCTTATACCACGCTAGAGATGAAGCTGAGCCTTCGAAGTGACATAAGCATCAGTTTCGTAATATCGAGACATACGAATCTCTGAATGTGTTAAAGCTGCTATTGCAGATGCAGCTTTCTGAGTTGGTGTTCAACCAACAAACCAAGAAGGCGTAAGTGATTATTGATCTGATTGTCGCAGAAGATATCCCGAAAGTCGTATGAAGGTTAATACTCGAGTTGCTACCAAGCCTCCTTGGGTCTCAGTTTTGGATAAAAATCGGCCACGCAATTTCAAAAAGGATCGCACGACTGGATCTAACGAGGTGAGTATTGCATTTCGCAAAGTCTGGTTAGCTGGATTCCTCATTGTTGGAAAGATTGATCTTAGGAACGTAGGCAATACCGTAGAAGGGGCTCTGGGCGATTCGACCTGAGAAGGCTAGAGGAGGCTAAGATCGCGTGCCTTTAAGGTTCGTGTAGCTCAAAGTTTGGGAATTTTTTTCCCCTGATAGGGACAAGTCATGGAAAATGAACGCGTTTCATATCGTTAATTGAGAGTTTTCTAATGTCCGAACCTTCTACTACTCATCCCTAATCAACATCGCACGCTTTGATCAGAATGATGTACTACACTAGCTAATTTTAATGATGAATGATTTTTTTTTTATTTGTGGGCTTATGTTAATCGTGAACGAATCTGACGTTGAAGAAGAGACATGAAACTGCATGATTGATGGTTCAAGATGGAATTAGCATAAGAAGTAGGAGGCTTACCTTCACGATAAATTGAAAGTACCCTCATTCAAGAATAAAACAAATTAAACTATAATTTGATTTATTGTACATTTCTCCACCATTTACAAACTAAAATAGCTGCTGAATACATCACAAGCTTTAAAGCTTATAGAGCCCGTAATGTCGTCTCCACACGTTCGAAAAATACAACGAGAGACAACCTCCGTTAAATACAAGATTTCAATCTTATTTATTCGGATGCAAGTGATGGAAGTTGCAGCAATTCCCGTTTCTGAAACGTTCAGTATTTTATCTTCCACCCTTTGTTCCGTTTTTTCATATTCCACTACGATGGACGCGGCCGGACAACGTAAAAATTAATTTTCTCTGGACTGGCAGAACGTCGCCCGTTGCAGACCGGCCTGGAATTTCGTTTAATTTCGGACGACGACGTTGTGTTTGTGATTTTTCACCTTGCTAGTGCGCCACCGGCAGGACACCGAACGACGCCGGTTGGGGATTTTTTTTTTTTTCGATGAAAAATGAATATGTCCGGCAAGCTCGTCGTTCTTGTTTTGTCTTATTTTGCCTTTCATTCCATCTGCTGGTTGTTTGCCGGTGACAGTGGATTTTTTCTTTTCTTGCTAAGAAGGAATATTATTATTATTTATGCTTCTGGAAGAAATATTGCGCCAAGTTGAGGAGTTTATTATTTAATCAAGAGGAATAGAAGAGACGCTATAAACGCGAAATTGTTTGATTCTAGAATTCTGGAACTTTCCACTTTGTTATTTGAAAGAGGTTGTGCAAAGGGAGATTAAAGGGAATTTCCGATAAAGTGTGATTTCAAGTAAGATGCGAACGGGTGGAGTAGCTTAATCAAAAATAACATTTTATCCATTAGGAAATTCTAAGTTTCACTCACTAATTAGCAAGGTCGAAACTTCTTAAGCAATTCTCCTCGGGCACTGCGCATAAGTCGTTGGCCATATTCAGCGAATGTTTTTCTAGATTTATTTTTTGGGCCTTCCACTCAATAGTAAAGCTCAAGATATTTCAACAGACACAGCTCGAAGCATATTTAAGGGATTATGTACGCGAGATACAAAAAAATATGTTACGCTTCCTCCGATCGCTGCGTTGTTTCTCGGACGTAATAACCTGAAGCTAAATTTGGGCGAAACATAATTTCGTCCATTTGATGACGCATATATCGATAAGATCAAGCAATTTCCGCGAACAATGTTTAGTTTGGCGATTATACGGCTTGCGTAAGGTTTAGATACGCTTCCCTTCGGAACGCCGCGCCAGGCTAATGCTTTCTCTAAAAGTTTGGTTTCTGTCTTGTATTTTACTTAGTCGGGGGTCTCGTCAACATCTCTTGTGTAAAAAACCAGAGTTATCGAGAATATCTGGGTGGAAAAGTAGAGAATAGTTTTGATCCAGGAAAATTTAATATCTCAGAAAAATTGGCAAGGCTAATTCTTTGAAATTGATTCTAGATGTGCTTTGCATACATTTGCCTTTTCTTCTGCTTTATATTAATTTTTTTGAAACAATTATGTGAAAAATATGAGCAGGTTTACGACAAAAGCCTTCCTTAAGTCTCCTGACTGCTGGTATAGTTATAAAAATACATACAAGCATACAATTTGCCGTTTAAGCATTTTGCCAAATAATAGTTCAATTCTGAATATTTCTTTTTCTTATCCTCGGTTTAATTATTGATTGTTTTCTTATTGGGGGCTTTAGGTAGTTAGCGAAAGAGGAAAAAACGAATTGTTTTCTTCCTTTCCCTACGTTTATTTCGTTGTTACGCTCTATTGACTTCTTGTCAACTTTCTCAAGCGATCCTATCATCCTCCGTTTGTTTTTATTTATTTTTTTTCTTTTTCGTTTAACTTATAAGTAGAGCTCCCCAACCGCGTGGCGCACCATAGGCGTCGATAAGGAACATAAGTAAAGTACATAAAAACAAAAGAAATAGAGAATTTTAAAACGCTTACTGTTGTAATTAGCCGTATCCAATATAGTGGGTGTTAATGCACAAGGAAAATAGTATTAGTCAGCACACGAGGAGGTAGGCACATTAAAACTGTTACCGTAAGCGCAATCCGATTTCTCAAACATCTGAAGCATTAGGAATGTTTCCACGGTCGTTTCTTTCAAGGATGTTCGTCGTTCTGAAAAAATGTTTTTATATCTTGAAAATGAACGCTCGACGTCTAACGATGTAATACACGCGTAATTAAAATAATCTTTGAATTTAGTCACCGGATCAGTAGAGTTACCTTCCCAAACTTGTCTTAACCTGCTAAAATTTGTATCTTCCTTCATAACACTTTCAAAATTTCTTGTAACGATATCATTTTTTTTTGTTATTTATACAGTGTAGGAGTGTATTAACGTCATCTAATATTTGTACTGACTCCGTCAGGGACAGTGCACTATTTTGTAATTTATTTATTGCCTCAAGTACTTCTCTATAATTGTTGTAAACGGTTTGTATCTTGGAATTTATCCTGGCTTTCCTTAATAGCCGCAGATTCGTTGGGATTGAATTGTAAGATGACTGATTTTATTTGCCGGAAGTATTTAAAATAATAAAACGCTGCCTTCAGCCATGTCCCCCAACGCGTAAGAATCGGCTCTGGTGGTTCGGGAATACCGGGACACTGTTTATGAAATTCACTGGTACGTTTGGGAGATTTGAGAAACACTCGTTTCGTATTTGTTATTAACGCGTTTACCTCAGGGAAATTTGCACGAATAGTTTCAGCCGCAATATGCAGAGCATGAAGTTTACAAGTAATATGTAACATCATCCCATAATGTTCTTGAAGAGAACGACCTACACAACGCATTGTCGCGGCACCATCGGTCATGAAAATTAATACTTGAGTAGTGGCAATTTCAAATGTTTGTAAAGTATCAACGGCTACGCTCTCGATAGCGTCGGCAGTGCACGATTTTAGTCTTTTACTAGCTAATAAGATTCCCTTTGTAGGTTGACGAGGTTCCAGTATACGTACAATCACATTCAAAATAGAATGTTTTTTACGGTCCACAGTAGTTTATTTTTTATTGCAGATCTGATCCTGTTTTCAATTTCGGTACGTACACTTGGCGCACATCTCCTTAAGCTTGTTTCCGACGGTAACTCAAAGTCTGGATTATATTTATTCCAAAATTCACGGAATGGTTTCTTCCTGAGTAAGGAAAACGGTAAATTACACGCAGTCAGCATATAAAATAAATCAATTATAAATTGAGTTGCCTCAGACGGTGATACGCCCAGTTTTTTATTTTTGTGTTGCTGACTATTTACATGTCTTCTACGGCCATATTTATCATTGCACATCAGAGGTATATTACAAATTTTACATATAATCTTACTTCCATTATATATTAAGTCAGGAAATTCTCCACAGAACTTTTTCACTTTGTCGGCCTGTGGGCGTTTCTTACTGCGCGCGTCTGCCATACCGTCACAACCCGATCGCATACGGTAATAAACTACCGAAATGCGATGCGAGTTATTTGCTTATATATTACATTACATATCCCCCCGGCCACGCCCGGCGGTACGCCTTCTGACTTGCCACGCACTTTGGGGAACTCTACTTATAAGTGCCAATAAAGTAATGTCTTAGGATCAAGTCACGTTGTATATTTTTAAAACATTTTTATCAAATCGTCGATAAAATATACACGACTAGCAGACAAAATAAGTTTCTGGTGAATTTGTTTAGTCGTCTCGTAAAAAAGAGAGAGAGGGAAAAATGAAACGGAAGAAAAGAACAAAAGAAAAATAACAGAAAGAAAAAAGGTTTTCCTGCGTTAATTTCCCAACCCCAACAATACATCAGAGGTTATCAAGTTAGTTTAGGAAGACCATTATTGAACGGGCATGAAGATGAAGAGGTACGTAAGATTAATTCTGTATTTGGTTTGCTGAGTTTTCAGCTTTGTATAAAGTTCATCAGGGCGAACAAAAATTGAACTATTAAGCCAACAATTTCATTGTCTGTTGGTACAAAAAAAAATGCAAGGTAACATACAAGAGTGCTCGACCAGAACGTTCCTTAACATATTATGTTAGTATAGTCTATCTTACTGTGATTTTTGGGCCCAAGCTAACCGTCACTAGGAGGCTTATATGTAATTGACAATATACAAACTATTACTTTAAAAGTCAAAATGTATCTAACCCAACTCTTACTGAAAAGATACATATGAAATATACGGCAAACGACACCAAAAAAAATTATGTTATACCCATTCGTCATACTTAAGACTATATTTTTCGCCGTCGTAAAATCTACGGATTTTTACAAGCGTCACGGGTTAGATATTCTTTTGCAATTCTAATTTGCAAGAAATTAATAAACAAAGTAACCATGGTACGCTTAGCCATAGTTCGCTCTACAAAGTTATTTCTTAGAATACATTCAAGACAAAGAGTTTTGTCCCGAAATTTTCGTTCCACCCGTTCTGATGAATTTGAACATTGTGAAAATAACAAAAATTTTATAGATGAGTGATCTGTAGCATACAATGGCGGTAGTGGAAATCGGACAATACAACCACCACCGACATCACGAAGAGATTTCATAAATTTTTCATACGCTTTTCCAAAAGTTGACGGGTGTGACTGGCAACATTTTAGTCATGTAATTACCGGCAAAGGGCAAAGGGTCACCGTCGAATGGAACAGAAACGTAAAACCTATACCAGAACCATAGAAAGCAACAGAACGATATGTGCAACGAGTGCGGCTATACAATATACATACGAGCGGACTTTTTGCCCAGCGACAGGCACGTGTGTGTCATATTAGTGAAATGGCATGTCACAAAAACGTCCGACGTAAACAGGCGAGCCGTAAGATACATAGGAAAAGGAAAATTAATCACGAGTTCGGACTGTGCGCGCTGTCTGTTCTCTTTTTGGGCAGCCGGTGGCTGGTTTTCGTGGGGCCACGACGATGACGAGGCGCACGTGCGATTACGGACCGTTGTTAATTAAAACTAAACGCGTCGTTCGTTTTAAAAACCGGCCAAAGACAACAATAAGAAGAAAGAAGGCCAGGATTACGTGTAGAATAGAGGATAGAGCGGTGGATCTTTACAAAGCTAACGCACGTGGCGGTGTTAAATTCACCGAAGAAAGTTAACGTATGGAGACGATAAAAGCAGATCTTGTATTTTGGAAGATTCTGTTCTACTCAAACAAACGCTTGTCTTCTGCGCGCAGAGAAACCGACGTATTTCAGTCAACTAAATTGGTTTTGTTATAGGACGTTAGCTTGTAGCAAAGCTCGAAGTAATATTTAAAAAAATTAAAGAAATTTGTGAAGAGAAAATTGATTGAAAATCTGCAGCATGACTTCTCTCTTAACTTCCCTCTCTAAACCCTTATGGCCATACGGCAGCGTGAGCTAGAGACCACTGTGGAGGTTCCAAAAATTCATCACTTGTATCTTTCGATAAGGGTTAAGCGTCTTCTTATCTTGTGAATATAGATAGGTTGGGAGCATTACCATAAATTTAGTGCGCAATTCTAGTTGCCATGTAGCAACACTAGTTATTAGCACTACTAAATACACTCCGCCAAAAAAGTATCGCATAATTTAGTTTTGAATCGTAAAAGTATCGCATAATCTTTGTTTGTAGCATAAAGTTGTAAATATACTTTAATGCGCTCTAAGATATAATTTCTATGATCGTTTAAATAAAATTCAGGCCAGATAAAAACAAGACCTCACACTTAAGATTTTTATTAAAACAAGAAATTATAATTTTGGAAAGAAAAATGTCATAACAGTAGTTTTTAATACTGAGTATTGCCACCTCTGGCTCTTATGACCGCTCGCATACGGTTCGGCAGAGATTCGATTAACCTCCGTATATAAGCCTGATCCAAATTCTCCCGCTCGTCACGGAGAGCATTTTCTAGTCCATGCAGGTCCGCCGGGGCAACATTTTGGGTTCATGTCCGGACTTACCGCAGGCCAATCTAAAACTGGAATACCGACATCGTTAAGGTATTCCTGGACGATTATCGCAACATGCGGTCGTGCATTATCGTGCATTAACATGAATTCGTTTCCTATAATTGGCGCTTATGGTACTACATGTTCTTCTAAAATGTCCGTTATATACCTGTGGACAGTCAGTGTACCTCTGTCTAGTGGCAGCCACCAGCGAAATTAGGTCTAGGCCTGATATTATACTGCGAATAGCGCTCACCGTCTCGTCTGTACACTGAGATACGCCTATCTGAGGTGTAAAGACCAAATCTTGACTCATCTGTGAAGAGTATATCGGCCCAGTCATTAATGTTCCAATTTACATGTTCTCTGGCAAACCCCAAGCGAGCCACTCGGTGGTTGCTAGTGAGACGAGGGGCTGTTACAGCTGCTCTAGCTCTTAATCCACGCTGTCGTAACCTATTCCGAATAGTTCGAGTACTCACACGAGTATTTCTGACTCTAGCCAAGTTGTTCTGCGATTGTCTCGCAGTTACATGTCTTCGACGTAATGCTTGTAGTAGTAAATAGCGGTCATCTTGACGAGTAGAGCATCTTGGACGACCTGGTACAGGTCTTCTACTGTAATTGCCCGTTTCCCTATATCCGGCTACGGCTCTAGAAACACTTGACCGATTGATGTTCATCAAATTGGCAACGTATGCTTGAGATCGTCCATCTTCGATTAAAGCAACTATAGCGGCCACTTGTTCTGAAGTTAATTTGCTCATTTTAGTTTTAAAAGCGTCGGTACAGAACTCTGACTTCGCACTTTAAAATTTGTCCGTATAGGAAGACTTTCAATAAACAACCGAACAATCCTTACACATATGCATTTTTCTAAATGTGTTCTTTTAGAAAAAAAACTAAAAAAGCCATGTTCCATGATTCTGTTAGTGTTTTTATAGTTCACATACACGAGGCAAACTTTTTGTGAACGTATAAAAATATCTTGGTTTATAAATGCCCTTTTTTAGTTTATGCGATACTTTTTTGGCGGAGTGTATTTGCACCGAAGAACGAGGTTAACTCATGAAGAAACCCTACGGATAACTTATTCTGGTAACGTAATCGTGGGTTACATTTACATGAAACCTCCAAATACCAACGTACTCAAAGGTGAAAATTCTCCTGAAGAAAGCGGATACGATTTAACCGATGATTTGTCAGCAAGTCCGTTGCAGGAAAATAAACCAGGACCTGCATTATAGTCGTCGACACGGACATTTCAAAATCAAAGTTGTTTGGAAGCTGACACTAGCAAAATTACTTGGGCAGACATAGATTTAAAATATGCATCAAAAGGATATCCTAAAGCACACCGTAAACCGTTTAAATCTTTATCACCGACAAAAATTGTATTTTTTAACGACAAAGTCGTTGCTCTGCTGGTACCTGAAAGCCATAAGAAATACGCAGCTTCTGTCAGCAAATCAAACTTTCCCATGAATTTACACTAATGGAGGCAGGACTAAAAGTTTTTTAATAAATATCACGAGGAGAGACAGATTCCTCCTCATCATGCGGGACCTTCACTACGCCGACAATAGCCAATAAATTACATCCACTAAAGGATAAGCCAAAACGCAATTTTTTGGAATATTTTGTTCCTGTTCCTTTGGGCGACACTCCTGCCAGCAATCCATACGGTTCACATTAAACCAGCTGCCCAACAATAAAAGGAAATTGCTTTTGCTCACACCTTGATATTATCTTTACTGGTTATTCTAAGTATGTTTAGTTATTTCAGACATTTTCAGTTATTTGGGTATTCCCAAAAATACCCTCAAGTGAAACTATGAAAGAGAAACCTAAAGGTATAGATATATCCATCATTGATGGAGCAAATTGACTTGTATTTATGCGGTGGCGAAGAATAATGTAACGGCAGTAACTTCAACTTCCTGTTCCTTTGGGCGACACTCCTGCCAGCAATCCATGCGGTTCACATTAAACCAGCTGCCCAACAATAAAAGGAAATTGCTTTTGCTCACACCTTGATATTATCTTTACTGGTTATTCTAAGTATGTTTAGTTATTTCAGACATTTTCAGTTATTTGGGTATTCCCAAAAATACCCTCAAGTGAAACTATGAAAGAGAAACCTAAAGGTATAGATATATCCATCATTGATGGAGCAAATTGACTTGTATTTATGCGGTGGCGAAGAATAATGTAACGGCAGTAACTTCAACTTCCTGTTCCTTTGGGCGACACTCCTGCCAGCAATCCATACGGTTCACATTAAACCATGTTAAATGCATTTCGAAAAACAGAAGATGTAAGCGACCAGCATTATCATGTGGTAATAGGCTGCTGGTAAGAATGCTACATCTTTTCCAAATTCCTCGAAAAAAATTAATCTATTCTTCGAAAACGCTATAAAATAAATCCTCATCGCCTACTGACTTGAGAGCGCTCGGACCCCGGGTTCGCAAGGATTTCAAGATTAATTGAATTTGCAAAGAGGTAAGTAGATTCCGCCAATCTGCTAAAGCCAAGTTCAGTATAAGGAGATCTTAATATCGCTGCAGATATTTGAAAAACCATTCAAGATGTTTTAGATAGATTAGTTTCTTCTGAGAAAGCAAGATTCATTGAGGACCTACCAATGAGCTTGAGTTCTAACAAGGCGCCGGTAATTTTTAAGAAAAACGTAGCCCTCTCAATTTCTTTCCTTTGCGATTATATTTAAACAAAGTCTTTCAGTCTATTAAGTCGTCGTTTCGGAAAGGAGACGAATGTATGCCAGGCACTAGGAAGATCATTAACAAGTAGCAGGAAAAAGGTTCGCAATTCTATAAGAAGCCTTAATACTTAATCTAGAAGAAGAATCGTTTATTCAGGAGAATGCGGGTTTGGTATATGCAAACCTTCCCAACACCTTCGTATTTGTGTACCGTAACTAATCGGTAATAAAGGTGTTTGCGAAGAACCACGCGCTATTACCCCATCTAACAAATCTTCAATACAATTCATAATACCGCATCTTCTTCTCGTTTAGTCTTTACATCGGCCCCCGCAGCCAGTGGAATCTAATAAACGGGGCACTTGAAATCTCTTGTTTCCGCCCCCACGCACGCACACATACCGGCCATATACAGAACGCACCTACTACAATGCAAAGACTCTTTTCCTATTGTGCTTAAATACGACCTCATGCCGGCCAACCAACTATTTCCATCATCTCCGGGATTCATTATATGTTAATTCCTTTCACGGTAGACGCTCCCGCACGAAGGGGCCGCCATTCTTTCGGGCCATCTAATTTTATGAACGAAATTTACATATGAGTGGCTGGCTATGCGTTTTGTGCCCGGCGACAACGGCACCGGCTCCGATTCCTTCATATGCAAATCCGTCCTCGTTTGGCATTAGATACGTCGCCGCGCCTTACCATGGAAATACAAGAGGTGTCCGCCGAGAAAAAGTTAAAAATGCCATGTTAGAGTCTTGTATAAAGAACGACGAGATACGTACAAGTATTAAATTCAAAGGTGAATAAGTACGGTTGAGATATAAGATTGAGATGTATGTGTGCGAAAGGTAAGTATAAGTGTAGTTGCTATACTGCCCAATACCAATGGCGAAGACCTTTTGAAATACTTATGACTATGTTTTTTAGCTAATCTCGTACGATCATGCTTTCATCTGAATTGTTTTTAGCGTCGGATGTGTTGAGCGTCTATCATTATCCGTCGTTGATCCATTCCCTCCGTGGCTTGGTCTCTTGTTAGTTCTTTCCAATAAAGCCCTTCCCTTCCATCGTCTTATCCTTTCTATTCTGATTTATGCTTTTTCCAGTTTTCCATTAATGCAAATTATAGAACTTAAGTATTACTGCACTGCTAACCGAATATTGATTTTTGGTTATACCCGAAGTAGCTGGCAACTTTAAATAGAACAGCCTATATATTATTAAATGTTTGAATTCTTTTCACGCTGACAACGACGGGTAGGCGAAACAGGTCCATGGGTAGTGTGGCTTTCACTCCTTTCATTGCCTTTGCCCTAAACAATACCATCGATACCACGAAGAAGCTTGTACGTGTATATCGTAAACTTATTTTCGTTTGACATCCGCAGAACCCGAACCCAATAATGAGGATTAGAAGACCATGTTTAACATTTAATCTTCTTCGAAAAGAAGAAACTAAGTGTAAATTGCAGCTGTAAACTGCTTAATCTATCCCGCATACCGCACATACGATCTTCCCTAATTCGTTTTACGGCTTTTCTTTCATCGCAGGCATTTAAATCCTTCCTCTCTAAAGTTTATTTGGAATGCAACTCGAGACCATTCACGATGGGTGCGCCTCTCTCTCTCTCTCTCTCAGACAATGGTGTAAACAGATTAACGTAAAAACAGATGCCGGCTAGCGTGTTTTCTCCCTTGTTAGACGTCTGCCCGCATGTTCTAGCCCCACAATGTAACTACGACGCGTACAGCCTGATTCCTAAATCCACAACTTGTTTCGCCCCGCCGCGATGTCAAGAATTACGTTCTTTGTTCGGAGATAAATCAAAATAAGAAAGGAAGAATTCTTTTACACGTCGTACCCGCATATCTAGAGCTTATACAACAAGCTTAGCCGTTAAATCGTTAAGCATATAGTACGCATTCTGTAGTGGAAGGTTTCCTCGATGTTTTTAGAGCGTCCATCGTGGAAATATAATATTACTGATACGTTCTTACAGATGAACAATCGAGTTGGATAATACAAAGATGGCTTTAATTTACTTTAATCCGACGACTTGGTACGTTTTATGGTCGTCCTAACGTCGATCCTTTCTTAAGCTATCCCGGTTGTTAAATTTTGTGAGCTCTTAAAAGAATATATTCAAACTTTAATTACCCCTCCCTTTTCCCCCAACGCACACACACACACACGCACACAACGGCGAAAATGCTGTTGGCACCGCTTCGATGCTTCATGAAGCCATGAATGCCTAAACGTAGAGTAAAAAAATAAAAAATGGTCAAACGGAAAGGAACCAAGATCTTATATCGATAACCAAGATATCCTTCGTCAAGACAATTCAGGCCATTCCGTCTTCTATTAGGAGATAATTATTACAGGAGCGGTCGATAACGAGTGGCCATCTTTCCAAGCAAAACGGGCACAGCGACGACCGAAAATCTGTAATCAACTCTTTTGCCAATCCAGAGGATCCCCATTTCCATCAACGAATTGTAACGTGTGATGGAAAGTGCATTATTGTAATCCAAACAAATCAAATCGGCGGTTAGCCCGCGACCAATCCACGGAGTCTGTCGCCGAAGGCTTTAAAAGCAAAAGTGAGTATTTGATCGAATTACGGAGACGCTATCTACTTTGACTTGGTACCATAAGGTAAGGCTTGTGATATTCCATCATGTTAATGTTAGGCCGGATACTAGCCAACGAACTCTTCAGAAAATTAAAAAGTTTGGACATAATGTTATTTCTGAGTTAGGTCACTCAACTGCGAGTTACGAGCCTCACTCCTGAAAACCTATTTCAGCAATCTCCAAAGCTCCCAAATCCTCGTTTTTACAGATTACGATGCTAGATTGCGTAAATTAGATGTACTATAAAGTGACCAACTTATTTTTCGCGGTGCCTCATCGTTTTTTCTTATCGAAACCCTCGTAGTTCTGCCCAATCTTCATTCCTGATCGGCACAATTCCATTTTACAACTCCCCATCGTCCACTTAATACGTCATATACCTCGAGCGAAACAAAGAAAAACAAGCGAGATGGAAGTGAAGGCCCGCAACGCGCAAACATCGTAATTCAGAAAACGATTGTTCTTCCATCCCAATATATATTGATTGATCGGCGTCATATTCCATCGGGGAGGGGAACGATCGAGCAAGCTCGAATTGCGGCCAGTTCATAAAGCAATAGCCTACGGTGGACGTGAAGGCACGTCATGCCGCAATTACAGAGCTGTCCGAACGCGTTATTCGTCGGCTGGGCTCTATTTTTCTCCCATCCTTTCCGCCATCTTCCGCGAGTACGGTCCGGTTTTCAGCCAGCTTAATAACGTAGAAGTTTATAATCTTCGTATTTCTCAAGATATATTGCCGAGGTGTCATACTATTCGACAGCGAAGCTACATGAATTACCGACACGTAGAAGAGATAATTACGATCGAGTATTGGGTGAAAATGTAATGATTTCTTACCATAGCGGAGAGTGCTGCTAAAGAACGCCCGACTTACTACTTCGGTTACCTCCCTTGTTAACAGTCAAATTAAATGATTGTAACATCAAACGATAGTATCATAGTTCAATTGTTCATATGTATGTTTCTAAAACAATTGAATCAACCAAACATATGATATCTAACTGGTTTAGAGTGCTTGTCTTATCTCCAAATGAAATAATTTTATTCATGCTCCTAACGAACTCTAATACTCCAATCCACATCTAAGTCCCGAGAATGGATGTTAACAGTAAAAACAAACTCAAGAAGCAAGAAAGAGAGATTGATTGACTTTGTTATAAGTTCTTCGAACCTTGATCAATCTGAATATTTAAAAGATTAATTGAAGTGCTCGATTTCGAAGCAAAACTCCTAATTTGAGTTACAAGATTATTTCCCAATTTTCTGATCACTCCTATTACCAAATCATGCTCATGGAAGACGAATCGATAAATAATTGAATATCTTGAATTGTTATTATCCGCGCTCTGTCGATTTCGTTAAGATGCATAATTAGAAATCGCCCAGATACGAATGATAACCACCGCCTTTTAAACGTGCTGCCAAGCTAGTAGTGTAGAACCTAAAGCAGGTTCTCGAGAAATTCCCGATTTGGAACGTAATTCACATGTTTATAATAGCAGTTTGGCTTCAATTGCTGAGATCGTGCATGATGTAGAATATTGAAAAGGTGGTACGTTCGTAACGTTTAAAACGTTTGAAATATGGCGTTGCAGATTTTTAAAAGATCGACTTTGCATGTATAACCTTATCTAAATACCGATTGTTTATATAGTTGGATATTTAAGGCTTTCTCCGAGACCGTTGATAGTTCCGGCAAGCGATCAATTGAACGTAGGTCTTCGATAGAACTAAATCAGCAAAAAAATTGTTAAGATTATGCGGAATGATTGGTTTCAAGAAATTCGATTTTGTAACATTCTGAAGTTGCAAAAACTGAACAGGTCGTTTAGATTTTCTACCCTAGCTTCGTTGTTTAGGTACAAATTATCGTAACGATAATCCTGGAAGGATTCGGTGACAATAGCATCACCTACAATGATTTGTTGATTGATCGTTCACAATCAATTTAACACAATTTTGTAAGAAAGCAGCCTCAGATCCAGACGCCACGTTTAACTAACATCGTTGTCTGCTTTACTACCGCATTAAGTAACCGCCGGCAATGGATATAGTCTCCTATCCAACGCATGAAAAAAATTGCCGTCGTGTTGACTGCTCTCAACGCACCCGATGACCTGAATACTTCTCCAGGTAACTAGAACTTAACATAAAAGTTTTCAATTTTTTTTCTTCGTGAGCTCTAACTTAACGGAAAAGGAGAGCAGAGCGCTGCAAGTGCAATTAAATGATTACATTCAATATGCCCTTATCAAGAAGTAAATTAAGTGTTACGAAATTCGCGGACGCGAAGTATAGGACGATGCCAAGCATCAAAAACTGAGGCGGATGTTTCTTTGCCATTTCTAAATTTGACAGATATTTTCTAAATTACGGCACTTTTAAATAAATGCATATTTCGCTCATGAAAAGATTTGAAGATTTAAAAAGAAAGATTAATAACGAAAGATATACATAGGCATAAATAGAAATAAACATGAAACAGACAAAAATAAAAACAAATGTATTCGGAAGAATTATATTTTAAAAGAAGACTATAAAATCATTATAAAAGCTCCGAGACGGGAGGTATTCCTCTATCGTTGTTCTAAGATATCTGGGGATCTCGCTTTTCCGGGTGTGTTCTCCTGGTGTTACGCTTGTATTTGCAAGCTGGCGGATTCCTGAATATAAAATAGGCAGGCGAGTACATAATAGACTGATCCAATTCAAATGAAGATCCAGCAACTGGCCTTACTGTGGATTTTTTCTTATTCTTCGGATAGCATAGATTGCCATCCGGAGACTTTGGAGGCACCTACGTCTCCACAATTCACGAGGAAAAATACACATCAGAGCCCTCGTACTAGCCCCAGAACAAGCAGAAGAGCAAGTCCCAGTATAGATCCTTAACACCCCTATACTGATTGTTTTCTTCATCGAGTTACCCTAGTGCTACAAATTAGCTAGATCCTGAATAGTACGATCCACACAGTCACAACATACAGGTTCTATTAACCGGTACGAAACGGTAGATCTATTCTTGCTATATGTTTGTGGGATGCGCAAACGTTGCATAAACGTTCAAAATGTTTCACTAACCTGATCCTAATAATTTCATGAAAGATCTTTGCTATAACAGCTAATGGGTCTGTTGTGTGATATAGTACGCGCATATGGCCCGATTTGATCATTGGTATGATCTAAGCGTTCTTTAACTCGTCGGGGAAGACGTATGCTTATTATGTGTTAATGTGGAACCATCAATATTCCGCGTCTTCTTCACGCCGCAAATTTCACTTCCACTTACGGATGGAAACGTTTTCAAGCCTTGAAATGCTGCTACTTTGCTTGCACAGACACGCTCAAGTATCCATGCTGCATAATCTCATTTATACGTTTTGCATTTTCCTAGATTGATCGAGTAATAAACGTTAGATTAAATATAAATAAACGTTAGTGGTCACATGTTTTAATTATTTTGTTTGTTTACGCTAAGGTAAATGGCTTAACAGCGTACACGAATAAAAAAATTTTTTTTCAGTTTTAAATATTTTTCAGCGCATACGTAATTGCGTTGCATTTTCAGACTACCCTCGTATATCGATTTCCGTTGCTGTATGTCTTCGAATACAAATAAAACCCGGCAAAAATTGAACGTTATACCTCTATCCTAACATTCGCCAGGATAAGTTGATCCTGATTTCACTGCAACTGCATTGTGACGGCGAACGTAATCGTACTCGATCATCGAATTGCATTACGCGAAATACGATGTAAATGAAACGATATCCGGTTAATATAACTAATCCCCCGTGATCGATGGGGCACCACCGATATTCCCTCGCGGCTCCGGTCCGAGTTATTCATCACCCGATTGACTGGAATATTAGAATAATACGGTTACGGAGCGGGCGATAAATCACCGCGCGCTAAAAACCGATGGCGCTACTATCGCTAGACATCTAGACATTCGCAAATTTTCAATATTATAAAGCGAATTGATGGTAGCACGGAGCGGCGCTATTTAACTAGTGCGAAAGCATATTTCAACGTCGCGCGAAAAAAAAAGAAAAACAGTACAACACGCATTTCCCTTCGCCGTTTCCCCCCCGTTAGGCAATTTCGTATATCTCATGTCCTCGTCAGTTTTCGACGCGCATAAATCAACCGGGCAAATTGAAATCGGTCGCGGCGGGGCCGGGTTTTGACGCGCGGGAGGGTTGGTTGTCGAACGAACGAACTGTCGCTTGATCGGTGACGACCGACCCGTGCGTACCGACGATGGGCCGGGGTCAAAGCTGGGTTCGTTTTCTGGAATATTTTTTATCGTGTGGCTGAATGATTTTTGGAGGTAGGACCATTGAAGCGGACGTTCAACTGGACGAAGAAGTGACTATGCGAGATGAGAAATGTAAAATGAAAGAATGGCATATTCTAATCACGGATATTTAAGTCCATCTAGGAGAACAAGGGCTCATTTCTGTTCAATTGGTTCTGAGATAAGACCGCAAAGTTTTCGAAAGAGCTGTTGAAGACTGATTAATTAAACTTGTGTGATGCATAGCGCGTCGATACTTTAGCATTGTTTGTCACGCCACCCCATCCTCCTTGCTATCAACATTGACTTCCAAAGAATATTTCTTTTGGGAAGGAAAGCATTGAAAATTATGTCCAATCCAAACATTTCCACAAAAAAATTAAATATTTGGGGACATTCACAAATCAAAAGGAATTTAGTCATAAAGCATATCGAATGGCGTTGATAAGGTTCCAAGTGGTCAATATACGAACGTATGTTTCGGTTCGTGTAACACATACAAAAATCGGGATAAATAAAATATATAATTGCATATAATGACCGTAATAAAGTCTACATTGATCAAACAAAAAGAACGATAGGCACCCGGATTTAAGGAACATATCAGGTGTTATCGCTCGGGAAGGTTAGATTCTTCAAGTGTAGACTAACGCATAATATTAAATTACAAAACATGAAAATGATTAAAAATATTACGTCTCCGCGAGAATTAGACGAGTAAGAGAGAGATTACATAAAAAGAAAACGAAAACCTAAAGAATAAAGAGAACGCCGTCATCGTACTTCGATTTATTGTTATTGTAGAAAAACAAAGAATAAAATTCAATTACAAATATTGTCCGCATTAACATCAAGCCATCGATAATACTGAATAATCAGGCCATTAAATGCAATAAATGTCGTTGAATTCTTAACTGAGATGATGAATGAACGCTGATAATTTTTGAATATACCAAAGGAATAATCATATATTTTAAATTAATAAAAAGGATTTACTTAGAATAAAGGATAAGCCGTTAATAGACTACAATCGACGATAAATTTCTTATAATCATTTGTATTTATACCATTGGCATTAACACGTTATAGTCACATGCAAGCACTATTTAGCCGATTAGTTTAGACATATCCGGCGTGTCTATTAATATGCTATTCAATCTATTGTACGATTCCGACGTTTTATCTACGAGTCCGCTTTATTTTTCGAGTGCGCTCGATTAATTAAAAATTAATTAAAAAACAGTAAAGAAGGTCAAATTTTCGTAATGTTTCGAAATGCGCTGTAGAATGATTCCATGAGTACGGTGCAGTTATCGACGAATAAGCGCAAAAAGCTACCAAATTAAGAGCAACCAAGTTATTTTCAATAAAGACATGTTCTAAGGTTATTAGCTACATTATTGCCATTTGAAAATAACCTTTTAAAACAAAATGGCAAAATTTCGCATTGAACAGTCTCGATGACGTATTCTTCCTTTTAAACCAATATTTTTTACTACGGTTACAACATGTTTATTTTATTCAAATATTAGATTATTATTTAAATTGGTGTTATTTACTAGATTTTGAGTGTGTTGTTTGCTTTTCTTCGATAAAAGACTTTGCATATACCCAGCCGATGGAGAACCAATAAAACGATGTGAATCTATTAACTATTTTCTTTTTTTTTTATTCAAATGACAACCAATTTTGTTATATAATAATAAGCGTTTTGCAATACTTAATGATAACTGATGTTAAATTATTCAATTGTTGTTGAAATTATTATGCAACCATATAACTTGAAAAGGAAAATTCGCAATTGCCCCGTTTCATCGCATATCATTAAAAGCAAACAGACTATGTCAAAGAAGTAGCGAGATCATTGATGATTAGAGAGAACAAAGACGGATGAAATTATTACTTTTTTGCAGAGACTAGACAGACTCGTCTTTTATCGACTCTCGAGGACGCCAGTAGACAACACGAATCCATCCTCATAAGACGAATAGACACGAGTCTATCTGGTCGCTGCAAAAAAGGAATAATTCCACCTGCCTTTGTCCTCTCTATTGATGATTATGATCGTTCGATGGACGAAGCAGTTTAATAAACCTATACTGGCCTAACCTACCTCTTCTAAAGCTATCCCCAAACTACAGGCTCAATTATCCTGAGTGCTGAGAATATACTGAAATTACAAGGTCCTTCTGCGAAATACTCTTCAACGGCCGCTAAAAATTCGTTCTAGTCCATAAATTTTTCTTTCCTTTATGTCTCATTTAGCAACGGCAACTTTCGAAAGTCTCCTGTGAGATGTGAAAGTTTTCGGCACCTTTTCACCTTAATGGAATTATCTGAGGCGATGCATTAGGCTTGTTACCGTACCACCACTCGTATCTAAATAAAAGAATCATTAAAATTCCTTGACAATTCCAAAGGAATAGTCGCAATAAATTGAAACTTCTTGGAAGGGCCGGAGCACCTAATATGCCATTAGGTTGCTTCGAGGCAAGGTCAAAATGGTGGACCCAAACGTTGCTCACACGCCTACGCCTGGATAAGTACTTGTAAGCATTCGTAGAATGCATCTTGCGCTTAAGAAACTTAACAAATACTCAATCTTAACTGCTGCAACGGTTATGTAATAAAAAATAATATAATGAAAGATTAAACGTCGAAAAAAATAACGTTTGGTAGTGGTTGGTTGAATCAGTCGTGAAACCCATTGCAATAGAAAGATTAAACAACGTTACAAGCAATCGAATACCCAGTGCATCTTTAACATCTAACAGATGATTTCCCCATTCGAAGCTCCATCCTCCGCAACCCCCACCAATACCAGAGCACCTTTATCACCGTAACCGCCACTACCAACCTACCGACCCTAAAAATACTAGCGCAAAAGACGGAAGATTTTATCGCCGTTAGTTTCGTACTTAATTTTCTTTAGCGGCCGCCTGGTAATTGTACATCTCGAGCCGTGGATTTATCGGGGCAATTTGTAAGCCTTATAAATAACTTCCGTACTGCACGTTTAAGTCCTCCTACAATTTTAACGCTTCTTAGTAGCTCGTTCTCTGGCCGACCGACCGACAGATCCTCCACCTCATTCCGCCTATCTTCTAACGCCCGCCAGAGAGGAAGAGGAGGGTATTTCGGGATGCCGCTTTTGCTGGCGGTACGTAGAAGGTCCGCGCGCAAATATTTGAGGATATTAACTTTTAAGCTCCATACACGTCATAGACCGGTAAACACGCGATGTATTGCTACTGAGATGGTAGGAAGGAAGCTGTTTGGAAGGTCGATTTCCGCCAAATCCTTTACCATAGTTTACGGCATTACGTCGAAATCGTATTTGCTCGCCTCCAAGCTCGTGCATGCGCGTATAAATGATTCGCAGGATACCAGAAGCTCAATTGGAAAATGAAGGGAGTGGAAGAGAGGAGGAGAGCGGCGAATTCTAACAATAATCAACGAAATGAGAGCAAATAGGCAAGAAGAGTAGCGTGGTTTTTCAAAGCTCCAGCAGCTTCTTGAACAAAAGGAAGTCGTTAGGTGATAAATCAGGTAAATACGGGCGATACTCCTTGAAACAATCAATTGTTTGACGTCCTCTTTGGGAGCCAGTTATGATAAAGGATGGTATGACATCCTTGATGGTTTTTCCTGATTTCATCGATGACTCTTAGGGAACAAATTGTTGTATACCATTTAACATTAATTGTTCTTGGATCGTCCAAAGCAGCGCTTACGACGAAAGAAAGAACCAATCGTTTTCTTCGAAAGTACTTCGTGAATGAGCAATTCTTTGTTCATTCGTTCAAATATATCCAAGTTTCATTACATTTTAGTCAGTGTATACATTTTTAATCCAGATTTAATGTAGGCTGCGGTATCTGCATTGGATTGCCTCAAGTTGTTGATATTGCTGTATATCTTCTATTTTCATCATTATCTCCGATACTTTCTTTTCTTTATGACAATTCTGGTCCATTATTAGCTTTCGTTTAAGCCATTATTTTTTTCGGGTCTCCCATGCTTTCCTTACTAGAATATCCTTGATCGTCCTTTACAAATGAGCTTACCAACTCAATTATGGTTGTTCAATGAAATCTTGCAGTGACTGTATTTATAGATTTTCTCTAATTGTCTCATTTCTTAGCTTATCCCTTGTTACCAACTGTTATTAGGTATCTCATTTCAACCGTTTGTAGCTTGTTTCTGTCATATTTGCTCGGTACCCAAGATTGCAGCTATATATTAGTATCAGCCTATAAATTGTTTTAAATACTGTAATTTTGCTTTTCTCTGCGTTATTTATATCCTTTTATCTACTTTTTCATCAATTGTAATACGCAGATACTGATCTCTTTTACATATATGTGCATTTCCTCTTTTGCCTTTGTTACCATCATTACTTTTGTTTTAGATTGATTTAGTTTCATGCCTTTCTCTTTCATTATATGTATAATTCCATATTGTGTAAGTTCTCCGCTGTTTTTGCTAAAATATTGGTTTGGTACTCTCGCTACTTTCTCTATGGATCATCTGATCCATGTATGTATATAATGAATAACATTGGGCTAAAGCCTCCATTAGTTATTAATTTAATTAAATTAATTAGTTAATAATTCTGATTTCATATTATTCTGTATTATGTAGTCGTTGGCTTCTTCGTGCATACTATGGATTGCATTGATCATCTTGTGGCCAACTTTTTTTTCCTGAAAGGTATTGCAGATTTCTGCTTTCAGTTTCTGCCTGTGGTACGGTTATATTACCTACGTTTAGTGATTGTTCAAAATATTCTTTCCATCTTAGCATCGTCTCCTTTTCTTCTGCACTTTAAACAAATATTGCGTCGCATTGCCGCTGAGGTATTTATTCCATTTTGGTCTTTTATTTTTGGTTTGCTTCTTAAACTTTCCTGGCCACCATTCCGTCTGTTTCTTGTTCTTATTAATTTTGTAGGTATCACAGATCGTTTTGCTATTTTCGACAAAATATACATTGTAATTTTTCCCAGGCTTTTTTTATATTAAATGTTCCTATTTTCTTCTTGGTTTGTCTATACTTACTATACTATACTAAGCTTTCCCGCTACTTCATGCTCAACTTCTTATATTTTCCGTCTGTTTTTTATCGATTCGCTTCTGTTTTTTGTTTCTACATTAACATGCTCCTTTTTCTTAATCATAACCGATATTTATTCCGTAGCCTCTCTCAATATACGCGTCGTTCATAATATTTCTTTTGCAGCTTTCTACTTTGGCAAATTTATTTAAATGAAGATCTTAAACTTCCTCCGTCGAATTTGGACCACTTCCTTAGACCGATCGACGCGAGCCTCTTTTTGGGCTTTTTCCGATGGCTCGCATCGGAAACAATACTATCACGCCTAAATGCTTAGGCAAAATCGAATACGCTGATTCCTAAGGATATCATCATTCCAAGATGAGCTACACATCGGTCCTCTTCAATCATGTTACGCAGAACATGGATTTTTTTGGGGCAACGACCGGTTGTTGTCGACCTCCGCCTTGTTTATCACTGACGGAAGGAGCGGAGGCAACGAAATCCTGCGAAGCAGTTGTAAGATAAGTCTCAACAGCGCCATCCAGTAGTTGTTTGTTCCGGTGAATCTCACGAATGGATTGGTTCTTGCCTAAGGGACCGTTACGACGTTAATTCGATGATATGAATGAAAAGTGATCCAGACCAAAACATACCGTACGTAAAACATTTTAACGAAAAAAAATTTGAAAAATCGCGCTGCATCATTTCTAAACAAACCTCACCCTATGCGTTCCTCGCCTATCAGTTTATACGTTATACGTATATACGAGGAAGCTCATCAGAATACCGCTTCGTATACCTGCATTTCACCTTTTATCCCGCGTCTACTTGATAAATTAGAAAAAAGGCACCCATTTTCTTATCAACGCGATACTATATTTCATACCGCGTAACCGGCGGCCATCATACATCATTACTTTATCATTCCGCATCTCAAGGAAAAGAACCGTCACATCGCAAGGTGGCTGACCTCATAAATCGGCTCCGCATGGAGGATATTTACTATGCACCTGCGATGGGGCTTATATCTGCGAATATCGATATGCATTTTTCAAGCTACGGCATGGAAAACGAACAGGTCATTCTAAATTGACAAATGTATCCATACGTAACCCAGGTGTACGTTGTTTTCGTTAGAGACACCGTATCTGCATGAATATTTATATCTAGACGTAGATTTCGCGGCGGAGTTAAAACAAGTTGACGCAACGTAGCACAGACCGGCGTTCATAAAAATCTGTACGTTAGAGATACTTTTTAATTAAACGACGCTTAGTCTGAGATAGATAAGCAGCAAAATTCTGTTGTATACATACTGCAAGACTTAAAATCTAGCATTCTCTCAGGTTAGTAACGTAGCTTATCATGACTTATTCGCAAAGAGTCAAGTTTTTGTTTCTCATTTATCTCGTGTTCATCAGTGTTGAATTCATATACCGAAAATAATAAATTCCAAGATAAACGGTAATCTCGACTGGACAATAACGCGCACGAAGAAAGACATTTATCGCAACTCGTCTGCCGTCTGACAAGGAGGCGGGTCGAGTAAAGAGGCGGCAGCGCCACAGCGAGGAGGAGCAGAAGAAAAAAATCAAAACCCATCGTCCGGCGTTATAACATGTTCGCCTCGCCCGAAAAAAGAAAGCCTTCCACGAGGGTAATAAATAACCGCCATTCATCACGGCGGAAAAGCCGCTGTCCTGCGAAAGATTTCTCCGGTTGTTTTCTGAAAATCTTGCGCCGGTAATTTAGTGGCCGCGGTCGTCATGAGCATTCCCATTGGCATAAATATTAACCCGCGGACCGGGCGAAACTATGCCGGCTCGCTAGCGCCACCTTTTATCTCCCGGTTCGTTGTTCCGTTGTGTCTTCGTTATTTTCTCTTCGGCTAGAGCTTGTTATAGATGTTCGCCGGCTGAGAAATGATGACGTACATGCTTCGTTTATTCTACGTGCTGGGAGTTGTTTGCCAGTAAATATCTGACGGAGGATTTTCTTGCCAGGTTCTAGGTTATAGTACCGTCCTTGGCAATTGAACTGAACTGTGACACTAGCTTGTGGGCGCTCTACAATCGATCAAAATGGGCAACGTTCACACTGGAATTGTTATTTTTTGTTTTTCTAAATTTTGTGTTGTTTTCAGGACGGAAGGGAAAATCATCGCCTTGTCTTCACATACAAGTCTACGTAGTAGATCTTACGTAATATTATCTCTAACGCGTGTAATCTTCTTCAGGACGAATGTGAAAGTTACTCCTGTTAAATTTAATGAAGATTTAATATGTTGACGGAAAGCATCTTGTACTCCAAAGCGTGATTAACTGATAGGTTAACGGCGCTTATTCCACCATTCTTTATGTCAAGAAGATTGGAACTTGCCACCAACAATCACCTGCGGAATTAAACGTCTCGCGTACCAATTTCCCCTTTAACATAAAGGATAACTACATACTCTCTTGCATTCTTAGACACGTCCATTCCATCATCCTTGCTCATGATTACTCTATCGCTTAAGCGACTTCCTCAATCTCAATGTATTACCTCGTATCCCTTAGCTTTCTAAATTCTGTAGTAGATCGTCATGTTTAAGGCTATCGAATGCCTTGTACGCTGTGAGAACATCAGACGCCAAGTCTCGGAAGTGTATCACCTCATGGCATTCATTTCCATGTTTGCTGAGGGAGAGCTTAAGTGTGCCTCGCTGAAGCTTACCTTGATATGAATTTTAGCTAAAATGCACTTATCCCACGTTGATAAATAAGTAAGTCGCTACAGCTAAACTAAACCGTTTTCTTTTTTTCCTTTCCTCGAAGTACCTCTCCAACTAAGCACGTGAGAGATTGTTAAAGAAATTTTTGGAATGAATCATGGGTAACCCGCGCCCCAAATTGCTTAGTGCCACTTCTTATATTCCAATGGTTACACTTAACGTCGTGCTACATTTACGGACATTATCTACCTTAACTGCGACCGAAGCTCCCTGTAATTCTACGCAAGGCACTGTCTCTCTCTCGTTCACGCTCACGTGCACAGGTAAATATAAATAGCGGCGCGTACACATATATGCAAATCTAAATTGATATTTACTGCATCTATATACAATGTAATATGGACATGTATGGAAATGTTGTTTGCCTTCTCCGCGCGACGGCGTACGCCCTACATTACTCCTGGCTCCGGTCCGCTTGTTGTGCATCTGCTGCTGGAGATATTGTATTGGAAATCGTGATTTACGACTTCTGAAATCGCGAAAACGGATAACAACACGACGCGTGTTCCATATTTGTCAACCAGGACGAAGCATGCGAATACCACGTACTTACATACGTATATTCCATGCGAGAGCAGCCTGAAAAGTTTCCAGTCCAACTCAGAAATAAGAATTTTCCTCGTAAAATTCTCGTTACTCCGTTCGAATCGTAGTTAGCATCTTGTCGTGCAAAGTAGGCGTTCGAGAACGTGATGGCGTCTTTGATCTCCGAGCAAATTTTGAGTCTAAGAAAGGCTGGTGATTAGATCCGCTTCGTTAGAACCACTCATCACTTTTCACGCCAATCTTAAATTCTAATTGAAGAAATACGCCAGCCAAAGCCCGGTTAACTTTTTCATGCCGAAATCTTCAGTCAATATATCACAAGCACGTTCTTTCGAGATGCCCACAGCTTCTGTTATCTTCCGAAGCCTGATTCGACAGCTTTTCCCGTTAATAATGTTCATCGTTATCCCAGCTCGTACGGTCACACTTCAACTTAGCTGCTCAAAAAGTTACTTTTTGAGCAGCTTTAATTAATGCTACAACTTTAATGACGACTCGATATTCAATTTTTTCACTTCTACAGAAACACTATCGACTCACACAAAGAACTGTTGAACAGCAACTGAGCATCTAGCATTGTTATCAACATATTTCTAATCAATGTATTAGCCCTCGTAAGTGCATAGATAGGATCTATATGCAATCTACTCCGTGGGTGGTTCATTTCCGATGGATTTGAGCCCTATTGATAAACGCCTTAATACGAGAATCATATTCGTAGCGGATTTTGTTTGAAAGACTTTAAAACGGAGAACGAGGAAAACGTAAGATGTATCCATGCTACCTTAAAGGTAACCTGCTCTGGTCAAAATTACAACAAGTAGAGCCATACAACAATAATATTTGTAGCCTAAGAGAGGTAACAGACATTAAAACGTACCAAGATATAAATGCAAATCTTCCGAATCTTACTTATCCGTTACAAAAAAGACTTTCAATCAGAAAGCCTTTTTTGTGGTAACGATTTTGAACATGTTCAAGGTGGAACATCCTCGCAATCTGTGTGAGATATCTGGTTACCACGAACAATAAACAGGACAAGCGAAAGGTTTCGTGCGGCATCTTGCGCTGTTTTATATTCCTCGTTATTAATTGTAGCTTCAATCGTTGTTTTCTTTCATCAATTCTATTATCTCTTGGTGCATTAGTCAAGAACTACAGGACCTGAAAAAGGTACGTGCTTCGAAATATCAAAGGCCTTTAAATTGAAATGGTCTCATTCGCCGCATTGCAATATTATGAATTATGTTTTCGCATTTATGCTTAATCTTAATTCTCCTAATTATATTAGTAGAATCTGCAAAAGATTAATGACATTGACGTTTCGACCAAAAAATAGCTCATTATTTTCAGATTATTAATCCATCGCGTAGGAACGGATGGGACTCCGCCGTTTTCCTCGAAAAACGATCATCTTCTTAAGCGACTCGCTAAATTAATAAAACCCATCCATACCGAAACAAGAAACGCCGAAGAACAGAGAAAATGGAAGAAGTTACATCCCCCTTACCAGTTGCCGCCCGGCATTCCGGGGGTGTCCCCGTCCAAACGACTTCGTTGGCGCTGGCACGCTCTTTGTCGTGACGCTCGTTCATTACGTTCCACCTGGCACCCTCTTTCTTCGGCGTTTCGGCATCCGAAGGTAGCAGGTACCGCCTTACCTCGTTCGAGATGTCCCTTCGCCGACTGCCTAGCCCTCGCACAACGCCTAAATACACGCAAGCGGTTGTTACTAATTCATTTCGTACTTAAAACTGGCGGGAACAGCACGTGGAGCTTCACGGATGGGACTACGAGAGGATCTCGCTGGCGCTTGGAATTAGGTTAGAATGTTCATTAAGTTGGCGAATTTCGAAATATAGGGGTGGTGCTATATAGGGAAGGAGAACAAGAGGATTTACTAGCGAGTGGGGCAACATTTTTCCGGGGTTAAGCAGCTACAAATATGGTGGTGATGAAGTTTTTAGCGTAAAGTGTGAGGATTTCGTATGATTTATTTTGTATTTAAGCTTGTCTTATTACAATTTATTCAATAAGTTAAAGAAAGGAGAATAACAGCTTATTGAACATTTAAAATAATTGAATCCTTTGATGTTTTCAATTTATATAAATGTCTTCTTTTCGCGAATGACACTGGTTTGCTAAAGTAATGGATAACAAGAATGTTATGGGAAGAAGCAGGGATTCCTAGCTTTCCTAAAATAAATTGATTCTAAACGACTAAAGCTTTCTAAAAGAAACACTGGCCCGTTAAGCCAACCAGAACCTGCCAAGTATTTATGATTATTTTGATATAAGCCATAATAGTAAACAGTACATCGACTATGCTATTAAGTCTTTTCCACAAAAGTCCATATCTTTCTATTGTTTCCAATTAGCATCCAGGAGAATTTAACCGGTTTAAAGGTATCAACTAGTGCGAATGGTCACTTATTCTTGAAGAGCATCATCGTTCTTTAGACTTCCTTTTCAAAAAAAAAATTGAAAAATCCTTTTCAGACCAATTGTTGAATTGCTTCAAACCGTGCCTTCAGCTTTAAAACTGAAATACGTCAATCAGTTTCCAATAACAGCCATTTCCAGAGATGCTAGAAGATATACTGTTATCACAATTCACTCTATCTCTTAATGAAGATAACTTCAGTTAGCGATAAATAAGTTGAAACAACTTTCCTTTCCCATCAATTCTACGTATCTCTTTTTCGCAAAAGATCTAGATTGGAGATCGTATCCTTTTAGCATCAACCACAATCCAAACGAATCTTAAAAGGAAACCTATTATAGCGAGGCTTTTCCTCCCAAAAAAACCAAAACAACAAAAACAAAAAAGCGTCCAAAAGAACCCGGAATAGAGGGAAAAAACAAGTAAAGCTCTAATACGAACGGCGTTGACAAGCGTTGAAAAGAAACATTCTTAATTTCTTCCGTTCCGGACCAATCAGAAAAGAGGATGCACGCGGAAATCGGGCATAATAAGAAAACAGTTTTTCCTCACGCATATTTTCTCCTTCGCAGAGTCGGACAGAGAGCTTTTTCCAAATGAAAATTGTAGTTTTTATGGCGGTCCGAGCTTTCAGCGTAATTCCGTTTCTTCCTCTTCCGTCGTCGCTGTAAAATCGACGACGGGCACGGCGACGGCGATGATTCTTTTCATTATTAAAGGAATTTAGAAAGCGTTGCGCCTTCCATCTCTATTCAGCGACTCGTTTTGTTTTTTGTTTTTTCTTTTTTTGCGTACGCGCCTCAGAAGCACGGAAACGTAGTTTCAAGAAACAAGGTAGAAAGGTAGATGTCGGCGCTAAAATCATTTTGATGTTTTTAATGCGGCTCGTCGTTAACGTCGTAAAAGTAAATTAATAAAGTCGATGTTATTGTTGGCCCCGTATTTCCCTCCGAGCAATTAAATCAGGCAATAATGAAATTTTCTTTTTTTTTCTCTTGATTTAATTAAAAGATGAAATACCATTTTCCGTCGGTTCGTAGGAAAAAGAAGGAATTTCTCTGTACAACTGCGACAACGCTTTACGACTTCTTTGTCGCTTACCTAAAAAAAAATTGATCGCAATAGAGACGAAGTCGCCCACCGCAACTTCTGCATGTGGTAATTATTTCTCCAAACTTTTCAAATGTTGTTCGCATAGTTTTGATCTTTAGGAAAATCGCAATGAATGAAGAAAGGATTCGAGGTCACATATCTTCCACACAAGAGACCATAAACACTTCGTAACCTAACAACCTAAAATGTACGCTTTATTTTTCAATATCGTTAATACTGGACAGCTCGTATTTAGCATTTTTCAGCAACTTCCCTTTTATTAAAAATACGGATTTGAATTGAAATTTTCTCTGAAACAGAGAAAATACCCTCTATTTTCAGCTAATCCAATTCCTTTTTGGTAAAAATCCATGCAAGGCAGAGATTTCGCATTTCCGCCCGACAAATTTTCTCCTGCGTTTGGCTGTGATCTTTTACATCAGTCGATGATAAACCACAAGCGCATTTGCAGTATTATCCCGTTTTTTTTTCTTTTTGTTTGCCAAAAAATAAACCATCGTATAGCTAATCAAACGAAGCAATCCCGACGGGATCTCCCGTTTTACGCCCATCATTAGCGTTAAACATCCAAATCGGGTTTCCGGCCATTAGCAACGTTTGCGTCCGCCAAAAAAAAAGCCTTAAAATGGAAAATCTACAATAAGCCAACATCACCGTAGCAACATCGTTAGATTTATTATATCCACAAAAACAAACAAGTCAATAAAGCGGACGCGTTCGTAGTTCGCCGTCGAGGGGGGGAATGCTATCGTTTCGGTATCGTATTCGGGTCTGATCGAATTTGCCGCTTCGACACCGCCGCTACCGCTACAGCCGCCATCATCATAATAAAGTTCGGCCCGATAAGCAAATTATGTTCAGATAAAATTAATGGGCCAATAAAAATATCGATTGCGCGTACTTTTCGAACTGTAACTCGTCGGCGTTACGCGAGAGGAGCGGCAAAAGGGGGGAGAGGGAATGGAAAATGTAACCCGAAAACAATGTTCGCGATAAGGTCGTACCCTCTGACATGTCGGGTGAGTAGTTGGCTACCATGCGCTTCAGATTTACGGGTCACTGACTTTTGTTGCCGCAGATTTCCAACGTTCCTTTTTTTTCCCTGATTTTAATGTCGAGTGCTTGAAAGTGAAGTGAGATATTCACATCCTTTAGATGTAACATGAAGACTGAAAGTATTTTCTTTGCTTTACCGCAATTTTACGTAATGTTTAAGGGAACTTATCTAAGTTAATATTGGCATTTTTTTATTTCATTTAATGTAAAATTTACAACAACGGTTTTTGTTTGATCTTTACGCCTTTATGCTGTTAGTAAGTGTAATGCTTTACGTTAAATACAGGTTAAATGATTTGAAAGAAATGAACTAAGTTACTCCACGTGGAAATTACACGAAAACTCACATTTTCTGATCCAATTTTCCTTTGTGTTCAAGTTATAGAGTCTTAGTAAGCGTACTTGTTGATAGTCCTTCTATCTAGATTTTCGCTTATTTTCCAATTAATAAAATAAAGACCTATTTGCATCCATCAAAAATAAAAAATCGTATATGTTCTACATTAAAGGATTTTTTTAATGAATCAACCATAAAATGTCCAGAAGGTTAGTAGCGGTATTTTTGAGCATTTATTAACGGAACGGTTTGAAAAAAACATACGAGTCTTTTTTTATTTTCCCGATTCAGCCTGTATAATTCTATGTACAAGCTGAGCATCGAGTTAGAATAATAACTGTTGATGTGATTAAAGCATTGAATTATTTTTACATATATTTGCATATACACTCCGCCAAAAAAGTATCGCATAATTTAGTTTTGAATCGTAAAAGTATCGCATAATCTTTGTTTGCAGCGTAAAGTTGTAAATATACTTTAATGCGCTCTAAGATATAATTTCTACGATTGTTTAAATAAAATACAGGCCAGATAGAAGCAAGAACTCATACTTGAGATTTTTATTAAAACGAGAAATTATAATTTTGGAAAGAAATATGTCATAACAGTAGCTTTTAATACTGAGTGTTGGCACCTCTGGCTCTTATAACCGCTCCCATACGGTTCGGCAGAGATTCGATTAACCTCCGTATATAAGCCCGATCCAAATTCTCCCACTCGTCACGGAGAGCATTTTCTAGTCCATGCAGGTCCGCTGGGGCAACATTTTGGGTTCATGTCCGGACCTACCGCGGGCCAATCTAAAACTGGAATACCGACATCGTTAAGGTATTCCTGGACGATTATCGCAACATGCGGTCGTGCATTATCGTGCATTAACATGAATTCGTTTCCTATAATTGGCGCATACGGTACTACATGTTCTTCTAAAATGTCCGTTATATACCCATAATAGAGCCACCAGCGAAATTAGGTCTAGGTCTGATATTACACTGCGAATAGCGGTCACCGTCTCGTCTGTACACTGAGATACGCCTATCTGAGGTGTAAAGACCAAATCTTGACTCATCTGTGAAGAGTATATTGGCCCAGTCATTAATGTTCCAATTTACATGTTCTCTGGCAAACCTTAAGCGAGCCACTCGGTGGTTCCTAGTGAGACGAGGGGCTGTTACAGCTACTCTAGCTCTTAATCCACTCTGTCGTAACCTATTCCGAATAGTTCGAGTACTCACACGAGTATTTCTGACTCTAGCCAAGTCGTTCTGCGATTGTCTCGCAGTTTCATGTCTTCGACGTAACGCTTGTAATAGTAAATAGCGGTCATCTTGGCGAGTAGAGCATCTTGGACGACCCGGTACAGGTCTTCTACTGTAATTGCCTGTTTCCCTATATCCGGCTACGGCTCTAGAAACACTTGACCGATTGATGTTCATCAAATTAGCAACGTATGCTTGAGATCGTCCATCTTCGATTAAAGCAACTATAGCAGCCGCTTGTTCTGAAGTTAAATTGCTCATTTTAGTTTTAAAAGCGTCGGTAGAGAACTCTGACTTCGCACTTTAAAATTTGTCCGTATAGGAAGACTTTCGATAAACAACCGAACAATCCTTACACATATGCATTTTTTCTAAATGTGTTCTTTTGGAAAAAAAAAAAGTAAAAAAGCTATGTTCCATGATTTTGTTAGTGTTTTTATAGTTCACATACACGAGGCAAACTTTTTGTGAACGTATAAAAATATCTTGGTTTATAAATGCCCTTTTTTAGTTTATGTGATACTTTTTTGGCGGAGTGTATTTGCACCGAAGAACGAGGTTAACTCATGAAGAAACCCTACGGATAACTTATTCTGGTAACGTAATCGTGGGTTACATTTACATGAAATCTCCAAATACCAACATTCTCAAAGGCGAAGATTCTCCTGAAGAAGGCGGATACGATTTAACCGATGATTTGTCAGCAAGTCCGTTGCGCGAAAATAAACCAGGACCTGCGTTATAGTCGTCGACACGGACTTTTCAAAATCAAAGTTGTTTGGAAGCTGACACTAGCAAAATTACTTGGGCAGACATAGATTTAAAATATGCATCAAAAGAATATCCTAAAGCACACCGTAAACCGTTTAAATCTTTATCACCGACAAAAACTGTATTTTTTAACGACAAAGTCGTTGCTTTGCTGGTACCTGTAAGCCGTAAGAAATACGCAGCTTCTGTCAGCAAATCAAACTTTCCCATGAATTTACACTAATGGAGGCACGACTAAAAATTTTTTAATAAATATCACGAGGAGAGACAGATTCCTCCTCATCATGCGGGACCTTCACTACGCCGACAATAGCCAACAAATTACATCCACTAAAGGATAAACCAAAACGCAATTTTTTGGAATATTTTGTTCCTGTTCCTTTGGGCGACACTCCTGCCAGCAATCCATATGGTTCACATTAAACCAGCTGCCCAACAATAAAAGGAAATTGCTTTTGCTCACACCTTGATATTATCTTTACTGGTTATTCTAAGTATGTTTAGTTATTTCAGACATTTTCAGTTATTTGGGTATTCCCAAAAATACCCTCAAGTGAAACTATGAAAGAGAAACCTAAAGGTATAGATACATCCATCATTGATGGAGCAAATTGACTTGTATTTATGCGGTGGCGAAGAATAATGTAACGGCAGTAACTTCAACAGATTTCGGTATTATCATCGTTTCCGTGAAAAATAACCGGCAAGTACAATTCTTTCAGGGATGGAACGAACCTTATATAAGAAAATGTCTCCCTTTATAGAAGTTCCATTCGTAATAAAAAATGGTGGTGAGATATACTAGCATGGCTATTGAGGATACGAGAAATTGTAAAAACCTACCTTGCCAGGTACCAGATTCCTCTAAACAAAGACGGACGTCCTTCTATGTGTCGTTTTCAGGAGTTGAAGATGATCTGCGATATGCAGAGCATCAGTCGTTCATTCAAAGCAAGTGGAGGCGGGAAGAAACGAAAACGTGCAGGGGATTATTGCAAGTGCACTATCAGAACTACTTGTGTTAAATGCATTTCGAAAAACAGAAGATGTAAGCGACCAGCATTATCATGTGGTAATAGGCTGCTGGTAAGAATGCTACATCTTTTCCAAATTCCTCGAAAAAATTAATCTTTTCTTCGAAAACACTATAAAATAAATCCTCATCGCCGACTGACTTGAGAGCGCTCGCACCCCGGGTTCGCAAGGATTTCAAGATTAATTGAATTTGCGAAGAGGTAAGTAGATTCCACCGATCTGCTAAAGCCAAGTTCAGTATAAGGAGATCTTAACATCTCTTAATGCAAGCATATGCAAAAAAAATTCGAATTTCGAATTTTCCTTCAAAAGCTTATTTATGATCATTCTAAAGAATTTGCATTAACAGTTCTGCAAGACGTTATTTACTTGTACCATGTTGGATCATCAACTTACACTTATATAAAAATATAAGGATCTAATAGAATGTATATAAAACGAAAGGCTTATTTATTGTTTATTTATTGTTAATGTAGGATACTGCAAAAATATTAGTGCCTAGCTTCTGCGATATTACATAAGAGCCTTCAAAGATCGGATAGAGTTTCTTTTTTTTGAGTTTCAAACAAAAATGCCTAAATATAGAGTTTACTAAGCGTCTCCGTGGAAGGTTAGCAACCTTTCGTTTCTCTAATTTTCCTTCAAAAGCTTATTTATGATCATTCTAAAATTACGGAAATAGCGTTTTTTTTAACAAGCACTCCCGACGTTCACGACCCCCAATTTCGTCCAAATAATTTCCGAAAAAAAAAATGTCGATATTTTCCCCCACCTACAACATTTCCAGCTCATAATAACCGGATAAAATAAGTGATAAGAAGAGCATCAGCGCCTTTGACTTAGTGTACGTAGTGGACGATCGACGATGCAGGACCGACCTTGCATACGCACATCCAGGGTGTACGTGTATATCGAAACATAATAAAGCCCTTTCACGGTAACTTAGATCCAGTACATCAACGTCCTTTCGAACCAACTCGCCAATTAGTATTAATGGCTTAGTTGTACGAAAAACAAAGCGGTCCATTTTGGCGGAGACCGCTATCGCGAGGAATCGGTGAGATGGGATGTCCGTTTCTGGACACGTTGTATGTATATGTCGAGGATTTATTTACGTTAATTGAGAAACGTTATATACATACGTTATATTATATACGTACGAAACTTAAATGTCACGTATATGTAGAAGCACATTGCCTTAGAATAAAACTGATCGTAACTATTCAAATACCCTGTACAACTTGACGAAATCTCGCGTTTGGAGTATGAGGGAGATGAGCTTAACTAAGATATAAAGAAGAACATAAGTTAGCCCTAAGATTACCGAACATCCTCTATAAATGTAAATAATTTTAAAATAAATGTTTAGGAGCGTCCACCATTTTTATTTCAAGGCTTTCTTGATCACTCTCTTCATGGCAAAGCTTTGTCACTTTATTGCACCACCCTGTAGATATTAATTTTTGCAAAGTTTGGATTTTGTATTTCGATTTTTGAAGTACCTGCCGTACATTTTTATACGTACAGCACTTATCGCGCCACTTGCTGTAGAAAGCAAGAAAAGAACGGTTAACGTTCCCGATCGATCACATGAAGTTTATAAACTGCCATAGATTCATAAACTGAGAGACCTTTGAGGCGCGCAGTTTCCACAATCAGTTGATTGGGGAAACAACGAAATAAAGTGAAAAACACGCTACGTAATCCGTTGCAGAAGCTCCAATTTATGACCTCCGGCGTAGTTTATTTACAAAACACCGACATCCGGTAGTACATCACTTAAGAAGTAAATATTCTCAACAGATACACTGGGCGATTCATCAACATATATTGACAGAATCAATCCGGCTTAATAGCGATGAACTGCGGCTTCGAATCAGCTGCTTCGGCGGAATAAAACGTTACTCTCGTTCTCGCGCGAAGGAAACGGGCCAGGAAATACGGGAGATCGTGCGTGGGCGATGTTTATTGTTATTAGGTTCTCCTACTTCGTTCTGGGCGAGGCGAAACTGGGTCAAAGGAGTAGCCGTTAGCTTGTCGCGATCATATACCGGACCCGTTATTCTTCCCTTTCCGGCGAATCTTCGGAAGCGAGACGGGAGATGTGCGAATATAAATTGGATATCGACGCTTCGCCGCTAAACAAACAAGTAAACACCGTAATCTCGAGCGTTTCTGTTGGAAATCTATTTGCATTTTGACTAGATGGAGGTAATTTTTTGAGCAAATTCGCGAGTTTGGGAGAACGAAGTATGCGATGTGTATCGTAAAGTTTTTATTATTTGGAGATAGTGTCCGGTCGTTACGTTTTATGGATTTCCTCGAAAAAGATTTCGGGTGGATACGTTCCGTTTTGCGAAACTATTCGGTTCAAGTCGATATGAAATGAAGAAAAACATTGTACGAGGGCGGTTCAGAAACGTTTCAAGCCTCCTCAACATCAAGATGGACACAATGAATTTTGGGCGGCTCAGTTCAAACGTGGTCGTAGCATCGTAAGTTTACGATGAACGCAACCATAACATCAAAGAACTTCATCGGATGATCTTAGACGACGGTCGAATTAAGGATCTAGAAATAGCGGAGGCCGTGAACATTTTGAAAGAACGTATTCGTCATATACTTATTTTCAGCACGATTTCAGCATGAAAAAGCTGAAGTAAGCTCCTGCACTTTCTGGCTATTAGGTAAAGCCTAATAAAGGCTAAAAGACACCACTAAAGCAACAGTGTTCAAAGGCTGCATGCAACTCGATTACAGAAGGATGAACTCAACGATTGCCTTCAAAATTAGATGACGCGTTTATGCCTATTTTCAAATAAGTTCGCGATCGCGATCAATATTTTGGCGGGTTACCTACGTAAACTACAACTTCATGAACGTACAATTCAAGCTAGTAATATATTAATGTTTATACAATCGGCCGTAGCTAATGAAGAAAGATGCTCATCCACCAGGTACGCCCAACATTTGTTAAATGTGCTAAGTTCACTGAATTTATATTAATGTCTTCCGGACATAAGTAATCGACAAAGCTATTCTTTTATCTGAGGTCGATTTTACTGATGACGAAATCTCTAATAATGCAGACACTTCAGCTAAGGGGAAGTAGATCAACTCAAACGGATTGACTTATACCTGACACAACGACATCTGTCTCAAATTCTTTGCATTAACATTAATCTAAATTTGACGTTTGCAAGAAAGACACTTGTCAACTTGATAGCATTTACACCAATTCATCAAATTGTACGAACAATAAACTGACGCCGAAAACGATACGGACGATATGCGATAATGTTCTCAATTCTAAAAGAACAAATTAACGCTTGGGTAGCCTCTCCTCCAAATGAAATAGAAGCAATACCTGACGTCACATCCCATGCAGGAGAAACACCTCACGAGCTCAACGAAGATGATTTTGATCTCAGCGTAGATCACGCAGGAAATCCGCAAAAGGAAGAAGAACGCTCCGACGTTGCAGCTCGAGACGTTATTGTAGAAGAAATCGGAGGGAATCGTGATGAAATGGACGATATTTCCGTTGCAAACCTCCAAACCAAAGCATTCACGCACGCAAAATTGTTTGGGAATTACCTCTATTCAACCGCCGCAGAGCTAGGAATAAAATTGAAGAAGACCATGGAAGAATTTAATAGAACGCAGGATGCTTTCTTGAAGGAACTGGCCAATAAACGTACCTTCAGCGCTCTCGCACCATGGGTAGGATGCAGGAACGAAGACGAAGTAAAGGGAATATGTCTGAGCTTGTCGAGTGATAGGAGAAATTTCTTCCGCTGTCCGCCGGACGGTGTAGACTTCGAGTTCGACTACGAATCGATGTACCCGGTAGCTACGGCTATCATGGAATATGACGCTAATTTGATAAAAATGCGTTACGAACTGGTTCCTAAGCTAATAAACGAAAAAAATTTTTGGAGAAACTATTTTTACCGCGTGTACCTAGTTTGTCGAGCGAATGGTGCTTCTCTCATGCCAAAATCCTCCGCCCAAATAGATATGCAAATAGAGGAAGAACACCCTTCGGAAATCGAAGAAGGTATTAAGATGCCATCCAACAGCATCACTAATAACGAAGAAGATGTGTGGGAGGAGGAATTAGAAGCGGAGTTGCTGGATTACGAGAGTAATAACTACGAAAAGATCGAGACTATAACCGAGGATTTTGAAGAAGATATTCAAGGCGTGCTAAATTAGGACTTTTGAAGTTCTAATCGTTTGTCTACTTCGTTATTTAATCTTTGTATCCACTCTTCAAAAAATATGAATGAGTATCTTTCCCAAGTTAAAATAAAAATTATCAAATTAAGTATACTGACAATGAGTAATGTTATAATCTAAGACAATGTTAGCGAACTCAATGTTATGGTTCTTGAAAACTTGGCGATATACTAATCCTCACATCTAATATTGAACTAATATATTTTCAATGTATCTAAGACTTCCCGTTTTACCGGAAGTAGCAGTCAACTTTGTTATTTTAAACAGAATACCTTTCCGAAAGATATTGAAAGAAGACAAAAAGAGAACTAAGAGGACTATGAAATATTAAGAAAAAGGTCCGTAAGCCTTTTACTTTCAAGATACACGGTGTTCAACTTTTAGAAATTTAAGAAGACGTAGTTAAACCAAGTTAGGGTGTATTATGGCGAAGCTCAAAAATCAAAAAATCTGTTTATCGAGAAAGAGGGATGGCCATGACCGTCTCAAAAGTCCAAAAATAGGAGTTTCTCGGAACTCATCGTACTGTTCCAAAGAAAGAAGCTATTTTGCAAATAGTAGAAAACGTGAACAAAGTTCAGCTGTGTGAAATGTTAACCATGAATCAATTAAACAAGATCTCGCACAACGGCTTACTCGCCTGTTTAATTTATCATCAGAAAGTGTATCCAAGAACGAGACCATCACCTCGAACACTTTCTTTAGTGCCGAGAGTACCGAGTAGCGTTATTTGTTTGAGTTGAAAAGAAATAAATTTTATAAAGAAAATTTTCTTGTCCCTTGAAAACAAAAAGCTCACGAACATTAATGTATAAAGCTCTTTTCCATTATTTCATGGCCCTCTATCGTCGGTACTACGCATTGCGGTATTCTCAATGTCACCCTGTACATTATTAAATTTTTTAAATTCTTAATTTTAAAATTTATTTGATGAAACAATTATAAAAAAAAAAAAACAAGAAATTTTCTACTTAAACGCAACAACGTTCAGTTAACAATTGAAAGCTTTAGCAATGTTAGATTGTTTCCTAATTGTCATCATTGGATTTTCAAGATTGGATGACATTTTCTAAAACTACGTGAACTACATTCTCATCGTCGTGTCTATTTTGAAGAAAATATGTTGCTTTTTTTTGCAGAAGCAATTTGATAAGGAAAACAAAAATAAACAGCCGCCTTCATCTTTATGTATTTGAGAGTTCAACCGTGGTTCTCGGACACGCTGTGTAGCGCTTTCGGCAAATTTCAATTTTCCAAGTTAAACGTAAAATTCAATCAGGAATTGAAAGATTTCGTACTATGTACATAGAATAACTATTTCCGACATAACCGGAAGTGCCAAATTAGTACAAATATTTAAGTTCAGGAGCACATATCGGCCTGAATCCGCTACCGAGTTTTTCGAATTTTTCAATGCATACTCCGTCGCACACCGATCGATGTAGTTGTTGTAGACAAGAAAGATCAAATCGAGCAAAACCATCCTCCAGCGTCTACGTTGCATCATCAAAATTTCTTCGACTTAACTACGCAAATCACGTTACCTTCTGGAATCTACAATTTTTCTAAAACAAACGCCAACGACCATCGCACACCTGCGTCATAATCCATGAACGCGTATTACATATGCAAGGAGTGTCCACCGGCACGCTTCTTTTTATACGCAGATAGAGATATTATTCAACTCAGCTAGCGTGCGTATCCTTCCCATAAGACTGTTAAGGTTCATTGTAACCCGTTTTTGTTTTCGCGCAACGACGCAACGTACTGACCTTGCCTCAATCAAACCTGCACCAACTACTACGTATTTTAAGCATGTACGACGCGAACACCAGAAATGCTCGCTTGGCATGCAACGGACCCGGCAAAGTCGCGATTCCTGCTAGATAAGGCGTTCTAACGTGATTAAAACATCGTTGTATTTAACTGTAAGCTAATATTAGCCGAGAAAAAAATAAGTATTAAATTATAACAGCATGCTCACGCTGAAATGTTATAATATAGATGTTTGGGTTTGGCTAGCGTGACGGTAAATAAAATCAAAATATGTAGTTACAATGTACCGCAGGTTGCGCTCAATAAATAAATAAAAAAAAAAAAAACTAAGAACATGGTTTTGCTTGTTAAACGGATTGAATTTCGTATTCGGTAGGTTATAAATCACCCGATCGATATTCTGATGTGTCAAACAGTCGTTTGTGCTCAGCGTATTTCCTTATTGGAAAGTAATATGTGCTTTTTTTCAAAATTTTCCGTTTACTTTGCTTCACTTCGTTGATCTAAAAACGTATGGATTCAAATCAAGAAAGTCGCATAGAAAAAAAGTTGAATAACATTAGAAATTGCAAAAAGTTGCTCTGTAACGCAGCAATTAATTAAAGCAAATTGTTCGTAATAATAATAAAAATAAAAAAATAATAACAATATATAGAAAGTAAAAGGAAAAAAAAACTCAAAACCCATTAACTTTATTAAAAAATACATTATTATAAAGTATATCTGTTATGGGGCACATAGAAGTGATGGGAGAAAAGGATAACAAATTTTTTCAGGGTACAGGAAAGGAAAAAGTAGGAGAAGAACGTGCAGATGTGGGAGGAACTAGAAAGTTCAAGGGAGAAAGCAAGTCGGGACAATCGAGCACACCACTCACCAACTTCCAGGCAAAACGTGCACTCTGTCGCTTCCGATGCTAGCTAACGGCTAACGAAGACGATGACACTTTTTTCATGATCATTATTAATGTTAATTTTTGTAAATTTTTTTACTCGAATAAAGGCATCATTATTTCTTACTAGCAAATAGCTGGACTTTCAATTCTTGTGATGCGCAAAAGATCAGAAAGAAATCAAAAGAACATCGACATCTGTGAATAACAACTTCTATTAATCGATCCAATTATTCCTCCGATTTTGCCAGAGTTTGCAGATTAAAAAAGACATTTTTACATTTACCTAGACCGATACCTTTCAAACGACGCCCAAACATATTATTTCAATAATCAACAGATCTGATGGAGCTTGTCCCAGCAAGTTCAAGTACAAATTTACAATTTACGTGAGCGTACGTTAAAATAAAAAGGCAAACATCATTAACACTACTTCTTCTCGCGAAGTCACGAGTAAAAGTATTTTATCCAAATTAGCCTTTTTTTTATATAGAAAGTAGCGATTCGTAGGTATAGATGGCCGAAAAATTATCAAGTTGCTTGCCTCTGCTTGTCGATTAAACACCGTGCGGTACGGACACGAATAATTTGTTTTTACGTAACAAATATTCAACTTATATCGCTACTACGGTCCCACAGGATAATAGCAAATCTCATCACTAAAGAGTCCAAACGATGTGCCCGACCAGTAGCGTCGATGCGAGAGCAGAGTGGGGTAAACTCCGCTCTCGCATAAGTAGTAAAAATAAACGATGCATTTAGTTGCCGTTCTAACGTGTTAAAGTATACGTTGAAAATGTTGCGAGGTCGTAAAAATAATGCGTCAAATCGGTTGTCTGCTACCGTAGTAAATAAATTTATACATCGGTTTCCCGATTTAATATATGACGGTAAGGCAGTGAGATGTTTAGTTTGTGAAACAACTTTATTATCTTGGAAAGCGAGTCAGTGTCAAAGACATATAAATAGTGACAAACATAAATTGAAAAAGATTAGACGCAAATCATATAATGAATTTGTGGTTGATTTAACAATGATGCTAATTGCGACCAATATAGCAATACATAAAGTCCAACGCCCAATGTTTCGCCAGTTTTGGAATAAATACAATCCTACGTGGAAATTACCATCTAAAAATACGCTACACAATTACGTACCATCAGTGCGTGAAAGAATTGTAAATTTTACGAAAAAAACGGTGAAAGATAAATACCTTTGGTTGACAATGGACGAAACTACAGATATTAAAAGACAGTCCATCCACAAGGATCTGCTGACCCCTATTTACTAGCCTGTAAACGAATGCAAGATTGTACTGCCACGGCGATACGTAGTGTATTAATAGAAACACTGCACAAATTTGAAATTTTACCGGAGCAACCGTTAATGTTAGTTACCGATGCTGCCGCGGTTATGTGTTCCACAGCAAAATTACTCGAAACGATTCAACCAAACCTGCTGCACGTCACATGTTTGCTTCACGCTTTACCTTGTAACAAACATTATACGTACAAGTTATCCCGATGTGGTTGAACTAATAGGACAAACGAAAGCGGTTTTTCTTAAATCTCCGAAACGTATTCGCCTATTTCATTCGCAGTGTCCTGACATACCCGAGCCGCCGCAACCAATTCTTATACGATGGGGTACGTGGTTAGAAGCAGCATTCTATTATTATAAACATTTTGAAAAAATTAAATCAGTAGTTTTACAACTAGACGGCAAAGAAGCGGCTGCAATAAGGCTCGGTCAGGTTCAATTTAAAAATCCTCAAGTTGCAGCAAATTTAAAGATTATTTACGACAGTTACGTTCCAATAGTGGATGCAATAAAAAAAGTTACAGAACAGTGCGCTGTCCTTATCGGACTCATTAGCAATTATTGACCACGTAGAATTAGCGCTGCATATCCTTGATGATGAAAAAAGTGTTCGTGTTCGTGAAAAATTTAATAGTGTATTAGATAAAAATGTAGATTTTACAAAATTACGGCAACTTTTTACCAATACTGAAGATACGTTGTACAGATACAAAGAGCACTTTAACTAGGCAAATGTAACATCTCTCAACGTCGAACAATCCTTTTCAGCATATAAGCATTTATTTACGTCGCTACGTACGAACCTTTCCGAGACTAATACAGAAACATATATGATGGTGCAATTACTTCATCGCGCACATCCGGATATTTCTGCAACGATGTAAACATGTTAGGTAAGTTATTTATGTTTTTTCTTAACGTTTTGTAAAGTGATTCAATATATTTATTTTTAAATAAGCGCACTGTTATTCTGGTAAACTCTCCACGCAACGCCAATGCTCGGGCACATCGTTTGGACTCTTTACTCATCACGGAATAACAACTAACAGCGTAGGTTACCCTAAGAGTATCCGCTAATTAAATAACTAATTGCTAAGAATCGACGATGGTGAGCAGTCGTGACCTGTAGTTTTAAATAAAATTAAATTTATTTTGCTATAATTCATTTAAAAAGCAGGATTCCACGGCCAGTGTCGGTTAAAACTGAACGTGTTTTGTATTTGGAGCGCCGATCGAAAATTTCTCCAAAATGTTCCAAAATTATAAACTTGGCCGCCTCTTAAGACCAGATCCGGCTGCCCACAAGGATAATTGAAATCCTTTGTTCATTTATCAGAACTAGGTTTGTCAAATTTAAATCCTTCCATTAAGCAAAATTTCCATAAAACTTCGTCTTAATTTTAATCTGAAATTTGATTACTAATTAACGAATTAAGACCGACCGCCTTAAAGGGAGCCTTAATTTCTGAAGCGAATCGATAATCTCAAGAACCTGCGCCATCGAAAATATGGAAACAGGCCGAGATGGTTAACATTATTAATCAAGCTTGATCTCTATTAATCCCAACAATGGACGAACACGTCGAATATATATATATGTACACGCGTCAATATTGATACTGCCGAAACGTCGGTATATAGAACGTGCTCGGCATTTGTTAAACTATATCTTTAATTAATCGCCCGTGTCCGAAGATATATGGATCTGGATATATCCCGTCTCGACAAGATTGGCAACTACACGAGCGACCTCTAGCCGAACGACGACAAAAACCACGGCGAACGGCAGCAATGAAAAGACGTTCGACCGGGAAAGTCGTAGGAGAAGCGGATTCAATCTTAATGAAACCGAAAAAGAAGAAATATCGCCCGACTTTCGTTGATAAATCGTCGCAACTTTAGTTCTGATTACCGTTGGACGATCGGGCCCACAAAGGACCGCCTCTCCGAAAAACGTAAGATATTGGGATAGATTCGTTACGAATTGTACGGTATTTATCAGTGGAAATTTTTACCAGCTAGCGGGGTAAATGAAGCGTAATCTCGCCGATATATTGAAGGGTTCTTTGTACGCCAAACAAATCCAGGGCAGGTATTTGTTGTATTCAGGAATTCCAGCAGTTACTGCTTCTGAAAACTTTATATATCGATAAGTGCGAGATGACGTCGAAGATCTACAGCGATTTATCAACCAGCTCGGTAAGATAGGTAATTTCTTAGTGGAACGACCTAAAATTGAAATATTTTGATAATTTTCGGAGATCTGAGGTATTCACGCGTACTCTGTACGCTAACGCGTCACGCAATAAAATTCTGAATGATCCAGGACTTGAATTATTCTTGTATTAGAAACAAAATTTAAACACTCCTACATTTGCAATTGTTTTTTTTTTTATTAATTACTCGCTCTATTTACTCAAAAGCGACTGACACTATCCAGAACAAATCGGCGTATCGTCTCTTTCATTACTTTGCGACTAATGGTATTCGTCGTTTATGTATATTGTAAATAAAAAGGGAGCTAGGTTCGCTCCTTCGGGCACTCCAAAAGTGAGGAACAAGTGACAAGATCGAACTACTCTTCTGTGCCTCGTAGGACGAAAGATAAAATAACCAGGGACGAAGAAAATCCAATGAAATTAATGGAAGGAATTGGGCATACAAAAACTAACCGCGCGTTGGGTGTCGCCTTACTCACTTAGGTCCAAAAAGACATTCGAATAGATATTTATACAGCGCTGTTGAAGCAATTTGGGCGAAATAAATCAAAGTTTAAGCGTCGACTAATAGACTGCCAGAAAGCACAATGATGTTAACCATCTACTTATTACTTATGGAGTTGCATTGAAGAAGAATTGTAAAAAAAAAACGATCCATTTGAAGAAGGAGGAAGTTTTGTTCGACCAGGACAATGCACCGTCCCATGACAAAATTGATAGACCTTCCGTCCTATTCGCAAGATGTGGAACTCATCGGCTTCTTCTATAAGAGCTTTAATTTAATTTTTCCAATGTAATGATAATATATAGGGTGTTCAATTTAAAATAACCCATAATGTCGAATTATTGGCAATATTTTAGTTTAATACCACATGTCGGCTTGAACGCACTGCCAAGTTTTCAGGATTTTTCAATATTCGTGTAACGATCGACGCAGTTCTCGGCGAGACACCCTGTATTCAGTGCTAAGCTCTCATCGACGTAAAGGCTAAAAAACCTAATAAATTAGTTAATCGACAGTATCAACATTGATATGATTAAAAGACCATACACCATGTTCAATGTTGGTTTGTTACTAATAAGCCGGTTACTAACAGGTAATAGACGCCCAAAATCGTTACCACACACGAATAGGTAAGTACCATCTACGTGGTTGATAAGGAGCTGGTTCTTATTACCCAATAGATTAAAACAAAATAGATCTGCAAATCTTTCATTATGTTCGCCGCCATGAAACTTGTTTAAATTCCTTCAAATATATAACCGCGAGTCCTCTCTCATCTCACCATCCAAAATTACGAAACTGATCTCACCTGACAGACATATATACCGCAACGTCTAACACATCAGGGGGAAACGCTTTAACGTCTAGACGCTAAACGTGACAGATCGCAGAGTTAAGACACGCTAATGTATAAATTACCATATATTCTCTTCCGTATTGCTCATCAACGAAACGATAATGCGGACGCGAACCTCCCGTACAACGTTAACGGGGAATATTTTCCGCGGCTTCGTGATGCGTCTAATGAACAGGTAAATGTGACATAATCGAAGTTGCTTAGACGCCTCCGAATGTACGGGAGACGTCTGACGGGAATGCATTCGGAGTTATGCGCGTATGCGGAGCCGCCGTCGCGGTTAGTTCTGACGGGTACAGAATACGCAGAAGATGGCTTACCTGAAACAAAAAGAAGAAAGTTGTTTATGCGTTGTTTGGAGCGGCATTAATGTATTTGAATTTAATGTAAAATTCGAATGGGCATCTGGGATGGCAAAGCTTCCTCCAATGCTAAACAGTTAGCTTTTTCAAGTACATCCGAAGTGGAGATCGACCTAGACGGTGATTCTGGACAGCGTTCGAACGCGCCATTGCCGACCGCGAAAAACGATCAGCCTTGTGCACGGTTAATATTTTTTCACCAAATAATTTTTAGAGATTTTCTTTATTTCGTTAAGAATTTTATAACTGATCGATGTTTAAGTTTCTTCATTCTGATAATATTGTTCGTAGCTAATTGATCACTTTTCCAAGCGTTGGCGAATTAAGACAGGAGACTTTTCTCTGATAAAGTTGCGAGCTCGAGGCTCGATTCGACGCCGGCGGTTTAGCGAACTAGTCAATACGCTACCTGCGCCACTAACGATCACGTATATTTCTTTTTCGAGACAATATCTTTTAGTCTCCAAAAAACGTGCGACTCTAATGAATGAATTTTTTTCTTTTCGCTTATTCCTTCAACTCAAAGTAATTTACATTTTCTTTAAGATAAAGTATATTGCGTTTAATGAAAGAAACGTTTTTATCGACGTAGCCCCCGATCTGTAGAGATAAATAACAAAATCAGTCAATTTCTATCATTCATTTTAAGGTAATACGAAATCCAAGGATACTTACAGCATCTCTTTTGAAAATTCTAGCGCGCTAATTGGAAACCGCGGTACGTATGCCCTTATAACCCTTATTTGTTCTTGTTCAAACTAACACAATACACGGCAATTTACGTTACAAACTAGCGCAAGAAGCGTCCGCTAGAAGGAAAACCCTTCGTGCTGTGGAGGGAACAATGCGAAGCAAAGTTGTATGACATCTTAAATTGATGCAACGTTCGTTTCTGCGTTCATATGCACATATGTACGTACGTAGTTTAAATTGGTTAAGTTCGATTCGTATATGAATCTTCGTACAACTCATATACATTGCGAGAAGGAACGTCGCCGAGACGAGTTTGATTCGAAGTTATGACATCAATTCTCCGAGGGACGACCTGTGTGTTCCGGATGAACAAATAAATAGAGGACGTCCATCTGACTTATTGTTTTTATTTGGTTTAGCCGAGCAACGCTAAAGAAAGAAGAAGAAGAAGAAGAAACAATTTTCTGCGAGCAAATATTTGCCATGTCGACCGAAGGAAAACAAATTTGTATCAAAAGTCGCGAACTAGCATTACACTCGTTTTATACGCTCACATTTATTGGATTTATCAGGACATCTATTAAATTGAAGTCTCTGAATGGTTCTTAGATGGTTTAAATGTTAGTAAATATTTATACGAAGCTTGTATTTTCAATATGTTAAAACATTTTCCAATTTAGTTAATTTACAAAAGTCTTTTTTTACGAAGTTTCGTTCATCCTGAGAAGGTTGTAAGGGTAAAGTCGGCAAAATATGAGCGAAATTCAGCTAGAGCACATGTGTATAAGTTCGCAGCGGAGGAGGGAGGAAAAAAATATTTATGCCACGATGCGTCATCATATTTCACGGAATTAAATAGGCCAAGATACGAGAAACCTTTTGAATCCGCAAAAGCTGCAAGAAAATTGATCTTAGCAGATCGCTTTCTTAATTCTGGAATTTCGAAATTACTGCCTCCTGAACAAAATTTGCGTCGGCAACAAAATTGTGAGGAACATTTGGCGACATTGGTTCTTCTTTTTGGAACCAGCCAATAAAACAATCCACGCAATGGCTCGATAAAGGATCTCCGCCACCAATAAAAGCACGGGCGATAATTCATTTGAAAACAAGTTTCCAATTGCCGGCATCATAATACGAAATGGTCATTTTTTTCCATTATTCTTCATAAAATGTTTCGATAGAATAGAGGAGAATAAAGGAAAATGTTCCTTCTTAAAGGATAGATGATCCAGAGGTCTACATACAAGATGGAAGTGAATTTTAGCTACCCCAGACATATCCGAAATATTGACGAAGCGATATTGTTCTTTGATTCTTTGAAGTAACAAACTAACAAATTATTAAAAACCAACAACATGAGAAAATGTTACGGATGCTAAATGTCGAAGCAATACACACATAAATTCTAGCCATGCATTTTCGATGAAAGATTCTTCAGAGAAAACAACTTCAACGAAAAATATTTCAGAGAGTGGTTACATGGAAATTAGTCTATCAAATGTTCGCAGTCCTTGCCAGTAAAAGAAATACATGTCTAACTATGAAAAGCGAGTGTTCAACTCCTCTGTACGGAAAAGGATAATTGGACCCAAAACCAAGCAAATTGTCGCGTTCTAAAAAATTTTTTTATTTTCCAAACCACCAAGCTTGCCAAAGTGTACAAAGCGAACGCGGCCACCTTTAACACATACGTAGATACCGAAATCGCATCCTTGTCTACAATCTTTTCACTTCCTACATTCAAAAGTCACGTACACGTCGAAACCAAAATTCTCGCTTATCCTCAGACCGTTATTGCCCATGGCCGATAACGGTATTATCTTCCTGCGGCATCGCGACGTTAATTAGTCGCTCCTCCATCAAAGATTCCGATCTATCTGAACTTCGACTCTAATTATATGAGCTCGATCCATAATCTTCTATACTCCTTCAAGTACTGGAATGACAAGAAGACGCGGAGGGGGAATTAGAAGACGCTTAGACGGCGACGGGCCACCGCGAGGAGTTGATAAAACGCAAGATCCTGGTCCTTATCGGCGCGTGGGGATCAAGCCCGAATTGGAGGGTGAGAAAGGGGGAAATAGGGGAACATCGAGAAGATAAGATTCAATTATCAGCGGCGGTTTCGGCGAAAATTTCTCTCGATTCGTTCGTAGAAAAGGCGACTCTGGCTTTTGTCGAGGACGAAGTTGAAATTGACAACGGAGATGCGTGGCAAATAGAAGAGCTTGCGTTGCGACGCATTGGGAAGTGAAGTAGTTACTTTTGGTGAAGAGAACAAGCAAAGCATTGGCGCCAGACAGTCGTAGCTATCTAAAGTATCTTCCTCTACGGGGGATAGCTAAATCAATTTGACAAAACTATCAATAATGGTTATTATTATTGTCATTGTTATTATTAGCGGTATTGTTATTATTAATTTTATTTTATTGTTATTATTAAGAAGGGATATGTAAGCATAGAATTGAATTTATAGAACAAGGACAACTTAGCTTAGTAGAATAAAAACATGAAACCAGAGAAGTAAGTATGGACACTAAAAGAAAGAAATCCAATGTTAAATTAATAAGAAAAATACTGAAGCCGGCTTTAGTCGTTTCACATAAATCTAGGACCGCAATGAAAAAGCAGCTTAACAGACTTAGAAACCTAGAAAAGAGATCCCTAGTGAAGATGCAGACGAAATAAGTTGTTGGATAAAGAGTTCCTTTGCCTTTGGCTTTCCTTTGCCTTTGTCAAGTCCTGATCAAGGCCAAGACGGCAGTTTCGTTGATAATTTAAAGGACTTTCCAATGTAATGGGCTTATACTAATATACTGTGAAATTTATCGCTTTCTCATTATCCATATCCACAACAGGACCAATTTTGATGACTTGAACATTTGTAAGAGATAGGAAATTCGAACATAGTTAGAAGGCAAAAGAAATAGATAAAAGGAAGAGCTGCAAAGTGGTCAAAAGATAGCAGAAAGTGGTTAGAAGAAACAGAGAGCACCGGAGAACGAATTTTAATCGAATCTACTTAGAAGGAATCAAATAAAATAACTTCGCCAAAGCTCTAGAACATCTAGAATGCGCACACATAAATAAAATTTTACGATTGCTTTTAATACGTCGTTCGACGTCATAAAACAAATCTAAATAAAGTTATTAGGCGCCCAAAATAGGTACTTCCGTCGATTTTCAATTGCATAAAACGCGCATAATTCCAGACAATATCGCCTGCGCTTCCGGAGAGTCGCGTATACGATTGCCAAATCTTCCTTTATCCTTGCCATCGGCGATATAAGACATTCCACCCTGTCCGAGGTCGACAATGGCACGAAACATGCGATTGGACACGTTCCAAATTACGAAAGGCCAGGTTCGTCGCGTTTCGTTCGATAGTTTTTCATTCAGCGAATGTAGAATTTGAATGGTGGAATGCAGGCGCTCCCGGAGATCGAGAGGATCGCCGGGAAGCCAACGGGCGAAGTAAGGTGCCAAATGGCCAGACGCCCGAGGATCCTGGCATTCTTACCGTTCGCAATTACAAAATATTTCGCGCGATAGGATTTGAATGCGGGTATAACGACACAATACGGAAAAGCTGTAAAGCATTCGTGTAAATAATCGGGGTATTTACGTCGATACGAAACGGTATACCATTGGTGGGGCAATGGATGGCCTACGTGAAAGCGCATTAAAATTTTTTTTGGTTATATAACAATATGTAAGATCAAACAAGGCTCGAGCAATAAAGCTTATTATAGAACAATTATGGATACGAGATAACACTACTAATCATTAAAAAATCGGACCTTGTGATGGTTATCCTCCTAAATAGAGCTTTGATAAGAACCATAAAACCAGATAGAGAAGAATGGAAGAAAAATCCGCTTGATTGTGCAACGCTGGTTTTGATCGTTAATATTTTTATGCAGCAATAGTAAAAGGCTAAAGCCGCGCCAGGCCAGAGGCTCCCAACCATTTCTGGACCACTCCCCTTTCCAGACAAAAAAAAGTCCAACGACTTGTCATCCATAACAGTTAGTTTTATAAAAAATATTATTTACACTAAATTTATTCATCCATTCATCGATCGGATTAACATCAATCACAGATGGCCACGTTCTATGATCTGTTCCTCTTTCTTCCACGGTCAGCAACATAGAACGAAGAAAATGCGACCAAAAGCCGCCGCACTGTTGCCCATAATCCAGGGTGGGGAACTAGTATTAAATTTTTGAAGCCAGAAGCTCTTGTCATACATGTTTGTATTTTACTTTAAGTTCTTTGTTAGTTCCAAATTCTTCAGTACCTGCATTTGCAAAAGAAACTAAACCCCAACTCCGTATATCCATGTTTAAAACACGAGGAACGAGGCAACCTCGAAACAGCTCTCCCGGATTACTTGATTGAATTTCTGTGGTGCGGAGTGTGCCGATACTTTAGCATTCTTTGCCATATTACCCCACCGTCCTTGCCATCGTTATTTTTCGCCTTATAACATGAACATTCGTTGTGTACAAATATATCCGTTAATTCTTATACTGTCTACGTAATTATCAGTAAGGTTTAAACCTTTTGGTGCTCAAGCATCCTTCAGTCGCAATGGATACAGCTTCTAATGACGAAGGCTGGCAGAGGGTTGGCGTACTTACTTCCGCTCGGTTGGATGTTGTACATCTCCTAACCCGGAAAGGTTACGGAGGGGTTAAGCATGGGTATGCAGCACGCGGAATAAGAGAAGCGAGATTATGAACAACTAAAACAGATTTCCAGTTCGACTGGAAGTTGCGTCTGTGTTACCGCGCTAGGCTAAAGTTGATGAACTCAAAGCCTGCGAACGACGCAAACTTACCGACACCGCGTACGGCGGTTAATGTAAGTGAAACGGTCGAAATTTCGCTCCATCGTAGCAGAAAATATTCGAATTGAATAAGCTTAGCATCCGCATAACGCTGGATTTCGTCGTGTACGGGGGGTTCTTTGATCTTTCAAGGTTGGACTTGTTAGCACGTTCTCCTCTCAAATCGGCTGCTGTTAAAATCAATACGTTTGGATCTTGTAAATCAGAAACCAAAGGCACAATTATTTTTTTTTAACATTATTTAGCAATAAATAGATTTTTAAACAACAAGAAGCCTATGCTTGAGAGAAAAAAGAAAGGGTTTATTATTTCAAGAAATGGCTATTTATTACATGGACGAATACGTACTTTCGCGAGGATAAACGAATTTATTGATATAAAGAATACATTCGTTAACGTTTATTGAGAAATCTCTAAAGTTTGTATCGCTTCTTTCAGGGTAAGTTAATAAACGGGAATTTATTACATTGATAAACAAATCTGACTTGATAAGCGTAGTTCATTGCTCTGGTTAACTTATGAGTCAATACAATAATTGCTTTGTCGTTTCAACAAATCGAAGTCAAGAAACAGATTTATTGAATTCATTTTTTTTAGTGTATCGTCTCTCTCAATTGGTTGGCTCAGAGGGCGGCTGCTCAAGCTGGCAGCGCGAAATTATAGCACAATATTACGTATATCACGTAGTATTGCTACTATTTCTCGAATAAAAAGCTTCCTTTTTAATCTCCTTAAAAAAAATAAAAAAATAAGCTTTTAAGGTGATATGATAAGGTACTGTAAATAATTGGTCAAACAAAGTGTTCTTTAACGAAGAAGCAACAAAATATCAACACATCTAAATGCTTTCAATGCTAAGCTACCAATAAGGATTCTTATGCAAATGTTACACCTATACAAAGTTAACTTCCAATAAAAACCAAAGTACATTAAAGAATGTGGAACCAATTGCGAGAACGGAATTTTTGAGACGCCGAAACACCATAACGCTTCCGGAAGAAACACCCTGTATAGCATATTCCATAACTAAGCACGATCCATTTAAATACGCCGCAGCCTCCGGAAGCCGAGAAAAACACATAATTCAATTGTGTATGACGCTAATATAAAAATCGATGGCCCAAGCGATCCTACTTACCGACAAAAAAAAAAGGGACGTGAAACTTATACCTTACACTCTACGTATAAACGCTGCTACCGGTGCAGGTTAGTAGTAGCGATAGGGTCGCCGGCGTTTTCGGGACGGTGGAGGGGGCGCCGCTTCGACCCCAAAAACCTAAGTTCCAGGCGGGCACACACAGGAGGAGCCGCATAAATCTCCTCTTGTGCGTGCGCGATTGCGAAATGAAACTTTACCGCTTACGTTTTAATGTATGTAGAACTTTCTGGGGCCAAGGAGGAGAAAGGAAAGACCATCGAATTGCGGTAGCGAGCGGACGACATACGCAGACGTGCTTTGACCGAGTTGCTGCGTTATTGCTATGAGAAAAAGGTGGCAAATATCGGTCGGAAGGGAAAAAAAAGACACGAAAGGGAGATGGGAAAAGGTATCCTGGTAACTAATTTTCTTGTACGCAGGGAATGTTTGATGCGAACGTAATGGGAGCATGAAGAAGGCCGGCTTTACCAACGTAGACGTTGGTAAAGCCGGAAATTTATTACTTATTATTATTGTTCATAAAAAGTTATTTCATCGATTATCCGTTCGCGTAAAGCACGAACAGGCATAAATGGAAATCAGTTCAAACGATGTAAAGATCATTCTGCGCTTATGTAAAATACAGGGTTGGGGCAAAGTATAGAACCAGCCAAAGCAATTCATTTTCCTTTTTGCTTCTTTTTCCTTTCTTGATCATCTTCTTGAAATGTTTTGATTTTTTTCCTATTTCTTCCCTTCTTTACACTTAATTTTCCTTTTCGTGTGTTCTATTTAACTTTCCTTGAAAAGTTATCTGAAATATAAAATTTGTGCAACAAAGAAGGAAGAAGGATAATTAGGAATAACACAGTATGATCATAGTAGGACAAGATTAACAAGTATCGTTATAGTTATTGTTTCCTTTAATATTTGTTGAAAATAAATCAACCTGTATATTTTTAAAATTTGCTTCGTAATTTAAAATGTAACCTATGCTGCATCCTAGTTATCCCGCCGTCCTCATTAACTCAAACATCTAAAAGATCTTAGTTGCAAGACGAAACGGCTCAATCCAAAAACCACCAGCTTCGCTATTTTAATGAACGAGATAAGTAGCTCCGCTTGCCCGAGCCAAACGACCTTCAGCGAAACGCCGTTCGGTTGGCGGCTAGATCTCTTGACAGATTCCGCGAAAAGGAGCGGAGGACGGGACGTCCGATTAAAGTGGAAGCGATGTCGGTCGTTCCGAACGAACGGAGTTCGAGATACGGACGGGAGACAAGAGGAAGGGGTGGATTCCCAGACGAGTGGCCACTACATACGTATGTCCTAAAACTTCTAATCGCTATCTCTGGTTTAGGGAGATAGGGAACGTCCAAGTTCTCGTCTGCGGATTGCATTAATTAAAATGTCAGGATGTCTGCTCTTATCTATTGTCTGCATGAATATTTAAAATTTGTGGAGTTTCAGAAGTACGTGGAGTGGTAACTTAATGGGGATCGTCTTGAGTAATCTATGTTTCCAAATAGTACATTTCTTTTCGTGTATGAGTTTCACAAAGATCGAAAGGAATGTTAAACAGTTGGTGATTTTCGTTGTTGTTGCCATTCTCGGTGTATTCTTCGATGAGATATATCATATTTTGTTAAATAATTGGACGGATCTTTTCCTACAATTCAAAAAAAAAAAATAGTTCTTCTAATTTGAATAAGACAATTCCCTCGTTCGTTAGATTTTCCATATAGAGAAAAAGGAACAATTCCTTTTGCTAGAATGTATAAAACATTTGAAATAATAACGTAGGCTTTCATGGTAAGAGTCAATTAAAACTAAACATATTCCGGGTTTTAGCGTCCCGAACGGCGGTTGGTTGTAACCAACCCCAACTACCGAAAAAGAGAGACGAAAGATAATTATTCCTTTTATCTAATATATAAGTATTGTCCTAACCGAAGAAGCCACGAAAATAAGTGAAAAGGGAAGTTACGCGGTATTGCATTATAAAAGTGCGAAAAGTATTATAAAAAAAACTAGTCACCATTGCCTAAGAGCCGCAAACATCACCAGAAGAAGATGCTTAACAGGTCAAACAAATCGCATAATGTTTAGAATTTTAAATAAAATTAAAAGAATTATTATTTCTAATCTTTTATTTCGCTTTAAAATGTCGCTAAAATTTGAGCGGACGGTCTTGCTTCATCTTCTTATTTCTTAAACTATTGATAATTTTTTAAACGAGTAGCTACAGTCAAAAGCGAATCTTACTTTTGAAAATTACCACCAGATGGTTTCTGGTGTCAATATAGTTTGGTTACCGTAACAACATTGAACAAAACAAATTGACATTGACAATGTTAAGTTGTTAATTCAAAAGATTGACCAGTAATAAATAGAATTTACGTATAAGAAAAAAAATTAAGGAGATACTGAATATTAGTTGGCAAGATGCAAGAATAACGTCATCTTTACCGACGTTAAAAAAAAATGCTTTTTTTTGTTTTTTTGTTTATTTTTTCTTCTTTGTTTTTTTTCTTGACCTTTGAATCATTATTGTTGGTTATTTCTTTTAACTACTTCCTCTTTCAACTACTCGAACATTTTAACGATCATTAGATAGTTTCTGTTCTTCTATAGTTACACAAGGCTCTTTTGCTTGAAACAATCATCCTTCCAATCGAGGACCAAGAATTTCGAACACCTTCAACACTTAATGAGGCTTTGCATTGAAAGAAATAATTGCATAATTTAGTGGAGGGTCTTTCGATAGCATCCATCATTTGAATCCTACTCGTCGGATTATTCCTCCAAATGCTATTCAATATCATTAATTCTTCTTTAATAGATGATACAGGCGTTTGGTTTTCCATTATGGAACGTAGTTTCTCGACCATTGATAACTTTCTCCATCCCTTGAAACGTTGGCGGCAGTAACACAATTATAGAGGGGTTCGCGAGCATTAAGTCAATAAAAGAAAGCACTTTGTTACCCGCCTAATTTTTGAGAATCAATAACATACACGGAGAGCTTACATGCTCGCATGTATCTTCGTGTACGATCGTACGTGCAACACGTATACAAGCCAGTTCGTATTGTTCCTCCTCCCCATTCGTTCTAATACAATTTAAGCGTCCATTAGCGATTGCACTCAACATCAGGAAAGAAGAAGAAAAAAAGAAGCACTAATTCAGCGCAGCGACGCCGCCTCCTTTGATATGCAAATGGCGAACTCGGACCGTACATAATCGGGAAGGTAATAAAGAAAATGAAACTTAATTTGTTTGACGCTAACGCGTTCCGAACAGATGAATGCCATGCTGCGTAATCGGTCCTATTCGAAAGACACGCATTAAAAGGGGGCTATTTTGTTTGTTTGGGTTTTTTTTTTTTGATGTATTAGTGCGCTTAGGGAATCGATCCTTATGTTTGTGTTAGTATTTTCGAGGGTAATTTTGTTTTGTATATTCAACGCGCCTAATTTCCCTTAAATGCATTTATTTGTAAGCCACGTTCTAATGGAGGATGTGACATTGATGGAGATATTACGTAATTCCTTTAAATTGGTAATGTTATTAAGTAGAAATCGTGTAAATACGACAAGCTGGCCCACAATACTGCTTATTATTTTTTATTTGCTAGATTATTTTATTATTTATTTATTACTTGCTAGATGGTCTAAATGGTATTACTGAACATTTGTTTATGAAGAAATTTTGGAAAATGTGAGTGCCCGTTGTAAGCAGGTAATTTCGCGTTAATTCTTCTAATACTTCTAAAAAAGAGCTCGTTATCGAGAGGTGCCCTGTTAAGAGAAGTTTTACTGCAATCACAAACAAGAAGGAGATCAAATAAACGGTAATTAAGATAACTTCTCAGACTGAGCGATTATCCGCTTGTAATTTATTCCTTGCGGAGTCTTCTCCTCCATTTTGGATTCTAGCTCTTCTAGACCCTTCCGACTGTCGATCCTCCGAACAATTCTACCTTTTTTGTAAATTTATTCGCGAGATGTAGTCTGCAGGTAACCTGACTTGAATATGAAGGCGCCAAACCTGCGACGATCAAATAAGGCAATAAACATTGGTTTGCATATATTTGCTGTGCGCCGCTGATTGTGAACTATGGAACGATCGTGCCCTACGTTTACCGATCACCGGTGTTTCGGAACGCTTGCGCTCCGTGCTATTACGCACGAAAAAATATGATTTATCGCATGCTTTTAGATGCTGGGTTAATATTAAAAAGGATAATGAACAGTTTAGATAGGAAAAAAATTGTATTGTTTAGATCAAATTAATTCGTCCGGATTGTCTTGAACATTACTGCAACGAAATTACAAAGCAGAATGAACGTGGATTATCAAGCAACATTTTTTTTTTAACCTTTCCTCTCTAAGAATTAGAGTCTCCGACTTCGAGAGACCTTTATAGTTTATGAACAGGAACGTTATATGTGACGAAGAGAAAATCACGTTGACAATGTCGAAACGAACAAGATATATATATGAGCTCTTGACGGGGACGTTTGTTAAGTGATATAATAAATACAAAAGAAAACAACGAAAACTATCTGCACAAATTAAAATAAAAATAAAATTAATTCCGATAATGAGCCATAAAATTAAATCAAATGAAAGGATTCTAAAAATGCTCGATTAAATATGATAAATAGAGCTCCCCAACTGCGTGGCGCACCATAGGCGTCGATAAGGAACATAAGTAAAGTACATAAAAACAAAAGAAATAAAGAATTTTAAAACGCTTACTTTTGTAATTAGCCGTATCCAATATAGTGGGTGTTAATGCACAAGGAAAATAGTATTAGTCAGCACACGAGGAGGTAGGCACATTAAAACTGTTACCGTAAGCGCAATCCGATTTCTCAAACATCTGAAGCATTAGGAATGTTTCCACGGTCGTTTCTTTCAAGGATGTTCGTCGTTCTGAAAAAATGTTTTTATATCTTGAAAATGAACGCTCGACGTCTAATGATGTAATACACGCGTAATGAAAATAATCTTTGAATTTAGTCATCGGATCAGTAGAGTTACCTTCCCAAACTTGTCTTAACCTGCTAAAATTTGTATCTTTCTTCGTAACACTTTCAAAATTTCTTGTACCGATATCATTTTTTTTGTTATTTATACAGTGTAGGAGTGTATTAACGTCATCTAATATTTGTACTGACTCCGTCGGGGACAGTGCACTATTTTGTAATTTATTTATTGCCTCAAGTACTTCGCTATAATTGTTGCAAACGGTTTGTAAATCTGCTTCAACGGAAATATCTTGGAATTTATCCTGGCTTTCCTTAATAGCCGCAGATTCGTTGGGATTGAATTGTAAGACGACTGATTTTATTTGCCGGAAGTATTTAAAATAATAAAACGCTGCCTTCAGCCATGTCCCCCAACGCGTAAGAATCGGCTCTGGTGGTTCGGGAATACCGGGACACTGTTTATGAAATTCACTGGTACGTTTGGGAGATTTGAGAAACGCTCGTTTCGTATTTGTTATTAATGCATTTACCTCAGGGAAATTTGCACGAATAGTTTCAGCCGCAATATGCGGAGCATGAAGTTTACAAGTAATATGTAACATCATCCCATAATGTTCTTGAAGAGAACGACCTACACAACGCATTGTCGCGGCACCATCGGTCATGAAAATTAATACTTGAGTAGTGGCAATTTCAAATGTTTGTAAGGTATCGACGACTACGCTCTCGATAGCGTCGGCAGTACACGATTTTAGTCTTTTACTAGCTAATACAAAGTCCCTTTGTAGGTTGACGAGGTTCCAGTATACGTACAATCACATTCAAAATAGAATGTTTTTTACGGTCCACAGTAGTTTATTTTTTATTGCAGATCTGATCCTGTTTTCAATTTCGGTACGTACACTTGGCACGCATCTCCTTAAGCTTGTTTCCGACGATAACTCAAAGTCTGGATTATATTTATTCCAAAATTCACGGAAAACGGTAAATTACACGCAGTCAGCATATAAAATAAATCAATTATAAATTGAGCTGCCTCAGTCGGTGATACACCCAGTTTTTTATTTTTGTGTTGCTGACTATTTACATGTCTTCTACAGCCATATTTATCATTGCACATCAGAGGTATATTACAAATTTTACATATAATCTTACTTCCATTATATATTAAGACAGGAAATTCTCCACAGAACTTTTTCACTTTGTCGGCCTGTGGGCGTTTCTTACTACGCGCGTCCGCCATACCGTCACAACCCGATCGCATACGGTAATAAACTACCGAAATGCGATGCGAGTTATTTGCTTATATATTACATTACATATCCCCCCGGCCACGCCCGGCGGTACGCCTTCTGACTTGCCACGCACTTTGGGGAGCTCTAATGATAAAATAAAATAAACAAAAACTAAAGTAAAGTTAATGTGAGAGTAAAGATGAATAATCGAAACAAAATAAAAATTACGGTGGAGGAAACTAAACAATCAACACTAAAAAGAACAGGTATTAAAAGAAATCCTAACCTCAGAAAACAAAGTAGAAACGTAAAAAAACAAAAACAAAGCTAGAGATGAAACGTGCCCAACCATGCTTTCTAACTACACATTAGCGACTAACTCCCGCGGAAGGTGGAGAGGGTGTGATTTGACTAAGGGACGCATGCAAACCGGCACATCTTCGTACGAGCGCCTATAACACATGATAGAGGCGGTCGTCGATCCGCCGTATTAGAGGAAATGGTCACGTCGGATGAATCGGGTTGGCCTAACTAAAATCCCCTTTGTTCCTAGATCGGATTTGCTTGATACAGAGGAGACAATAAGCTAACTTAGAGGGAATAATATGTTCTAAGCGTGGAAATTTGAAACACAATTTTCTGAAATATCATCAGAAGGCCATGTTCTATGTATTATGTTTTAAACGAGAAAACGTTGCTATTACGTGAAATATAATAATAATATAAATAATAATAAAAGAAATTGAAGGCACCTAGTACCTCGTCGCTTATTATTTTTTTAGCCTTCCTGAAATAAAAAAAAATTTTTGATAAGCAGTATTCCATTGTAAGGCGCTGCATTTAAACCTTGGTAGGAATTTTCTCTTGGGTTTCTTGACCTGAAGTAAAATAGCTCTTTTGGTATGTTCACCCAGAAATAATAACGCAGAGTCACAATAATAATAATTATTATTATTATTATTCGCTTCTCTAGTTTAAGATTATCTCTTATATGCCTTATTAACTTTCTCCTGTTAATTGTTACTGTTAAAAAATAAGTAACACAGATCGATTTATTTCCTTATGGAGAATTACCATATTGTAGCATTAGAAAACGTGCATTGTCTTTCCTACAGAACGTTTTAACTAACAGATATCAGCGTATGAAGCTTGCTCACCGCACTTCATCCTTGGACACATGGGGTCCTACAAGGCTCAATTCTAGCGCCAATACCATCTACTATATATGTCAATGACATAGGTAGCTATATCAATTGAAACATCGTAGATACGCAGGTGACTACAATTTAAATAAACATACGAAATCTCGTACTCACTCGCTTCAACAATTTTTAAGTTTTGTTGACGTAAGTGTTGTTAAGTGTTTGAAAATAATAATAAAAATAACAATGACAACCTTGTGCAATCGTCCGAACAAGTGGAGAAACATTCTAATACCAATTAATCAAATTATGTTTGAGTAAAGAGAATTTAGAACCGTGGCAAAGCGAACCAACAAATACCTAAGTTTGACGCCAAACAGCAAAATGTCCGTGATGTGCTTGACACCTTGACAGACTGGCACATCCTTCATCTTTTCGCTAATCATTTTCGCCTCTCCAAAAAAAATAATTCCTTTAGATAATGACCACCGAATGGAAAAAATTAGAGATGATTTTAAGCGCAAAGAAAAACTAAAACTTTTCTTTAAAAAAAATGTTTTATGTAGGTCAGGGCTCTATTGATGTAATGACTGGCGATTAACTAGTTTGAATCATCGACGTTTTATTTTAAACTTGCTTGTGCGTGTTTTTATACAATGGCGTGCATTTTCTTTGTATTTATTGTAACTTTTGTCTCGCCCCGATAAATATTCATCTATCTGCCTGGCTCTGTCATTCTTTCCTATTATTTTTCTAACATTCAAGAACCTGTTTCGCGTGTTCAAAATCTTTATGCAAACGGTAGATTATACTTAAAAAACGAATGTTCTAACTTCGCTTGTAGTCAACCTTTCTTTAAATCATTATTTGAAACTATTCCCTTTATTTAAAAAAAAAAAGAAATCAAAAACCTCGGTTCTAACTAACGCAGATACAACAACTAAGCCTCCAATCGACAAATAGAGAGTATCAGTTTGACGACATTGCATTCAGAAAGAAACGTTAATCCTTTAAAGATAGTAACACGCCGACCTTTAACAAACAACAGCGACGCGTATCACATTTACACACGTGCATGTATCCGTCTGAAGAATTAACGGAAGCCGGCACTTCGCCTAGCCTAGTCTACACTTTACGCAACTATTTTAAGACCCCACTATCAAATTCACTTAATTCCAATAACGAGCTAATAATAATGTCTCGCTCGCGTTGCATGCTATCTCTATCTCCATCTTCTCGTATTGCTCGCCCTTCTCCATCATCGTTTATTGTCCGGTAAGAGTTGAAATTAACATCTTGCTGTATTGAAAGGCAAGTTTACACGACACTACTTGCTCGCCTGTTGGATTCTAGAAAGATTTTTAATTGGGGCAATACAACATCGTTAGCGGTCTTTGCAAAGATAATTCTATTTACCTAATTAAGAACATGCTTTCACATGCATACGTAATTGAATGATTTACTAATGTTTAGGCTCCGCATTAACGACCATAAATCATTTTAAACCCGTTAATACATGTAATATTTCTGTTTCATTGTTTAATGCGATGATTTTTATTGGATCTATGGAGTTTAAAGTGGACATTAACCTACATCTTCAGCAGATATTGGCTTCTATTAAAACCACTTCACTGGTTGCATTTAACGGTTCTATTTTTGAAAATTTCGAGTTGCAGGATGCACATTAAGTGCGCCCAGAATAAGCGACGATCTCTCGAACAACTTACGGGAGCATCGTTTCTATTTCTAAACATGTGGTAAGAGAATAAGAATACAAAACGTTGGCAATTCAATGGATCCCAACGAGGGCAAGCTGGATGATAGTTCGTGTAAGACGAAGGCGTATTCAACTTGCCACTATGAGCAATTGTATTGTTAAACATCACTGATGGCATAATCGCTTCACCCAGGAAAAGAGTTTTCGTTCTTTTATTACATCAAGTAGTTATGTTACTAATACGTAAGCCCGCAAAAACGAGTTGCGCTTCACGAAATTAGTGACTAACAATGTTTATTCGTCTGACGAGATTGAGCTCGTGCAAAATGCTGTACAAGGGGGAACGATCTCAAAACAAACGAAAACTTCGAACGATCTTCTTCGTCGCCTACCGTCTACTTGTTTCTCATCTATATTATTTACTTTGATTTTAAAGAAATGAGTGAAAGAAAAAGAGGTACGTATACGCACTTACCATTTAATTTAAATATAACAAAGAATTATTTTGATAAATAACAAAAAAATTCTTATTATTTATGTTTATATCTATACTTAAATATTCCGTGTAATTTTAGCACCTTTACGTGTGTACCGACTATTAGCGGCTATCAACCCAATCAAGAAATTTACGTGCATAACAGCGGGCTAAGACACAGAAGCCAGCGATTTAACTGCCAGCAGCTAGAAACTGACCGATTCGGTCTCTTTCTCTATCCTCCTGTAGCTAAGTTCTTCGCATAACAAACGAACGTATTTGCGATGTTCTCTTTCACCTAGAGCTTTGCGTCGCTAATTTTAAACAAACATCGGCAAATTAAACTCAAATTACGGACGAAATTGAAATATTCAAACGCGGGCGCACAACAGTGAAAATACATGCGCGAACGTTTGTAGCGTTCTCTATCTCCCCTTTAATAACAACCGAATTCGCCGTAAAGTTAACGGAGAGTATATTTTGCTCCTATCCCGACGACGAAAACAACCATCTGCTATAATGTGTGCGAAGTTTACCTCGCGGTTTGCCGCACGTTTCTTCGACGTACTTTCCTTATACCTGATCTGTGCACATACAGCATATTCCCGTGCTTTTACCGGAAAAGTAGTAGAGATAAAAATTTTAAATTGAGACGGTATTGTGCTTCTTCCTTGAATCGTCTTGAATTGTCCTCAGTACAGCATCCGTTATGTCCATAAAATTCTTCTTTCCGCCGTTATTTATAATGTACCCTATATCCCGTTGCTCATTATCAATTATATACCAACTTAAGGACAAAATCAATCAGTCAACTAACTGATAGATCATCCTTGTTGTAGAGGCGTAAACGAATATTTACCGTGAAAACAAAGAAATACGTCTTCGAAATTCGATTTGTCACCGCCATTTCTAAGCATCTCGACGATATTCTTCCGTATTTTCTTTTTTCCAACCCCCGCTCCGTGCGAACGCATTAGAAACTGTTCGCTCCTTTTCGGTAGCCGTTTTTGCTATCCTATCTTCGCCCTACGACGCTAGTAAAAGCAAAGGGTCGCCTAGGGCACGAATTAATGCCGCTGCCGGCGAGGGAGAGACTCGATCCCGCACATACGGGTTAATTTAGAAAATTAAACGTTTACATTTTAGATGCCAGCGGTAATTTCGCTAATCCCATTAAAAGTATCATATAACCAAGCCGGCTCGCCTCGTCTGGCCGCCTTCGGATGGCCCTTCATTGCCGGTGGTGGTGTAGATATCGTCATCCTCGTAGTGGTAGCGGCGGTGGTGGTGGAGGTAGGCTCTCGCTCTTGGTTTATTGATCCGCACCTCGCCCCCCTTGCCGTTTTGCGCCCAGCGTTCGGTCCTTAGTTCGGAGATAATCGCATTTGATCGCTGCTGCGTCCCCTCGCGCGCCACACGTCTCCCCCGCCGTTCTCCCCTGCGCCACCTCCTCTACCCCACAACCCTATCGCTGCCCACCCGTCGCGCGCTCTTTGTGAAATATGGATGAAGAGATGTACATACACAGGGTGAGATGATTTGGAAAAGGCTTTGCTGTTAGAAGGATTGATTGAAGTTTGAATGAAACACCATAAAGCTTGTATGTTTGGGCTTTTGTTGCCCAATAAGAAGTTGGTTGAATTCAAGCATACATTTAAAAAAATTATCAAGCCAGAAATAGAAACAAACGAATGTAGCACAATTTCGACCGCGCAGAAATCGGCCGACTGGTTTGATAGTTTAAAGATCTAACACGGCAACAATAATTTGAAGCGCTTCATTCAACTTTTAATGGCGAATGCAGCATCATAAACCACTGGTTCATCAACTTTCGTCGTGATCGTGCTCCCGTTAGTAACGAATTTGTTAAAGGTCTACCAAAATCGGTTATTGTCCCATAAGCTTCGACAAAATTGGAGTGAAAAAGATTTACCGGAAGGCAGAGGTATTCTTATGTTCATTCAGTTTTGCACAAACATTTAGATCTGTTCCCGATGGAAGGTTGGAACAGTGAAATGAAGATGGAAGCACAAGAAAAGACTCGTCACGATTGACCTAAGGAAATGCTTGAAAGATCCTCCCGAAAACATGACGCAACTTAGCAAAAATCAACTGCTTGAAAGATGAAAGAACAGTCGTAGCTAATGCTGCTCTGCAAGGCTACAAACAGAGACAGGTATAACAATCGAAGAATTAATTAAAGTTAATGCTGAGTGACGTACAACAATTTGTTTGACAAAAATCATCAATAATCCATCGACGGCGTCGCATCATTCATCGTGACAAAGTCCAGCACTTAATGCATCAATCGGTTGATTATTTAAAGAAACAAAACACCGATACCATTTGTTTTCAATGAACGACAATATGGGTGAAATGAGTGCCATTAATTACGAAAAGTAATTCCTTTTCGCATAGTGAAGTATTTGTCGTAGCTGGCCGGACAGAAGTCAAGTATTTTCAGGTACAAGGATTAATTATCTGCACGGGATTTATTGCAAATACGCCAGTCTATGTTGAACATTAGTTTAAAGCTTACTGCTGACAGTGCCAGACGTCTCTGTTTACACAGCTTTGTTCAGTGCGTTAGATTTAATTAATAATTATTTTAATTAAAGGGAACTTCACAGATGCTGCATTAAAATCGGGCTTCTATGCGGATCTGTGGAGCTTTCACGCCAGTAAATAATTTATTTTTGTAGGTGACGGTCTAGAAAATATTTGATAATTTTTATTAACTTCGATCAGTTTTCCATTTTCAAAAGAGGAGGCGTTTCTAAATGAGGACTTTTATTTTGTTTAATTACTTCGTCCATGAGAAAAGGTAATTCACCTGCTTCTGTCTGCCACATAACATCTTACTTAAGATCTTAAAAAGTTGATTGATTCTTATAGTTTCTTATTCAGGCTACTAGTTACTAGAACGGATATCTATTTTTACGGAAGACTATGAGGGACCCACCACGAGGAAAAAACTGGATTATGCTTTAAATTTTCGCTATTGAAAAATGGTGAACTGTATCCTGCAGGACTCAAAGGCATCTGTGCCATAAACTGGACGCACGACGGCTGGTCTCGACGTTCAGTATTGCTGCTGAAGACGAACAGTTCAGTATTGCTGCTGAAAATGATTAGGTTTCGTACATCACACATCATTGAGCCCAGATATTTCAGATTATACACTCCGCCAAAAAAGTATCGCATAAACTAAAAAAGGGCATTTATAAACCAAGATATTTTTATACGTTCACAAAAAGTTTGCCTCGTGTATGTGAACTATAAAAACACTAACAAAATCATGGAACATAGCTTTTTTGCTTTTTTTTTCTAAAAGAACACATTTAGAAAAATGCATATGCGTAAGGTTTGTTCAGTTGTTTATTGAAAGTCTTCCTATTCGGACAAATTTTAAAGTGCGAAGTCAGAGTTCTGTACCGACGCTTTTAAAACTAAAATGAGCAATTTAACTTCAGAACAAGTGGCCGCTATAGTTGCTTTAATCGAAGATGGACGATCTCAAGCATACGTTGCTAATTTGATGAACATCAATCGGTCAAGTGTTTCTAGAGCCGTAGCCAGATATAGGGAAACGGGCAATTACAGTAGAAGACCTGTACCAGGTCGTCCAAGATGTTCTACTCGCCAAGATGACCGCTATTTACTACTACAAGCGTTACGTCGAAGACATGTAACTGCGAGACAATTGTAGAACGACTTGGCTAGAGTCAGAAATACTCGTGTGAGTACTCAAACTATTCGGAATAGGTTACGACAGAGTGGATTAAGAGCTAGAGTAGCTGTAACAGCCCCTCGTCTCACTAGGAACCACCGAGTGGCTCGCTTAAGGTTTGCCAGAGAACATGTAAATTGGAACATTAATGACCGGGCCAATATACTCTTCACAGATGAGTCAAGATTTGGTCTTTACACCTCAGATAGGCGTATCTCAGTGTACAGACGAGACGGTGAGCGCTATTCGCAGTGTAATATCAGACCTAGACCTAATTTCGCTGGTGGCTCTATTATGGGTATATAACGGACATTTTAGAAGAACATGTAGTACCGTATGCGCCAATTATAGGAAACGAATTCATGTTAATGCACGATAATGCACGACCGCATGTTGCGATAATCGTCCAGGAATACCTTAACGATGTTGGTATTCCAGTTTTAGATTGGCCTGCGGTAAGTCCGGACATGAACCCAAAATGTTGCCCCGGCGGACTTGCATGGACTAGAAAATGCTCTCCGTGACGAGCGGGAGAATTTGGATCAGGCTTATATAGGGAGGTTAATCGAATCTCTGCCGAACCGTATGCGAGCGGTCATAAGAGCCAGAGGTGGCAATACTCAGTATTAAAAGCTACTGTTATGACATTTTTCTTCCCAAAATTATAATTTCTCGTTTTAATAAAAATCTCAAGTATGAGTTCTTGTTTTTATTCGGCCTGTATTTTATTTAAACAATCATAGAAATTATATCTTAGAGCGCATTAAAGTATATTTACAACTTTATGCTACAAACAAAGATTATGCGATACTTTTATGATTCAAAACTAAATTATGCGATACTTTTTTGGCGGAGTGTATTAGAAGAGGTGCCAGGACAATTCGAGCAAAAGTTGGAAACTTGGAAAAGGAAAACGTTGAGGAGGCGTAAGAACAACCGAATGTGAATAATGGAGAAGAAGCACAAACATAGAAATAACGACCTTGTACAAAAAAAAAGAAGAATTTCACTAAAAGTTCGAGCGCAATGAATGAGGTGAGTAGAACGCATCATTCAAATGCCAAAAAGAAGAGTAGCTAGGAAAGTCTTATATGAAGAAGAAGGGTCGGAAAAAAAGAAGGTGAGTAAGAAATAAAAAAGGATCGAAAAGAGTGGAATCAAACAATAAGGAAGATTGAAGCCAAGGGTGTTTAAGGCGCTGATACACGCATATTGTAACGTTTTACGCGGGGAAAAATATTAAAAATTCCGACATTTTTTGCTTTTTGAATTCCAATTTAAATGCTTCAAATTAATACGTTTAAAAATTTTGGGAAACGAAAAAGTTGAATTGTAAAAACAGTTAATCCCTATTGTCTCCAGTACTGTCGTTGGCTGGACTTTCTAATATTTCTTTACCTTCCACGCACCAAAAATAATGGGCTAGAAAAAGGAATTTTCTTTTAGAAATGGAGCTTTCTACGTCTAAAAAGACCTTCATTTTTAAACTGAAGTCACTAAACGAAACGTACACAAAAACGTACGTTAAAACACGTAAAAACACAAAATTTACCCAAAAATTCGAAGAAAATTTGACTAAATTTGTAAGCATAGGTGTGACTGAGCCTGCTAATTATTTAACCAGAACTTGAACAACACAGAAGCGCACGTAAATTGTACTTAATGACGATCGTACATTTATTAATATTTAAGGACCAATCACCGCTCTTTATTTAAGTCGTACGACGAAGGCTTCCCAGACGCCATGCTTCAATAAAATAGCCGGCGACATGCGAAGTAAGGCGTCGAATTAAAGTGTACTCGTCGACGTACGTAGGAACTATGAGTTATTAATCGAAGCACAGCAGTTGAAAATAATACTCGATAACGTTGTTTTTATACATTGTTTCTTAACGATCGATTCATAACGATCACAAATGTGTCGTTCCGATTACCGAGAAAAATTCTACTTTATTTTATTACAATTCAGTAACGGGTAATTCTAAATAATAGCCTGTAACTGGAAGAGGAAGGTATTTGTTTCACCTCGACCTTGTAGAATACATAAATGTATAATAGTGAATAGAAATGAATCAGCCGTATCGTAAAGTTTTTATGGCCCGATATAATCTACGCTTGTAACCAGAAAAAAATCCGTGTATGTACATAAATTTCGTATGTTTAAATCGAGACAAAATGTGATTCATTCTCTCTACGATGTGTTACGCTCATGATAGTATCTGAAGATGAGAATAATAAAGAAGCAGTTACTAGTTGGGATTTTTATGTGGTTCAGTGCTAATAACCTCTCTTTAAATCCCAAAAAAACTACGTACATATTATTTCATAAATATTGATGACAAAGGCAGGTGGAATCATTCTTTTTTTGCTGCGACTACATAGACTCGTCTTTATTCGCCTCAGAAGAATGGACTCGTGCTGATTGATGATTGATTCCATCCGCATTTGTCCTCTCTAGTGATAAGACGTTGTCCATTTCTCCTCAGCGCACCAACGGACCGCACCTATAATCACGTCAAAGTCGCGCATATTTCTTGGATGGATTCAAAATGTTGAAAAGCAGCCAGCTTCGTGAAAGTGACCTTGGGTCTCGGGGAGAGATGCATCCTCCCTCTAGGTTCTATATTATTTACGGCGATAAAACAGGTTATTGGAAAATGGAAGAAATGTTAGTATATAGTAAATAAATAAGAAAGCGTCGGAAAAGACAAATATAAAAATCAGCCATGCATAAATGAAAACAGGAATACAGAAAGAACAACATGTAATAAAGGTAAGAAACAGAAACCAGGGACAAGTACAAAAATTCAAATACTTGGATTGGCGTTGGAGATGGAAGGATAGATGAAGAAATAAAAGAAAGGAAGGAAATCAAAAAACAAAAAAGGAAAAAGATACAAAAGTAAAATCGGCCATAGAAATGAGATTTTTTGCGAAGAATCAAAAATAAGTCAAAAAAAAAAGAAAAATTCAGAAACGCAGCATAGAGAAAGTACAATCGCTGTGATACAATCCGTGAGAAGGATGCCAGAAGCCGGAATCGCTAGACGGGGTAAACTAGGGATAAAGCAAGGGGTCAAATAGGAAGGACGTGGTTTGATGAAGTAAGGGTAAAAAAATAGTCAAATAGGAGGAAACGGAACAATACAGGCAAAATAGAAAGCCATTAAGAGAGAGATTTTTAAAAGAAAAAGATGCTAAGTGAATAGAATAGGTTTAAAAATAAACGACCGATCTCGGCGGAGATAATGTGCTGGAGCCCGTTTATTCGTAACATGCCTCTTACCATATAAGGTCTTCACAATATACAACTACTTTGGAACCAGAAAAATACTCTTTGTCATGGAAAGGAACTATCAGATACAACACTATTGGAGACTTAACTATTTGCTACGAGGAGAGATCAACCTAGCCAAGAAAAAATATGTAATGTATGAATGTTGGCGATTTATAGCCGTCAAACAGATGTCAAAAGGTTGTTGTTTTTACAAAGGTTTATTTGACAGAAAATTGTAAGGTTCAGGTAGAACATCGTTGCGAAAACTTGGGCATAAAAAATTTTTAGTAAAAATTGTAACCGGCGATAAGACGCGGGTGTACCTTTGTAATCCATGAACAAAATAAGTATATATAAGGGATTCATAAAGGATCTATTAAAGGTTCGTAAAGGATCGCCACCAAAATTGGTGACTACGGTGTTTTGGGATGAAAAAAGAAATATTGTCGATTGAATAGATGCAGAAAAGCACTTATATAATAAGAAAAGTCAATAAGGAAACAATTAAACAGTTGAAAACTACCATTCAAATTGTTCAAACTTAGCTCATTTAGTCCAAAAGTAATTAATAACTGTGGTTCCGTAAAGATTATAAATCTACCTTACAGTCACCTAGCTTCGTCAAAGTAACCTTGGGTCTCAGGGAGAGATGCATCCTGTCTCCAAGTTCTGTACTATTTACGGCACATACAAGATAATAAACATATAAGAAAGCGTTAGAAAAGACAAATACAAAAATCATCGATGCAGAAACGAAAACGTTGGAATACGAAACAACGTGTAATATAGGTAAGAAACGGAAATCAGGGACAAGTAGACAAATTCAAAAGTCCGTCTGGTCTCTGCAAAAAAGTAATAATTCCATCCGTCTTTGTCCGCTCTATTCATAAGTTAACGTTTACGATTAACCGTCAACATTTCTAGTCTTACCATTCGCGCAACATTGTCGCTTGCATCAACTTGTCTTGTTTGCTAACAGGGCAAATGCGTATTTATGGCAATTTCCAGGCTTAATTTATGTATGTAACACATATATTAAGATCTGGCCGCCCTCAATTACTTACTGTGGAATTACTTAAGAAGCATGTTGCCTAAAGACAACATTCTAAAAAATTGCTGAAGTAATCCCAGGCAGAAATCGAGTGCGACAATATTATAAAAACCGTTATGCCCCATGGACATAGGCGACCACTTGACCGACAGCATAAGTAATATTAAAAACTATATAATCAATAAACAAAATATTTCATTTTTTTCATTTCAAAGCAGCGTCGTAGAACATAAAACTTGTACTTAATATCACACAAAAGATTTTAAATCTTTCTAACTTAGCAATCCAATATTTGCCGGTAATTTCAATTTTTTCTTGTATTTTTTATGTTTATTGTTTCAATAATAGCCCCTGTAAAGGCTTTATTCAAAGCCAGAAAAACAAAATTAGACAGCCTTTTTTTATCTGTTCAACTTTATGATTGATGCGGCCCATTCTCTATTTTTTACTACTAATTAGTTCTTCTAACGATTATGCGAAAATCCTTTTAATACCATGAGCAAAAAGCGGATTATATAACGAATAACTTAACATCCTGTATGTTTTTCCCAATTTTTTTCTTTTTTCTTAAAAGTCCACGTACACACCTTCCCCAAAACAAATAGCTCCACCATATCGAGGACCAACCTCGACGTTCGCTAATGGCCCATTGAAAGAAACGTCCGAACCACATCGTAAGTGACTTATTGCTTGCACAGCGGTGATCCGCACTTCGTTGTCCAAAAAAGGGATACACCAGAGAGAGAGAGAGACGGAGAGAGAAGGCGAAAAGTTCGTGTCGTCGTCACCGTACGAAATCGCCGTTTAAATTAACGATATTTTCGGGATATTGGCTCCATTCGGGGCACTCTCTGCACTACGTCGTGGCTGTAGTTGTTGTCTCTCCGTGTATAAAATAGCCGGCCGATACGTCAATGTCAATGCTGTAGGTGTTTATGTAGGTGTACGTTGGCTTCGCCGTGAAAGAGATGGCACCGGCGTTTTATAAATTGTATACGTTCAAACTCACCTGGTCCCCAGCCCGATTTTAACGTATCTTTGTATGCGTGTGGGCCGGTGAAAAATGGACCCTTGACGTTTTTCGAATATAATGAGAAGGAGCGAAAGCATCAAGTACAGGGTGTTAATATTTAAGATTGCTTTAACGGAAAATATTTTATATAAGATGTTCCGTATCGTCAATCCAGCTTTTTAGCATGTTCATAAAAAAACTAATAATGCTAATAATACACTCCGCCAAAAAAGTATCGCATAAACTAAAGAAGGGCATTTATAAACCAAGATATTTTTATACGTTCACAAACAAAATCATGGAACATAGCTTTTTTAATTTTTTTTTTTTTCTAAAAGAACACATTTAGAAAAATGCATATGTGTAAGGTTTGTTCCGTTGTTTATTGAAAGTCTTCCTATACGGACAAATTTGAAAGTGCGAAGTCAGAGTTCTGTACCGACGCTTTTAAAACTAAAATGAGCAATTTAACTTCAGAACAAGCGGCTGCTATAGTTGCTTTAATCGAAGATGGACGATCTCAAGCATACGTTGCTAATTCGATGAATATCAATCGGTCAAGTGTTTCTAGAGCCGTAGCCGGATGTGAGTACTCAAACTATTCGGAATAGGTTACGACAGAGTGGATTAAGAGCTAGAGTAGCTGTAACAGCCCCTCGTCTCACTAGGAACCACCGAGTGGCTCGCTTAAGGTTTGCCAGAGAACATGTAAATTGGAACATTAATGACTGGGCCAATATACTCTTCACAGATGAGTCAAGATTTGGTCTTTACACCTCAGATAGGCGTATCTCAGTGTACAGACGAGACGGTGAGCACTATTCGCAGTGTAGTATCTGACCTAGACCTAATTTCGCTGGTGGTTCTATTATGGTTTGGGGAGGCATCTGTTTAATAGGTCGTACAGTGTTAGTACCAGTAGACAGAGGTACACTGACTGCCCACAGGTATATAACGGACATTTTAGAAGAACATGTAGTACCGTATGCGCCAATTATAGGAAACGAATTCATGTTAATGCACGATAATGCACGACCGCATGTTGCGATAATCGTCCAGGAATACCTTAACGATGTCGGTATTCCAGTTTTAGATTGGCCTGCGGTAAGTCCGGACGTGAACCCAAAATGTTGCCCCGGCGGACCCGCATGGACTAGAAAATGCTCTCCGTGACGAGCGGGAGAATTTGGATCAGGCTTATATACGGAGGTTAATCGAATCTCTGCCGAACCGTATGCGAGCGGTCATAAGAGCCAAAGGTGGCAATACTCAGTATTAAAAGCTACTGTTACGACATCTTTCTTTCCAAAATTGTAATTTCTTGTTTTAATAAAAATCTCAAGTATGAGTTCTTGTTTTTATTCGGCCTGTATTTTATTTAAACAATCATAGAAATTATATCTTAGAGCGCATTAAAGTATATTTACAACTTTATGCTACGAACAAAGATTATGCGATACTTTTACGCTTCAAAACTAAATTATGCGATACTTTTTTGGCGGAGTGTACTTAATAATTTTTTTAGTTGCAAACGAAAGCAAACTTGTAGAAGAACCACCAAAGCAATACGCTAGGATACTATTATTATCTCTAAGTAAATAGTTTTTATTAAGTGAAAGTTTTTATTTTCAAATAAACTACCCAAACATAGTCGTTCGTTTCGGATAATTAAATAAACAGAAAATCGATGGGCAAGCGGAAAAACAGATCAACATTCGAGACATCAATAACCATAAGTATGTATTAATCATCTCTTCGTACAACTATCGTATCGCTAGACAAGTAACATGAACAAATTAATCAGCAAAAGCATTATGGGGCAAGCTACGCATTTCAAAAATTTTATCGAAACATTTGAAACACGTACGTACGCAAGCGTTTATCGTCACTGCGTTGGGTTAGCCGAAATAAACGTGCGCGTTATTTAGAACAAAAAATAAAAGAATTTATGAAGGCGCAAACATAATATAATAAACAACTTAGCGCAATATACTTAGATAACTGAAAAGAAATCCTGAAGAAATATTTAATTAATCCATCGTGAATTAATTAAATAGATCGATATTTACAGATCTAGGCGAGCCGTCCCTTAAACATCAAAGAACACCAGCACTGATCTATTATCAATGCTCAAGATAATACTTCCGACCGCTAACTAATTTATTCAAACGTAAAAAAACCTGAAAACGTAATAACACAGTTGGCTAGAATTCAAAATTAGATTACGTGAAGAAATAGGACGGATCCAACTGTTCCCTTTCGTACGAACGAAAAAGCGCTAAACAAACGTTTCCCCAACGGCGATGTCTAAAAGTAAACTAAATTAAAAATAATGTCCGGAAGCATTAACGACAATATCATACGCCGGCGAAGCAAACCGAACGGCGTAATTACCGAGATGCATGCACATCGACATTATGGAAATGAAATCGCTTTTGTTTTATTGCCTTTCATGCGTCGTAGTGTAATACGTATATCGTAACATCGCCCTTCCTATCCGAATACACCGAGGAGAATAAACGTACAATGCAAAGCATATCGTTGATAGTGGCAATAATAACGGTAATAATGATAACAATATCAAATTGCATCGGGAAACCTAGAAGGTGTATATACATACGTCGTGGAATGGCGCAAAAACAAACTTGGACGATACGCAATAAACCTGTACGAAGGCGAGCCTTGTGTATACTGCCCTCGTCGCTTGCCAGGACCATATATACCTTCGTCCCATCTAATTAATTAATTAAGAGAATTTAGTAATGTTTGCTTTATCGAAGCGGTAAGTGTAGTAGAGAACTTGCTTAACGTATTAAGCTAAAGAACTTAAACGAACCGTATATTTGGTTAACAATACTTAAGTATTAACCCTAAAAAATTGTAACTCTTTCCGCTTGGGGATTCTATCCTACCATACCAGTACCACCTAATTTTCTCATTGGGCCTGGTGTCTATCGCCGTTTTCGCTTGACCAACGGAATTTTAAACATTTCCGACCTGTTATCTTTCGAATTGCCTAGACGGTTTCTGAATGTATGTCGTTGATGGAAGCATACGTTCATATCTTGACCCCCCTATTACTTCGAATTATTAAACTACCCAAGAACAGGCACTTCTTCCTTTACTGTAAATTTAATAAACGTCCAAGCCGAATTCTAGCAAAATATACGGTAGCCTTTTCCGTACACGTTTCAAATACTCAGGAACAAGTTGGCCACTACTTGAAAACAATTTTGATTCATGCGACATGAAGTTAGTCTTTTGTATTCGAACTTTGGCATGATCTCTTTTATTAGTTTCATCATTCAATGAGTACATCTTTGTACCTCCGACCATTGAAATTTTCCAAGATTTTTAAAAGACGACAGCACATTTTTTGAGCTATGAGATATCGGATTGATGAGTTTTTAAGATTTTGGCAATTTTCTTCTTTCGTTTTTCTGATCCAGTATGGGTAAACTGGGCAACCGCATAGTCCTTTAACGATTTGCAGACATCCTGAATTACGATCTCCTTCGACTGTACTTCCTCGCAAACATACGGAATTATGTGTGAAACCCTACACCGTATTGGATCGTTTTAAGTATCGACTCTACCATCAAGCGATCCACCATTCAAAGAAATATCGTATCTGATTGGTAAATCAGCCCGCTTCAAATCAAGCAGCCATTATAAGGATGCATTTTCAGGGTTTCGAGCAAAATTTGCCAAATTGCCATTTTAATATTGGCATTCTTCAATATTCTTCGTTTAACATTGTTCCTTGTATCTTCTAAGTTATATTCACGCATAACGTCCGCTTAATTCAAACCAACCTATACTGAAAACGTATGTTTAAACTGCTGGATTGGTGTAATCAATTCTTTATACGGCTTTCTTAGACATGCTACGCAGCTGGCAACGCGTCTTTTGTGGTGACCAACGGTGAGCCGTCGACATTTAACGAAATCCAAAAAAAGTTTCTACGAAATAAGTCAATTTATGAGAATATCAACCTTATAATGAGATCGCGCGATAACGCTCTAAACAAGGAGAGTTTCAAGAAGTGCCCAGAATAAGAAAATTTTCAAACCTTGAGGTTCTTTATTGACTTCATTGAGAGGTTGCGTGCTTTTTAGACCAAAAACTTTTCCTGCGATGGACTCTTTCAGTCAAAATTGGACATATTTGGAGGTACGTTGCAATACGATCGCGTGACCTACTGTACCCTCTAAATAATTTCGCGGGGCTTTAGAAGATGTAGAGCAGCTTCCTCTTCCTCACCACAATCTCCACATACTGGTACAGGTACGAGTCCCATTTTTTATAGATGCTTGTTTAGTAGACAGTGATCAATTACGATTCCTGGCTCTTTTCTCCAATGTTTTTCATGCCACCGATGCAGTGGTCTTTTAATTTCGATCACGGCCATCTTCAAAAAGATTCCGGTGCAAAGCTCGGGATCGGCCAGCTCTTTGCCAATCGATTCATCGGTTAGTATGTTGGCATCCGAAGGCATCCATCCAGATTTAAATGCGAAACGATTATTTTTCTTTTAATTTAAAGGCACATGAAAAATAAATATTGAATTAACAGATGCCAACGTTTTAACGATGATTGTTTATTCCACATTCTCTTTAAATCCTTAAAAGCAGGCGTTATCTTCCCTGTAAATTCCCACATCGATAGTAAATTGGAAATAAGCTATCAGAACTTCGAGAAGAGAAAAACTATCCAGAGCAGTATTTGTATAGATTTTCTTTTTCGTTACATTTCTTTCTTCCCGGGAAGTTGTTTGCGCGGAAGAGAAGAGGGCCAATTTGTAAATAAGATCCGCTTGGACGAAATCTAACGCTTTTATTAAATGTAGCCCCCGGTGAACGGGCCGTCCTTAAGGGTATTCGCTTCGGCTCGTCACTTTCCCGCCGATTCTCTGGCCGCGTCCTCACCTTCACGAGAATCCCATCCTTCGTCGTATAAGTGTACGCTTGGTGGGATTCGATCCCCGGAGAAATCAGGTTTTATAAACATTCTTTAGGTAGATTGGACGGTGTATGTGTTGAGTGTATATAATTTTGTATGGGACTTTCGGGCGGAGAATAAAGCTTTTATCCGGGAATGGTATTATTTAAATATCAGATTAAAAAGACTATGTATTTCGTCGCGGTATAATTTTATCGTAAATCCGCGTGATGGTGAAGTTAGAAAAAGCTTCCGTTAGAACAATGAATTTTTATAGTGCCGTGGTTTGGATGAGGTACGGTCTTTCAAGGATAACGGAGTAAAAAGAATTCTAATGGAGTACACGAGAACTGAATAACTGAGTATCTCGATTTCCTAAATTACACTAGGCAACAAGTTTTAGTTTACTTCTTGTATCTTGAAAATGAAAAGGGGCATTTTTTTTGATAATTTTGGGGCGCTGAATACAAAAAGGACAATGAAATTAAGAAACGTACTTGCCGTTTTCAGGAACATTTTTTTTACTTAAGTTTAACAAAATATTAGAAAAATAGATACTTTTACATTGCTAGAGTCGCTAAATGCGCCATCTTTTTGCTATTCTTTTGTGCATCGTTCCTGGAGCATCTCTAGCAAGAGTCCAACAGTAGCCGACAAACGTTCCAAGATTTCCTGTAACCTTTTCCCCATTGTTGCTACATCCCGGTGGAAGCGTTCGCCGTGCTTACCACCTATTTAAAGCTTTCAGGGAAAAAGCAAGAGTAGGAAATGGACCTTTAAAGACATGTTGCCACCGATTTTTTCAATAAGAGCGACGTAATTGTCAGCTTTTTTGATTTCCAAGAAATTGGTGGCCAAGAGGCGAAAGTCATTTCAAGCATCTTTTAGAGTATATCTGGAATCTGTGGTCCAACAAAGATACCTTCTTCTTTGGCTTCATTTACTGAAAAGCTGAAAAGTTGAATGAAAAGTTCTTCATTAGACCCAATTTGATGTGCAGAGTTGACAAGAAAGCCTTTTTGGAGTCTAGCGATGGCGTATGTTGTAGATTGTTTTGTTCTGGCTCTAATGATTATCGAACAGGCCGATCTTATCTTTTGTCCCGACTGTCTCATTCACACAAAAAACGGCGAAACTTGGTACAGCCCAACTGCAACCTAAGTAGAAATGCGACAATCTTCGCCACAAATCTGTCTGTTATTATGATACAGGAAGGAAACGGTAGAATATACCCAATATGCTGTAGCACTGCCTTTAAACTCAATGTTGTGCTGTCTATAAACAACCTCAATTCTTCTTGCCTGTAGTTTATATTTAAAGCAGCATATAATCCGCTAATCTTGTGCAGAAAACCAAGAGTTATTTTCATGTCAAAACATGGCACTAGATCTTTACGGCGCCTACGAAAAGCACTTACTGGAATACTAATAGGTTCCACTACCGCGATCCGGATATAATAACTCCGCCTGACTTTTTGAAAGTTGACCGGCTTATTCTCTGCGGTTGGCAATATGACGTGCTTGGTGGGAATTCAGTATCTCTTAATGTTGATGGCACTTCTTCTTCTTGACACTGTTATCTGATTCGTAAGTGGATACTTCTGAGGGTTCTAGAATGGGAAGTTCGTCACCATCGGGCACAGATCTCATAGCAGATGTAGTAGCATTTAGATAGGCGCTAACCAATTTTTTATTCTTGGATATAGCTCTGCCTTGCGTAACACGAGGTATTATGCAGAAATAACAACCATTAACATGATTTGCAGGCTCACTCCAGACCATTGGCACAGCAACTCGCGTACATCGTTTTTTTTTTATGATTTTACCAGTTTCTCAAACTTGAAGCGTATGTGCTACAACACATAGGTGGCGCCGGATGTTTGTCCTATCAAACCGAATAAAGCCGAGAGATCCTGTTTTATCGGAGGGCCGTTTCTGAGACGCAAAAGTCACCGCACCACACACATAACAGAAGTGATCTGGATTGTTTATACAATTTCGAGACATCTTACAATGTCAACTATTCGATTCGACTCGCTAACTTCGATCGACTCCGTTTTGTAACTGCTTATACGCCCAAATACGGCTTCTAGATTATTAAAGAATATCCGGAAAGATTCGAGAGTTTTTCCATTCGATTCCATAATATTCGCGATAGTGACGATTGTCATTTGTTTATAAACAGAGGCTGTTCAGTTGATTTTGGCTTGTGGAGCCAAACAAAGACGTTTTGTTGAATTTTATTTATTTTTTTAGTTTGTTTAATTTCTTTTTGGTGCATGTGACTTATAAACAGGACAGTTAGTTCGCAACACGATCGATACTGGAGCTATTAATACCCTAATCTTCGTATCCATTATAAAAAAAAAACAATATCCAAGTAAACTCAATATTTATTGTTCTATTTCTTACAGCGGAATCATTGAACCATACTTTCTAGAAAATAATTGAAAACAACACACCCTTAGCCGATAGAAGGAAATTACGCCTCCAAGAAGATCCGCCCACATTAATTTTTCATAATTGCCCAAATCATCAGCTTGGGTACAAATGGATAGGAAGAAATGGTCCGAAAACAATGCCCAATTAAACATTTCAATCTTACAATCATGAACGCTTCACCTGAAAGAAAATATCTAAAAGGCTAACTTCAATAATAACTTGAAAAAGAGAAGTTATCCCAAATATTCCGACACGGCAAACGAGAAACTGTTATCGAGCCGAGCTACGAGATCGACGCTCTTTAACAGATTCTTTGTTTATTTTGATCTTTCGTAATTTATGAATTATCGAAGAAGATCACAGGCGGAGCAGTTAGGAACCACCCCAGGCAAATTTAGTTTGATCGAAATTGAAGTAGTTAAAAATTTGTTGTTAACCCTGTACGTTGCGCGGAGTATCGGCGTGACCTTTCCAAACATCTCCGGTCCCCTTAAAACCCTTCAACTAAAACAGTTCAATTTCACGATGGGTAAGTTCGTCGTGACCCTCCTATTTTACGTCAACGAAATGCTAATTATAGCTCGCTACTTCGGCTGTAGTAATTAAATACGGTTCAGACAGAAAAATAAATTATTAACCGAATGTGTCGTAGTCGATTGCAGAGTTGTGCGAAAAAATTACGGAACAGACAATATTATCTACAACTACAACATCTATCCGCATTCGATAATAATATGGCAGGATATTTCTTCCTTTTCACTACAAAGTTTCTATAGAAGGTTCGTCTCGTATGATATGTAGTCCTTGCGATAAGTTAAGAAGCTTTCTCCATCATCTTTTCGCTGCGTCTCTTTCTACTTACATTACAACAATAGAAATTTCACAACGCCTAACATGGCGTGTATCCTCTAAAATTATTTAAAAAGTTTATCTCACTAGCTCACCTATAGTTTCGTTGATCGCGTTGTATGTACGAAACGCAAGAATTTCAAGAATGGAACCATCTTCTTGCGCATTCACAATAAAACAAACAGGATATTCAGCTTAATTTTAAGTGCCTACCTCGCCAGCAAAGATACTTGCTAGATTAATAATAGCAAGAGGTGGTCGCGCCATTGATTCATTCGTCTTCCACTCTAAGCAATGTATGATCTCATCGTGTATGTTCATGCAAGAATCGAGCTTCATGGCCTATTTACTTCGCTAATAGATTTAAGTGTCCCAAATAAACCCAATACAACTATTAAATGTTCACGATTAGATCGGCTACAAAATAGGATAGACATTAGTTGTAATCCGCATCATTTTCCAGTCAGTATTCCAGCAAATCCAATCGCCGTTACATAACGACCCGTCATTATCAGATATTGATTTTATATCGTTTCAGATATTAATTCTCTTGTCCTATTAATTTCGGTCGTTTAGGCCGGCGATGCGCATCCAGATATACAACGATGTCGGTTATAAATTGACGGTAATGGATTTAACTGGAAGAATCGTTGGGTACATTTGCATCGGTCGTATTTTGATAAGACACGAAGATAATGATCGATTGATCGGTATTCCGGTAACAATTATTTTATTAATGTTCAGTGAAATCTTTCTTAAACGGTACCAATATAATAGCTATTGTCACAAAACAATTTGAAATTTTCCTGAATAATACCATTTACCAACTTATGTATTAAATTCAAATATACTATTATCCGCTAAATTTATACATTTCTGTCGTCCATCTTAAATGGCCGAATCTTTAACGGCTTTCATGGAAACCACCTCAAAATTGCGAAACGGTTAACAAAACAATTCATTTTTGCGGTAGAAGCGCAAAAATTAAAGGTTAACGCAAACGTATGTTGCTTCTTGCATTTCCAGCAGATCTCAAGACGTTTCTCTTCGCGCAACAGCAAAGCAAGGCTTAAAGCTCAAGGGTCCGTTTTAGAGCGATTTTAGTTAATATCATTAAGAAACCAATGAATTTAGCTTGCGGCGACATTTCTTTTTTCAATCCTTTCTGCTTGCCTAAAACTCAACGACAAAGAACGAATAGTAAAGTTTAACTCATCAAATTCCCGAAAATTCCAGCAAATTACAATAATTACTAATCATATCAATTGATCCTCGTACTCTCTCCTAACGCATGGCAGCGACGAGTCATTAAGTAATAACTTGTGCGGCATGTTTATTCCCATTTAACGACGCCCCCATCTTCCAAGTACTTTCGTTCTCCTCGAGTTTAATTGGTTAATAATGCAATTAGACGTTCCCGACTAATTGTAAGAGTGTGGCTCGCGTCCGTGTGTGCACATGTTCGGTTAGTAGGTACAAAAGAGGAGAAAAAAACAAACACGAAACAGCGCGTCCGGCCGGTCCCTAGACGTGGTGCCTTCATTTATCCTCTTTAACGTTGCGGCTGGAACGTTCCACGGCTAACCGGTTTTATGCATCGGTTACCTACCGTTGGCCACCGCTTATAAAAACAACCGCAATGTTTATTCTGTGGCATTTCCGTTTTTGTTTGCACTCTCGGCAGTAAGTTGTCTCTATCCCTCCTCTGTAGAAGGCTAAAGTTAAAGGTTACGGTGTGTGTGTGTGTGCGAGGGTTCATTGAAATGTAATGAAATTTACGGTAAAATAAAATAATCTTGTATTTGTAACCAAATAAGTCGCTGAGTAATTTAAAGAGAATGTCTTCGTATAAAAATAATACATCAAGATGTTCAATTCTCAGTGGACACAATACAGGCTTGGTCATGGAATATGTTAATATTCTTGAAGATGTTTGTTTTATTGGTTTCTAGTGTTGACGTTATAAAATTGAATATTTGTTGCTCTCTTGCATCTAATCCTGCCTCTTGCAAAAATTTAAAGCCAACAAAGCTTTGAAGTGATCCTTCAGTTACAAAAAAAAACAAGAACTGGTATCACCAGTCAATGGTTATAGCACATTTTGTAGATCGGTTTATTGGTTTCAAAAATCGAAGAAATCAGCATTAGAGAAAAAGCGCTTTATTTACATACAACGGATAGGCAGATATGGAAGTACAAAATCACATTCATTACTAAGGTGCCCTCCGTGTGCTTCACTAAATCAGCAAAGGCTAGTCCATTCGTGGTGTTCGTTTGCCTACTAGTTTCGCAGAGAGTCGATATAACACGAGTCTGTCTAATCTTTGATTTCGTAAAATACATAAAAGGCGACGGAATTTGCTCATCGCCAAAGTTTCTCGTCCATTCTTATTTCTTTGATTTTTCGTTTGTATTTTTGTCGCCGCTGCTACTTTTTAGTATTTCACCTTTAATATTGTTGATATCAAATGTTATTGGAGGGCTTTCACGACCTCGGTCGATTAAAATCAATCCTATCTAATAGCTTCTCCAGCAATTTCAACAGCGCAGTATCTCATGCTCTGCTTATAACGTAGCCCTCTAGCATATGGCTCGTGGAAAATCTGCAGCGGAAATTCTGCATGTTTTGCTAACTGATGCGAGTGTCCCAAGCATTCACGCATTTACAAAATTGAACGGTTATAGTTTGCCGATGCCGTGCGCTTCATAGTCGATAGAGACAGCCGGAATTTGCTCATTATTAGAAGACTAACATTGAACATTTCCTTCGGGTCTTCCATTACTTCAATTTTCTAAATATTGCGGTTATCTTCCAATTTTCGACGAAAAAACTTATATAACAAATACAAGCTTAACCTCGTGTTCGGCGTGGCCGAACACGCCGAAAGAATTAAACCAGTTTAAAATCGGGTCAGCTTTCGATATGTTCCGATATGTTTGAAAATATTCCTCAGCTCGTTGTTTCGACGTAAAGCAAGCCATCATAACTTAAACATCAAAAATATCACGGCGCAACGTGTTTTCTAGTCTATAATGCCACTCCGATCGTATTATATATCATTGTAGATTTATATTAAAACAAAACACTCGTTCGTACGGCAGCCATAACACAAACACAGGAAATTCCAAACAAATATATACGCCAGACCGATTTTCGAATTCGACCGGACCGACCTGGTCGATCGTCGGATGCATTTCACGCCGGTCGGAATTTTTTCGCGCGCTACAGAACAACGATGTGAACGGTGCCGCTTTTGACGGTCGCTGGTATGTTGTGTTTATACGCTAGGCCGCGGTCGACGCCATTCTTTCTGATCGAATGCACGATATTAAATCAAAATATCCTGAACGCAATAGCACGTAAATTCTATTCGAATGTTTATTTAACTGCGTAAATGGTCAATATATGTATGGATCGTATATGTAGAGTGAATATTGGCCACGCGAAATATTGTCCGTTAGCAATTGCCCAATAAATATGTATAAGGCTGGTTCGATAACGATGATTCGGTTGCATCCGGGCGTAAATCGCGTGCATGTTGGGAATAATGCATGCGAAAATAGAGCAGATTTTAACATGTTCGTCCTCCTCAAGTACTACGGTTAGTGCCTTGGCGATTACGAAACAAGTACAGCATATAAACTCTTTCTATTGTTAAGGCAGAAGTTGGCAACCTGTTTTTTTGTAACTGAGCGCTTTCAGAATTTTCCAAAAACAATGAAAGAAATTGAGAATTGAGAACGTAGTTGCTCTAAGCTTCTACAGCCTTGTACTGTCAACCCATTAATCGACATTTGGGAACACAAAGGAACCATTAGGCGAAGAATCAGGTTTGATGTCCTTTAAATCATGAATTATTTGAAGTCCTGTGTGCTATGTCATGACAAAGGACGAAGCTACTCCTCGGTTGTTTCTCCTGATCCCATCCATGACTTCTAGCAAGGAAATCGTTCCATACCATTCAGTATTAGCTGTTGTTCGATCCTTCAAAGCACTTTGTCCGACATGTTCAACGAAAGAATATGCTTGGTAAGTGCAACTTTTGTTGCTTTCGGTTCATCTGGAAAACCGTTGGTTCTTGCTTAGTCTCAAATGTCGTCACGTTTCTTCTGTTGCATTTTTTCAGCAATTCCTCACACTTCGTGGGAAGCAGATCTTTTCACGCTTAAATGTACTGCGATCTTGGGTGTGCGTATGAATACCTCTATCTCACGGTAAGTCACATGCCGATACTCTTCAGTTATGTAGCGTATGACATCGATGTTTTTGAACGACAACCGATTTTGATCGATCTTCACTGAATTCATCACTGACGAAAGCACGACCACGGCTAAATTGTGCAAACCAGTTGTAAACGTTTTCTTTTTTTTTTCTCTCTGACAACGCCTCGTTACCAGAAGTTAAAGAAAGCGACTCGATGAGTTGTTATCGCGTTAGGCTCTTACTCTTACTTCTTTTTTTTTAAGCATTTTAAACAAACTACTCGAGGCGATTTATACGCCACTTCAACAAAAACAAATGTCAAATTTTACGAAAACAGCAATCTTAAATCCAGCCATTGGATTCTATGTATTTTATAATTGAAATGAACAATACTTTACGGAAAGGGTTGGTGAATTTTTTAAAATTTGAAAACTTTTGTACTGACCTGTATCGTAAAAATTTTATTTTTTGTCCTATTCCGTTTTGGAGCCTCCCTCTTCAAAAGTTGAGGCTACCTTCGCATTTTCGACGTTATCGTCTTGTGTCTGTTTTTGTGCTAATTTGTCCATAAAGTTAGATAATTTTCAAATTTCCAAAAGCTAGAAGATTGGTGCCTAAGTAAGGGTTCCCCAAAGTCCTCATTTTTGGTACGGAATTTACGGTATGGAAAAATTGATACGGTAGCTGCTAAATAAAGGTCTGTAGCAGTCCTCATTGAGGTATATCTTGTTTCTCGATTATCTCGAAAAGCAGATGAAGACAAAATAACATGTTCACGGCAAGAACCGACACAAAACGATGGCGATTTGTAATCAGTTTCGCACTATTCAATTGACCTCTTTCTTTATTTTTAACGAAATTCATCTTCGAAAATCATATAAATTCAAATACGTTAACTCTGCACACGTTTCCAAACGTTTGTTCGAATTTCGAAGCCCTCCAAAGAGTAGGAAGGTCCTCAAAAGAGGCATCTGTTTGAGCGATGCCTCTTCCTGGTTTGATGTGAACCGTTATCCACTTAGTCATTAATTTAAAATTGGAAATTAAAAGAAGTTACTAGGACCCGAATCCGGTGAATTCGGTTGATGTTGTATTAATTCCATATTTAATTCTACAATTTTGGCCATCGAAGCTGCGCAACCGTAATGATGGAAGAGGATCGTCTCAGGCGGTCCAATAACAACGGATACTACTTCCCGGTTATTGTTTGTCCTTCTTGCAAGTATATTCCAAAAAAGAGCTCTCATCTTGCTGGCCGATATCGCCGTTTTCGCCTATTTCGCAGCGCGTTCGCCTTTAAAAACCCAGACTTTTAACGATTCCCTTGTCTCCGTAGCGCAGTAATGTATCCATAGTTGGGTATCAACGGAAAACTCGTCAGGATTATGATGGGAAGTATCTCCAGATGGAGGTAATGCAGGTAGAAATAATGCAGGAGCCATATGGGACACTTTTCAATAAACATTCAAGCTACTGTTCGAAAAGTCGCCCACCAATATCGGCACCGCATGGAAAAAGCCGATAAAATAACCACTTTACATGCAAAGGTTGAAGGACTTCTTCATCAGCAAATGAAAAAGGCAAAAGCCCAACTTAAAGCGGGCAAACATTTTAAATGCCAACGAAACAAAAAAAAACTATTTAAAAAATACAATTTACCGTTTAGAACAGAGCTCCGACTTAAATTGAGGTAAGACGATAAATACTCGTAGTAAACAAGAAAACGCCATCGTTTTACATTCAATATGTTTATCTCGTTGATTCGTAATAGAATTCCCGTTAAAAAATCATATCCATTTCTCGTGCTTATAGGGCTTATAGGGGGTTTATTCTACAAGAAAAGACTAATCCGCGCAATTTACTAACTGCACGATTAACTTGAAAAGTTTATCGTACAGTTACATCACCATCTACGACGTGCTTTTGAGTAATAAAGAAACGCCGGCAAGATACTTACGTTTAAGCAAAATTGAAGCATTTCCACATCGGCAGCTGCTTTTAAAACTCAAACGAGCTTTTAGTGTCTGGTAAATAATACTTAATGTGTATTGTCTAGTGTTTTATTAGATTCAAACAGATTTAACGTAACCTATACACTAAAGCAACTATCATGCTTCGCTACGATTAGGCTCCCATTGCGAATCGCCGCAATGCCAGTAGCATTTAAAATAGAAGCATTTACATTGGCAATAGGATTCTGGTTGCGGTATCCGTAAACAGTTACCTGTTAGAAATTACAAAAAAAAAAACATGTTCACTATCTTTAAATTATAAAAAAAATAATATAAATATACTCACTGTCATGCGCTCTAATTTCTTGAGTTTCATTTTTATCAGCAAGATATATCACCATAAATAATGTTAAAATTAACTTAAGCATTGCGATGCTACGTTACGTTAAGGACGAAAGCCATTTTATTCTGTTTCAGATACGCTTTAAAAGCAATTACTAATAACATGCTTCATTAAGCTTTTAAATGAAATCGTTCAAGATGATTAACCAACCACAAGGAACTTCTTTTATTGCTGCTTTATTTTTATTGTCTGAGATATCCTGTTGTTCTCGAACTCGACCGAATTCCGTTTTGGATCGCCGTTTATTGGCAAGAATTTCGTTCATCAGAGTCATTCGTTATGTTAAGCGGACCAGCAATATCCGGTGGGTACTTTCTGCACTTCGGTCATCCATATTTTCTCCTGCAAGGATTGGAAGATAGGTTTCGAGGGCTTTAGGTTGGTTGCGCTATGCTATTAATTCGCTTGCGTTGTTCCAATTTCATTTTTAGCGGCACGAAAAAACTTGACATCACGTGAGGTGGTGCTCCACCATATGCACAAACTTCCACGGCTTTGCACGAATCGACAGAAGAACATATTTTAATAATTGTGGATACGTATGTTTAGGCACGATGTGCGTTGAGAGGATGGACCACTCGTTGGAAGTTATCTCCGAAACATTCTCTATACAGAGTGTACGTAAGATAAGGATTTGGATGATCAAAAATGGGAAAAAATGAATACACCACGCACAAATACAAACATTTTAAAATCCGCGCTGGTGCAAATACAACATTACCACGCACAAACGGCATACACCCACCCATCCCCCCCGAATCTCCTTTTTATTTATTCAACGCGAGAATGATTTCCGAACACGTCCGCATCGTACATGTCGGCACCCGTCTAATTCGATTAATCACCATTCGCATTAAACCAATTGGAGCGCACCTACTCGATTTGGATAATTACGTCGTCAAAACTGAGAATTCGCGCACGCCGCATAATTTTCATACCGGAATTTTGCGAAATTAAGTTTTCGGGGACGGACGTGAGTCCCTGCGAACGCGGCCGCCCCGTCTGTCTATCTCCTCGTTCCCCGTCTCCAGCGCCGCTCCGGTCGGCCGGGTTTTATCGGGAAAAGTCCGAATTGACAGGTCGGGCCGTCCGGGCCGCGTCACAGTTAACGCGTTAATTTGGATTTGCCGGAGGAAAGGAGACTAATGCGGCGCGATGTTCTCTATTTCGCGCTGGAGATTTCGATTTTCGAGTATCATCGATATGGTTTAATTAGGTTTCGTTAAGATGTTCTTGCCTTTTTTACCTATATCACTTCATGAACCCATCAGCACCCACCAGTTCCATACTTTATTGCTAGCTGGTTACAAAGAATTGATTTGTTGCTGCAACCGCTTCCGAGAAAGGACGGTTAAGGTTAACCTAATAAGCCACCCGATGTAACTTTCGACATCAACACGACCCAAACGGCGTATTTTGTTGTTAATTTGCTGCTCTACAAGTTGCATAATGCAAAAGCAAATTTATGTAATCAACCCAGCCAGTTGCTCCCAGAATTAATACAAGCTGCAACTTACTAATTACTTCTTGTAATCAATACTTTAACTTTTACTCGTTTATTACAAATTTCAGAGCCGGAACGCAGCAATTCTTGTGTAACAATCAATACCAGGATATCCAGAATTAAACATTCTACCAGAAGCAAACCACCAGCAGAATATGCCATTAAATTTGTATTGATAACCTATCAAACGTTATAAGTAGGTACGCTCGATCAATACGATAGTGGTTACCTACCACCGATTGCGGGAAATAATCAATAACTACGACACAATGCAACAAAGGATATGTAATAACATATCAACTAAATTAGCGGCCTTCAACGCATAACTACCTATTCTGAATAGTTCGAGAGGGCAAAAGAGTTCCCATTAGAGATGACCGAGGCAGGTGAAATTATTACTTTTTTGCAGCGATGAGACAGGCTCGTTTCTATTCGTCTGATAAGGAATAGTTCGTGTTGTCTACTGGATTCGCCGAGAGTCGACAAGGCACGAGTCCGGCCGGTCGTTGCGAGAAAGTAATCATTTCACCTGCCTTATTATATATTCAGAGCGCACATTTTAAGAGTAATAAATTGGCAACAAGATATTCCGTTAAGTTCGTGTCTTAAGTAACAAATTAACGACAGAATAGGCCGTTTAGTTTATATTAATATCTGCAGTGAATCAAAAATTACGACGGATGGCTACGCTCGCTTAATATTCATCTAGAATAGCGACCGTTTCCTCTGAAACGGCTGAAGAAAAAATCAATTAGGTGATAAATTAGCAACAAAATACGTAATTGGTTTGCTGGTGGACGTAGACATACGCAATTTTGTGAAGGACTTATCGCTGCCAACATATCTTTAACAAAGAATAGAATATTAAAATGTTTTTTAGAAACCTGCTACTGATACTTGTTACGAAGATCACACTTTTCTCAATGTTACCGATGCAATCATGTATATGATCAATGTCACGTGTCTTGCTTTTTGTCTTCGCGGCATTTGTGAGTACATCAGAAAAGAATTCGAGGACGAATCTGGTAAAAAAGGGATGCCGTATAAAGAGAAAAATATCCAAAGCTTCCCTCGTCCCGAGCACCTACCATGATCACACGAAGAACAAAGCTAAGCTGCTTCACTTTATACAAAGTTAAAGCTGTTACTTTTTTCCTTAAACTCTGATATGGAAGCCGTTAAGAAATCCTTCAGGATAATTTAACATTTCAACAGAAATTGACTCTAGATTGAAAAGAAATGAAGCAATTTTACGAAACAGATTTCGATTTACATTTGCTAACGCGATATTAGCATTACTTGCCGTACTTAGCACCTATCGTAAATTCTAATGTTAAGCGATCACTTTCAACGTTTAACGACGTATTCACGTCGATGAGAACCAAAGTTCCAGACGAATATTTGCAAAAGGTAATAATAGTAATTGTAAATAGTGTCCTTTAAGGTGACATCTAATGCATTAACGTTTCAGTAGTTATATCGATTTCAATTATTTATTTTATTTTATGTATAAACATAATAATACCCAAGAAATGTAATAGGCAAAGTTCAGTGTTCTGTTGAAACGCTTACAAAACGAATGAGTCGTTTGCGTAGTACGTATCACGAGAACGGTCCAAGAAGTCACAAAAATGAAGAAGTAGCGCTCGTAGCATATAAAATGGTTTGTTTGTAGTAATGAGCATTAATCACCTAGATAGAAATCAAAGTCTCAGCTATATCCATCACTCGCTTTTATTTTTATTGTCGATTTAAGCCAAGAATTTTTGTTTACGTAAAAAAATGGAAAAAAGTGGGTTTCGTTATATTTGAAAGGCTTAATACCGAAAAAACTCAATGCTGAGCTGGATAATATTCATGGCGCACCTACCCTTATGTTAGTATCTATTTACAATTAGATAAATAAGTCTAAACGTGGTCGTACATCCACGAAAAGTGAACGGTCTTCGAGACATCCAATAGAAGTGGCTACCCACGAAATAATTAACAAAATTCGTTATATTTAGACGTTCGACGGATCGGAGTGCGCGGAATAGTTGAGGCCACAGTCGTATCGCGAAGTACAGAGTGTTCAATTATGCGCAAAAAATGGAAAAATGGAATGGAAGAAATGGCGAACGGGCCCCGCAAAAGGCGAAGACGACAGAATCGGTTGGTTTTTTGGAGTGCACGCGGAATCATCTATACCGATTACTTGGAAAAAGGACAAACAATAACTGGAAAGCATTACGCGTCGTTATTGAAGTAGCTGAGCGAAGGAATCGAGAAGAAACATCCTCTTCCATCGAGATTTAGCGAACTTGACCCGCCGTGACTTCTTTTCATTTCCGAATATGAAAAATGTTTCGGCAGAGAACGGTTGAACGAGAAAGTCGTCGCCCGAGCAAATGCTTATTTTCAGGACCTAAAAAGCTTACAAAAAGCTGGAGAGACGCTTGGAAAAGTATGTAAAGTTAAACAGAGATTATATTCAAGAATGATAGCATATGATAGGATAGGATAGATGCGGAGGATGCCGATACTTATATGTTGTTTAGAGATTATATTGAAAAATAAATAAAAGCTTGCAGAAAATACTTTGCCTTTCTACCTTTCTTTAAGGACATATTGAGCAACTCTCGTAGGTAATACAGGACAGACGAGAACGTAAGTAAACACATTACAAACAACCGAAAAAGAGCGAAAGCGACTTAACATCTGCCGTCTTGAAAAACAACTTGAAATAATTTAGATTTAACTACAATGAAACTAAAACTAACTACTTTATGTTCATATTTATCGTAGTAGTTAGCAATGTTGTACGAAGAGGATCTCCTCAACTACTACGCGTCGTACTTAGGCGGTGTTAATAAGCCCGTAAACTGAAGATTTGATTTATGAAGGTAATTGTACCGTGCAGTCCTAGTAACGATTAACGCATTCGTCTTCTTTTATCATTTTTCTTCGAGTTTAACGAGTTATATGCATGACTAATACCGCCATATTTTCAGAACCTATCAAATATTTCCCTAAACATGTAAAATAATCATTTAACGCAGGCCCCTTTCAGCAGATCACATAATTTATCCTCTTATCTCTCCCCTTTTTAATGAACAATTCCTCAAGTTCCTGTTTTATTGTCTCACGTCATATTTCATTACAAACGCATATGGTCTAATCGGGAACTAATGGAATATTGCGGCATTAAAGATAACATGCTCCTTTCGAACACCTTGTGCGAACATGTGCGAATCGTTTTTTCTGTGTGCCTTTCGGGTAGGTTTCCGGGATACCGAATAGTAAATCATTTAGACCGGTCCTCTTTCTCTTTCAGAAGGTCTCTTCAGGTAGTTTTCACGGTTCAGCGGCTTCGCAAATGTCACGCGCGTTTTTTTCCCCGTTTGAGAAGGGTACCGGAGCCCCCCGGCCCGATATTACGATTTATTCCTTGTCGGCTCATAACAGTTTGTTTTGCTACTTTCCGCTTGTCTAGTTTACAGCATTCGGAATTCGTCGTTTGTTCGGGTTGGTTTCGTTTTTGAGTGGATAATGGATATTGTTTTTACTACCTCTCGTTGGTCTCTTTCTTCGGACGTCGGAAGGAACGTGGGAAATTCGCTGAAAAATGTAATTCGAGCGAATTAATATTAAATTAGCGGGGTAATTATCTAATTGCAGCTGCGGTTGAAGGAAATATGTACGTCTGCTCAAGCTGATCTTCAGAATAAGGATGTGGGGATAAATAATGCCCAACAATTTTAATTTTCTTTTATTTGCGTGTACTGTGAGTAATTGGCAAATGTGCAAATTAAGTGCTATCGCCTCTCTTAAATCGTATCAAAAACAAAACTTGATGAATAATAAAAGAAGCTAGCACAACTTTGCCATCATCGTTTTGCGTTTGGCGATGAAGTACCATCCAAAACCACCGTTTATGACTGATTTATAGAATTTAATCCTGGATTTAATCGTCAGTGACGATTTTCGTAAAGGTCGTCCATCAACAGCTGTTGCTCCGTTTTCTTCCGTTAAACTGGCCCTGTTGCTACCCTTGCTCTTAAGCTTACTCTGATTGGTAAACAACAATACCACCATACCAAACCACCATAACAACGCCAGTTCTCACATATGCAACATATTGAATGGTCGATTATTTAAAGGAGAATAACATCGATCCGATGTTCACAATAAAGAAAAGGCCTACGGTTCTGTTCCCAGAACCACTTTAACGAAAGCAGAACCTGAAGACGGATCATTGAAGAAAGCTCAGAATGTTTCGAAGTAGCAAGGTGACCCCTTTGCCAACGCTACTATTTAACCTTACACTGAAGAAGATCAAGTTTAGGATGTGGATATTCAGAAGAGTTTAGATAAACAGGGACTAATAATCACCAATTGCAATATCCAATAGATGTGCAGAAGCAATGAACCACTTGATGCGATCAAAACAACTACCCAGGAATCAAAGCTTAAACGTATTAAAGCCAACATTATAAGTGGCGTTAAATAAAAAAAAGAAATGTAGCGAGATAAAGGAGAATCTATAATTACACGCCTATGACACTTTGCTTTGACGCTAAACGGCGAACCTCAAAATTATATGAATTAAGTTAGCTAATTTTATTTTGCGGATACAAAAAAGGGAGCACATTAAACGATCAAATAGTGGAGTACTAGCCGTGATAGCGGATTTAGAACCGCCTTATTGCATTTAAAGCTTTTAAGATAAACGTGCCACTGTATCATTTGCAACGCTTTAAACTAATATTCGAAGTTAAATAGACAAACTACTTTGACAGGACTACATTGTTGCCGCACACACAGTCTTTTACGATGTAATCCAGTTTAAGAGAACAAATTCTCAACAAAAGGTATTTTCCACGCTTCCAAGAAAGGTATATATGTATGTGAGTACTACATATATTCTTTAGACCATAAACTTATATATTCCGTAATATTACGAACATAAACTAGTATTCGTCATAACTCACGTTCATAAAGACTATTTTTAACGTCGTAACGGTACGAGATGTTGTTGCATGTATACACCATTGGACTATAACTATCCAAGTACTGCAGAGGAAGTTACATGTATCTTATATAAATTGTGGAGGTATTAAAATAAGCGTACGCGTATTGTAAGTTACAGTATTGTCCAAAATAAAATAACGTCGGCTTGTTTAGGAATCACTGAAAAACAATATTCTCCATTACCTACGTCACTAATACCAGAAACTCATTACATCTAGCGCCACTATCGTTAACGCACAACGCTTGCTCTCTTAAACGCCCTATTGACCTCTATATACATAGCATAGTTATTTAAACTCGTCTCTCTAGCTGATGTCATACGTCAATAAATATCAGGAAGTAAACGCGGCATTTCGAAGAAACTTAAACGTCTTCGTTTGCTATCGTAACCACAAAGAGGATATCTATCTTGTACGCAACGTTCTTCCGACCAAAATAAATATTTCTTTAGGTGTTCCCAGCTGCTAACGTAGCGAAGTCGACGTAGATTTTCGCCACTTTCCAGCAGATATTGTCTGTAAAATTTGACCCACATTTACAAAAATAGACATGACACTCCCTTGAATAACATACGCGCATAAATATGTATGTATAACATTCCTTTTCGTAAAGCGGTTGGATCTAGAGCCGTTAAATAACAGACGAGAATGCGGGAGATATATATTGATTTTTGGATGTTTTGCAATTATTTTCGTTCGTCAGCCGGAATAACAACGATTAACAGAGAAAGTAGAATGAGGTAAAATAAACCGAGCGAAACGATTGTTTTTCTTTAATATCTTCGTAAATTGTGGAAGTTAATAAGAAGTTAAAAAGAAAGCTTAACGAAATACAAATTGATATGTATATCATCACCTTGATCGTCTGGCTGATACGCGTAGCAGCGTTGTTTTGTTGTTCCACTGGGATCTGTCCAAATCTATTGTGGCTCCTTTCTCATTAGATCAATTACGCAACCTTTACTTTCTTTGCTGGAATTAGTGATCCGCCTACATAGGTTTCGACTTTTAGATACTGCGAGCCCATTTCTAAAAGCCATACTTCCATCAGTGCTGTACATTCACACAGTACATGGACGGCAGTCTCTCCTTCCACCTGGTAGAATCTACATGCTGACTGTTCTGCCAGATACAGATTACTCATGTTCTTCTTGAGGATACAATGTCACTGTTGTAGAAATTGCTTGGCCTGTCTCGGACTTGAAGTGATCTTGACCAGTCTTGAGATTTCTTATCTTTCCATTGTTTAATGGTTTAATGGTTGGCTTTTTTCAGTTGACGAGCCTGCTCGTCTCTCTTGACGTTTCCTGAATGGCTTTTACGTCCTGGTAGCCAGGCCAAGGTTACCTTAGTTCGGCTTCCCAGCCTATTTAGCACGTACACGCAATCCTACACCAGCTTCAACTTCGCCTGTTGGAGTCTAGCGCTTTTATCACTGATCTGATCGATAGTTATCTGCTTGCCGGTCTAATTCTTCAATACATCCTAGTATCGCTACTATTCTCTGTCTTTGAGATTGCCGAATCCATCTGTGTGCACCGGATGGATTCGGCCTTCATAAGCGCGCCATTTTCCGCTGTTCTTGTATATCTGCTATTACCCTTTTATAGCACTTGTCGAAGATGTATTTGGGACCAACGGCGTCGCTAATAAAAGCAGGTCCTACGCCCATGAGCCTTTTCTTTTGAAGATGCAGGATCTTAACGATTTTTTAGAAGATCCAATTTCTTTTTAATTCCTTCCGATTATCAAGACGTAATCGATAACTGCTTTTAAAGATAGTTCGTTACGCGTCTGAGGAATACAAAGGGATGTTTTTGTGTTGAGGCAAAGCTCGATCAAATCCTTCCGAAGCTGAATATATTTATCGAGAGAATATTTACATTAAGACATGTTCCTGACGTAAAAGCTCGTTCTTTTGCAAACGAAGAAGGTGCTTTGCAAGTTGCCGTCTTCAAAGAACAGCTTCGTCACCCGTTTCATTTCCAAAAAAAATCATCTATTATACCTATCCTCGTCTACGTCACTGCGAATGGTTCCAAAATCAAGAGCGAAGTATTCTGTCGTTATTTTGTCCGGCGATGGAGTAATTTTTAGCAATTATGACCAGCCTGTATGTAGTTACTCGTGAGATTCTTTTCATTACTTCCTGGTTTTTACAAAGAGACTTAATTAACAACCCGCTGATTCTATCAACCACTCCACCCACCAACTTCACGCGTTAAAAAAAAGAACCTCTTAATTATCGATAAAGCTGCTAATCCACCAACGACCAATCGCCTGCAGCACGTTTATTACTCGAACCCATTCCACCCTAGCTTTTCAAGTCGATGGTTAGATTACGACTTCGAATAAATGTCATTTACATATTTACGAGTTAATGCTAATAAAATAACCATACGCCAGGCAATGGAGACGCACAAACAAATACCTGATGCCGTTTGATCTCTCGAGCAGGTTAATGTTTCCCTTCTTTTTCCGTTTTTGTCTTCCGAGCGCTAACTTAATATCGCTTACGCACATAAATATCTCACAGAGATGATGTTGTCACCCGTGCAGTCGTTAGCCGCCAGGTATAAAGTTACATTACAACATTATAAGCGCTGGATGTTATTACTCTGTTTAATGTTAGACGTGCATATTAATATTTATAACGTTGACTGTGGTAATTAGGTTGTTGGCTGTTGGTCGCTATATTCAGTGGCGTGAAGCGATCCCATTTTATATACACACGAGGGTATAATTAAAATAGGTAGACAACGCCTTTCAATTTAGAGGATACGATAATATTGTACCTACATTGTATAAAAAAGAAATATAATTTGCATCCATATTTACGTTAAGTTTCAAACGCGCACGAACGATTCTTTTCTATCAAAAATCCCGGTAATTTAACGCCATCTACACGTACGTTCTAAATAAAATGAAGTATCCGTTCCCTTTTTTTTACATATATGTTGTTTCTTTTTTTGATTTTTCTTTGACGAATAGTACGGCCGAAACTAATTTTTCTACACTGTTTTGCAGTTCCTGAAGCAAGAACGTTTGCGAGTAATTGGACAATTTGACTTGGATTCGTCGTTTCTGTCGTTTTTGATAGTTGCAATTGGTTATTCATCATGGTCTGGATATTCTTGTCATTGATTACGGTGTTCTTCAACGTGGAATTGTTTTTTTTTGCTGCTGCTGATGCAAATGGCGATTGTCTTCGATATTGATTCGGCGTTAGATCTATATCCGTAAGTTGTTGTCCGAGTTGTCTCCTTTCCATTTGGCGGATTTGATGAATGGAAATATTGGAAAACATCTCGAGGCTGATAAATTTGATCGAATTGGAAACTGATTTTGTATTTGTTGTGGACGTGGTATAAATGAAGATATAGAGTTACTAAGTTTCATGTATCCTAGTGTAATATGGGTTATGCTCCTTTTTTTTGATTTTCCAGTACTTCAGTCGTTGTCTTCTTCTCGAGTGTCCGGTTGCATTTTTCTGAACAATAAATTTAGCAAGCCTTAATTCTTTGAATGAAAGTGCCTCTTCTCATTCTTGCCTAAACGTTATCCCATCAAATCGTTTAATAAGCAAGCTTCAGATTTTTGATCTTAGAAATTTAGAAAGATTTGATCTTTTACCAGATTTTCAATATTCTTAATCTAATTAACGGTACGTATTTTCCGCTTAATTTAGATTTGACGATTCGAACTAGATAAAGATGGATCCGATTGTTGCGGTTGATTCGGTCTACGTATGTGTTCAATAGATCTCCACGGACATCCACAAATAAAGAAGGATCTTCTTCAAAAATAAGAATGGTTGAAATTTCTGTTTAAATGATCGAGCCTCTTGGGTATTCATGTTCAAACATATCTGACATAATTGATGGTGCCGATTAAATAGTCTGCTGTTGCATTAATGCCGAAATGTTGTGGAAGTTGATGGTAATGATATTGGATAATTCATTCTTCGATTTCTTGTTTCTTGAATCCCTTAAATTGTTCCCTCCTTCAGTCGTTGTCCTTCGGTAAAGTTTGAATCGCCTTATTCTATAATGTTATGGAGGCTCCTTGAATAACTTGGAAATCTTCAAAGTTATCCCTTCACCAGCTTTTGCGCCTCCTCGAACGTCTTTTTTTTCTACAAACTTCTATTTGCCCAAACGATTGAGATCCATTCGCACTGGCCGCGCCAGTTAACAAACGACGATAGACGTTCGTTGAATGTCGAACAGAGGGATATCATCAATTTAAAATAAATACAAGGAATCAATCGTATGCAGCCATTACTTATCGGCGAGGGTAAGTTATGCAAATGCGGGTTAGTCTTCATTCATAGGTATATACTACGTGTATATATGTTATATATGCGGATACAACAAAACGACGAAATTTTGAAACAAAACTTTTGCCTCAAGTAAACAATTTTAATTTATCTTTATTCTAAGCATACACTATTAGAAGAACAATGGAGAATTACCTAAGTATGTGTACGTATAATGAGGTAAAAGTAAACATGAGCGATTAGCAAGCGATAAGATGGTATCTGCGAATTGCAAACGACGTTGCATCATGGTGTGCTTCCTAGAAAAATAGGGAGGAAGAATAAAGAGTTTTATGTTCATTCATAAGCGACTTAAAAAATAAACGTACCGTATTTAAATAAAAGATATATTTAGCTTAATATATTTATATTTAATTTACGTACTTTACTGTATTTAGGTACGTATATAATAGTAAACCTATGCAATCCTTGGCGAGCGGTAAATAAATATAATTCCCTATCGTATAACCTTCGCATTTTCGAACGAAACGAGGTCCATGCATTCTGCGATTATACGAAGTAAAAATAACGATAATGAACACAACAAACAATTCTAAGAATATGCACCGAGTTTATATTATTATGAATAATGAACTGAACCAGAAAAAAAACATTTTAAGCGTACCTAATAGGCTTTCTTATTTACATCTTACTTTCTTCTACGGATGAATTTCATGCTATTTTCGCAAACCAACCGAAGAGCATCTATCGAAGGGAATCTTTCATGGTGAGCAGGATATAAAAACCTATTTTCTTTTGATGCGTAAATAGAACCATGAACATAAACAGTTCATCCAGCGGAAACAGAATTTATAAACATAAACAGCGACTCGGCTTGGAATGCCGTTTCACATAACGACAAAACTGTTATTTCACGGACGGACTGGCTGCAGTAACAAACTAAAAACACATTTCGAACTCTCCGCGACGATGTGAATCTCATCTAATCGATGGCATCCACAGTCGGAAAAAGCAACGTTCTATAACGTAAATAATTTATAGCAAGTTGGTATGTTAAAACCGCTACGCGACGTACGATTAAAGGTCTCTCAAGCAAAGAACGTCGAAAAAGCCAAAGCGATACGCACGTAACAACGTCCTTGGATATTTCTAGAAATGTAACGTAAGATGCGATCCAATTATGTTCACGTTGTTTCCTTTCTTTCTGTTAAAGATAACAGCCTAATTGCTAACAGGAGGTTATCCTAAGTTCAAAGCCATGTAAAAAAATGTTTGATCAAATATTTACAGGAGAATTTATCGAAATTTAAATCGTTTTGGCAAGTGTTCATAATTGAACAAATAATAAAACAACTGGAACACAGCGTGGGAACTTTTAATCTTCTGATACCCAAGGATCTCAATGGAATACTTATAAGGTTGTTTCCTTGATTTTGAAGGACTTCCTATTCCTAAACATTGATGACAACATGTTATGAATTTTACGAAAGGAAATATACAAACGTACTTAACACAGCGTCTTCGATTAGATACGCTCAGCTGACTATTCAAAGGCTAAAGTTGACGGCAGATGGCGTTGAAGATGTTCGACGTCGAATGGAAAGCTCGCATCGCGAAACTGCCACAAGGAGTTCAATGATCAGTGAGAACATGCCGAACTATCCTTTAAAAAGACTTAAAATCCCATCGATACCAAATTCGAGCTATCCACGAAGTCAATTCCGTTGATTACGATAGAAGAACTGATTATTGCCACTGGTTTTTGAATTACTTGAATATTGATAACGTTCTTCGTGAAAACGTTTCTTCTCTGACGAGATCTGGTTTCATCTTTCAGGATATTTAAACGAACTCTCCTACTCCAATAATTATCTAGTTGGTGCCTTCTTCTTCTTCATCTTCATCGATTTCCCTAGTGCCCCTAGCCAACTGTCGGCTTGATCCCTCTATCTATACCTTTCACTTCTTTCCTTGCCTCTTGCATGCTCTATTTTTGGGATGCTCTTTGATAAGTAATTAATAATAGCCTCAGAAAGGTGATATTACTAATGTTGTTGCGAAAATTCAAAAAATTGATTGTCCTCGAAACTGATTATCTCGTGCGTCAATCCGCCAGTTTATCTTCTATTAAAATTTGTTACTGAAATTATAGAGCGTGCCTTTGAAGATTTCAATATTTTCAGAATAAAAAACAGCTTCACTTAGCATATTTCTTAGTATCATTCCATTCAACTTCTATTTAATTCCACTCATTTTTGTTCTAACAATAAATTCTGTTCTCAAAAGATTGAATGCCTTAGAAGTATCAACTCTTCAATAGTCGATATTGTTATAAGCGCTTTTCTGCACCACTGTTACTATCGATGGTCTGCTTGCTTTACCTCGCAACGAATTCCAAAGCGTTTGTTTTCAGTAGTTACAATAACAAGGTTAAATGCCGCTAGAGGCGCTAATGATTGCATCGGATTACATTAACAACGCAAACCGATCAGTTATAAAATTAATCTAATCGTGGCCTTTGAACATGGAATCTTTCATATTTCCCATCCAACGTACCACGATAGGAACCCTGAGAAAAGACAGAATGGTATCATTACGAGTGGCTCTTCTTCCGAGATTATCCCACCGAAATCCAATTTTGAGGGCATTACTGAATAAACCTAAATCAACGGGTTGCCTACGCTAAATCTTAGCAGTGTTATTTCTAACTCATTTAAGAGTTGTAATAATTAAAAAATTCTAACCTATCCGCTTAAACACCCTGTGTTTTCTTTAGAAAATTGAAGCGGAGTTAAGGGGCCAATCGTTAAAGTTAAAAATCAACGCAGTATTCGTTTTTGTAAAATAAATAGGAAAACGTGCGAAATTGTCCTAATTACCGCACAGGGTCGGTACTACATGGAAGGGCAGAATGTACCAAGTCGCAGTGTACATTCACTACATACAGCTACTCTTGAAGAAACTTTTCAACGTTAAAATTGCGCAACGGCATTATTTAATCTAGAGCAAAAGCATAGTCCCGAAGTTACGTTGCTTGTCCAAGTAAGTACCTAAGAACTTGGCGCTATTCTCCGCGTTTAGCTTGGCGTTCGAGTTCAATGAAAGGCTGTTCTTGAAGCGCCATCAACAACTAAACGCCACTAGCACCTGTTGCATTTTTAACGAAGGATTATCTTAATTTTCTAAAACCACCAAAACCAAGTATGAAGATGTCATCTACAAACATCACAAGTCCATCTAGATGAAGGCTATTAAATGCTAGATAGAGAACAATGGCACACCACAGTCCCCATCTTCCGCAAGAACGAGGTCCGTGTGTCCAGGTCCATATTCACTTTACAAAAGAAAATCAAATGACGCGAACAACATCAATCTTCCGAAAGCGAAAACGTTAAAACTTTAAAAGTTAATGGCAAAAAAAAAGAAACGCAGCGTAATTTCCCTCCAATATAAAACTTAACTTCCATTTAGTTAACGTAATTTCAATTTAAATGCGTATTTTTATTGAAGAGCAGGACGTACACAGGCACAACGCCGTCTGTACTATGGGTATAGGTACCACTTTTAAATCGCTTTCCTCTTCTCGACGTACACATTGAATTTTTAAGCGAACGACTACAAAAGCGTAGCCCCGGAAGGCTTGTTCATTAAGCGCGACAAGGAACGAGGAAAGAAAAGTACAAGGAGCAAGTTCGGTGAAGAAATTCTTCTTTCATTACGGGACGATTATATTGACGTGGGGAATCTTTTATAACGGGATGGTGTAGCAGTAAAAACTTAACCTCTTCACGACGAGGAGGACGAAGTTAAAGCGGACGAGAGCTGCTGCAATAATATGTATCTTAATTGACAATCAGAATCACTTACGACGGTGTTTTGTTTGTTTAACGTCGTTTTTATGATGATTTTTAATTAGTCGCGACGCTTTTCGAACTAAAGATGAAGGATAGATCGATGAGGACCTATAAATTACGACGTAACGAGTTTGTTTCAATTTCAAACAACACGTTTCGATTTCTTCCAAATTGCTAATAAATGCTATGATCGACATATTTGGGATGAGAAAATGTGAAGGTTCCTCGAGATTTTCATTATGTTGAAAGTCACACCAAAGAGTTCTCAATCCAAGGAAGGGCAAGGAGGACAAGGACCCCTGATGAAGAATGGAGTTGGAGATGGATGAAACGAGAAGTAAAGGAAAATTACATAGTTTTCATGCTTTTTTTGGTTATATTTATGATAGTACAGCATACCTAAAATTTAATTTTACTTTATGTGCATAAGATTTATTAGGCGTTCCTTCACTTCTACAACATAATTAACAAATTCAAGATTAGTTGTCCTAAATTAAGCAGAGTCAGATATGGTTGGAGATAAGAATTCTAGAATAACATTGAAGGATGAATATTCTTAAATAAAAAAAAAAAAAATGCAAGCAATAGAAGCAAAAGCTTCTAGGATTTAACTTAGGCTGATACTGTAAAAATAACGGTGGACGAAGGACTAGGCGAGGATGAAACAACTGATGGCGACAATAATCCTGATGAAGAGCTGCCTGAACCAGTTGCGTAACAATTGGGTAATCATTATTAATTTCACTAGTTCCAAGTTCCATCGATAAGATAAAGCTTCAAGTTCGTTAACCATCGAGCCAGATTCGCGTCGAGTATGACGTTAATAAAAGATTTGGTATCTTCTCAATGCAATGTTAGTGCAACAGCAGCGAGCACTTTACCAAAATATCACCATTAACATAACCATCAATCTGAATCGTGTATTATCGTATTTACGTAGAGACGTGAGCATTACGGTGTATGTTAGAACAAAACGGTTAATGATAGTCTGATAGTTGACTGATTACCGGTTAAGTGGTTAAGTCGTTGGAAGGGACAGTGTCGTATTTAGGATACTTCATTGAGAACAGCTTCTGAGAAATCAGCTGTTGACGATTGCATGAAAAGTTGATTAGCAACCAGATGAAATTTGCAATACTGACGAAACAAAAAAAATATATAACGAGAAACTCATTTAAATGATAAATTAAGCTATGGCGATTATTGAAGATGATCCCGAAGAAAATACAACAGATTTTTTTATTTGAAAAAGAAGCAGATCCAAAGTACTAAAAGAAATTCGTACAGCTTTACTAATCCTGAAAGGACTACTCCGCTAAGGATCCGCAAGAGAATTTATCCGCTTGAAGAATCCACCATTTATAAGCCACAATTATTAGTGTTAGTATCACAAGGCAGTGGCACGAACGCTTTTAGTCGCCGCGACCTTGATAGATCTATTGTTTGATGGCAACACATTCACGTAGAATGCGTTCTGCCACCTCTAAATCTTCCAGGCATAGACGACAGATTCGCTCTTCAGCTTTCCCTATATTGAATAGGCGATATTTTAGGGCTGCGTGACAAATCCCGCCAGTAATCTGAGGTTCCCTTTCTTGCTGAACGATAGCACTATCTTTGCGCGCCTATTATGAATGCTTTCGCCTGTTTTTTGTCCTGGAACATTTCCCCGGTACGAAGTCCTTCCATGCTTTAATTACTTGTTTCAAACAAACAGGCCTGATTCACAAGCTCAAATCGGAGATCTCTGCTGGTGCGGAATCCTGTAGGCATCTTAAAGCGGTAGTTAGGCTATCCCAATTCCAACATCTTCTATTCTTGCGACATCCGTGTATCTCTATTGCTCTGAGAGTGCCCGATTCCTCATAAGCCCACAACTAAATAGCATTTTACCTTCGTTTTGTTTTTGAAATTTCAACCACTTTCTGAAGATCAAGCTTTTACTCATTTTAGCAATGATTACGCGAGGACATCATTGGAATATTGTATTTTTTGGATATTAAAATCATGACCTTTCGGACCCGAATCGGTACAAATCAAACCCTATTTTAGATTTGTTATTTCTGGAACCAGCTTGCTAAATATTTTATATTATTATTGAACGCTTTAAAATGATTTTCCGCTTATATAAATTTCATATTAACTATAACATGTCATACGTAATATGCTGGGAGGTCTAACTGAGAATAGTGAACTAATTGAATTATTAATCCCGAATTAGAGAACGCTTTTAATCTGATTTTTAATTAAATGGAAACGACTCTTGACGGACATCGTTGCAATTAAACTGGATAAATTAATACAACATTTTAAAAGCTAAATATCCTCAAAAATTAAAACAGAATATTCACTACTTATTACTATTTATCATTTCCTTTATACTCCAAAGACATTCAAACGAAACCAATTTGCTACCAGGTCCAGGCTTTAATATTTTTTCTTGGTATTCTCTACCTCAGCGAGAATGATAAAATCCGTCAAAATTTTCCAAAGACCTACGAGGACCAAACGTGCCGCTGGTACCGCTGAACAGTTCTAACAACGTGACGGACTTTCTACCTGCTGTGTTTCGTGAGGGGAATTAATTCTCCTTTTACCTGCGGCCTCCCAAGCGGACTCTGTTATGCTGGTATATTAACGTTGTCATCCTATTATGTGTATATTAGGTATATGTGTCGCTGAAAGCTGCAGCAGATGTTGATTTTATCAACAACGAAAGCTGCAGTTATAATGAAGGCACTTCAAGGTGTAGGGTTATCTAGATATAGTGTGCTTCAGGAAATTTTGCTTAAATTTACTTGAAATTGCTTAAATACACAAATAGAGCTCCCCAACTGCGTGGCGTACCATAGGCGTCGATAAGGAACATAAGTAAAGTACATAAAAACAAAAGAAATAAAGAATTTTAAAACGCTTACTTTTGTAATTAGCCGTATCCAATATAGTGGGTGTTAATGCACAAGGAAAATAGTATTAGTCAGCACACGAGGAGGTAGGCACATTAAAACTGTTACCGTAAGCGCAATCCGATTTCTCAAACATCTGAAGCATTAGGAATGTTTCCACGGTCGTCTCTTTCAAGGATGTTCGTCGTTCTGAAAAAATGTTTTTATATCTTGAAAATGAACGCTCGACGTCTAATGACGTAATACACGCGTAATTAAAATAATCTTTGAATTTAGTCACCGGATCAGTAGAGTTACCTTCCCAAATTTGTCTTAACCTGCTAAAATTTGTATCTTTCTTCATAACACTTTCAAAATTTCTTGTAACGATATCATTTTTGTTGTTATTTATACAGTGTAGGAGTGTATTAACGTCATCTAATATTTGTACTGACTCCGTCAGGGACAGTGCACTATTTTGTAATTTATTTATTGCCTCAAGTACTTCTCTCTGTAATTGTTGTAAACGGTTTGTAAATCTGCTTCAACGGAGATATCTTGGAATTTATCCTGGCTTTCCTTAATAGCCGCAGATTCGTTGGGATTGAATTGTAAGACGACTGATTTTATTTGCCGGAAGTATTTAAAATAATAAAACGCTGCCTTCAGCCATGTCCCCCAACGCGTAAGAATCGGCTCTGGTGGTTCGGGAATACCGGGACACTATTTATGAAATTCACTGGTACGTTTGGGAGATTTGAGAAACACTCGTTTCGTATTTGTTATTAATGCATTTACCTCAGGGAAATTTGCACGAATAGTTTCAGCCACAATATGCAGAGCATGAAGTTTACAAGTAATATGTAATGTCATCCTATAATGTTCTTGAAGAGAACGACCTACCCAACGCATTGTCGCGGCACCATCGGTCATGAAAATTAATACTTGAGTAGCGGCAATTTCAAATGTTTGTAAAGTATCAACGACTGCGCTCTCGATAGCGTCGGCAGTACACGATTTTAGTCTTTTACTAGCTAATAAAATTCCCTTCGTAGGTTGACGAGGTTCCAGTATACGTACAATCACATTCAAAATAGAATGTTTTTTACGGTCCACAGTAGTTTATTTTTTATTGCAGATCTGATTCTGTTTTCGATTTCGGTACGTACACTTGGCACACATCTCCTTAAGCTTGTTTCCGACGGTAACTCAAAGTCTGGATTATATTTATTCCAAAATTCACGGAAAACGGTAAATTACACGCAGTCAGCATATAAAATAAATCAAATATAAATTGAGTTGCCTCAGTCGGTGATACACCCAGTTTTTTATTTTTGTGTTGCTGACTATTTACATGTCTTCTACAGCCATATTTATCATTGCACATCAGAGGTATATTACAAATTTTACATATAATCTTACTTCCATTATACATATTAAGTCAGGAAATTCTCCACAGAACTTTTTCACTTAGTCGGCCTGTGGGCGTTTCTTACTACGCGCGTCCGCCATACCGTCACAACCCGATCGCATACGGTAATAAACTACCGAAATGCGATGCGAGTTATTTGCGTATATATTACATTACATATCCCCACGGCCGCGCCCGACGGTACGCCTTCTGACTTGCCACGCACTTTGGGGAGCTCTATACATAAAGATACGTATAAAAATCACATTTTTTCGATGGAAGAAAAGCTTAAATTTTATAGCGAAATATAGATGTACAAGTTAGGAATTTCCATGGTGATAGCGTAGGACTAGCAGGAGGTTAAATAGGCAGTTGTAAACGAGATTTCTTCTCGGAAGAAGAGAAGGTACATGCTTGTTATTTTTCGCACGTCATAGCTCCAAGGCGTGCGGGAGATAAAAATAGGCGCTTGAGAATATTCTTTCGAGGAAGTAGGGACAGTACATACATGTTTAGTTTTAGGATGAATTTTTACTCACATCATTCGTGATGACCACTTGCATGGTGCGGAGGTTGCCGATACTTATGTGTTGCTTAGGAATTTCCATAGATATGTCCGATAAATTGTATATGCAAATAGCTTCCGTTCCGATTACGAATTTTTAGTCATTCGATAATAACCATTCTAATAGACAAAGATCCGTCGGACTTTAAATAAATAATGACACATTCAATGAATTAATTAAATCAATCTATTTATTAAAAAAAAAATACAACAATCTATCTCAATTCCGTATAGACCAATACCACAATCCAATTAAAATTTAAACAGCCCTTCCGTTGGCAAACACCGTAGCGCCAACGTAGAAAGAATTTAATTAAATTTGAATCTGTAGCTTCCAGAATTCATAGATTCGATTATGAGAAAAATCTTCCTCGAATTCCCGAATTCTAACAAGCCTTCGCCACCTTTCTATCTGAAAGCTGCAACCCGTGAAATAGGCACTAAGAACTGAAGCAAAAAGGAGTTATTCGCGGTAAATCCGTCAGCACAGAGTTACTAAGAGGCACTGCTTCAAGATTTAAATAAATGATTTGGTGGGCGTCTAATTCTGGTTATAAACTTACATTTTTAAATTAAATTTCATCTTTACGCTACACTTGATAATTCAATCTTTCCTCGACGATGTTCTTTAAACATGGCACGTATTTTCACCTCTTTTCGTTTGTTCAGTACAGTCTTTATCACATTCATCGCTTGCTGTCTTATGTTTCTTGTTCCAGTGTTCTAATTATATTCGGCGAACTAAAGCATAAGTTTTTCTTTCTAGCTTTTTAATTGTGACGAAGAAATCCTGCAATGATATTGCTTAAGTGGACTAATCTTTCTTCTTCACTTGAAAGTTAACGCAAAACGTACTAGCTTACGTTCAAGAAGATTGTTATACGCCTCTAAAATAAAGAAAGTTATCCTTTTAAAAAATAAAGAAAAAAATAAAAAAAAAATTAAAAAAAATAAAGAAAATTATCCTCTGGATCGTTTCTTCAAACCGGTGTATTTCATCAAAGGTTATAATTTGCCCCAAAATATAGATGTGAACATCCAGAAGAAATTTCTTCTATTATCAAGTCATGCGCTACTTCACACAACGATACCAAAAAGCCGCGAATCTTAGCAATTAAAGACCTATCTCTGCTTCTAGATGATTCCGTTAATATTTAATAGGTAATGTTACCATAATTTCTCGGCTTAAATCTAAATGATTTCGTTTTATCTTCTTCTGGCGTCCGTTTTTAAATAACATTTGAAATCCATTCGTTTTTGTGAATGGGATCCAAATACATGGCTTGTAGCACTCAAGATAAAGTAAAAATTTGAACATTCGCTATTTTTACAACTTCTTCCTTTGCTTAACAAAATATTAAGTCTTACCTTCCAAGGATTTACATGGATTCTGCACTAATTCGATAAAAATTCAAACAAGAAGATAAGTTAACTATGTTAAAAGATATAATCCTCTTTTTTTTACATCTAAAAAAAAAAATGATATTTTAAACGATTAAGTAATGGGACTTGTCCTACTTTTAACATTCATACGAGACCCCCGGCAAATTTAAGGGAACAAAGGTAAATATTAAGCGCCTCTAAGTTAGTCCCAACGTACAAACATTTTGTTCCAGCGCAGTATTTGAAACGCGTATCTTGTCTACATTAAAGTTGCGTAATCGTTTAAATTTAGTTTGTTTTTATTTATTATCGCTATCTTAAGAATCAATAAAGAGTGATTTAGCATCAACTGCCGTCGCTAATATTGTCTTAATGAACGGAAAGGGTCGATCTTACAATAATGTAGCTAACATATTTAATAAGTCCACGTCGACACTCCATTGCCATGTTACGCGTTGGAGGCAAACTGGAGGACACATCAAAAGATAAAGAAGTTACCCCGCGATCGTTGGCATTAAAAAAAGCTCCAAAGCTCCCAAATATATCATCGAGTGGCGTGAATAAACTTGGCCCATAAACGCCAATATTGCATTGATGCTTTGTGACGTCAAATTTTGTTATACGCAAACGAGAGTCGTTTGCGTGTAAATTCAAAGGGTTCAGGAGAATAAGATGGCCAATTCTATTTCTCTCCTATTGCTTCCTTTGTTGAACGGCTAGTTAAGACCAACACGTAGTTGGTGGCTGTTTAATAGCAGAAAAGTACCAACAAATGCACAATGTAATGGAGCAAGTTTCTCTGATGCAAAATGATGCTTATCATCACGTGGCTCATTTAACAGGATTCTTAAATAAAGTCGAAATACCAACGAGGAATTGATCAGCATGTTACCAGGCTGCGAATCCTCCTTAGATCAAGAATTCTAGTGCAGGACACAGCAGAAGTTGACGATGCTCCAATTGAAATACAGGAGAATTCGCCCCGAACAATCATAAGAAATATGAGAGGAATGATAATTGCAGACACGAAGGCCTGCAGGAGAGACGCTATATTAAAAGAAAGACAAATGTTGATCGTTCACTAAGTATTTGTACCCATGAATTCACTTTGTACAAAATCCCAATTTTCGCTTTATGTTTCTGAACAAGCTTCAAAGTATCAAAGCACTCAGCAAAACAAACTTATCCTTTCAAGAGCCGCTGTTCACATTTATTAGAAGAAGAACAATGGTGTGTGTATATTTCTCCCAACTTCAAGTTCATAAAAATTCAAAATTTATATTCAGAGTGCTTAATCAAACTTGACAAGCGACTATGTATACGTCCTCTTCCTCTGATTGTATAAGTTGAAAGAGCATTGTAAAAAAAAAAAAACAAACGCGAGAGAGACCGGAATAGGCACGCTAGAATAAAACAAATAGAACCGGAATTCTAAATAACATAGACACATAGTGTAGCGAGGCATTTGACGGCACATCTAAACCATTTTTACCGAACTAGGAGGCCTAGGTCAGTGCCGCGGCGTGTTTCTGCGTTTCTTTTCTCCTTCTCTTATTAACGTATCGCCGTAAGCCGTGCAACGAGTCGAATGGGTGACTCACCTAATTGAACGTACATCTTCGGCTTGGCATTCTCCTGCCATGCGGCCAGGCACACTGTCACAACGCAGTAGGCCACGATTACGATCGGCGAAGACATGTTTCCTTCGATGATCGGTCGGCGATGCTGATGAAGAAGCGCACTGTTTAAATCGAAAAAACTGTCGGAACTAACAACTCATAGGCGATTTGCAATGATGATGATGATGGTGTTTGAAATGGGGGGAACGAGAACTAATTACTAGCACGGTTTAATTAACATGTCATTAGCGGCGAGCACCGAAGAACAGTCGTTGGGATTCTTGATTCCGGATGAAAAAATCATTTATCTTCGCGCGAAATAATGTGGAGAAACAAAGAACCACAAAACACTGAAAGAACACGCAAAAAAAAGCACTGCTCTCCTCTCGGGGTCATTCGCGATTCTTGCCCATCACAAAAGAACAACCGAAAAGCGCCGGAAAACTTCCACTTTGTTCACATACATCGAAGATCTCATCCGGAGTCCCCCTGCGTTGAGTTCTAGCGGATATCTTCCTCCTGGCGGATGTTTGAGATTCTTTGGAAAAATCGATATCATACGCGCAACGGTACGCGTTTTCGACGGACGCTAGACGTCGACTGGTAGCGCCACTACGCCGCGACGCCGTCTCCAGCTGATCCTCCCCACCACTGTCACCGCGCAACGCCACGGATCGACTGCAGCGCCAGGAACCTGCAACGGACAAATGTTGAATTAGCGATATAGGCTGTTGTACGGTCGCTATCGGGTTTAAGTTAGATATACAACGCGTGTATTCGAAGATAATTATGTATATCTCCGTATGTTATTTGCGCTTAAATATTACAGCAAAAAAGAGAATGCGTATTAATAAAAGCGGCAAGTAGATATAATCGTGTCTTGGTGGACTTTCTCTAATTTTCGCGACTTAAATGGAAGAAAACTGCTTGCAATACATATTTTGTTTTAGTTGAGTTGGTTGTTCGTAGATTTCTTATCGCAATACATGAGAATATTAACGCTAGGCAGAATGAAGTCAGCATCCGTTTACTACGACTTCTATCTACTTGGAGCATACGTTTGTATCAAACGGAAGAATAGGAGCCTAACATATGAACCTATCATAGAGAAACGATTACAACTATCTGGTTTTGTGAATATTATCTTTTTTTTAAAAAGCTGAATGAGAAAGCTGAAAGAGTTGCTACCTCTTGGGCGAAGCCAGTAGTTATCGAACTCTCTTCATATAAATAAATCTTTTAATCGTTGACTACCTGACGCTATAACATCGCTCCCCTGTTTTAAAAGCAACACTTCTTCTGCTGTTGTTTCTGTTTGTTGAACAACAAATAAAAACGTTGAATGTAGCAAAACCTTTCAGAGGTTTCATATCATTTTCTGGGATATTCTCTTAACCTCTTAGTTACCGCAGCAAGTGAAATAAACTTAACTTACCCTCCGTAGTTTTGCACTCAATTCGTTCAAAGATGTCACATCATTTCTATCAGAATCTCTATCATGCGATAGAGGAGAATGCAAGGACCGCAAGCCTTGTATTTTTAAGGTAATCTAAGCTTAAAATTGCAACGCGTTTATTAATTCTAGCAAAATATGAAGTTGCCCTAACAAAAATTATTAGTGCGTTGTTAGGGCAACATCATATTTTATTAGATTAAATAAACGCTTTTTTCTTATTTCTTTATTTTTAAAATACAAAGGTGAAAATTTTGGGGAAAAAAAGCGGAAAAAAAAGGAAGTGTCTGTATAATTTCCAATTAAATAATGGCAAAAGAATCGTCTTTAAAATAACGTGAAATTAATACTTACTTGCCTGTATCTGCATGGCACAACTCTTAATATCGCCGAATTGTAGACAAAAAAAAAATTGCTGTCTTTAACCAAAGCCCTGCTTGAATTATTAGACATGAAAATACGATATCATTGTTTTCACTGACAATAGACGTCCTCCGAAGTAAAAACAAGTATCAATACTTGGGAATTGACCTCTGGCAACATTGTTGCAATCCTTTAATTAAGTTCTTAGCGCATATTAGATAAATTAGAAGACATGCTGAAAATTTACAATTGTAGAATGCAGGAAGGAAAGAACAAACCCCGAAGATATACATTTGCTTTTAATATCGAATTCTCTCATTATCACGGCCTTCAACGAAGATCAAAACAAATACATTACTTGCTCAAATCGATCTAACCGCTCGGAAGATATGGCCGTTTGAGGTTTTCAGACCAACAGAGGCGGCATCGGAATCAAGTCCGAAATCGACATTGCTCTAGTTTCCGTCGACTTTATCCTTAGGTGCGCATATCTGGTCGCTAAATTTGCGATAAAGCAGCACCCTCTACCTCTTTTAGGTCGTTTCGCTTCAAAGTTGAAAAGCAGAATGTTAGTTTTTTAAATTTAAGACTCCGTAACGTAGGAAGTATCAGAACCGCGGAGTTGAGCTTTTTTAGTTTTAGGAAGCTCGTCAGGATCTTCCGAAGAGAGGCAAATTGAACTTTCTAGCAGAAGAGCAGAATCCGATTTAACGCTACCAATTTGTGGCATATGTGACGAATAAGATTTCAGCCCGCTATATCTTACGGAGATACGGCCGTTTGTAGCTTGCAAGATCAAATGCGCCAAATCACATTGAATTACCTACAGAAACCCGCGGCTTTTGACGAAGATTACAACAAATGCAATGTTCGCTTGAATATCTCTAAAGGTTTAGCAGACATGGCCGTTCGAAGATCGAAATAAATACTTAGAAGTTAGAAGTTATAGATATGTATAAATTAACCTTTGAATCGATCGCGACGAAGTAAAAGGGCAAGAAAAAAAGAGAATTTTCATCTTTCAACTTTGAGACGCCGCAGCGTCGGAACGGCTAGAGCTAGAGAGTTGAACTTTTTTTAGTTTTAGGAAGCTCGTCGAGGTCTTTCGCAAAGACGCAAATTGAACTTTCTAGCAGAAGAACAGAATCCGATTTAACGCTACCAATTTGTGGCATATGTGACGAATAAGATTTCAGCCCGCTATATCTTACGGAGATACGGCCGTTTGTAGCTTGCAAGATCAAATGCGCCGAATCACATTGAACTACATACAAAAGCCCGCGGCTTTTGACGAAGATTGCAACAAAAGCAATGTTCGCTTAGATATCTTTAAAGGTTTAGCAGATATGGCCGTTCGAAGATCAAGATAAATACATAAACGTTCGGAAGTTATTAGATATGTATAAATTAACCTTCGAATCGATCGCGACGAAGTAGAAGGGCAAGAAAAAAAGAGAATTTTAATTTTTCAATTTTGAGACGCCGCAGCGTCGGAACGGCAAGAGCTAGAGAGTTGAGCTTTTTTTAGTTTTAGGAAGCTCGTCGAGATCTTTCGCAAAGACGCAAATTGAACTTTCTAGCAGAAGAACAGAATCCGATTTAACGCTACCAATTTGTGGCATATGTGACGAATAAGATTTCAGCCCGCTATATCTTACGGAGATACGGCCGTTTGTAGCTTGCAAGATCAAATGCGCCGAATCACATTGAACTACATACAAAAGCCCGCGGCTTTTGACGAAGATTGCAACAAAAGCAATGTTCGCTTAGATATCTTTAAAGGTTTAGCAGATATGGCCGTTCGAAGATCAAGATAAATACATAAACGTTCGGAAGTTATTAGATATGTATAAATTAACCTTCGAATCGATCGCGACGAAGTAGAAGGGCAAGAAAAAAGAGAATTTTCATCTTTCAACTTTGAGACGCCGCAGCGTCGGAACGGCTAGAGCTAGAGAGTTGAGCTTTTTTTAGTTTTAGGAAGCTCGTCGAGATCTTTCGCAAAGACGCAAATTGAACTTTCTAGCAGAAGAACAGAATCCGATTTAACGCTACCAATTTGTGGCATATGTGACAAATAAGATTTCAGCCCGCTATATCTTACGGAGATACGGCCATTTGAAGCTTGCAAGATCAAATGCGCCGAATCACATTGAACTACATACAAAAGCCCGCGGCTTTTGACGAAGATTGCAACAAAAGCAATGTTCGCTTAGATATCTCTAAAGGTTTAGCAGATATGGCCGTTCGAAGGTCAAAATAAATACATAAACGTTCGGAAGTTATTAGATAAGTATAAATTAACCTTCGAATCGATCGCGACGAAGTAGAAGGGCAAGAAAAAAAGAGAATTTTAATTTTTCAACTTTGAGACGCCGCAGCGTCGGAACGGCAAGAGCTAGAGAGTTGAGCTTTTTTTAGTTTTAGGAAGCTCGTCGAGATCTTTCGAAAAGACGCAAATTGAACTTTCTAGCAGAAGAATAGAATCCGATTTAACGGTACCAATTTGTGGCATATGTGACGAATAAGATTTCAGCCAGCTATATCTTACGGAGATACGGCCATTTGAAGCTTGCAAGATCAAATGCGCCGAATCACATTGAACTACATTCAAAAGCCCGCGGCTTTTGACGAAGACTGCAACAAAAGCAATGTTCACTTAGATATCTTTAAAGGTTTAGCAGATATGGCCGTTCGAAGATCAAAATAAATACATAAACGTTCGGAAGTTATTAGATAAGTATAAATTAACCTTCGAATCGATCGCGACGAAGTAGAAGGGCAAGAAGAAAAAGAGAATTTTAATTTTTCAACTTTGAGACGCCGCAGCGTCGGAACGGTTAGAGCTAGAGAGTTGAGCTTTTTTTAGTTTTAAAAGCATCCGTCGAGATATTTGGAACGGGCCGAAAGCCCCCAGCTCGTCTGGATGTCAATACAGCCGTATCAATGAAAATGTACACTAATATCCCTTCTAGGTATTAACGCGTAGGCATGCAATAGCAAGAATACAACAATAGGAGAAAGATTTTTATGTCGAGTAATGGGTTTTCTCTGTTCCAGGAATATTCCGGTAATCCGAATACTTCACAGCAGGCGAAGGATAGCAACACAGGCACAGTAGCTTTTACCCTCCGCGCGTGTGTGTGTACGTTGTTCGGTGTTTTATCTGCACTCTATCGCCCAAGAGGCCCCGCGGGGTAAGAGAGACGGAAAATAGAGATTTTGTTGTGCAACGAACAATATACAGGGAGCAATCGACGAGTTCTTAGTCTCCTTACGTTAAGAAGTAGATCCCGTGCGGTCTTCCAGTACCAGTTTTGATAGGTGATAAGCGTGTTTTTCGAATATTAATTTATTCGGTATAGCAAATAACATTAAAGTATCGACACCTATGCACTGCACAAGTTTAATTAATCGGTCCAGAACAACGGATTTTAGGCATTAATAGATGAACGCATGTTTATCAAGAAGAAAAGTACACGGAAATGAGGAATATCGATGGCAGACGCCACATCTGTGGTCTTATCGATGTCACATCCGGTGTACCGCAAGGCTCCACATTGGGACCACTATTTATTGTCTTAAGGTCTTGCAACCTTGTACAAATGCGACGGTTATTTGCTACTAATAACCCTTTCTTTAGTAAAGCAATGCATTAAGCTAGCGAACGACAAAAATCTCGACTTTTTTGTAATAAAGCAACAGTTCTTCTGCGATCTATTTTATAAAGTTATCGCTTACATCTCTCAAATATTTAATTAGGACTATTAAACGTTTTCTTTTCGGTACTAGCAATAATTCTTAAATTTAACCCTGGCATGTTACGGCAAATACTTATTATTTAAGATGATCCCTCATCTATCCTAACGACGTGAATCACAAACGACGACGCCCCTTCACGAACGAAAAAACAACGTTATACTGAATCCCAGGTCACTGTTCCGCTCTCTCCCGACGTTAGCGTGTTACGTATTAAGCGAGATAATGCGAAATTTACGAGAATTGAGCCGTTACACCGACGACAGAGGAGGTAGTCGATGTACGCCGAAGGTTGTATAACGTCACATGGTGCTACGATGTACTGCCGGCTTGTCGTGCCGTATTGTATGTTTGTGTACCGTTCGGTTAGACGACGAAAGAAGGTATGTATGTACGGTGGGTGAGGTATATTAGCGAAGCGGAGCGCATGTAAACAGGTCCATAAACCAGCGCGCAGTGGAAGTACGTAGTCGAGATAACTACTTGCACGGCGGGATTTAAGGTTATTTTATTAGGCAATCGACTTCGCCGAAGTGTGCCACGGTGGTGTGCGGTGCCGTTTAATGGGTGGAACCGCGGTTTTTTAATAATTTGCAGACGCGACGAATCAGGCGGTCATGCAATTCTTTTTGTTTATGCCTAAACGGCGACAATGCGGAAGTCACCGTTGAGCGAATTGGACGATGTTCAAATTGGCTGGCGCAAAGATGATCTTTCGTTCAATAAAATCGCCTTAACTGGAACCAAACGCTGTTATTAATTATAGACAATCTCTAGATAGGAGCCCAAGCTCGAGTAAGAGCTAATTAGGTGCATCACCTTCAGCTTACGGCACTAACAGATCGATTCTCCAGTGCCAGGTAAATTGAAGGTCGCCCATTTATCGATCAGGTCTTGTGTTACCGCTTATAGTTCTACATCGGACCGCGACACATGGAATGATGTACATTTCAAATGCACTGGACATTGAATGGTATTCAATTTTTTCTTTTTTTTGATTTGAACTAATCAAGTCAACGATCATCATCGGCCTCACTAACTTCTTGTACTTTGTTCATTTTGTATACGTGAAATTTGAACAGCTTTATGAGTTTACGAGCCGATGAGATTAAATCTAATGGATGCGGCAACCTGACCCAAAGACGTAGTTGGGTCCATGGTGAAATTTCCGATTACTTTCATCTATTCGGCTTTTTGTTGTCTTATTTCGACCTCTTTCATCAAAAGATCTTGCTGTATAGGAGCATCTTTCTCGGCACCATGGACGGAGATAATTTCCACCCGTTCGGCAATAACGTACACCATCTTTAGGAAAGTCAATGCAAATGATGTTGAGGAAATGGAGAAAAACTATTGGCAGTTAATGCGACAAAACATCAAAATTTTGCTTCAAAGCCTGTCTAAGAAGCTTCAAGGATTTATTGTACGTACCGCGACGTAGAGTGAAGTTGGTCAAAGAATTGAGCAAACGATACATTAACATGATCTTCATTTAAATTTCGTGGAGACGCAGGTCGCATAAGTATGATACACAGATTAAAGCATATCCTCGTAGATCGTGTTCAGAAAATCGCACAAAACAAAGCCCATTCTTTTAGAGGTATGTATAAAAAATAAATGCGAACGTTGTTTATCCTGAAAAGTCCTGAACTTACACAATTGAAAAATGCTCACGTTCGTTCCGAAACCAAAAAGAAAAAACAAAAAAAAAGTGAATCTCGGTCTCGAGCCAACTTTTCTGCTTCCTCTTTATTTAAATACGCCACCGCGATACTTTCTTCCCTTATCTATCCTCCCCCTACACTTACCCGTCACACCGATTCAATCTTTCGTAGTTTCGACGGCGCCGATTTTTTTAGCTTTATTCACCCGCAGCGTGCGGTGGCGCTGTTTCGCCGTTCGGGACGTCAACGCGCCATATTTCGCGCGTACCTAGGCGCCGAAACGGGTCTCGCACTGAAAAAAGTATCCGCGCGGGATAAAGATAAATCTGCGGTTGACAAATTCGATTCACCGAATCCGACAAAAGATATTAAACCGAGACGAAATCTTTTCCTAACAAAGTTTGTAATCTACACGAGTTCTAAATTCGCGTTCCCGCTCGTCTCCTTCTCTTTTCTCCCCCTGTCTCTAACGCGCCACCATTACCGCCGCAATCGGCATCGCCGTCTACTACTTACTTCGTTTCTACCCCGGTTTCTTCTACACTAATGCTAAAGTTCGTACGACACTTTTTCTCACTCGACTACTGCTAACGCGAGAGCTCCGAAATAATACGATTAAGTAGCGCTCTAGAATGCAGAGGCGGAACAGCGTATGAACCTTACGGTATGTTATTGTTGGTGCTTGAATGTAATATTAAAATAACATTCGCGTGGCGTTCGTCAATCAAATTTTATTTCCTCCCATTTACGATTAATGATCCATTTATTAACGGCAGTAGTACCGCTGGTTATAATTTACGACATAAATAAGTGACGGAAGGAAGCATATTTAACGTGAATGATTGTAAAAGTGATCAAATTTGATATTGAAGAAGTCATTATTAATATGACCACGTTCGGAATAGTGAGAGGGCTTAGAGTTAAAGCTTTAAACCAGCTTAAAGCTTGTTTAAAGCTTTAACTTGTTTAAAGCTTGGAAATGTTATACTAGAAGTAATGCAAAGATGCTAAACATAAATTTAAATTCATCGCGGTATTGAGTTTTGAGTCCGTCCATTAACCATCTTTTCCTCGGTCAACCTATTCCTTTTCACTAGCTATCTCCTTCGAAAAGTACTTTCCTCCCAGATCTTTAATGCGGCATTCGATACGCAAGACCTAGCCATCTTGCTCTCTGGGCTTCAACTGTTCATGTAATACTTGCTTATTGGTATACGTGTATACGTAACTTCTTTGTTGATTCGTCTTCACCATCGTCTATCTGCGTTTTGTATATATCTCCAAACATGCTTCTTGAGCATAGTTATAGGATTGTTGCTCTGAGAAAAATTTCCAGTGAAATTGAATATAAATGAATATTAAGCTCAAATACATTCTTACACAATATTACACACATATTTCTTCGTTTATTTTTATATTATTATTTAAATAAAAAAAAAAAAGTAAATAAATATTAATTTTATGCCAATTTCGGGGGTCCCACTCTCGTATCTTCACCCACATTTTTCTTTGTAAAAGACATAGTCACTTTTTTAAATTCTTTTATTTATTTATAAGTTCATCGCTACTCAAGAAACGCACGATATGAAAAAGCAAAAAAGAAGAAAGCCCTTTGCGTCGTGACTGCCTTTAATAATAATATTTAGAAATGTGAAGAACTGAGAAGTTTAGGAATACCTCAACTTTCATTAAAATCGGTTAAAACAAACCGAACAACGTTGTTCTTTCCTTCGTATAATAACAATCACCTTCACTGATCGGTTTCGCATCAACTATTCACATCTCGGTCGTCTCGGTCAATAATTCACAATGATTTTGTCAGTCGTGCTTATTCCTGAACAACCTACCAAATGAAGTTCGTGAATGTTTCACGAGAGAATAAGACACGTCTTTGCTTTCCTGTTGTTAAATAATTTTTGCATATGGTGCGCTTATTCGCCGCCGCTGGTATCTCAAGTCGCCCATGAAGTTGGAAAAAGCCAGCGCAGCACTTCGCTCCGTGAACTACGAGCCGAAGACGAGTACGAGGACGGCACGTCGACCTAACGAATTCGTTAAAACAGTAATTAAGTTCTCTCCGGCGCGTTATCAGCGCTTACGAATCCGCCGCAGCGACAATGTTACGTATTAAAATAATAATTGGAGTTGTTGCCGTCGCCGCTTCCCTGCCATCGCACTCCTAACACGCCAGTACGCTCTTCCCTACGTTTTCAGAGACGAACGTACAGTAATGTTCAAGTCTAATGTCGGCGATAACAGCAATGTCAACAATAACGGATGTTCTGAAAATGTCCGTTAGAGGTATTATTCAGATGGCCAAAACGTTATTATTGATTCAGATGGCTGAATCCGTTCGGTCTTATTTCACAGAATTCGCCTTTCCTTCTGCTGATCTTCGAAATCTTGTACTCCACGCAAAACCGGAAAAATCCGGAAAAAAGAACTTCCACAAGAGGTACAGTTACCAATCGGAATAAGTCACACTACACTTACAAAAAAGACTTAGATATATAAAAATAAGAAAAAATATAAATTTCAGCTATTATTAGTTGTCATAGAAGAACTGACTGATACCAGTGGTTTTTGAGCAACTCGAATAATAATGATGTTCTTGATAAATCTGTCTTTTGCAAATAAAATATGAAAATATGGTTGGAAAAAAATTCTCGTGAATTTATGGAAGCAGCATTACGTGCCCAAAAAATTGGTGTTTGGCTAGCCTAAGCTAAGCCTAGCTAAGGAGGCAAATCATTAAGGTCTCAGCATAACCCCGCATGGGGGCCGTGGAGTACCCAATTCCACGTCGTAAATCCTTCCGAAAATGATTTCTAATTGCGCTCTAAAGAAAATTACATCTGTTAGTTGCCGAGAATTAACTACGTAAACTTTAACGCTGCACTGAAGGTGCACGACATCGATCCTGGACATCGCTGTACGCACAGGCGGGCGACTTTAGCAATACCGAGAAATGTACGCACCAAAAGCGTATATGTATGTAACAGGCGTTGTTCTAGATAAGTATAATTAAATTTACTCCTTGATAGTAGAAGGGCGTAGACTGCGGGGTGAGACTTTAGCGCCTTACGCAACGTCGAGATGAAGAGAAGGGCTTCGTAGCACGAGCTCTCGTAGACGTTCTATGATAACTATGTTGTCTTTGAATGTACATAAATTTTAAAATCGCTTACTTTGATAAAAGCTACAAATTTCGTTATTCTTTATTTATTGCAAAATTATAACTCATATAAAGACATTGTAAGATCATCACAAGAATTTGAGTCAAGATAAGAGAAACTTATAGTAAGAATTACTTTTTTTTTAATTTGAACCCAAAGCGACGAAAAGCAAAAAAAAAAATACGGGGCATCGTCGATCTAGCAGAGCTAATCGATGGCCCTATGGTCGCATATTTTCTACTTGTTCGTAGAGACCTTTCGAACGAGGCCAAAGCTATCCTCGTAACTCATCCGGTTGCGGAGATCTAGGCGAACCGTAAAAATTTAAACCCAAAGTGATGACATTTTTGAAAGGCAAAAAAAAAATCTGATCTGCGCCGATCTAACAGAGCTAATCGATAGCCTTATGGTCGCATATTTTCTGCTTGCTCGTGGAGACCTTTCGAATCGGGCCAAAGCTATCCTCGGAGCTCGTCCAGTTACCGAGATCTAGACAAGCCGTAAAAATTTGAACCCAAAGTGATAAAATTTTTGAAAAGTAAAAAAAAAAGAAAATACGAAGCTGCGCCGATCTAACAGTGCCAATCGATGGCCCTAAGGCCATATATCTTCCGAATTAGATTACAGCCCGCTACCTCTAACGACTTAGGAGATATGGGCGTTTAAAGTTTTCAGAAACTTCCTCGAAAAATCGAAAACGTTCCAGTTTTCGTCGGTTATCTCCTCACGACGAGTTTATTAATATTATTGACGCTAGTTTATTGATATTATTAACACCAGAATTATCCAAACATTCAAATAGCGCATTCGAGAAGAAGTTGAATTGAACCCGCCTGTACGAATTTGATAAACGCAGTGTTTAAAACATAATTTTTTGTTTATTGTCTGTTCTTGTACTTTATATTATAACATGGTCAATTAATAAAAAAAAATCATTCTTTATGAAATAATCAACATTTTATTTTGCTGAAGGTCTGAAGTCCGGTCCTGGGGACTCTGCGAATCTGCCCAAAATTTAAGTTTTTCTTGAAACTTGTTTGAAATAGATAAGTTTTTAGCTACACAAGCTACAAAAACACTTTTTTGAAGTCATAACCAGACGACAAATCAATTTTGAAGTATCATGGTTCCCATTTGCGCAAGTATTAAATGCTGCTAGTAATTAGGGAACTGGCAACAGTAATTTTTAAATGATTTCGTCATTCGATAAGAGCTGATGAAAGTAATGAATCAAATGAGAGCTCGTGAATGATGTCAAAAGAAACGGTGTCGTAAGTAATATAACCGCGCCTGTCTCGTTGTGATATTAAATTAACCTAACTGCAGAGATAAATTCATGCAAGTAACGGACGTTGTTTCTGTTGCGCTTCAGAATAATTTTTGTTTCCAGTTGTTACAATATAAAGAAAGGTATTTCATCGTCAAGCAGATTGCGTCGACTATTAAAATTATATTGTAAAGGGTAAGAAACTTTACTTCTGCCATCCAGATAATGCTGTATTATTAAAAAATTAAAGTAAATTTGCTAAAAAATAAATAAATAAGAAATCATTCCATCGTATCTGCCTATAAAAATCATAAAAATCGGAGAACAAACAATTTCAATCAAGGCAGAGCTTTTATACAACGAATTTCACAGTAGATGTGCAGATTAAAGGATGTTGCTTTCATCGAAATTTTGCAAAGGACTCAGGACGAGCCTTTAATTGAAACAAGCACCATAAACTTTGAAAAACATGTAAATAGCTTCATGTTTCAGCTATTTTTTGGAAGTTCATCCTGTAAAGGAAAGTAACATCCAATATCGCGAGTTATGTAGTTAACATTGAATATTACGTGGGATTGCCGTAGTTTTTCGCTGCAGCCGCACATACTTAATTGGTACATTATTTAATCTGTCCCAAACGTTAGCTACTAATTCCTATTCATCACTTACACATAGGCGTCCGTCTACGTGGCTATATATTATACATGTACCCGTATATTTACGTGCACGGGAATGACGTTAAATTTTAATAACACATCGCGTGGCCAAATAATCGCTTTTAAGTGATTAGCGTCCGAATCGAACCATGCGGTTATTAATAATTCCGACGACGGCCAACGATTAATCTTTATTGACACATCAACTCGTTCGGACGGATTCGGATAGGTTAGGTACAAATTTATGGGCTTAATTTGCAGGTAAATAAAACCGGCCTTAATGTACGTATGTACTTCGTTCCGAGCGCAAAAAAAAAAATATACAACGCTAACGTACCCTGAGGCATAGCACGTTATTCGTTTCCTTTAACGCCTGCATAAAATTCGCGTTCCTTTTTGTTGTTTGTTTTTCGAACATGTTCAAGCGGAAAGACAGTCCAACCAAAGTGTTATGTGAGAAATTCCACGACTTTATTAGTAAAGTTTTTAGGGGACAAATGCGCTTAAAAGTCTTCTCGGTAATCTGAAAGAAAGATGCACGAAGGAAAGGGCATGAAGGAAAAATCAGGAATTTATGAAATTGCAAGAGGTGGTTGTGACGAAGCTTATATTGGTCAAACGAAAACAACGATAGGAACATATCAGATTTTATCGTTTCGAGAAAATCGAATCGTCAAACGTAGCGCAACACATTAACGAAGCCGGTCACAATATTAAATTAGAAAAACTGAAATTGTAATTGTTAGTTTTATTTAATTTCTTTCACTTTCAATGGCTAAAGACCCGATTTCTTCGTATTTTCGCATCTCTTGGTTTTAGTTAGTGCGACAAAAGCAGCTACTTGTAAACATTATTCTTTCTCGAGAAATGAGGATAGAACAGGCATACTAGAATCACACATCATCTTGTCTTCGATTGAAGATGAGGATCGACGAATCCTTGAAGCGGCAGTAACGGATTAATCAATCGAACTGGTGCGGAGTGTACCGATACTTTCGTGTTGTTACTGATATTGAACATCGCAATATCTAAGATTGAGGAGATTTTCATCTAATATCTATAAAATATTGACTTTAACGATAGTTCTTGTTATACATTGTTTACTTTATTTTTTATGCAGAATACCGCTTAGAAATCTAGGAGTTACTAATTTTAAAAAATCGAGACTTTTTAGATTAAGTATAGTTGGCATTGTCCCTTTCCTACTACATCCTGTACTGTTCACGCGAGAAGGACCCGGGGTGAATGGCTTTTGTTCGCCCCTCAGATACGTGAAGGCAGAGGTATAAATTTGAGAAGTTCATAGATAAAACAAATATATCATTGTTATTGGATAAATCTGAATTTGACAAAAAAGAAGCAAGTATCGTTTTGTCTAATTCGGTTGCGTTCAATGGTAATGCATGAGGCTAGAAAATCTCCAGACTATACTAATGACGCATGTGTTTACATGAAATCTCTCTTCGAGATACCCTCAGCATCTATCACCGCACACTATTGCTCGTATTACTTATTAAGCAATTTACGTGACAAGCAATCGACAATTAGCAGGACAGCTATCGACAAGCTTTCGAAGACGGTAAGCGGTTGCAAAAGGCGCACCTTAAGTTAGTACAACATCTACCGTATTCTCCAAATTTAGCTTCCGTTAACTTTTTTTTGTTTCCGAATTTGAAAAAATGTCCTGACGGATATCGGTTCACTTCGAACGAAGTCTCCGCCCGAACACCCGAAAACTTTCTTTTTGAAGGGCTTAGAAAACCTGGAGAAGCGCTTGGAAAGGCGTACAGAATTAACCTACAGGAAATACTCTGTTTTTCCATCTTTGTTTGAGGATTTGGAAGATGTCTGGTGCGATTCCTTATTGTGGCATCTTTTCATATAACTAAAGAGAACAAAGACGGATGAAATTATTACTTTCTTGCAGCAACTAGATGCACTCGTGTTTTTTGCGACTCTCGAGGACACCAAGAGGCAACACGTATCCATTCTCACGAAGCGAATAGACACGAATCTATCTAGTCGCTGCAAAAGATTAACAATTCGACCTGCATTTGTCATCTCTACGTTTACATTGGCAAATATTCGGAAAATTCTAGATTTTCATAATCGACCATCGACAATCGAAGTCAAATTACATTAACATTATACTTACTTGAGCAGGTTAGATTGTCTCAGCTAAATGTTGCTTTCGGTGCATACGTGTCGTACAGTTAATATATTTCGTTTTAACTAGCTACGTTTATTAAAACAGCAGTAAGATTAATTCCCGTTAGCGGAAAGCAATTTCAAATTTAAACGCGGCTTTAACGATCATCCGTCATCATTACTTACTACTTTGCTGTATCCATCCGTACAATGCGCAAAGGCATATACCGCATCTACGCCCGCACACTTAGATCCACTACGTATAGCGTAAAACGTATTAGATACGTTGTCGGGGCCGTCCAGTTCCGGTGGAGATTTAATATTGGCGTGTGAGCGTGTTCAATTGACCTTAACCGTTCCAGTTTGGGCTCATAAACTGACCGTCATTGTCCGCCCTATTACTGCACACAAAGCGCAACGATGGCCGGCCGCGCTGGCGAAAAAACCGTACCGTTGATAATGCATTGAACCCGCATTACCGCCCGACCATTGTCATGTTGTGTACACTGTTGTATTCCCCGGCGTGTACGGGTAAGTATGTGGATGTACGTGTATCCTCTGTTCTTCGGTTCAATCGAGGAGAGAACGGTGGATGGAACGGTGTTCGATACGTCGCTTTCAGAATTACGTCGGATGAGTAAAAATATAAAGATTCCTTTGTGTTGTCATAGGATCCACGTGAAAATTAAAAATCTATCGAAGGACGGTACTTCCAACTTCCAAAATAAAGTGGTTGGTAACACTTGCTGCTATTACATACTTTCACTAAGAAAACTCCTTTAAATATTCGCAAAAAAGCACCTCGATGCTTAAACACAATGATGCTGGGAAATGCAAAGATAAAAGACAAAAGGAAGCTCCAATATGAACTTTTAACGTATCGTAAGCTATATTTAAGGAGACCTTAATTGCATCATTAAACAAGGACTTCAACAAGGAAAACTCTTATTGTGCGCCATTTTTGATACTTATGTTTTACGAGAAACCTTCACGTGACCGAAGACAAATATCGGTAATGTTTCAAAATTCGATTCTTTGTGTTCCGCTACAGATTTTGACCAAACACCATTTTGAAGAAACAATGTACCTGCAATGCGAATAAACAACTAAGATGTATGCAAAATACGTCAGCTATTTATTTAGTAACCGCGGAGCATAACAAGGAAGCGAAAACGTAATCATGCACGAGCATTACTGACCTATAAAACCATCTGCGTTGCGATGTGGGAGCAAATATCATTGCCGGATAATAAACGAAGTTTGAAGATGCGATACAGATGTTGTTGAATAGTTTCCTATTTTATTACATAATTAACTATAACAACTTAATGTGCGTTCAAAGTTATTTATTTATAGAACAGTTGTCTGACCACGTTTGCATCTCAAGTATTTAGAATTATCTGACGATATCTTTATTAGAAGCAAGCCTTTATGATGTAAACTATTTAGAAAATTAAAACAATTGTTTTTTTTTTTTTTTGGCTCAATGGCAAGGGTATGTGGCAATGTTAGGCACTTAGATCGTGCAGAAGGTAGCTTTTCTACCTCCTGCATTACAAGAGATATCTTCTATATATCTTTCTATGTATCTTCTATATGAATTAAATTGTAAATTCTGTAATCTAGCGCTTTTATTTCTTGTTGTATATAAGCGATGTCCATTCTTTTTTGTTTTTGGCCATTCTTCTTGCATCATTCCACGATATCCCTCTTTTTCTCAAGCTTTCTCCTATCGTGCTATCCCATGTCTTTCTTCGTCCATCCGTATCATAGGCCCAAACCATTTGAGTTCCTGCCTCTCTACGTATACTGTCCAAAATCGACTCTACTCCTAATTCTTCTCTGATCTTCTCGTTTTTTATTCTATCCTTTCGAGTAACCCCTTTAACCGCTCTTAAATATTTCATCTCCAACGCTTGTATTCTACTGTTAGTTTGATTATTTAAGATCCAGCTTTCATAGCCGTACGTTAATATAGGTTTAATTTTTTTTTTTATAACAATAAAAGAAAGAACTCTTTTTGGTACAAATTGTTTTATATATTCGCCATTAAGTTTGATCCTTTGCTATTAATTTTTTAAGACCGTCCATTCCTAAATGTTAATTAAACATTAAAATTATAAAAATTAAAATTTTTATAATCCGAAAGAATTTGTGTAAAATTCTGCAAACGTTTCTTAAATCTCGCATCTTAACGGACAACTTCTTGGTAACTACTTCCGATAAATAATATACTCTTGCCTCAAATTGGCACAATTCTAAAATAAAATCGATTATATACAGAGTGATTAAAATCCCTTGTTCTTTTTTTGTAAACTATAGAAGCCACCTTTAATTTTTTTGGGGCATTTAGGAGTGAGAGGGCAACAACTATATACTGAGGCGTAGATCGTACTTTGCAGGGATCATTTGCGCGTATATTTCTTCTTTCTTCGTTGTATTTCATCTCTGTAAGGGGGTGGGGAGGTAGTGATAGGAAGCGGATGTATTTGATGAGATATATTTTTTATTCGTAATAACGATGTAAATTGCAAAAATCCAAAAATGTTTCGCCATTTCGTTTTACAAGTTTACCAGATCTCGATTCGATCGGCGAGTGGCACGTCAAGGTGTTTCCTTGTAGAATTGTTGATGACCGCATTGATTGCATTGATGATGCATCTTATCTTGTAACCTTCACCATTAATAGAATCTACAGAGATCTTCAAACATCCCAACAATTTAAATGCCGAACATGGCTACTTACTTAGATCACGCACGGAAATCTAATTTATCCGGAATACGGAAGAAGGTGCCAGTAAAAGTGTGGACGAAACGTCGGCGGGAGCTGCGACGACGACGTGCAAATTGCAAGTATTGTGTAAAATCTCCTAAAACTAAACAAAAGAAACTGTGCTGAACAGTTTGATAGAGGAACGCTCAAAAAAGAAATTAACATGTTATAACACGGTTTCCACGAAGCTTTAGGTTAGTCAGCCCTGACTCATAACCACTTTGCGTTCTGGTGGTGGCACACGGAAAGAACATCCAACCAGCCCTTTTCTTGCTTGTTTTCTTATTTCTCTTAACCTGGGTGTCGTGACGTGTCATAACCACTTTACGCTCTGAAGGCGACATCGAAAGGAAGAACATAACCAGCTACCGCTTGAATTCGCATTTGAACATTGGCGATTCTTTTTCTTGCTTGTTCTCCTATTTCTCTGGACCTGGATATTCGATATCACGATCGCTTTACGCTCCTATGATGACATAGCGGGAAAGAACATAACCGGCTACTACTTGAACTCGTATTTGAACATTAGCAATCTTACATCTCTTAACCTGGGTAGCTTGTATCATACCGGTTTACATTAAGATGATGACCAGCTACCGCCCGAACTCGCATTTAAACATGGGTAATTCCTTTCCTCGCTTATTTTCTTATTATTTTTTTTATTTGACTACCTTGAAATGACAAACACTTTGCGCTTTGGCGACGGCATAGAAAAAGATTGAAACCGCATTAACTGTTTGTATCGTGAGCAATCGCTTTCTTCGCGTCGTTTTTAGTTTTGTTCAAGCGTCGCTGTTACCTTGGAGTGATAAGGATAATCATAAAATTTCATCAGAAACGATTCGCATTAAAATAAATTACCGTGGAAAAATCTTTTAAAGCGGCCACGTTGGTTGCGAGAAGGGGGAACATGGGCGAGGGAAACCGTAAACGCTGACGTAAATAGACACCTGCGTATTTACCTTCTAGATTATACGCCACGTGTGCTATCGAAAAAAAAGAAAGAAAAAAAAATACGCGTACTTCGTATCTAGCTGCTTGGCAAACGCCACCGCTCTCTATCCGGCGCCGCGGATATGGGAATGGAATTAACGAATCGTGAAACGTTACCTGATGTACTGCATGTGCGCCATGGGCGTGTGGACGTACCTTTTTACCGCGTATACGTAAGGTAAAAGGAGGACGAGGAGGTGAAATGATACATCAACTCTCTATCAAATTTAATTATCGAAAAAGGTTAAAACGATGCGCAGAGCGCGGTTGAATTTTCACTTTCAATTAGTGTCCAATGTCCTGCGTTAAACGTTCCGATATAGCCGATCACGCAGAGGTCTTAGCATTTTTTTTTTTTTCGATTGGTGTCGCGCAATGTCGCGTGTACAATGCAATGTCGCCGTCCGATTACAGTTACAGAGAGATTCAAACCTGATGTCGAGAGACTAACGCGCTTCATACACTCGAGCTTTCGCCACCTAACTGTTTCTTTATTAATATATCGTGTTACATCTATAATAACAATTGGTTAAAAAAACTTTTGTTTTGAGTGTTTGTTATTTTATTTCAAATTAATACAAAGCTCGCCTTATTATGGCTTCTGAAACAGTCGAAAAACATGCTAATCAAAAACAGCTTCAGCCTGATAAAAACACCTCAACAAGCCAAGTTCAACAACAACAAAAACTAGACTTAGCCGCAAGTGGAAAGTCAGAAAGGCTGACATAAATTGAAGAGAAAGATCGAAAAAAGCGAGTCCTCAAAGAGATTAGCGAAAACGTCTCAGGCAAAGCTCACAAAAAGCTTAACTAACGGAAGCATCGTCACCTCCACAAAGTTAAATATTTGAGTCATCTGCTGAAGTTCAATTGCGAGATCATACTTTCGGATCAGTTGATCTACTGAATAGCTGGACAGATCGTAGTATTGTATTAGTAGTTGCCAAGAAGAAAAAGCCGGAAACGATTACCGATAAGCAGCTAGAAGAGGAAGATAACGATCTAACCCCTAATAATTATCTATTATTTCAAATTTGTTTTTTTGTTATCATCGTCAGTGGTTGTTTCCTATCTTTTAGCCACAAGATTTCTTCTAAGGTATATTGCCATATCGAGAATGCCCTTTAATTTTATTTAAATTTTCCTTTCATCGGTTCAGCATGAAGCTAGACTCAGATCCGTAAGACAGATCTATGTGTGCTTGGTCGGCGAGTAAGCTTAAGACGTTTCGTATCAAGGATATTTGTTTTCTGTTATTTAACGCGTTTAAAAACCTGTTAGTGGGTTTCTAAGACAGGTGCCTTCCGGCTCCAAAACATACGTGGCGACGCGCTGCTCCAACAATATTATTTTCACTACTTCATAATTTCAGAGTACTGCAGTAAAAGCATGGAACGTATTTATATCGAAATTAAAGAAAGATTTTCTGGTAAGAGCCAAATATAAGCCGGGGAAGCGTCGTAGTGGACGTAAGCCTAACATTTGTTGCCAGAGCGCCTGTCGTTGAATAGCATTAATCGTGAGGCTATTTATTACAAAATGAAAATTCCAGTAAAAGCTGTAGCTGTAAGCTCCAATTACTAATATTACTTTCCTTTGTTACTATCGGCTGTTCACTGTTCCTTTCTTTGTTTTTATCGCAATAACTCAAAGATTTCATCTAAACACCATACACCAGCCGACGTTAAATCTCATTAAATTGAAGACTATCCCACGTTATTGCTTAAGCTCGTTACTCTGACAATTTCAGGTAACGTCCATGACTATCCATTTGATATGTTTACACCCCGTGTACGTCCGTGTAGGCAGGCGAAATGCGTTACGATTAGTTGATGTTAATCGAGCTGGACATCGTAAACCAAACAGACACTCATATACTTTACCGGACCGTAATTACGCCCTAATTACGAACGGCCAATGGTACGGCGTCAGCGCTGCGTTTGATATCGCGTAACCGGTGCGCGCCCTCTAGCGTCGAGCTTACGTATTACGCAAATACCTAGATACAGTCGAGCGCAGAAGTTCACATATAGTGAACTTCTTTAGTCTTCAAGCGATGGAAAAATATTAGTTAAATTGTAAATACGTAAAGCTTAGTTGTCACGATCTCGAAAGGCTTCTTAAGTTATGTTATGATTTGGAATTCAATGTTAGCTTAGGCGGTCGAAAAGATTGGACTGCTATTGAAGATAAAATGAACTAGTAAACTTTAAGGATCCCCAATACGATTTGAGCCTAACAAGTCAATAGATTTTAGGCAAGATAATGATCCAAGGCGTGGAGCGATTATTGTGAAGCTTCTTCTATTGGCTTAAACTTTAAATGTCCGTTAGGAAGGTCCATATTTTTTTGATTTTGATTTGCATTGTGTGAGGATCTTCCTCTATTAACCTTGTTATATCATATTTTTAAAACTGAAAAATAACTGGACGGCAATAACTACATATATAGTAAGACTCTAACATTTTACAGATGGGCACGTTGAAATTTTTCTTTTATTCATCGAGAAAGATACCCAGCTCGAGTGATTTTTTTAAATGAATATCAATACATTATGGACAATTACCACTGACTGCATTCCTTCAAGTCCACATCCTCTTTTGTTTATCATCAACAGAACGCACAGCAAACGCGCACTTCAGCAGTTTCCCATGTCCATAAATACGGAATTAACATGCACAGAACTGCAACACTGTGAGAATGGATCGCAAAGATATAAAGCCAAAACTTATTTAGATTGGATACAATTTCAAATAATTACTTCGATTTATTCGTAAGTGTCGATCGGATTTTTATATTTTTTTTCGTCTTGGCGAATTTTTTACTTTTCTTTAATAACTCTTACGGGAGCCTTAAAAACCAAAGACGACGGTCCTACATATTTCTATAAAAAATCCGTATACAACAGTAAGATGGAGATGTTCAAAGCTGCATGATGCACATCTCGAGGCGCTAGAAGGAAGGTATCCTCTTCGACCGTATCGTGATTAAATCTAAGATATGATGCATGAAATGATTTACATTAAAGATCGTTTGTTTAAGCATCGACGAAATTAGTAGAGATATCGTCAACATTATCAAGGTTAAAATCGCCAAGGTTTTATATAAGTGATTCCAATTAGCTAAAAGAATAGCGATCAGACGCACCATAAATCTTCAACATCAGGCAACAACTGATATCGCTTCATCGCCTTTAGGATTCCGTAACGCCTCGCTGTATCGACAACAGATAAAAGAAAAGAAAAGAAAAGTAAGTTAAGCTTTGGGATAACACACGTTACAACTGAAAACTTAATAATTAAAAGGAACATATCGCTATCACGGAGTAGTGCTTTATTACAAAAAAAAAAAAAATTGGATATGTAACGTACGCCATAAAAACTTTTACCGTTGACTGTACAATCGGGATAGTGCATTTACATATCTAAACGTACAGCAGCGAAAGGTACACACGAAAACGTCATTTGTTCCGAATTAGTTTGTTTATCGGTCGCGGTCGATATACCAGAGCCGCTGACTCGGACAGTGCCTCACTGTTACAGCCGGCGGTAGGCTACCGCGCTAAATCTAGCTCTGCCGGCGCGGATCCGATCGAGCTTCCTTTCTTTCCGGGCAATAGAACTTAAGTATTATAATGAATACGTAACATATACGAGGCGGATCAGGAGAAACCGGAACAAATTTCTTCTCTTTTCTTGAACCTGACCCGTGATTTCTAATTTGGAGACTTATTAATTGTAACGAATAGATCGCCGTTGATTTTTCAAAAAGTAATCCAACAATGTCCCCGCTTCCCTATTAACGGTATCGTATGTCCCGCGAAACAAACACTTAGATCCGATCTTGAGTTATTCGATTTAATAAAAGTCCGCCCAAAACGCGCGCAGATAAAATAGCTTCATCGTCGACGGCGATCCGATGCACCCGTTCCGTCGCTCGGTTAGTTAGTCTCTCGTCGGCCTCATCAAGATTTATCGTCGACAAGCTCACGTCTGTCCGGACATTAAAGCAGCAGGCCGTTATAAATAACCGTAATAGATGGCCGTATATCGTGTCGGGCAGCTTAAATAATAATTCCGCCCGATACCACCTCGTACTCTCGTGCGTCTGTGTGTAGACATCCGTCCGTGGCGGTACTCGCTAGTGGTGTGTAGATGTTACGCGACATGTGTGAAGAAAGTCATTATTGCTTCGACGAGATATGACACAACACTACGCGGCGTTCTTTTTGCTTCCCTTCTATCTTTAATAACGGCGAAGCGACGCAAAAAAGAGAAGGACGATGTCGATGTGTGCGTGTGAATGACACCACGAGTTGAAACATTTATGTAATCCACGATGTCAGCTTTATGTGACACTTATATAACTTGATCGCCCGTATTATATCTGGATAGATCTAGGATTATACCTAGATGAAGCACAGATACGGAGCTGTACGTATGTACCGCTAGCGAATATATATGTAGTACGTACGTATAATCGCGGCTGCTAAAAACAATGATGCTACGTGATATTTTTGAGAACGATTTGACGTATGAATGCGCCACTTATTGCGTTTAGAGCTGTGCAAAAATAATTCTATTTGAAGTAATCAATGGTGACTATGAGAAATTAAAAATTAAGGAAGGTAGAATTAAGCCCTCGCAAAGTGTTGATACTGGCACCTTTGCCATCTAGCCTAATGGACACGAAACTTACAACAATTCCCTATCGCTTCTGAATTCCAATTCTCTCCGTCGTCGTATGTCGTCTTGATTTAGACGACATACGACGTAAAGAAGATGTCGTCGTACACCAGCGTCGTGACGGTGCTCCGGATCATCCCATTTATCGAGAACCAACGCATACAGATGGATACCACAATAGTGCCTTACATCAGCATACCAATTCCCTTATTCCAAGGCCTATTCCGATATCTGAACCCAATTCGCTTCGCGCCGAACCATCGATCGGCAATAATTATTCCCGGGAAGGATAACTGTCAAGTCCCACACCAACCCTTCTCCGCGGCAATTCCCCTTCTCTAAATCCTAATTTCTGCTTCAAAGCCAATTTACCATCAAATGCCGAAATCATCTGGAAGCCCCTGGTGAGTCTTGCAGATGGTCGTTGCGTAAACCGGTAACTACGCACCAAATTCAATTTAATTCCACTCGCGTGCTGACTCGCAACTCTTTACCATTATAATAGAGAAATCCGTCAATCTGTATAAGTCATCAAACATCTCGACAACTTAAATTGCGACGATTGCTAACCCATGCATCACACCTGGAGATTCCCAGGGTAACCGCCACGGTTAATTGATCCGCTTCAGTGAGCCCTCTAGAAAACCCTTCGCAACGAATAGTCCTTAGTCAATATGCCGTAGCATCGCTGAAGATTTCCCAATGTAAAAAATTATAAAATTTACTTTTCGTGTAGCTTCAATCAGAATTCTTGAGCTTCTCGTCGAATTTTCGCCGGTTGTTTGCCATTGTATGAGGTGCATTCGTACTTACAATATCTATAAAAGCAGTAAACATCGCACCCATTCTAAACTATTATATTTTTTTATGAATGTCGCCCGTCATGTCGAACTCAACATAATGATACACACTTGACGCGTTTTCAATCCAGAGCTTTCTAGACATCAATCACATCACAATCAATCAATCGACCACAAAGCAAGAATTATGTTTTTTGCTATAAGTGATCGGCTTCACGCACTTCATGGTTATCACTCTGTAAATGCTTTAAGTAAACTATTAAAGAAAAATTAGATGTTTTGATATTATCTATTTCATATAGCATGCTTAATCCCTACCATTGCATGTCAGTGTATCAGTGAATTAACTATTATTAATAATAATAATAATTAAGTTAGACTAATCACCACGTAGAGGCTGTGTAACAGCTCACCAGTGTACATTTGTAGGAGGTGACTAATTTTCCTTGAGGTACATATATAAATGCGACCCTTACACAGGCACCCCTGATCGCCATCGTAAAGGTGTTTGCAAATATTTCGGTAAACTACGTGATTTGAGTACCTTTAATTAAATGAATTAAATTAAATTTAAATTAAATTAAATTAAATTGGACTGTTTAGAAGGTGCGTTGCAATTGCTTGTTATTTCTTTTTCTTACAAAAGCCAAAGGACGAGACAATCTGTTTCTTTAACTAAAACCAACCTTAAATATAGACGTATTTGGCTAACTGTTCGATATTTCCAAACAATTTCAATTGATTATTCGAAAGAATGCGGGGATTTCCTTAGGTGGCGCGTTAACAAATCTTTTTATTCCATTCATCTATTACTTCTAAACGTTATTATTGGCAACTTTTATAGTTGCACTCCTGAATCCGTGAAAATGATCTTTTACTTACATTTTTTTTTTCAGAACAGAAACAGTTCGCATTCAAGCAAAGGAGCTTGCAAGGAAATAGCTGTAATTATTTAAAATAAGTGGTTTAAAAACAAAAGCTCCGCGATAATAAAACATAATTGTCCCGATATCCCTCTTTTGAGTGTTTAACCAACCGATAATTCAATACAACGTTCAATTGTAGTAGGTTTCCATACAAGCGCTCGGTTAGGCTGGTAGTAGTTGAACAACACAATGTATAAACAAAAGCGATCTACCAGTTTCCAATGGCGTTGCTTTGTTTTCGCATTCTATCGTACGGACTAATACAATAAGAATGCAAGTACAAGGGACGCCTGTATACATTTACATGATGCGCAATATATAGGAACAAATGCGAAAAATATTGTATTTGTATTGATTAGAATCTGCATGTGTGTAAATGTCCCAATTGCGTCACGGAGTCGCGCGTGTAGAGTCGTACGGAAAACCTGCGGTTGCGATTATTCCGTCGATGAACGGAGCGTTCTTAACAGTTAGATAGGTAGAAGGATTTTTAAGATCCTTTGTTGATACAACTTGATTTATTTAGATTAAGGATAACGAGTTTTGGTATCTTTTATTATTAATTACTATTACTTTGTTGCTATCATTTATTTTTATTCTTTTATTTGGATCGTTCTTACTTTATTTTTAGGATAGCCGTCTTTATTAGTGTTAGTTATAGAAGTCAGATTATTTCCTTTGGAGTAGTCGTCGCAACATTTCCTCCTTTTCTTTGCATTAGAAGCATTGTTTTAATTTTGTTTGTTATTGTTGAAAATTATCCTTCGTTGGCATATTCTTAATTTCCTCGGCGAAAAACCGTCCTCGGCAAGAAATCATGACTGCCTGGATTAAGGATCGAAGCTTCGTTATTTAGCATGACTAAAGATATTGATAATTTTTTTTTTATCTGCAATGTAATTATATTTAACGTAGATAAGAATTTTTCATTACATCATACAAAGACGACACCAACTTTAATCTACGAAACAATATCGCCCAAAACGTTTTATCCGAGCTTAGACTCGTTGGTTGGCTTGCCGTGGATGTCGACCTTATCGCGCCCGTCGTGGAAACCGTTTTCTTAACGAAGTGGAAGGAGACAACCGAGATGATGGTGGAAACCTCAGGCATCAATCATTCGCCATCCCCGGTGGAGGAGGAACGGACGCGAGACAAGAATCTAGTCGGGGCGTGTTCGATTCACGACGTTTGTGCGTATATCAGAAGAAATGCGTCAGGGTGGAAGAACCCATTATTCATAGGCCGCGCGAATACCAGTCAAAGAGGGAAAAAAAAAAATGGCAGAGAGAACAGATTAACGGAAGTACGGGAATTGGGGATCGAAATTGTTTAGATAATTGAGGGAAGTTGCTGATAATGCGCTCCATTATGAATCAGGCTTCGTATATGGCAGTGTTTCTAAATAGGGGAGGATCGGTTGTGATTTCATAAGTTTTGCTTATATCACGCGAACTTTGGTACAAGAGAGTAAAAAGATGAGTCCTACAATTTTTTCGTATTTTGCTTTTGAAGATTTCAAGAGATCCATTTTAAATTATTTCAGGATCATTTCATTTGTTCTTACGTGTGTATCTGTTACAATCCAGAAATGAACCGTATGTTTCAGGCAATCTTCAGTGATGCCTCGCAGACGAGAATAAGCAATTAACTCCCTTCGAATGTGACCGAATTTTCAAGCTACGTGAAAGCGGCTGCGACCTCCTAGGCCTAGGCTGCGACTGTATTACACACCCAGAAAGACCCATAAGAGAAACTGAATACCTTCCATTGATGGAAGTTCCATCAATGCAACAACATATGTGAAAAACGCGCTTTTGAATGCAGCAGAGATTCCAGGCATCCGCTGATCAAATCAGACAGGACCAGCCGCCTCCTTCAAAGATCCGGTTTGCAAGAGTAGAGGACACTATTTGGGAGAACGAGGAAAAGGAAATGGAATAACGAGAGACCTCTTTAACCTCTGAATACTCAGGATGATCAGGAAGACACGGATCATTAAACACAAGCGCAGCAGGGGAGGAGCTGCTTAAAGAATGAATATTGTTTAAAAATCAATAAATAAGTAGTACGCATTTGTTGTTTTACTGGTCGACAAGAAATTTTCTTGTTGATATTAAAGAAAATCTACTTTGAAGCACTTTTATCTACAACCTCTTGTCTTTGCAAATATTACCTACTTGAAGTCAACATACTTGAGACAGAATATGTCTCTTCCTCTATCGACCCACATCGAAAACCATTACGAACGAATAGTGCGTGCGAGATTACATAGCTGCTGGTCTTTATTGTGATAAACTTTGACACCTGAGCATAAATGCGCTACAACAGCCTTATTTATTTTTTCTTTGTTGAATTATTTTGCAAAAATTTTTTGGTGGTGCTTTTTTAATTGCAGCCAGTGTATTTCTAAGCATCTAAGTGAAACTAAGCTGGAGACAAGGGACAGAGAGAAGTTTATGTTTGTTGTATCAACAAGAAAAGGTTGAAAGGAAAGTAAATGAAATTTTTGGTCCAATGGATCCACTGCGTTCTTTATGTTAACGTAACCTTTTTTTGAGAAATTCAATAATACAAGCAAATATTTCCTTCTTTCTAAGCTATTGCTATTGGATATATGGCCAACTATCCATATAGACTATTTACCTCCATTGGTATAAAGCATTCAATAGAGCTAGGTGATTTCTAGTAAGTGCTTTCCATTTTTTCCTTGAAGCTCTTTTACTTATTACCACATTTCCCATCTCTTCCCGTTTTAACCGTCTTTTGTCCTGTTTAACTCCTCCTCGCCTTCTTCGATCTACCTCTTTTAATCGTTCTTCTTGCTTCAAAATCATTTCTGCTAATCTTGTCTTGCTCATCTGTATTAGATGTCCAAAGCATCTTAGTTGTCTTATCTATTCTCGTTTAATTTTCCATCTTTCTTAAGGACCCAAAGGCAAAGAAATAAAAAAGAGGTTCCTGTATCGCTCAGATCGTTGTATAAAAGTAATCTCGTGATGTTTGCTAACTCGAATCCACTCTGTATTAGATTAGCTCAAATATTGTTTGCCTACATCAACGAACAATACGAGACTATTGTTCTCTCTTAAAATATAGAATATCCGTTTCCAAGGATCTAACAGCGCCAATAGTTTGACAGCAACACGTCCGATTCCGCACAACAAGCATCACATTCGCGAGATATTCGCGAAATTCCTCCCCTCCCCGCATACGTCCATTTATTATATCGTATTACATATTGTTACGTATTGTATATATCTATTAATAGTAGCAAGCCACAATCGCGATAGGACATGATACACCTTTGAATATATCGGCGCGTACCCCCGGTATTCTAGCCGTTATAATACGGCATTGCAATTCCAGTCACACACATTATATATCTACGTATGTATGTATGTATGTTATATCCGTATGGGTATACATGAACGCCTTTACCCGAACGCCGCAAGAGACCAATCGATAAACTAGATGATGACAAGTGTATACCTCGATACACCACTACCATCCATCGTACTGCGAGGGTCAAATTTATCGCCGACCCTCTCCGAACTCCATTTGGATGCTTCGGTAAGGCTCACGCAATAACGTTTTCAAATATAAAATTATGGAAACAAGGCATTCGTTTTTGTGCTGCGTAATAGCAAACAGTTGCTCTTTCTTACGTTGCAACAAAGCGTTATCATTCTAATATTTTTGAGTCGTATCGCATTCTGATTCTAACGCTACCCTTGGCAATACTGTTTAATTGGTTTTTAAATGAATCAATAGTTTAGACAAGGTAAAGAGGTTATCATGGAAAATTTGATGCCGCAATGGCTTATCTACAACAAGCAATAGATTCATAACTAACGCTTCTTCACTCCCACAAGACTCTTCATATGGAATGGAATAGAATTAGCCATCGTATTGAACGTAAGTGCAAGTATAAAACTTCTCTTTAATAAAGATTTTGCAACAATGCAATGGGAGAAATGTGGTATCAATTGATTGGAAAAATTCTCCATCGGAAGTTTTCGCCAAAGTTGTACAACAAGCTTGTTCGAAATAAGCAAGCTATGTATCCGTCCAATCATTCTGGTGCAGAGATTATTGGTGTACATTGCAAACTTCATTAAGCCAAGCGTCCCTCTTTATCACCAGTACTTCGTTATTCGAAGAGTCTGAAATATCGTCTTTGTCTTTACTCGTTTCTACAGTATGAAGTTTGAGTGAATCTGCAACGTCTTAAGGTTTGTGCTATTCTTCTGATAAATCGACTTCTTCCTCATTTGTGACGTCGTCAATATCTACACGGGTGTGTATAAATATCAGCTATAACAACTGTAAGAAACAAAAAGAACAATGAATATTCATTCAGTAATACTCTTTCTAACCTCCCCGGTCAAAAAAAGGGAGCCGCTGGAACATGTTGGAATTTTTCGTTAATGTTACTAGTGGTGTACTATCTACAATTATGTAATCCTTGCAATAATATGTTAGGAGATTTTTATTGTATCTACCTAGCCATGAAGAAAATGAACAACATTTAGCTCTTCCAGTAGGTTTTGAAAACACACTTCCACCGCCACTTTCAAGCATTCCTCCAAAGATAAACCTGTTCTCTTTTTAATTAAGGAGGTTAAGGCTTCAGGATTTATTCAATCGACAATATCCCTTTTTCATCCCAAAACACCGTATTCACCAACCTTGGTAACGAATCTTTACGGATGAACCTTTATGGATCCTTTATGTATACTTATTTGCGAATTGTAAATGACTGACTTTTCTTATTATATAAGTGCTTTTCTGCATCTATTCAATCGACAATATTTCTTTTTCATCCCAAAACACCGTAGTCACCAATTTTGGTAGCGATCCTTTACGAACCTTTATAGATCCTTTATGAATCCCTTATATATACTTATTTTGTTCATGGATCGCAAAGGTACACCCGCGCCTTATCGCCGGTTACAATTTTTACTAAAAATACTTTACGCCCAAGTTTTCGCAACGATGTTCTACCTGAATCTTGCCATTTTCTGTCAAATAAACCTTTGTAAAAACAATAACCTTTTGACATCTATTTGACGGTTATAAATCGCCAACATTCATACATTACATATTTTTTCTTGGCCAGGTAGATCTCTCTTCGTAGCAAACAGTTAAGTCTCCAATAGTGTTGTATCTGATAGTTCCTTTCCATGACAAAGAGTATTTTTCTGGATCCAAAGTAGTTGTATATTGTGAAGACCTTATATGGTAAGAGGCATGTTACGAATAAACGGGCTCCAGCACATTATCTCCGCCGAGATCGGTCGTTTATTTTTAAACCTATTCTATTCACTTAGCATCTTTTTCTTTTACAAATCTCTCTCTTAATGGCTTTCTATTTTGCCTGTATTGTTCAGTTTCCTCCTATTTGACTATTTTTTTACCCTTACTTCATCGAACCACGTCCTTCCTAGTTGACCCCTTGCTTTATCCCTAGTTTACCCCGTCTAGCTATTCGGGCTTCTGGCATCCTTCTCACGGATTGTATCACAGCGATTGTACTTTCTCTGTGCTGCGTTTCTGAATTTTTCTTTTTTTTGACTTATTTTTGATTCTTCGCAAAAAATCTCTTTTCTATGGCTGATTGTACTTTTGTATCTTTTTTCTTTTTTGTTTTTTGATTTCCTTCCTTTCTTTTATTTCTTCATCTATCCTTCCATCTCCAACGCCAATCGAAGTATTTGAATTTTTGTACTTGTCCCTGGTTTCTGTTTCTTACCTTTATTACATGTTGTTCTTTCTGTATTCCTGTTTTCATTTATGCATGGCTGATTTTTATATTTGTCTTTTCCGACGCTTTCTTATTTATTTACTATATACTAACATTTCTTCCATTTTCCAATAACCTGTTTTATCGCCGTAAAGAATACAGAACCTAGAGAGAGGATGCATCTCTCCCCGAGACCCAAGGTCACTTTCACGAAGCTGAGTGCTTTTCAGCATTTTGAATCCATTCAAGAAATATGTGCGACTTGACGTGATTATAGGTGCGGTCCGTTGGTGCGCTGGCGGAAAATGGACAACGTCTTGTCACCATGCCGGTGGTTGCAATGGTCCTTCGTCGCACTCCTGGCGATAGTGACCAGCTTCACTCCAAACACTTTTATAAGTCACACAAACCGTTATTTAGGGTGTGGTTAACGACGTTATTTCGTGGGCCGCTTAGTGCACATTTGAACGGTATAACAATGGTGCAATACCGCGTAATTCTCCATACTGCTCTCTACGGCTCTTTTGGCCACGAGGGCACGTCAATTATACCTTCTTTCAAAGGACAAAGACCTATATACCTTCTATAGACCAATTCATTATTTGGTTTGGCTGAATTTAATAGCGACAACCTAAGATAAACAATTTTACGACTTGATACGTTAATATTGATATGATATGAATTGATATTTATCGCGTATAATCTTGGAAAAGTACCATAAACAACATTCAAGTATAAGCAATTCAAAAAATACCTCCTTTCAACGCAAGAAACCAATCCTAGCAAACATTTATTGACACGTTGTTTACTTCCCAAAACTACAATGAAAACTACAATAATCTCGCTCCATTTCGAATTTGATGCGGGTAGAAAGGACGCGGCAGAAGGTGCTTCTCCGCGACGGAGACCGTCCAACAATGAACTCCTCTCCATTCGAAACTAATAGATCCGAAAACATTTAATCCATCCGCCAGGCCGAACGATGCCGAAACCTTTCAGCGTGATTAAAGAGCAAATCTTCGGTTAGATGGCGCGCGAACGCTACGTCATAAGCACCGACTGTAGGAGATGGAACTCGTACGATCGGAAACAATAGCGCCGGCTGTCGCGAAGAAGGAACTGGAGGAAAGCATCACAAAGTGAAGCGTCCGCACGGGAAGAATGCATGAATTGGCGTATCTAATTAAGATGGGAGGAAGTGCTTATCTGTTTTGTCTGCTATTGTCTTGGACGCGTTCGTCGACTGTTTGCGAGGATGTTGTCCTTATTAATGGATCTCATTTTTCGAGATAGATAGGAACGATTTTTACGGCTAGATTCTCTCAGCGCTGGCGGCAAAGGGTTTGTTGACCCTTTGAAACCAAGGTGATGTTATGCTATTATTAAGTGGAATTGAAAGTATACGAAAATCAGCGATGAAGTACTGTGAAATCTTCATAAATGCATCGATTTTACATCAAATTACGTTACTTCCGGTCAAACCGGAAGTTGAAATAAATCTGCTTGTACTTTCTAAAAAGACGCCATCTTCAGCGAAATAGGTCTGCAAATCTACAATTGTTGAACCTACTTCATTTCTAATACAGGGTTAACGTAAGCTCATCCTGTACCACCCTATTTGTAACAACTCAAAAAACTATTTTTTCCCCCAGCTCACGATCTTCACTCGCCTTCCTGGATATCTTATCTCCTACGATACGAGGATCATCTCCTTGCTCCCCTTCCACCTTTTTGTCGCTTGATTTCTCTTTCGCCGTTCGTTTTGATCTTATTCCGATTCTCGAACGGCAACGAGACATCCAGAAGAGTTCGACTACGCGCCGTCTGGCCGTTCCGTCGGCGTCCGCGGGCATATTTATAAAGATATTCCTTTTACTCTCGGGCATAATCCGCGTCAAGGCAACGAATAAATAGTTTATGGCGGAGCATTACGTCCAGTCGAGTGGGCAAATGCGCAGAGAGTGGAGGATATCCCCGGCTCTATTTGGGCGGAAAGCCGGTCGTCGTTGCTGGAGAAACTGAAGTGAAAGACTATACATAGGAGCGCGTTCCCCAAACGTGCAATGTCAATCTTCCCATATTGGTGGCGGTGATACAATCTTGGACAAAAAGAAGAATCGCACCGTAAAGTGTTGGATGATTTTTCGCCTTTTCTTGCGCAAAATGTTTGAGGTGAATACAGAGAGATTCAAGAAGAGATCTTGGTGGAACCGTACATTTCTGTAATGTACATTTGTCATCTCCGTAGTTCTGGCTACGTGGCTAAAAAAAAATGTTTGCGAACATGTTGATGTGGCGAAAAAGTAAAGTCCGATTTTGTAACAACACACCGATCTGTCATTCGAAGCCTATAGCCTATGCGGGGATCGTTCCCCTTCCAATCCTTATGAATAATCCTTATCAATGAGCCAATAGCGGCAATTTTCTAGCTTATTCACCGAGCCGTCATAGTCAACATGGTTGCGCTCTGCGAATTGTAAACATTCTCCGATGTTACATTCATCTCTTAAACAATCGTTAACTTATATTGATGAAATGTTAAATCCAACCAAAAACGAGCCTCACCGGAGCGATGCTCATCTCTAACGCGCACTTCTCAATATAATCTCTCGCACTCTGTCTATGTTGTTTGGTGTCCGTGCAGTACGAAGAGCACCTGGTGTTTCTTGTTACACTTCCTCTGACCCCACCCTAAACTTGTTGACCCATCTCAAGATAGACGTTAACTTCGTGACAAGCTTACGAGAACATCAAACGGTATATCGCCAACCTCTATTTTTCTCAAAATTAGCAATTGGAGGGACATCGTCGTAACGATATTGACTATCACGAATATTATTTTCCCAGCATCAAATATCGTGACTTGGATGCCTCCCTTCCCTTTCATATGTGCCCCCATCGTCAATCTACTGGCTAATTCATGAAGGCTTATCGTTTTCACCCACGACCGTACAATCACAAACGCTGCGAACCAACTAGCGCATGGGTTACTCGCGGCTGCATCCCGTCAGAGGTCACTGCACCCGCCGTCTTTTCTCCAGTATAAATTGGCAGACACACATACATACTTACGTGCACATGCAAGCGTGCGGCAAACGGGTGGAACTCGGCGAACGAGCCTTAGTTCGAGCGAACTAGTGAACGGAGTAATCTCATCGCAGAACGGGGGAGAAACGGTGTCGGTTTATCCGATGCGCCGCGATGCCGTCGGAAAACTTCGCCCCGAGATCAACATTCGATTAGGGCCGGATATTGTTGTAATATAAGTGGAGGATGGTCGTGCTTTTGGAGGAATTTAAAAGTTGAAAAATGTATCACGTGACGCTGGGGCGACCTCGGCTTTAGTCTTGAGGGCGAATGCATTTCTCGTTTAATGCCCTGTAAGCGGTATTTTCGCGATAATCCCAGCGATAAAACGGAAATTTAAATTAGAAATGTCTAACTTGCTATCCGTTAATAATTTTTGATATTTTTTAGAAAGTACAACGTTGGTAGTATGTATTATCATCTCATCATATCTTATCATCCTCAACTTTCTTAGTTGTTATCTTTGCCATATTGTATTTCGACGCCGCCGATCATTTCGTTTCGATTTAACGCTAATACCTTCGTTGCCGGCATTCCGGCTTCTCGTTTAGCCAAATTGTATATGGCCATTTTGTCCAAGAAAAGCGCGAGTTAACAGCTTGCGCTGAACCAATGCCTCCTTCTTATCGAGGAACTCGAACAGCATTTAGACAAACGGCTGCTGCTGTAAGAAAAAGTCCGGCGCACCAAGATGAAGATCCCGAAGATTATCGGACTTCTATATCCATTAATCTGGCGGAGAAGTCAATTCGATACCGGACAAAAGAAATGTATCTAAATATTGATTATACGCCTTAAGATGTTCTAAGGTTCGTTTCATCTACGAATGATAACAAGCGTGCCGCGTTACGTAGTAACTACGTAACGTAGTATCTACTGAATGTGACCAGAAGAAGAGGGTTAAGATTAGAAGACCCGGTCATCGCGAGGATTCGGCGGGAAGGATTGAGGCTCTCGTCTTTTGCCTAGCTCTACGAAGTTGGACAAGCAATTTTACGGAGGCACTAAAGCCGCACATCACTTTCTCTTAGACACATTGGATCTTGTCAAATACAGAACGGCAGACGACCAAATTTACAAAATACCCAGTTTCCGCTACAACTGATTCTTTTTAATGGAACACTCTGTATTTTTATTCGCCTTTCTCTAATCTATATCAATTTTTTTTTTATCAGCATAAATTCTTTCTAACTCTCTTCCTATTAATCGTATAAACATATAGGAACTCATCAACTCTCTGTACATACAACGTCCTTATTTACCGACAAGGCCGTCAACTTACTGCGGCAGAATCCCAACCGATCTTCTCGTCCGCCGTACGTTTTTGATACATGAAATTTCTAGCGTTGCCAGAGGGGTCAACATGCCATTGTCTTCGCGCAGAAATGCCGCCCAAACGGTTAACTATGCTGTGTAGATGGGTAACATTAAATGGTCGTTAGCCGTCCGGATATGCGACCGTTACAAACGTAGAAGAAAAAGGGAATTAATACTGTACAATTAGATCTAGCGGAGGAATTCGGGAGATATGGATATGGCTTATTTAATTAATCGGAGATGCAATATTCAAGATTAATTCGAAACGTTCAGAAATGATAATAAAGATAATTGGAGTTTCCTCGACGCTATTGTACTATTTTGACGGCCATAATGTTAAAATTAGCTTTCCTGGCTTTGAAATAAAAAGGTTAAAAATAAAGCTGCCGGCGTGGCGTCCAGTTTGCTGGACGCAGAGTTTTTTTTTCGAGGTGAACCGCGTCCACGCGTTTACCAATGCATTTAAATCGCGGTATTATTAAATCGTGAGCTATTCTGAACGTCCAGTGGGGCGTGTACCTTGTCGAAAGAGCATTCGCGGGGACGCTACAACCGGAATATATTTGGAATAAAGATAACTCGGCTGCTAATTCGGTTTGGTCGTGTCTTCCTTATGCGGATGTCGATTGCATGATGGGTAATGGTTTAGTTGTTATTTACTTATATTTTTATTGTGCTTTCGTATTATCCGCTAAACTTAATTTTTCAAATAACCCGTACAAAGAACATTACCGAATAGAATTTAAATGGCAAAAACGTTCACCAGAGTAGCATTTTTGGCTTGTGTAATAATAATAACAACCGCTTGACAATATCTTCGTTAAACACCTAGTACCCATAAATGGCGATTGCGTTTTCGCCCGCGATAAAATGCTCATATACGGTGTGTTCCGTTAAAAAACGTCGATTCGTTCGAGTTGAATACGCCCTGTATGCGATAAACTAAACTCTACGTTGCTACTGGAAAATATTAAGTCTCCGTTGCCTTCGGTAGAGGTGTGCGCGGCGATGTGATTTCAAAGGGAACCTTGCAAAAGGAGAAAGACACAAAAATCAAAATAGCGCAAAACCAGGTTATCGTAGCGGTAGGAATCTTAACGCAAATCACTTCGTTGCAGTCCGTGGAATGCGAGAGGGCAATAGAAGGTATTGCCATTCCCTTAACGATATCGAAGTCGGTTAGGACTTCCGATATAACCGGAAGTAGCACGCGGTGTATGCAATGTTTTGTAGGGTCTGTAAATGGCTAATGTTATTGCTTGTAATAGATGAATTTGATGCTTTTTTACGGCTAAGCTTTTGGGATACTTCTGGGTTGATTTTCGCAGTTCAGCAGATAAAGATCAATCATCAGCCAAGACCTTGAACAACTCATCATTTTATAAGAAAATGATGAGTTTTGGAAGGTCTTGACCTTAGTGATTATATGTTATGATAGGCAACCGTCAGATAATAGAAAGTTATCAGGCGAAGGATTTGCAGATGAAGGTTCCGGTAGCCTGTTAGATAATTTACCAGGAAAACGGTAAATTAGGACAATTAGGTAAATAGGAACGGTACAAGAGATGATGGTGAGGAAGATATTTCAGATAACGTCCCGCTATCAAATAAACCATCGACATCGTGCAGATAAGAATAAAGACCTCCCGTTTAGGTGATGAGGTTTGAATGTTTTGCTACGGACGAAATTGTTACCTATCAGCAGAGAGTTATAGATATGTGCTGCGATAAAGAACTGTCCGATCGCTCTCAGATAACTCACGGCGAACTTTTGTTGCTGGTGTTCTCTGGCTGACATCGTAATGTTAGGATACGACGAAAGACCATCGGAGAAAAGCTAGAGGAATTCCGAAGAAGATCTCAAAAAAGAAAACGTGTTAAACTGATGATGATGAATAATGAGATGATTCGTGCAGAGAAATTAGCTAAACTGCGATCCCACGTGGACGAAATAGGATCAAAGCATGGCCTGCTAGAGGCCCAAACCAAAATAACCTAACGATCCGCATACATTCTAAACTTTACATGCGCTTCGATACAATATTGAGATAATGCAGATAATAATAAAAATGTTCATTATTAAATAAAACAAACGCATTTTTACCAATCTAACAAGCGCAAAACCGATAAGAAATACGTAAAAGAAAGGCGCAAACCACAAATACACCGTTTCGATAAACCTAATTCTTACTGACATAGAACCCATTACGAAGTAGTCATTTTTCACATTCGCTTACAACAAAAGCAAAACGAAAAGCAAAAAAGGATCGCGCCGCCGCGTGCTTTTTCTTTCTTTTTTCAGCGGCCTTTGTGAGAAATCTCGTAGATATCCGTGTGTATGCCGCAGGTTCAATATTATTGGATAGGAACAAACCGCAAACGGGATTTTCATCAAGTTCCAAGTTTCCGCACGACCGACTTCCGCACGAGTACTACGGCAAACCTTGACTTTTTAAGTTTCCATATATACGGTCTCCGGCGAACCCTCTCGTGTTCGAAACGATATTTACAATAGCAAATATATCGAATGTGGTAAAACTAAGAATAATATGTCAGGATATATTCTCCCTTCCTGGTGTATTTTCCCTGAAAGTTCGGCGCGTATTGCAATCATTTTAATTCGTTAAATGGGATCGAACAACAGAAGCGTATTCTAATTTATTGACGACAAATGCATAAAAAAAATGAATGTAATGACCGTATCATTAAAGTTTCTCATGAGAAGTTACGAATTTTTTAAGGGAACAAAGAGGTCATTTCTATACGGTGATAAGAGGATACAATTTGATCATTTTTTTTAAATAAATTAAAAGGAAGAAGGCCAAAATTTGACCCTTGCGGAGACAAAATTAAATGTTACACCAAATATAGTTTGATGTGCGTGTTAAAGATGATCTTAATCAGCGTAAGCCGAGAAAACAAAAGAACTTAGTTCATGGGAAAGAAGTGTTGCAACGCTGAAATGCATTTACGCGGTTACCTAATAATTAACCAGGAATTAAGGCTGCTATACGAGCCGACCTGTAACAATGACAAATGCGTACGAGAAGTCGCTGTATACAGTATCCGCCCATCCTTGGTTATCCAAGCTTCCACTAAGATACTGACGAAAGCAGACTAAATTTATCGTTGAACAACGTCCAGTTATGTATCCATGCTGATGCAGCAATATGTATTATTTTATATTGAAACAGAACCTTAGCAGAATCACTCACGGCAAGGTAAGGAGAAAAAAAAGCAAATGCTTCTACCTACCGGGCATCATCAGCGTAATCCCGAGCGTATTTTTCAACACCTAACATTAGGATTTGCCTCGCAGTTCATATCACTTCCGCTCGAAACAACGAGTGATATGAACCACAGCCACAGACAAATAGTGTTGTTATTTATGGAGGAGGACACGCTAGGAGCCACGTTAATGACGTAGGATGGGCAGAGCTGAGGTGCTCTTCTCTTCTCGCATTGCTTCAGAAAAGTTATTATCACCTTTCTTGTAGATTGCAACGATCCTTGCTCGTCTCTATCTTTCTGGGAAATTAATAATTTTAACAATAAGCTTGTTTAGAACAAAACGAGCATCTTCGGACAAGGTCTTCAGCTGCCCGTTAAAATATCTTGGGTCATGGAGGAGACTGACTTGCTCGACTGTGAATCCAGCTTCGTCAGTAGTAATAGTCTAAAAGAGGACTCTTATTCCTCTGTTATTCTCTAACTGTTTCTAACTAACTGTTGTCCAACTTCTGGAACTGTTATTCCTCTATCTAGGCGCTTCTTCTATCTATTTTTTTTTGTTTCTGTAAGCTGCCCTTTAAATTCTAAATCGCAATTTTTACCAAGACTTCGTCCTAATGAGACTAATACCGCTTCATATCCACATTAAGAAACAATCTGTATTGAGTGCCCTCAAGCTAAGGAGAATGAAGGGAATTTTAAAGGGTATCTGAGGATCCTTGAAGATCCCAACATAAATTACCTGATGTATATTGCAATACAATTTTGATCGGCCTCATAAGGTGAACATTGAAAGCCAGTAGCCTCAAATTGAAAGAAGTACCCTATATAATACAGCTCAAGAATAAAAGGTGTTGGAACAGCTATAGACATTAATGCATCTAATTACCACGTAAAGATGGCTCATCGACATATTTCAATTCTTTAAACTTGTGCATCTTACAGAACTTACGAGCTACGAAACAAAGATGCGAGGCGTAACCACAGCTATATTCGATGACAGTTAGGCAGTTCCAAAGTGCGGGTAGGCTATCATCAAACTATCTACTCGCCCGAAATTGGGATATAAAGGTCACGTTAACCTGCGACGGGTCTCAAGCCATCAAGGGAACGAAGGCGATGAAAGGTTAAACAAGCTGGCTAGGGAAGCAGGCAACATGCCCTTCATTGGTTCTAACGCTTTCTGTGGCCTACATAAAAAAAAAATAAGTAAAAGTAAAGAAGGATAATTGTGCTGGAGGACCAAGATCCTAGAGTAATATTATGGTTTCTGTTGATTTATTGCTGTTATTGGACTTCCTTGCCTTGTAACATCATTTATGCTCATCCATCCTTCACGAAACTGAATAACCCAATAAACAACTGTACCAAATTGTCGAATTTATATTTACTTATTAATCAAGTAAACTAATAATTTTATGTTAATCTTCCGATTGCTTAAACCTGCATTATCGCAATTGAATGTAAGCTTTCTTAGGTAAAAATGGTGAATTTTGGAAGGTCAATAAATTCCAAACAGTTTAGCAATTATCTGGAAAAGAAAATCAAAATCTATATTTCCTTTTAAAGGATAATATCTTCAGTATTACAAAGGATGTCTTAGGTGAAAGGTATCTGCCTTAATTAAGTTTATTGATTTCGGTTAACAGCAAAGATGTATCACTGAATATACCGTCTTAAGGAATTATTGATATTAAGTCGAGGCAAATGCCCATCTACATCTACCAAGAGTAAAGAACTCCGGGCCGTGATTAATTGAACTCTAATTTTCAGTGTTCACGTTATCAATAATTACTATTGATAAGATTTTAAAGTAAACTTTACATTAAGTTAGCAGCTTAAAAGAGATTACAACAGTGCTGCTAACTTGTGAGTTATTATTTAAGCATGTCGCGTATATTATTTAAAAATGGTATAAATCCCGCACCAAATTCAAGTAAATAAGATCCTTAATCCTTTCGTTTATTCACAGTGCAAACTACATTCAAAGAAGTTTTATCTTCTTTGCCTTTTTATAACTTTAATACGCTTTTTCCTTTTATTAGCGCTCGTCGTGATGCTTCATTTGCCGCCAGAGGTCATCGTGCACTTTACTACTCCTCCATGTAAACACCGCGTGAAGTGGCGCGATGAAAATTAGTCCCGTCGTTGAAAGAGAGAACGAACCCAACGTATTTTCGTATGATGCGGTCGTTTCGGACAGATCTATTATTCATTTATAATACGGTACCCTCCTATGTAGTGTTGTTTACCCTTCCGACGACTTCGGAACCATCCAGCGCGTCCGCCATATCTGCAGCCACCATATCCGTACCCTTTGGTGCGGTGCGTCTCGACGACAGTGACAAATTTTTAATCTTACACTTATACCGAATTAATAAAGCATTAATTTTAAAAGCACCCGGCGGCTCCGTGGGGCTGGAGGGAGTCCTACGTAACTCCCTCGAGCGGGACAGGGATAGCCGCGGGCACGGATCCTTTATCCCGAGTCGTTTTTGACCGTTGCGAGGGTGTCCACGGACGCCCGATGGTTATTTGAATCCCCCCCTGTAACCGGAAGCCAATTCCTACCACCCCCGTCGTTTGTCATTCGTGTCTTCGTAGTGAAAACATGCGAAAGGGTTTTGAGGGCGTTTCGTCGGATGAAATATCGATAAGTTTTAAAATTGGCTATTAATATTTGAGAAATGCATAAGGCCGTGCGAAATTCGACAAAATTCGAAACAAAATTACGTCTGTTGTTTCCTTTTCTTAAAAAAAAAAAAACAAGCCATTTTTGTGTTGCCATCATGGCAACTTGGAAACTTGGAAATCATGGTCTCCATGATTTCCAAGTTTGTCGCGGGTCGAATATGTATAGGATATCATTGGTGGAAGAATCGATAATTCACGACAAGCTTCGCAGACAACACGAGGTCCTAATCGTCCGGGAAACGATAAGACAGGAGAATATTGATGATTGATGACCTTATCTTTCCTCTTATTGTTGTGCAACCTTCAAACGATTCTCCTCCACTTTACGCTGAAAATATATGAGAGCAGACAAAAGTCGCAATTCCAAAGCAAACGAGAGAAAGAAAGAGTAAGAATTGGTTGGACAAAGAATATACATTAGCGAAAAACAGAAAAATCTTAAGACTGCTGACGTCGTAGAACGACCATGAAAGTAACACCCGAAATATGAGAAGGTGGCAGAAGAAATAAGAAGAATATGTAGCGGGAAAAGGGGAGCATAATGGAAGAAGACTAAAGGGAATTGAGATCCCAAAAGAAAGGAACAAGAAAAGAAAGAATAGGCCAGAAAAGACAAACAAGAAAGAAACGCTATTAATTGGGCACGAAGGAAACCAGGAAATGAACCATGCCACCGAAAATGACGACAAAGACAATGAAAAAAAATTTGAGAATGTTACTAAAGAGCTCCAGAATAACAGGAAACCAAGCGAAAGTGAAATAAAAGCGGAACCATTGGAAAAGGGAGGAGAACAAGTCAAATCAATGTTACCACGTGTAGTAAGAAGTAGATTAAACAATTAAAAGTTACTAAGTTAACGACGACGGCCCCAAGAAGTACAAAAAGCAGAGTAATATGGAAGGACTTAAGCAAACAGACCATCTACCCACAATACTCTTCAATTTGGTATTAGAAACAATTATAAGAAGTAGCAATATAAGGATGGATGGTTGGATACCCGTTAACGTTTAGCCTTTGCGAGTGATCTAGCCTTAACAGCCAAAGAGGAAAAATACTTCGAAACATAGAAGCTGAAGCAAGAAGAACGCGATTGTAGAGCAGAAGAAAAATAAAAACACGATAACGGAAAAAAAATGGGTCGACAAACCAAGAAAAGGCGAAGGTCCTTAGAAGAGCAAAATCAAAAAAAGTAAATCAATTAAATAAATACTTCGAATACACCGTTTATACATCTTCATCTTCATCACAAAAGAGTCAAAGACTAAGAATGATGTAACAGTATGTTAAAACGTAGCAGCGCATACATATACACATTCTTTTTAGAGACGATCGAAACGACAAAACTTCCCCCGTCCTCCGCTAAGAAATCCATACGGACGCAAAGATACTGCAGTATAAGACAGCGACGGCGGCGGTGGTAGCGGCGACGGTGGTGGTGGTGGCGGCATACAACGGTTTCATGAATGGTTGCAATATTCGGGGAATCAATAGTGATGTGGCGGTTGGCGGCGCATTGGCCCGCGTTGCCTAAAGATCGGCCATCCTTGTCTGTGCCGTCTCGTCACGGATGGTGCCGTCTCCCTTCGATTGAACGACGAGTTGTTTCGATTGTCGACAAACAGTCCGCGTATACAGATGTAATGCGAAGTGTTACAGTAAGATATATCGGACTGCAAAGAATAAATTGATTCGCGGAGAGAAAGATTTCTGTAAATCGGAAAAATATATCTTGCGCTAAATAATATCGCAAAGCATCCCGTTGTCCATTATTAAACATAACAAGGGCCCCCGACTATTTAAAATAGGATAAATATATGTTAATGGTATGAATAAAACAACGCGATTAATTGAAGGGTGATCCGTTCCTACAGACTCCGTGATGTAGTCGATTTAGCGCGCCTGAGAGCCGCAGGTTCAAATCCTATCGGAGTCAATGGAAGTTTTACTTTATTAATTAACTTATTACTACTACTTAACTACTTTACTCATTAAATAATGTGTAAAAAAGGGATCGTGGATCTATTCGAATCATTCGTATCCGTTTCAATAATCTATCAAATGTAAAAGAACAACAAAATCGGTTGAACGTTGATCAACAATCGGAAATGCTTAACACTAATCACCCTATTGACATAAGCAAGTCGATGATGACGAATTCAATCGGTGCAGCGACAATTGAGGGGCGCACACAAGTAAATAGATCACCCAAAGGATAGGTAAGTATGCGAGAATGTTGCGACCAAATGTTCGGCCAAACGTGTAGCGAGACAATCCATCCGTGATCAGAAGCGAACGTTGCGCCAATTCCCAATAAATTAACATTGTCGAACTAAATAACTTTCAAAATTTGTTGATAACATCGTGGATTCTTCCTTTAAAGAGTTTTCAGGATTAAAGACAACTAATAACTTTCGATTGCGTGCTTCATTCACGCTAGTTCTCCTTTTGAAGAATTCTACTTTTCTTCGCATTAAAAGATCTAACAACAGATTCTAAAATGTAATAAAACGTTTGAGTTGGCAGATGATGCTGTCTTGAGAGGAAGTAGTGATGAAAATCTACAAGCTAAAGTGGAAAGTGTAGAACGGAAAGGGCTGATCTAAATAAAATTAGCGTGTTAGTGGCACTTATCGAGTACACGAAGTATATGAAGAACAAGGAGATGGTGTTAGATGCAGGCGGGGGGATTGAAGAAAAAAATCGCTGAATAGAAAAAAGCAAGTTCCGGTATCAGGATACAGAACAGTAATGCTTGGCCACGTCCCTAGATGCGTGCGAAACAAGTATTGGCGAAAAAGCTGAGCAAAAGAGGTCACAGGTCATAGAAATAAAATATCTGTGAAGAGTGATAGAGCTAACTTTGATGACCTTCTCAGAAGATTGGCAGCCCTATCAATTGGTGAAATTAAATTAATTTAAATTGACGATTTCACCACAAAGGGCTTCTACCCATTTTGCATCTTCTACCATTTCTTTTTAGTAATTTTAATACAAAATTTACAGTTAACAAAAAAAAAAAAAAAAAACTAAGCTAGATTAGTTTTACAAACCAACCACTTCAGCTCGTCGTCTAAGCTTTAAATCTTCTCATCCCTTGGAATATAGAAGTTATCTTGCCGTACTCTTAACATTTCACACCAATTAATCGCGACAGGAAACGTCTTAAACTCGTTTAAGACATTCTAAGTCGGGACAATTGTCCTACTTCTCTTACTAGTAAGTTACTAAATTCTTCCCCTAGATCAAATGTTATCGTTGCAGGCGATCCAGTCTTGACAATACTACTCAACATCTCACCTTTTTGAAGCTCCATTGGCAAGATTTCTAAGTTTTTTAAGGGATGCAATAATTTGAAAATTGTAACTTATCCGCTTAAAGAATTCAACGTTTCTCCGCCTAAGCTTAAGCTCATTGTAGCAAGTGATAACTGGCATTCCATGGTTTTATGCACTCATCTGATGAGGTAAGGATACTTAAGTTATTCTAAATGTACTTAATCATTTTTTTTTAATGCTATAAATAAATTGTAAGTAGAAAGCTCTTGTAATTCACGCTTTTAATTGTAATAATTAACTGAGAAAGAGTGCAAAAGCTCATGCGAAAGATGTTAATAAGGAAAATACACGAATTAGGCTATTCTAACGTTTCGACCTTTCTAATTGGCGGTACTGCGTTACTTCTGCTCAGCTCTATTAATTATAATCTAATGAAAACCACCACGTAAGTACACCTACACTTATTCTAACAATTCTATCAATAACTAGATAAATATAAGTAAAAGCCATAAAAAATATAATAGGTACTGAAAGTCTCCAGCAATAAATTGCTAATAAATAATCCTAGTGGAAATCCTGAATTTATTCCAGAACTTCTAAGTGCAGCATTTCCTTAACCAAAGCAACAACAACAACAAAAAAAGCAGATATCCGATATTCCGATAATATGGCCTCCTCGTATCCTTCTCCCCTGTTACATCCCGTCGCGTATGCGGCAGCAAAACGTCTATAAATAATGTTATTAAGTTAATGTAGCCACTCGGGCTTTTTTTTTGTTCGCTTCCGTGGTATAGCATAATAATTATCCATCCGACTCTTCGAGTTTTGGAGGGTTCGAATAGCATCGTTATGGAGCAGGGGCGGTTGATGGAAATACTACGCTTTGCGTTTTAATTCTACACTCTCTTCAAGGCCGTCCCGTAGAATCTACGTATTTCGAAACATAATAATTATCATTTCCAGAATGCTACGTCCGTGTAATCTAAGACCGTTATTTTCTGCACGCGGTTCTATTAAGGACGATCGGAGTTAAACGATGTAACAACGTGGATTTCGATTTTCATCGTTTTATCTCGTTTTTTTTTTTTTATGAATTGAAATGATCCTCCTTGCATCCTATTAGTTGAATATAGTCGAATATTCAGCTTGTTAACCAATGCTAAGTTAGCTTAGCTTCCTCACGGTATTAATGGAATAATTTACGACAAACGCAACAAAAGGAAAGAAAAACAATTATTCTGACGCATGGACATGTTTCTGCCTATCCGGCGTCATCACCGTGGTTTCGAGGATAATTTTTCATCTCTACCTTTTATCGCTGTCGCCTCACAGATAATTCCACAACTTTCAAAATGACAAACTCAACATTTCTTAGCACCCTCTGGTGGCTGATATGTGCATCATGGTGAGTCATATCGGAATATTCACATGCGTGGTTACCCAAAGCGCTACCAGCGTCGCCATCTCATTGTTCAGCAATCAGAGAACTGCCCGAGGGATGTTTTGGGGACCAGTACCCGGTTTATGTCGCTGCTTCCTAAACGACAGGCTTGCGCTGCTTTGGCACTAGAGGGCGCCAAGAAATGTCGAGTTTGCCGTCATTCAACAGCCACAGAAGGTAGAGATAAAAAGTACTCTCGAAACCGCGCTGATGTCCGCGTGTTAGTATACTTTTTTCTCTCGTTTTGTTGCGTTCGCCGTGAATTATTCCATCAATACCATAAGAAAGCTAAGCTATCTTATCATTATATATATATCTGGTTATTGTTTCTAAGCATTCTCTGATGTGTTCTATTCAGTTTGTTGTTTATTGTAATCGTTTATTTTGTTGGTGAATTACTTAATTATGTCAAGTTACGTTGTGTTCACGTAAAGCAGTTGCTGCGAAATTAATGCAGCCCACCAATAAAAAATTAGTAGAAATCTATTTTTTCCAAACAAAAAAGAAACGAAAGATTTTTGAAATTGTTTAAAACTACTTAAGCCGTAAGTAAATGACAAAGATTAATAAAGCGTTAAAAAATAATATTTAAGATCGTTCATTCCTATTCCTCTTTGCATCCATGGATTCAATTTTCAAAGCCACCAACTCGATGCGACCATTTAAAGATATGCCGCCCCAAACCGTAACATCTCCACCTCCAAATGGCGCATGTGCGGCCATGTCTCTTTGAGGATGCCTCTCTCTACACCTCCTCCTCACTAAAGCTCTGTTATCGGAATGATGTAGAGTGAATCCCGGCTCGTTAGAGGAAAGGCGTCTTCCCTAATCACGAGCCTCCAACGGTACCAACGAGATTCGCAGCCCATTGGCGCCTATCGATCTTGTGTTGCCCAGGAAATGGCAAACATATAGCCTTTCTTTTAGCCCTCACACCAAATACGTATAACTCAGCTCAGATACATCCACTTCTGTAATTACACTAAGATCGTTATTCGACATCCTAGACGATTGAACGCCATTTCGTCTGATCTGGAGTCTTATATGCTAAACTTATGCAGAAGTTGGTCTCCTGTGACGAGCTCCATCTAACATTACCATTTTTGCGAAATCCTATTACCTCTGTTAATGACACTGTGAGGTACAACATAACTATCACAACTACACATCTTCACTCCAATGCGGCATTTTTAGTGCTTTAAGTAAGCATAAACTTAGTTTTAACTTAGCAACAAACCAACAGATATGTGCTAATGTTAATGCCAACCTTTCATCTTACGTGAATGGTCCTTTATTGACTATCCAGTGCCTTTAATAAGCATCTCATACAGTAAGCGATTTACGATCTTCAACAAACGTAGCACCCCTTGATGGCCAAATGCGCCAAATTTCAACAAATTACTCCGGCACGTCCTTTTATTTTAATCCGTTTGTATGTATTTACATCGCCGCATCTTCTTCCTCGATCGAGCGAGCCTATTCGCCATAGTGGCTGCTGCAATTTACCCTACAAAACGCGAAAGGCGCACGCCGAAAGGCTGGAAACGGCATCGTATTTTTTCACCGGCGCCGTTAAACCCGACCAAGATCGTTACGTACGGAATTATCGCGCACCGGAAGGGTTTGAAGGGTCGATATATTAACGGAAGCCGATGCAGTGGCGGCCGTGCTCGGGACCCGCTTCTTTCTCGCTTAATTGTCACAGTGGAAATTACGGTACGACATTTTTCACTTCGTCATGATCGTACATTTTTTATCTCGGCTCCGGTTCCTTTTTTTAAGCTCCCTTCCGCGCTGGCAAAGTGTCGGCAGTAAAACGGTGAAAAGATGTATATTTCAGCTAAATTAGGGCCGCTTTTAAAATACTAACGTAACGGGTTAAGAGTTACGCGACAATATATCTGCTGCTGGGTGCTGAAGGTGTGCTATTTAAGATAATGTAGCGTTGCTACTTGGCACAAAGTGTATGTTTTGTTTATTATTATCAACCAAACTATATTAACACGAGAAACAGTTTGGAGGTAATTTACAAATGCGAGACATGTTTAGTATTGAATGCTGAACGTCCTGTATGCTTCGAAGTCGTTTTAACGTCGTGTCTACATAGGACCAAGTATATGATTTAATCTCATATATCTGCATTAACCGAAAGAAATACAGGCTGTTCCATTTAAAATAACAAATTGGATACTTGTGTATTGATATTTATCGATCATTCTATATATACGAAAATATTTTTAAGAGATATTCTATAATAGTTAAAACGAACCTTAACTTCGTACCACTTACGTACAAGGTACAATTTTACAATTCCAATAGATCGAAACGCCCTATCGAAAAGAAGCTTGCATTTATTTAAACGTATATATATAGGCTGTCCCGTTGTATTTTGACTGATTCTGGAAGCTTGAGTTTTATACGTGTTGAGATTTCTTTTATGGCTTTTATGAATATGTGATTGCTTTCATAAAAACATTTACCGTTTTGAAATTTGGTCGCTGCAGCGCTGCGAGCGAGTACCTCCATGTGTTGGCAAACTACAGACGCCGTTCGACCGTGTTTACATTTGTTTGTGAGAATTGGAAATGCCTCCGCAGATTGAAAATACCGCCTACTGCGAAATACGCGCTGCGACTCGTTGTTTTAGTGCTGAAAGCGTCAAGACGGCTGAAGTTCATCGTTAGATCAGTACGGTGCACGAAGAAAACGTTATCGCCGATGGGATGGCACGGAAATCGTTTGGAGATGTTAAGCGTAACGACACGAATGTTCATAATAAGGAACGAACCTTTTGTCGTTACTGAAGATTCGGTGCGGAAAGTTGTCGAAAAAGAGGGAAAAAAACTATGCTCACGCTAGGTACCAAAAATGTTACCAGAGGTGGTACAATGAGGAATTTGTTGATCTTTTAAGCCGGATTGTGACAGGCGACAACGCGTAGACGGCTTACGTTAAATCGGAATCGCAACGGCAATCAATGGAATGGCGCCGTTCAGTATCACCGACAAGAGTGAAGTTCAGGCAAATTATTTCAGCCTGAAAAGTCACGTGTACTGTGCTTTAGGTAGTACAATAGTAATACAATAAATTCTGCGACTTATTGTGGGACCTTAAAGCAAAAGGCGCGGCGTCCACACGTAGGTAATCAAACTCAAGATCTCTTCGCATCATTTCACTGGATGCAACTTGATCTTCGTCCAAGCTAACGCCGCTTAAAGAAAGCTGACTCGCCGAGGCATTCAGCCGGTTCCTACCAACCAACTATGAATTATCCGTGCACTTATTGGAACGAGACCGATTAGTCGCCGAGAGGGGCTCTTTCATTCATGCTCACCAGGTTAGAAAAATTTCCGTCTCGACGTCTCAAACCAGCCGACGTGTAGGTCGTCGAAACGGCGGAGCATTGACAACTATCGACCAGTGACGAGCAGAAAGGAGGTGTCGCCTATAGATTTTTTGTCTCGTAGTCAGAATAAATTCAATGATGTATTGCGTTAGCTTAGAAAAAGTACACGGTGCAATACAAAGCAAAAGGCGGAGCATGCTGAGTGAGCGAATCAGTTTGCGTCGTGACAATGCTTCACGTGCCTAATCGAACTGAAAAACGTATCATCCGTTTGAAAAAAATTCTTGTTCCGCCAACGCCACCGTTTCATACTTCCGCGGTTGCCATGATCAACTGTATGTTCAAGAAGTCAGCTACGAATTGATAGACCATCCGAACTATTCGCCAGATCTAGCCTTCGGCTACCTTTTTCTGTTTGCTAGGCCCAAAGTGTTCTTTCGAAGGAAGAGATTTCCATCGAATCAGAAGCCCATCATATTCATAAGTGCCTATTTTGCAGAATAAGGAGCCAACTATTATTTGGACGGATAAACAGAAGAGGGCATCCCTGAAAAACGCGTATAAACTCGCAAGAGCACTATGTTGAATTCGACGAAAGCATGCTTCTTCTAGTGCTAGACTAGAAACTTAGTATGTTAGCCTCGTATAATCCTCGTTGTAGTATCATTTGGATATTTCCGAAAAGATAACAACCCAAAGACAGCTCGTATTATAAAAATTAAACCATTTTCACTATAACTGTTAATATTCGCGTTCATAAGCACCGTATAGTAGACGGCGTGACGGGACACGAAAGAAATCTGATGCTGGATATACGACTCCTTTCCCCTATTTTATCTCGGAAAGTTGGCGTACATAGTGCGTGTACTATTAGCCCTACTACGCCCTGGAAAACTTCGAAGTTAAAAAAAGAAAAGCCGAACAGCGGGGCGAAGAGAGAGGAGAGGAAGCAGAAAACCTTTTCGTATGCCGCGTTCGTTTTATTAAATTGCCGCATAGCGAGCATAAAGAAAGGAATAGCGGCGGGCAGGCCCTTTTCGTTCCGTCAAATAAAAATAAGATCGCGCGAATTTATGTCGAAGGCGATCGAAAAATACCAAATTCACTTTTAATATTGTTATTCGGGCGAATCCTGAAAAGCCGACGATCCGAGTAAGCCGCGGCGTACGGGGCTAAGTTAAAGGAACGGGTTGCGGAGGATATTGCGGAAAAAACGCACAAAAAGACACGAAGCAGAGACGACTATTTTTGTAATTATTATTGTAATGTAGGAAATTGATGAATTTTATCGAAAAGGTAACTCTAGGCTTATAAAATCGGATTGATTCGGTCTTTGCGAATTACGACAATTGTTACAGCAACCAGCAAACTTTAACAATTTTTACCTTCCCAACAAATACGTCGCTAACTTAACTCGATCGGGTCCTTTTATTTTTAGAAGTAGCATAATCCGAGCAATGCAGGGCGCATCTGAAGCACTGAGCTATTCTATGACCTTTTCGCTACAAACAAACAAGGGGAGATTGTGGATAATTTTCTTCTGGGTGGATGGCGGAGGAACCATTTCTTAAATTTTCCGAATACTTTACTATCCAAACAAATAGTTCCTCGCGCTTAGTGCGGAAGGGCTACGATTGTGTAAGAAGATAAGTCTTTACCGCTCCATTATTCACGCCGATTGCAACCTCTGTATGTTACCTTTAAAAGCAACGTGTAGCAAAGAAATCGACGTACTAGTACCCAAAATTTCCGCTCTTTTCAATAATCTCGAGATCAAAGATAAGAGAAACTTCACAACGTTTCCTTTCGTTTTCTTTATTGCATTTTCTCGAGAAACTAACCTTGAATCTTATATTTAATTCATCAAATATTTAATGTTAGATAATATCTACGTAGCAGATGATATATATCTATGTTTGTACGTTGGGTTGCCTATCTAACAATTTTCTAAGGCGTCTTCAATATTATTTGGTAAATATCAATTCTCCGGCGAAGTTCTCTCTGCGGCAATGTTTCGCATAGTCCGTCCGCGAAAATGTATCCTAGAAATTCTTCGCCTACTTCAATTTACTAATTCAATTCAGTTATTTGTTTACGCTACGTACAACCCCAACCTTGCGTATTCTTCCTTTTAAGTCTGACTCCGTTTTGGTCGTTTGCGCGGCCCGTTTCGGGGCAATGAATCCGCTTCGCGTGATCGCCGCACACAAAACTTTATGATTATATTGTCTGTTGCTTTGTGCTGCTCGCGGATATCGTTCGCCCTTCCATTTCGAAGGAAGTTTATCATCGCAGGCGGCATTTAATCTATTGTAATTTAAATGGAGAAAATCGATAGGAGGTCTGGCAATTCGTTCCTCTTACATACAACGCTGTAGATTGGATGAGGTACTGCAAGAAATTAGAGGATATATGTAAGGGAAGGTAAAAAGGGAAAAAGAAAACAAATTGATCTAATGTCTCACGAAACCAGCAGCTACTAATTTGCTTTACTCTGCCTTAACCATAAACTCGCGCAAGATCTATATGGATAATTTAAAGGATATTTAGCTCAGAAAGTATGCCATCTACGAATCGACAAATGTTCTCGGGTAAAATAGAAGATGTAGAAGACTATCGATTGGCGAGCTAAAGGGGAAGATAAAGGGAAGGTGAAGCAATGCAAAAGAGGTTTCGGTGAATAATTGGACTTTTGTGTAGACATGGTAAAATCTGGATACGGCCAGCCAATTGCGGAAACTGCTTTATGAAACGCGATCACGGGCTTTTTAGAGATGTTATTGTAGGCTTCCGTGATCGTTGTTTACTTTTCAAGATTTTGCGACGTAACATGCAGCAGCTCAGAAGAAGCTCCACAATACTATGCATGGACGTACTGTCATCAAGAATGCGCTTCTTCCTATCGGGCAATTGTCCGAAAAGGACAGGAATCAAGGATAAAGAAATCAAAAGATTCAAAGAGAGCAATAGCACGAAGTTTCGCAGAGAGGCCGCGATGGAAGACGTCCTTCGTACTATACTGATATATTCAGATCCAACAATTAATAATCATAGAAGCAAACCAGCAAAACTGCGGAATGAGGTGCTACCGGAAGCACGATCACCTTTACAAAATATACCGAAGGAGGGAAGGGCTGGTATGGAGATCGTATCGTAAGAGATTTCATTGGGTTTTCCTCAAAGAAATCCCCAGCCGCAATTGGTTAATTCTGTAATACGCTAGTTTCAGCTTTAACGTTGAGATGTCGATAGCAATCGTAAAAAGACGTAGATACATATATCGTCATACTATAAAAATGTAGGCTTCCACGGCCGGAATCGGCTAAAACGTTAACGAAGCAGATTAACAAAATGATTCTGTCCTCCTAAATTAGCAGATTCGTTACTAATAAAACCTCGAATTAAAATTTTATTCGTCGCCATTTACAATATGAACTAAACAATTGCCACCAAACGTGTATGTATCCAATTAATACTAAAGTAACAAGCATACGCTATCGATCAACACCTTAAAGAGTGTTCATGGCAATCCAAATTGAGGCTGTCCGATACTTATCGCTAGAGAGGACTGCGACGGGTGAAATTGTTGCTCTTTTGCGGCGACTGGACAGACTCGTGTCTGTTCGTCTCGTGAGGAAGGGTTCGTGCGCCTATCGGTTTCCCTGAGAGTCGGCAAAACACGTCGCTGCGAAATAGCGGCGGCTCCACCCGCCTTTCTCCTCTTTATCTATCACCTCGAGCGCGTAAGTATACGTAAGAGGCGGCTGCTCAACGTTAGAAGGATTAGAAGTGAGAAACCTATGCTTCACTCCCTAGCATGAAGATACACCGGTCTGGATGGATCCGAACTCGCATCGCTAATACAATGCGCACCGGCTGAAATTCGCATAATTTAGTTACGCGAAACATAATTATGCCCACCATCGCAGGAAAACCGCTATTCCATTGTTTAGGCGCAATTAGCAATTGTTCAAATTCTATACACGCGGGCCGTATTTCAAAGCGGAACGTTTATCGTGAACTTTGCGTACGTACACTATTACTTCGAAATGTACCCTGCGGCACGTTCGCACGACCACGTACGAGCGGTCAAACCCGAAAGTCTACACGGTGGTCGCGGCGTATTGGTCAATGATGTAGTCGATTTAGCAGATGCGTATGTATCTAACTCGATAACGTTCAATTACTATTCGTTTCAAATAGCACCCGTGAAACGTAAATAGAGGCTGCGCGCATATTTTTTTTTGCATAAATTAACATCCTTCGAGTCGATATTGCAATACGGGCAAAGTTTCCCTCGAAACGGTGTTAATCTTATTGTATTTGGCGTTGTTGTTGTTTCTATCTAGAAGTTATCTCGAATAATAATTAAAGGTAAACGGTCAATCGAATTAAAAATCACCGCTACTACGTACATATACGCCTCTTCGATACGATTTACTTACTTACAAATTTCTCAAGCCGATAACGTTACGAAACGAACGAACAGAGTGGGTCCTGCTCCGACGAATGGAGGAAAACGAGGACGCAGCTGCAAGATGATTTAGATAAAATATAATTGCCTCGATACCGCGACGCGGCCTAGCGGTGCGATACCGAAGCTACTCAATTTAAAGTTTAGCGTTTTATGTCGTCTTCGACGGCATAAATCGTGCCGCTTATTACTCGCCGTCTCACATTTGGCGAATCACGATGCCGTACGCAGAGACGAAGTTGAACGTTTCACGACGTAGATGGAGATAACGAACAACCCGATTTCGGAAAATTATGATTTTAATAACGGTTTGTCCCCGCGCACTTTTACAAGAGCAACTGAGTTATGTGCGTTACGATTTCGCTTTCTACGGATGCTCTAGTCGAAGGACCGATAGATTTAGGAGCGAATAGGATGGTAAACGGAAAATCAAATTTTCTTCTTAATTGATTCCGCAACGCTAGAAGACCGCCAACTTCTTTTGACACTGACGAAATCAGCTTCAGAATCCGCAGGCATCGTAGTAATCGATGCAGCCCTTTGCTTCCGGTTGTTGTTGTGTTATTTGGCGAAGAATTAAGTCGTGAAATTTCGTACGTCGTAAGGCCTCATAATTTTCTGATTTATCTAACAAGAATCTACAGCTGGTTGTGCCCTCTGGACGCATATTTTCGGCCATTTCAACAAACGTTGAAATGGCAAATGTTCTTTAAGCGCGAATTTTTGAATCTCGGATTTTTATCGAATTCGTAACCAAAGTGCCATTAGTTCAATTTTTCTGCATGCCCCGTATATATCTAATATTTATAATAACAATATTAACAATAATAACAATATTCGTAATCGGGCATCAAAAAAATAGTTAACCTAATAAAAAATTGCTAAAAATTATTAAAAAAAAAACATTTTTAAGTTAGTTGGTGGATCTATAAGTTAACTTGCAATGTTTGTTAATTGCAGTGCATCGGCAGAACATTCAGAAGTTTCGAAACAAGATTAAGAGAATTCCTCCGGCTATTCCCAATTTGTTAATAACTTACTAACAATTTCTCAGTAAACTAGAGGGAGCTTAGAGATTTTTAAACAACGAACTAACTCTTTTTGATACGTAACAACTCATGTTCTCATATATCCCAGAAAGTCGTCAAATTATTCAAAGACCTGCCAGATCCTTTGATAGAGATTGTTTTCTTCCTCTACTCCTGCTTCCTTCTTACTTTTTGAGCGGAAAGTTGCAATAAAAATAGCGCATGCAACATTCTTCACGAAAACGAAGAATTATCATAACTTAATGGTAATATTATTTCTGAACGGGTCCGTGGTCAAGTAGTAAGAGGACTTGCGCTTGACTGGGTAGAGGTAAACATTGTAAGTTCGAGTCCCGCTAGGATCAACAAATATTCTTAGCGGATCACCATTCATTAACAATAATAAGTTCATGGAACACTTTACGCGCACAACTTACACATTAAAAGGCTACCGAAGTTACGACAAGCTTCGAAGAGGTTATACACCCCGTTGGGCCGTCACCACACTTAAAAGATCAATCGATCTAATGTAATTTATAGGTGCGGTAAACAATTCCATGAGATAGTAAATAAAATTAAATTGATTCAGTTTATTTCTTCTTCTATTTGGTGCGCTCAGGTACCCACGTTTGCGACATTAAAATTTGCCGCCGTTAATGGAAATACGTTAATATAACATACGCCGTTCAAACCATGCCTATTCCAAATAACACAACGCAGCTTATACGTTGGTTGTTTACATCGTACCTACGTATATCATCATAACCGACTTCCGTCGCTTTTATACACTAAACAGAATGATCGCGCTGGACCCGTATACAGATCAAAACCTCTCCTATTCTACAGGCAGCCGTTCCACTCCACCGTTCTATCGGTGGTGTGGAAGAAGGCACGTGCCAGAGACACGTGACCGTCGGGTACCAGATGCGCATTTAGTTAATCAATCCAATAATAGAGGTACGGTTGATGCCGGTCTCTTTTCACCGTCCCAGGCCGGGTGTAGGCTTTCCTTTCCAGCTTTATTATTAATTTCTCTTTAATCCCCATTACCTTCGTATCCGTCAAATTGTATTGTCGCCGACGTAAACGCCTAAAGCAATAACATATATATTAATATTAATAAAAAAAGAGGGTATAAAGTCGCAAATAATAATAATAATAATAAAATAAATAAAAAATTACCGATAAGTATATAAAATAAAATAATATGTATATACTGGGTGACTTTTTAAATTTGAAACTTTTAAATAATTCGAAAAATCGAAACCGTTCGGCGGAGGAAATAAATTATTGTTAAAATTAGTCCCGCTCTCTACCACCTTGTAGGTTGGCTGAAGAGTAACAAAAATCTTAAGTAGGAACCGTTATATAATTTTGCAGATTCGGAAGAAATAGCAGGACTTGCCTGAAACATTTTTTTTTCGATTCCTGATAGCTGACGTTGTAATCGACCTAATTCAGTTTGCTTCAATTCTCCTTATTAAACCTACACCTACAATTCTGCAATACGTTTGCATAAAAAAGAAAATACCACGTTTCTTCTTCCATCCGTGTCTCTTGTGAAAGAAAGGAATAACTTTACTTTACAAAAGACGTTGTTACTCAACTCGAAGATTATTTCGAAAGCTAAGAGATTCGTTTGGGTTAGGCTGTTAGACTTCAGAAAGAGTTGTGGTGAAAGTCTTAATAATGCTGACAATCTCTACGCTCAGCATTTTCCCAATGGGATTCGGTCACATCCTGATTCATCCTGATACATAAAGTTAAACAACCTAAAAAAAAGACTTGTCGAGCAATAATTACTGAAGAAATCAATGAAAGTGGTGCGTTAGCTGAAGTAGTTAGTAATCCTCATGTTTATACAAAAGAAGTAGATCAAAGTTTGGGAAATGTTACAACCACACCCTCGTTATCTTTACATGAAGATCTTCATGGCACTGATTGATAATCCAAAATCGAGTAACTTTTGTCAGAGGGCACGCGAACAAATACAACAAAACCTCCTTCTTCATCGCTTACTATTTCCCAACGAGACATCTTTTACAAAGCGCGGAACGAACATTACTGCAGTGTTGAAAATCTACACCGGCTTCGTTAAGTTGAAGACCGGCACGGTTGGACTGACAACGTAGGTAACGAAGTCATCGACCTCCACATTGCTGAATACAACTTGAACGGTCAAACGTACCAAGACACTTTGAAAATGTCTCCCAACACTTCATGAAGTTGAGCTTAGAATTGCGACAGAACACGATGGTTGTTAATCAGACTATTCGGTGATAGCACGTGAAGTATCTGATCGTGATCTTAATGGTCGCCGAATCAGAAATTCTCGTGCTGAAATCCGAGAAAACTTCCCAGTTTTGTACGATCATTAGAAATGCGAATGAATAAATGCATTGAAGCGAAAAGCCATCATTTTGAGCACTTACTACGATGAGGCAAACTGATAAGCGAAAGGCGAAGAGACTCGCATAAATCAAGCGGTTTGATACGTGAGAGACGAGGAGATTAATCAAGCACCCCGAAGGTGATACGGTCGCTGAAAGTACTTTATTCAGCAGCCATTTACGTTACAACATGTGGCAATATTTGCTTAAGGATTCTAGACATTTTTTTCAGCGGGGAAACTTTCTATTATATATCTTAGTGCATCTTTGGTTGATCTTCGGTCAGTGATACGGCACTTTTATACCGCGAAGAGTGCTCATTTCTTACGCCCGTTAATGCTCTCAACGCCCTCTTTTAGAACCGAAAGACGCGGTCCACTCCTGAAACAATTCACCAGAATTGCGAAGACTAAGTCAATCTAGGTGCATAGTGATTCTCCTTGCATTAGAAATGGCAGCCGATAGTCCTTTTCTTATTTCTAATTAAGTCTAACATTTACTGCAGAACATTTACTACCTTTATATTAGGGCTCTCCTTTCTCCTGTTTATGCCTCCAAATCTGGATTTTGGGATTTGTTTGTCTTTAATTTTAATTTATTTAATTCAGACCACTTACCCACTTCTTTCATAACAACTTCGCCTTTCGTGTATTTATGTTCTTTTGTTTTTCCTTTGATTACCCTTCGCGTATAAGCAAACTTCATCAGCAGACAAGTTTACATCCAAGTCATTGATATTTATAGCGAAGATAGGAGGCTGCCTACCGATGAAAGCAAGTCATGCACGTTGCCATGTATTGCAGAAAAGTACAACTTTTATTATTATTTTAATTCTCTCTCTCTCTCTCTCTCTATCTATCTCGCTGTAAATATACCGGCGTAACGTTTAGCAGTTCTCTACTTCTTTAGCAAAAATTTACTTAAAGAATAATATTCATGGCGTAGCCATCCAGGAGAAAAATATGAAAGTTTAAGCAAACATTCGTTGGATGATTCTTTGTCCTAAAACAATAACAATACCAGAAATCGCTTCGTCCAACTTCTGCTAATCAAGCATCATCAGAAAAAGCTTATCACAACTGGTTTGCAGATCTTCATTGTTGCTTCAAGAAACATCAGCATGCCATAATCAACGCGCTGGAGGCATCCTTAAGCATATCGAAGACTGGAGCATTCGCGATGGATTCTTCATAATTCGAGACAAGCACAAAAAGGGATCGTATCCATTGGTGTGAGGGAGAGTTCGAGAAATTCGCGCGTAAACAACATCGTGATAGGCGACAATCCTTGAATAATATTTCAAGGAGGCGGAGACTGAGCAAGAATCTACTGTTTTTGGGTACCTGGATGAAGCGAGTCCGACAAAAGGTGTTCGTTTCAGGAAGCGCATCCAGTTTCTTTCCTTGAGCTGAAGAAGCATGCAAGCATTGCTTCGGAAGAAAAACTATCGTCGACGGCGTCCCACCATCCTCCGTCAATTCTAACACAACACGTCAAACAATTGATTCTTTCAAGGAGGAGAACATGGAACCTTCAAAATTCATGTTTTGGAGATACAACATTCAGAGAAAAAAAAAATTTCGATACGTATCTACGTAACTCTACTTTCCAAAAAAAAAAATTGTATTTCTTCGGGAATATTTTTTTGAAACCTCCGAGAGATCTTCTGTCCCAATCTTCAAAGACCAATGGAAATGTATCGTTTAATATTTTAACACGGGAGTATACCAAATGGATCCACATTAAATGCGTGCAGTCGTCGTTTGTTCTTCTTCTCGATTAACCGCACAGGCCATATTTCAAAATATTCTGCAATGCGTTCTTAAATCCGTGTGTTCCGCATTATTGATTTCGGACTTCATTAACGAACCGAAGCCCGTACAACACCAGGCGTCACCATAAATCAAGTGCAACTCGGTATTAAGCAGACAGCGCACTCGACGCGGACGCTAAATTTTTCCATTTTATGCACGGACACGGTCAACAGGTCATTAACGAGATGGGGTGGGAGCGGGTGATCGTGGAGCCCCGCCGGCATTGATTTAGCCATTAAACTAATACGACGTCGGTGGAATTTTGCCAAGTTAAAATCGTTAACTGTTCCAGAAATGACAGGTTACCATCAAGAAAGCAGCAGTTAGTACAGGAAAGGTTAGCACACCCGTCGCCGGCATACGTGAGATGGTTTGATTCCTTATCACTCCAGCTTTGTTTTTGCAGAAACAAGGGCGTACAATACTCAAACAGTGCATTTTTCGGGATGAAATGGAATTGCGGATTGGGTAATTTTACCTATTCGCAATGAGCCACATGGCAACACAATTTTACGATAGAACCACCTGCACTTCAACTTAATTGGCGAAAGAACAACGCAAATGATGGATTTAATGGATTTAATTCCTCCTGCAAGTACCACCCAGTACGCCAAGATCTTCGCGCAAATTTTTCCATGTAGTGGACGAACGGATCTCCAATAACTATGACCGATTCTTACCAGCACGCGTATTCCTTCGATTCGTTGATGCGATCGCACCGTCTACACTGAGCGGAAGAGTTTGTCAAATATACTCAACATCTCGTATGATCCAAAACAACAACCTGTTGGACTTTTTGAATTGGATCAGAAACCAAGAGAAATGCATGCGTAACAACGAAGAAGACATGAACGCCGATTGTGCAAAGCTGAATGTGCGCGACCATAGACAAAGAAAGACGTCTTCATGGAACTTTCTTTGCGTGTGTTGTACGAAGGGAACTTTGTGATTGATCCAAAAAAAATGTTTCAAGGCGCGCCCGACTCAAATATTGAACCGAAGCTGGCGGATTCTGTTAAGTATCTGCAAGGTACCCGGTAAAGTGTTAAATAAACACATAAATGTACAATACTTCATGGTTTATTGGATGAACCAATCCTTCCTTTCAATGTAGCAAGTACGTGATACGAAATCTATCCGCAGTTCGACGAAAACGTTATTCACGATTGCTGACGACTATGTGGCCCATAAAAGTCATGAAGTCATCCGTAAGTTGAGTGAATCGATGATTTTCAAAATAAATTTTAATAACTTGGCAGCGTTGAAACGTTGCAGAGTGCTTTTTTTTAAAGACAATGAACAGCCTGATTTTTTCGTAACTGTTTAACTGTCGTCTCCTTTATCCGATCCAATAACTTTAGCAATGTTGCTCAGAATTGTTATTGTTCTTCAATTTTAACAGTGTTGATCCTTTCCTTACGGAAGATGGAAAAATTACGGCTCTTCTCGTTTCCTTTCCATTCTTTCTTCGTAAAACATGTGATGATGTCTTTGCTAATTTCTATCGTTGCTATTCTTTGTCTCTGTCCGTTGTTCTATAGATTCCCATCATTTTATTGCGGTTCTACTTTTTAATGGAATCTCGTTCTTCTTTAGAGCTAGATTTAAACGTAATCTCCATTATTCTTTCCTTTTCTACGTTTCCTTCTGTTTCTCTAGCTAATTCCAGTAATTAACGCTATCGGTTACAATCTGCATCCATGTGGATGAGTTATCTCGAGTACTCTTAAGAAAAAAATTAAAGTTTCAAATAATTATATATCACAGCAAGCCTCTGCGTAGTAATAATATGGAAGACATGGGCGAGAAAAGCAAAACCAGCAACAGCAAAGCAAGCATATAACAAAGCGACTAAACGGAGCAAAAACCGACCAACAGTACACAACAGTGACGACATCCAATGTTAGGTATATAGTACACTAAGCAGAAGCTTTCGCAGCTTTCCGTTCCACCCTCTTTCTTTCTAAACCCTTCTTCCCTTGTTTTTACCCGTTGGGAGGCTCCTTCTTCCAGCATCTATCTTTATCTTCCTCTATCTCGCGCCGAATTATTAATTCATCCCATAAAAGTATTATAAATAACAAGGGATAATGCCGGTTTACGCCGAGGTATAAATGAAAATTTAAAAATACGAAAATAAAAATCGCGAGGTATAAATTCTTCCGCGTTCCTCTTCCGTAATCGCCAACGTTCGTTTCGGCAATAAAAAGTAAACGGCGAACGACCGAGGACCAAGAGACCAAAAAGAAAGACGAATATACGAGCATGAGAACGAGGATGAAAAAAAAAAAAGAAATATAGAAGAAGAAATAAACGAGGTATATACAGTTATCCTTTCTTTCATTTGGAGTTTATACCGTCTCTTTTGCTCCTTGCATTTGATAAATTCCATATCCTTCGAGCTGTTGTTGAACGCGCTCGCGGTTCGCGGAAGAAATTTAAGGAATGCGCGTCGAATCTTATTTGCGCCGGTGAATTATTCGCGGTTTTCTAATTTCCCCCGTAATATTTCTCCTTTCCGGTTTGTACCGATTGTACGATGCCACGGTGAGGTTACCGTAACGGTTTTTGCAATTCCACCATCTTGTCAAGTTAAATAAACCGAGCGAAGAATTCGATGAGGTCCATCGCGAAGACCTTATACACCTCTCACTTATTCCGAGCTTGCTGTAACTGGCCAACAATTTATGAAACCACAGTCGGTAAAAATTAAACAGTAAATATAAGGTACCTACACTCTCTTCGTAACCAGAGGACAAGGAGCGAATCGCCTGCTCAAGGAACAACCAAGCTTGCTAATCTGCATAGTTGACGATGATGATGACGCTTTAGAGAGGAAACGAGCAGGCGCTTTAAAGCAATTGGCTTTCACAGGAAGTCCAACGGAGCCCAGAAAAACATCTCCGATGGCAGCATGCGTTCGAGATGAAGATAGCCGCCAACAGTGCGAGCGCGGCTCTAAAGGGAAACGAAAGTAGAGGTAGATCAAGTACGAGAGAATTAGGGAAATATTTTTTTTTATTCCGTCGATTATACAGTTGATAATGGCGATCCACGTATCCTCGAAGCAGTTGTTCTGGACTAAAACCATGCTGTTCCGTTGACAAGAATGATCGGATACTAGTGTATTCAACTACTTATCAAAATACTACAGTTCTCGGCATCGGCTATATCTCTCTTCTTACGGACAAGATAGATTTTAACAGTCTTCCAAATGTCAAAGACAACACAAGTTCGAAACAACAAACGCTTAATGATTCGGCAAAGACGTGAACGCAGAAGGAAGCCACAAAGCTCTTGCCCAGAGCTGAACGAGGTTCTAAGCTGCTAAGCTTTAGTTGTCCCAAGACATCTTCAGGCCAACATGCAATCTCTGCGTATATGTGGAATAACGTATCCGGCTTCTTTGGAAGAAAAACGCAGGAAAGAACGGAAGGGAAGGCATCGACTACATCCTGAGGATTGTCATTCTCCATGCCATTATAATAAATCTTTTCCGAGTATTTTCAGTGTGTTAAACGAAGATACGGGAAGATAATGGATCGCTTGCAAAACTCTGCCGAGTCCCAAATTTTAGTTGTCGGTTAACCACCATCTACGATAACTAGTAAGTAGAGTAGACAAATTCGGGTACGCACAATGTCGAAGGTACGTGGATCGAGAAAACAACTATCATTAAAGACGGTGAATAGCTTCATTAAGGATTATCCGGATTTGACTGACGACGGCGTAAAAGTTAAATGTTTAATGTGCGATATATGTCTAACGTGTTGGTGGATACCATGAGCAAAGTGCAAGCCGAAGTAATATCGAAACATGCGTCGCCGCAAAATGGGAACAATTCTTGTTTGTTTATCAATAAGCCTTGAGTTTCAACAGTTTTTTTTTTTATTATTATTGATGAGGTGAATAAGGAAGAGATGTGTACGGAACACAAGGATAGATCTTATCCTGTAACAATTCGCTGTAATCTTTGTTGTTGATGATCTAAGCGCTGCGTCCTCCGGAATAAGATGCAGTAGCTCCTGCAATATACGGAATGCAATCGTAAGCGATAGCAATTTCTTCCATTGTTTATGTTTTATTATTCAACTTAGAATTGCGTCGTCTTCAATATATTTTGCTACTCAAACAAGCTGGTTTAATGTAATGAGCAGCAACTGTCCACCGAAAGAAGATTCGGTGATTTAAAAAAAGTAGGAATAACTTTAATCGCCCGCTGGTAACATCGCATCAGCACAACCTCATTAAATTTCAACGCGCATTTAAACCCGAACGGGATGTTTTAGGTATCAAACATCAACATTTATTACTTCCACGGATAACATCCTGCCATTGAATTTCGAATAAGATTGTTCATTTCATACTACGTGCGTTCTTATTGACGTACGCGCTACTATTCGATAGCTTTTAACGTAGCACAACTAACAGTCTTACAAAGTTCCCATTGAAAGTTGATAAAATTCGACTGATGTACGCGATCCTAAGCGGAAATGTTAATAAATTATTAACATTTCCGCTTATTATTATGCGATTATGGTATTATTAATAGTAATACCATAATCATTCGTGCAAAAACGTACATTTCAACGATAAAAGTAGGTGGTCTATTTATCGAGAACAACAGCGTTATTCAACAGTTACATATGTTTAGAGCTCCCCAACTGCGTGGCGCACCATAGGCGTCGATAAGGAACATAAGTAAAGTACATAAAAACAAAAGAAATAAAGAATTTTAAAACGTTTACTTTTGTAATTAGCCGTATCCAATATAGTGGGTGTTAATGCACAAGGAAAATAGTATTAGTCAGCACACGAGGAGGTAGGCACATTAAAACTGTTACCGTAAGCGCAATCCGATTTCTCAAACATCTGAAGCATTAGGAATGTTTCCACGGTCGTTTCTTTCAAGGATGTTCGTCGTTCTGTAAAAATGTTTTTATATCTTGAAAATGAACGCTCGACGTCTAACGATGTAATACACGCGTAATTAAAATAATCTTTGAATTTAGTCACCGGATCAGTAGAGTTACCTTCCCAAACTTGTCTTGACCTGCTAAAATTTGTATCTTTCTTCATAACACTTTCAAAATTTCTTGTAACGATATCAATTTTTTTGTTGTTTATACAGTGTAGGAGTGTATTAACGTCATCTAATATTTGCACTGACTCCGTCGGGGACAGTGCACTATTTTGTAATTTATTTATTGCCTCAAGTACTTCTCTATAATTGTTGTAAACGGTTTGTAAATCTGCTTCAACAGAAATATCTTGGAATTTATCCTGGCTTTCCTTAATAGCCGCAGATTCGTTGGGATTGAATTGTAAGATGACTGATTTTATTTGCCGGAAGTATTTAAAATAATAAAACACTGCCTTCAGCGCGTAACGAACGCCAACGCGTAAGAGTCGGCTGTGGTGGTTCGGGAATACCGGGACACTGTTTATGAAATTCACTGGTACGTTTGGGAGATTTGAGAAACACTCGTTTCTCAACCTCAGGGAAATTTGCACGAATAGTTTCAGCCGCAATATGCAGAGCATGAAGTTTACAAGTAATATGTAACATCATCCCATAATGTTCTTGAAGAGAACGACCTACACAACGCATTGTCGCTGCACCATCGGTCATGAAAATTAATACTTGAGTAGTGGCAATTTCAAATGTTTGTAAAGTATCAACGACTACGCTCTCGATAGCGTCGGCAGTGCACGATTTTAGTCTTTTACTAGCTAATAAAATTCCCTTTGTAGGTTGACAAGGTTCCGGTATACGTACAATCACATTCAAAATAGAATGTTTTTTACGGTCCACAGTAGTTTATTTTTTATTGCAGATCTGATCCTGTTTTCGATTTCGGTACGTACACTTGGCACACATCTCCTTAAGCTTGTTTCCGACGGTAACTCAAAGTCTGGATTATATTTATTCCAAAATTCACGGAAAACGGTAAATTACACGCAGTCAGCCTATAAAATAAATCAATTATAAATTGAGCTGCCTCAGTCGGTGATACACCCAGTTTTTTATTTTTGTGTTGCTGACTGTTTACATGTCTTCTACGGCCATATTCATCATTGCACATCAGAGGTATATTACAAATTTTACGTATAATCTTACTTCCATTATATATTAAGTCAGGAAATTCTCCACAGAACTTTTTCACTTTGTCGGCCTGTGGGCGTTTCTTACTACGCGCGTCCGCCATACCGTCACAACCCGATCGCATACGGTAATAAACTACCGAAATGCGATGCGAGTTATTTGCTTATATATTACATTACATATCCCCCGGCCACGCCCGGCGGTACGCCTTCTGACTTGCCACGCACTTTGGGGAGCTCTAAACATGAATATTTCTGAATATAAAAATTGACCGAAGAATCGAGCGTATCACGCAACCTTCAAACGTCGATGAATTTTACGCATTTTACGGAAAATATCATAAAGCTAACGGTTTTTCGTGTAATGTTATAATTTGAACTGGCTGCCATTTTGTTATAAATTTAAAAAAAAGAACTATGTTTTTTTCATAAAAAATCTATTTGAAAGTGTAAAATTAATAAAATTAATTGGAAAAAATTATATCTCGCTCAAACGGCCACCTCCCGAGTTGATGCATAATTGCGCTCGTTTTACCAGCATTTTGAGTTACTGCTCGCAAAAAAATCGCTCAGATTAACGATTTCTGCTGCAATGTTAGCTTTCAAGGCTTGCAAGTTGCGTCGTTTGACGGGCCAATTCAAGTCTCCAAAACGGGAGATCGCTCGACCTGGATTTTGGTGTCTCAAGACCTCCATATTTCAATTATTTCAATTGAAAAGCAGCTTATTTAACTACGTAAAGTTATAAGAAAAAAAAAAAGAATCTAACTTCCAAGTTTATTGATGAGGGAAAATAAAAAAGCAGGAGCATAAACGGTGTTACAAGGGCTTAACCTTGACCAGCCGAATAGGCCATAAATATCTAATACCCTTCGGCTGCGTATAAGCTTAGTTTAGATGTGTTCTTCCACGCATCCGACCTAACTTTCTAAACCACAAAATTGACATATAACATGAGGAATAAATCGCGTAACCTGAAAATATTGACGCGTGTTCGAAGCGGGAACCGGAACTACAGCTTTCTTCCCTTAAATCCATTACAGTTGCATATTCGCGAAGCGACTTCTCCTATCGATCCCTCCTCGACGAAACGCGTTTCTTTCGATTCGAAAAGCGACGGGGTGAGATGGTCCCTCCCCGCCGCCGTTGCCCCTTCCACCTTGTCGACGGCGTTGATACCGAGCGACGCTGCGGACGCACAAAACTTGTTTTTCTAGGCGAAATGCGAGAGGGACGATGCGGGCTTAGATAAAACTCTAATCTGTCCCGGCGTCACAATGGATACGAGACGCACCGGCGTAACGAAACGCTTCTTTTTTTTTTCATCTCCATAGTGATTTATATTTTTTTAGCGATTGTTGTTCGGTTAGCTCGTTCCCGCTGCTGCCGAGGTTTTTCCCTTCGCTTTTGTGCTTTGCGGGGATTTTTTTCCGTCGCTTATCGCGGCGCAAAGATACAAACGAGGGAGCTACGTAGAAATATTAGGAAAAGCGTGAGAAGAGAGGGTATAAATAATTTGCGCCGGTGACGCTGAAAAGTGAAAGTGTCGTTATCTAGCATGTGTTACATACGTTTAAATTTATGGAAGGTAACCGGCGTTTCAAACCATCAAAATGATCAAAGAATGTAAAAGATTCTTTTAGCTACCGAACATGGCATTCCACAAGTAAAAATTAAAATATTAGCCTCATATCTTGCATTTTTCCTTTCCGATTCGAACGGCGCGGAAATAATCCTCGTTCGTTACAATTGCGAATAAAAAGTAGAGCAAAGTACCGGCCATATGCGTTATACGGCCGAAACGGTTTGAAGATGAAAAGACTTGAATGAAGACTGCAACCGATGGGTTGTTGACATTCTGATCTGATATTCTCTTGTTTGTTGGATGTTGCATCTCCTATTTGTTTTTTGTTTACTTTCGACCGGGCATAGATAAAATAAGCAAGAGCTTAAAATTGGAACTTAGAAGGGAGTGCTTTACTCCGATCTACCGCAAGACTTTCCACGTTCAAACCATTGTCCTACATACAATAGGAAGGTACTAGAACCGGAAGCACCTTGCCAATACAGCGTTTGTAGCACTTCTGTGTTTGTAAAAATTTAGTAAGATTTACCGAGTTATATTAATTGAGGGTAGCAACTTACGTGTTAAAATGCGTCGGAATATTGAATCACCGAGCGAATACTCTTATCTCAATTTTTGTCGGGGTCGATGATATACAGGGTGAGTCGGTAGTGTAGAAAACACGAATCTCTTCTGTTTTCAATATACACTCACTACAAAAAAGTATCGCATAATTTAATTTTGAATCGTAAAAGTATCGCATAATCTTTGTTCGTAGCATAAAGTTGTAAATATACTTTAATGCGCTCTAAGATATAATTTCTATGATTGTTTAAATAAAATACAGGCCAAATAAAAACAAAAACTCATACTTGAGATTTTTATTAAAACGAGAAATTATAATTTCGGAAAGAGAAATGTCATAACAGTAGCTTTTAATACTGAGTATTGCCACCTCTGGCTCTTATGACCGCTCGCATACGGTTCGGCAGAGATTCGATTAACCTCCGTATATAAGCCTGATCCAAATTCTACCGCTCGTCACGGAGAGCATTTTCTAGTCCATGCACGTCCGCTGGGGCAACATTTTGGGTTCATGTCCGGACTTACCGCAGGCCAATCTAAAACCGGAATACCAACATCGTTAAGGTATTCCTGGTAAGGTATCGTTAAGGTATAGAGCCACCAGCGAAATTAGGTCTAGGTCTGATATTACACTGCGAATAGCGCTCACCGTCTCGTCTGTACACTGAGATACGCCTATCTGAGGTGTAAAGACCAAATCTTGACTCATCTGTGAAGAGTATATTGGCCCGGTCATTAATGTTCCAATTTACATGTTCTCTGGCAAACCTTAAGCGAGCCACTCGGTGGTTCCTAGTGAGACGAGGGGCTGTTACAGCTACTCTAGCTCTTAATCCACTCTGTCGTAACCTATTCCGAATAGTTTGAGTACTCACACGAGTATTTCTGACTCTAGCCAAGTCGTTCTGCAATTGTCTCGCAGTTACATGTCTTCGACGTAACGCTTGTAGTAGTAAATAGCGGTCATCTTGGCGAGTAGAACGTCTTGGACGACCTGGTACAGGTCTTCTACTGTAATTGCCTGTTTCCCTATATCCGGCTACGGCTCTAGAAACACTTGACCGATTGATTTTCATCAAATTAGCGACGTATGGTCGAGATCGTCCATCCTCGATTAAAACAACTATAACAGCCACTTGTTCTGAAGTTAAATTGCTCATTTTAGTTTTAAAAGCGTTGGTGCAGAACTCTGACTTCGCACTTTAAAATTTGTCCGAATAGGAAGACTTTCAATAAACAACTGAACAAACCTTACACATATGCATTTTTCTAAATGTGTTCTTTTAGAAAAAAAAAATAAAAGAGCTATGTTCCATGATTTCGTTAGTGTTTTTATAGTTCACATGCTTGTGAACGTATAAAAATATCTTGGTTTATAAATGCCCTTTTCTAGTTTATGCGATACTTTTTTGACGGAGTGTATATCAAAATTTCATGCATTAACACTTTTTAATCATAGCACTCGTTTAATAAATGTACAAAAATACCGCCAATGACCTCTTAATACTTTGTCTACGACTGCTTCGTGCCTCAATTTTATTTAATATATGAAATCCTACATTTCACCACAGCAACATGGTTTCGTGCGAGGAAGGTGAACGGTTAATAATGTCAATTACCCAATTTATAACCCAGGAACTTGGCGTACAAGGACAAATGGACGTGATATACACAGACCTCGGTAAAGCATTCGACGCATTAGATCAGAGTGTTTTATGTCCTTCTAAAGTTTCGTCCGTCTTCAGGTATTCCACCAGGTTCGAATTTGGGCCCATCATTATTCAATCTCCACGTCAATAATTTACTTCCTTCCATAGCTTGCTCTATTCTAGCTTATGCAGAAGATTTAAACATATTTACGCCTATTAAGAACTGAGCCACAGCGTAAGCTTAATACGATCACCGATTGGTTTGTCTCTTGCAAGCTGCTGGTGGCAAGATGCCGGTGAGATTTAACTCAGTTCCTTCCGCTTACTCCATTAACAGCGAAGCACTTCTAAGAGTTAACGAATTTTAGCCATGTTGGGAAGATTCAACGGAGATTTGTCATACCCTCGTCGACGTGTCAGTGCGGAACGTCGATTATGGTGCTCGGTGATCGAGAGCGACATGGCGCGCATTTTACCTGGAAGTTGGTGCATGGCGTCCTTGATTGTCCCGACTTGCTTTCTTCCTCGAATTTTCTAATTCCACGCAGATCTTCACGTTCTCCTCTTACTTTTTCTCCTCCTATATCTCGAACAATTATCCTGTTCTCCCATTTCTTCTACGTGCCCTATAATCGATAAGCTTTACAGAGGTGTGTTTTTCAGTAAAATTAATGTGTTTTGAGTTTTTTTTATTGTTATCTCTTTTGTCTTCAGTTATTATTCCTATCTTTATTATTGTACGTATTTTTCGTATAATGCTGTTCTGTAACTGGAAGTCGACGGACAATAGAAGACTATTATTATTGTTAGTATGTCTTTCTTTAATATCGACTGAGGATCCCGAGTGTCGGCTCTTACCTTGCAAGCTTTATATTGGAACTGAGCTCATGAGGAATAGTCCAAGGGTGTGAGATCTGAAAATCTTAGAGGACAACTAATACGACCACTACGACCATTCCAACCTCCTGAAAACCCATCCTCCAAACGATGTTTGACCTAATAAGCGAAATATGGAGTGCTTCATTATGCTGATGATAAAATAATGCTGATGTGTTTAAGGGCACATCCTCCTAGTAAGTGTTTTATATTTCATTAGCGAACGTTTTCGTGATATGGCTTAGAAATGGAATTGGATGTTATAATAAAGAAATTGAAGGATATTTCTGGTGATTTCGACGCTTCTATCTGTGAAAAGAACACGCGATGCAACGAAACCTTTAGTAAATACAACGCTTACAGGTCCCGGAGAGTAAGTAGAGGAGCGTAGTCAAAGTTCCTCTCACAAGTTGTAATATGGAAAGAAGCTTTTCAATCTTTAAAGATGTTGCATTTTAATAACTAATGTTGATAAATCACTTCTAACATGGTATTTATAAAATACGTAAGCCTTATATATTATTTATCTTTGTTTACTACGCATCTGATATTTTTGCGTCTCTAGTTAGAGTGTCTCACTGTTTCAAGCGCCGGCGATAGAGGCGTTCGTCGATCCGCATACGCCGATAAGGCATCTTAAGACAATTAAATGAAACGCACGTCATAGCATCGTTGGCAGCACAAGTTAAATGAAAGTTATTTTACGTATCCACTAGTTACAACTTTCTCTTTTAACTTAATCAACTCGATCTAAGCCGAATGGTCTTTCTTATAGGTATCCCGCATAGAGGACAAGAAGAAAAAAAAAAAGAGAAACGGCAGTTTTACAGCTCGCCCATACGCGCGCAGTTTAGAATTATGTCTAGCACATGGTTTATGCTATCCAACGCTTTTATTTGTTTTGCTTATGTACGTTCGGACCGGTTTATTTGCCTAGAAATTATCCGGAGATTACGCCGGCACTACGGGCGTATATTCTTAGACGGCGATGCATCGCGAGATGGATGAATCACTTTATCCCGGTGAATAACCTGCTTTATTCCGCTCGCAAATGAACGATAAATTCACACGGAACTTAATATGGCCGTATAATATCGCGCATGCATGTATATAAACGGGCCGTTAAATTACGTAATAAGTATACGCGTTCGGGAACAAGGTTGTCTTTTACCTAACGAGATATATATATATTTATGTATGTAGGTTTTCTCCGATGTGGGTGAAAGTTGCGATTACATTGTCATTTTCGACGTAGCAACCGATACGAACGGACGCAATGGTTATTCACCAGATACTAGGCAGACCTGGTCGCTCACGTTAATTCGAAAACATGCCTTACTCTATAAGGAAAAGGACACTCGATAGATATTGTAGCAAACCTATCATGTTTTACTAGCAATGTTTCAGTCGAAAGCTACAGAACAAGGCTGTGGCAATCTTTCATACAAAGCCTTTTAATTTTATCAATATTTTTCTTCAATAATTTAAATTTAAATGAACTTAAGGAACGTATACTGGGTGAAAAAGATTCAAGACAAAGTTCAAAGAATACCTCTCAATTATTCGAGTGATTTGTTAACTCTATAGATAAACATGTAGTTTAGGTTATTACTTAAATATTTATTTAAAAAAAGGATACATAATTGCTGCTCGCTTCTGTAGAGGTCGATGTAGCAATTTAATTCAATATTTTCAGTGAATACAGTATCTTTAATTAGACATTATCTTCGTATACAGAATGATTCAAATTAAGTGCACACTATTCCCATCTTTGTTATTATTAATTCTAGAGAGTATGTTAAATTAACAAAGTAATAATATCTTTAACGCTGATTAATGCGCAGTATACGAAAAAAATCCGAGAAATTTTGAAATTTATAATTTGTTAAAACACCCTGTGTATTTTCGAAAGATACTTTAAGTTATGATGTAAAAGTTTCAATACACTATCGCCTTAAAACGAACAATAAAGAAAGTGGAACAGTTTCCATTTCGCCTTAGGTGTTATCATTGCTCCACCAACTTTCGACGAAACAGATACATGTCTTCGTGTTTAATATTTATTTTGATTTATTCTTAAAATAATGTCGTTGAGATTAAATTGAAAAGAAATAGATGTCTGATTTGTAAATAATGCTCAAAAGTATCGCCTTCCTTCTCGGGGTAGTTGTTAACACGTTGGCCGCCGCAATGGTAAAAATTCTTGCGATCTCTACGGCACACTTTTTTTTCTTTTAGGCGCTTTATGAGCTTGTGATATTGTCGTACGCTGCAGTCTTTGCCATTTGCCAATCTGCCATCTTAGCAGCAAAAATGAATAAAAACAAAGACTCGGCAAACATCATAAAAGCATCTCGTTCACTTTGTTTTACCGCGTTTCGTACATCTGATTTTTTGATGATGTCTCCAAAGAAAGATGTCTCAAGGCGGGAAGTTAGAAGACCGCGCCGGCTATCGAATTGGCTTATTTGATTTGCCGATTCACTTCTCGGCAAAAATGGTGTCCGGATAGTCGTACTAACGTACTGTGTGGCACTTGTATTCAGGAACACCGTCCTGTTAAACTTTTAAGTGTTAAAATCTTGGCGCATCACATAATTGGCGTTATCAAGGAAATCCTCTAGAACATTACGAATAAATTCCAGATATCCGTCTCCTATCAACGTACCATTTGCACCAATTATAGGACACTGGATCAACGACTATCCAGCCAATTAATTTGCGCCAAACATCAATAAAAGTAAATCGAACTTGTCCAGCATGTGGACGCATCATTAATAAATTTTCTTGCGGCCAATAGTGATTATTCTTATTACACTCCGCCAAAAAAGTATCGCATAATTTAGTTTTGAATCGTAAAAGTATCGCATAATCTTTGTTTGTAGCGTAAAGTTGTAAATATACTTTAATGCGCTCTAAGATATAATTTCTATGATTGTTTAAATAAAATACAGGCCAAATAAAAACAAGAACTCATACTTGAGATTTTTATTAAAACAAGAAATTATAATTTTGGAAAGAAAAATGTCATAACAGTAGCTTTTAATACTGAGTATTGCCACCTCTGGCTCTTATGACCGCTCGCATACGGTTCGGCAGAGATTCGATTAACCTCCGTATATAAGCCTGATCCAAATTCTTCCACTCGTCACGGAGAGCATTTTCTAGTCCATGCAGGTCCGCCGGGGCAACATTTTGGGTTCATGTCCGGACTTACCGCAGGCCAATCTAAAACTGGAATACCGACATCGTTAAGGTATTCCTGGACGATTATCGCAACATGCGGTCGTGCATTATCGTGCATTAACATGAATTTGTTTCCTATAATTGGCGCATACGGTACTACATGTTCTTCTAAAATGTCCGTTATATACCCATAATAGAGCCACCAGCGAAATTAGGTCTAGGTCTGATATTACACTGCGAATAGCGCTCACCGTCTCGTCTGTACACTGAGATACGCCTATCTGAGGTGTAAAGACCAAATCTTAACTCATCTGTGAAGAGTATATTGGCCCAGTCATTAATGTTCCAATTTACATGTTCTCTGGCAAACCTTAAGCGAGCCACTCGGTGGTTCCTAGTGAGACGAGGGGCTGTTACAGCTACTCTAGCTCTTAATCCACTCTGTCGTAACCTATTCCGAATAGTTTGAGTACTCACACGAGTATTTCTGACTCTAGCCAAGTCGTTCTGCGATTGTCTCGCAGTTACATGTCTTCGACGTAACGCTTGTAGTAGTAAATAGCGGTCATCTTGGCGAGTAGAACGTCTTGGACGACCTGGTACAGGTCTTCTACTGTAGTTGCCTGTTTCCCTATATCCGGCTACGGCTCTAGAAACACTTGACCGATTGATGTTCATCAAATTAGCAACGTATGCTTGAGATCGTCCATCTTCGATTAAAGCAACTATAGCAGCCGCTTGTTCTGAAGTTAAATTGCTCATTTTAGTTTTAAAAGCGTCGGTACAGAACTCCGACTTCGCACTTTAAAATTTGTCCGTATAGGAAGACTTTCAATAAACAACTGAACAAACCTTACACATACGCATTTTTCTAAATGTGTTCTTTTAGAAAGAAAAAAAAGTAAAAAAGCTATGTTCCATGATTTCGTTAGTGTTTTTATAGTTCACATACACGAGGCAAACTTTTTGTGAACGTATAAAAATATCCTGGTTTATAAATGCCCTTTTTCAGTTTATGCGATACTTTTTTTGGCGGAGTGTATTTAATCGTTCCATAAAATACAGTCTGCTCCATTCAAATATCCATCACAAAATAAGAGTACTGACGAGCTGTAATACGACGAAACGCACGTCTGCGCATGTTGTGATTATTGGCAGCTGGTATATTTGTACATTTATATTTTCATAATATTAGTATTATTAAAATATACGAGATATACGAAATTTTGTGCAAAACAGCACAAAGTCTACGCATGTATCGATAACTTCGTCCAAGTTGAGCGGCTAAGTGGACCTTTCCTCTCTTTAACAATTTTTTCATTCTTTTTAACATGAACGATCCCGTAAACGTTTATTTGTTGCGCTACATTTAACGATTCAATGCTTCCATAGCAGTAATGAGTAGAGAGGACAAAGGCGGAGGACACAATTCTACGTGGCTTTGTCATCTCTAATAATGAGCTGTGTGCCATTCTTTGAGATGCTTCATTTATCAAATAGCCAATATTGTCCGCATTGCCTGGAAGCTTTCTGGGTGTACTTTACGAAGTGAAAGACCTATTCAGATCTCGTCTCCCAAAAAGGTCTCCCAGAAAGATAATCTACGAAAAAGAAGTTTTATAAATTTTTTATACCTGATTTCATTTTATCGTGATACCTGTGTTGAATACTCTTAGGAATGCCATAGAGAAGTATACCATGGCGTTCACATCTTGCCCTTAGAAACCCCGCTAATATTTTTCAATATTTTGTGAAAATTAGTTGAAGCATGAATAATGACAACAAGAATTGTAGTGAGTATCGGCACACAAAAATTAAATATTTTTTTGGCCTCCTTTCGGTTACTTTTTTTTTTGCTTGCGAGTAATTTAAGACCCTATTAAATCCAACAAAGTATTTGCAGCGCTGAGCAAAGCAGTTACCGAACTGAAACATTGAAGCATTCCTCCGGGTCTGCTCTTCTTGAATCTGCCAAAGGATAGTAGACCTCCGTGGCTCCTTATTTTCTATTATTTCAATTTCAGGCTTGCATATTACTCAACCTTCCTCTTATTTACATTTTTCTTTCCTTCCGAAGTTAGAATATATCAAACGTTACCCATTTCTTTATATATTAAATTTAACATGGACACATTTTGAACAATGTTTGCATTAATCTCGTTTCAATCAAATTTTCTTTTTCTTCTTTCAAGTTACATCTTTGGCACCCGACAAATTTGTGAGAAACAATGGTTCCCTTTTTTTACTGACACAGGATGCAAGTAAAGGATTGCCTAAGACGAGGAAGGATAGACCAACCCCTACAAGGATGACTGGGTTCTCTACCCAGTCATTCTTCGATGCTACAACATTTCACCAGTGACGCATTGTCTGGTTATCTGGTAATTTTTTTTTATCTTTAAAGCATTGTTGAGATTAAACACGTATGATTACATTATAACTGGATGAAAACCAAAACACCAAGGGCTTGGTAAGGAACAGGAAGAATACCGGAAGCAGTTTGGTCAACCCAGCACATTATCTTTAAAGAACCCAGAAGCCATGTTAGCGCCCCCTTGTACTCGAACGACAGAATCTAGTACGTTTAAAGATACTTATTTCGATTTGTTGCCTCTATTGGGAACACTACACTTGCTTTTATTAATTTCCTGCAAGATACAACGTTGAAAGTCATTAATGTCTTATGAAGTGTCGTCTTATGAAAGAGTGAACTAAGTGAAAGGCCCAAGTGAAGTATTTTGCTCACATCACAGACGAACTACACAAACAGGCGTAAAAATCACCCAAAAGCTGTAAGTATATTCTTATCGATATATACACCCACGCCACTGCTACGCATCTTAATGCCTGTCTATTCCAAAACTACCGTGCAACGCAGAGGGAACAACATTCGATGCATCCTTTCATCTAGCTCGCGTTAATCCTGCACCGGAAACGCTCTAACAAGATTACGAATCTTCGTGTTTAGCCTTACAACTTGCACCTTCAAGGCATTCGTCATAGTATAGCAGCTCTCTCCGTTTCTCTCTCTCTCTATCTCTGGCTATCCGATTTAATCAAAACTTCGCGGGCCGCTTAATCCGATAAAGAATTTAAAGTGCTATCGATTCTTGTCTTTCAAAATGAAGCTTCCCTCCGCCGACGAGTTAATTGATCCGACGAATTTTTTCTAATTGAAAACCCCCGTTCTCGAATGGCCTGAATCTCTTACGTCGAAAAAGGACAAAGACTTGGAGATTTCGATTATATTTGCATGTCGCCGGGGAAAAAAAAAGGAAAAGGAGAACTGGGCTTTTCTTTGTAACACGTCGAAAGAGAAAGATGAAGAAACATGAAGATGCAGTAAAGTCCTTGGGTCAATAAAAGTTTGAAGAGTGCTATGACAGGATGCAAGTAATATCTCGTTTGTTCGGTATAAAAAAGGAGGGAATGTAACTAATTTAATGGGATAAAAGGCAACTGCACGGTGAACTACGAAGAAATCCTTGGAAAGTTTAAAAGATGACGCACGTAGTATCAAAAATTTCGTGTAAGCATCGTTGTCACTAAACAGCTCTTGTCGCACCGAAAAAGATTAAAGCTGTGAATTGGATAAATGAGCTTAAATGTGGCCGTACATCTACAAAAGATGAACAGCGTTCCGGACCTCCAGCGGAAGTGATTTTCCGCGAAAAGATTTATAGAATCGACGATAGGTGAAGGATAGGTAAAGGAAATGGTTGAGACCACAGGTATGTCGCAAGATATGGTGTATTCAATTTTTTCTCAAAAAAAATTGGGAATAAGGGAAATCTCAGGAAGATGAGTAACGCAAGAAACGCAATCGTGTAGCGGACCCTGAAGCCTCGGTTTCTTTGGTTTGTTATTGGGCATGTTGAGCAAAGGAATCGGGAAAAAAAACGTCTTGATTTGAAACAGAGGAAGATCTTCATCCATCAAGACAAAAATTTTCCTCCTCCTTTTCTCTTCCAAATTTGAAAAAATTGCTCGGCGGACAACGGTTTACGTCGAGCGAGGAAGTCATCGTCCTTGAGAAACGATTGGAAAAAGTTATATAATTAAATGGAGATTACATTGAAAAATAAATAATAATGTAGGGAAAATGCTTTGTTCTTCTGCTGATAGTTGTAAATTATGCGTTGTAATGTGTATTTTGCAATAGCGTATTGACTATTGTTTTATGTATTCTTCAAATAGTGTTAAAATTCTTAAGTTCATGACGTAACTTCAGCAAGATAACCATAATCAAAAATTAAATTAATAAGGTCGCCTATAAAAAACGAAAACAAAGTGGATGTAAGGAAAGATACTTGCGCCAAACCAACATTACCCAGCATTAAAAGAAGATTTAATTGATTGTCTGGCATGGCAAGTTTCTTCCCGGGAAACATAGAAACTGATCCACCTACCAACTTTTGAACCCGGAACTCCAAAGTGCTTAATTTCGAAGACCTTTGTCAACTGTTGACCTATCAGTTCTAAACCCAAGTTAGGATCGATAAAGCAAATTATGTTCGTTAATAAAAGACGAAGAGTTTCGATCTCTTTCTTTAAAAATAAATTTAATCGAGGCAACTTTCACAGATCTGAGGAAAGACCGGGCTTCAACAGAGGTATTACTAGTTGAGCCAGTTCGTATTTCCGAGCCAATCCAAGCGGGACCACCGTCAAAGCCGGATGTGAATTTATTGTTAATGTTAATTGGCAAAGATCGCGACCGTGTAACTTTCAGAGCATTGGAAAGAGAAATATTAGGAATGGCTAACCATGTCTTATGTGGAGCTTGGACGAAGAATTCTAATTGTAGCTCTTCGCAATCATAACTTGTCTCTATGCCTCTAACTGGTCTACGTGCGTATCGTTCGTTCTAGTACCAAAGTACCAAAAAGTACCAAGTACCAAAAATTTTCCAAGAGAACGGCTTGATAGTTTGAAATTTACTTTTGATTGGGGACCGTTGTTTTGACTTGCGTCATTGGTTCTGAAAATTCTTTGCCAACGTTGAATAACAATGACAAAGTAAAACAATACGTAGAACGTTGAGTTTTTATATGAAAATATGGAAAATTTCTACAAGTTTTTTCAGAGGCAATGCTTTTGCTTTTGGATTTTCGATGAAACGACGAAAGCATACTTTGTTCTCTTCCTATTCCTCTACTGCTTCCCTTTTTAAACTTAGATCTTAGTAAACTTAGTTCTCGGCCAAATCTACGCCCCAAAAGAGTACAAAAATCTCAATGTTTCTTCGAAAATCATTCGATTTAACATTCGCATCCTTCCAAAACTAAACCTACGACGCCGGCTAATCTAATATTTACTACTCTTCTAGATCAATTCAAAATTAAATTCGACTACATCGCACATGTCGTCTACCGAAACGACGGTAGCTTGTTCTTCTTCCACTTCCGCGACGTCTTCGTATTTCATCCATCCACCGCCGTGCATTCGCGTAATGGAAATGGACACCAGGTGCAGACAATAAAGCGACCCGTACTGCCTTTCCTTACCGCCCTACAGGAGACGCCATGTGTTCACCGAATAAATCTACCTACTCTCCGATATCTCAATGGGAAAAAAGCAAGCGAAATCTACATTTTAAAGGGAGTGCTTTTATTCATGGGCTCGGGTATTTTATTTTATTTCGCGTGTTTTTTTTTTTTGTTTGTTTGTTATAGGTGCGTATTTATATTTAGGTAGCTACACGCTTTCACGAGTCGGTAAAAAAAAAAGCAAGCTTCTGAATCGGCGGGATCGGCGGTGCGTAAATGTTCGTCGTCGGTTGGTAACGTCAATGTTACCAACTTTTAAGGAAGAAGTCGTTGAAGATAATAGTAACTTTAGGAATCTCCATATAAGCAGATAGATTCACCTGCTCCACTGCCACCTTTTCAGATGCGGTTCCTCTCATTAAATCAATTACATTAGCTTTGCTTTCTTCGCTAGACTTGGCTGCCTTCTCTACATAGGTCCCGCCTTTTGCATATTCCGAGCCCATTTCTAAAAGCCGTACCCTTACCAGTGCTGTACAATCGCCTACCAAACACATTGAACGGCAGTCTCTTCTTCCGCTTGGCAGAATCTACATGCTTTTTCAGCATCCAGCAGATCCAGATTGCTCCAACAATCTGGATTTGCTGGTAGTTCCAACAAACTACCGTATAGGCTATTCCCACAGAAGGTATCGGGCGATCTTCAGCAGTTGACGAGCCTATTCGAGCTAATTCGTCAGCTTTTGCATTCGCTCGATGCCCTTCGTACCTTGATGCCCGGGCCAGAATCATCTTAGTTTGGCTTTTCAGCCCTATTGAGTTAATTCGAGCTGTCCCACACCAGCTTCGACTTCGCCTGCGTGGAGTCGAACGCTTTTATTACCGCTTGATAACAATAAATCGATAGTTGTCCGCTTGCCGATAGAATTCTTTAATACGCCCTATTTGAGCTTGAAATACTGCGATGCTTTGAATTAAGCTTAGTGATTTAGATATTTTTGATCCATTTCCACCGTCTTTGAGCATCTTCATAGGCGGGCCTTTCTTCCATTCTTCTCTATCTGGGATTATCATTTTATGATACTTGTCGAAGCTGCATTTGGAACGGAGGGCGTTACCGAGTTGTCCCCGCCTCGAGTTCCTTTAACAATTTCTGATAGCTTCCACCGTGCGATTTAGTTATAAGAGGTTGACCATTCAGCGCATAGATAGTCTAAATTAAAGTTCGTCAATTTCGCAACATGTAGCTAATTTCACAACGTTGCCAAACTAATCGACCATTAAATACCGAGTATATTTTGAGAATCGCTAAAGTAAAGGAAGGCAATATAAATTATGCGATGCAATAATCTATGGTCCACGAATACGAACTTGCTTACATATGCACAGCATGATGAAGTGCTGGTAATCATAGATGAAACAAGCAGGAGCTTCAAGCAGCAATGAATACTGAACGCCACATTCATATAGACGACTTCGGCGCGGCCAATTTATAATTTATTGTAGTCAAAACAAGAACGGAAACCGAGATGTCAACGACACCTGGCCGCTATAGCGGCATATTTCCATAAGTAAGCCAGCATTTAAATTATGCAACGAACCAGAAACGCTCGAAAAAAAAAAGAACCACTACGCTATTAAATTAAAAACGGAATTTACCTAGGCTAGCCGCCACGATTTCACGTCGTAAATTAAACAGTTCAATTCTGCGAATGGTCGATTATCGACTTTTAATGCGCCTCTTGTCATCGCATCACCTATCACAATATTAATTCGTCGTACGTATTATTTCAAATAAATTTAATTACTTCAACGCTGTCGATGCATATAAATAAAAAATTGCTTTCACCATCGATTATTTAGAATACACCTTTATTCTACGTGAAAATTAACAATTCTTTGAAATGGCTGGGTTGAATTTTAAAGACGTACCATCAGAGACTTTGAGAGAATTGATCAGCATTTCGTGAAGCGAATTTTTTTGTTTGAAACAACAAGTGGACACCAAAAAAAAAAGGGAAGGCATCTTGTCATTAGACAATACGAAACTTGTCGAGCCTTCTATGCTATGCGCTGTATGGCAGTGCGAAGTTTGTAAATGTCGGAATTGAACGGAAAGCGTTAAATACGTTAAAAATACGTAGAACTGCATCAACTTGTCTATTTGCCAACATCAATTTCCACACTTAACATGTATTGGCAATGAAATCAAGTGTTCAGTTTGCGATAAGAGTTTATTATGTTAGAAATAATATGTTAAGGAACCATGTAAAAAGCGCAACATGTAAATTAAAAAACAAAGGGAACAGAAAGAATTTCTATGTGATTTAACGATGACATTAAGTGCGTACAATATACCGCTTGCAAAAATCAAGCAAATCGTGTTTCGTCAGTTTTGAAAAAACTACAATACAACGTGGGCTTCGTAAGTATTTGACATCAATGTTCAAAAGATTGAGAATTATGTGAAAACGGCAGTAAAAACTTGAATAGTTGTAGGTAACTATAGATGAAACTACAGACATTAAAAATAAATCCGTAGTATCGGACAATGATCTTGAACGCACAGTCGCACCTTTATTTGCTAGCCTATAAAAGACAGCAAAGATATACTGACCAAGCTGTTCATAACGTATGTATAGAAGCAACATTCTATCACTTTTAACATTTTAAAAAGATCAAATTAGTCACTTTACAACTGGAAAGTTGCTAATGAAGCAGCTGCAATAAGGCTAAGTCAAATGTAATTCCACAATCCTCCGATTGCAGCAGAAATATAAAATTACAAACAGTACTACATATTCTAGATTACGAAAAAAGAAACTCAGAGAAAAAATTAATACCGTATTACGTAAAAATGTGGATTTTCTAGATTATAGAGCAATCTTTTTCTGCGTATAAATAGCTATATACGCCGCAACGGACGGATATCAAAGAGACCTTTGTACAAACATACGCTATGATAGAAGTGTTGAAGGTCTCAAGGTTTTTTGTTCTAAATAACGTTTACTTCGGTTAAAGCAGCGCAGTGACGCCACTGTTAGGCAATCGACCTGTTGTGCTCCACTCATATTACTGTTGCGTATGTCCTGTATAAATCTATAGTTGAATAAATAAATATTCCTTAGGAGGTACATAAAGCTATAACTAGAATATTTTAATATAATTCAAACAGTATTATTTCATATATTATTATTTTTCAACAGATTTTTTTTTAATAAAGAGCCCTTTCATAAAAAAAATGCAAAGTTTACTTGTATGTCAAAAGATGGCGCTAGCTATTAATAGAAGCATTAATAGAACAAGAAACCTGAGTTTTTCTAACTTTATATTTCATCGTAATACTTACATATTAATTTGGTTATTTATAAACTGCGAATTAGTACTTATTTATACGCAACAATAATTTCAGCATGATATCCCAGGAATTTTCTTAACAGACTCATGAATTTCCAATTTCTTCGCTTGGCAACACTGAGCATTATTGTCACAATTTCCTTATAGCGTTGCCGATACTTTAAAGCCCACATCAATTCGAAATAAGCTCTTCTTTGTAATAATTTCAATTTTAATTAAAATTCGATTAGAAATAGGTAGTAAATTTCCTCTATCCTTATACAATTAAATTTAAGTAAAATTCTCCTAATCTAATGATTAATCCGCTAAGGCGGCAACACTGCTTCTATCAAGAAGGTCATATTCCTGTATTTTATTTATTACTTTTTACGTTTCACATATTTCTCTTTACTTTTATTGTAATTTTTACATTTTCTAAAATTATAAGAAGAGATATAACGAGATAATACTATACATGACTAATTGAAATTTATATGACGGGCAGCGTCCTCTTTTGATACTCTTTCAAAATGTCATCTATCCTAGCATTTATAACTTAATAACGCAAATTATTCGATTGGCCAGCCTGATGTATTGGTCAACTCAGCGTTGCCAATAAAGGAAAATGTTAGTGCTAATAATCCGACTCTCCTTTGCTTCATAAAATTAGGGAATTGTTTGCTTAGGGTGAATAAAATTCAGTTTCAAAAATTATGAATTTACCTTGAAAAGCACAATAATTATTTTTGCCAATTTTTGATACTTGTGGTGCCACCTATATTCGGTAAATTTCCCCAATGTCCATGATTTTATTATTGGCAGTAACTAATATTTTTCCAGCGTGTACTATTCAACTATTCTAGTACAATTAAAGAAGAAATAGTACAATATCACTTCTTCTAACAATTTAGTAGATTTTATAGTAGAGATAAAGGCTAAATTAGAGGTTAAAAACGGGGGTGCCATCTTAATATCATCCAATTTGCCGGAGCACTTTTAGAGAGAGAAAATTATTATATAAAATAACGAGGAAATATTTACAGATGCATAATTCTAAAATATAAATATAAGAAAATAATATAAAAAAAGCGAAGAGAATTTTGTTTAAAAAAAAGATATTAAGTTGGTTGGCAACAGTGCAGCAGGCTGACTATTTTAATTATCGAGATTTAAATTAAGATTAAAAATTATTGGGAATCGGAGATTTTTATAAGGCGATAGTGCAAAATTCGTAGAAAGTGCATCATTAGTAGAGTAATAAATGGTACAAATTTAAATCTAAATGGCCTAATTTACCACCGTTACGTCTGCATTTCCCAATTGGTTAAATTGAATTTGACAAGCAGGTCTACCAACAAAAATTATGAAATTTCCTACAAAACCAAAACGTTTGCCAACTCTAAATTGAAATTCTCATCCGCAAAATGCGAGGCAGAAAAATAAATTGTTAACTTCTTTTTTTCAATTCAAGCAACGATATTAATTATCATCTAATTTTTAACTGAATTCGACAGCTTATCTCTCCAAAACAGACGGCAAAGCGCGTTTCATGTCCACTAATAGCAGAGATAAAAAGATGAGTCGGCATTTCTAAAATTTGTATGTATATCAACTACCGGACTTGTACATGATTGTATGTAGAGAAGCTCTAATAGGTACAATGAGAACCTATTTATTAAGATAAGTGCTTGATCGTTTAAAAGAATAAGGACGACAATATTTTATATTTTAATTCTTTATTAAAGTTTTTCTTTATAATATTTTGTCTAATTGGATAGAAAGTAATACGTGACGAAAGTTCAATATCCTACTTTCTTCCCATTCCAATAAAATGAGAAATAAAAGAACTGGCATGCAAACAATTTCTGTGAGTGTGTCGACAGCATAAAACAAAAAATAAAAAGTTCTATCAACAACTGAGAATCGAGACACTTACATAAACCTTCGCACGATTGGATTTGAGGTTAAATATCCAGATACAACGTTCCCCTTAAATAACGAGGGTGAATTAACACAAGGGTTTCTTAAAGCGAAAATACACTAAAACCGCGAGATATCGACGAGCGCGGACAATTACAGGATCACATTTACGTTTAATTGACTGGTTTGCATTACTTTAATCCGTTTAACAATTTTATTTTCGACGTCTCTAAGCGAATGTTTTGGTTATAAATTCAAGTTATAAACATGTACTTCACGCTCACTCACACGCACACCAGCAAATCGATGGATTACAATGCGCCTGCTCGAGCCGCATTTGGATCATTTAAAATGTGTAAGAAGGCGAGAGTGGCTGCAAATAACGTGCCAAGAACGATTTGTCTAAACTTCCTCATCAATTATTAACGAAATTATCTTCAAATCGCTTAAAAAAAATCACTTAAATCAATGGGATAAATTCACATGAAGTATTTTAAGAAAATACCAATAGAATTTAATGCAACCTATTTACCTATTTTCTATTCGGGAAATTCCCCATTTAGTTATTTTGCAATTACAAGGTTGGCATTGCAAGATCACCTCTTTCCGTCACATGTCAAATTCCCTTTCGAACTGACATGTGTCGGTATTTTAAAACGTAACCTAATCCAGTATTTAATACGAAAGATCTAAGCGAGAACGACGTTTCCCGTCACGATAATGACCTCCGACGATCTCAAGCAGCAGATCCCGCGCGTCCCGGAGACTATCAACTTCTCCAACGAAGAAGAAATAACCTTATCGTACTGGAAGAAGATCGACGTCTTTCAGACGTGTTTAAAACAATCTAAAGGGAAACCGAGGTAATTACCGTTATTTGCCTTTCGCAATTTTACTAGAACATCATTCGAGTAACAGGTATTCTTTCTACGATGGCCCTCCTTTCGCTACCGGTTTACCCCATTACGGTCACATATTGGCTGGTACGATCAAGGATGTTGTGACCAGGTATGCCCACCAACAAGGTTACCATGTCGAGCGCAGGTTCGGATGGGATTGTCACGGTTTGCCAGTGGAATATGAGATCGATAAGACGTTAAATATCAAAGGACCGGATGATGTAATGAAGATGGGTATTGCTGCGTATAATAATGAGTGTCGTAAGATTGTTAGCCGGTACTCTAGCGAATGGGAGATTATTATGGAACGATTGGGTCGATGGATAGGTAGGTTTTTATTTTTTTTCGGTATAATAGTAATTTCTAACTATTGCCATATTATTATTATTTTGCTAGAAACGTGAACGTTTTTAAGAAACGATAAAGTAGCTTCTAGATAATTATATTGGTTAGAACTATTGGTTGTTTCTTAACTTCTTTAAATTTATTGCATTTTCTTCCTATTTTCATTTTGAAAGGCACATTTCCTTTACTGCCGTAGAAAAAAATTGTTTGATTTAATTTAGCTATTCATAGATGGTATCCATCGGTCCAGTGTAGGTATCGGAAGGTGATAGAAATGATCTTTTATTTTTGAACGAATTATTTTCTTTAAACCCGGCATAGCTTATTAAAAAAATTAATAAATAAGTTTTTCAATTATTTATTTTTTAATTAAATCTTTTAGAACAATTTGTGCAAAATTAAATAAACAAATAAATAAATAAAATTACTAAAGATCGGTATGCCATATAATCTCTTCAAGAAAAAGAACAATTATTTTTGGAGAAATGGATACTTAAATGTAGGCATTAGATCACAAAAGAGTGTTTGTTTGGTTGCCTATACGTCGGTCCAAACCGATCATTATTGCAAAAATTATTTTTCAAAATAATTTGTTGTTCTCCTTTTTCATTTTCAGACTTCAAACGCGATTACAAAACAATGTACCCATGGTTCATGGAATCGATTTGGTGGGTGTTCAAACAACTTTACACCAAAGGCTTGGTGTATCAAGGAAACAAGGTCATGCCATACTCGACAGGCTGTAATACACCCCTATCAAACTTCGAATCCGGTCAAAATTATAAGGATGTCGTCGATCCGGCCGTTACAGTAGCCTTGCCCCTCTTGGACGAAAAAGACGGCACTAGTCTGCTAGTCTGGACGACCACGCCGTGGACGTTACCCAGCAATTTGGCCGCGTGCGTCCATCCCACGCTAGAATACGTTAAAGTAAAGCAAATCAGCAGCGGCAAGTATTTCATAGTGATGGAAGCCCGCCTGGAGGCTGTATTTCAAGCTGACGATTACGAGGTGGCCGAAAAATTCCCCGGTATCAACCTAAAAGGACTCCGGTACGAACCGGCGTTTCCGTACTTTAAAGAGAGATGCAAAGATGTCGCTTTTCGCGTTTTGACGGACGAGTACGTCACGTCTGAGTCTGGTACTGGCGTCGTACATCAGGCCGCTTACTTCGGCGAAGACGATTACAGGGTTTGTCTGGCACACAACGTGATCACGCGAGATCAAGAGCCAATATGTCCGCTGGACGCGAAAGGGAGATTTACAAAACCAGTTACGGACTTTGAAGGGCAGTACGTAAAGGATGCTGACAAGAATATTATTGCTATGTTGAAGGCGAATGGTAGGATGTTTCATGTGACGCAGGTGAGGTGATTTTTCTTTTTTTTTTTTCAATTGCTTCTCAAATTTTTCCTATATCGTGATGGATATCAGTTCAGATTTTTATGCGAATGTTGTATCGGTTTAACAGGTCCATCTCACAATTATTTTTATTTATAACAGCTATAGATCCGGAAGGCTATTGAAGAAATTCCAAATTGATAAAACAACTTGTATGATGCAGAGTATGCCGATACCTTTCACGCTGGATGTACTACTTTACAGGCCTTGTTATCACTATTGAAGAGCCTGTACTGGGGTCACTGTTCGTTCCGTTGCGTATTGTTGTAATGACATCTGATGAATCGTTGTAATCGTCGTCAAGTAAAAAAAAAATGTTAATAAATCATAAATAGAGATGACAAAGGCAGCTGGAATTATTCCTTTTTTGCAGCGACTAGATAGACTCGTGTCTATTCGCCTCGTGGAATCTGTCTAGTCTCTGCAAAAAAGTAATAATTTCGTCCGCCTTTGTCCTCTCTAGCCATACGTTCGCACTTTCATCGACGTTGGCCAATTGGGTTAGCTCCTCCAAAGCAAGTAAACTTTGTATTTTCCAAAATAGGATTTTTTGTATCGTGAAATAAATAATTAATAGTAAAAGTTGAACACAATCACGAGCCGCTACTGACCTTCAATTCCATAAACAATCACGACTTTCCTCACGACATAGAAAATACTGAACTTTGCCAGACAAATAGAACACTCTGTATATATACATATATGTCGAATTAATGTTAAATTGTAAACTACCCCAATCTTCATACGTGCGTTATTTCTAGGTGAAACACAGCTATCCCTTCTGTTGGCGGTCCGAAACGCCCCTAATATACCGTGCGGTTCCTTCGTGGTTCATTAGGGTCGAGCAAATGATCGAGAATCTCTTACAATCCAGCACGGAAACTTACTGGGTACCTGATTTCGTCAAGGAAAAGAGATTCGGAAACTGGCTGCGCGATGCTAGAGATTGGGCAATCAGTCGTAACCGTTATTGGGGAACGCCGATCCCGCTGTGGATCTCCCCGAATGGTGACGAAGTCGTTTGCGTTGGCAGCATTGCCGAGTTGGAAGAACTGACCGGCACCAAAATCACCGATCTACATCGTGAAAATGTCGACCATCTCGAAATACCCTCGAGAATCCCAGGAAATCCCCCGTTAAAGAAGGTTCCCGAGGTGTTCGATTGCTGGTTCGAATCAGGTTCCATGCCTTACGCCCAGCAACATTACCCGTTCGAGAATGTCAAGGAATTTGAAGAAGCTTTCCCGGCGGATTTCATCGCTGAAGGCATCGATCAGACCCGCGGATGGTTCTATACTTTGATAGTTATTTCCACGGCAATTTTCGGGAAAGCTCCATTTAAGAACTTGATCGCCAATGGATTAGTATTAGCCGCCGATGGACAGAAGATGTCCAAAAGCAAGAAGAACTTCCCAAATCCAATGGACGTCGTCTCAAGATACGGTGCTGATGCGCTAAGATTGTATTTGATTAGTTCTCCCGTCGTGAGAGCTGAAAATTTGAGATTTAAGGAGGAGGGTGTTAGGGATATTATTAAAGATGTCTTCCTCCCGTGGTACAACGCGTTCAGGTTCTTGATGCAAAGCATTGAGTGCTACGTTCAAGATAACAAGGAACTCTTCGTGTATGACGAAAAGACGGTTGGCAGCACTAACATCATGGATAAATGGATCTTATCCTTCACGCAAAGTCTCTTACAGTACGTCAGGGAAGAGATGGCGTTGTATCATCTCTATAATGTAATCCCGAGACTAACTAAGTACATCGACTACCTAACCAACTGGTATGTGAGGATGAATCGTAAAAGACTTAAAGGAGAGAATGGAAAGGACGATTGCAAGCAGTGCATCACCACGCTATTCAACGTCATCTTCAATATCATCAAGATGATGTCGCCATTTTCCCCCTTCCTTTGCGAAACCATGTATCAGTACCTCAAAGAACTCTTAGAGGAGAAGTCCGATAGCGTACACTACTTGATGCTCCCTCAAGCCAACCAGAATCTTATCGACGCGAAGATAGAGCGTGCTGTATCAAGGATGCAAACGGTAATCGAATTGGGTAGGGTTGTCCGCGACCGGAAGACGATGCCGATCAAATATCCCCTACCGGAAGTTGTTGTCGTCCATCAGAATCCCGAATATCTCGCAGATGTTGAATCGCTGCAATCCTACGTGCTTTCCGAATTGAACGTGCGTTCTTTGAAGACGACGATGGATAAAAGTAAATACGGGATCACCCTACGCGCGGAACCCGATCACAAAACCCTTGGCCTTCGTTTGAAACAGCATTTCAAAGCGGTAACCTTGGCGATCAAGGCTTTAACCGACGATGAAATCGACGAATTCGTCCATAAGGGCTATCGAGATTTCGAAGGACAGCGAGTCGAGTTATCCGAGGTTAGATTGATTTTCAAAACGGACCTAGCTTCTGGTCAGTACGAAGTGCACAGCGATAACGATGTTTTAGTTCTGTTGGATTGCACGCCGGATTCTACAATGCAAGATGAAGGTACAGCTAGGGAGATCATCAATAGGATACAAAAACTTAGGAAGAAAGCACATCTAGTGCCGACAGACGAGATTACCGTGTTCTACAAGACGGAGGGTGAACTTAAACGGGTTGCCGAATCTTTCAAATCGTTCATTGAGGAAACGATCAAAGCCACCATCAAACCGCTGGAATTCAGACAACCGGCAGATAATTTAATCATGGAAGAAACCCAATCTCTAAAGAATTGCGAACTTACCGTTGCCCTGACCAAAACCGGCGATGTGGCAACGCCACAAGTGAAGTGGCTCAATATAGATCTCGTAGATCTAACTCCCAGATATTGCAACAACTCTACGAAAGGGTTAATCCTTTTAGAAACCGGAAACGGTACTCTAACCATCGACGGGCTTAAAAGGAATATTTCTTCTCTATTCGGTGTTGAGAATTTCGAAATTTACACCGCTAAAGCTGAAGCGGTCACTAAAAACTTGGATAGCTTAAGCGGGCAAACTATATACGTCGCGAAACGTCAAATTTCCCCCAGACAAATGACCGAAGGTATACCTTTCTGTAAGATAAGCAATTTTAACGAAGATGGCGTAGTCGGCACGCTGATCTTGGAAAATCCGAAAGGGGTATCGACGAACGTCGAAAATTACCGAACTGAAATTATCAAAAGGTGGGTTGGGAATAAGTCAGCGAATAAGTAAAGTTGTTTTATGTTTATTTAAAGAATTAAAAACATTGTATTTAATATATTGTTGGTTTTTTTTTTTTTTTTTCAATGTTTTGAAATAGGAGGATGTACGATATTATTAAAATTAAAAAATATTGAGTGGAAATGTCGTATCCATCCATTGGTGCACATTATATACAACTGATATTTTGTACATTCTCGTTTGTATAATAAATGCAAATTTTTTAAATACTTCAAGATCTTGTATAATCATCAAATGATGCAATACAGGCTAGGGCGATTAGTTCAGATTTCACACTACTTTCACACCCTTGTCGAACTAATTACTTAGCTTAAAAATCGGACATATAGTTCCAGCAAGCTTTTTTTGTCATCGTTCAAATCAGTCCTTGTCCTAGAGCCGCATAAAAACATCGGGAAGCTTAACTTTTTTCTGCATATTTATCGTTTAGTGAACGATCGAAATGCCGCCATGTATAATATTCCCTGTATCATACCAGAGGCGCCGAAGTACCAGTTTCTCCCCGCTCTAAGAGCCATTGTAACAAGCTATTTTATGAAACAATTCTTAAAATCCACTCACCTTGATTATTAACTACAATAGCTATAACCAAGTGTCCCCCTAGTAAGTGTTCTATGCTGCAGGTTCTTGTGCGTTTATTAATTTCTCTCTTGGCAATATTTTCCTTAAGGATCCACCTTCACGTTGGGAATTATAAATAAAAAATCCACCTTGTGCAAAGCAAATTGCACGTGCTGAAACGAACGGACAACCCAGCGCATACAAACATTTTGATAGAATGAACTCGTAGCTTATTCCTTAACTTGCTTTATAGTTAAGAGAACATTTGTGGGGACGGCCGTTCTAATAGAGCGGAGTACTAACTTACGGGCCCCACTATAAGCCTAACTATAAATTTTTCAGTGATTGTCGTTATCAATTCTCTTTTGGCAATATCCATTTAAATTTAATAATTTTAACTTACCAAAATCAACGAGTACTGTTGGATTTTTTCCCATTATTTTGGTTACAAAGAAATGTTGCCATAGAAGGAAGACTTTCTATAATTACACAGCTAAGAAAGCTTTGCAGATAGTCAAAAGAGCGACGAAGACGCTTTAGTTTAGAGAAGCAGCTCTGGTGAAAGGGACGCTAGCATTGCATTTCTAGAATTAGACAGAGAATACGATTCGATCTGGCAGTACAAACAACGTTTAAAGATAATGAATATTAACGCATACAAGTCCACCTTTAAAATCGGCACTCAACTATGACGGTGCCCCCTACACAGGAGTAATCGAAAACTGGAAAAAGGCCACCTTTAAACCTCGAAAAGGTTATCAAAATCTGACCAATTGCGTCGTATATATTGGCTATCTGCAAGGCTGTCTTATCTGTGATAGTAATCAGAATCTTTCAGGTTTTTAGATGAAACGAACGCTCGTTTTTCTCATCCAAAAACGGAGTCAAATCAACGAAAAAGGTAAGGAATAGAATCGATCATAAATAATTGGTAATAATAGAAGAAAACCATAATATATTAAGATATTTCTATTTAACAATATATAGTTTATATTTCATCAACCTTTCCACAAATCTACAATTAAGAACATTACAAGTCATTTTACGCAAAAAAACAAGAAGGATTTCTATAAGGCTTCATTTTCTTTTTAAATAAAACAAAAAAAAAACTAAGCTACAACATAAACAATATATCAACAACTTCACAATAATTATAAAAAATATACATAGAAATAAAATAATTATTAATTTTTATCCACGTAAAATGCAAATAGTAAAAGTATATGTTTATTTTTTGTATTTTTTTTTTGTTTAAATATAATAATAGTTGGTATGTCTATGTGTATACATAAATTTGCTATGTATTACTTTCTCGTCTGCAATAATTGTCATCGTTATTATTTATTTTTATTACCGTCGGTATTTTGCTTCTCTATTTTTGTTGTGTTGCATCAATTAGAGTATTATATATACACATGCACATATTCTCTTGTGTTTTTCTGTTTTTTTTCTTTCTCTGAATCTTCTTTATTGTATTAATATTATCATTATTCTTTATTATTATCCTGTATACAAAATGTTTACTTTGTTTATTCATCTTTATACGTTTTGCATCATTAGCGTTATTATTATCCTTATTAATTATTATTCATTTTTCTTCTTCGTCAGTGACTCTCAACACAATCTTATGTACAATTATCTAGACTATATACAAGGTATATCACAATCTATACAAAAAAGTAATGTCAGCGGAAATGTTTGTACTGCTACAACTGCGTGTTATTCCGCCAGAGTATTCAAGGCTGCACTTCGGTACTCTTTACGTATATTGACTGCAGCAACTCGGTTGTCGTTTGGCAGAGACTGCAGCAGCTGCAGTCGTCTGGACACTGTCACTTGATGTCCTTCCTTCGTTTACCTTCGCCTTCCGATACTAGAAAAATTAAAAAGTCAATAGATTCACGTTATAAATTCATGACATTTATCTTTGGTAACGCTCAATCCGGAAAATGTTGAAATTCTACCAACAAATCGGCAATAAGTAACAGATACCAATTTGGTAAGAGCCGTCGCTTTGCAACGAAATCCGAAGGATTTTACTAATGCCGGACCCACATCAAACGAACTTTTGCCAAACAAAACATCAACTCAGTCACGTAGCAGCTGTTTGTGGACTTTTAAAAATAATTGGAGAACAAAATATAAAGTCCGACCTCAAGAATTGGATGTTGGATAAGGCACGATAACATTCAATAAATTCAGGCATAATTGATTGTTGTAGATCTAGATTTGTTTTCCTGCCAATTTCACTTCGGGGTTCTTAGATGAAGCAATAACCTAGGTGCGAAAGCTGAGAATTTGGACAATTAAGTGATCGTTTTATTGTTTGGCCGTCTTACCCAATATCCAGCTCTTGCGAAAGAGACGCGCAGACGGACAGACAGCGTGTAGACGTATTTTAAAAACTTGAGTACTGCCGTTTGGCGTGGATTTGGCATTTGCTATAGTAACTCTAATAAGAACTATTCATTATAAGCGATGGTAATCTAAAAAAATCAATAAACTGACAATTAGAATCTTGGTTAGAAATTAAGCTTCTTTCATATTCAATAGTGATACCTTATAAAAGGGTATCAACAAATGTATTGCTGGTTATTGGGAATTATCTTTGAGTAACTTAATGTCAATACCTTTAATGCCACCCATTTTCAGAATTTAAGAAAATTATTAACGTTTTGATCATTTATATTTTCCTCTGTAGTTTTAATTAAAATTGAGGAAAAAAAAAAACAAAAACAAAAAACAAATGGATTTCTTTACAATATTTAAATAAATAAATGAAAAAAAAAAGCGTCACTCTAATTGCTAATTGATACGTTAATATCATCAAACAGCAATTTTTAAGTCTGTTGAATTTTAACGTAATTTACTTGATCCCTAGTTTAAATTTATTTTTTCTTTCGTCTTACAAGCTGAACTTGAAATCTCAAAGAAGAAGAGACACGCGCGAACAGCCCGTTGAAGCTTCAATGTAAATTCCGGACGATTCCGTAGTGCGCACACGTAATTTTTCCCGTTAATTTTATTATTATTAATGGGATACCTACCAGCACTACGTGTTTTCCTCCTTAATATATCGGCATCCGGTTGGCTTTTATCACCCTTACTCCTGGTATTGAGTGCCGGGATTGCACGCACCGACCTTCTGGTGTTAATCGGCACGGTCTTGACGATGCTCGCCGTCGCTACTACGCCACCACCTGTCCCGCCTCCACCTCCGCTACCCAGCAGCGGCTTGATCTTCGTACGAGGCGTGGTTACGGGACCTTGCACGTTCGTCGTGGTCACTTGCGAGTTATTCTTGCGCACCTTTCCCGCGATCTCGATCAAAGGCTCGTCGCTATCGGAACTCTCCTCCGTGGACTTCTTTTTCTGACCCGCGGCCGAAATCACCGTCGTAGTGACGGTGGTAACCGTACTACTAACCGCCGACGTCGACGAGGTTGTACTGGAAGTGGGTTTCTGATTGGAATCCACGCTCGTAACCGATTTTATTAGATCGGGGGAGGAATTTTCCGACGTCTTCCTCGGTTTCTTGTTGCGAGCATCGTCAAGGCTGTTATTGGAACTGTCCGATTCGTGTCGTTTTCGTTTGGTAGTAGGTGGCGCCCTATTTTGCTTTGACATCACAGGTGAATTAAGCTCGGGACTGTTCAATTTAGATGAGGCACGTGTTCGAACCGATCGAGCCGCCGGACTGGGTGAGCTAGACGTTTGGTTCTCCGGTATGTCGATCAGGAGCTGCTCCAACAAGCTCTTACTTTTCACGATCGCTCCCGAATTACTATCCGGATCGTCGGAGGCGGGACTTTCCGCCCGGCTCTTGTCGGGATTCGAATAAGTGTACAGAGGCGGCGTAACGTGAATCGGTTGCGGATCCAGATCGGCATCGGATTTTGCCTTCTGTTTCAGCGGCACGAGACTTACTTCCACCTGCGGCAATTGATCGTCTGCGCCGCCGGTTTCTTTTAGAGAGTCTTGCAGCGCAGACGTCAGCCCGCAACACTGCTCCTTTGTCTGATTATTGTGATTCGTCTCGTTCAAATCGTCACCGGTGAAACCCTCCATCTTCGCCAGTTGCGCCTCAATGTCGAGTATGTCAGGCACTTGTGTTTTCGGCTTGAGAGCGTCTTGAATGTCGGCGTGCGGGCTCTGGCTCGCCTGGTTCGGCGATTTCTCGCTAAGGGCATCCATACTCTCGATGCCGCTGTCTTCGCCTTGACCGCCCGAATTCGGCGATCGATTCGGTTGTTTCTCGGTCAAATCCGTCTTGCGTTCGGGGGTGTTACACTTGTCTAGTTCGGGCGGTTTGTCTTTTACTTCCACGGGATCCGTTAAGGTGTGAATCAGATCGGCCACTTTACCAGCCGTTTCTAAGACGCCGTTGTCTTGGTGTACGGTCTCGGTTCGATGAGGTATCTTCGGCACTATTCGTTCAGGTTCCTCCAATAACCGTTGCTTAAATTTTGCTTCCATATCCAGATCCCCGGTTGGAAGTGGGACCTGTTTGCTCGCCAATTTCTCTGCCATATTCTTCGAATAGCTCTTATGCCTGTTCAAATCCTTACACTTAAAACTATCTTTCAATTTTAGCTTATCCTTCCTCATCTTGTGGGCCGATATACCCGATACCGTTCCGGTATTGGTCGAACCCAATACCGAAGTTTGAGATTCGTGATTACGTTCTTCCGTTTGGCTCAAGCGCCTCTTCTTATCCACCAATAAGATCCCATTGCTCTCGCCGTGCTTCTTATTTGCTCGCGCTAATTCCGAATCGCTACCTCTTCGTTCTTTCAGCTTCTCCTTGTAATGCGTATTGAACACTGCCAGATCGCGTTTGTAGTCGTTCAGTACGTCACTTTGCACCATTTTCTCTCTATGCTCGTGATTCAGCTTGGGTTTCTTTAGCTTTTGCATTTCACCAACGTGATTCTTCAATCTCTCCACCATGTTTAACGTGACGTCGACGCCGTTCGCTAGGTACTCGTCTTTTTTGATTTTCACGTGCTCTTGGATCTTCCTCACTTTCGTCTTGATTGGACTGCCATCCGCATTTACTTTGATCTTTTTCTTATTGTTGATAACGGCGTGATTTCGACCGCGCAGTGAGATATGGAGCGGCGGTACTCGTAATTCTTCACCGGGCACCGCCTTTTTCGGCTGTTGCGTATTGATGAAACTCACGTCCACCTTGTAAGCCGGACTGACGGGTTCCGACTTTTCCAGTTTCAATCGTAACTTGATCTTCTCCTGCTTCAAGTTCGGCGAGTCCCTGCCCTTGTCACGGTTCCTTTTGTACTTGTACTTCCCGCTATCGCTGTGGCACGATCTCGATTCGCTGTCACTCTGATCGGTGGTATCCGGTCGTGTCGTCGAATTAGTATCCTCGTCGGAGATCGTGCCAGGCGATGGTAGATCAGTAAACACATCGCTAGGCTCCTCCTCTTCCTCGCTCTCGTGACTCGACTGCGGCTCCATCTCTCCGGTCAAGGGGTTGATTAGGTATGTCGTGCGGCCGCTGCTGTTGGAGGCGCCGCTATTGCCATGAACGTTAGTCAGCTCCTCGGGTATTTCCGGGGGACTTCCGACTAGATCCAGGCTGGGTAACAAGCGATCCAGGTCGAGATCGGCCTTCAGATCGGTCAAGGTCGGCGTAAGTTCTTGTATTTGAGGCATTTGCGGTTGATCCCACGAATTGGCGAATGTTGGATATGAACGGTAAGGCACAGCTCTGTTGTTGTTGCTACTAGTATTATTAATATGATTATTATTAGTGTTATTGTTATTATTTACGGTAACCGGCGGCTTTTGAGCACTAGACTGGAGGGAGGAGATGTCCATCGTTTTCAGTTGCTGCTGATGGTGATGAATCGGCGAAGGATTGGGATTGGGGAGCGTTTGGGCGTTTGTTGTCAAAGGCAAACTACTGTTACTCTTCAAGCTCAAATTATTCATAACGAGCGGGGGATTCGGTCTATTACTGTTCACGACGACTGCGAGAGGTGGAGTCGGCGGCGGGGGCGGGGGAATAGTAGTGGCGGTAAGCGTTTGGACTACGTTATGAGTGGGAGGTGTCGGTTTATTATTATTACTGCTATTACTATTAGTACTAGTACAACTACTGCTCTGACTGTTAGCGATTAACGAAGAGATAGAAGGCGGCGGCGGCGGTGGCGGTTTACTTATCAGCGAGGCGGATTGAATCTGTTGCTGATGTGGATGTTGCAGCGAAATATTCACAGTCTGTTGTAAGATACCACCACTAACATTATTATTGTTATTATTAGTACTATTTCCTGCACTTATATGCGATTGTAGAGGTTTCACTGTTGCCCTCTGAACGGATTGCACAACGGTCTTTTGAACAAAAGGCTGCGGTAGTTTGACGGGTTTCACCGTTTGCGCGACCGCTCCACCTTGCGCCATACTGTTACTATTATACGATGAAGGCGACGACGAGGCCAAGCCCATCAATCCGTTCGAAAGACCACTACCAGCACTACTACTACTAACGCTATTCGCAACGTCCGTATCGAGCACCGACGTATTCGCGTTGGCGTTCTGCTTCGGCGATTGGACGCCGTCAGTCTGTAGGAGGTTCACTAGCAGCGGACTCGAGATATTCGTCGCCGAATGGTGGTGGTGGTGGTGCTGATGATGGTGCTTGTTGCCGGGATACGGGGGCGGGGGATTATTGTAATTTGTACTTGTGCCTAGATTATCACGACTCTGCATGGCCTGGTTCATGCTGGTGAATGGAAACGGAGCGACGTATGACTTGTTGGCGGTCGCCGGCGCGGCGTTCGAAGGTTGCACCTTGGGAACGATCGAATCCGACGGGCAAACGACGTTCGGCGAACGGAATTGCACCTTCTCACCGCCGGCGGGGGCGGCCGCGGGAGGAATGGTGGACGTTGCTTCGCCGGAAGTGGCTGCGGCAACGGAAACGGTGGCGGCCGATTGGGAGGTGCCTTGGAACAACTGTGATAGGTTGGCATCGGGCGCTGAACTTGGGCCTGGCGTTGCATCTAAATACAAACAAAAAGAATTAATTCCATCGAAAATAATTCTTTGATCTATTTAGCAAAAAAAAAATACAGTAAAACCTCTTTGAAGAAGCGGGGTCTTTAGATTTCGTATCATCCCTTAACTCGATAACTGAACTATTGAAGAGGATACGAAGACGAGTTGAAAAATCCATGAAATAAAATTAAATACATCAATCCAAAATACGTCAACCTATTTGATTTAGCTCCGTCTGCTGCGGAAAGGTTGAAATTTATTCGTAAACACAGCGCAATAATTATACGCGAAGAATTAAATTATTCTATTGGAATAGAAAACACTGTCAACAATAATTAATATACCCTAAATGTTAAATCAAAAGCTTGGAATTCAAGATAAAAGCATAAATTGGTTTTAGTCGTAGTATTCCTTCGAATGCTTTCAAAGTTGATTTCCAAATACACTGAAAACTTAGGAATAATAGGTCTACAAACTACAACTATTTTTTTTGTTTTGATTTATTTCGATTCATAACACATCTACCTTAGCTGTAATAATAAAACTCGTTGAAACACGTTCGTAATCTATAACAATACCTGTAATCAAACATATAACTCACATTGTCACCGTGTGTTCCTGTTAAATTCCTCGAAAAATGATGATTAATGATTTTGCTTATGGCTAAACATTGGTATGTTCTGAATCCAGGTCATCTATCCAACATCTTAAGAACTACTAAGTCTATCCTCGTAATTTATACAAATTTACTTTAATATAAACATTTTTAAAGCAATCAATAAACAAAAATTGAAATCTATTGTTTTTGAGTTTTAATGATGAAAAAAATTTTTTTTTTGAAAAATAACCATCGTAACCTTCACAATCGCATTTTAAAAATTTTTCCATTAACGTGAAGCTAGTTAATAATAAACTAAGGCATATATTCCTAATATACAGGGGCCGATCAAAATGTATAGAAATATAGGGATTATATTCTATTGTTATAGTAACTTCGGAAACTTTTTATTAAAGGATACTCATTAATTCTTCCAGCATTCCTTTTCTAATGATGAACGAAACAAGCCAGTTTGAAACTGATGAAAGATTAGATTTGAAAACAAAAGCGAACGATTTGTCACTAAGAATTTTAAAAACACTGAATTTATTTAATTTATTAAATGCTACTTTTTAAGTGATCCTTGTATCTACGTTTTAACGCCAAATTGATTTACTTCAGAAAGTCAAGGTCAGATAGAAAATGATCTTTTTTTTTGTTTTTAATTTTCTTTCTTATGGTACTTTTCCCCTTGAATTTTTCTTTTTAATTTTCTTGTGACAATAACTGATATGGATAAATTTGAAACATTTTGAAAAGCTACTTAAATATTAAAAATTTCAAGCAAGATAACGACTCCCATTTTATCAAATATGAAGTTGATTTTTTTTTAAATAAATTCAATAGTAGTAGAATATAATAAATCATATTTGTTATTCGATTAAAAAAAAAGGAGATGTAGCTTAATTCAACCTTAATAACGAAACAAACAAAAAAAAAAAAGAATAGAAGCTCCAAATTGGAATAAAAAGACCTTTCAGATAATCTTGAAACGAAATAAAACTAACCTTGTCCCGTTTGTAAAATAATCTCCTGCGGTTCGGATGTGACCGATCCGGCCAATCGTAATGATATCACTTGATCGCCTTCCACCTGCACGCTAAGGATACCCAACGCCCGCAACTGCTGTGATCCATCGTTAGCCAATTGCCTTAGGCGCAACGCTGCCTCTCGAGGGATAGACAGCGTTACACGTACGGAATTCCACGGTTCCAGTTTGCGCACTTTTAATCGATCTCCCAACAAATCCCCTAGTTCGCTTAGGACGAGGTCGAAGCGGCGCTCGAAGTTGGGATCGGCGAGATCCCCCTCACAAGTTACAACAGTCGTTACACTGCATCCGTCGCTATCTGCTGCCATCTAAAAGTTGGAATATTATCGATGGGGGGCAGTGCGAAAAGGTATAGAATCGAGAGGGACTTACCATCAGGTCATTTACAAATCAAATAGATATCCATATTCGCACGGTCGATTGCGTTATTTTAGTTCCATTCTGAAATAACATAGTAGTTTCAGTAAGTGAAGTAGTCAATTATAAACAAGATAGATTTCAGCGGGATATTAAGGTCTATACAGCGCTAAAACGGTGAATTGATAATCTAAGGCCGCTCGCCGGCCCTTTCGTCAGCGAAAATTGCAAACCGCGTATCGAAACGATTAAATAAAACATAATCTTATACAAGAAAAGATGGTTGTGGTAGCAGCCATCTTGTACGGAGATGGGGGAGTGTATATCCATGTGTTCCATTGTCAAATTTATAAGATGCAAAGCGCTTTGCACCCACGTTTCGCACACTCTTTCGTTAATTTCATCATTAAATAGCGCACATAATCCATTTCAGGCGGTTAGATGAGGATCGTTATCGTCGGCGGTGTCGACGAATTGATTTGCTTACGGGCAAGAAACATTACATACCCCATTTCTATGTGACACACTTAAAACTTTAGCGCACCAAGCTGTATACGAATCACGACTATGCTCTATCAGTTAAATAATATGATATGCATAACATACAACTTTCGGTGAAAAGTTTGCAAAAACGAACATAATCTTATTAGAAATAGTTTATACTGTTTCAACAATAACAACTCGACGCCATTCGCAATGCGCGTTGTGCTTGCGCGGTAAAACGTTAGGCAGAGGATCACGGTCGATTCAAAATCCCTCTAAAATTTCCAAATTGTTAAATCGCCGATTTATCGAGATATATCGTCCGGCGAAGCCTCCGCCATTATTTTTTCTCATTAAATCCTCTAATAACGCATCCGGATACAAGAATAAAAACGATCTACCTCTCTTTTTGTTTTAACTTTTATTCACTTGTTTTCATACATCAACTGTTTAAACCCTACCTACTAGACACTAAAATATCTACCCAATAGAATTGGCAAGGAATGAAACTTTTCTAAAGTAACATAATTCGAATATATTTAAATAAAAATTCACAATTTATAATAAATGTACTATTCTTTCTTTTCCTATTTCATTCGATATATACTCAGATCTTGATCGTTTCAATCGCTTGGTTCGCAAGATTCAAAAAGGCCTGCTTTCTTCATCTTCACAAATTCCTTTTCAATATCATACGTACTGCAAATCACATGGAAAAAAATTACTTGTTTCGTCCGCATAACAATCATCTCTTATTACCTATAGAATTCACCATAGGCTCTCTTTGTAGGTTCGTTTACACCAAAATACATCAGCAAGCCAGCGGTTACAGAAAGAGTACAGCCGATTATTAGATTCCTCTTAATCTGATTGTGTAAGAAACCTCTGAGAACGGGTTTGGATACTTTAGCGACTGCCCCGGACATCTAAAAAATACATTTGATTAAAGAATATTCATTTTTAATCCGTTACATAACGAATACGAGGCAGAACCCGGGACTGGGAATCAAATCAAATCAAAATTAATCCGTAAAGATAACCCACCTTTGATACTTGTACTTAGAGATAAGATATTTTAATTTTAAGGTATCGACTGTGATAGCTACCCAGAAAATTGATCAAGTAATCTCTGGTCGCTGTCAAAAATTACACAACAATCGAATCAACATGGCTTCCGAACCGGATGTTAGGGAACCCTTGTAGGAATTTTGAGATATAAGTTCCGAAATAATAGTTTAGTGTCAAAAATATCGATAAATACGCTGTTGAATATTTGTACGTCGAATAATTTGGAACGCACTGTTTGATTCAAAAATAGCCCAAAGTTATGAAAGCAATCACTATTATGACGATTATCATATGTTCAAGTGTTTGGTTAATAACGCCGTTCCTATTGGTCAAAAGAGCCCAATTAGGCACTCTTCCGGATGCGGTTAGATGCTGTTTGAAAAAAGCGCTTCGCATAATTTTTTTTTGATATCTAAAACATGGCAATTATAAGTGATGCTTACTGAATCGCAATTCCTTTTTTTTTACTATTTCCCTAAAGCAAAGCATAGGAATTCAAAAGACCTGTACCACTTTTAATTTCTTGCTGTTTAAAGCACGGCGGCTCCTTCTAAGCAATGCTGCCAAACTTAATGTATTTTTAAATTATTTAAAATAATATTTTAATTTGAATCAAATTGTTCAAGTAATAGTTTTTGTTCTATGAAAAATGTGTATTTGTCTATATGAAATGTTTATTTATATTATTATTGTCCTTTATCAAATTATTATCAGCAACCAAAACAAAACATCTGACTATTCCCATTACCAACTTCACAAAAGCATACGAACAAGATGACAAGTCAAAATAGCTAGATTATCTAGTACAAAAATTGTAATAATGATTACTTTCTAGTTAAAATCCCTTCAGAGATAAAACATTTTAATTCAAATAAGACCAATCTTAGCAAAATTTCCAGTAACACTAAGTAATTTGGTTAAGCTAGCAGGTTAGAAATAGTACAAAAATTATTCGTTTCTAGAAATGGCTGTTGAAATACGGAGATTACCTTGCATTTTACCATTACCATTACCAGATGAGGTCTTAAATGAGTTAGTCGACAAAGCTAGGGACTGGGCACTAATGCATGGTGCGGCCATGCGTTCAAAAACAAATTTTTCAAAGGACTCGCTAAACTTTGCGCCCTTCGCACTCTTACCCTCAGCATTCCCACGGAAGGAATTCTACAAAGCTGTTGAACTACAGCAGATCCTAAACGAGCTAATGCATAGAGTGGCACATAACCGTGAGTTTTTAACAGAGAGCCTGAGGGAAACTATACAAGTTGATGAATTTACGGGTAACCTGTTTAAGATCTACGAAACTATACAAGATGAAGGTGTAACGCAGGTAGGCAGTGGAACTTGCTCCATTTTTCTCTTAAAAGAATGCACACTTTATTATGAAACGTTATCGTGTTAGTGTTCTTCGTGTCTGTTTCTTTTGCATTTGTATAGCCTATTTCGTTGGGTTTATTGAGGTCGGACATCATGCTTGAAACTGCTTGCCCTGTGCCAGGAAAAAATTGTCACCGTCATGCCCCGTACTGTTGTTGGAAGCAAGTGGAAATCAACAGTATTGCGTCGGGTTTCGGTTGGTTAGGGCCCGCATCCGCTCTTATACAGAGGTATTATATCCAGTGATATAATTTTGATGCATGAAATTTGAATTGAATATTAATTTATTTACTTAGAAGTTTTTTGTTTAATTTCGTGGATAGAAGAAATAAATGATGCAGTTCAAAAATATACGAAAAGCTCAAGTAGGTTATAAAATTTGTTCTTTTGATCTTTCAAATTATGATTCTTTTAAGTTTTCTCTTGTCTTATTTTATTTGGACCGCATTATATAGGTTGTCGCATTAGTAATGCCCCAATTCATAACGAATAAACCACAATCTTTTCTCGAAGACCTTTTGAATCTACATTCTAAAACTATTTTACAATATACAGTCCGGCTCAAAAAAGCATATAATGTTTTTTTTTATTAAGCATATGGCTATGGTAAGTTTGGTGTAACTTGTTTTTGGCACACCATTGCTTTTGTACTCATATTGGTTATTATAGATGGTTACAAAATCCATTAGAACACGTTGTATATGATTTACATATTTATTTAAAACTGTAAAAAAATTTAAAACAGTTTTTTTTTGTATCTGTTAGCCATAATATAGAATTACACTTTTCACATTTCAGATATCCATTGAAACCGTTCCTGCATCTTCTTTTGTTAGTATGTACTGTTCAGCGGCCTTATGGCCATATTTCGGGAATCAGGCCCTTCCATTACGGAACGCTTTTCCATTTTCTCTTTCTCAATCAGCTAAATCTACAGAGATTTGCAACTAAAACAGTCAAGCAAGGACTGAGCCTGTGAAAAGAAAACCGGAATCTTCAAGCCTAGGAAACAGAAACAAGTCGCCAAAGTCCAAATCTGGAAAATAAGGTAGTTGATCTATCAATTCGAATCCCGATTTGTAAATGTTGTCATTTTCTGCCTTCAGTTTATTATGTAAGTACCTTTCTCAGCCGATTCATCCTTCGCAATCTACTGATTCGGCCATACTCAAGCTTTACAAGTGTAATAGTGCATCCAAGTTTCATGTACAGTTCTTAATGGGCATCAAAGTTCCGATTTACTTCATTTAAACTGTTTCAACAGGGCTCTGGAAACGTTCATTGGAATGCCTCTTTGGTTCTGAGCGAGTCTTCGATCAAGCCGAAATCTTCAATCAAGATATGATAAATACGTACCTTGGACATGTCCACAATCGACTGTCGACTAAGCACCATTTGTTAAATTTTTCCAATGTTATTGGTAGTGGTTGCAGTTTTTTTTCGTCGTACGTAGCGGCATCTTCACGTTAGGACTTGAAACTCTCTTAGATGTTAATGCAAGGCGCGAAAACGATTGAGTCAAAGATGCTTCTACGACTAGATTCTATGATTAATATCATACACTACTGTTGTCCTCTTAATATTGTGGAACTCTAAAATTACCAATTTGATTTTATTTACTACTTGCCCGATAATAAATCAATTGGATTGATAGTCATTTTTTTTTTTAATGAAGATCACATTTTCAAAACAAAAATTAAATGCCTCGAAGACAGTATAGAGAATTTTAAAACATTAGAGGTATATTTGTTAATTAGAAGTCAAAACTGTGCTCGATATACAAAGTATCCAATCGAAAAAAAACTTTAACATGCCTCGCTTTTTTGAAATATTGTACACGTTCAATGTTGGTTTTCGAGAAAAAAAGGCTGATCTATTCTAAACCGAGGCATTACTCGTGTGCCATTCAGTATCAGTTATCGGATTGTAAATATATTTCCTATTAAACAAGTTGATTTATATGCAATAGATCATGTTTTTTTTTTTATTATTATTATTTTAGATAACATTACCTGTCTTTAGATTTTTGGGAATAATTGACAGCATGTCAGCACGTACTACTGCTCAAGGTTTATGATTGAGTTCTGGCTTAATAACTCGGTTGGGATTAATCTTGCGTTTGTTACGATGCTTTCTCTCCAAGGTGTAATGCATCCATGGCAAAATATTGTATTCACAAATTCTAACGACTCTTCCATATTTAACAAACATTTTCTCGCTAATTTTTTTTATAATAAAGTGTGATTATTCTCCTGAAAACTTAGACCAAAGTATAATAAATGTGTTAGAAGAAATGGGTTGCATGGTTTTCATTATGTTTTCAGCATGTATCATTGGGTTTACTTCGTTCTGACTATATGGTGCATACCAACGCCAAAGGCAAGATCAAACAGGTGGAAATAAACACTATCGCGTCAAGTTTTGGCGGAATCGGGACCAGAGTTTTACATTTCAATAGGTAGGATGAATTTTTATGTCGTTTTTTTTTATGCATGCGAAGATGTGTGGCTCATTGCTTTTTTTTTGCTTCGCTGTTCGTTCGTTAACAACTCGAAATCATCAAACCCTTTCATTCTTTTACGTTTGCAACCTTGCGCATCATCTTATTAAGGAAGTTTGAAAGTCTCATAGTTATTGTGGCATTTGTGAATACTTCTATTGTCATGAATGGATTACGTTTTATGAAAACGCACGTTTCCTAATCGACCTTCAATTGCTTCTGGTTGTAGATTCGTATTGCAGGAGTTGGGCCACCATGAAATGTTAGCAAATGTAAGTTGGAGATAACATTTTACGATTTCTTCGTATTGTACCCTTTCTTACTTACAGTTACCAGAGAACAATGCTCTGGAAGGTCTTTGCGGCGGAATGCTTGAAGCTTGGAAAATTTATGGTGATCCAAACGCCGCCATTTTATTCATCATAGAGGATGTTACGTATAACATATGCGACCAGAGGTTCCACGAATTCGAATTGGCGCGCTTGAATCCGCATGTCAAGGTGCTAAGACGAACTCTGACGGATATGGCAGATCGTGCGCAACTGGGACCCGACAATGAGCTTTTGATGTAAGCATTTGTAGGTTCTCGAAGGTAATGTAATTATAAACGTCATAGGTGCGGTTCGTACGTCGAAGTTTTGCTCATTTGCTGAAATTATTTTCGATGAAGGAGTTAGCCGCATGTTTCAATTCTTGGACGAGCGCATTGGGGTAAGGCGTTTAACTACGACAGCCTGTTTGTATACTAGCCAATGGCGAGAAAGGACGTTCACATAGCGGACATAATTAGTAGGGACTCTCGTCCGTGTGGCCGATGGCGAAGGTGCCATCCGCCCGTTTAAACCGGCATTTCAGTTGTAAACGCTAGGATGATAGGATTTATTGTTCGAACGCTTCCACGAAAATGTTAGCGACGGCCCCGCTAGCGGGATAAAAAGGAACCCATGGTACCTCTAAAAACTTATTCATACGACTTGCTACGAAATTGGAAATACGCGAAGGTCAGATGTGCAACCAGCAATTCGGCTGAATGTAGGTATGCTTATCGTGGCCTTATAAAATGTCTGGCGTAAGGAATGGGAACTTTGGTGAACGAAGCTTGGCCAGAATGGAATGACTTTAAAATAGAATTTGACCCACCGATATAGGTTGGGATTTCTTTGACTTGTTTTTTTTTTTTTTTACGATTGGCTGTAGCAAATTCCAGAATAGGGTATCATAGAGATATGTAAAGAAATAATGACATTTTTGCAGTACACTAAAGCGTTTAATTACGATAAGAAATTTTATAATCCGTAAGTGAATCGAATATTTACATTTACAGAGACGATTACGTCATATCGGTTGTTTACTATCGAGCAGGCTACGAACCAGGTCATTACCACGGTCAAAGGGAATGGGATGCCCGACTGCTCATAGAAAGGTAAGAAATAGATTAATGTCTTCAAAATAGTCTAATGCAGTAAATAGTTTTTTTCGTGCTGCTATATTTTTGAAAGCCTTTTTAATCTCCTACTAAACTGCAATTCGTAATAAACAGATCCCAAGCGATAAAATCGCCTTCCATTCACTACCACCTCGCGGGAACTAAGAAAGTTCAGCAGGCCTTAGCAAGGCCGGGCGCTGTAGAGATGTTCTTAGGCGAAGCTAGCAAAATAGAAGCCGTCAAAGAGATATTTACAGGCCTTTACAGTCTGGACTTCGACGAATTTGGCGATCAAGCCGTGCAGATGGCGCTGGATTCCCCAGAAAGGTAAGCACTTACTTGCAAACTGCCGCCTTATATGCAGTCGCTTCTTTTACTTGCAGATTTGTGCTAAAACCCCAACGAGAAGGTGGCGGAAATAACATCTACGGAAAGGACGTTAGAGATGCTATCTTGAGAATGAAAGACACTCGGGAGAGGACGGCTTGGATACTGATGGAGCGGATCAATCCGCCCTTATCGACCGGATACATAGTCCGACCTGGAGGGCCGGATATTCCCGACCTTGTCGATTTGGTCTCCGAATTGGGCATATTCGGGGTTATAATTGGAGATTCTACGAAGATATTCACGAATCGACAAGTCGGACATATGTTACGAACTAAAATTTCGACTGCGAATGAAGGTGGCGTCGCAGCCGGTCTTGGCGCACTGGATAGTCCGTATTTGATCGATTAGTGCGGAGTAGAAGAAATTATTTGATGGGACGCATTTGTATATATTTTTAAAATGTACAAAATAAATAAATTTTATATTATTTCGCACCTGTTTTATAGAACTACGCGTTGCAACAACTCGTACGAAGAAAAGTAATTTAGTCAATGACCCTAGAAGCTTAGAATAACTTTAGCCAAGCATATAAGAATATTGGACACAGATAAGTGTAAAACGAATAAGCTACACTGATTATCAATTCGTGTATCTCGCGAATCGTTGTACGCGCCCGCCGCCGTTGGGTAAACTGTAAACGATGTTTATAAGAGAACTATCAGAGTCGGAAGTTTATCGCCAATTGTGGCTGAAGTTGCATCAATATTAATGATGCTACGGATAAACTACAAACCTATAAACATTTTAGCGGACGTTACAAGAGTATTTGAATATATGCAATACAATTATTCCATCGATACCATGAGGAAGCTATGCTCTCTTATCATTATATATTTTTGGTTATTGTTTCTAGGAATTTTCTGATGTGTTCTGTTTATATACAATACTATTTACTTTAATATTAAGCCATATTCGATCTAGCAGAAGACCTTTGAAAGGTCGCTTTTAATTGGAAAACGTCAGGCCAGATTATTATAGGCATGTTCCCGTTAGAAATTGGACATACCACGAGAAATAGTGGGCGATAGGGATGCGTTGTAGTCGCCTTTGGAAACGTACACGCTCTTTTATCTGTATAATGTACTTATTAGTGTGGTTCAACATGTCTTTGTTAGGGGATCAAAAGATGATACACCCTCAAACGCCAGAAATCGTTTTTAACGTATAGCATGTCTATTGTAAACATAAAAGAAGTTCAATTACAGTGAGAGATAAAACAGTTTGTAAAGCAACGGGAGAATTGCGGAATGCAGCGAAAAATTTCAATGAAAAAATACTTAAAGGTCCTGAAAAGAATAGACCAAGACTAAATGTTACAAGCTAACAAGAATATCAAATATGTCTCAAGGAGACAAAAGTGAAACAGTTATAAATTTGTAAAATATCTTTATTTCTCTAAAAGTAGTAATAAATGTTATAAAAGATTAAAGTAATTTTACCAGAATGTATTGTTGTATAGTCAAATACTAACTCCTAAAATCGTAACAATGATATTGATCTTTCATTTATTAATTTTTCCGTTTTTTTGTTTTTGTTTTAGACATGGCCTCTTTGATTCTCCATTCGCCCGTTGACAAAATTTCGCAAAGTTCTTCGGTGCTTTTTTTCCACTAATTTAATTTTATTAAACTTAACCATTAAACAGTAGTACAGTTTCAAATTTCAATGAAACAACTGAGACAGTGTCTTACAGAGGGCATTCTTGTCGCAATCTATATATACAATAAAAACTGTTCATAGTAATCATAGTAAACCATAACTAAACACTGAAAAAAAAATGTAGTCGCGTATCAATTATCATTATAATAAATATCATTAAAAAAAAAACAAAAAACTAATTCAATACAGATTACTAATTAAGTTTCAAAGTAAAAGAAACAAACAAAGAAGGAAAAAATTATCGATATCTTCAGGTAATAGGTAGCATACAATAACGACAAGTAGACACCGTTTGTATACAATCACTTTTTCCCTTCCATATTTAAAAGAAACAAAAGAAATCAATTTACTTAAAAAAAAACAGAGAAATAAACTTATTTTCTTTTTTTATTGGCGTTAGGTTGGTACTTGGTACACTGAAATTCGCGAAGGTGTTCCATGTTTCTCGTTTTGTTTGCTTGCATGTTTTTTTTTCCTTTTTTTTCTTAATATGTTGCAATTGTTTTGTTGTTGTTGTTGTATCAACTCTCAAACAATAGTAAATTATAAAAATATACTAACATTTAGAATAAACTTAATAGTTCGCACTAAAAAGTAATATTTACAGTTGGTCACTTATCTACGTCGATCTTGATGTGTTCTCGTAGTCTTTTCGGCGGCGGTTCGTCCAGAACGTCCTCTAATCCGGGCAGTTGTATCTTCGTTTCGGAGGCTTCAGAAGGCTGGAAAGAATTGTCGGAATTAAACGATCTAAGAGTGGGATTTTGGGGTTCTCCAATTAAACAAACAGTATTGTCTAAACGCTTGGATCTAATTTGTGATTTTACTGTTACTATAGCTACTTTAATGAAAGCGGTCTGAAAAGTCTCTGTACTCTAACACAGAAACAACTATCATCAAACTAGGTACTCATAGTTCTACCGATTTCCTCTTTCAAGACGGTATTTATAACAACTCCACCGACTCCCTACAACGATCCTCTATTTTTACTATACACTGGCTTTGGAAATGTACCAGCGTATCTAATTCAAGTTTCATCTAGTTATCCATTGGTTCAATTTTTCCTATATTTCGCATAAACTGCTTCAAGAGTGCTTTGGAAGTGTTCATTCAAATGCGTTTTCAGTCCCGAATATGCAAACAAATACCTTCTTTCGAAATGCTCAGGACCCCTCCCTCCTATTTCTATGATCTTAATTCGACCGTCGTTTAGCACCATTTTGGCTAACTTTCCCAATGTTATGAAACAAATGATGATACATAGTTCCCATAAACAACGTCCACTTACATTTTGTATTGATGTAGCGCCATCCAAGTTTAAGTATTTAGTTAAGCTTGGATGTTGAATTTTTTCAATTTCCACAGGAACATCGACATTGACTGATACAAAGGACTGCTAAACAATATCTAAATGTATATCCTACCTGGTCCAAATCATAAAAAATATATTTCAACGTATCCGCTTGTGTTACCAGTTCATATTCCCGATTACCCTGGTATTTTGTCAATTCCTGCAATACGCTGCATACTTGTTTACGTTGAATTTAATTAATAAACGATGGCTTACGACAAATGCACGTCTTCGTGTTCGCGTCTTTCAAATCTTAACTGTACTGAACGAAAACTTGCATAGTATTCGGTGTATCGAATACTTACAAAAGGCATAATATAGCGGAAAATTACGAATTATTTAAGGAATCAAAATTAAAGAAAAAACCCTCGTCTTATGCAAACACAAAATGCTGCAAGTACGTCGGCCTTGATACGTTTTGTACGTACGTTATTGTTTCGATGTTTAAACTAGCAGAGCTAAGAAAAAATAAAAGAATCTAAAATACCGTTTTACAAAACTACTAGATGCACTAGGTATTTTAAAGAAATCAATTTTCTACGTTTTCGTTAAATACATATGTCGCCGTTATTTAGGAGAAAGTCGTAGATAATTGTAACTGTGTAGGCGAGATAAAAATTAAGAATTTAAAAATTAGTAAAAATCAATAATCCTTTTTTCGCTTATTCTTTTACATTTAGATGTGACATACTATTCAGACAAAAAAAAATACATCTAGCATTAAACTACAGCGTTCCGGTTGTTTTCTACCTGTCTGGATATTAAAACGCTCAATATGTCGTATTAAATTTTGTTGTGTAGAATTGTATCCAAATATTTAATATTTACAATAAAAAGATACGAATTTTCAGACAATACTGTATGTACTACAATGGATGTATCAAAAATACATGTTGTTAGTAACACAATTTTCATTGTTTTTAAATTGCGATAAAGACAATAAAACGAAACATGAAGTAAGTTATCAGGATTCTCTTCAACAACATGTATTATTAATAATTAAAACATTAACCCAATAATCCCTAATTAGTAAAATAAATTTCGATATATTCCGGGCGTCCGTTTAAGGATGAACGGCGGCTTTATCTCATTCTGCAGGATTCAGAAGAAATTCAACTATAAAAGTAACCAAGACCGTTTCATTAAAAAATGTTAATAATGTTCGGAATTGATTGCTAGACGGCGCAACTAATGTGAAGAAGTAGAAAAAGCGCAGGTTCTCGAAGAATGCAAAGAGTTGCATATCGATAGATTCGCGCGATGCAATAGCTGCATCTTCCAAATGAATAAAAATAGATTCGTAATTTCGAAAGGAGAATAGGTTGAAAAATCCAATTTTCTTATATTCTGGGTCTTTGTCAATAATAACTCCTCACAATGAATTTTAAAAATTGACTAAAATTTTAAAAAGATCTAAAAAAAAGAATTTCAATCTAGAAAAATTACATGGTAAAATATGAAATATTCATTTTAGATACATCTGCCGTAAGACAAGTAACTCGTTTAGTCAAATACAGTGGCAAAAAAAAATTAATATATTGCTCTTGTCGCGTAATAAATAAAGCAAGATTTCAAGTTGAAAACATCGTATTTCGTATCTTAAAAGAAAGAAGCAGTACAGTAAGACGAACACAAAAGGAATCGTCCCATTTAGTCCATTTCAATCTCTTAAGACGTTTATAGATGCAAGCTTAATAAAACGGCAATAGGAGATTATACGAGAGACAAACAAAAAAATCTTTCCCTATTATAGCTTAATATAAAAAGCAAAAGATTGTCATATACAACAACAAGTAACTGTTTGGAAACCAACATATAACATTCCCATAATACAGCCGCTAAACTGCCTGTCTACCTGAAGGACGTTCTAACAATCTTGTGTAACCATGAGAAAAAAATCTATGAAATTTTCTCACAACAAGCTCAATTCGAACAAAGTTTGTAAATATCGCTGACAATGATTCAAATATATTTCAGAGCTCCTTTGTCCCTTTACGAATATCGTGTGGCGACAAAGCAATATGATAAAATCTTACCACCACCTTCTGCTGGATTGGTCGATGGAAAGTTCTGCAACGTTGCAATTGACAACAAATCCACTGGTAGGTGTTTGTAACGCGGCTCCCAGCTTCAACAATTTACACCACCAGTAGGATTATTTGAAAATACATCCTTGTGCCGCGGAAATAATTGGAGTTAATTACAATATCCAATTTCTCAAGAATCCATTAAGACAAACCAAAGTTATCGAGAATTCTCCCGCATATAACGTACCTTTATTTTATTTGAAAGAGTTCGTCATTAAATATTAAGACAAATCTATGCAACATCACGTGAACCATACGATGAGAATAACATTAGCTTGTCATTCCATTTGATTTATTTGAATTCTTCGAGGATAATACTTTTTCTACTTTTTGACGTTAATTGCGGCTTCCAGCGGTCAATTCCGAATATTAGTGCTATTTTTAAGAAAAGCTCTCGCTTACTTTTAGTTAGTTGAAATTCTCTTTTGGATGCTGTAGAACTTGCTGCCATTGCTTAGATGAAGACGCTGCCTATCCTTAAACGGCCACTCGGTATATATCTTTTTCAAAATACCTGACGACTTCTTAATTATCTCTTCTTATGAAGTTTTTCTGGTACACTGAATACAATTGTTACCAAAGCAATTTCTTAGGATTTCATATTGAACATTATCAATTCGATATTTAGTACACGTGTTCCCTTCATCGATGTGTAATTTTACTTATAGAATTAGTGTTATGTTAGATGTTAAAAAAGTACTGACAAACACACATACCTGGGCATCAATTCCCCTAGTAGTAAGCTACATGTGAAAAAAGTACATGTGTTAGTCGATAATTCATTTATCTAATAAAAGGAATTTTATTCCATCTTAAACGCAGGTGCACCAAGCGCGTGCAACGCGAATTTTTCAAAATAACCGATACGCAAATAAAATTCCTCTTATTTTCTTATCTGGCGAAAATAAAATCTAATAAAACTAAAGACAACGCTACATTTTAAATATAATAATACCTTTATATCAGTTCCTAACGGTCCGCATGGCTCCGACTTCAGCTTCGCTTTCTGCTTCTTTTGCCTATCGGAATTCAGCATGGCCAAGGTGATTCCGGTCTTCTTATTGGGTTGGTACTGAAGTTCGGGCGGTAAGAATACTCTGGTGTTGACGAAATCTGATTGTGGTGCAAAGTACATCGTAGGTATCCTGGTTTCGGTTGGGAAATCTTTTAGATCGTAGTTAACCGTTTTCGTTAGGAGAAGACCAGCGGTTAAATCGCATAAGGCCCAAATTTTCTGAAGAAAAGGAAGAAAATTTCAATAATCCTAAAATTGGCGCTTGTAAAATGATAATTTTGAATATTGCCTGTGTTCGCCATCTAGCGTTTAATGATTAATGATATATTTAAATACAAAGATTTTGTTAAAGGTAAATTCCTCGTCGATTCTTACATATGAATCTGAATATACCGCCACACACCATCTTTTTTTAGTCGTATGCTTTACCCCAAAATAACACACCTTGCAATTACATTACTTACTTCTACTACTACTTAATCTGAATTTGTCAAAAAATCATGCAGAACTCTGTTGATCAATCTTATCAACTTCAACAACAAAATTTTAAATTTAAGTAACACTTAAATAACAGAAAAGCTTAACTTAGGCATCTATCAAAGTGTTCTAAAGGAACTGCTTAATATGAGTATGACATCTTCAAAAAAATTTTTCAAATTGCATATTGGCCTCAAATCTCAAAAAATGCAATTTATTTAATAAAGAGAGAATATATTCTGGAGTAGACAAGTATTACAACATTTGCTTTCAAAACAAGATGGTCTAGCATTCTGTATTGATGTCGACGCTTTACTGAGAGGCAACGGAACAGCATCGTGAAGACTCTTCGAAAACTAGTCTTAAAGCTGTTCTCCTTTATAATGCAAACGAAAATCCTTCTCTTTCGAGTAATGATGCTGTCTACGTGGGTCTTATAAAAGCGCGAAGCTGTATAACAATTTTTGTGGCAAATTTGTAGGGATTTCAAAGATGTAAGGTTTGCAACTGTCTTCTTTGTGAACGAGGCAATCATAAATCATTATATAAAGAAGCAGCAGCCAAGAACAAGCAACTTTACTCCTGGCCTTATAAATGTAGTTTCTAGCACTACAAATCTGTTCACAAAGGCACATGGAAATAATTCAGCCTGTATATAACCGATATCGTGCAAACTTGAACTACATATGTCTACAAATTAGAGATTCGCCTGCACATACCCATTGCAAAATTTATATCGAACTTAGCCCGAATTATACTTACATAATTAATAGAATCATCGTCCGGTCTTAACGCGTCCTTATGATTTTTCATCCGTTCTATGAGGTTCTTGTAAAAACCGTAGCTAAAGTACTCGTTCTTAACAACGAGCGGCTCCAGGATGAACCAGAGACATTGTTTCGAGCGCGTCAGATCCTGGACATCATCCCATCGAGATAGGCCAGGATCGTGCGCAAGGACAGGTACAGCGAATGCCAGCATGTAATCGGGAAGGATATGGGGCAGTTGACTCATCGCCTTGTCCGCTTGACCAGTCCCCATCGTCAATGTCTTCACGTAATCCCGCCTCCTGTTAATATCCGCTATCATATAGTTCCTCATAATCGCTCGCAGTCGACTATCCGGTTCCTTCCCCGCCAGCGCGTAGTATCCCATGAAATCGAGCGGAAGACACTTGTTTGGCAGGCCGCGTCCCAATCCCTTATGCAATTTTAAGGCGAAGATCTCCCGGACCTGTTTAACTTCGTCGATCATGAGTTGGGAAAGGTTATAGAACTGTTCCGCTGTGTACTGGTCCCCGACTCCCTTCTGCTCGCAAACTTTCAGCATGGCGCAACCTGCTGACAATCGCAACCAAGACATTTCGGCTTGAGATAGACGTCCCGACTGAAGTAGATCGCCTTTGTGCAAAATAAAAGCGTTCAACATCCTGAATGTCTTCTGCGCAGACGTAGTGTCTTGTTTGAGACCTAGTAACCATCTAGCCATAGCTTTCAAACCTTCAATTTTACATCTCGTTTCTTCCGGTAATTCTTCTTCAGCGCACCATGATTCGGTATCGTGATTGTTGTTTTCGGTTTGTTTGGCTTCTTTTACCAGTAATTCTTTGACAATCTTAAAAAAAAAGGAAAAATAAAAGATAAATTTTAAAATATGACAAAGAAATACGGGAGACGTGTTTATAGTAATTTATTGGGACGATAGAATATATCGTCGTTATCGTGTACGTTAGGAAATTGTGAAAACTTAGAAATGTACTAAAGTTTACACGTACTCCTGAACTAAACTAATTTAAATTATCTTCCGATTATACCGGAAGTAGCTGTCGACTCTTGTTTTAAATATAACAATGAATGTGATTGACTTGGAAAATTGTTATTTTTGCAGAAACATTGATCGTGTAAGACGGAATCAGAAAGCAAATGATTTTTTCAAAAGCACTATACAGCGTGTCTGACAAATACGATTAAGCCTTGAAATGGACAGTATCAGTAATTATTTTTTTTAAGCACAACACCTATTTTTATTTTTATCAAGTTATTCTTACAAAAAAGAAAAAAATGTTCCATTCTACAGCATTAGATACGTCCTACTCAAAAATTAAAAAATAAGTACAATTCCGTGTGACGTCACGAGAAATAAACGAAGATAAATGTTATTAAAGAACATGCGTTCTCTCTGATATAGATTGCGTTAATTTGAAATTTTCGCTTAATTTTCATCTAATCTAATTTAATCACCTAAGTACCACATCCTGTATGTAAAACCAAAATATTGAAATATCTGTGAAACTTGACATGTTCAAGTTTCTAGCATAAAGCAGATAAAAGATTAAGAATTATCAATACTTATTTCAAATGTCTAGAATTTCAAAGGAAAACTCGATTGTTTTCTATTTTTTTTAATTTTTTTAACTTACGGGTTTTCAATACTTTAATCTTTGACGTTTGCACATCCGTTTACAGAGAAATTATTTTTTTAATTTGTATATTTTATTACACGTATATGGCGAGGTTTCGTTGATTTATCGGCATTTTGAGATCTTCACAATTATCCTTCTTTTGTTGTACATATATATTTTTTTATTATTAAGGCTGTACTATAATTACTTACAACGAACGGATACAACACAGAAATGTTTTAAAAGCTCTTTAAAAACAGCCCAAAAATAAAGAACTTCTCTTTAAATAGAATTTAATTCCTGATTATTTCATTTGAGGTACCACACGATTCCATTTAAAATTTTTGGGGGACAAGTTAAACGTTACAACTTCATCTTTTAAAGTGTTTTGATTGTGGATCTTTTAAGAGTCAAATTAGCACTTTAAATTGTTATTTACAATTGGATTTAACAAGGGACTGTAATCGACTAACTTACAGATTGTTACTAATGAAATTCAGGGGTTACCCTCATTGAAAATATTAGAAATTACGGGGCCAATGACATCTAAATTTGGTCCCTTACTGCTTGTTAAATTAGGAATATTGTCCGTTATTGTACGACTATTGCTACATACAGAGAATAAATTAAAATTTATCTCGTCGAATTTTTGTTGAGCAACAAAATGTGTTCAACATATTACCCTCTTAATTCAATATTTTCATTTTCAACGGCATTCAATGTTGCAAGTGTTCAAATAAGGCTATGGTGATGTTATATTCTTGAAGCAAACGTTTCAGTTTTCTATCATTTCCTTGATGTTTTCAGAAATAATTACTTTCTCGTTTAGCACCACATTTTTTTTCTATTATTGGTTCTCTCTACCTCCCTACCTCTTCCAGTCTCCACCGTTCTCCGCTTCTTTTATTATATTTACCTCATTGTCCCGATATTTTCATTTAAATTTTCCAACTTTATTTAATAAACTAAATGCAATAGCTGCTTCTGATCTTTCAAGATAATTTATTTTGAAGATTAAAAGTAAACAAACAACAACACAACCAAGAAAGGATATTCGAGAATTAAATATTCAATTTCAATGAAATTCTGCTCGTGTGTTAATTGATATAATTTTTAAACAAAAACAAACAGTGAGATTAAAAAACTATTCGCTAAAAAAAATATATGATTTATAAAAAAAAACATTTAAGAAGCGTAGTGCGTGTTTTTATCGACCATTTTCAATGTCGTAACAAAATAATTCATTTTTGGGACAATCTGTATACGGCATTTTTTTTAATGACGGCTCGTATAAAATCTTTCAGAAATTAAAATAAAAATATCCAAATACACATCTGCTTTTACCCAAAATCATTAACGGAACGCTAAATAGTAAATAGTAGTTCATGTTAGAGGACGTAATCCCTCGTACACTGCTGCGCACTCTCTTTGGAGAAAAACTTTCATTTAGGGTACCACACAATGGCTTCACGATTCCATTTAAATTTTTTTCGGGGACCGGTGTTAACTTTACAACTTTTTCCTTTAACGTCTCTTTAGAGAGAATCTTTGTTAGCTTGGTACAGAAGAGCATTCAAAAGCTACCAAATAACATCAAACTTACCTTTCTAGAAACGATATTTTTGATTTGAACTTTGCATTTTTCAGGCACATTGAAAGCTATATGTCCCAAGGTCACAATCGCTGTCCTATAATGGGGAGAGTCGGGACAAAGGTTCGTTTTGGCCGAATCCAAGATGGCAGGAAATAGTGTATCGTGCAAATCGGGCATATTCACGAAAATACACCGGATAGCTCCTTTGGCCTGTTTGGGCGTTCCCGTCTCGGCAAAATTCTTACAGATCGGTGCCAAGGTGTCCATGATATCGGGAAATTGTTCATCTACAAAAGGATATTGAGCAGTTGTAAATGTTATTACGCGGGAGCAACGCTGAAAACTTACATAAACATTTATATTTTCCTAGGAAAGTAAATACGGATAATACTAAAGGTCCGATTGATTGATCTTCCAGATGCAGCAACTCCATGAGCTGCTCTAGGATGTCTTGGTGGTGGAAATGCGGGGCGAAGACGCAGCTCAGCATCACCAACAACTTCAAACCCCTATCGCCAGCAGTAGCTGGATGCAAACCAACTTCCTCGATGGTGTTACCGCCGCGCAAACAATCTTCTACGTATCCGATCAATATTCTAATAGCTTCGTGATCCACCATTACTGAACTTACTCGCTCCAACAACATCTTCACAATGTTATAGTACAGATTGGTCATAACAGGTTGTCCGAGTTTCTTTAAAACAGCCGCTGTTGCGTAAGAACATTCCTGGCAACTAACAGAAGGTCTCGCAACAAGTTCCATTGATTCTAAGAGTCCGGCGTCCTTTCTCATGTGATTGCTAAACTTGGAGAGGTATTCGTGAGCTTTAACCGGTTCTGGAAGGCATCGCGAGAGAGCTTGCACCTTAAGAGAGATGTCTTTTTGTACTTCCGGCGTGTTATTCCTTCTGTGCAATTCTAACCATTCCAATACAAGTTTCCTAACACACAATTGATTCTTTTGCAATTCAATGAATGCTTTCGTAGCATGATCATCCACTGTACCTAGTAAATGGTACAATTTCCTCATCCTTTCGGCAGCAGGCAATTGATACGGAACCAAACAGGTATTCAACAATCTCTCAACCAGCAGACGGTCTTCCATACCGGCCATATAATATCCATTCAAGATTTTGTCTTTAATCCATGTAACAGCTTTCTTAGTTGCGTTTGGTACATCTGCATCGCTTAGATGCTTGCGGTAGATCATAGCTAAACCTGACATTGCCTCTTTTCGGATTTTGAACTTCTTATCCAACGTTCTCTCTTTAACGAATTCTAAAAGATCTTCTGAGTCAGATACGACTTGGAAATCTCTTCTTGCTGTCGTAACGATTGCCATGACAACCTCGTATCGTACGTTTTCTTCAGAATCATGCTGACGCATCTTTAAAGTTTCCGTGATATCTTTCCTCAGGTCAGGGTGGTTTAAAAAGAAGTGCATGGAATATTGCACACATTTTATTCGAATCGAAACTGAAATATCGTTAAATCGGCCTAGAAATGCCCGCCATAGTGATGGATGTCTTCGTGCTAACTCTGAATCCTTTTCGCTGAACATGCGTGCTAATAAAGCGACAGCTCCTAACCTTTCATTAACCTGAGCGCTTTTCAACTTGCACTCTAATTGTGGGAGAACAGCAGTTAGAACTTGCGGACAAATATGGTTTAATTCGTAGATCAAATCATAAACTTTAGAGTAGATTAATAAATTTTTGTCTTCCTTTCCCAATATAAGCACTTGGTTAAAAAATGCTTGTATATAAGGCTCCAATGTATCTGATGTCTTCACAACTAACTCCTTTGCGAGTAAATAAGCGTTTTTCCGTTGAGTTTTATTTGGTTCTACAATATTCATTAAAATAATGTCTAAAAGTTCATTACCCACATTATCACTTTCACCTATTACTGGGCACAACACATCTAGCATAAAACTTTTAACTCTCGGTGAATGTTCATCGTTAACAATTTTAAACATAAGATGAAATAAGGCGCAGAATATTTCCTGGCTATCTTCCAAATCGAAACACATATTAAAAGATTTTACATAGGCCAAGTTCTCTAGTAAATAGAAATATCTCTTGAAGGCGGCATCTTTGGGATCTTTCAATCCAGACAATTGCGTAATTAAAAATAAAAATATAGTTTTCACTTGATCCGTATCTTTATATGGTGCCTCAGGTGCATAAACTCTAAGAACGTCTGCAATACAACATGCTATAAGCAGTTGAACATCCCTCGATGGATGCGATAAGAATTGTTCTTCGGCAAGATGCAATGCCAAGGGTATATACTGCTGATAAGCCCCCTCGCCTTGACCCATCGCTTGTAATGTATGAGCTAGTGTTTTCAGTCGACGAATTAATTCGTCGGGACCTAAATCCTCCGTTATAGGTCTGCAACCGGGTGGATAAATTATCTCCGACATTTCTGTATCCTAATAAACAATCATCGAGTAAATAATAGCATAACCAAGCTTTGGATTTTTAAGGTTAGTATTACGGTATAAAAAGTTAAAAATCTAATCGTGAAGCATACTGTATGATTCATAAAGCGATAGCGAGGCAAATAATGCGTGTACATACCCTACAAAACCCCTAAATAATTTCAAATTACATCGAACGAACGCGTAATTTCAATCGAATATAAAACGCAACACGAAGCACATTATGAAACTTCATCAATCCGTATTTATTCACTGCATCTTCGGCTGCTACTTAAAACGCATTTGTCACGAATTACGGAGGATAACTTTGTCCGAATTTACAAGAATCTTATTAAGTGCTCAATGTATAAACAACACAGATCTCAAAATGGCTGCCATAAACGACTATTACAAACCTGCGTAAGTAGGGACTTTGCGTAGGGAATTTGTGCGAATACAATAATATCCAAATTACCTAATTTTTAAATATTTATTTACGAAAGAGACTATTTTCCTCGGTCGACACGTTAAGTTTTCGCACATCTCTAGACCTTTAATTTTTAATTAATAATACATCTTTGAAAGAAATAATTCAACTACGCCGTGCAATTTTCCGGGCTAACTGATTTTAAACATTCCCGTTGTAGAATTGTAGAAATATCGACAAACGAATTATTATTGCTATTATTATATATTATATAATTTTATTATAGTCTTTAAAATTTGGTTGCCTTTGAGTCTGAGTGGGAGAAAATGGCGGCCCTCTAGATGGCGCTAAAAGAACAAGAATTTGGTTCTCCAATAACCACTTTTGTTTTAAAGTACTAAAAACCGCCAAAACTTCAATGTTTTTTGCAAATAAATACAATTCTTTATGAATATCAATCGGCATATAGCTAGAAAATTTATTATAAATGACATATTAAATAGTATTTTTGTATTTAAAGTAGTCACCACCATGGGCGTAGGTAGAGGGTGAGAGAGGGCAGAAACAGAAAGGAATATGCTCTCCCCTAAATCGGTGAAATAATTTTACTTTCCTCGATATTTACGTTAGCTGCAGCAAAACTTATAATTAGGCTACCCTCTACATTGTGGTATTTTCATCGTAGTCCACCTAATGTCTACCTATCAGAGTGGGCAAATTCTATGTGTGCCATCAGCGTGGCTAATAAATGGAATCTCGCATGCGAAACACTAGTCAGTATCTAATTCGCTGTCGCCTAGAGTGCACGTAATAGTAGCAGCGAAGTACGATGTGTAGATTGAGAAAACAGCTATTACTAAAGACAGTGAATAGGTCCATTAAGGATTATCCCGGCGTAAGAATTAAGTGTTTAGTGTGCGTGCGATATATGTATATCTAACCTGTTCGTCACGGACACATTGTAAACGGCATGTGCAAAGCGCGAACCATAATAATATCAAAACCGGTGTCGCCGTAAAACGCGAACAATTCAGCCGTAGATAAACGAAACCTTCATAATTATAGACTAAAATACAGCGCCTGAGCAGTATGCAACCACACCATATGGATTATCTGCTACCCTTGATGATAATAACTATCCCATTTAATCATTGGATAAATGGGAACACCTTACTGCGTTAGTAATGAAGGTTTATAGCAGCAGGTTTTCCTCGGTTCCGATGATATTAGAGTGAATCCGTATTGACAAAAAGTTGATAATAAGGTTTAGATTTATAGTAGAGCTGTGACCCTCAATAGGGGCAACGAGTTAGCAAAACGGTCCGATCGGTGCCCATTAAAGAATAAAGCGCAACGCTGGTCAATTGGCTCGATTTGTTAACTCATTGCCCTTATCACAGTATCGCAGCGCCATTACAAAGTATTATGTGTCGTTATTGAACCGATTGAGCGGTTCAACCGCTATTCAACCGGTGAGCAGAAGAAATCGAGAAAAAGCGTTGAAAAAGAAAAAGACCCTGTTCCATGAAAACAATGTACGGGTGCACAGTTTCGATGGCTAAAATTATGAAACAACATCCGTCGTATTCACCAGATTTGGCCCCTAGTGGCTTCCTTTATGTCCAAATTTGAAAGAAAGGCTCGAATAACGGCACACGTCGAACGAAGAAGTCTATTTTAACAACCTTCTGAAATCCTACTTTTTGAAAAGCTTCTGAAGAAACGCTTAGACGTGAGTAAACGGAGATTATATTGAAAAATAAGCATAAATCTACAGAAAATACCTTCTTTTTCTGACTTGTTGAACGAACCTCGTAGCTGTGTAGCTATGTGAGGCACGATACGTAATACCTTATTTCTTTTCCTTAAGATATATTTTGAAAATTACGTTTAATATTGACCGATAAAAATTGTTCTTCTTGATCAACATACTTTCTTATGATATCAGATAATTATTTGCATAAGCGATACTTTTAGAATTTCCTCTCCTGAGTCGCGAATCGACTTGCTAAAAAGAATACGAAACTGTTTTTTTTTTTTTACAAGAAAAGAACTTTGGAATCTTGTAACAAGAAAAATATCCTATTTACAAAAGCATCATCTTTCGATTCAGCGAAGATGACACCTTGTATATCTTGCTACCTTTGCCTAATATAAATAATCCTGCAGAAATGAGAGCTTGAAGTTATTAGCAAAGACTAGACAGAGTCGTGTCTTGTCAACTCTCGGGGAAGCCAGTAGGCAACATGCACCCGCTCTTATGAGACGAATAAACACGAGTCTGTCTAGTCTAGAAATTTCTAGAAGAGTACCTTTCTGCAGGCTTACTAATAAGTAGCATTTAACATAGCGAATTAACGGTAAAAAATAGTTTCGTGATTATCTGAGATTATTATGAATAAAATAGTTTTTATGTCGAATTTTAACGGAAACGTTCGAACCACGTTTGGAGGAATCAAGTGTTCACGTTATCTTTGAAGGCGTAATTTAAAGGAATTAGAATTTTATCAAATGATTTTCATTAGGTATCAAAGGATTATGTATGATTTAGTAATTTTAAATTAGCGACGGATGACCAATAGAAAGACTTAACGTGTCAACGCGTAATCAAGCAATTTTCCAATATACGGTTGGCAAGAGTGGGAGTGCTGTTGCTTTTGTTAGTTTTTTTATGTCAAATAGCAAAGTACCGCAAATCGTATTGATGACGGTGCTCGCATAGTTTGTAGCAGATTGCGTCCGATTCGTTTGTGTCGATTGTAAAAATATTTAAATAGAAATGTTTGTGCCTCATAAAGAATTAATCCTACTAGTCGTAGTACTGTGTTCAATACAATTTTCGCTATGCGACGATAAAAAAGGACCAAAAGTCACAGAAAAGGTACGTTTGAAACAATTCAATATCCTAATCCGCTACGTAATGCGTATTTTAATATTAGGTTACTTTCGAAATTACAATCGGCGGTGATGCTGCCGGCCCTGTAGAAATTGGATTATTTGGCAAAACCGTCCCAAAAACGGTGAGAAACTTCGCGGAACTTTGCCAGAAACCAGCCGGCGAAGGGTACAGAGGAAGTAAATTCCATAGAGTTATCAGAGATTTTATGATTCAAGGCGGCGATTTCACTAAAGGCGATGGAACCGGAGGTAATTACCTGTCCAAAACTAGTTTTACAAGTTTGTGTATTCACATATGCTAATAAACTTGAAACATTAAATATAGGACGTAGCATCTATGGTGAGAGATTCGAAGATGAGAACTTCAAACTGAAGCACTACGGGGCTGGTTGGTTATCCATGGCGAATGCCGGTAAAGACACGAACGGCTCGCAGTTCTTTATCACTACTAAAAAGACATCTTGGCTCGATGGGCGTCATGTAGTTTTTGGTAAGGTGTTGAAGGGTATGGATGTTGTTCGTAGGGTCGAAGGTTCGAAAACCGACTCTAGAGATCGTCCCGAAAAGGACGTTGTGATTGCCGATTGCACATACGAGTTGCTGGATGAACCAATTGCAGTATCGAAAGAGGATGCCACTGATTAAGCGAGAATTCGATCCATATAAGCAATTAATTGTGTGATAAGATTAAATATTTTTTCATTTTGTACTCTTTCATTGTGCCAGCTTTGTTCTTGTTACAGTTGTAATAAAGTTCAATGAGCTTTTTTTTATTTTGTCCTTTAATTTTTGAATTTCTTATTGATTTGTGGTTGGCGACTGTGATTATATATGTAGAAGATATTATTTAGAATTAGATATTATCTAGAAAATATTTGATATCATACTCAACAAAAACAGATCCATAAAAAAAAAATTAAAGCATTGTCGCAATCCACGGCCGTGGCGCTTAAGAAAACTCTTTACAAACGTCTTGCAATAAGTTTAAGGCATCGTATTGTATTAGGTAAGAACTCATACATTGAGAAATATGATCTTTGCCTCGTGATAGCAAACGTCGAAGGAGTTAGTAATAACGACTTACTATTTATTAAACAGAAAAAAAAAATCGTATAAAGCTTTCGTGAACAATAGGAAGATATGCTATATGTCCCAGGTTATCAGATTTTACCTGTACGACAAAGCAGGTCAAACATATAAAATTACGCACGAAGTAGGTTAAATCAATAAAGCGGAAATTACAATCCCAAAGCTATAATATTCGAAGCTTGGTAAGATCTAAACTGCTAACGCAAGATTCCTAGAATTAACAGCTCTTTTCTAGAGCCTGTTCAACGCTCGATTACCCAGAAACCACTGTGCCCACGTGGTCAGTCTGAATATTCCACATTAAAGTACCTTCGGTATTTCTAAATGGTTTTTGGTGACAATTGACCACTCTAGAACCTGGTAAATGAATAGTGGCCCGGGGCAGACGCAAAATAGTAGAAACTTCTTAATCCTTTCGTTCGCCATGTTCTGTACATAAAACACCTATTTCAACCTAATTCTAATTGACTAACTTTAATAAATTGAATGAAAGAGTTAACGTCCAGCGGGTTTCGTAAACACAACAGCAGCTACAACCTGCGGTTTCCAAGTCCAGTTTGCCCTTATTAATTTGAAGACTTCACCTGACTGCCCATTCCACAAGTTCACCAGCAGCATCCTGCAGACTCCTAACCATTAGCGTTTCATTTCTTGTCGAAGCGTACGAGGCCCCATCGTCCGCGTACGTCGCAATATGATGCGAAATGCTAGGTGTATAAATTGAAAACAGCGCCCGACCCACAAGGGGTCCTGTGAGGCGCCGGAGCGCTCGTTCGATAACTGGAAAACGTAGAACCAACGCACGCGAAGGAGACGTTCCTTCAAATACGATCAGGTAGCTTAAGGCTATTTTGTGAATCAAGCCATGGTGTACTGCGTTGAAATCTCAAATCTGTCTCCTTTCAAACGGAAAAATTTGTGAATATCTCGTCTCTGAATCTGAACAGTTCGTCAAGGAGCAATGCTGGCGAATCAATCCTTTTCTTAAGTCTCGTTAGTATGAGAATTAAACGAAGTGATCGATTATGCTTGATGAAAGATTTCGACAACTTTGCCTTATTGTAATATTATTATCAAGTGTTTTTTTCTTTGATTGTGCTCGTTAATATAATTCTCTGCCACTCTGGAAAGGGAGGACACGGTGATACTGTGGCAACAAGAGATCCTTGTTCAGGTAGTCGGTTGGGGGACATGTCTGGATGAAGGAAACCTTAGGTTCGAATCTTACTGAAGTTAAAGTTTGTTTCATTAATTAAGTCGGAGAAACGAAGTAAAAACTGATTTGCAATTTTTTTAAATTAAGTGTCAAATCGCCGGTTTTGCAACAAATTATGCTGATTACTATTTCACCGCTATTTTGGCTCCTCTTTGATGGTAACTAAATTTATGAAAGACAATACAACGTCAATAGAAGAAAAATCAAATATAATTGCTCATCCATTTATTTCTCCAATATTGTACAAGATACACATTACTCGGACAATTTTACACTTTACTTTTGTACACACAATGATTGATTTGTTTGCGCATGATAACTATTTTAAATAATTCAATCTTAAAAAAAAACACCGTTATAACAAAAAAAGAAACAAAGCAAAATTAAAAAAAAAAAAAAACAACATTATTACAAAATATTTCTAAAATATAAAAAAGGTTATATAAACAATTGAATATCCAATACAAGGGAGAATAAAAGAAAAACAGATTAAGACAATTATCGCATCGTACCAATGAGATTGATTGAATTCAGTTGCCTTTTCTCTGATTGGAATGATGGAATGAATCAAAGCCCAAAAATACATCATTTTTTTCCTTCATCTTCAATCAAGTTTGCCCGACTTGGTTCTAAATTACGGGACCATAATTTTTGCTAATTATAAATTTTCGTTTCCACTTCAGTTTCAAACAAGTTTGTCTTATTTGCGTCTTTTGTGAATTTCATTCGAAATGCTAATAAACACATCCACGACGAATCCAAATTTACCTTTGTTGTGTCATGGTACGATGCAAAAATTGTATATTACAACGCTACTATACGTATTTGTACTTGTATATGGCTAATCCTATCAGACCAACAATAACAGTGGCGCCGAACATTGTCAACGTTTGCACCTACAAAACGAATATTAATGATTAGAGATGGATCGTTTTGCCGAGGCACAGTAACGAGGCCGGGCCAACCTCGGCCGGCAGTGTTATATACTTTAATCAATTCACTGGCGTCGCTTGTTGAGTCTGCATTGTGGTTGTGGAGTATGTTGTAAAGCTGGAGCACTGGTTCTATGCTCTTCTATGATATACAGCAGCTACGTTAGTGTGGCGCATGAGGCTATCGAAGAAACGAAATACATCTCAAATGAAATTGGTTTGACCTGACTCCCTCGCCACCTAGATAAGAGGATAGAAAGAGTAGCAGCTTTTAAAAACAACTTCGCAACCGCCAAACTTTGAACGAGTGGCTGTTCTCGATGTTATCAGGTTCAATTGTAATCGCTTAAAACAGAGAAAGCAACAGGAAATAGAAATTTGGATACATCCCACCGTAAAAAATTGCCATAAAATTAGGGCATTAATGATCTTAATCTCCACTGATGATTCATTTAACTTTCTGCGACGTGCGTTTTTGCTAATCGCGATTTTTATTTAGTAACTTTCTCGGCTACGTGATAGCCTACGTTATCTGTCAAGTTTGCCACGCCATCGATAACATTAAATGGCTCCGCTAAAGATAATGATAACGATACGTCCGACGCCAGCCAAATTTGTACCTGCCTCGCTTCTGTGCGTTGCGTTGGCGAAACGATTCATCTCTACTAACGATCGATTAACAATAAAAACAATAATATATCACCTTGACATTGAATCTCTTCCCTTTCTTCTGGCCATCATTGTCCTTCATATTAAACATTCTTTGGGCCAACTCTTTTTCGGACACCCTCTGTTTCTTTATAAGTAAACTTAAGGAAGACATTTCTTTCTGTATATCGAAATCGTCTGGAGACACGTCATTCGCTTTTTGAAGTAATTTAAGAGCTGTACCGTACTCATTTTTGGCCCGGTATACCTACAAAATGCTCTGTAAAGGTATATGTGTTTTTAATGAATTTACAGAGGTCTTACTCTAGCTTTTCTGTATAGTGCCTTTACATTATGCGGTTGGCAGCGTAACACGGTTTCTAACGAGTTTAATGCAGCATCGTACAAACCTGTAGGAGAGTAATGTGATACAGTACGTGCAAGAAACAGATTGTAAAGCATACATATACAGGATGATACCAATATATGCGATAAACTTTAAGAACTGATTCCTTGTGTTATATTGATCATAAAAATTTAATGCCAAAAACGGCTTAGTTACAAAAGCAAAGGAATTTTCACAACAAAGTAATAGTTGACATATCAAATCCAATATTTTATGTAATGATCGCCACCAACTGCAAGGTAGGCTTCTTCCGTCGCTTTGATTTAGGAGAATGTTCCAAAATGCAAGGGGTATTTCAAATTGTCTCGGATGCTGTAACAAGGCAATTTTGAAGTTCATCGGAGTCGTAAAGTAGCCATTTAGGGTGCCCTCCAAAAAAAGTTTAGCTTAAATCCGAAGATCGAGGAGGTCATAGTTGTGGACCACCTCGATCTGAATATGTAAAAGCTCTTGAAGAATTAAGACAAAATGATTTGTAGCACTCTCGTGTATAAAATACATTTGTAGTATTAGTTGATACAGGGTTTCTTCTGATTAACACAGAATTCAATATTAAATGGGTTTTCTTCAGCCTGTACGGCATTTATGGACAAAGAAGCCCCATCAGTATAGGGAACATGTGCCAACAACAAATTTTTTATGTTATTGACGACTAGTAAGATACAATTGTTGACTCCTCAATATCTTCCATACTGTGCACTGACTCATCTTGATTCCATTTAATACAATTACTTCCACTTGTAAGATGCTATGTTCTTTCTTCTATTTCCAATATCGCTGAGGCATTGGCCATGGGGAGGGAGTATGGAATGATCAGCATTACATTGTTCAGTTATCGTTGTTTACAAAGATAAACAAAGTGCACATTACATGCCTTCATCACCATTCATTTTAAGATATTGAAGCAAGTTTTAATGAATCAATAGTTCAACACAATAATACTGAAATGACAAATAAATGAAGGATTGTCCTTGCAGGGACAACTATTTATTATTAAACATGCTTTCCTTCAAGTCATTTTTAAAGATATGAACTTGTACGATCAAAATAACCCAAGAAATCATCCGTTAAAATTTATCACATATACTTAGGATATAACTGAATTTTGCCAAAATGATTTATTTTTACAAGATAGGCAACTTTGAGGATATCCTATGTATAAGTACAAATACAGTCGTATTACTTTGAAAACGCATAGAATACCGTATGACGCACCTAATTTTATTTGGGCAGCAGCCATGTTATTACAAACGCTTAGCCTATCTTCTAGTAAATCCTGTAATTCTCCATCCGATATGTCTGGTTTGTCCTTGTCCCCAACTTTTATACCACCTTCTAATTCATCTAAATAATCTAATGCCCTTCGATAACATTGAATCGCTAACGTGTTTTCTCCTCGTCCATACCACCAGTTTCCACGTTCTCGCTTTTTATTACTAACGCAGAATAAATCAAATTAGTATTCGGACTTATAAAAACATAAATCTTGTACGTACCCCAGAGTTTTCCTTTGAATAACACTTAGCTTTTCCGTCTCTTCCTCATCTCTAACCGATACTAGCTCAACCCGATACAATACCTTTGTATCAGCGGGAACCAATGGTGGCAAGCCTTTCGTTCCATAAGCAAGCCTTGGTTCGATCTCCAATTCCCATATATCACCAATATTCATTAAACCTATCACTAAATCGAGACCTTGTATCACCTACGATGTAGAGGTTAATTAAATCAACAATTAAATTTTCATTAACCTATAAATACATCGCAATCTCCTAGCTGCATAAGGAAGTTATTACATTTTTCGACTAAGATTCCATTTTCAAGCTTAGATTCATAATTAATCTCACATATTTGTAACCTTTGTGGTCTAGTATCGGGTTTGCCAGCTTGTATGACTTTCTTCATTATACTTCCGCTACCTAAGATATCTTCCCATTCTTCCTCTGATCTTTTGATAGGAGGAACTTCTTTATTTTCGTCTTTTTCATCTTGTACACTTTCATTTTCTACATTGTCAGTTTTGCTTTCTAGAGTTTCTTCTACCATGGTTGTTTGTAAAACATGCAAAGATTTCTACGTTTTGAAGATATTTTACACTTTTAGCTCGAAGAGCGGCGTCCCACTTCGCATGTTTTTTTTTCGTTCGTACTTCGAAAATAATCCACTGCCAGCAACAAGATAAAAAGTCAGACGTTGTACTTATCTCATGCAAACATAACTTGCATTGTCATTATAAGAGGAAGGTTGCTATAATTACTGCTAGATTGCATAATATAGGATGTTTTAATTATGGGATTTGTTAAATTATTCAAAAAATTTGTACATTAATATGTTGGATATCTCGCGTAGTACGATAAATAAAGTTTTGAATGTTGAGAAACTTAAAGTTGTAAAATTGTAATTTGAATCTCGCGGGCGTCGAAGGTTGGTAGTTTTCAATAAACTGATATCAGGAGAAGCGGGAAATATAAACGAACGATGCAATTGAAGAATGAAAGTAAGTCGTTTAAAAAATAAATGATACTTAATTCGTGATTACAGTTATATAAGCCAGGTTGTGATAGACAGCACGAACAAATTTAAAATATTTTGCTTAATGTTTGTCATATTTTACATTATTCTTCTCGGAGAATATCCCCTCTTTCCGCAAGCTTGTGGATATACCATAATAAAATGCTGCGAAACATGTAAAGGAGGGCTGTAAAAGTATATTTCATGGTGATTTTATGAAATTAGTGTCTATTAATGCAGTGTCATTTATAGTTTTGCAAAACTAAACATTAGCGACACTGTAGTTCAGGTACATTCCGTTAGATGGAGCCAGCAGAAATAGTGGAATTTAACTCGGTGCACACGGACGAAATAATTAAACCAAAATTTTGCTTCTTTACGAGAAAGTAATAAATATTATATTTTCACAACATCGAACATCGTACTAGTTAGCATAACGTTAATATAGTGTGACAAGATTTCCCCGTACCGGTACGCACCGAATGCTTTAATACCGCTGTACTTCCCCGGGTTATACGACACCCAATACAGCTCGATTTACAGCATGGGACTTACCTCTAATCCGTTATTTAATGCTAATGAATCAGCTCTATATTAGAGGATTCTACCAAAGAAAATCTTTGCTTCATATCAAGAGAAGACTGCTTGAAACAGAAAACACGAGAATCAGTGACCAATATTTTTGGCATGTACTAGTGCTAATGGAAGCTCATACTTAAACCAGTGGTTTTTGCTAAGGCAAAACATCCTAGAACTCTTAAAAAAATTTTCTTCCTGTGGACTATCCTTACTCCAAATCAGGTTAGATGACGGAGTAAGATCGTGAATGGCTTTAATTTAGAAACATTAGCAAAATTGACTTGATGCATGTATGGAACCGACTGAACTCAGCGATGATTATAATAAGGTAGGCTTCCACGGTCAGAGTAAAACTAAACGTGTTTCAGGTTCGAACAGTGTCATAGGTAAACGAAATATTGGCGTTTCCCCCGCCTCTTTTAGGAGAAGGAAAAGTATTAGGTAACAGTTACCGCACAGTTTAACGTGTGTGAACCGTGTCAATGGCGGAATTAGCTGATCGCAGTAAGCCAGGATGTAAACCATCTAATATCGAACCATATAGACTACGATGCTTATATGAATACTTGCAGTTGGTATTATAAATATTACAAATACTTATAGACATTGCTAGTTAAAAAGAAATATACTTTATTTAAGTACTTTCTTTCGCGAAACACGATATCACAGACACGTATCCGTCGTATATCTTAAAAATAATAAGTAACAAAGGGAAACAATTCACAAATTAACTCTTAAATGCTTATAAATATCTTATCCTACTTCCTATTTCTTGGTAGCAACAATCGCAAAACATCGCGGCGATATGACATCGTTCGTAACTTTACATACGAAAGCATTGATTCCCACATCCTTTAAATACTCGACCCTATCGAGAAGCAATATATTTTCGCATATACTCTGTAGGGTATTTTGTAAGACGACGATGGCTTCAATAAGAACATAATCGTCCTTGTAAAAATTCCATTTTCTTAAAATTTTCTCAACGATTGTTTTGTTATCGATAACGTCGCCATCTTGCGTTAAAAGTTGATGGGTCTCCTGCAAATTCTGGACGGCCAACTTGATATTGTACGATTCGTCCATGCGTAAGCCGGATTTCCGTTTCAAGCGCCTTATCCTCCAATTTTCTGGAAGAAATTCGAGGAACAAGTTATAATTATAATATAAACATGTATTTCTCACCTTCCGATACGATTTCTTGAACTACAGCTCTAAACAAACAATTCTTTCCGCGAAATTCGTGCTCGTCCTTGGTCAAATCCTTCCAAACTTCGTTACTGCGTTGTGCCGCTATCCTCATGAAAGTCCTCTTTAAAAATTTGTCGCCGCTCATATCCTGGTACTTCTTTCGAAACGTCCGGCTGCAGGGAAACTTCGCGAAAGATTCCGTCGAATTATCCCCGACGGACACCGACATCCTGTGGTAACAGCATGGCATGATCGCCATAGCCTTGACGAAATCGAGCTTCTTGAATAGATCCAAGACCGTTACACATAGATCGGCGCAAACGTGTAGTCCAATGATGCAAACGTTGCCTTTAGTATTTAATTTCCCCGCGTATAATTGCTGCATGTACGAGAAAGAATCGTCAGTCACCATATGTTCGAGATATTCGACTTTACCCGATGATCTCTTAGAGTAGAATTTCTTTTGGTATTGTTCGGCTAATAACACCTTCTTGGAGCATCCTTCTATCCCGATAGTTTTGTAATTAAATTGTTGATTTAAAATTTCCGAAATGTACCCCTAAAAACGTCAACGTCAATTTATTCGCTTATCTACTAACTTCAGAATAATTGTATATTTACTAAGCCGCATCCAATATCGATTACAACATCGCAACTGGTCTTCTGACAGAGCTCGTTGATCAAAGGAATTAACGAGACGATTTCGTGCTTTTTTTTAGGTGCAATTTGGGCATTTTTCGGAAAATTAACGCTAATTTCGTTAGTATAACGCTGAAACGTAGGACTGAAGGATTTGATTTTTTCGAAGAATTGTTTTAAGCCTTTCGGGGCGTTTTCCTGCAACGAAAAATATGTTATAGAACATCAGATTTCTCTGTAGCATCAAATGTTAACAGTTAAAGTGAGGTTAAGCTAGTAACATGTCAAATATCACATAAGAATTATACAGGGCTGGACCACTTAAAGTCATACACCACTTTAAGCGGCTCACTCTGTATATGTTTAAACTATTACCTCCGTTTCACCTGAAGCTAATTTATTTAAGCCTGCCGTGGATATCTGTTTGAAATATTCGATCCAGTCAGATGAGGTCTCTTGCAGAGTTCTGTTGGATAGTAAATGCGTATTTGGCGAGTTGTATATCCAACTATACTTCTTTAAAAATATCAGAGAATCTTCTAGATAATTTTCGAAAGAAGAATAGTTTCGGGGAAGCGCCATGTTAGCTGTAAAGCAAAATTTTTAAACACACAATTATTATTTTCGTTTCTTTAGCAAGAGACGTTGTTTTTACTTTAAGGGTCTAGCAAAGCTAATTTGATACTCTTTAATTGAACAATTTCAAAACGCAGCTCCTACTTTACTCAACTTATATAAAATCCATTCGTGTTGGTCAAACTGTTCAATCAATTATCAAGCGCAGCGCCTTAGTCCTTGAATTCTTAAAAAGCTCAATTAGTTGTCATTATTAACAAGATGAAAATATAATAAATTTTGATTAAATTGCGCCAATTAATGCTACAATTTATCTATTTTTAATATTGAGTATACAGCGTCTTTAAATTTTATGGAATAGTACTTCTACATCTGTACTATCAATAGCTGATCGTCAACTAGAGAGGGAATTGTTTGTAGGTGGGACGAACGATATTGGGAGCAAAACCTGGCGGTAGTCCAAAATAACTTTAATTTATTTCGTGGGGGCGGATAAACGTGAATGTACGGGCTGGCGTTCAAAATCTCTACTCCAGCGCCGCGTTAAAGGTTTGGAAAAGTAACGCGATAAACTGTTCCTTTTGCCTGCTTAAGTAGTACGCTCAGCGCCGAAGCTGCGGGAGTACAGCAATGAATCTTTTTGGAAGACTTTCGACGTGGGGAAAACCGCCTATTGCGACCGTTGACATACAATGCTAGCCTTTTGTGAAAGAAACCAGTTGGCTTTAAATTCATGTAAATATAAACTTTTGGCCTTTTTGCCAATCAAATAGCTAAAAACACACTATTTTATAAAAAAAAAATAAAGCCAGGAACTTGCTAAACACTACTGTACACACATTAAGACTCTAATAATCGCTAATAAAACATATTATATAACATTAAAATGGCTACCGTTAACAAATGTAATTTATTTCCAGCGTAATCAAATATTTGAAAAATCCTACCTACTGTTTACTGGACGGGCGCATTAAACACTAGACGACGGGGTGGCTAAAGACTCTCTTCCAGCAAGCCGAAGGTGTACAATTTGAACACTCAGTATTTACTGGTTTATAAGTATTTTGAACGTATGTTTCTGTTTAAAACTGTGACAAAATCCTTTTGTCACAGTTTTCATCAGGAAAAACATATGTGAGTTTTATATTCCACAATGCTTAGTATTTATTCGAAGATTAAAACGTATACAGTGGGAATCAAAATTAAACGAATTTTGAACGGTATTTTTTTTTTGATTATAAATTAAGTAATAACATATACAACATTGCATTCAAACACATTCTATATTACATCATCTATTCGTTATCAACAGTAGTCCAAAGCTCATTCGCTCTACCACTCATGTTCAAATTTTTGCTCTTCGGCCCTAAGATGACTTTACTAGTCGAGGCTGCAGTGTCTTTGGCAAAATACTTTTCAGCAACCTTCCTCAATCCATCACGATTGACGATCATTATCTCGGCCCTATGCCTCTGTAACACATCCGGATTGATACCCAGAAGGAATTCTCTCATTCCTTTACTGCAGGGAGGGACGGGCGCATCCACAGCTTGGAATACGCCTAATTTAGCCTCCAAAATGTCTTGTTCGGTAATCTGGTCGATCTCCTTTTGCAACCAATTGTAGCTCTTATCGAAAACATTGAGGGTCTCTAGATTCTGCGGATCCCTGTAGCTGTAAAAGCTAAAAACGCCATCCGTCGAGATCCTGGCTCCACCGCCATAAGCTCCCCGTTTCTCCCTGATTTCCGGATGCAAGTATTTGGCTGATAATAGTCGAGCTAGGACGCGCAGCTTCGCATAATCGGATTCCGTATACGGGACGGTTAGTATGCCTTTGCTGCAGAAATTAACTGGGACGTTTATGACATGATGTTGACAATTGACCGCGTCCGTTGGTGCCCAGACTTTGCCCGTGTTGTATGTCGTCTCGTTGGGAACTCCGAACGTGTTTCCTGGGAGGTCGTTGATAAACTTCTCGTAGGCTTTTATCGCTGAATTTTTACTCTCTTGTAGGATGTTTAAGGAACACCTGTATAGTAAGAAAGGGCGTTTTTAAAAATATTGCTCTGTTTATTTTGATCATAAATGTTCGTTCATGTCCAAAACGGGTCGCACCGCAATGACCGCCATGGCAAAAATTTACAAATTGTGGTGCGAACTGATTGTGAGAATTCAAACAAGGGCTTAATTTTCAATAATTATTTAAGTGTTAAGTGCTCCTCGCCAAAATACACCTCTGATCTGGTCCCAGCAACTTCGCCTATTTTGCAGAGCAAGAAGCTGAATTTGATAAAAAAACTTGCTTCTGTGTTAAGACTGGAAACTTGTCAAACTACCCTCGTACAGAGTTATGCCATAGCAGAGGTATTGATGGCAAAGAATCGATTAACTTTAATTACAACAGCCAAAATGTTAAAAATCTAACTACTGTTCTCTTTTAGGATAAGCTAACGAATGAGAATTCAAGGAAGTATTTATTATTTACTGAAGAATACATTTTACAACTTACCTCAAATTATTTTTGTCGAACAGTTGCTTCGCAATATTCGACAATTCTGCTAATATGGACTCGTATCTTTTCGTTTTAACAAGTGTTTTCATATAGCTGATGTGCTGTAAGCCAGTTAAGAGGTCTTTCTGATATGCAGCTCCTGAAATCAACCCGGCTGCTGATTGCATGGCATAGGCATGACCACTATCGGCCACACCATGTGTCAAGTTCGACATGTAAAGCTGCACCAGGGTTTCAAAGCGTTTTACATCCTTAAGTTCGTTCAAATTGAATATGTCCTGCCACAATTGCCACATACTTTCTATGTTCTTATCTAAGCAATAGCTGGAAAGTAATATGCCAGGCTCGTAAACGTGCAATTGATACAGGCTCTCTGCAAAATGTACACTAACATCCAAACCGGCAGTCTTGGTCATTACCAGGTTGTCGAATTCTCGGTAATTCATCTTCTTTGTTCCCATTTTGGTAATTATCGAACAGAAAAGGGGTAGTAACATATGCTGCTCGGGTGTCAGTTGGGATGTATTGATGATACCTCGGAAATATGTAATACCATTCGTGTTAACTTTATTTAGTTGGGTAGGAACGGGTCCAAATTTGCTTTTTTCCCGATTAACATGATCAATGTCATCGCTAATGTCATCCATTGTTAACGTAGGGAGAATGTTAGTATTCTGCGGACTAGCTTGTTCTTTCAATAGCTCCAAACCAGTTTCGTATATACTTTGTTTATTTTCCTGCGTTAAACCACTCACTTTCGATTTAATCAGCTGCTTCTCGGCTTCTAATTGTTTCTTTTCATACTCCTTATCAGGGGAGAGGGTTAATACTAAACGATGTTTGTTATTCTTGAAGAATCGTTCTACAGACTTCTGCAAGAAGAACTTATCAGATTTAATATCATTTTGCAGCTTTTCAAGTAGAGTATTGATCCGTAAAGCATTAATTACGTCTCCATTATGATTCCAGGTTGAGATTATCCCAAAAAGCAGATGCAAACCGAAGTTGGAGGTTTCATGTTTTATCCCTATTTCATATCGGTGTAGAACGGACTCTATATGTTTTGCATCAAAACCACTTTTTAATACCTCCTCGATTGTTGTTTCGTATATATTGATTACTCTTGAGAAGTCTTCTTGTTTCAATCCTTGAAGACCAATTGTGAATATGCAATCCCTTGTTTGAGTATCGAAGCCTGTTGATGGGATAAATCCACCGGAGAAGTTTGGTTCGATCATTGTTTTATAAAAGGGAGAATTTGGCCCACGTATCAATAATTCTGTTAAGAAACTTAGAACGAAAGTATCGTAAATGTTAGTAATGTCACTCATAGCTAATGAAACTGTTAAAATGTTCTGTTTCTCAAAGGCCTCACCAAGGTTATCATATCGACCCAGTATATGCTCTTGTTTCGGTTCCGTCCAATGTTTTTGAGGGGGTACGACAGTATGATTTTGATTCTGATAATCATATTGTGATAAGTACGTATCGTTGATATATTTTAACGTGTTTGTCAGAGGGAAGTTGCCGTAGGAATAAAATCGAGCATTACTGGGGTGATAACAAAGTTTATGGAAGTTCTTTAAATCATTCCATGTTAAATCAGGTATTTTCATCGGATCACCACCTGAAATAACTCCATACGTATGATCGGGAAGTATTAAATTTAATACCTTCTGCTCGAGGATACGATCATTCTCTGAGAAAGCTCCTTTCATTTCATTATAGACGACACCTTTAACGACTAAATCTGACTTTATATCTTGTGGATTTGTATTTTCTAACCTCCATCCTTCTTGGAGAAAATCAAAGTAACGTAAGTTCGGTTTAAACACGGCGTCTAAATAAATTTTTTGTAAATTACAGAAATCTTGATAGTTTTGCGTACTAAATGGGTACATGGTGTAATCTGCCCCTGTCATTGCGTTCATAAACGTAGCTAATGACCTATTTAACATTTTGAAGAAAGGATCCCGAACTGGAAATAGATGCGAACCACATAGTACGATGTGTTCTAAAATGTGAGGTAATCCCGTGTTATCTTTAGGTGTCGTTCGAAAATTTATAGAAAATACATTGTTGGTGTCATTTCGAAACAGATGTAAGTATTCAGCTTTCGTTTTTAAATGTAATAAATTAAGCGCGGTTATATTGAATTCTTTCAATGGTTGAATATCTTTAACCTCGAAACCGTGTACTGTTTCTCCTACTTTAAAGTTTGCTATATCGTTACTGGCATGCTCTTCTGAAATATCGGTCTTAGTGATTATTTGCGAATGATTTCTTATAAGCTGCCTTATGTGATAGGTATTCAATTTGAAATTGGATAATCTTCGACACAACATTTTAACCTAAGGACGTCAAAGTATATAGATTTAATTAGCATAAGAAAATATATATATGCAGTACCGCACGAGTTAACATACCTATTCTTTTGATATTCACGAAATGTAGCCAGAAACGCAATTCTCTTGTTAAAATTCTTCCAATTCGATCAACAACACTCACTGCAATGTCGTGCACAAACGAAGCAATATCCCGTTTATTTCCAATTAATGAAACGCGGTATTCGTTAAGGGCAATTCGTAATTTCCAAAAAATAAGTTAAATAGACGATATCCCTAGTTCTGCTCTACATACAAATAAATTATACACAGAAAAACACGATTAGATTGCATACGAAAATCGAACGCACCTTATCTGCGTCGTAGCATTCGAAGCAATGCACAATAACACTACCTTTATTCTCTTTAACTTGCAAATCGCATCTTTTGCAGGACAATTCTGGGCTCGGTTTTAATACATTCGTGGTAAAGAGAATGTCGCTTGGCGTTTGACTCTTATCATCACTGCAACAGGCAACATGAGGATCCTGCACGGAATTAGAAAGAACAATAAATGAAAGGTTAAGTTTGTTCTTTCGTTCATACGGTTTAAATGAGTGAACATAGCAATGAGCAAAGTATAGTTGAGAGTAAAGGATTATAATGATACAATTTTCGCTAAAAACTAAAAGATGCTAACGATATCCATATAAATTTGATGGATTTTTATTTATTTACTTAATCAATTTAATATTACGAACTTGCAGATCTCCCGAAGCACCTCGAGCGCAGTTTGATCGGTACTGTCTAAAGTCTTTCTGTGATTTTTCAAGGATAGACGGGTTCTTTAGTATATCGTTATTCAAATCCTCATCTCCTAATGGAAAGCGAGCGGTGCCAGGTGGCTCATAACTTGTGCCTGCGAGATGTGACTCGTTAATGTCTAAAACGCTACGATAATCGCAAAAATTAAACCTCACCTCCAGGTAATGTTCCTAAGATTGACAACGTCACCAAAAACACGAAGAATTTAAAGAAAACCCAGGACATTGCCTTGAAATATGACGAGAATTTTGACTATTGTAACTATTGACGTATTACTGCTTGATATCTAGTAAAACGCGAATTGTTTGCCGCGTTGGAACGAACTTTTGAACGAACCTCGTATAGTATTCGCACCGTACCGCAATTACTACTGACCTACCTACTTACCTACGTATGGTGTATATTCAAGCGCATGTTGTTGTAGAACCGCAATAGAATCAGCCTGAACGAGATGAACGATATGGTGAGGTCCTGCAGGTAATTAAGCGGATACCAGGCAGAAAAGTCCCCGAGGAAGATGGTATAACGGAAGAATCATCTCATGGATAGCAACCCGGTTCCACAACTCTTCAGTTCTTGCTTTTAATAGGAACCAAGGCAACTGTTATGATATCCCTGGATCTGGCAAAGGCATTCGGTAAAATCCGACACGAGGATGAAGGACGCCAGTTTTCGGCCAAGAGCTCCTCAAGACCATCACAACATACCTAATGGTTCGAAGATTGCACGCCATTCTACCTGGAGTCCTACCAGGATCGGCGTTAGGCGCAGTTCTCTTCACAATCTACGTCATGGACATAATGGCTAAATTTTGCGGAGCATCTCGGGAGAACTCGAACAAAACGGGGCACTCGGTTCAGTTGCATCCCATCCTCTTCAACTCCCGTCTCTCGTCTCACCCTCATGGTGTCATGATTTATCTGGGTTCCTTCAGCATACAGAATCGTCGCTTAGTACTACACGTATTCCCACACACTTCGCTGACGGAACTGATATGCCTAAAGGAGACAGGAGACGCAGGAATTCCTTGTAAGGAACCCTGCCATGAAGAACCGCAATGAACAATCCAAATCAACCAAGTTGTAATCTGTTTGTTTGTTTTAATGGACACCTTTTCCCAATATTTTGTTAATTTATGATATCTAAGAGATAATGAATAGCGTATTATGTACAGATGTATAATTTAAATTTGAATTTCGCGCTAACAATAGGGCGTTTTTACATCAAGGTCATTATAACTGTACCCCGTAGGTAGTCCTCATCTGTATTCTCTGTGGTATAATGGGCCGGAGATTTATTTTACAAACGTGTATAAAAGTTTATTTCTATAATAACCAACATGGGACCGAAGAAGCCTAACTAAATTTATACATACTTTAGTCATGACATTTTTATCATTTTATCTTCTTATCAGGGTTATTAACGATGTGAAGTGGATGATGTAGTTCCGTAAGCGTTGGCAATATTGACGTTTCACAAATGACAGATTTCATGCCAGTTATAATTTTGAAACATGGCCGTGATGGAAGGCTCTTTGAGTAAATGGACAAACGTGATGAAAGGATGGCAGTATCGGTGGTTTGTCCTGGACGAGAATTCCGGCATCTTATCCTATTACACGGTGAGTACGAATTCTTACTAATCATAACCTCACACGTTAGATGTCAAACGTAAATGGCATACGTACATCAGCCTCGCGTATTATGCATCGAGTGCTTGTTTACAAAATTACGCCGATATGGGTGTAACTAATAGAGCTGATGAATTGTTCATTCAACATACACGACGCCTAATATCTTGACCGAATTGTATTTTTCGACGCTGAAGGCATACGGGCAATTATAACGTGAACAGCAATCCTATTGTCGAACACGATTACTCTCGAACAAATTCTATTCATTCAATTAAACTACGTACCTACATAGGTAGGTATTTATGTAAAACGAACGGCGCTTTTATTTACGCACATAGGTGAACGGCTTTTTTTTCCATTCAAATAACGTGAAAAAATGATCGATGCTATTTTCGTTTGGTAGTTGTATATTTTTGCATTCTTTTAAACACCGCTCTTTAAATTTCAGTGTTACTTATGAGCGTAAATGACATGTGTATTCTCACGTGTATCCTCGGTGTAAACTCTTTAATAGCCTTCGTGTAATGGCATGATTAATGCTAAATAGTAGCCCTGTTTCGTGCATGCACGTCATCATTCTAGATTATAAAAGAAGTCTCATTTTAATTGCACGATAGAAAACTAAAATTTAAAGGGAAAGTCCTTCAATAACCATAATTTGCGCACTTATACCTTTAACATTTCCGCGGGTCGCAATAAAACAACGTAAGCGAACTTATACCAACGAGTCTTATTAAAAACGGAGAATTTTATAGAGCTATTAGAAAATAGAAGATTCGGAAGTTACGCAGGAGGAACGTCTGACGAAAATCGCTTAATTCCGGGTATAAATATTCATTTTGTTCAATTGCCACTAATGACTGAATAAAAGAACAGGTCCGGACGAAGAATATTTGATAGGGCCGCACTTAAAATTCGTTCGATGACATAATCTCTTTATCGCAAGTTAATATCTTGTTATATTCCCGCAAAACTAAACGCATTCCATGCTTACATATTGTCATAGTTAATAAAAAGCTCGACGTTTCGCCCACAATTACATGGGGCTTCTTCAGGAGAGGGAAAAGTAGGAAAGCAACTGATCGCGGTCACTTCGCGTATGAACCATGAACCAGAGGCGAAAATCAACTGCGGGAATACGAGGAGAACAACAACAGAACACGTCTAGTTTTAATTTACTCGGAAGCCCACGTTATCGTTTCAACACGTTCTTCGTCGGAGTCTATGTTTTCTAAAATTTTCAAGCCCTTGTCGGTTAAACGAAAATCTTCTTTGAAGCTCGTAATTGCGTTGGACACTTCAGTGAAGACCCATCAGATCCTAACTATGTGAAATCAACAACTCGATAACATCATCGTCATTATTGACTTTTAAATCTAATCACTTCTTCTATCATAAGCGAGACGATGGATTAGGAAGTACTATTCCAAGATTTTCTAATGATTCTTACGGCAACCAAAGTATTGAATTGTTTTCAAAAGCCTCCCGGTCACCTCACAACAAAATAGTTAGCTTCTTCTATAATAGCTTTTGGTGTCTCGGGAAAAGAAGATAGCATCTTCATCGGAACTTGGAAGATCTCCTATATTAATTGCAGCGAGTTTTAAATGTGTTGAATCAATCGTTACTAGCTACAAGGTTTACTTATTTGTTTTTTTTTTTTTTTTTTTTTTTTTTTTAGAAAGGCTAATAATACACACCAGATTACCTTGCCCTGTGGGGAAAAAGTTTGTCGGCAAGAGAATGTTGTCACAAAAATGAATGTAAATTTAAAAGTAAATTGATTGAAATTATGAAAAAATCGCTCAAGTTTACTTTCCTGTATTTAATATCTTTTTTCTGTATTTACCTTCAATGCGTTCATTTACCTGCGTGTCAATAGTCTCCATTTGAATTTGGCTTAGGACATTCTCAATGTCTCATTGAATAGATTTCGAACGGTCTTAACGATGGCATCGAAATCGGCAAGTAGCTTCTGAAATTATCGGATAAGATCTGAAATGATTAAACGTACAAACGAGAACGTTTTCTTCAATTCCGCCTCGATATGAATAAAGAAATCGCTCAGACCAGATTATTTCCATTCCCTAACTTCGATGATGCTCCGTATAATTTACTAGAGCTAAAAAAAAAAAAATGCCAATTTCCAAACTCACTTCGTAGATACTGAAAAAGTTGAAACAAGCGTGATTGAATCTTTCCACAGCATACTCTCTTCTTATATCCTCGCAAATTGTTGTGATTTGTCCTACAAACTCCTTATTACTAAGCTTGCAGAAACGAGCGCTTTCTCAGTAGCGTCTACCTCGGTTACTATCAATGTTAAAAATAACGTTGTCAGTGGCATTACTAGGGCGACTAGACAGAGTCGTGTTTTGTCGATTTCGGAGACACCAGTAGGCAACACGCATCCATTCGCTTGAGGCGAATAGACACGAGTCTATTCGCCGCAAAAAAGGGAATATTCCACCTGCCTTTGTCATCTTTAGTCATTATTCACTTTCTTAGTTTGATTGCGTTGTTGATGTAGATTGGCGTAAAAATTCGCTGTAGTGTTGTATCATTAACGTGGCTTCCATTGGTGACTCAGCTATTCTCCTATGGCGAAGTGAAAATATGTTGTTGGTGTATTTGGAAAATGAGGGCTCTGCGTCTAATGATGTGATCTACACGAATGTAAAAAGGTTGTTCGCATATCTTTATCTGTTAAACTGCCTAACGAGGCTTTGGGGCCATCTATTGTGTTTAGTGCTCTATATAATGAATGCTTCGTGTTCTCCAATTTGGAAATAGCATGTAAGAGAATTGAATAGTTTTCGGAAGTTTGCTCTATTTGAGCATTGATTTCGGTATTTCAAACCAGCCGCTGGCTTAAATTTAAGATAGGTTTAATAACGTGCGAAAATTCTTCATGACTAGAGAGGACAAACGCAGATTCTGGGGGACATCAGTAGGCAACACGAATCCATTTTCATGAAGGGAATAGACACGAGTCTGTCTATTCATCTGTCTCGTCATTACCGGCTGTGGTGGCTATGGAACGCCCGGACAAGCCTGTTTAAACTCACGAACGCATTTTGGAGATTTAATAAAAACTTTTTTGGTAGAAACCATTAATTGATCACCTTTTGAATAAGTGCTAGCTACAAGACGACATGCGTGGAGCAAACAAGTTACATGAAGCAACTGAAGATGAGATTGTTTTAATAATTTTCCAGCTTTACCCATGTTTAAACCTCCATCTGTAACAAACATTACAAGTTGGCTTATCGATATGTCGAATTTCCCAACGGTATTTCGCGCTATCGTTTCCGCGTTTGTCTCCTGTAATATTGCATTACGTAAAGGGGAACAGGCAAGGATGCCGCTTTATTTTTTTAAAGTGGGCACTAACACATTTAAAATACAATCCTTTCTTGCATGCGTTGTTTCATCTACCGTCGGCTATATTCTTTTATTTTTTAATGATCCATAATCGTGTTTTTCACCCTCGGTAAATTAGTTGGCAATTAATCACTTAGCACGTATAGTACGCCGTCCGGGCTTACGTTCTCAGCGAATAAACAAGTCTGTTATCCAGAACATTTTGCTACTCGCTCCTTTAAAAATGCAGAGTTAACTTTACAAACAGTGAATTAACACAATAAATAAAGTAACGAAGGAATTTATTTTAAGCCAACCAGAATAATAGACTTAATTTTGCTTCCCCTCTGTGTGACTGGAGTTGATTAATGCGTTCGATAATTCATATTTATTTATTTTATCTTTTCATTACCGACAATTACCGATAACGATTGTATTTAAGTGCAGTTGTACTTAAGTTTTAAATATGCGTTCTACTTGCACAGAGATAAATTGTAGTGTAATCTGTGTACTGAAGATATTCGAAAACATCCGAGTTATAAAACGATGTTTTTTATTTAACGCGTGACGTGTCCCACTTAACACTTCTATGTGACATAAAGTAGAAAATTTAGAGCCTTTTAGTAGCACCAGTAAATTGAATGCTTGCAACTACGTAGGTATTCAAAAGTACTGGATTTTATGCTGGTTTAATAAAACGTATCTTATGTTCACCAACCTACAGGCAGTCTCATGACAATGTTCTTAATTCTATAGAATACAAGAAATATGTTAAGCATGTTAATGTTTATTATTCAATCATTATAATTTACTTAAATAAGCACATACGAGGAAAGAAAAACAGTGATTAAGTAACAGTTTAAACTTGAAAGTAAAATTTTATTCTTCTTATTATATTGAACAAAATTCATTTCGTTCTTAATATACGATTAAATAATTTGCGGCTCCTTTTGAAATAAAGATAATAGATTAAAATTAAAATTACGATATTGTATTCATGTATTGAATACAGTACTCGTGAAATACTGCTTTTGTTTGAATACAAAAGCAGTATTTCACTAAAAAACAAAAAAATTAAAAACTGGCGTGAAAAGAGCAGGCCAAAGATAGTAGCTAGTTTTACTTGAACGTCCAGTGGCGGCCGTAGTCTAGCAGAAAATTGGAGAAATTGAAAAAAATTATTTCGACCGAAGCTCAGATGTTAACAGACACGCAAAATTCGCATTCATATTTCGCTCTAACAATGTTCACAATGAACAATTAACGGTGTTCTGGTATATAAATGCGTTTTGTGCATGTCGAATTTGTATGTGATATGTAGAGCTCCCCAACTGCGTGGCGCACCATAGGCGTCGATAAGGAACATAAGTAAAGTACATAAAAACAAAAGAAATAAAGAATTTTAAAACGCTTACTTTTGTAATTAGCCGTATCCAATATAGTGGGTGTTAATGCACAAGGAAAATAGTATTAGTCAGCACACGAGGAGGTAGGCACATTAAAACTGTTACCGTAAGCGCAATCCGATTTCTCAAACATCTGAAGCATTAGGAATGTTTCCACGGTCGTTTCTTTCAAGGATGTTCGTCGTTCTGAAAAAATGTTTTTATATCTTGAAAATGAACGCTCGACGCCTAATGATGTAATACACGCGTAATGAAAATAATCTTTGAATTTAGTCACCGGATCAGCAGAGTTACCTTCCCAAACTTGTCTTAACCTGCTAAAATTTGTATCTTTCTTCATAACACTTTCAAAATTTCTTGTAACGATATAATTTTTTTTTTGTTATTTATACAGTGTAGGAGTGTATTAACGTCATCTAATATTTGTACTGACTCCATCAGGGACAGTGCACTATTTTGTAATTTATTTATTGCCTCAAGTACTTCTCTATAATTGTTGTAAACGGTTTGTAAATCTGCTTCAACGGAAATATCTCGGAATTTATCCTGGCTTTCCTTAATAGCCGCAGATTCGTTGGGATTGAATTGTAAGACGACTGATTTTATTTGCCGGAAGTATTTAAAATAATAAAACGCTGCCTTCAGCCATGTCCCCCAACGCGTAAGAATCGGCTCTGGTGGTTCGGGAATACCGGGACACTGTTTATGAAATTCACTGGTACGTTTGGGAGATTTGAGAAACACTCGTTTCGTATTTGTTATTAATGCATTTACCTCAGGAAAATTTGCACGAATAGTTTCAGCCGCAATATGCAGAGCATGAAGTTTACAAGTAATATGTAACATCATCCCATAATGTTCTTGAAGAGAACGACCTACACAACGCATTGTCGCGGCACCATCGGTCATGAAAATTAATACTTGAGTAGTGGCAATTTCAAATGTTTGTAAAGTATCAACGACTACGCTCTCGATAGCGTCGGCGGTACACGATTTTAGTCTTTTACTAGCTAATAAAATTCCCTTTGTAGGTTGACGAGGTTCCAGTATACGTACAATCACATTCAAAATAGAATGTTTTTTACGGTCCACAGTAGTTTATTTTTTATTGCAGATCTGATCCTGTTTTCAATTTCGGTACGTACACTTGGCACACATCTCCTTAAGCTTGTTTCCGACGGTAACTCAAAGTCTGAATTATATTTATTCCAAAATTCACGGAATGGTTTCTTCCTGAGTAAGGAAAACGGTAAATTACACGCAGTCAGCATATAAAATAAATCAATTATAAATTGAGTTGCCTCAGTCGGTGATACACCCAGTTTTTTATTTTTGTGTTGCTGACTATTTACATGTCTTCTACAGCCATATTTATCATTGCACATCAGAGGTATATTACAAATTTTACATATAATCTTACTTCCATTATATATTAAGTCGGGAAATTCTCCACAGAACTTTTTCACTTTGTCGGCCTGTGGACGTTTCTTACTACGCGCGTCCGCCATACCGTCACAACCCGATCGCATACGGTAATAAACTACCGAAATGCGATGCGAGTTATTTGCTTATATATTACATTACATATCCCCCCGGCCGCGCCCGGCGGTACGCCTTCTGACTTGCCACGCACTTTGGGGAGCTCTAGTGATATGTCTTGGACGATCTAAGATATGAAATTTTTTGTATAAAGGCGCTAGGTAAGCAACGTTACCACATTAGCTTAATACCAAAAAGTTATAAAATAACCAGTTTAGCAGTCTTCTAATAATAATAAGATTAACAAGAAGAAAGCCATAAAATAAAAATAACATAAACATACAACGTAATCAAATACCAGATGCTGCTCTGAACCTATCCGACGAGTCTTAAACTAGAGCTAAAGCGAATAAAACCCTTTGTAAGTAAGCAATACTCTAGGTAAAGCAATTTGCGTTTGGAAAAAATTATCGGATGCCCAATAAGATTTGCTTGTTTCGTTTTTAACGAGTATAAACCGAAACTATGCAGGTTAGGAAAAGCAATTGTTTAAAGTATTCGCAACATTTTAAGACGAACTATGTTTAAAGTATTCATTTTTGCGTTTGGGGAATCGTTAAATGATTACGAAAACGCACGTCTTAGTTCGAACTACTTTCAAGTAAAAAAGTGCACAATGCGGTGTTTTTCATGGGCATTGAGTGTTGATGCGATTTCAATGTGCGGGTCGAATTTTTACGAAATTTCCAGCGTTCCTTGAACCAAAGATAACAAGCTGCGTTTTTGATAGATTAATGTTGGTAAGTTGATATAGAAAAGACAGATACAATTGTATGTCATCAGCGTAAAGATGGTAAACATCATTCTAATAGGTTTCAGTGTACCATAAGCGTAAAGAGCGAACAAAAGTGGCCTGAGTAGCACCGTGAGGCATCCCACTAGTTATATTTAGAACATCAAAACATTTTATTTTATTTTATTTCACACAACTTCTTGCGATCTAAAGGACATATACGGCATAATTAAAGAAAGCGCAGAACTTAGGCACCCCTTATTTTTCTTCGGATACATAAAAATAAGTTATATATCAATAAAAGGACACTGTAGATATACTATACAGGATGTTTTATGAACATTTTCAATATTTTATTGGTCCACCAATTGCTTTTAATAGAGATGTTACGCGTTTTAGCATACTACTTAACTTGCGATATACATCGCTGGAAATTGAGATCCATTCGTTGAGGATTTGTTGGTGAAGTTGCTCTTTTGACCCATACTGATGTTTTGCGATGTTTTTCATCAGAATATACGATAAATTTTCTATTGGTGATAAGTCTCCGGGGATTGTGCCGGCCAGCCCAACAGTCGCACCCCATTTTCCGCGAACCACGGCATTGTCGCCCTTGCACGGTGACGAAGAGCGTTATGTTGTCGATAAAAATATTCAACATTCTCATCTTCAAACAATCTTGGTACGGATGGCTCCAGGACCTCCTGTAGCATTTGGGTGTAACGGTTGTTATTCATGGGCACTGCACAAAGAAAGATTTCGCCAAGGCTTGATGCCGATATCCACCCTCATATCTTGATGCTACCGCTAATATGTTTTATCGTTGGTACGATGTATTGCGGGAGATATTCTTCTTCGAGTCTTCGCCGTACAAATTTTGGGCGACCGGACGTCAGAAAAGTTGCAATAAAAGAAGAAAATACAGCGAACATGATTAAATAAAACACTTATAAAATTACATTTGGTGTATTAAACAACTATAAACGAAGATAAAAGAAGCATATCTCGATTCGTCAGAAAAGATTAGTTGCGACCATTCTTACTCTGGCCAATGCGCGTTCTTCTTGGCCCACTCCACGTTTTTTCTCGATGCGTTGGAGCTAAGTATGGCTTCTTTCGTGCTATACGGCCATGTAAATTAGCTGCCTTTAGTCGCCTTCTTACCGCACTTGAGGTCAGAGAAACCTCATGTTGCGCCCACAGCTCACTACTTAATTCTTTCGACGATTTTCGTCGGTTCCGTAAAGCCATTCGTTCTCAAAGGCGATTTGTTCTTGCCCTGATTCGCCGTTTTTTTCCTAATTTAGGTCTATTTTTATAACCTCCGGTTTAAGAGTAGTCTTAACCACATATCGCGAACACTTAATTTTTTTTTTAGATTGAACTTTACGTTAAGCCGTACGTACTAAGTAATACAATTTGGCTGTTTTCTACCATGGTTACTTCGCTTGTTTTTTAGGCATAATTGCAAACGTTATCGAATGGTTTATAACTCAATTTTAAGCTCTAGTTTTAATTAAGCTCTAGTCTCTAATTTTAGCTCTTAGAGCTTCAATAAGCTCTAAGAGCTTATTGAAGTTACTGAAGAGTTTTACTTCAATAATAATAAAAATAGAATATTTGCTCTTCAATGAAGTAATTATTCTATTGCTGTCATAAATCTTCGTTTATTCAGTTATTAAAATCCCTTGCGCATACATCTGCTTATGGAATTACCCGAAATAAGCAAGGATCTTATAATACCGCGTTTTCGTTGAAGTGCTTAATACATATTCACATAGTTGCAGCACGTATTCCAAAGAATTTCATAATGCGCCGCATCCATTCAAAAGTTACACATACTTTATGTATATAACATGTAACTTGAATCTTGCTGCTGCTGGTGAATGCTATTAATTACTTTACGGATAATATCGCTGCTAATACATTGAAATGCCTCAAGCACCGCTTCCTGCATTTCTTCGACGTCGTTGTACGTCGGAATAGATTTTATTTTTAACAGTAGCCCATAAAAATGTACAGGGAGAAGTTATTAAGTAATCTTGCTGGACGACGTACCGTTACATTAGTTGTAATTACTCTCGCATTAAATCGCTGCGCTGGTTTAAATACTGCATAACGTCACGAGTATTATGCGAAGGACACCCATCCGGCCGAAACCAGTGAAACCACATCTACACTATCTAGTTGTTTCTAATGGCAACTCTACTATTAGATCTTCAATCCCGCCTTGTGAAAAAGGTCCCGTTACTTCCATTAAAAATAATGAGTCTTATTAATCTATTATCTGATATTATACCGCACCAAACATTTAAACCGAATTTAACTCGGTTTCGAAGTTGGCTGTAGATTACGTTATGAATAGCGGTGCTCATTGCGTCCATTAAACGTTCCAAAACATCCAAAAAATTCGGAGCCGCGGTAAAATTGGAGTCTTCTTTCTGTAAACTTCTGATTTCAGTTGAGTCCCTTCGGGCGCAGTTTCGCGGAAGCTGGGGACGTGAAATTCGTTAGAATCTGATTTTGAGGTGAAACAATGGGAGTAGTGATTCAATTTTTTTTTGGTACGTGATCCTAAAGTATCTATCCTTGAAGTTGCATTATGTTTCCGGTCTTTACTTTCATCGAATTTCCTTTTAGAATCAAGCTCAAGAGAACTTATAAATAAAAATATTTTTTCTTATAGTACAAGACCATAACCTTTACTACGATAAACATATTCCAGGTGTTCTTCCCGTCCCGTACTCAGATTGTCTGTATTTAATATTCAAGTTAAGTATAAATTTGTCATTGTTATGCCAAATAATAAGGAAGTAAATTAATTTTTATATCCTCTGTCGTGAAAATCAACACAAACACTTTTTAAAGTGCCCCATTTAAATATCGGAAGCAAAAATAAAATAAAGAAAAAAAGAAAAAAACGAGGCGAAAATGAGATATTTTCACTCCGATTCATTTAGTTCCGGTGTATAGCCGTGTAACATGTGGCATTTGGCGAAAGGAAAAAGGTTATTGCCGCGACCATGTGACCGTGTCATCTGTTCTCGTAGAAATTATTGCATATGCCGAAGCATTTGCGTCATTCCTTTCGTGTATATATTTGTTAATTATATTTTCTTTCCTACCGTCGTTTATTAACTTGCTTAATCTTTCCTACTTAATTCATAATACAACATTGACATACTTCCTAATTACCTACATTTCTGCCAATGCACTGCGGCTGTGAAACTTTCATGCAAAAGTGACTAAATCTGATTTGTTGTTAATTGTTGTTAAAAGTTGTAGCTTGAGGTATACAGTCTAGAGAACTGTACAAGGGTAACCTGAAAAGTTTCCTGGCCGACTGAAGCACGAGTAATTTTTGTTTTTTGTTAAATTCAGTTCTATTCGTCTCTTCCTAAGGATGCTCCCATCTTTTCATAATCCGTTTAAATAGTAGTTAATACCTCGTTCTTTCCTCTTTCGATGAGAATCGCTGTCCTTCCGATGAAGCTTTGATCGCGGGAAACAAAGTATGGCTTATCAATGCGATTGCCAATTCGTGAATTTCGGTAGTCGTAGCGACCACATGGTGTGCGTGTGGAGCGTCAAATGCGGTCGTTTTCTCGTAATTTCCACCTTTAGTTTGCCAATTGATGATTCATCATATGGTTTCATTGTTGTGTTTTCATAACAAAACGCCATAACTACTCAATAAAAACAGTCCTTATCCTTCGTAGTTTGTTTCTTTCGTGCTTTGATTTCGAAATTCAAATACTGGTGTATCCTTGTTTCCTGCCTATTTATAAACGGAGGCTCAAACTCCGACTAATTTTGCTTAAACTTCGGAGCTTTTTAGGTCCCGCGTCACTTTCGTACTCGAATCCTTAATGCGCATATGTCAACATATGACAAACACGTTCTTTTGAGGTGGCTATAGCCTTTGTTATTACTTATCGAAAGCAGTTAGGCTCAATAATCACATAAAATCGCATTCTAACCGTACGTCCGATACTTGATGTGATAAAATGTGGTTCGAAGACAACTCGATCCTAGCTGCTAAGACGAAGACGACGATTTTCGATGCGGAATATGTTAAAGGAAATAGGAAATATGAAAAAGGTTGTAATAAAAGGTTCATACGTTTAATGTTAATTAGCCTTCTGCGACGTGATGAAGATACGTGCTCAGATTTGAAAAATAACCGTTCTACAACACACCGCCAATATATGCCGCGAGTATTTAGAATAGCTGGAGCACGGAAACGAAATTATTGTTATGAAATGGCCGTCCCAAAGTCCAGATCTCAATCGATCGAGCTTTTGTGAGAGGAACTCGATCGACAGGTTCGAAAATCTGTTCGAACATAGGTAACGGTACTTTGGACGCAACTACAGGATACGCCCAGGAAAATAGAGTCACTAACACTAGCGAAGTTGTTAGAAAGAATGCCGAAACTGTGCGCGGCAGTAATGAAAGCGAAAGGTGGACATATTGATAAATCCTGAATTTAAGTAAATTTATGATTATCGTCGTTAGAAAATTAACAAGAACATTGTTTTTATAACCTTGCCTAGGCACAGAATAAAGGTTTATTTTATAATTAGTATTTGACTTGTTTTTGTAACATTTTAAGGGTGGGTAGACAGTTATGGCCGATAGCGTATAATTAAATCGATTCAATATTCGTTCAGTAATATGCAAAGTTGATACGTGTGCGCTGGTTCCGTCGAGTGCAATTATTATTAAACCGTCTTTCCCAGAGAAAGCAGTAAAAAAAAATTGCGCGCTTCCCTCTCTCTATTGACGGCTTAAGGGATTGATTGATAAAATTGCAACATTAATATTGCTTCAATTATAGATTCATATAGCCTTCTGCGACGTGATGAAGATACGTGCTCAGATTTGAGAAATAACCGTTCTACAACCAGTGAACTAATATTTACCTATTTAAAATCCCTCATTTCGTGGCTTATACTATAGGTATATATACACTTGTTTATAAATCGCATTTTATGAATGTCTGTTGTACGTGCTGTCCTCAAGTTTTCCAGAGCCGTGTCCAACGTGGACACGGCGAGAGTATTAAGGGTAATGCACTACTTTACAATTTTCTCCGGCAACTTTTCGCAAATTTTCGCTGTATCTCCTTCAATTCCTTGATCCGAGAACAGTTCTTGACCTATTCTAATAGCCTCGGAATCTTGCGTTTTCGATGTCGAAATATAAGATTTGATTCTCTGAAAATGTTCACGGTAATACGATAGTGCTGCAAACCAGGTACTCCATCTGGTTAATACATATTCAGGTGGTTGCGGCATTCTTGGATGGAAGTTCTTGAATTGGCGAATCCGTTTAGGGGATTTGAGAAACACCTTCTTTGCGTTAGTTGAGTTGGTCTACTCTTGGAGAGCCGAGTTTGATGGTATCTGCCGCAATGTGAAACGCATGCGGTAAACATGTTACGTGAAGGAGCTGCGGAAAATCTGTAAATAATCTGCTAACTTTAATCAAAGTTGCAGCTCTAGATTAATTTGCCTCGCTGTACACCAACTAAATTAATAGTATCTTTTACCTCTGGTGGGGTAGTTTCGTATCAATAAGGCGTTTGCTGCGCAAAAGAAATGGTGTCGGCCGTCCATGAAAGTTTAGAGTACGCACTATAACATGTATTACATTGTCTTTGTAGGCTTTGTCGTCTCGTCCACGTTTATCCATATTTTCTTATTTTTAATAATATCTTGTACGATGTTCCTAACTTGTAATATTACTGCGGAAAATGCCATCCTAGATCATTTCTACTCCTTGCACTCTGTGTTGTCGTTTACGCAACATTTTCATGGTATACGGTTAGTTTCCTTTATGTAGTAGAAGCGATGTGACAGACTCGTGTTTTGTCGACTCTTGGGGAAACCAGTAGCCCACACGAACCCTTTCATGATTTATAGACATGAGTCTATGTAGTCGCTGCGGAAAGTAATCATTGCATCTGCCTTGGTGATCTCTGTATATAGCATTGGACGCACCAATAAAAATCACCATCTTTATTAATTGCAAACAGTATTTTTGAAAACTCCTTAAAATAGCTTTCGTTTTTTCAAAGCTTTATAATAACACAGAGTGTTACGATTACTGATTGAATTTAGATTGTTAACAATGTACTAGATTCATATTCAAACTAAAATGTATTTGTTTATGAAATGCCTTTTATTTCTTAGGATTTACAAAATACTACTTTTCCATAGGCTCAGAGTACTATAAGTATGTTAATACGAAGGCACAGAAATAAATTAAAATAAAATATATCCTTTCACGGATATCTATCACTACTTATCAATTTCTCCGGTTTTATCACTTCGTAGAAGATTGTTTCGCATAAAAATATTTCTACGAATCACTAAAATATTATTTTTTTTATATTAAATAAATATAAAATAATTCTTAAATATAAGGTGTTATAAGTATTTATGGCAATTCATAATTTCTTGCTTTTCTTATAACTCCTCATGTAGAAGTTGAGAAACATTGAAAAGTTTATGATCAAGTTGCTGATGAAGAGGTAGCCTATCGCTGTATACAAGGGCCCTTTATGGTACTTCATGTACGTTATGGAATGGATGGCCAGCATCCAGAATTGAACCTGTTAAGAATTTAATAATGTTAATTTATACAACATGGAGGAATTTGGAACATATAGAACTTACCATTTGTATCAAAGTGAGTTTGGGTTTAATGACCGATATCATTCGTTGAACAGCTGGCCCTAGAGTCGATAGGAAGTAATAGGTGTACATAAGGACGTGTACAGAACTGTTTATGATGATCGTGAACGTAGTAATACCACCTGTAACAGAAACGAAACAGTTACGAAACAAAACTAAATTCTATTTGTTGTCTTCAATGCAACAGGTATGGAGTTCTGCAGCTTCTACGTACAGGCGATAGTTCTCCGGCTTTGCCTACTTTGTTTAAATCAAACCCGGTTTTAATGTATGGGCCGCATATTATTTGCGCAAAAAGTTGCTCATTAAAAATAGGCAACATTATCCGTTGTTATAGACCTTTCATTACTAAATAACGCACGAACTTGGAGAATTTAATTTTGTATCATCCGTAAACGTTATCACTTTGAATGTTTACGTCGTCTAGAAAGCTGTAGCTTTCATGATGCAGCTTTTCACGCTCGAAGAACGCGTAAAAGCTCAAAAAGCTCAAATAGCAAACTTGCGAGGAAAATACGCGTTCTGTTATGAACACTATCCGTCGAAGTCGCGTTGGTTTTATCCGAATCGAAAGCGATACAGCAATCAGGAGTGTAACTGATAAATTTGAACGGACTGCTTCCGTCCTTGATGTCAAAAGGCTATTACGAGAACGAACGTACGGTAAGGAGATAATTTATAATTTATATTGGTTTTTAGTAAATTATTACACTGGGTGTTTCGATGAATATGTATGGAATTTTGCTTAATTTTGTAAATTTTTATAAGCATTAAAAAAGGTAAAGAGATAATTACACCAGAGAACCAATAACAACAAATTGTAAAATACGGAACTAATTATAAACGAGACAAAAATGCAGTTAAACTTGTTTAAATCCTGTATTATGTGTTATTTTTCGTTTATACCTTACGAAAAATTTTTAAATATTGTACTAATTAATTAGTAATGGGTCCAATATGCTTTATTAAGTTTTTCTGCGACGTCGTCTGGCATATTATTCCGTATTCATATCGTTTCCCCAAGTAACTCTGCTTTATTTTTATAGTGTTTTTGTCTAACTCTTTTATCGACGTCATCCTGTCGAGGTCTGGACTTTGAGCTGGCTGTATGAGACTTCCGGTATGTTTTGGATTGTTATCCTGAAAGATCCACCGCAAGAGCACCTTTTTTTCTGCAAACGGCAACATCGAGTTTCTTAAACTACATTATATTGTCGCCAGGGTGCTTCACAAGCGGGCGAGCGTAACCTTTAATTCTTCGGCCACCTTACAAAGTATGCAAGGGATTAAATAAATCAAACTTGCTTTCGTCAGAAAACAGTACTGCTGTCCTTTTTATCTCTTTTAGTGTTTATAAACATTTAATAACCACGTAGGAAAAAGTTCTTAGTCTAATAATTTACTGAAGTCAATTGCAAACGTTCGCTTGCAACGTTTGTTGCTCCAGTTAGGTTAGATAGTGTATTTCGATCGGGCTGTTTAAGATACTCAAATGCAGTTACGACGACTGATAAATAGAGAGGACAAAAGATTACTGGTTTTCCCGAGAGTCGAAAAAACGCGAGTCCATCTAGTCTCTGCAAAAATGATTCCACTCGCTCTTGTCCTCTCTAGTGATAAATTGTTGTAGATTTTAGGCGTTGTCCGGAAATGATTGGCTAACAACGTTGCTTTTTGGAAGTATAATTATTTTAATTTACCAATGCTTAATCAATTAAAAAATTTTAAATTACGCAAATAGAGTACGTCTGATTGGATAGATGTGATGACTAGCCCATAATAACCTCTTTTACCCTTCAAAATCAATTTTTATTGCTAAGGTTACGTTCACTTATTTGTTCAATATTTATACATTAATTATGAAATATTTAATACCAATTATTTAACAATAATCTGTCGTATAATTGCTTCGTGTATTTTATTTAAATATAAAATTGTGCTAATTTGAAGTAATTTACGTAAGCGTTAATTTGGGTACGCACTCTTTTATTTTCTTTTTAATTTTCTGCTAGTAAAAAGAAAAATGTTGCTCAGTTGTGTTGGGAATTTTGCTCTATTGTAGGCTATAATGACTTTACTAATTACAGAATATAAATAATAATTTTGAATGCTTTTGTAATTAATTTTTTTTTTTTCGGATAAGCGACAACGAACATAGATTTAATATTATATCGTAAAGAATAATTGCTTATGAGGCACATTAACAAGTTACTGCATTTAGAACTAGTAAACCACATATTAAATTAAAATTGATGGATTTCTATAAAATGTTACTCAGATAACGCTTTACAGGAAAGAACGTCTGCAATAAGTGCTTGAAATGTAAAAGAAGTTGAAAAGTTGAAAAACTGATAATCGCTTAGCTATTTAGGGCATTCATCGGTAGAGATGACGAAGTTAGGTGGAATTATTCCTTTCTTGCAGCGACTAGATGAGAATGAATCCGTGTTGCTTACCGGTGTCACCGAGAGTCGACAAAACAGGAGTCTGTCTAGTCTCTGCGAAACGATCCGCCTTTGTCCTCTCTATTCATCAGGATTTCTTGCGGAGAACTATATCGATCGATATATGAAGGAGGATACATTGTACGTGTACCATTAAACTAAAATATTTTCAATTATCCAAGACCTCCGGTTATATCGGAAGCAGTTGCTAACTTGGACATTTCAAATAGAACATCTATCAACATTAATCATGTGGATTCCCAGTACATATTCCGATAAATCGAGTAACCTTAGTTACAGACCTGGGATCGAGTTTGATGCGAGTGAAAATGTATCTTATGTGATCTTCTGAAATGTCGTGGAGCAATCGATAAGGAAAAGAAAAATAGGTGGTCGTATTTAAGAAAATTTAGTTTGGACACTTCTTCAATTCAATCGAAATTTTCTAGCACGCTGTATAATGTTTTCCAAAATATTATTTTTGGTTTCTAATCTTTTAGTCTTACCCTTTGCGCCCAATAGTTGTAACATTTAAATTTTTCCGGTTAAATACTTTCACGGTTATTAAGATTAACATGCATTTGCCTACGAGGAGAACGCTAGAAATTTAGGGTTAGTTGTTTAGCTTTATAGAGCTTCAAAAACATCAATTTAGTGAGAAAATAGACATTTCTCGTGTATATTTTCGGCTTAACATAACAAGAACGTATCGATTGTCTTCATTTTGTCTTTGGTGATGATGCTCCATCCAAAACCATAGCTTATGAGTGTTTTACAGAAGTTAAGCATGGTGGTACTAGATCATACATCAACTGTTGTTGTTCGGGCAAACATCAATCTTGTGCGAGAAACGACTGAAGCGGATCGACATGTGACATATTGATGGATACAGACATCCTGGGGCATTGGTAAAAGTCAAATGTAAACGATTTTACATGAGCATCTAATAGTGGAGAAACTTTGCGGTCATTGGATTCCACGCGATTTAATTAAAGTTCAAAAAATTTGTGTTGATGTAAAAGAACGCTTCGAAGATTCAATCGCGGTGCTTCTGCCGTCGTATGCAGTATCGTAACGGATGACGAAACCTGAATACATTCATAAGAACCAGGGTCAAAACAACGATCGACCAAAGTGAACCAAAACTGACAAAAGTTGTTCCTTCACGAAGCGCTTCAGAAAAAAAAAAAAAAAAATAGGTGCGTTTTCCTTCTGGAAAAGTGGGTCTGTTGCTACCATTGCACAACAATATGTTTGCCCAAATCCAACGAAATCAGAAGAAACAATAGACATCGGCGCATGTCATCCTTCGCCACAACGCCAGCTCTCACATAGCACATCGAACAGTCGATTATTTAAAGGAAAATAGTATTAATTTATCATCTAGTTGCTTAGCGAGGGGTTTTCGACACCGCAAGAAGCCCTGTATAGGCTTCGGTATTTTAATAACGGATTTTTAGAATTTCCAATGCATACACCTTCGTATATCGATCGACGCTGCTCCTTGCATAGGAAATTTAAATATATTAAATTAGTATTTCTACCACCTGATACATACATACTTCCACTAATCCTGCAACCTATGCGGTTACAATATAAATGATTTTTTTATAAGTCGAATACACTCGCAATGTAACCTTGATATGCATCCATTACACGTATCAGGTTCGTATATTATCCAATAAATCGATAACAGAAATTTCGATAAGGAACTTACAATTAAACGAAATAGGTAACGGATTTAAAGCAATCAGTTCTGATAAGTCGTTTCCGGTTAATTTAGATCTGGTAACGTGATGGATTACATTATTACATAAGAATACATTTTAATTAATAAATTTTTGTTAAGCGTACTTTGTCATTAAACTTCGACATTTAGGAAATCGTCATATTAAGAAAAATCCTCGACTACTCTACGAAACGTCTAAAACTAAATTATTACTTACATCCCATCAATTGCGTTGTCAACCATCCGAAGAAGAACGTCGAGCAGTGATGGTAAAGGTGCAACTTGGTGACCTGGTTCTGCTTTTTCCTCAAGATAAAGAAGACGGTGTCGAACAGATCGACAAATTTCAACGCGAAATTATACCAACAGTAGTACAAAGTGTTCATATTCTTTGGCGTGGTATCGTGACTAACAGGCTCCAGGGTATCCTGTATGGTCCATCCGTTGGTCAATATCTAAATATGAAAAATTTTGTTAAAAAAAAAATGTGTCCCAAATAGAGATTCTTGTAAATAAGATTATATTAATCAAGCTGAGGCTAGACTTGTTAATTAGAAAGAAGAAATTAAGGAGTTTCTAGAAAGTATGTCAATAATGTGCGTAGATTATATACAGATATAAAGACCCGTAGATAATATATATGGCTTATGTGTTATAAAATACACTGGAGTTTCTAGAAATATCAACATTAAATTTATTAGGAAGATATTAGGGTATCTTGCGCATTTATTTCGAATGTTGTTGAGGTTGATTGATCCTTCGGTTTAACTCGTAGTAATTCCGATTTAAAATTTTCTAATTGAACATCCTGTATATTATTTTGGTTTTGAACTAGAACTTTTTATTACAAGCATTACATTAGTAATGCTTAATATAAACTGTTGTATCTGTTCAAGCCTCAACATCAAGATGGCTTTACTCTTTTACTTTTAAAAATGGATCCATACGTTAATAAATTTATATTTTTGGAAGGCAATACGTTTGCGAATTTAAAGACGAGATGGATGCTATTTATGGTAACTATGCACTATTATTTGCCAAGCTGAAGTCTTAGATAGGCAGGATGAACCTCTAGATTAGCCAAAAATTGGAACCACTCACTACTGACAACAGTCACCAAATGATCCTAAGCGATCATCAAAATAAGATCAGAGAGATAGGACAGGCGGTAAACAAAGTTTGGCACGAAGAACAGAGATTTTCATCGAATGACGAGACCATCCCGTTCGTCTATTTTCAGAATAAGATGCCAATTACTATTTGGACGCATTAAATAAATTGAAACATTGCCGCGAGAAGTGTGTAAACTTACAAGGAAGCTATGTCAAGACATTAAATGAATTTGCCAAAATCATCGTATATTTCTGTCGAATTTAATATCGATGTCTTTAGAAATATTAAACATGCTTGGTTTGACGTAGTTGTTCGTCAATAATTAATTATTTAAATTAAAAAGAAAAAATTGAAGAATTTTTATGATTTGAACGAATTAAACAATAGAACCGTATTTAACTTTTTAATATTTTCCGATTAAATTATCTTTTTCAACTTTTATTCATGTTAAAATGACGTACGAACTCAACAATCAATAAACGCATCGATGTCGAGAGTAGTCTGCGTATTCTGTTATTGCCCCAGTATCTTTATAGGCAATAAACTGAAAAATATAGTTTCTACGTATATCCGAACAATTAATTCTACGAATCGCCTACTTGCGTCTTCAATTTTCCATATTTCAATGTATTTACTTTGAAAGATTAGCTCGTTAAGTAATTTAGTTTTCGTGAAATTACTTGTAAAGTAAATAGAGTCTAAAAAAGTCTATATTGCCTTGGTGGAAGAGCAAACAACTGGTTATTTGTAAGATTACACATCCTACATGGTTTCGACAATTTTGTCATGGTCGAAAATTAACTTCCTCGTAACGTATGCATATTATGCCGCTAATTGTTTCGTTTCGATTTCATTTACTTACTTTTAATATTACCAGGGCAAAAGAGAATGTAATTTAGTGCAAATTGTACAATGTACACGTAGCATTGTGTTTGGGTATGAATAACATCCGTATAATCAGTGATTTATCGGGATTATAACCTATTACAACAAGGGAATACCTCAAACAATTCCGATTTATGCATTGTTTAAATTAAATTTAATTTAATTGAAGCAACTTGTTCCAATTTGCCCTTTACTTTAATTATTTCCCTAACAAAAGTGTTCCTATTAAATCCATAAAATTTATCTGCCGCTACCCCAAAAAGTGCTTTTAATGCCAAAGAACGCTTCGTTTTTTTTATAAACTTGCTTGCACGTACATCCTGTAGTTTTGGACCAATTTCGTTAAAAATTATTCAGATGCCTAGACGAAAACCGACAAGTTTTAGAAAAAATGTTACATAATGATTACCTACTACGAAGATCAGCACTCGCTGCGTCAAATTTCCGAAAGGATACGCATTAATAAATGGACACTTGGCGATATTATCCGGAGACATGAACGCGCGGATAGTTTGAGATATCCAGCGCGTTCAGGTCGTAAGCGGGCGATGAGCGTATTAAATTGTTAAGCAAACCATGCAAAAGAAGTTTCTGTTAGTACCCCCAAAATAACGGTTAAAAAATGCAAATCTGCACGGCCGTGTTGTAGAAAGAAGAGCTTTAGTTTGGCGGAGAAAGAGGCAAAAACGTTGAACTGAAAAAGCAAGAACTGTTTATGTTGGAAGGGCGAAAGTTGAAAAAACGCTACTTGTATTTTCCAGGTCCATCATTTCCTTCTAATAAATAAAATACAAGAGACACAACTTCAAAATAGTACCTAAAATGCGGTGAGCATGCTTGTTTAAAGAACGACGAGAACACCGAGGAGTGTCTTCCTTTTTCAATGAAGATTACTTAAATATGGAGCCAATTACTCAATCTGTTGTGAGTCGTACTTCGTAGCGTTATAGGCACACGACTCGCGGGAAGACTTCCTAAATTTGGAGCTCAAAACGAGCTTAAAAAATTAGTGTTATTGGAAGCCATCAAAAATCCGTATTCTTCTACACGTCAATTAATTCATAATCTCAGTGTAGGTGCGGTATATTGGATATTAAACGAAGAAGAACATCCTTAAAAACTCATTTTATTCAAAGGATTATCCGATTTTGATCAGCATTTTTAATTTTGTAAATTGATTAACAATGAGGTAAATTTGATAACCAAATTCCGGATGAAGCATCCTTGGACTCCGTGGAAACCCATTCAAAGTATTTTGTGAAGAAGAAAAGGTGTAAAAACCTGTATAGGCTACTTCTTTTTCTTTAACGCGCAAGAAACTTGCCTAATATGCGATAATTCCTTCGTATTTTCGTTTAACATTGAGCGATTTGTTTATATTTAAATTATTTTAGGGTCATAAAGACAAAAAAAATTATTGCAATAAATATGCAAGATTTACTTGCTTTTCCGTAAATTCCGTACGGTGTATAAAACTGGAACTCCTTCGACGCTTATTGCAGCGCATAAATATATATATTGTAACGCTCTATATGTATGAGCATAAATGAAAGGAAAAATATATGAAATGTTTTTTTTTGTACTTTTTTAAACCTATTTGATAAAACAGAAGCACTTCGAAAAGAGAAAAAATCTATAAAAACTTTATTGGGTGCTTTATATCAAGTCGAAGCTTATAGAGATCGAAGCAGCGCAAAGAAACAAGAAAGATAGCTTGGTTTCCTTATGGTATTTTTGGAAACATTTACGGTAAACGCAATGCAAAAAAAAAGGAAAACGCAAACAGGTACTACACCTGTAAAAGATTCCCAAAGATCTTCATTTATGTATGGTTGGGGAATGAGTGGAGGAGGTCCGGTGAAGAATTAAAGGTCAAAAATTCATCGTGGTCCATGGTAGAGGTTGAGAACCTTTATTTCGTGTCAAGTTAGGTAGTGGATCTACCACTATCACCCAATTGAAAAATTACGAATGAAAGCGAATAGAATAAAAATCAGCCCATTTCTGTGAAAAATTAGAGCAATTTCCAAAAAGCTCGAGTCTATAAAGATTAACAAAAATATGAAAGTTTGTAAGCGCCGATATTTTTAATCGTGGGCTTTTCCGGAACGCCTTCAGGACGAGACTTGAAATCGACGTCACTTTGGTTTTCGTCGACTTTATTGTTTCTGGTCGACGAATTTGACGGTGTCTGTTAAAAACAAAGAATTTAGTTTTCTTTAGACATCTAGCGGCTGGGCTTAGGCAGTTGTGCTTTATTTAGTTTTAAAGGGTTCGTCCGGATCTTACCTCCAGATTTAAACCGAACCTCTTAGCTAGTCCGGATGACGAGATGTAAGGGATGTTAATTATCCTCATTCTCATTTTTTTTATTATTTTATTTAATATTGCTTAAAATTCAATTTTTTTTTTCTAAAGAAAAAAATTATAAATGTACCGTTTAGAAATTGTCAATATGATGCGGATTTTGATATAAATTAAAAATTGATAAAGTTCTGGTTATTTTTCATTTATTTCTTATAAATACACATCACTTTAAGTACGTGCAGTATCATACATGCAAATAGGTAAATATTGATGTTAGGATCAGAAATTTTTTCTTCCAAATTCCCTTTAAAGTCTGTTACTAAGAATGTACGTAATGCAAATATGTTTTTTCTATATTATTTCTCCACAGAGAATGTCGCTTGTTAGATCAACAAAAGACACTTTTATTGATTTTTTTGCTTGGTTGAATAACAGTATTAGTCAATTCGATAATTTCGATTCAGTTATGACAACATTTTTTTTTTGAAGAACAGCTAGTGTTTGTATTGACATTTTTTGTTGTTGCTTTATCAGAGAGCACGTATTAAATCAACAAAAATACATCAACTATTGCATTTCGTTAAAAGAATATGGAAAGATTGTTTGGCTTTTTGATACAAAAAGTTTGTTGAATCAACAACCTTGTCACTCCTTTCTCACTTTGAAATGTAAACATACGCCAGAAAAAGGTAAAAAAAGAACAGTGCTTATCGAGCAGGCACAGTAGGCCATAACAGTGCAGCATTAAAACATATTTCATCTCACATGTTTTATTTTTATGTTAAAAAAAAAATGTTCACTTACTTTGTATACTAGAGCTCCGCAGGCGAATACTTGGAACACATTATAAGCTTGGATCAGTCGTTGTATATTGTAAGGTTTCCTATTCTTCATGTAATTCGGGAAATAAACTTGTACCAGATAGAGGTAGATCAATATAACCGTTACCATTCCGAAAGGATGACCAAAACCCAACCATTTCTCCACTCTAGGGTCTGCAAGATCGTGATTTCGACGAATATTCAACGTTAATATTCGAATCTGTCGTATTTACCTGCCGATTTCTTGAAAACCAAATCGTACGCCTCGAAAACCGTGGTCGTGATCGTTTCGTTGCGCATTTTCGAAGCTCTGATGTCTTGTCAAGGTGGGCGCTGTGCGAGAAATTAACCGGCAACGGACGGGGTACTTATATAGTATATTTTACGCCACTGTCGATTCAATGCAAATGGTTAAATCTTATATCCGAGTTGGCCGTTTCCTCAGTCGACTTTTAAACCGTCGACGAATGGGAAATTATCGATGATTTTTTTGCGGTAAAACGTTCGGCGGTAAGAGTAAGAGTTACGGGCCTCCGTTGGTCGATATTTGATTGGTTTATGTGCCCTCGTGTATCCCCACTAGCGCAAGGTTGGAACTAATGGGTACATTCTCGTAATGATAGTTCATTTTATGTTTGTTTTTGTAGGTTTTACGTTAATCAGTTTATTTGGTTGATATCCGATAGATATCTTATTCGCACGAAGATTTGCCTCTGTATACAGGCCGTTTGCTTGCTTCGAGATTGTAAAAAGAAAGAAAAACGCTAACTTTCATTTACCTCTAATAGCACTTTTGTTTCACTCTGCAGAGAAGAACTAAAGTCATATTCTTAAGGTTACTCTCGATCTTTTTATATGACGTTTCGGATTTTTCCGGCCATCATCAACATTCGTATTTTTTACCGGCGCCATATTGGATTTTATCACCGTTAGAAAGAGTCTTTTTCTGATTTCAACCATGTATAACATGTTGGTGACAACAGTTTTCGATGTACTTGGACTAAAAATACTTTTCAAGCCGATATAATTTTTTCTAACCGGTAGCTTAAGGTAAGAAACTTGCGTCCAAATATCCTCAAAGAAGCATTACAAATGATATTTCATACTTTAAGCTCTTTTAAAAGCGATGAATTTCTTATCATTAAGAACCGGTCACTTTAAGTCAAAGACGCATGAATAATCTCTCGCTCGTTCCCTCTTATATGTAGGTTTGCTGTTTTCTGTGCTGGGACTCTCTATACTCCAATAATACCCCGTCCTTTTATTAGAAATTTAAGAATTGATAAGTTTTGGTTTATCTGACCACAACTTTCACGAAACAGTGTGGATTCACAATTGAAATTTAATTTACAAAGCACGCTAATGCGCTCATTACAATGTTTCGGCAATATCCCAAAAAAAATTTTCTGTTCAAACCGCAGCCTCGACCTCTGCGAACTGAAACAATGCCCAAGATCTTTTTTGTTAATTTTGCAAATAGACAGTAGCCATATTTGGACTGTAGGATCGCAGGATGGTTAATTTGTTTAAAGGCACACTCAGGAATTGCAGCTTGTGCAATCTCTTCTCCTGAATATTTTGCCATAATTGTAGTAGTACCTTCTTGTATAACAATACAAAAAAAGATCATCGTAGCTATTGCCTTTTTTTATCAACTGGTAGACCAGGAATTTTCTTGCGCATTTATTCCATCGACTTCCTTCAATACGATGCTAGCCATTTCCTTAAGAAGTTGTCGTCCATCGTTCTTGCGTCGTCTCAGTGATTCCTGCCCCATTCAAAACTGTTTTGATCGATCTTTTTCTAAAGAATTAGACGGCGAATTTTCCCTGTACACCTCATTCAGCTCATACGTATGTGATGCTTTGGGACATTGTTCGAAGAACTTTGTACCGTGACTACTCTGCAACGAACAGAAACTATTTATCGCTACATTACCATCCTGCACATAAGTATCGAATAGTTGCCAAACCAACAAAGTTATGCGTTAAGGGATCGTCTTAAAAATAACCTTAACAAAAATGCATTCCTTGACGTTAAGTGTGCATTACATTAAATCGCACGTGTGCGTAATTTCTCAAAAAATTTGTTATTCCTTCATTAGTATTACTTCTGGCAAGGCCATTTGTACTTCAATGATAATGACAGTTGTATAACACTGCAGTTTATGATCCGGTAACAATAGACTTCAGTTACAAATTTAATTAAATACAAACAATTCTTGATAACGACATAAAGATAACAATTTTTTTGGCTTACGGGAGAATCGAAAGAATGCGTTGATATCAACTGAATCGCACGATTTCGAGGTAAAGTCTTTTCAATTTTTTTATATTGTTGCGCGAAGGTTTAAGCATCTTTCAACATCGTCCTACATAATTGGTCTTGTGAGATGATTTAATCCAAGACAACGGTTGTGCTTTACTTCTTCTATTTTGTCTGGCGTTTCTGGCCGGAGGAATTTGTTCAAAAAATATTCGTCTTCACTTACGCCATTTTGCTAATTAGTTGCAATATTCCAGTTGTCTTAACTTCTTATCAGCTAACTCTAGCTAACATGAATGGTTGTTTGGGAGTTGGTAATGCCGACTTCATCGTTGTTAATAGTGGTATGTGAGTAATAGATCTTTTTAATGCAAATTATATCATCGCATCTACCTTCGATATGATGCTGTAGTAAAGGCAGTGTATGTATCGATGTCATAACAAGTACAAACGTGTAAAAAGGAACTATTGAATCATTTCGTCGTCTTTTTTTTTGATATTTTTATCTTGGGCAGCCTTTAAAAAAGTATAAAAAAGGAGGGGGACATGGAGGTTTCTGATTAAAGACACATTATAATTTTCTCCTTCTCTTCCATCTTCATTATCTGTTGTTTCATACATGTGGAAATATGAAATCCTTATTTTATAAAGAGAAAAGACTTGATTGCCTGAATCATTAATGCAAAGTCGAAACTGTTGAAACTACGAACACGAAATTTGGTACTTAGTCTCCTGGTTAGAAACTATCGAATTTCGGAAATTGCTGATGCAAAATTGTTCACCCGCGACATTTAACGTATTTTCGACATGCCAAAGGTTCCTAAGGTTTTTAAAAAGTTTATGGTATGAATTTCAATTAAAGTTCCATTATGAACATCTCATAAAATTTTGATGGTGAAGATGGCGCCTTTGCTGTATCAGAAAGTTGTATAGCGAACTAAAAAACGTTCATCTTCCAAAAATCAGCATTGAAATTGTTTGCTTGCTGCAGCCATCAGGCTTAAATGCTTTTACACGCCTTGTTAAAATCAGTATACATGAAATCTATCCGAGCCGGATCCTGGGCGTTTGTGGCAGTTTCGTAAGATTTGCACGAACATGTTCCTGATATTTACCAAAAATACTTTTTTTTTATTAAAGATCGCTGCACATGACTACTCTATGTGAAATCCGCGCAATTGGATCGCTAGGTTTAATCACGTTCGGCAAATCTGACTATTAGAAGGCACAGATCGTCAGAATTGTTTCGGGTTGTTGTCGAATTGTTTTCAGCTAATTTCGTAAAGTTAGCATTAAGTAGTTAATAATAGTTTTGGTTTTCTACTTACTCGTCTATTCAATTAGAAATATCCATAAAAAGTTCAAAGTAATGATTAAAAGATTTATCTACTTCTCCTCATTCTTGATAAGCCCGGTCACCACAAGGGTTTCGAAGGAATAAACTTTGCCGAAAGCGATCACATTCATCTTCTTAGTCTTAAAATGGTAATGTTTTTCTTAAGTCTCTCAAAACAAAAAAAAAGAACGTTGTGGTGGATCTATCACAGCTTTTGAGTTAATTCTTGAATATTAGAAATATTTCACGTAGAAAGGTTCAATTCTGCTGGTATCTTAAGCAGAAATATTTCTAGTGCAGAAGACCCAAACAATGAAAACTTGATGGTCTTGCAAGTGACGAACCTCTATCTAAAGCACAAGAGAAAAATCAATCTAGACCCTCAATCTAGCCATTGGAACATCCCGTTTCTTCACAAAATCGTTAAATGACTCCTCAGCCTGGAACTCCAAATGCACTTCTTTCCGGAATATCTCTTTCTTCGTCTTTATCTGATATTAAGATCCAGAAAGCAATGAAACGTTCAAGGAACGGTGTTAAATCGTCTTGTCTAACATCTACTTCAAATAGAAATTACAGAAAGAAGTTGCTAATGTGAAAAAGAGAAATGCAAAAGAAAGGTCCAAGGCTAGGTTTCTAAAATTTAAAAACGCAATATGGATTTTTCATCAGTTTGACGTTGAGGAAAGCAGCTCGCTCATTTTGATTTTACAAAGGGATGATATCGTTGTTGGCAAAATGTTTGGGAAGCCTTATTCGTATAGTATACTTTATATGGCCAAAATTACAGATACCAATGGTTTTGAAGGAGGTTTTTTTTTAAAGCATTCAAATTGAGGCAACTGAAGAAGCATTCTTTCAGTCTCAAGAAACTTTCGCAGGCAATAGTAGCCAGCTCGTGTAGATTTAAAAGCTGCCGTACTATACTAATTTGAGGATCTGTTATTTATATTAATGTTTTTATTTGTCAGCCAGATCCGGACTAATTAGCTTCGCTTATACTTAATATTAGAAACACTCCCCCTGTATAATTTCATTGCAGAAGAATAAAAGGGTATTGAAGTAAATATTCTCTTCTTTCTATCCTTTTTGTATGCCTCATTTACATACTAGCTAACACCAGCACAACGTAAATATGCGTCGCGATGTTTGTCGTATGTAAATTATCTGATATTGCATCTCATTTAGGTCTATATCTGTGTCACATTATGAACTACTATGCTAGTCTCCTGTTTGAATAGCAAACTTACGCGCACACTTCACGCTGGAAACGGGGTTATCTCCCGCAGCTTAAAAGGTAGTCGACGGATGAAGAGATATGACCTCCGCAATGGTGCTTGTGTTTTCGACGTCGTCTTTTTAGTGTTTTTTTTTTTTGCTTTCAAATCACCGCTATTCAGCCACTTGTCTTAATTAAAAGAAAAAAAAAGGCGTGTTCGAAAACTGTTTGCAAATGATCATAATAATGCGCTGTTTTCATTTAGTCACTTTTCCATTTGCCAATAAATGTCGGTCGTAGTCTCACAAAAAAAAGCGGGTTAGTGTTTTTTATTTGTTTATTTAACGTTTACGAACGCTCCTAAAATGTTTTCGTTTCTGTTCGATTTCAGTCCAAGGAGAAAATGATGAGGGGCGTTAGAAGAGGGTGCGTCAGGCTAAAAGGGGCGGTGATAGGAATAGATGACGAAGATGACAGCACGTTTACAATTACAGTGGACCACAAGACGTTTCATTTCCAAGCTAGGGACGCCGAAGAACGGGAGAAATGGGTTCGGGCGTTAGAGGAGACAATATTTCGACATGGGAATAAGGTAAGTTGACGCTTAGATTAAGAATTGAGTCTAAATTGAATCGTTAGCTTCTTTATGCCGCTAGGGACGGAAAATCCCGTTACGTCCGGTTGTGAAGGGCAAGCAAGGTGAATAATCCATCCTTCCAATCGGGGAAATTCGTAGCATTCTTCATTAATTTCTCAGTTGTTACAACTTAGCTAAAAATACATTTTATTGCACGACATGGTGACGTTTTTAAATAAAAACTAATTGGTGTTCTGTGCTTATACGGTATAAGCTTTATTGGAATATATTATATTTTATTTTATTCGATGGAAAAAAAAGAAAAACCGCTTATTATTAATTCAATTAGTTAATGATGTAAGGAAGCTAATGTGAATATTTTGTCATTGACAAAATCGTTAATTTTCAATGATTACGTTAATCTAACGCAGGTCGCACACATAAAGTTTTTCCTTTATTGCATGCGGTGCAACAATAATCTTTCTTCTATAAAATGTCGTTTATGGGTTATTTGATTGGTAATTAACGAGCGAGTGGCGAATATAATTAATGTTTGACGCTTGCATACTTTGATTTAATTCCAAATGAGAAATGCTTCCTTTAGCTTATGGCGTTGTCTGCTGTATCTAGATTTATGAACCGATCTATTTTTGAAAATCAGCTGCTTTGGCGTTGAATCCAATAGTCCGTAGAATATACATGACGATGCAATAGGGTTGGAGTTTAGTGATTATTAATTTATTGCGAAACCAAGTCAGTACAGATGATATTGTAAAATTACTTAAAATAATTAATCGATCTGTTTAAATGGGTATTTTTCAAGAGGTTTGGAGAGCTTCGACGATGCTGCTTATATTAGAGGTAAAGAAGGCCAGAGTTTGCTTTGAATTTAGACTGGAATTAACGTATCGTCGACAATTCCAGTAGTTCGTGGAAAACTAAATACTTGCTGACGTTCAAATGGTTTTCAGAAGGAGTAATTCCTGCGCGAAGTGTCCTTGAACATAATGCTTTCAACTTAGAAGGAGAACGTAGAGCCTTGATAGATTTCCTTAGCAAATTATTGAAAAAGCTATACGATAAAGAAATAATAATAAATGCATTTATTAACCCGCGCTGCATATACAAGCAGAAGTCTGTTACGTAGGCTTCCGTGGGCGCCTATGCTCTTAATTTCCGGGTCGCAACCGTGTCGTTGTCGCAGCTATTGCCGACTTTTCGTTACCTCTTTTACGAGATATCTTCAGGGCTGTTATTAGTTCCGGAGGGGTTCATATACGTCTTGTTACGGATCAATGGAGCGGAAAAGTTATGCATCAATGAAACGTGGCGGTTGCTAGGAGGTTTAATCATTCGGGATTTCTAACAACTGTCTCCGTACTCAGTGTAACACGAGATTATAGTTGTTACGATGTAATTTTGAGATTTGGTCAAAATAGAGAAGAATGCTATCCCATCTGGGATACGATTAATCGGCGAGAACTTCGTGTTCCAGCACGATAATTATGCGAAACACACCGCCAATATATGCCGCGAGTATTTAGAACAGCTGGAGCACGGAAACGAAATTATTGTTATGAAATGGCCGTCCCAAAGTCCAGATCTCAATCGATCGAGCTTTTGTGAGAGAAACTCGATCGATAGGTTCGAAAATCTGTTCGAACATAGGTAACGGTACTTTGGACGCAACTACAGGATACGCGCAGGAAAATAGAGCCACTAACACTAGCGAAGTTGTTAGAAAGAATGCCGAAACTGTGCGCGGCAGTAATAAAAGCGAAAGGTGGACATATTGATAAATCCTGAATTTAAGTAAATTTATGATTATCGTCGCTAGAAAATTAACAAGAACATTGTTTTTATAACCTTGCCTAGGCACAGAATAAAGGTTTATTTTATAATTAGTATTTGACTTGCTTTTGTAACATTTTAAGGGTGGGTAGCCACTTATGGCCGATAGCGTATAATTAAATCGATTCAATATTCGTTCAGTAATATGCAAAGTTGATACGTGTGTGCTGGTTCCGTCGAGTGCAATTATAACCGTCCCTCCCAGAGAAAGCAATAAAAAAAATTTGCGCGCCTACCTCTCTCTATTGACGGCTTAAGGGATTGATTGATAAAATTGCAACATTAATATTGCTTCAATTGTAGATTCATAGAGCCTTCTGCGACGTGATGAAGATACGTGCTCAGATTTGAAAAATAACCGTTCTACAACCAATGAACTAATATTTACCTATTTAAAATCCCTCATTTCGTGGCTTATACTATAGACATATATACACTTGTTTATAAATCGCATTTTATGGATGTCTGTTGTACGTGCTGTCCTCAAGTTTTCCAGAGCCGTGTCCAACGTGGACACGGCGAGAGTATTAAGGGTAATGCACTACTTTACAATTTTCTCCGGCAACTTTTCGCAAATTTTCGCCGTATCTCCTTCAATTCCTTGATCCGAGAACAGTTCTTGGCCTATTCTGATAGCCTCGGAGTCTTGCGTTTTCGATATCGAAATATAAGATTTGATCCTCTGAAAATGTTCACGGTAATACGATAGTGCTGCAAGCCAGGTACCCCATCTGGTTAATACATATTCAGGTGGTTGCGGCATTCTTGGATGGAAGTTCTTAAATTGGCGAATCCGTTTAGGGGATTTGAGAAACACCTTCTTTGCGTTAGTTGAGTTGCTCTACTCTTGGAGAGCCGAGTTTGATGGTATCTGCCGCAATATGAAACGCATGCGGTAAACATGTTACGTGAAGGAGCTGCCGAAAATTTATTAATAATCTGCTAACTTTAATCAAAGTTGTAGCTCTATCTCATTGACAAATATGATTAATTTGCCTCGCTGTACACCAACTAAATTAATAGTATCTTTTACCTCTGGCGGGGTAGTTTCTGCCTTCGTATCATTGTCTTTGTTAGCGTTTGTTGCTTCGTCCACGTTTATCAATATTTTCTTATTTTTAATAATATCCTGTGCGACATTTCTAACTTGTGGCGCGAAAAATGCCACCGCAGTTGGTTTTTGGTCGGTAATTTCTAAGCATCACATTTCACGGAGCCTCCATGATACTTTAAAAACTAATATCGATGTACGTATTGTTTCATCTCGTGTATTCCATGCAATATGTGTCGTCGTTTACCTTGTACGATCTGCTCCGCTGTATGCCGGTAAAAGTCACCATATTTAGTTATCTAGCTATCGAGCAGTATATTTTAAAAAACAAAATTGAGGTGTGCATATTAATCTGCGATTAATATTTTCGATTATAAACTGTGCTCGCACCAAATTAAAAAAAAAAAAAAAAAACAATCGCTAATTAATCAAGATTCTGGAAATAGACCACTATCGTACTTCCTCTTAACCTATTTTTTTTTCTAACTTCATTTGTGTATACACGTATAATGGATATACTTTTATCAATTCAAATAAAGAGAAATTACGTGCTACGGAGCGTTATTTGTTTCAATTTATTGTTTCAGATGCGATGGGACGGGGCCCGACCTTCACCAACGATGAAGGATTTTGACCAGAAAGTATCAGAAGCCGATGCTTACCTGCAATTGATGATCGACCAAACTAAAGTGAGTACTGTTTTGCTGCTATATTCGCGAGATGTAACGGAAATTATTGTACGTCTTTATGAAATGTTGAATTGTTGATGCTACATATAAATTACGTTAAAAAGGACGTACGCATGATTCTCGTTTATCTGTGCCTCTACTGTTAATTTAATACGATCTTATTATGTAATGTGCTTGCAAATTATTTAAATATTTGTTTCGCGGTTTAATTTTTTTCTCGGGAAGATTTGAAATACAAATAATAAATAACCAAGGTTATAAATAACGAAATTTAAAAGATTAAGAAAATACGTAGCAAGAAGTAGGTTAACACATTACAATGCAAAAACCTTTTTTTTTTTTGAATAAGAGTTTTTGAAGGAATTATTTTACTTAGTTACATATTGCTTAATTTGCCATGGAATCATTAAGTGCACGTACAGCGTGGCCGAATTTCGTAAGAACAACGTGGATTTAATAATTTAAGTTTTACCAATCCTTAGAAATCCATCCTACTCTCTCAATTTTAAATTTATTGATATACAGAGGCTTCTTTTTCAGGGTGCGCCGATGTGTTACATTAAAATGTTGAAAAAAGAAAAAAATAAATTCTTTTTACGTACGAAAATCGCTAGTGTCACAATCACAGAAAAATTCGCTTTTTAATTACCTGATGATGAGATTATGCTTCAAAACAAAATTCTTACATATCAATGTTGTTCATCAGCGTCAGCGTTATTTAATTAGTCTTTTAAAATATGATTTATATTCTACGTACGTACATCGACTACTACAGGAACGTGGAACTTACACGTCAGACATACGCAGCTCGGTATCCAGAAAAGCGATTAGCTGATCGTAAAACGATTTTACGATTAGATAGGAATCGAAAAAATTTAGGTTCGTTTGCTGCAGCAAGACCAAAGAACTACAACAAGAATAACGTAGGAAGAGGAGAATTACTTTTTGGCTTGCGTCAATGCCGGTTCCCTCTAGAGAAATTTCGCGGATAGTTGGTGCACCGAAGGCTGGAGTTTCTGGAATTTTGAAGGAAAATAAGTACAAGTGTTTTTACGGATAAATGAAACGATGTTTATAAATCGTGAAATGTTTAACAGGCATAATTTTCAGTGCGGATCTTAGATATTTGTACAGCTTCAATCACTTCTGGGTGTTCGGCACATCTAGAAACACAGCACAGCGTTGTAACAAATTCTTGTTTAATGTTGGTAGATGTTCGTAAAAAAAGAGCATAAATAACCAGAACTTCTTCCATATTTTCTCTTTTCGTTTGATAGTCCAGCAGAAATTAGATTTAAACATATATTTAAAGATTAAAGAAATATTTCTATTAGTATTGGCACCATACCAGAAGCACAGTAACGGATAGAGAAATTAAGATAAAAAATCATGCGTTTGCAAACTTGGATATAAGTATTATGGCCAAAAAATCGTCTCGCAAATAGAGATGAGCAACGAAAAGGAAATTATTACTTTTTTGCAGCGACTAGGTAGGCCCGCGTTTCATCGACTTTCGGGGAAAACCAGCAGGCAACACAAACTCGTTCTCATAAGACGAGTAAACACGAGCCTATCTAGTCGTTGCTAATTGCCTGAAAAAACGGAAAGTGTATTTTGGCTGCTGCCGACAATTAAATGGGGTGGATTATTTTCGCGAAAATCTCCTTCCTTACGCGAATTCCCACTTTCACACAGCGAATGGTCGTACGGTTGACGAAGAGAAGCCGCGAATTCTCGAAATAATTGTTCCAGATCAATCAAATAATTCCTATGGTTACCGTACTAACCCCTCAGTCCTTGCTAGCATTGTTTGTTTTTTTTTTTTTTCCAATAAAAATGGAGCATTCATTTCTTCATCGAAATCTACAGAACAACAGATATCCTTGACTTCAAGTTTTTTAACACTGTATCACAGCTAAAATCCAATAATGTTCATGTCTAATGCAACTTAAACTAAGTAGAAGCAGCCCAAAAACTTCTTCAACCACAGCGAGCGTTAACGGTCTTGCAAATGGAATCGATTATTGAATCGCAGCGAATACAACAGGTTAATAGCCGCGTGATCAATGCCTGAATTTAATTATGTATTCTATCGCAATTGTTCTGACTACATTAGCCTGTTTATTTTTGTAACCTTAACCTTCCACATCAGATGGCAACCATATTTGAGATGCGTCACTTACTATCCATTATGTAATTTTGCTCGCAGTTGTTATTGACGTGCCTGTGTTTGGCACGTCATTTTTTTTGTTTGTTTTTGAATCTGATTAATTAAAGCAATCAATTTATTTTGGAATAACGTTAATATTAACTTAGTTTGCAAATGCCGTTAGTCAAGGATAAATTAATGTTTAGTTTTGGTCAAAATAATTTGCATTAGATGTATGTACGTTTCGATAGCTAATAATAGGTCGTTATCTTCACTTACAAGGTCTATTAATTTGACTAAAACTAACGTACTTTTTTACACATCCGTCGTTAGCAATGTTATTTTGCCTAACCGGTAATTTGGGATATTGAGTGTAGGCCTTCGCGACCGTAATCCACAGTAGAAATGTCTTTCGGGTGTTTTCGCGAACTTTACGTTCGACTTAACGTTTCGTAGGTCATGTCGTCAGTTTCTTCACGGGGTCCTGCTCCTCGTTATATGCCCCATTTCTGGTCCGTTTCGCCGATCCATAACCGTTCCGCTCCGACGAATCGCGTCGTTGGCTGTACGACGACTCCGCAGCGCTGGATGGATCAGGATGGTCAAAAGAATCAATGGACAACGAAAGAACAACAAACGTATCGTTACTTGGCAGCCTGATTCTGTGGGGAGCGACCGCATTTAAAGAAGAAAATTTTGTTCAGTGGTCTTTGTGGGAAAAATTTACGAGTTGGGATTCGAATGAATAGACCGGATGTGGTCCTCTGTGGACTTCTTTTTTGTTTCCTTCGCTCATCGACAAACTGTTTCACTAGACAAGACACAAAGACTTCACTACCTTCGTATGTACCGTTGTAAACCGGCCTAATTACGCTAGAAAATTTCGAGATTATTTCATTCGAAGTTGTTCTAATTTAATAGCCGACGAGCCAATAGAAAAGGCGGAGAACAAATGATCGTATCGCTTGGAGAAGTTTTCATCTGGAAGCGCTATTCTCATACATGTACACAATTACACAACGCTATATTTAATATACTAAAAATTCAATTTGTTCGGCACGCGTTCGTCATTCGGCTTCCCAATACATCCTTACGTACTTACAAATACGTATCATTTGACTATTGTACTCATTTGGCATCACTGTAGATTTGATAAATTATCTGCATTAAATATTTGTTTGATCATTCTTGTACCATTAATGGATCTAAAGGATTCTTCATAGTTTTCAAATGAATCCTTAAATGTAATATTGTCGTATGTGAAGCAAATAAAATAAGATAAATTTGGCGATTTCGCAAAGAAAGCAAAGACGATTCCATCAGCTGGAAAAGTTAGGGCGACATCAGTAAAGTATGATTTTAATTGATATTTTGGAGAAAACTAATTCAGTTTCGATATGAATTGGTGCTTCGTCTATCATATTCGCCAAATTTGGCCACCGTGGTTTCTTTCTGTTTTCATATTTGTAAAATTAGTTAATGAAGAGCGGTTCACGTCGAATGAGAAGGACAATACCGAAACAGAGGCCTGCAGAGTTTGGATGGCTTGGAAGGCTGGGGCATCGCGGGACTTAATGTATATATATGTAGCCATATCGGAAGAAGTGCATCTTCCTTAGCGCGAGTATTTATCCTGCCATCTTCGCGTTAACAAACAAATAATCAAAGGTGTTAGAGTCAAACTTTTCGAGGCGAGGAATCGCGAAAATCTAAATTAAACGAACACGCTTCCCATATTTAAGAGAAAATCAACATCCTTTGTTTTTCACCTTTTCGCGGGAACACATTACAATATTATCTATCCACATAATAACATCATTATATGTTTACTTGATCCGCAAATATGGACTTAACCTATACGCATATTGTGCAAATATTTATCTCTGCCAGGTCGATTGTCTGACGTCTCCGTCTCTTGTTCTTTGCAGAATTTGGAGGAGAAAATCGACACTCTAACCGATCAACAAGAAAAAGCCAAATGTCAGATAATATTGGAACACGCCAATGTAAGTATTGGATAGTGTTTCGTTAACGAGCTAATAAGCAAATGATAGAAAGACAAATAGCAAGTCGCGCGCTGCCTGAAAATTAAAACGTGACACTTTGAGATGCGCTTGTTTTCAGAATTCGGCGAGTTACAAGGATTTAATTTTCAGAGAGCGCACATTAATATCGTTATAGCCAATAACATAGTAATGTGATGTGCTTTTTCGCATGTTAACAGGTCATGTTAAACGATATCAAGCATTCCATAGTATTACTACAAATTGCGAAGGTAGGAGGACGTTATTGTCTTATATGTGTGATATTTATACAAACAACGTTCGGATCTAAACAAGCGGAGCTATCGATGTTTTATTGTCGTTTGTTTTTTCTTTTGTAGAATACCGCACATCCTATAAATGGAATTTACCAACAACATACGAACATATCGCCCCATAATAGTGGTAAGATTGTCGTTTTCAGAGAATATTTTTTTATGAGTACGAATCATTCAGAAAGTAACAGTAATCAGATATAACGCTAGCGGCCCTCTTAGTTGGATGGTTCTTCCTTGTTTCGTTACTTCTATATTAATTCTTATTAGAGCTACGTGTACCTGAGAGAGGAAGAATTACAAGCATTGGTCAATGACAATTGCTTTAACAACTTTAAATCTTTTGTTCGAAGAGTTTAAATGAAATTTTCGTTCACATATTTTAGAAAATCAATAATAATTTTTAAGCATTTAAGATTATTAAAAGTTAACGTGTCATGGTTAAACGAAAACTTCACGTTTCGCCCACGATCAGTGTGGACTTCTTCAGGAGAGGGAAAGGTCGTAGGTAGTAGTTCGTGCTTCAGCAACTTCGTGCTAACTGTTGCCTAGCACCTTTGTTCTGAAAATGTCTCGTATGATTATGGGCGAGACGTCGAGTTTTCGTTTAAGTCACCCGGAACACGTTTCGTTTGATTCGCAATCCGGTCGCGAATCCTCGCCCTTGCCATATAAGAATAATTATTTTCAATACATTACGTTAAAGACACTGCTTGCGCATCTTCCACGTTGACTAACTATATCCGTTGTAGATCAGCCACGCTGATTATTCTTATTCTTCTGACAAGTGCGAAATGTTCACGCAACGAGATTTTCTTCAAACTTTCTTATGTCGAAATAACGTTCTCCCAAAATTCTTTCCTTAATTCTGACAAGGAGGTAAGTCCTCGGCTGTCTCCTCCTCGTAAGACACTCTCTTGGGAGACTTCATTTTGTGGAAATCTGAGACATGATCAGTAAGAATTGCAACAGCGGGGTTAAATCAGTAGCAAATGCTAGCAGAAAGCTAGCCAATCTGTTCTCTAGTCCGTTTTAAGTAGTTCGGTGAATTGTTCTAGTTCGTCGTTGACTTTTTCTTCCTTTCTTCTTCGCTTTGGTGTGCATTGACGATAATTGGCGCTCTTTCCGAGTCTTTTATTTGTAATTATCGAAGGATTCCAAATACATCAGTCACTTGATGCTAGTTTAGCTAATACAGACAATATGTTACCAATTATGACAATAAACAAGTGAATTCGAAAATAGCGTTTAGATGTTTGACTTTCTACAACTTCATCGAGTACAGTAGAGCTTCTAAAGTGGTCGTATTTAGTGTCGTTTTGAAGTTTGTTGCTGATATCCTTTACAACAGCACTTTGGCCTTTGCTTCAATATCTGAAAATTTTTTCTACTCCTGCTACGTAGCTAATCAAGCGCCGTTAAAATCAACCAGATACCATTCAACCAGACGATGAGTTCATAGAGAGGTTTACTTGTAGCATTATAACTGGTTCCAATAACACTTATAAGTACGTAATAATTTCTTTTTTAATTTTTCCAGTCGAGAGTGCCTCAGGTCTGGGTGATAACGGAGTACAACAGGGTGTAGAATTAGGGTCGGAATGTACGGAGCATGCTCGGCGACGATCGACAATAAGTAAGTTGGACTAAATCTTCGGCGTATAAAAAATTTCGGCACTACCGTCGATTGATATTTGTTTATGAAATAATTTTTTAAATGGTCACGTTCCAGCTTAAAGTTTTTCTTCAATTTATCATTTTTAAATTATTAAAAAAAAAAGAAGGATGAAACAAAAATTGGCAAGATCAATACATTGCTGTAGTAAGACTAAAGCTAAAGTCGGAGCCGTATATTCGATTGTAGAAAAATATTTTTCTCCTAACATATACAATCTAATACCTACTTATTATATATACGCCTTCTAAGCGAAATTTTAAATGTACCGGACGATTCATGTAAGTCTGGTACAAGACGGGTAATTTTTTTTAGCGGAACACCCTGTATATTCATTTTCGAAATCCCACTGATGAGCCAGTTTTAACGATCTATAGTACTGATGATCTATATGGTTGATTGTATAATTTCAGGAATTCAAGCTACGAGATTATCGATATCCATTATTGATGGATGCAATATTCCTTATTTTTGTTTGTATTCTTTCTTTGAGGTCATCAGCGTTACTTCGCGTCGTTGCTTATGTCCAACAACGTGAGATCAAGTGATCCAGTTCACTACGCAGTAGCATTTCTTCCATTTATTATTATTATTATTATAGGAGTTGTTGAAACCAAACCTGTTTTAATGGATCGTGTCTATAATAGCATATCTATTGGACTAACTGGAGCGGCGTACTTATGACTTGCAATTCTAGTTCGAAAATTCAGTAAATCTGAGCAGATCCAATGGAACGTACAACTCTTGCGTAGAACGATTTTACATTGGGAGAGGTCGATGAGCCAAATTGTTGCAGATAGGTTCTTGTTATAGCCATCAGCCTTCGATTGCTCAAACTTTACTAACGGAACACAAATTATTGCTCGCGTTTCCCAACAGAACATACAACTCCCGTTCCGCATATTCTAGAAATACGCTATTAGATTTGAATGTAAATATGCAAGAACGGGAGCAACTTTGTCCTTAATGAGATATCTTCGTTATCAAATTTCCTCAAGTAAAAATCGGTCCGATCACCAAAGTAGTCGTTTTGTTCTGCGAAGTAGGCGTTTACGAACGTGATTATCTTGGTGGAACGAAACTTCCTTTCTCTACAAATGCGGTGCTTTTTCTCGGTGTGCCACCATTGTTGTTTTTCAAGATAGTCGATGATCACAACTGTTTGTCCCATGATTGTCCCAAAAAGACGTCGCTATTACTTTTCCGGAGAATGGAACGGAGTTCACCTTGTTCACTTGGAGTACATTGTTCTGTTCAGCGAGATTCAACTTACTTCTGGTGTATAAGTTCAGTTACAGTTAGGAAAATAGAGAAAGGCTAGAATTCTTGCCCGGAACTCATTTTTGGTAGGTGTTCATCGTTGAAAATACGTAAACTATAAAACGGTTGAATGTGAAGAGCCGGCGACTGAAGACTATTACATTCTGCACGTATTGCCTATATGACCTTCGCTTATTCGTCGTTGTTCTTCCCTCGCTATGTTTAAATTGGATTACTTCAATCATCTACTTCATCAACATGTTCGATTCTAGTTCTTAATATGTCTTGGAGGCGGTTGGCGATGTGAAAGCTTCGTTTCTGCAGCGTTAAATTTTTCTCTCCGGATGTCGCAATGTGCGTGCTTATTGCCCTTGATCAACTTTGTTTCTTCGATTGTGGAGTGGGTGAGTAGCTAATGTCCATTACACAATTAAAAAACAGATTATTTTCAATCAAGACCGTTTATTATTATTATTGGCCTGGCTTTAATTTACCTTTCGAGTGCGAGATTTTATTTTCGTCTGGATTTTTACAATTTCCAAAGAAGCACTAACATCAACCGACACAAATAATTAAGCGTCCAGCACGGCTGAAATTTTCAGGAACATCTTTCAACGTATACGCGAGAATATGTTCGAATATTTTTCGGACTATCCTCGCACTACACGCAATGACATTCCGACGTAGCACGTTACGTAGGTATTCGTACTTTTTATGGATTCCTCGTGGAGTTTTATTTTGGCCTTTAATTGTTATTTTCTTGCGTTTTGCGAGCTCATCGTATCACTTCAGTAAGAATAAGTTGGGTATCCCAAAATTCCAACGACGAATAAAAAATCCCTGTGATAGTAAGTCATGTGTAACGTGGAATATTCCTCGTTAGTTTAGATAAAGGTCGATATAAAAAAGCGTTTATTGTAATTCCGATAGGAAATGCGGCAAACGCATTGATTTTTCCGAAGGAATCTAATCTAATAACATGGCCAAGTATTACGAAATCAAACAATGGTTTATAGTCGCATAAACCGCAAAGCATCAAACATTTCAGCTCAAATATTGACGATGATAATATTTCTTTTAATTGATCTGCTAAGTTTCGTGGTTTACCTTTTATATTAGAGCGTTTGAAGCCTTGTGTTAAAAAATAATAATAAAACAGAAATCCCTATCGTTATGTAAATAAATTCCGACGATATAGAATTTTGATATGGTCATTATTGTTTATTTTAATAATTGCCAATGGTTATTCGTAATGTCGATTTGTGGTAGATTAATATTGACGAAGTTCCACGCGATCATAGCAATTTGAAAAAGTAAACGTTGAATAATGCTTCACTTGTGCTTAAACTCAAATATTTGATTTTTTATATTACATAATTTAATGTTTTTTTTTTTTTTACTTTTCAATATTTACCGCACTGGTGTACGAGTCTAATATTATTGTCCAAATTTATTACCAAAAAAATCTTCAAAGAATACCAGCGCAATCCTAGTCACGAGTTTTTTGTTTTTTGTTTTTTTTTGTCCGTCCAATCGGAAGCTCAACAATCTTACAGTTTAAATTAACGATTCTCTTCAAGTTTTCTTCAATTAAATGGTAATTTGGGAATATGGATTTGTATTTTATTTTTAGCAGGTCCACCATCCCTATCCGTACCAGTTCTGTCGTATTCCAGTTCAGAGGAGGAGGACTTCTTCGACGCTAACGACGCGCCTTTTTCCAGTGCGTTACAACCTTCACTAGCGTAAGTAGGTCGCTTCATGTTATCTCATATTTTGCTTTGAGGAAACTGGAACCGATAATTTTGGAAATACTCTAAATTTTTCATGGAAAGAGCGATGGTTGCATAGGAAATTTACAGATTTTAATTCTGAATAGGCAGATTTGAGTTCGATTCTAATTTTGCGCTAACCAAAAAAGGCCTGTGCAACTTTATGGCGGGTGTTTAGAATCTAGAGTCACATTGTTGTATTGTAAAAAAAAAAAACGGTCTAAAGTTTAGACATCTCTGGATCAAAATGAAAAAAAAAGACATTATTATACCAACGGTGATATCAAGGACTGTGGCGTAGTATAGTAATCAACACATAAGTATTGGCAACCTCCACACCTAGTCTTTCGCGGTTGTTCATTTTATTTCTTTGATCAAAACGAGTACCATCTAATAAGCCCTTAAATAGAGATTAATGATGCTATTATAGATAAGAACTAGGCATATTCTTATATATAATAACATCATTAATCAAAAAATAAGGGTAAGTTCGAAAACAAAGAAAAAAATCGAAACAAGTTAAATTTTGAAAAAAAAAAGACGGCAATGAAATAATCGTTAGGGTCAAGGCAATGACAACCATAAAGTGGTTTCTCAATAGGGAGATAGTTCAAAGGAACGACCACCAAGGACAAGCACGACACTTATCCAAAAGGATAAGTGAAGGAGGAAGTTTGATCATAGAATGTTGTTTGTCATTTCATAAGTTTTAATGTGTTCCAGTAAATATTTTGTTCGGTTTTTACAGCTCAATAACTTAATTTAAATATTGGATATGTCCTATTTTGAACTTGACAAATTGCCGTTTTGTAGTTCACTAGCAGGATTATCGATAAAAAGAAAAATGTTTCGTTTCTTTTGTAACACTTTAAAGCAGATTTATGTAAAAAAAAATTGGAATTTTTTAACATGACTCTCAATTTAAAACTTGAACATTTAGAATAGCAAAAAACGCGAATTCTAAACAAATCAAACTTTTTTTGTGACGTCCAAGCGCTCTCGTAAAATGTATCAATTTGTGACCCAAAAGCTCTTTTAACTTTAAAATTACGTTTTCTTTAAAGTGCGGTAACGGCCCAACGAGGTGTATGACCTTTTTGCCGGCTGTGCATCGGAGCCACTAAGAAAATTTTTTGATCCTAGTGGACAACTCTATCCAGTTAAGGCCCTCCTACCACTGGTTAAATCTCCCACCAATCGGTTAAATTAATTAATTGAATACATTCAACTGTTACAATACCGCAGATATGTTCTTAAAGGTTTGCTCAAAAGGTTTGCGCATATAGCACCAATAGACACTGAAGGGCTAATAATGAACAAGGGAGAGAAATGTACCTTTTTTCAAAATTTAAACATTTCAAGCACTGAATAACGAATGTTGTTATTTCTAAGTCGAGGACTTGAGACCTTCCATTCTTTGCCTCCTCTGCCTTCGTCTCGTAGACTTCTTGACGTGGAAAGGGTGGAAGTAGTGTAATCTCTTAGTAGAAACCTTAGATTTAGTGAACCATTCCATGATGTATCTTTTACGCGTGACCGCATCAATAGCGGTCACGCTTTTCCTTTAAATTCGAACGCGTCCTTTCGGAAATTACATTTCCACCGACCCTATCGGCAAGGAACAGCCTTCGCGCGCCGCATCTTTTTGGCCGCGATCGTATATCCCGAACTATTAGACGGATACGATTTGTGGAATCTAGCGCATGCCGATCGAGCTTTCGGCCGGCCCCTCTCGCTGCTGCGCCAACATCCCTTTCGCCCTCGCCGGGTGTACGGCGACGCGTTTCATCGACCATGCCGTGATGTTCCCGTACGTCCGAAAAACTGCCCCCCCGGGTCGGATCGGTAACCGCGGTTTCCGAGATTAAGTCGCGTCCCCGTAAAACGAAAAACTCCGTCAAATGTAACACCAAAATAGCGGCTGAAAAGGTCGGGAGCAGCAGTGCTAAACAAAATAATCGATATCGTTACGTAATAAAGTAAAGTAAAAAAAAAGAAAACTAGTTGATAAGTAGGCAAAAAAGCACGAGTATATTTCTAAAATTTCCACCGAGCGAGGATAAGTAAATAAATAAAATAATAGTAACCGTAGTAAGCCTATTTTCTCCGATAAACTAGTAGTATTCTTCTAGGTGAATTTAAGCAATAAATTGAGATGAACATTCGATTACATTAACACTAATATCTCCTCTGCGAATAACAAGAGTGTTAACAAAAAATCCTGTGCCTAATTTTTGATACAAAATAATTTTTTATATGCATAAAAACCGGTTTACCAACATTTAAATATTTCGTTTTCGTGAAAATAACAAAGCAAATAAATAAATTGATATTGGCTGATCTAGTGATCCGAACAATAAAGAAAATGATGCGAATGCTCTCAAATCGTTTGGGAATCAGACGTAATAGTAAAGGGTAAGTTCGTTTTAAAAAGGATTTTTTCGTTTTTTTACGATCTTTAATTTACACCTTTGAGGTCGATGCATTTAGTTTAACGTAGATAGGCGTTTATTTCTACAATCGTTCATTTCTTCGCCAAATCCGGACGTTTTTCTTTCGCATCGTGGTTGAAATAATCCAATAAGTTGGCATAGTACTCGCAATTAATCGTTTTGCCCATTTCAAGGTAATCTTCGTGAATTATGCCGCATATATTCCAAAATAGCAATGCCTTGATCTTGTTGGCCGATAAAGTCTTCTTCGGAGAAGGTTGGCTGCGGAGAACACAGTGTTTGGGCTGTTTATTGGCCGCTGGTGTTCTGTGATGAATAGAGCTCCCCAAAGTGCGTGGCAAGTCAGAAGGCGTACCGCCGGGCGTGGCCGGGGGGATATGTAATGTAATATATAAGCAAATAACTCGCATCGCATTTCGGTAGTTTATTACCGTATGCGATCGGGTTGTGACGGTATGGCGGACGCGCGTAGTAAGAAACGCCCACAGGCCGACAAAGTGAAAAAGTTCTGTGGAGAATTTCCTGACTTAATATATAATGGAAGTAAGATTATATGTAAAATTTGTAATATACCTCTGATGTGCAATGATAAATATGGCTGTAGAAGACATGTAAATAGTCAGCAACACAAAAATAAAAAACTGGGTGTATCACCGACTGAGGCAACTCAATTTATAATTGATTTATTTTATATGCTGACTGCGTGTAATTTACCGTTTTCCTTACTCAGGAAGAAACCGTTCCGTGAATTTTGGAATAAATATAATCCAGACTTTGAGTTACCGTCGGAAACAAGCTTAAGGAGATGTGTGCCAAGTGTACGTACCGAAATCGAAAACAGGATCAGATCTGCAATAAAAAATAAACTACTGTGGACCGTAAAAAACATTCTATTTTGAATGTGATTGTACGTATACTGGAACCTCGTCAACCTACAAAGGGAATTTTATTAGCTAGTAAAAGACTAAAATCGTGTACCGCCGACGCTATCGAGAGCGTAGCCGTTGATACTTTACAAACATTTGAAATTGCCACTACTCAAGTATTAATTTTCATGACCGATGGTGCCGCGACAATGCGTTGCGTAGGTCGTTCTCTTCAAGAACATTATGGGATGATGTTACATATTACTTGTAAACTTCATGCTCTGCATATTGCGGCTGAAACTATTCGTGCAAATTTCCCTGAGGTAAATGCATTAATAACAAATACGAAACGAGTGTTTCTCAAATCTCCCAAACGTACCAGTGAATTTCATAAACAGTGTCCCGGTATTCCCGAACCACCAGAGCCGATTCTTACGCGTTGGCGGTCGACATGCGCTGAAGGCAGCGTTTTATTATTTTAAATACTTCCGGCAAATAAAATCAGTCGTCTTACAATTCAATCCCAACGAATCTGCGGCTATTAAGGAAAGCCAGGATAAATTCCAAGATATTTCCGTTGAAGCAGATTTACAAACCGTTTAACAACAATTATAGAGAAGTACTTGAGGCAATAAATAAATTACAAAATAGTGTACTAGTCCTGACGGAGTCAGTACAAATATTGGATGACGTTAATACACTCCTACACTGTATAAATAACAAAAAAAATGATATCGTTACAAGAAATTTTGAAAGTGTTATGAAGAAAGATACAAATTTTAGCAGGTTAAGACAAGTTTGGGAAGGTAACTCTACTGATCCGGCGACTAAATTCAAAGATTATTTTAATTACGCGTGTATTACATCGTTAGACGTCGAGCGTTCATTTTCAAGATATAAAAACATTTTTTCAGAACGACGAACATCCTTGAAAGAAACGACCGTGGAAACATTCCTAATGCTTCAGATGTTTGAGAAATCGGATTGCGCTTACGGTAACAGTTTTAATGTGCCTACCTCCTCGTGTGCTGACTAATACTATTTTCCTTGTGCATTAACACCCACTATATTGGATACGGCTAATTACAAAAGTAAGCGTTTTAAAATTCTTTATTTCTTTTGTTTTTATGTACTTTACTTATGTTGCTTATCGACGCCTATGGTGCGCCATGCAGTTGGGGAGCTCTAGTGATGAATCCATATTTCATTTTTGGATTGTTGTGGAACAGTACCCGGTTAATGTCGCTGCTTTTTGGACGGCAGACGGGCGTTTCTATAGGCACTAGAGGGCGTCAAGAAATGTCGAGTTTGTCGCTTTAGAAATTGTGGCATTAACTGTGAGGTAACGGCGACATAAAAGTACTCTCGAAACCGCGCTGATGACGCCGGATAAACAGAAACATGTTCGCGTGTTACCGCACTTTCTTTCTCTACTTTTGTTGCGTTCGCCGTGAATTATTCCATCAATACCATAAGGAAGCACGAAGCTAACTTAGCATTATATCTTTTCGCGTTAAAACATATTCCGGGTGACACAGCCCAAACCCGGACCACGTTTAGTTTTAATCGCGTTACTCACTAAAAATATTTTGGTAGAACAATTGCGCTCAACTTAATTGTTGTTGTGGCGATTTCATGGTCAAAACGATGTAATATTTGTATTAAAATCGTTGAAGATTTGCGTCCATTCCACCGGACCGCACGACCGAAATGGTGAAGCGAATACACCAATACGTTCCTGAAGCCAAACCAGAGTTGAAACAGACTACCTCGAGGAGCAAATCTGTTCCGAAAAAGATCCTTCAATTGCTCCATCGGACACGTTTTTTTTTTTTTTTCTGATGGTCATGAAGCTACATATATGTGTTAATTAACTACATCGAAAAAGGAAAAACAATGCATACTATGCCTCGTTACTAAAGTTCGCCACTTTCCGTGCGTTTCACGAAATTAGCGCAGATTAGACAGGCTCGTGTTATCGAATCTCGAGGAAACCAGTAAGCAACACGGACCTATTCTCATGAGACGAATAAACACGAGTCCGTCTAGTCTCTTCTAATTTGAAGCGCCCGAAAACTGGCGAACTTTAATCGTTACTTAACAAACTGAAAAACCGTCGTATATGATGAAAAGTTTTGTTCCATCAAGCTTCTCACATTCGATGACCGCCCTGGCAAAAATTTACGACGTGAACAGGATTTGCCCCTTCCTCAGCAACTTTTCCCTGTCGATTAGCTCTTGTTCTGAGAATCAACTTATCAAATTGTCACAGTGACGTTTTAGTAACGTAAATGTACTCAATCTTTTTGACAGCATATCATCATCAAAATCATTGGTCTAACGAGTATTCGGCGTCTGTTAAATCCTTTTTTTTTTTTTTCATCGAAAATTTTGGAAAACAAGGTGGTACTACTCTAATCAGTAGCGATACGTATGGCGGAGGAACCGACCGCTTTATATTTATGGTAGTTTTCTCCGTGTTGGTGATAGTCGTCTTATCGATGATAGCTTACTATTATCATCGACATTTTCAGCACCTGTTCATAACGCAGGACCCGGTGACGCTCTCGCTTTTAGAACAGGATATCCAGCCGATCCGGCCGTTATGTCCGGCTAGTTCGGTTGATATACGTCGGTAATTCTGTACGCATTCTTGTACGTTCCTTATAAAAGTTGCCTATATTTTTTTGGGATTGCAGAAGCCAGAGGACCTTGGCGATCGACATAACGAGAAAAGCTTCTTCGGAGTAAGCAAATTTGGATTTTCTCATTTTAAAAATTTAAGTGCCGTAAGGAGAATTTTACAAAGTACAAATTACGTAGAGGTTGGGCCGGCTAACGTAACGAAGAAGGTTCTTACAAAACGGTGGTTCTTAACCCAGAGATAGGTACTCTCGCGGGGGTAAAATGGGTAATGGGGCTATAACGTTTTTTATGGGAATAAATGAAATGGTCGAGCTAGGCTCTTAACGCCTTCTCAGATTTGGATGGATTTTATTATTGATGGCGTACAATATTAAAAATACTTTTCAAACAGCGAGAGGTCCGCCCGCTTCAAATGTGCATTACACCATCTGCAGAAGATTTTCGTAACTCGCTTTTCGTTGGAGACCGTAAAATTTCCAAGCTAGTGCGCAAGGGCTTCCTATTAAGTTTCCGCTTTTCTTCAGTGACGTTTTCCTTACGCATCTCTAGCAGGTCATTAGTTGTCAGCTCCTGACAACTAATAGCCTGCGTACGAACCCAACAGCTTGTTTCTGTTATTTAAATTTTTTCCAGGATTCCCCAACGATTCCTACAGATTCATTTTGATGTGTAGACCTAGTAAGCTATGAATATTTTAATGGCTTCGTGGTCCATCGGTTGAAGCAAATTGGTTCAATTTGGAGGCAACAACACAGCCTGTACACGTAGAGTGACCGAGCACATTGTCAATTATCAGCGTTACTTTAAATGGAATATATGAAATCAGCTCTCAAAAATAGAAGCCCAAGATTTACGACTTGACTCCAAAAAATTCTAGATCTTCTAGAACGGGCGAGTCTCGTCCACGTTAAATATAGTATTATTGCATATATAGTCACCTTCCTCTATCGTAGCCTGGAGTGTCAGGAGGAAAGAAGATGGAGATCCTTTATCGACATTTACAGCTTCTCTACCCTTCGAAATACTGCGCCAATTGTAGCTGTTTACAAATCAGTCGAACTGACGGTTGTTAACCACAAGGTTTTTATTTCTTTAAACCTCTCAAAAATCGGTTCAGCTTGGTACACGCAATGTTCTATAATCGATGGCTCAATTCTTCATTTTTACATGATTATGACGCCATAACTTCAGCATTATTTCCATCTCAGTAGCAATAATGCCATGACGTTTATGAGCCTTGATAGAGTGTCAAAGTAGGAGAACCGTTGAAGAGGTGTTGCCCAAGCTTTTCAATACAGTTAGACTTTGATCGGAATGAACCTCCAGGAAAATTGTCGTTGTTAATAGTGTAGAGTTACAAACATTTCCTATTAATTACCCCCACACGAGGCTATTCAACGTTGCATATTTATTGGATGCTAAACCTTTCTTTTTCGCGTTACAGGAGTCATGTGAGTCAAGCAAGTAACGTAAGTCACGTGGGTGTAACGAAGCAGTCGGTAATCGTCTCGCCGACTTCAATCAGCGTACCGTCCGTTCCGGAAACACCATCATTTACGGATATCGGATGCTTGGACTACGATGGTTAGTATATTCTACGGCCTAATCGGCGTTGATCTGTTAGCGCCTAACTTGCCGACGTTAAATAACGAAGCTTTTACGCGTTTCAGCCTTATACGAAGACGAGACGGAAACGGACGTCCAAATCGAAAGTCAGGGTTCGGTCATCAAACACCTCCTCAGCCAAGTGAAGATCGGCATGGACCTGACGAAGGTCGTTCTGCCTACTTTCATATTGGAAAGGCGATCGCTGTTGGAAATGTACGCGGATTATTTCGCACATCCGGATATATTCGTCAAGTAAGTCTTCTCTTAATTCATACTTGCCCGACTTCTAAGACTAAGACTTCTCCAAGTTTGGAAATCACCAGAGGCGAAAATCCGGATAGGGCACGTAATTAGACTAGTTTTGTGTTATCGCCGAATTGGCCCAACAAACTAACGAAGTAGTGTCCCGTGATTGTCCTTACCACCTCCGAATAATCAATCAGGATTATGCCTTACGAATCCCTCGTTATAATAACTTTTCCGAATAATGCGATCGTCTTCTTTGAAGCACGTTGGCCGGGGAAAATTACGACTTCGTTTGTGGCGTGCAGTGATACTCCAAGCCACTCTTTTTGTGCTTAAGCACGTCCAACTGTTGCTTTGAAGCCATCATCCAATTCCGTTTTCGATCAATTCCCGGCAGACGCGTCACTAATCCCAGTTTTTCGTAAAGGATTTGAACAATCTCTGTAATCTGCAATCGGCGGTCCGCTAACACTATGTCTTGAACTTCATTGAACATACGTACCATACGTAGTCACCTCAATGGGACGATCTGGTCACTCCTCATCAAAAACAGATATAGTCGGCCAGGCTTAAATTCATTAGCCAACATCTGATGGTAGTCATCGAAGGCGATGATTTCTACGCACGTTTTCCCATTTAAAAAATGAAATCGCATCAACGACCGCTTTGTTCTTTTCCGGTAATTCCGGTGATTCCGCAAATACACAAACTTGTCCGCTCTCGAACGACTCGCCGAAATATCAGATTTACAAAGTTGGACTATTTCACGTATAATGTTATTTTTAACGTTAATAGGATAGCGGATCTTAAGGACCCTAAAGAGCGAATGGTGCAAGTAGTTCGATGGTATCTGTCGTCGTACCATGCCGGGCGAAAAAGTGCTGTTGCGAAAAAGCCGTACAATCCCATTTTGGGCGAGGTCTTCTACTGTCTGTGGGACGTTCCCGGTGTCGATCGGACGGCGGATACTACCACCCCCGACGGGCCTATTACGTGGTGTAATTGCGATCAGCTATCGTTCGTTGCCGAGCAGGTTTCGCATCACCCTCCAAGTAAGTAGAATTTGATCAAATCTTCAGGTGTAGTACTGGCAAATGTAAAATTGGGCGTTTGTATTTGTTCATGTCAAGCGGACCAAGGGCCCCCCATTTAGCCCCTCTTCAATTTTTACGAGATTTTACCGGCTGGATTTTGTATGTGATTATATCAAATTACGGGATCGTATATAGTACGATTAGCCAAGTTTTAGCAATGGTTGAAATGCGACATGTCCGTGACATGTCAATTTTGACTCATCTCCAAGAGGTCGTAGCGTAAAAGAGATCATCTTGTTTGACATGGCAAAGTCTGTTTCATTTTTGAGAGTTAACTTGCTTTACATGTAATGCGTCGGTATATGGTGATTTTACCAACCTCAAGGACATCGTCAAGTTACCACGCTCTATAATTAAGCAAGTCCGGCCTGTGTTCAACAGGTTTTCAAGCCTGAGTGTGGGCGTCTAACAGATTTTCAAGTTTAAGCCGGGTCTCTTTACGATCGCCAAACCATAATCACTATAACCAACGGATTTGAACGACGACTGGAATTTTCCAACTGGTGCGTACACAAAATTTTAGAGGACCGTTCTTGGGAATATGATATGGACAGGTGAGGCATGTCTTCGTATTGCCGGAATTTTCAAGAGACATAATGAGCATCTTCTTCTTTTCATTATCCATCTTTCCTATCTCTAATAATTATCGCCTACCATATAAAAGCATCCGCTGCTCTATGTTTTTGTGTTCAAAAATTATCAGTTCAACAATCATATTTTTCTAAAAAAAGCTTTAATTCAAGCTATCCGCTCCTCTTAGTTTCAGCCTTCTACGCCGAACATCATAACAAACGAATCACCTTCAACGCCCACATCTACACCAAATCGAAATTCTTAGGATTATCGATATGCGTGTACAACATCGGCCAGGGCGTTGTTTCGGTACTCGACTACGACGAGGAATACGTGGTGACATTCCCCAACGGTTACGGCAGATCCATCCTAACGGTTCCGTGGATAGAGCTCGGCGGCGCCGTCAGCATAACGTGCAAGAAGACCGGCTACCATTGCGACATCGAGTTCATCACGAAACCGTTCTACGGTAACAAGAAGCACAGGATAACGGCGGATGTATTCGGCCCGGACGACAAGAAGCCGTTTCTGAGCATTACCGGGGAATGGAACGGTGTTATGGAGGCTAGATGGGGAGATGGCGGGGTGAGTACGAATTTGCTCGTTTGTACAGGGTGTTTTGGTTCATTTTTTAGGCGGGGAAAAGCGTTATATTTTATTAACTGTAATGCCGTTTAATACTATTCGACCTGATCCCCGTTGTTCTTTAAAGCTTTGGATTCTACAGATCAGCAATTAAAGCTTGGTACCCACGGTCTTGTAATTCTCTGCTTTATCCACCTGCCAAGAAAGGCTTTTAACGCATTTTATTTAATATAAATTTATATTATTTTATCCTTCTTGATTTCAGGATGTGGAAGAATTCATCGACGTACATAAGTTAAATGTAGTTAAGAAGCAAGTGAAACCGATCAGCCAACAGCAAGAGAACGAGTCGCGGCGGCTATGGAAGGAGGTAACCGCAGGTTTGAAGATCAACGATATCGATCAGGCAACCAACGCTAAAGCCTCGCTCGAACAGAAACAGAGGGACGAAGCTAAAATGAGGAAGGAAACGAATATTCAGTGGGAAACGAAGGTAAGTGTCCTTCATTCGTTACGTTGACTGTAAGTGAGCTGTGCAATAGTCGACAAAGGGATAGTTCTAGCTCCTTCTAAGTGCTGCTCTATTTGAAGCGCATCATTGCATGGTTTTTACGAGCTACTCGATATTAGGATGGTTCGCTCTTAATTCAATCCTTTAAAAGTTGTTTATTTATGAAGAAATCGTGGCCAGAGGCAATGTTAGCTTTTTTTCTGGTATCCGATACAGGTGTCTTCGAACTAATCGGGTACATTTGGTGTAGAAACAAATGCTTACCACATCGGTTGCTTAGATCTTCCGATTGAATTTTCCCAAGGATACAACGTGAAAAACGGAGGAAACATCTACCATGCACTTGTTACGCGAGTTTCCAAATCCGTACGGATGATAATTAGTGAAATCCCGGCAACTTTTGCTGCGATAGAACGTACATTTTTTTGGGGCGAAATGCTTCTTGTCATATCATGACATTCGTCATCATCGCACATCATGACATATCGTGACATTCGTCATCATATTCTCGTAGAGAAAAGATATAATATTTTTTGTAGTTCCTTTCATGTTGAAGTCCAAGTCCAATAGACGACGTGACGTTGTGCACCTTGGTTGATGTCTTGTACATTGGATGAACATTGTACTTTAGGAAGGAACATTGAATTAGGCCATTAAAATGAAACGTCGCCAATGGTCGAAGGATCGTTTGATTTTCCCCAACATTATAACGTGCCGTCACGATACGTAAATAGCGCTGCATTCTGCGCAGAGAATTTGCCAATATTCTTAGATTCTACAAATAAGAATCATTTGAAATCGATCACTCGTTTGGTTCAACTGCTCCTTTGATCAGGGTACTCTCTGTTATTGAAACTTGTATATGTAAAGCTTACATCCCCTCTTTATTCTTTTTTTTTATTTATTTTTTTATTTCTCTTCCCTTTATTCATCTTCTTGAATATTTATAACGTATAAGTAGGTATAACCTTTATCTCAGAATAGGTTTAGAGCTGGGAAGTTTACTGTTACTGCTCCGCTTATTGTTCTAAATTAGGAAACATCGAATCAAAAATTTGTCCGTGATTTGTCAAAGGTCTTTATTAAAGGGCGTCGAGCAGAGAGAAGACATGATGTATTAAGTTTCCAAAGAAAGATAGCGGACTGGATCACCCAATAGTTCCTAGTTTGTTGAGGTTGACAGAAAATATAAAATTAGATCTCATTCCTATCAAGCAGTAACGGAGTCCCTCGAGGATCTGTCCTTGGGCCAGTATCATTTTCTTTGTTCTTAAAATGAAAAAAATCGACTTTGTTAGTTGCGCCAATCACGTAATTGACGAGTTGGCTCTCGGATAAACCCTTTAGATGGTTTTATGCTAGAAGGCTGCCGTCGAATTTTGACAATATTAAATACATGTATAATCCATAGATCTGGAAATTTTTTTTTTGAACTAAGGCATTTCTGTAACTTTAGTAAAAGCTACTTTGACATCCGGTTTCTACATTCGTAAACGTAAATGAAATTGTTTCATCGATGAGAACAATCATTCACATGCTTCCAATAACAATCGTTTTAAGTTAACTGCTGAGACGCCAGATACTTTGAATATTTTCAACGCATGCGCAATTATATTACCAAAGAAAAAATATTTTTATAAGGAACGACATCTTCATGTTGACGCTTCAAATATGTCATGTGATACTGCATAGAATAGGCTGTAAGCGTTCGTCTCATACATTTTATAATTTTAACGAATAAGTTAATTGAATCTTTTTATATCTCTTCCAGTTATTCGCTAAAGAAGCAGACGATTCTTGGACCTACATAAAACCCCTCCGACAGCGACTAAGCTCTTCATCGAATACATGAATTTCTACGATACTAATTCTAAAAAAAAAAAAAAACTAACAAAAAAAAATGGATAACTACCTAAGGAGATACTATGCTTTTCTATACAAGTTACCATTTTGTTTCTGTCTTGATAACAATGATTCTATTTTCAGAATTGTTATAGTGAACTGTGATATCAAATGTTTAAAAAAAAAGTATGTATGTAAAAGAAACTGTAATACCGAAGGAGAAATTTTGGTATGAGATTTTGTTTGCTGCTGGACAGCCTTTAGCCGATGATAAAAAAAAAAAACAAACCTAACGGTTACTCCTCCAACTAGAACCACTACCGTGCACTCTACCTGCCACTCGACCTTTTCGCGGAAGGAGATGAAGATGGGAGATAGAAAGGAAATCTTTCGTTAGCTACAGGACAAAAAAAAATAAAATAAAACAAAGATACCTAATCCCCGAGCAGCTGTTTTCAAATGGCATTCCCGTTACTGATTTTGTAGTACATAAATACTACTACTAACCCCCTTCCTTTTGTAAAATGTTAACTATTACTATGGATACATTTATTTTTTATTTATTTCCAGTATAAGTTTTAAAATGTATAATGATTATTTTCGATTAGTTTACGAGTAAAATTATGATTTTTTTTCTTTTATTTCACATGCTTACCTTACCTCGAGAAAGAACTTGAAGACGTTTTCGATCTATGGTGGTACATTCGTATTTTATTTCATGTGTAATAGAATCTGGTCCAATATGTAACTGATACGTACTCTATTTTTTATATACATTATAACTTTCTTTTTTTTATTTCGTAAAATTAAAGAAAAAAATCAATTGTGACCGCACTGTTAAGATATGTTTTTTAGGAAGTACAATCGATGAGAAACTTGTGTAATACTTCCAAAAGAAAAAGATTCTCTAAATAAACGATATTCTACATATCAGGTTTATTCGTTTCATTTCTTTCCTGTCCTTTTTTTTTTTTTTTCAAACTGGCTTCGCATCAGCGAAAAAGAGAATTGGCGAGTTTGGTCGAAGGAGAGTTTTAACGACGAACGCAACGAGAACATTAAAGAACTGCACAGAGTGATTCGGGAGGAATTTAATTGATGATTGAAGTGTCTACTGGCGATTAGTGACGTCACAACGTTAGCTTAAAGATCAACGTGGTAATTCACGAATGAATATTTAATTGTCCTTTTGTAAAGGTCTTACCTATAGAGAGGACAAAAGCGAAGGAAATTGTACCTTTTTTGCAGCTAGACTAGAATATATAATATACGATATGCCATATCACAGATTTGAGAATATGAAATTTGAATAAACAGCTACGTTAAATCAAGGTAATAAGAACTCTTACAAATGCGTGATAATGATGCATTTAGATCAAAACGGTTCTATAACTCGGAATTTTAATCGAAAAGACCAGCTTTTCCAAATAAAACATATATTTCTAATCGCCTAGCATGTTGGCGTATCGGATTCGAGTAAAAGCGATCCATCTAGCGATAGAAAGATCGATTCCTTATTTTAGCTAAATATCTTTGGGGGCGTATGCGTAAGGAAATTGTTATTGGTTTCTTTCGACAAGAAAGTCTTAAATACTGCTTTCTGAGGTACCTCCAAATTGTACAAGTTGTCATATTCATAATCGCTTGTTTACCAAATAAATTCGTTACACTCGAACTCAAATTTCTCAAAAGCCATTGAAGATACGGCAAAATGGCCGACATATCTGTAATCAGCAAGTCAAGCTGTACAGGATACCATCATCATAATAAATATTTTAGATGTTTTTGAAATCGTCCGATTTCTCAAAGGGGTACCCCTTTGAGAAATTTTCCGTTATTTTAATAATTTTCCCATATCTCTCCAATTAATACCCTTGCTTATAGATTTCGATAAGCTGAATCCATTAAAAGTTACCCCGATCTTCTATCTCTTACGGTTAGCGAGCTATGATTTTTAGAACGTTGGGAAACTTTGATCCCGACGTTTAGCCTTCTTCGAGGTATAATTCGACGGGTAAGCGAGATAGGTAAATGAGGGTGGCGAGAATCAATTCTCTGAGTCCGATTTTACCCAAAAACATGTAACGGAAGCCTTCGTATGTCGCTGAAAAGTCCTCAACGATTTAGAGTAAAATACGACAAATTTAAATTTAGTTGTTTCATGTTGGAATTTATTACAAAGTAAGGGCGATAATTTTTTATTATTGCAACAAGATAAAGCCATACGTTACACTTTTTACATTACAACCTTTAAAAATGCGGTCTTTGGGATGCAAATCTTACTTAATCATCTGTTGGAACAATCAAAATAAATTTCAGCATCGGCGATCAGAAGCGTTAATCTAACCTAGAGAACGTAGAAGAAACGTGCGGAACGTAGGTAAGGACTGTGTTAATTAACGCAAGTCGCCGTGTTATCCAAAAAGGAGCAAAATTTTTTTAAACGGCTTGACGCCGTCAATTTCGCCTCAATTTCTTCATCAGATATAGTCGTCATATTTGTTGAGTATCTGCTGCGTTTGATGACATCACTTTGTAAAAAAATTAAAGCGATGTAGAAAACCAATCTTACTTTATTGTTTAAATTAAACTCAATGGCAGAGTATTAATATCAAATTTAACGATTCGGTAGCCCGGCGCTCAAAGAACCTTGAACAATTGACTGGGCAGAGTTAAGCATTATCTGCATTTCCCAAGCTTCAAAAAGTTTACGCACCCCGTTGGGCCGTCGCCACACCTCAAGGAATTATTCCTTCAAACGAAATAAAACCACGTCATTTTAAATAAGACGTATTTATTACAGATCATTTGTTACATATTTTTCATATAATTTAATATTTATTCATTTATTTATATATTTATAGATGGGGAGATTCATTTCACAGGCAGTTTTGTTTAGTTTTTCAAGTAAACACAACTTGCAATGAATCTCGTCTTTAAATTATGTTCACATATACAATATTGGCGAATAAATCTGAGAAATAAAATTAAAAAAAAAAAAACGAAAGAATACTGCTCTTCATTAAATCAGCTCACAACAATTAATTTTTGGATTCTCACATTCACCCGATCACCACATACACACTCGCTCCAAAAGTCTGTACCCTACAAAGAATTGCTTATTTCGCACTTGTGCATGAAACCCGACCGTACGACGACACCCCTCCGTGAGTTTTTTTTTTTTTTTTTAATTTTTTTTTGGTATTTTTCGAAGTATCGAGAGCAGGCCGGGTATCGACAGAGACATTGTGTATCATCGGCGTACCAATTCATTAACATTTTGTGCCCGAGAAATACGAAAAATCGTTGCACTGTATTATGTATGTTTTATATAGTTACTACGAAAATGCATAGACTACTTTTTCTTTTTTTTTCGTTTATTTTATTTTCCCGTGAGCGTTTCTGTTGTTATTCTTGAGGATCTTGGGTTTTTAATGCCGGTTCTCTTTTAACGAAGACATGTTTACCTTTACGAATGCTATTGAATTAAAAAGAAAAGCCTGAACCGGAGAATTCTAGAATATAGATATTTGGTGGAGGAGCCGGTGCGAGTACATTTATTTCGTTTAAGAATCTTCGATTTTGATTGGAGAATTAAAAAATTAAAAAGAAATCATTTTTACGATGTGCCAATTTTCATATTTATTCATTTGATTCATTAAAAAAATTAAAGCTTTCGTTTGACTTAATCGCCTTAAAGGGTTGTTCTTTTTCGTTTTGCCCGTTTGTAACGCCGTCACAATCTCAAGAATTTTCCACTAAATTCACATAAAAAAAAATGCTCGATTTGAACTGGTCGCTAATATTCGTTGGGAGCAAGCGCACAATTAATACTTTTTCATGTAATGTTGGCATCGTAGTGCGAGATTCCCATGTATGCACTTCAATGTTGCAATCGACATGCAGACACGTCATGTTCTAATTCTTAGCGATTTCTTGGAGATATCTCAATCAAATTTGAATTACCAATCGTCATCGTCAAGTTTACGAACGTGTAAACGTATTTTCCGATAAAAATTATTAAAGAAGAGTAACATGTAAGACGATACGAACAAAAGGACAAAGCGTGTATCCGATTGCTTCTTACTTCCTCCAAAACCACAGTTAATGGCCGGTTTCCGCAAAATTAAACGTGGGTAATTCGGTGAAGATCCTCCATTAATTACTGTTGTTCCGGCAATATGAATGTTGTACGGGAAACATATCCGGAGATAGAGGCATCGTTGGGCGTCGGTCAAAGTCTAATGCAAACGATTTTACGTGAGCACTTAATAGCGAAGAAACTTTGAAGCCGCTGGTTCCGCTGGCGCAAAAAGAATCCTTCGAAAATTCGTTCGCGGTGTTGCCAACGTATACAGTGTTGTCACAAGCGACGAGACCTGCATATATTCATCCGAATTAGAAGCAACACAACGATCCATTCTGTTTGGGCGTTCCAAAATGAACAAAAACCGACAAAAGTTGTTCGTTCGCGAAGCTGCTAAACGCTGATCGTTAGACAACAATTTGTTTGCCTCAAGTCTTCCATGAAATCGGGAACAAAAAGAAACAGCAAAGATCGGCGCATCATTCTTCACGATGACAACGCGAGCACACCGAACACTCGATTCTTGAAAAGAGAATAACATTGAACTAATTTATTCGCTTGACTTATCACTAAGCTTGCAGAAACGAATACACTTTACGTGCGCTTCGCGTTATTAGCGTAGTAAATTAGCAAAGACTAGACAAATTCGTGTTTTATCGACTCCCGCGACAACCAGTACGCAACGCGAACCCTTGCTTACGAATGGACAAATGAGAGGACAAAGGCGGACTTTTTCGCAGAGACTAGATAGTCTCATGCTTTGTTGACTCTTAGCCAACACGAATCTATTCTCACGAAGCGAATAGACACGAGTCTATCTAGTCGCTGCAAAAAAGGAATAATTACATCGGCCTTTGCGAGGCAAAGGAAATTGCGGCGACTAGATAGACTCGTGTCTATTCGCTTCGTGAGAATGGTGTCCCCTTGAGTCGACAAAGCACGAGTCTGTCTAGTCTGCTGCAGAAAAGTAATAATTTCATCCGCCTTTGTCCTCTCCATTAATAAGACGAATAAACACGAGTCTGTCTAGTCTTCATTAATTTCGTGAAGCGCGACTCGTTTCTGCAGGCTCATTACCCAATGCATTAAAATTACATTAATTTTAACATTTAATCATTCTGATGGTTAAGAATAAAAATACGGATTATCTAATGCCGCATTAAAATGCGTAGGTGGGAACCCCGCTTAAAGCTTCACTTAAGTCGGATATGTTATTGTTTATTTTGCCTAATCTAATCCTAGACGAAACCTGTTAACAAATGTAAAACTCTTTTTTCGCCAATTCACGCGAAGAATTTACAAGAAAAATTAATTACTGTAGCCTACTTATGCGTATTCTACATCGTTACAAACGGTTGTTAATGTGAACGTAGGACGATATTTCCTTTTTGCTTTTTAACGCCGAGAACCCTTTGACGATTGTAAATAAAAACTGCATTACCAATGTATAGAGGGCGCTGCCCATTTTTTTTTTATTTAGGAGAATTTACTATTCAAACAATCCTTGTACATGGTGTACAATGTAACCCATGAAAAACTTAACAAGATCTCAAAAACATGATATATACGTTTCGTTATTTTTCTATAGATTTCATCTTCTTTGAATAACGGTCTACGTACGCACATATAAATTTCACGTTTGTTCTAAACAGTTTTGAATTTCAGCAGCGATTTTATTATCTTCCATTATTATTTAACAAGTGTTCTTTTTCCAGTTTATTTTCTTTTTTTTTTTTTTTTGGTGATTAGGAGGTTTAATTGTGACTTTAATAACATTGTGCACAATATTTTATCGCATCTACATATATTCTATATATTTTCCTTCATCTAATACATTTTTTTCCTCTTTTTTTTACAATTTTTTTTTATTCACTTATGCATATTTTATGTATTTATATGACCGAGAACACTCAAAAAAGCATTGTCTTGATGGTGACGATGATATGGACACGATGAGATGATGATGACGCGAAAAAGATTATTTTATTGAAATGGTTACATGCTATTCAGTCATCGGGTTATATATATATTTATGTATATACAGGTTAGGTCAAGAGTATTAAACGAAAGTGAACAAAACGATTAGATAAAAAAAAATAACTTCAATCGTTTGCAATTTTTGACCCAATCTGTACATACATATACCGGATGTTTATTTAAAAACTACCTACCCAAAAATTTCTGGAAATCTAGAAATTTAGGGAGAGGGACAACTTTTTATGTAAAAGTTGACTTAACCTGCTGGCTCCGGGAGTTACCCCCTTAAAAATGTTAAATGGAAAGGGGTAATGATTTTTCATCGACTCCTTTCGAAACAGTAAATTTCGGCGTCTAATTTTGCGAGATTTTTAAGGAAACCTTCCGGTTTGCTTTGTTCGCCAGATTTTCTTAAAAATTCCGACAACGAATCGATCAATTTCGAGAAGCTAAACGCCAAAACGTACCGTTTCGAAAGACCATTAGAACGAGGTATTAAAAGGGGGTAGCTAAAGCTTTCGCATAAACAGTTGCCGCCCTCGATAATGCCTATTTCGGGAAATTTTTGGGGGGGGGGCAAGTTTTCAATCGAACACCCTGTAGATATACGTGTATGCATATGAAATAGTACAAAATAATATTTTTACCGACAACACACAACCTGTCAAACTTACAGATATAAATATGTATAATTTATTAACAAATATAACATTCAGTAAACTCTTACTAACAAAATGGTGTACTTCACAACCATTTTTTTTTTTCATTTCTTCCAAGTTCCCTCGAGTACATATTTTGCTTGCCATTTTGTTACTTTTAATTGCGTATGTATGTGTGCAAATCCACCATTTTATAGTTTAGACTAGCGGCACATATATTAATATTTTTCCTTTTTATTATTATTATTATTATTATTATTATTAATAATTAGTTACTACAGAACTAATAAAGCATGTTTCCTTTTGTTCTCAGAGTGATGATTCATTTCTTTCTTCTTTTATATTCATTATGTTGCGCTTAATAAAGTTATCGATATTTATTTTATTTTGTCGGTAACAAAAAAAAATGAGGCTAGTATCTCGGCTCGGGATGTAAATTCGTCACCGATTTTTTAAATTCTGTTAATATCGTTGTGCATTGTGGAATAAATAAAAGTATCGAAACGCTGCGGACAGAACAAAATATGCTATATTTTATATTAATTTTAAATCGATAATATACAGGGTGTTAACATTGTATGCAATTTGGATGATCCGCAGTCGCGACGCTAGCCTTATAAGACAATAATATATAATATACAGTAATAAATAAAAATCACCACAAAAAAAGAAAATGAAAATCATTACTACCAACCGTAAAGCATAACCGCCATTTTTTTTTTAACGTTAGATGTGATCTTCGATAACTTTATTTGATTTTTTATTTTTTGAAATGATTATGCGCATGTTATCGGTATCACTATTATTATTTTTATTTAATGACACACCTGCACTCTTGTGCAACTACGGTTGTAGAACAAGTCTCCGTTGCTTACCGCTAATTGGTTAGTTTACTTGGAAGCTACATAATTATCAATGTAAGATGAATTTGGTAGCGTTAAGTTTGTAAAGTTCTCCAAAGTATTCAACGCGTCGAACTTCCTAACATTACGCGAATTCTATTTATCGAAGCTGATACGAAAAATTTGAAAGACGTAGAATTCCAAAGGAGCGCGGATAATTTCAGGTATAACTGCTTTTAGGATTCCACCAAGTGCTTCTTGCACTTCGGCTTCGATTGTTTTTTGGACTTCCAACTTTTACTATCGCATTGGACCTATTTTTCAGACCTAATTCCATCTGGGACATCATCAAATGAACAACAGAATCCATAAACCAATCATACCCTGAAAAATTAGGATTACTTTAACCCCTTGACCATCGCTGGGACATATGGGCCACAAGAACCTTTCAACGTTTCTGCAGTGAAGTAGACAGGTTTAAAACGGATTTGGAGGGGATATGTCGGTGTTCCACCTAATGTTATCGCCTGTTTTTATTTAGTTGGCGTTCGAAAGTGCGCAGCTGGCTTCGTCCACGTTTTTTTCTAGCGAATATATGTCTGTTTTATGGTGTATTCATTGTATTAATCTGAGAAAAATATTTCCCGGCGCTACTGTTACGCGGGACATATGTGTCCCATGCACTGCGATGAGGAAAATTCGTCAGGATGGATCGCAAGGGAAAGCGCGTAACTAAGGAGTAAATAGAGTACCACGCTGACGTGTGACAACACGGACTTCTCCTTTATCAATAACAGCTCGGATACTTGTATGGGTCGGAAATCTAGATAATTTCATAGCTAAGAGCACTTGATTGCTTCCTAAATCAGATAATTCATTATTCACATCTTTGGTTATAATTACTTGAAGGAAAGCAAGCGAGAAGGAGGTTCGACAAACATTTCCGGACGAGATAAGGATCTAACGGGGATGCGTCGTGTTCCCAGAGTCGGTATCTTTCAACATGCGATGCTGTCCTGATTATATCTGCGACATTAACATGTACAGTGATAAAGACGTTGATCGTATCGAAGGAACAATCGGCGAACGTTGTTGTCCACAAACGATCAAGGATTTACATTGGAGCTTCAGAATCTCTTAGTTAGCCGAGACAAACAGAAGCTCCATCTAATACCGTGCTTTGATCGTTTCTTTGCATCTATGAATCCTTTAGGCGACATAGCATTTCCTGCTGTGAATAGGTATATCTCAAAAAAGCACCAATATTCGCAACTAAGCTATACTAAAAGAAAATTGAAAAGTTGTTAATTGCCCTGAAGCCCTTTCAATACGGATAGAAAGTTACAACGTTGCTGTAACGAGAATAATGTTTTATTTCGAAACGTTGGTGTTATTGGGGCGTATATGTCTCACAGCAGAAGGTCGACAGTCGTGGTCAAGGGGTTATATATGATTTTTCAAAATGAATTTGGAGACATTTTGCAGCTTTCAGAAGGATGTAGATTTGTACAGATACTGCAGGCAGCTGTTTAACTACAATTACCTTTGTACAATAAAGATACGATTTTTTGAACCATGTTGATACGTTCGAGTTTTTTTATTTTTATTTTGGGGATACGTTCTCCTTTAAAATTGTAGATTAATCAATGTACGTACTTGTTCGAAATTAACAACAAAGAAATTACATGTGTTGATTTGGACAAAAAAAAAGGTACAAGTCACCATGTCAATATTGTTAAACAGCCAACAGGGGATGTTCAATAATAACAAGATTGGATCGAATTAATTTTCTTCGCCATCATATCCATTGGTGTATTTGAACATTGTATAGAAAAGATAGGCAATGTAGAGGTGCCCCAAGAACAGCTAAAAATTTTTACTGTTGTGCTTTAACCGGAAAAGGACAGACCGTTTCCATTCGACATGACAAAGCATTGTGTTTGGTAAACATTATTTTAACAATTCCAACTGTATGAATTGTAGAAGGAGTAATCGGAAAAACTCGAGGATGTAAGCTCGAAACAGGTGTTCCCTCAACTTGCAGCAGAAAACATCACGGATGTTCGCCAGAATCGGATCAAGAGTCCGGTAACACGGATTTGATATCATGATCAAGAATTGAATATTTTACAAAAAAAATTGAGTCTTCGTAGCTGGCTCAACAACTCAAGTCTATAGACCAATCATCGTGAAGAAAATTTGTAAATCGGGCCTGAACAAGATCATCTTAAGCTAAAATAAGTCCACGACCATCTAAGCTTTGATGGTATTTTATTCAAAAATTCTCGTTTCCTGTTCTTGCTTGCTTCTTGAAGCTTTTAAACGTGTTTGAAATACGTCCAAATCATCCGACGTAAGTCTGGGTTGCCCATGATGTGCACATAAAGAGTACGTATTGAACAAATATAAAGTAACAATTGCGTTAAAACGTTCGCCCAACAATCATTGATCATTGAGCGTGATCGAAATGTCGTTTTCGCTTAACCATGACATAGTCCGAATCCGGAGCGCGTTTATTTTTAAACTTTCTGAAACTGTTTGTGTTTTCTTTTTGTTTGCTTCTACTTGCGACCATATTTTCATGAACAACACGATTAAGACTGATCTGACTGAAATCACCGATTTCAGGTAGGTTCAAAATATCTGACATTCCAAAACCTTTTTAAAATTTGAACCTCTTAGGTTTGATATCGTTCGATCATATGAAAACGTGAAATCCTACGACTTATCGGGAGATCTGGCGCGACTACGCTGCGTTTCAGCTTCAGTGCGTTTTCGTTGGGCGACATCACTATTAACACCATAAACGAACAATGCTTTTTCTAATTTGGCCAACATTTTCAAGTTGACCCCGTTTTACGGTAATTGCTAGAACGTTTATTTTTGCCTTTTGTACATCTCTCTTATACAATTTTAATATAATTACGGACAGTCTTGGAGGAATTTTCAACAATAGAAAAGTTCTCCGAAGCAATTTTCTGTAAAGATTGTGCCTATTTTTTTGTCCAGAACCGTACACAGAAAACCCAAATTGAATTTTTAAACCAGGTAAAACAAAAAAAAATCTGCCGAATCGAATCGAAAGAAACGATTAAAGAAAAAATCACCAATAAACAATAAATAATGTATTTTTTTTTCAACAATTAAAAAGGAAAAAAGATAATTATATTTGATTATAAACTAAAACATAAAATAAATATACACATAAACCTATTACAAATATACAAAAGAGAAAAGAAAAATAATAAATAAAAACAATAGTATGCACAATAATAGTAAGTGATTGTTGTTGCGTTGTTTGTAGACGAAGAAAAAAAAAAAATAAATGAAATTAAAGGAAGATCCGATATATTAAAGCGTTTCTCTCTCTCTCTAAAACTTTAAAAGTTAAAAATTAATCTATTTAATTACGACATGGTTCTAAAAATACATATGCAGAAGAAGAAGAATATTTAAACATTATTATAAATGACTCATCATTATTATTATTATCATTATTATAATATTACATATTTTTTCTCGTATTTTTTTTTTAATTTTTAGCGTAAATAAATCTCATTTTGCTTTAAGAATTAGTTAATCACATCATTGCTCTACGAGAAAGGATAAGACAAGATTGCACTAAAAAAAAAAAGTTCACAGAATATGTAAAACGAGGACAAAGTAGAATTCTTACACGTTATTTTACAACATAAAACGATAATATATATATTTATTTATATATATTTATGCATATTATAGAATTAATAAAAAGATAATAAAGAATCTCTCTCTCTAAAGTTTTGTTTCTCTTTTTTTTATGAAAATCTCTAAGAATTAAAATAAAAAAATAAATTAAAAATCTCTGGTTAAAGCGAATACTACCCTTATATATTTTTTTTTATTTTTATGCAGAAACATCCCTTGCAATAAAGGACAACTAAAATGTGTCGCAACGTCCATGTGGTCTTCACAATTTGTTTTAAGATTACAACTATATAATAAATATTGATATTATTGAGGAATAGAGTTCGCCACTTTCCGTGCGTTTCACGGGCGTCGGTGTGAAAGCCGTCGTTCGTAAAGTGAAAAAAATATTTTTGGGCCATCCACCGACCGCTGAACACATACTGGATGCGTTACTATCGCAGTAAGGTCGCTTGCGCATGTATTACGAATCAAATACCCGAACGACCATTCCCATACAGACGCCCGCCAAGCTCACGGAAAGTAACGAACTTTATTGATGAAGATATACAGTTTCTGTTGTTACTTTGTTGTATGATTATCACAGTCATTTTGACAGCTTTCCTACTGATTTAAAGCGGATTATAATACTGAACATATAAAACAATAAAAGATATTAAATGTCTATATACAGGTGGAGGTGGACCATTTATAATTACACATTCAAATTGCCGCCAAACTAAATTATTTAATACTGGCTTTACTTGAACAAAGTTCACCGTGACGTTGCACCGAAATTAACTTGTATTCTTCTTAAGTTAAAGTAGTACACAGATAGTTGATCTTAAGTTGCGACTTGGAAAGCAGGAGGGGCTGGGGGGCTATCTCGGTAACTTTAACGGAACGTTGGCGTTTGTTTTTTCTGTTTATTTGTTATCGTTTCATAAATTACGGTAATTTTGTTTTTTTTTTTATATCAACGACAATCACAAATTTTGTTCCAGCAAATAATGATTACGTGACATCTCAATACAAAAAAGATATTTACATAAAAGTACAGTTATTAAATTTTACAGTAAATCGAAAAAAAAAAAAAAATACGAAGGATATAAAATTATAGTCTGAAGACTACTACCACTTTATTTCTACTGTGTATAGGACAGAGATGCACATCGATATTCACATGAAAATACAGGTTGTTTCAGAGGAAATTTCAAATATTTCAGGAGGACGTTGGAAATGCTTCGTTTCTCGAATTAAATTTAAGTGTCTTACATTAAAAAGAAAATCTTTTCTATTTTTGATTAAAGAGAGTAATAACACAATGCAAGTCCTCAACATGACTGTCAAAAATTCAGCATTCGCAAGAACAAAATTGCTAGATTTATGCAATTGGAATTACGCAAGATTGTCTAATGCAAACAATATGAATAAAGCCATAAACTAAAATGACAAAACTGAGAAGATGGCTTGGTCAAAGTATGTTACTAACTTACTACCTTGTTAAAAACACCAAAAACATCTAAAATCGGCTAAATAATTTTTCTTGAACGAACTGGTGAAGATGTTAAAATTTTGTAATCCCCCAAGTATTTTCTAATAGATTCTTATAGTTACAATTGGCCATTTATGAAGTACCGATACCATAAAATAATAGCGACATAGATTATTGCGAAGATAACAACGAGGGAGTTCTTGAAATTAAAAAAAAAGCACTCAAAATGTTTTCACATTCCGGTGTAAAAGTATTTTTGCGACAACACGGGACGCTAAGAAAAAAATTATAAAATTTTAGCCATTTTTTTCACTATATTCTAAATTGGTTCTGGTTTTATTTTCTCGATTGTGTATTTAATACCAATTGAAAAAAAAAAATGTTCACTGGTAGTGTTTAATATAGTTGTAATCAAACAATTTAGCCAAATTAAATTATCAAAACAGATCCAAGTTGGCGATGGCGCTTTTCGATACAAAAGTCTGTCGCGAGCAGTATTTGTTTTTATAAACATTCCACGGCCAACTACATATTTGGTTTCTATTTTTCTTTTTTCAATCATTACACATTTTAGTTGTCCGCAATGTTAACAATTCTCCTTTTGCTTTCCATTTTTTTTTTAAATAAAACAAACGCAAATTAGAAACTAACTCAGGGACATCAAATATGTTCGCTGAACGATAAACCGATTAAATGCAAAAAAAGCGGCAAAAGAAATTTTTGCCGGTTTCCCTTTGAGAATTTGTTTGGTTTTTAAATAGAAGGGAACAGGTCAATTAGAAAATCGATTTGCGTTGTTCTGTTTGGTCCTATAGGTTCTCCGTTTAGTTGTGTTTCATTTATTTCTTATTTTATTACTTATTAGGTTGCGGTGTGTTTCAATACGTGTGACTTCTCTGACTGACACATCATGAGGGTAGCTCCATAGTGGATTTTACCCCGTATTCGTTTTTTAACTGATTTGTGCGCAATATCCAAATATTTAAGAGCATTTTAAAGAAAGCGTAAAGAATTCTACTTCCTGCATCTAGAAGAACTTTATAATAGTTCCTTAATCTATCGTCGTTGAATGTTTTTGCGTGATGTTGCTGATACATTAAATCACTTGGATATTTTGATTTACGGGTTTTTGTTCGTGTTAGCGGCGCAACAAATTAAAAAAATTATTTGATAATTATAAAACTTTCGGTTTTGCGGTTTGAAAATTCAAAATTTAAAAGAATTTTCGCTTAAAGTATCGATTATATTGGGTATGAATTGAAGTCAGCGCGATGGAAATAGTGGGGCGGCAACCACATAATATTTCATTCTGACATGTACACGAGTCGCGTGGAATTTCCGCCAAATCTGTCAAAGTGGATATTTTCACCAATTTTTCATCGCTTTCATTTTATTTTCCATCGCTACATGCGACATGCGAAGTTGCATTAAAGAAGCGAAGACCAATAATAATAAAGTAAACAGTAAAAAAAAAAAACGAGGCATTACGAAAGTGATTCGTAGCGTAAAGATCCCGAAATCAGAAGGTTTTATTCGAAAAAAGAATAATGGAAATTATTACTGTACCTCAAGAGTCAGCGGTTCAAAAAAGCAATAACACACTTTTTGGTGAAATTAGGGTAAAAGCAGCGGCCATACCGGTAGGTGTATGTAGTAACTGAAGTTGCCTCCTATCTTCCATCTAAATTTTTGGTCCTTTTTATCATCACCTGGCAACAACACTCTTCACAAGACAAACTCCTCCATCTTTTATTTTGAATCATCTATCAAGGTTATTTATTTTGTATTATGTAGTTACTCCCCGTATCGCTTGTCCATGTTGAGTACATACAAAAGGTGGCAACTCTGGTAATGACTGATTACACACTATTTAGTCAAGACTACCGTAATGATGACATTTTCAGTCTTGATTCCGCCCGTTCCAACAGATGCTTGAATCTAAACAAAGGAAATGCATGAAATATAGTTGTGAGGAGTGAAGACAAGATACGAAGCAATCCTATTGCAATTGATGAGATGTAACAAATCATTAATGACCGAAATATAGAAAGAGGAGCCTAAAAGCCATTTGCTTGAACGGCTGGTGATTTATTCGAGAAAGTTATTCGACGATAGGGTTGTCAACGTACTTCTCAGGTAAAGAAAACATTGCCTGTTTTGTAGATAACTATCCAGCACATCCGCACCTGACCAATGTACAGCCAACAAAACTGGCGGTCCTGTCACCGGCGACGTTTAACACAGTTTAAAAAATTTCCAGTCTTGAACCGTTAAGAAAAAGATCTCGGTTATCGATGTTTTATTTACGCGATAAAAATTTTTACGAAAAAAAAAAAGAAAAGATAAGAACAAGACGGAGATAATCTCGTCTACGAGGAAGATATAGAACCGCAGGAGATTTAAACGCGGCCAAACCACCAAGTTACCAAGCGACTTTGCGAAATTATTTAGAAAAGTTTGTCCAAAAATGTTTAAGATGGAACATTACCATTGATTAGAATCGGTATATCTCGACAAAGAGGTCGAGACATAAGCACTACATTAATCTTCGAAGTATTAGATCAACCCGAATGTAGTTGATTGTAACCTTTACTAATTATTGACAGAAAATCAATCAACAATACCGTCAAATGGAATGAAACGAATCAAGTGAGGTGAAGTTATTTACTTAATTTTGATGCTGTGTACTAGGTGTCTGGAGTGCCTGCTTCGATCAGTCAGCTGGTTTAAATTATTGTTTAAGCATTGAAAGCTCTATCTGACGGTAGGCACGCGTCTTGTTAACTAAAAGTTGATTGGATACGCTAAATATTTTTCCTAATTAAACTGCGACACGGGAAAATCGAGGGTGTACGTATACGTTTCAGTAGAACGTATGTTAATACTTTTGACAGTTTTAAATATATCAATAACAACTTTCTTTGCATAAAAATTAATACTTTTTTATGTTATTTTATCTGACAACGAAGTTTATCACCAAGCGCTGTCTTTTTTATTTTAAAAGAAAGTGCATTCTTGCTAATTCACTTTTTTAAATTACAGAAATAATTCGCTTCATATCGATTAAGATCAATGCGGGTTTTTGGGTCAATTCTTTGTTGATCCGTGCCACTTCATACGATGGAGTGGATCAACAAATAATAATTAAAAAAAATAAATAAAATAAAAACAACGTTAAACAATCGTGTAATAAATACAGAATACAATATATACGTATATATATTTTTTTGTCAACATTTGATCTGTTTCACCCCATTCTACGGCACTATTTAAATTTATTTGTTTGTTTTTTGTCATAAATTTGTAATTTACCAATGTTTTATTTTTCCTTGGTTTTATTTTATTTTGCTACGTTTCGTATCATTTCCACAGATATTCTCAAGCCTACCAACTTTCTTTTTAAAAGCTTATTTTTATGGAATATCACTTTTTTATTTTTTCATCGATTAAAAAAGGACTGAATTTTTACTTGTCAGCTTGCTTTCATATTGTACAAGCTGTAATCTTGTGTTGTCTAAGATCTTTTTTTTTTACTTTATTCTTGAGATGTTTCATGTTTGTTTCTTAAAATTATAAATATTTTTAATTTAGTTATTCCTAAATAGAAAAAAAAAAGATTACGACTAGTACAATATGAAAGCAAGAAGAAACCGACACATCCCTTTTAAAAAATCAACGAATAAAGCGAATAAAAATAAATAAATGATATTCAATAAAAGTAAACGTTAAAAAAAAGTAGATTGAAGATGCAAGACAAAACGTAATAAAAAAAAAGTAGATCCAGGAAAAAGCAACTTTTTGCTATCTTTACCAAAAACCTAATCCCCCCCGCACGTCCGCAAAAGAATATAAAACACTACAAAACCGGTGTTTAAGAACAGCAGCTTTGTAGCGTTTTGTTGCTATGCGGATATCTTCTATTAAATTACATGAAAAATAACACGAGAAACATTTTATAGATAGAAATATAGACAACACTTGAACAAAATTTTGTTTAAAAACATGCATATTGAACTACTGTAGTACTTACATAGATGAAATGCTCTTAATTATTTTGACTGAATTATTTTCATTCACAAGAAACACGGGGTATAAAATTCAATATGGCTGTTGTTTCGATTCAAAATGACGCCCTTCATTAACACGTAACGTCACCAGAAACACCGTGTATTGTAAATAAAGGAGTTGAAGATAAAATTACATGGGAAGTAATAGTAATAATAAAAAAATAGGATAGGGAACATAGGTGATGAACCGTAGCATAAGATATATGTATAAAAAAAAAAAATTAACACAAGATCGAAGACAGTGTGAAGATGCATGACTGGTATTACGATTGACTAACAATATTTATGTATTATACCCTTACACACTCAATATGTATATAATAGCGCGATGTCACTTTGTATTACTGGTTCTGCTATTCGCTAATAATCCATTGCTGTTACTTGTACGCAGCACATCAAACGGATAATAGTTAAAAAGAAATAGGGAGGAAACGATAGATACAAGCAACATCATCGAGTTACAACACTCAAAAAAAAAAGAAAAAGAAAAAAAACAGAGGTTAATCATCACTAATAAACAATATAATCTAATAGACTATGACGTCGTAGTAGCAGTAAATAGAAGATTGAAACGTGTATCTCTAATCTTTGCTCCTCTCCCTTGAAGTTGCCTTGTTTTCTCCTTAGCTTCCTCTCCCCGTTGTTGTTGTCGCATCTGTTTCCTTCCTCATTCGCTGTTCTTTTGTTTTTGTTTGTATTTCTTTGTTGTTGTTTTAATGTTTAGTATGAAAGCGCTGGAGACACGTATAAGCTGCTAGAAAAAAATTAAGAGGTGGGCGGTTATAATAGTTCGAACTGACGGAGATGCATGCGCTGTATGATGTCGCGGCAGTCGTTGAACACTCTTTTTATGTTCTCCGTGTCGACGGCACACGTGAAATGCGGATAGCAGTAGTGTTTCCCGTCACCCGAGGCCGTACTGATACGCTGAAATAAGAGAAACGTAGATAAACAATAAAAAGGGAACTAACAATCATTACCAGTTCTAAATAGAACTGCTGCTACACAGAATTTGCACTAACAGTACGTGTTTCCGAGCCGGTAGGTCGTCATCCTCGATAGGTGGACGTTTCGCCAAACGCTGTAGTTGGCGAAATCTTCAGAACGATGTTGAGTTTTCAACAGTCGTCTGATGAGTACTTCACTAAACACGTACTGTTAGTACAGATTCAAATATCGACCGGGAAATACTCAACATTTTAGAATTAAAAATATACAAGGTGTTTAGTAACATCGTGCTAAGTTAAAGTTAATTTTCTTTTATGAAACATCCGGCATTTCATTTTACATTTGCGATTTTCACCCTTTTCTGATTACAACAATATCGACTTTTACTACATTATACGAAGGCACTCTGAAAAGTTTCAAGCCTCAACATAATGGTTGGCAAAAAAGCAACGAACATGTCCTAACCTTTTTTTGTAGTCTTCAAGGGCTATATAAAACAAGCATTAAAGACATGGGAGGGCAATCAAGGGAACTAAGGTTCGAATTGATAGACCACCAAATCTGGTCTTCCATTTTTTTTTTTTTGTATTTTTTAAGCTGAAAACTTTGCTTGGACGAACGATTATAATGAGGCAATCATCATAATCGTCTATTTCACAAAACAACGTGCCGATTACTATTTGAGGGGAGAGATGGTAGAATAATTGAGGAATACGTGTACATTTACAAGGAAGCAATGCTGAGAAGAGAAAAAGATAACTTGACAAAAAAAATACTTATTTCTGTGTGAGTCTGTGAAAACTCTTCAAACAACCCTCGTAATTCCAACTACTAACCATAAAATATAAATAAGCCTTTTAAAATTAACCAAAACAAATTGAAAAATACCTTCAAGCATTATAAAATGTTAATGTTCCCGAAATAATCTTTTAATTCTATTTAAAGATAAAGATGTTTATACTATCACTATACATACCAGGAACTCGTCACGGATGAAGTACTTGGCTCTGACCACTTCTACGGGTTCGTTGGGATCATTCGGAGCGTCTGCCGGCGTTTGATACTTCGAGAATTCGGCAAAGTAGTCTTCTAATTTACTTTTCCCTAAAAACAACGATCCGCTTCAGAAGATTATCTTAAATAAAAACGAAAGGTAGATGCTTCACGACGATAAGACACGTTTCTGTCGGGGCGAAAAGCACGACAGAAACCGATATTTCTTGAAAAATTCACATCAACTTAATGAACGCGATTGCGATGATTAACGTCTAAATTCAAATCGAAAATCATACCGATGGTTTAGAGTGAAGCCTTCGTAGCTTATTGCTCCCGAAAACGATACCTTTGATGGTTTTTGATAGCAAGAAAACAGGTTTTTGACACATCTGCATATCGGAGGTATGTTCAACATGCTTAAGCCATCAACAAAATGTGAAAGTAAGCATCTTGTAGCTATAGGAAATCAATTTTTTGCCAACTATAAGGTGAAAATTGCTTCCTAGGAGCTTAAAGATGTGCAGGTCATGGTCCGGAGGCTTTTATCTACCTCACACAAACGTTGAAGACATCAGTAACGGATAATCTCGTAGAAAGCAGTTTTTGGTAATAATTAGAGATGACAACGACAGGTGGAATTATTCCTTTTTTCCAGCGACTAGATAGATTCGCGTCTATTCGATGAATGGATTCGTGTGCCCGAGAGTCGACAAAACACAAGTCTATCTAGTCTCTGCGAAAAAGTAATAATTTCATCCGTCTTTGTTCTCTCTAATAATAACCGATGTTTTCAATCTTCAACTTTTGAATCTATAGGCCTCAAATTGCGCTATTTAGGTTGCCTACCTTCGACGTTGTTATCAGATTGAAATGAGGGCATTAACGATTTTTTTAATCAGATCTAATGCTCAAATGAAAGCGTTCAGGTAACATTCAAATGGATACGCTCAACTTTGACACGGATTAATGACGAGTGAATGTTGCTAGTATGATTACCTGCTAGAATTTTCTCAGCAAGTAAGTCTTGTTTATTAAGAAAGAGGATGACGGAGACGGTACGCAGCCATCTGTTGTTCCAAATGGACTTGAACAGATCGAGGCTCTCGCGCAGCCGGTTCTGCGTCGGATCCTCGCGCAACACCATGTTGTACGAACTACACGCCGTTACGAAGATGATCGCCGTTACGTCGTTGAAGCACTGGATCCATTTGCGCCGCTCGTCTCTTTGCCCACCCACATCGAACATGCTGTGAACAGAAAATTCGAAATTATTTAACATCCTTGATGTACATCAAAACGAATTGGGAAGTGTCCATGTCAGCGCTATAGAAATCGTCAAAAATGTGTTATTATAACGCGTTTAAGAGAAAATTTTATTATAAGAACAAGAGTAGAAGAATTAAGTCGAAAATGGGCGATTTTTAATACGGAATTGATGAGACTGAAAGGTCTTTAAGCAGACGAGGAAAGATATTTCGGTGCCATGTTTAAAATGGTGTCTAAACTTGTCTAATATTACCTCATTTTCATGTGATCTCAAGATGGATGTATCTGGAAAAGCTTTAAAGCTTTTTCAGATTAAAAAAGTTTTAAAGCTTTAACAAGCACAGCAAGTAATCTAACTATCTCCTACCATCGTTGCTTTTTTCTTTTAATCAGCAACGTTAATCCTGAACGCCTTAATCAATTGATTTGTTCGGTCGGCCGGTCAGAGAATTTCTGAATGAACACGGGCGGTAGTATCTCTCATGGAAATCGTCGTCGCATCAATCTTTCCTTTGGACACAAGTTAAAATGTATTTTTGGTAGCAACATAGTTTTCATTATCGGGTCTCCGTTAATGGATAATCGTTTTATGAAAATCGTACAATGGTAACAATGTATTTGTTCTTAATGATCGTGTCATACATAAATAATTCGATGTACATGTTTCTATTGATTTGGTGCTTCCATGATATGCTCGATACATGATCTAATTTGTTTCATATGTAAAAGGATTTTGTTTGAAATGTATTTGTATGTATCTAAGTATCCCTCGCCATTGTTGTTTTTTTAAATCAACAACTTTAGCTTTGACCTTCTCAATCAATTGATTTGCAATGTCTCTTTACCTGGCCGATGGTAAAGAGTTATATTAGCTAATTTGAATTATAGCAAAGATGAAGCCGCCTTTTACGCGAGGTACAGGACCGGTAGCATCTCTTGAAGTCAGAAATATCAGAAGTAAAAGAAGTTGTTGTATCACATATGGCCGATGCCATCGCATCAGTTCCTCCTTTAGAGCAAATCTTTATTTTTGTCTCGTTTTACTATGCAAATGCCTATTTTGGGATTTGTCTTCTTTCTTCTGGGAGACTCTAACGAGGTTGGCACTTTTTGTCTTTGCTTCTTTAACTTCAATACTACATGCTTTTTGCTATTTCGTTCTATGCATCCGCTTTTCCTATTTTATTATATTCTGGCACAGCTTGGGTTGCCACAACAAGCAATGTTTTGAATATTCTTAAATACTATGCAATGAATCAATATTATTCTATTCCATGTTAGAAGCTATGCGCTTTGCACGAGCAAACCAACAGATGCGGAGTCGTCAGTGTAAACACGCAAAATAAATCTGTGAGTGGTAAAATGCTGGACCGAATTTAAGTTGACGCCACAATGCATTTGAAACAAGCAGGTATCTCGATATTTATCTCATAAATAATCAATTTAATGTAGTATTGTACATGTTTGTATGGGTTCTGTCCTTATGTACTATAAACGATGCTTGATTCAAGTTCACCACTTTCCGTGTGCTGTTCGTGTTGCTTAGTCGTTTCGCCGAAAGTCGACAAAACACGAGTTTGTCTAATTTCTGCTAATGTTGTAAAGCACACGGAAAGTGGCGAACTTTATACATGATCTAATTTGTTTCGCATGGAAGGATTCTGTTTAAAATGTTTGAATATTCGACGAATATTCGAAAAATAATTTTTTTAAAGCACAAGGACCGTATTACATTATGTTTAAAATCAACTGGTATTAACTTCTTTTGTTCTGTAAGAGAGAAGAAGAAGAAGAAAAAGAAGAAACATGAATGTAATACTTACTGGAAGTTAACTTTGTCGACCTGGAAGCGCGTTTCAAAAATACCGCTAGTAAGTACACGGCAGCGGAGGATGTCTTGTTCGGTAGGTGTGTAATCAGGCCTCTTGATTATGTCCACCTGATCGAGGAAGTATTTAGCGCAATCTATTAATTGGTATTCATTGCTTCGTTCGTATGTTGCCTGCAAGCATACAACAATCAATAAACATAATACATATGTACGTAGACTATCGACCGAAGTTCTTTGAAAGAAAAGTATTTGTAATACATTTTTTGACAGAGTTAACAATAAAATTCGGGCGCATATCTACAGAGAATATTATTAGCGCGTTTTGAACCTTTCTTTTAAGTTAAAATTAGGGAACTGGTGATGGCAATTTTTGAATGATTTTATCATTTGGCAGAAATTGATGTGGAGCAGTTTATGCTTTTGATGTATTGCCGCAATATCAAATGAGAGCTCGTGAAATATTTTAAAAAAATACTGCCGTGAACAATATAATCGCGCCTGTTTTGTTGTTTTATTCAATTAGTCCAACCCCAAAAATAAAGTTAATGCCAGTGGCAGACGTTTCTGTTGCGTTTAAATTGTCAGGCTGATTGCGTTAGTTAGTAAAATTATATTGTCGAAGACAACAAATGTTACTTCTTCCATCTGGATGCTGTGTATTAAAAAGCTGTATTATTGCAAGTTTATTGAGAAGAAATAAATAGGGAATTATTTCATAAAAATAAAAAAAGCAAACTAGTTAAATGCGGATTTTTCGAAGGCAGACGTTTTGTAATTCATTATGCAAAGAATTCCCTAACACAGTAAATGTAGGGATGTAGGAAGGTGGTATCTTCATCAATATTTCACAAGGGACTATAGACAAAAAAAAAAAAACAATTACCTTCGTACTTCAGTTGCTTTTTTTTTTTAATTTCTTCTCTAAAGGGCTATAAATAGAGGAAGAAATGAAATTGTTATTTAGGCTTTTGATTAGAAATAATAAAAAAAAAAACATTTTAGTGTCTTTGGAGAATTAGGAGGCCGAATTTTGTATCGTAATTCTAGAATATTTAAGGAAAGCTCGTTTACATCAACATTTTTGAAAAACCTTAAAAGGGATAAATTGGAGGGTGGACAATTTTGCATGAGCAGGCACCGAAATTTGATAGTACTTCTTTGTTTCTAATCACAGTCCCAACAAACATATGTATTTCCAAAAATTCCAAAAAATTAACTAACAATAGAAAATTCCAATATTTGTTTATCGAATTAGATCTTTAATCAAAAGCGTCCGTATCTACTACTTTTTTTTATAATTTTGGAGGATTCTCCTGAAGATAAAAACGATAAGAAGATAGTCCATGATTTCATGTTTGTACTTATTACCGAAGAGGGCAAAGTCAGATGAAATCATTACTTTTTTTTGCAGCGACTAGACAGACTCGTGGTTTGTCGACTCTCGGGCAAACCGGCAGGCAACGCGAACCTCTCTTTACGAGACGAATAGGCACGTCGCCGCAATTTCATCTGACTTTGTCCTTTCTACTTATTACTATAAAGAAATACAGTGCCTTTAATACAATATATCAAAGGTAGATAACACGATATAATTTGCGACAACCTTTTTTTGCAATTTCAAAATTCAATCAAAAAAAAAAAATAATAAAAAATACTTGAGCACAGCTCAATAAATTACATATTACTATGGACGACATCTAATACTTGAATTGCCCATCAGCTCCCTTAACTATAAGTAACACCTTGGATATTCAATTAGAATAATTTCAAGTTTGAAAATCAATGGTCCAAAGAAGTTGACAGAGTATAACGTAGTGCGAACAGTAACATTACACGGTGACGGATTACATTTATGACGTTCCTTTAAGTGTTTCAATTACTCGGATTTAACGCCTAGAGCTAGCTAGCCTAGAGAAAGAAAACATGTGCGCTTCCGGTTTTCTTCCATTACAACATTAAGCGTCCGAGTAGCACGGAACTGCTTGGAACTACTCTAGTTGCGCCATTATTGTCAGTCAAACCATACTACAATAAACCGTGTGATTCGATGTGTTATCGAGACGGGCACTTATTGTCGGAGACCAGAATAAAGCGAAAACAATGCTTCCGTATTATCGTTTTCTTGGAAAATCTGCTTTAGGATTCAGGCAAGTCACTACTCCGCTGGCCAGAGACAATCTCAAAGCTACTTGTAACATATCCATCTTTCTCCGAACAGTTTGAAGAAGGTCAAAACAAGCCGGAACGGTAACTGCGCCTGTGCTTGTTAGAGAGAAAGGAGAATTACCAGCTTGTGTTCTATTAGAAATTATAATAATTCTCTGATGAAGCTAGGTTGAGCCTAGCGTCACCTGATAGGAACCCGGCGACTAACAATCTCCAAGGAGTCCGCGGAGTTGTAAGCTATAATTTGTTATAACGTTGGCACAAAGTTGTATCCTATTCGACCGAGATCAATAAATGCAAATTCTGATCTCGGCGGCATTGTAGCTACCCTTCCGTCGTTTTGTGACAGATAATTTTTTATTTGTGCAAGACAATTCGCGACATCACATGGCTAGAGATATACTGGATTATCTCAATGGTGGAAAAAAAAAACATGCTTAAAAGAAACGGGCGACATCATATATCTGCTTTTGCTAATCTGAAAGAATTCAAAAATGTAGTTCCTGCACGATGAAAGGCTCCGCAGGAAACCAAAATTTAGTTAGAAACAATACTTGGCGTAATAATCGAAGTAGAAGAGGAAATATACGCTACTAACATCCCAATCCATTCGATTTAATTCTATTTTCATTTTTTTTCTATAATTTTGTTGACTAAAATTTTAACCGTGCAATTTTCCGCGCAATATATTGCTGATCTCTTAGAAAATTCAATTTCTTACTTTTCATTTTAAATTCTACTTTTCTGCAGAAAATCCTGGTAAATTACGTTATAGAGTGCACAGATTACCTAGCAACTTTTGCCTAAATATATTATACATATAGCACCGTTTTCTATGCAAAAGCGACCATCTTTCATAAATAATAAAAAAAAAGAAATTATAATAAAAACAGGAATAGCTATTATGGACATTTATAAAAAAAATTAAAAATCGTGCAAATTCTTGAAGGGAGCTGTACCCCCAAATCGAACGATTCAGTCGCAAAAAAGTTGTGTTGTTCTTGCATCAAAGTACCCTCTTCCAGTCTCTGGGACTTTATCGAAATTTGAATATTCGTGTTACCGGTGCTTCTTTGTAAATAACAATTTGATTTTTCTTCTCAGATGTTTTTCCTTTTCTTGTATATTGTATACATATAACTGATGTACACACATCCAAACATTTTTGTATTTTCATGGAAAACTTGGTAGTGCTCCTGAGATCGTCTTGAATGCCGTTGTCATACACCGGTTTGACTTTTTTCACGGAAGTTCCGACACTTCAATGGAACTCCGGGGTAATACATTTTGAGGAATACTGTTTAATAACATTCAATTTATCGAGACATGCGCAAAGTGTTAAAGAAAAAAATCACAATTTTTAGCATTGCAGACGTTGCATCTATAAAACCAATCACGATGTTTTTTAACGCCAATCAGAGACAATAAGTGCAAATTTGCGGCAAAAATGCTTCATGATAAAATAATCGTTACTAAACGTTCTTGCGATGGAAGCGCAGCATCAAAAAGCACAAATCTCATCCTGCCGACTGATTTGGAGGACCGTGAACGTCTACGATGTGATACGATGGAAAAATGTCGTGCCAACTGACGAATCTACACTTGAACGCCGTTCCTTCTGGTTTGTCACTTACCGGCCGGAATCCATCGTCCGAGTTTGTAAAAAAATTTGGACGAGCATGACCACGACTGTTCAAATTCGGAGCGAAGAATTAGGGGATAATAATCGGTCCCTTTTGATGAAAATCTAAATTAAACGCCATCGTAAAAGGTAGCTCTCGTTTCGTAAATTATGTGCAAACGTTTAGTTGAGAACACGCACGAAGGTTAAGCGGGCGATAGAAAAATGATTCGACTATCGGAATAAAATCAATCGCATAGATCCGTCGTTTAGGACAGGCAATCTATCGAAAAGGTCGGCACAGTTAGTGAAAGAAACCAGTGAACATCTACAACTGTCGTGTTTAGGCTGTTGAGAATTCTCGGCGAGTTCTTGAGAAAATGATACATCCTAGACGCTGGGATGACGTTTAGTTTATGGAGTTACATTTTTTCGAGGAGAAGCCGGCAATACATAGTCGATACGATTCTGAAAGGCAGGTGATTCTAACAGGATGAGTTCACCTACCGGGTATTTTCGGACGACGTTATCTTACGGATCGACAGTCAGAATTGGCTATCAAGATTATGCGGCTTTGTGGGATTTTCATAAGCCTGATGCGTATTCCGACCACCCTCAAGATTGGCGAAAAGAAGCGACGAATGTTGTTGAAATTACGTATTTTAAGTTGCAATAAAAATAATAGCTTTTCGGGGGAAAAAAAACGTCTTTTATTAAACAATTATCGGGCTATCCATCATGTTACGTTCTTAATTAGAACCAGTCTAATGCTTTTCTAATTTCTGAACGTTTTCCATTCGGCCAAACTTTCATGAGTTAATCAGCTTTTATTCTCCTCTTCCACGTCGAGCATTTTTCATTTTCATAGACATGTACGCGTGTTCGTAGGTATTAAACATCAACGAGTAATTTTAGCGCTACACGCAATAAAAATAAACCGTAAACCAGAGAGTATAGGTAGTTTTTCATCTTTTTTTTTTTTTTAACCGAACTGGCATCGCCCGATTCCTTTCGACTTTCTGTACGGGATGGAGTATAGGCGATATTTTCGGACATCGCCAACCATTTACCTACAACGACTACATTTTCATCTTTGAATTGTGGCCAACTTGTTTTCGGGGAATAATAATCTTACACTTCATTAACGATTTGTATAAATAAATAGCTCCATTTATATGATTTATTTACATTGTAGATCTTTATCCAAACTTGTTTTCGTAATTCTGTACTACGGGGATTTCGTAATTTTCCACGCGTATTTTTTTCTATTTAATTGGTACGGGTACATCGCATGGAAAAAATTTCCGTACGTAAGCCTGTCGTAAATCAGAGCCGCTTTATTTACTTTCTTCGGTTGTGTTTTGTCGGATTTCTTTGTTTTAAAGATAGCGTTTACGAAGTAGGTTGTGAACCTAAGGAAATATCGAAGATGCTTCCATATACCAAACTGGGGCTTTGTATTAGAATACAAAAGAGTAGCGGAGATTGGTCCGATAAGTCACTTCTTCACCATAATACCCGGGCTCGAAATGACATCGTTTTCCCTAGTTTGCTTGACCATTTCCGTGTTCTCTCAAAGAGAACGCCGGACAGAGCAGGAAATTCTGCAAATCCGTTGCCAGAGGTGGCGGAGATGCCCCAGGACCATCCTCTGCCTCTGATAGGATTCTCCTTCACGATCGACGTTACTAGTCAGCCTGTTATTTTATATTTCTTTAAACTCGCAACAACTAATTCTTAGCAAAGTAATGTTCTACAAACGTACGATTAAAGACCTTAGAGGCTTTCACTTTGCGCTTAGACGAAGAGGGTTGAGAGGGTGACTTTTTATATTATTACAAGTTGTAATCGACATTGTGTTTTAATGTGAAAATTATTTTTCAAGTTTACGTTACTTTAACAAACAGTTATGCATTAAAGTAATCCTACGCGGACTTCCATCAATCGTGGGACGAAGAATAGACGTCGCATAGGAAGTTGAATCCATCTCAACTCAAGCTAAACGTAACATGAAACTAAGCTTCACGTCCAATGATAAAAAATACACCTATGCAATTAGGAGGTTGATTCGCATGAGCAAACCTATGATGTAAACGTCGTTCATCCCGTACACCAGCGTATGAATAAGCGATATTTACTTTCATCCTGTATAGGAAACGAATGCTTTCCATTTGTCAGCGTGTGAATATTGTATAGGCAATAAGTTCCCGTTGCGAATTCTCGCGGACTACGTGAAATATTCACGGTGGCAACGGATTTCTGGGAGTCGCCGGTGTGAAGATCGAAGGTTAGAGTTCATTTTCGTCACAAAAATTCTATATAACGCGATATATAATTGAGGAAGAGCCGGGTAAACAAGTAAATCGAAAAATAACTAGCTGAATATGCAAAAAAAAAAAACGCTGGAAGGGTAACCGGTCAAATTTTGTAAGTTAAAGAGCCATGCTTCTTCTTCTGGTCGATAAATTAAAGAAATTAATTGTGCAGCTTGAAAGAATTTATCACGATAATCCTTGTGGTACAAAAGTTAAGATATTTTAAAAGTAATTGCTGAAGATACCCAATATTTTATCATCCTCAAGGCAAATCAATATAAAAAAAACTTTCTATCAACACGCTATTTTTGTCTGATGACCTGCATCGCTGCTTTTATAGAAATCCAATCGCCGGGACCACTAACTAGAATCGTATTACATTACTGAGACGTCCTCTCCCTACTCGATACAGGACCAAGGATATAATAATCGCTTCGTTTATTATTTGGCAAGCTATCGAGTTAGCTCAACTTTTACATCTAGAAATACCGAGTAAATGCAAAGAGTACCTCTACGGACCACCAACATTTTTTCGAGGACCATGACTGATCCATACAATCAACTACGCTGCAACTAATCTTGATATTAATAAAATTGCAGTGTTTGCTATAAACAAACGATGAAATGAAATGAACACATTAGCGCGAAAAGCTATAACTGGTTTGCATACGTTTCGGCAAGGATTTAATTAAATTACCAAGATCATTTTGGTACGCTTTTAGTTAAAGCGCCGCCGAAAGTTCACCAAAATCGTTTGGAAGGGGGAACACGTATTCGAATCTATCTTCCTAGCTTGTTCCAGAGATATTCTATTGGAATAAAGGAAACCACGTATTCTTCTTGATGGTGTTCATGTACTTTGCAGTCGTCGTAGAACCTCCATCAATCACCATCAATATAATACGGATTTCGTTACTTATACCAGCCTTCTACTTTCTCTGTCATCTCAAATTTTTAATTCGCGTAATTCCGATTTTCCTGATCTTGTGGAAACGCTAATCGTGCTCTCCGATTGTCCACAGATAGCTGTGTACATTGGGCTGATCTCTAGATATTAAATAAGCTACAGCTAATCGCAAACGAACTGTCCATCTATCTACATACACATTTCTTACGCGGTCCATCTTAAATAACACTGATCATAGTAACAGCTTTATGTAATGTTAATGGTTTAGCTACAACAGCGTTTGATTTATTTTTTATCCGCGCATAGTTAAGCGATTTTTTCGTAGTTTTGAGACATATAACGCCTTTGAAAAAAAAATAATTAAATTAATAAAAAAAGCAGCAGCTTTAGCGCTACCAAGATAAGAGAACGGTTATGTATGGTTTTCTTGAATTAGAAAGTTTTTGGAACCTGTAAAATAATTAAGTATACTCGATGTAGGCGCCTTTGTAGTATCAGACCTTTCACTTTTTCGTTTAAGTAGATTATTGCCGTCTTGACATTTAAAATGATAAGAATCTGCAACGGCAAAAGAAACGTGAAGCATCTATTATACCGAGAAAATTATAAATTTACCGGTAAAAATATCAAACAAACTATCGCAATTTATCGTTAAACCGGTTGATACCATTCAGCCGGTAGAAGCCTCAGTGGAAAATTTGTTCCAACTATCACCTAGCCGTCGGTGGAAAAAAAAGGGAAATAAGCCTGAAATCGTCGATTAAATCGAATTTGCCGTAAGCTATCGACAAGTTTGGGTAGGTGGTAGATATGCATCAAGCGCTAATTCTGCGAATCATTTGACTTCTTCATCGCTTAAAAAATTTACCGGGGAAATTTCGACATGTCAACGTTAAAAACAGATGGGGACTTAGGGTAGCTGTAAAACGAAAACTTCATTCCGTTGCTGGATTGTGGCACGAATGTATGTTACGGGGAAAAAAGACCATCCAATTTCACAGTTCATGCTTTCATGATGCAAATGCGCGACAAGGAAACCATAATTATTTGGCTTGATAATTGAAACTTGGCTTGAAGCAAAAACTTGAAAAAAAAATTAGCTCTAAATTTCAAAGCCAGGCATACATTTAGATCATCCAACAGCTTTCAGCATCCCGTAGAACAATCATTACAAAAACATGAATTATTTAGACTACAGATTTTATTCGATGTATCCAGTCTAGTAATAATAGTAATAAGGCAAGGAAGTTACATACGAGGGGAGTTCGATAATTACCTGGCCTTGACAAAAAATGGGACTATTACAATCGAAATAACTCTATTTTTCGTAAAAGTAATTTTGACAAGCGTCTTCTCAAGTTTTCGTATACGTCATTTTGCTTGTGTGTCATCTAAAGGGAATTTAACAACAACGGAAAGTAACGAATATAAAGCAAGGATTAATTATTTCTTTTTTTAGAAAGAAAACAAGTGAAGAGATAAAAGCGGAACACAGTGAAGCTTGAACATTCTTGCAACCATAAAATACTGGACTGAACTTAAACTGAATTTTTAACTTAATTAATTAACTGAATAAAAAAAAATCAATTAACTGAATTTAATAGGCCGAACGATATTTTTAATGAAGAAGTCTAGGTCGTCCAAATGAGATCACCATATCAGAAATGATGCTGAGGCTGTGGGTATCTTAATTGAGCAGGTGCATGACATTTTAACAATCTACCTATTTAAATCCCCAAGACGAATGCCGCAATTGCTTACAATTGACCATAAATACGCACGTGTATCAGCTTCAAAGAAAAGCGCAATCCGCGTGATTTTTGACGTCGATTACGAAACACAGATCACAGCACACTAGAAACAAAGGAACAACCCCAACGGTAAGTTTTTTATGGCCAACCTGCGTCAAAGAGAACTAAAGCCACTTTATCAGTCAACAAAATCATGGCTGCAAAGTTTTGAGAAGTACGCAGCGCAATTGCGCAATCCGCGTTGATAACCTTGAAAAGGATAAAAGCGAATAATACGCCAATTTATTGGATCGTTCCGAAAATGCTACGAAAGGAAAACTTTCACCTTTTGCGAAGAAAAGGGATACGAAGGGTTAGGATACGGATTGCTCATCCGCCATATTCGCCGGATTTAGTTCTTAACCACTACTTCCAATCTCCGAATATGAAAAAATGATTGGACGGAAAAAGATTTGGGTCGAACGATGAAATAATTGTGGAAACTACCAAAGAGTTAGCTTAGAACAACAGAGCTACAATCGGATTGTAGATTATTACACTAAACCCAAAAACAATTCAAAATAAATACGCGGCCCAATGAATGTCTTAATTAACGTTTTCTCGAAGTCGACCATGGAGGAGATACCGCCATTCGAGTTAGGACGGTAGCGCCGTATTGGCCAAAAAAATAATTCAACATTAGCTTCCTATCGACACGGTTAAAATCCTGGATGATTCTTTTTGGATAATTATGGTTAATCGATTTAGTTTAATCATTGATGAATCAGAAAACATAACAAATAAGAATTGGAAATCGAGGATTACAATATTGAGATCCGGTCTGATAAAATTAGCTTGCCGTTCAGAAAGATGCAGCAAAATCTAAAATAAAGCCTAGATACTTACGATATATATATTTTTACGTTTAGTGTACGATAGTCTAATGGCTCAACATTTTCCTTATTGCGATGACGCGAGTAAGAAATTTAGGTAAGCGTATTTTTGAGGAAAAGCGCGAGAATGTTGTGCGTCTGGCGCATCCTTTGAAGTCGAATTCCGTACGCGGGATTCCAAGATAAAGTTCACATTACCATTTCAAGGTGTTACAACTAATTAGAGGTGCTAGCATAGTTTGAAAAAATTACACCAAGTCTCTGAATTTGGAACTGCTTTTCATATCGTTTTAGGTGTCTTTTAAAAATATCTTAATCATTATTTCTATGTTTATTAAACAAAAGCTAATATTGGAATAAATAAATAATACCTGGCTGAACTTCGAACGGGCTTTATTTACTGAATCTGATCGGATGCTTACCAATTATATACTCCAAAAAGGCTTTATTTATTTAAGAAAACTTCTTGATGTGATAAAATACTGCGCGAACTTTTGGAGTTACGTTTACATATATCCAATTATATTTGTTCTAGCACAAAATTTTTTCGTCGAAATTTGGATTAACGGATCTAGAGTGGCTTATAGCGAGCTTTTACTATTTCTTCAAAAGATCATGATGTGATGTTTGCCACTTCGGAAACTTTATTGATAAGACTTCTGTAAATAGTGTTAAGTGCGTTTAAAAAGTGTACTGCAAGGAATATATGTATATTTCGAACTTAGGTAAGATGGTGCAGACCGCGGGCAAATATTTCAAATCGAGCTAAGGGCCAGGTTTCTGCAAGAGTACTTTTTTAACGAGGTTCCAATATAATTTTTTCCCGACAAGTCCTATTTATTAATTAGTCTCCTGATGATGCAACTTTGGAAGAGGTAAAAATAACAAGCGTGGGTTGACTTTCATTTTGTGGAATCGGATACTGAACGCAATTTAAAAACTTTTTCGATTGACTATATTTACTCTCAGCTATCGTTTTTTCAATAGTTCTGTAGACGCCAATTGTAAGCTTTTTTTTTTATTTGAGAGCATGTGTAAGCGTAAGCAGAACTACGTGATCGAGGGCCCATCAAAACATTTGCTAATTTCAAATTAATATTTGTACTTATGTGGACGGTTACGTGGACTTAAACGTATTTTCAAAGAGCCATCGTCTTCACCTATTCGAATTTTGAAAAGCTCAACGTTTTGATTCCTTAAACCGATTTCTCCAATGATTCAATAAACGGTTTCAAATGTTGTGCAGGGTACAACTTTTTCCATTTTGCTTTCGATCTCTTCCATTTACTTGATCAAAAATTGCTTATTTTGTGACAAAAAAAATGATCCACTTAGAGGCGATTTTCTCGTAATTTCTTCTTTACGGAACGACCTCTTTTAATTCGGAATTTTGCAAACATTAAATTAACTTGAGTGTGTTGTTTATATTTAGATTTAGTCTCAGCATTAAATGTTTTTTTTTTTACCAATAACTAATTGAGTATTGCTAGACGAGGTAGGCGAACTTCAGGTTTCTATTTGAATTTTCTTCTTGATCATTTTTATCGTAATTTTCTCTTTGAATGTGAAAAGTCTAAAAAGATATTCGTCGCGCGATGTTTTTCTACAATTATTAATTTTCCTCTTTCCAATTTTAGTATTGGCGGGCATTTATAATAAATGCGAACGAACAATTTTCTTTTTTAGCTAACATCTAATTTAACGTTGTAACTTTAAGAGTGTAATGGTACAAGGACTGTTTGAAGACGAACTTTTTTGATCCTATTTTGATGTAATCAAAGACGCGATTCTTTCTTCTGCACTCACCTTTGGCGTATTGATTAATGATAATTTTGCAGGCGGAATCTCGATCATTCGTTATAATTTGCATATCTTCACTTCTATTGAAATTAATTGCACTAAGAACTAAGCAAGTCTTTTTCACTGTTTTAAGGCTTAAAATCTTTTTTGTCGTTCTTTTACAAGTTCTGAAAAATAACGTCAATAAACAAAAGCATTTTTTTTTTGCGAAATGGTGAAACAAAAATTATTCTTAACGACCATTTACTTGAATCTAGATGATTGCTGTAAGGAATCCTTTTGAACATATTCCAAAAGTCCATTCCTACCAGAATACCAATTGCTTCCAGCCAAATCATTACCATTTTCTCCGTTACACACACCAGCACCACACTGACCCACATTTACAGAGAGCTAGAGCAATTGCTCCGAAAATAAATGATGCAGTTCCCGAAAATTTCTTATTAATCATACGGCACACAGTACAGTCTTTCCACCGTGGCGCCTAATCATCTTTTATGATTGATGTATTCTTTTTTTTGCGATCCGGCCGGAGAGCGTTATCTGAGAAGCTCGCGCCAGACAAATAACTTTTTATTGTTGCATCTCATAGACCCGGGGCACCGCGCTAATGATCCCCGGTATTTTCGACGAGATAGGAGAGGAGGAAAAGGAGGAGCGCGGTTGATTCATGTTTCTCGGAATGTACGAAAACCGGCACGTTTTAGAATGCGTACACAGCGTAGTTATAATATTTTGTTTATCGCTCACGTTAACCGTACGGCCGGGCTACGCTCGCTGAATGTTGGTACTTTTATTTTTGAGATTATATTCTAATTAAATATGCAAACGTCATCCGGCGAGTTCTATTTTTAATCAATCAACACATGCATAACGATGTCCGCACGTTTAGCCAATAAATTATTTTCTAATAGTTATGTATACAGGTGGATGGCGAATAAGGATATGAATACCTGTATCCATTCAACGAAGGATACTTTTTGATCCTTACAAAAAACCACGAAAGGAAAGGAATTGGTATCGAAATCGTTTGATTTTCAATTGCTTTGTTGCCCTGTGCCTCGAAGGCAACAATTTGTGCTGGCAATGAAAAGACAAGCATCTATTGAATTTTGGATTTTGTTCGTTTACCAACTATTGAAGAGAAAATTTCATTTATGTCTGGAACTACCATCTGAACATATTACAACACTCTAGGAAAATGAGTTCACCAAAAGCTTTAGCGGTAAAGTATCCAACTAATTAAAAAAAAAAACACATTCAACATAAAAAACAAAAACATTCGATAAATATGAATAGACATTATTAAAGCTCACACTATTAACCTTTACCACAAACACTTCCCTGAACCTACCTATACACACGTTTCGATAACTAAGCTATCATCTTCAGCAGCAATACTGAGTTCAGTACAATTTCGGTGGAAATGTTTGTGGTAAAGGGTAATAGTGAAGTGTTCCAATTCCACAACATTGGAGTAAGTGATTTATTGTTAAAGAAGTGTCCGGATGTCGTGTAAACAAATCTTTACTGAGAGCAAACGCGACAACCATCTTGCTGATTTTGCGGTGTTCATCTTTTGTGGATGTACGGCAACGTTTAAACTCATTAACGCGATTGTAAACAGTTGCTAACGCAATAGCAGGTATGCCATGAACTTCATCCAATCTCTCGAATTTTCTACATAAACATTTTCTTTTCGCTTAAATCGATAATAGCAATAAAACAGTGTGATGGATATAATTAAAACTTTGACGGCCACCTAGTAACTAATGATCCTTACTAGAAACAAACTATTTTCAACACTACGACCGGATAAGATTTCTTGAACCACTCTCTCATCATATCTTAGTACTTAGATTAATACGGAACACTTTTTGGATTTGGTCATACTGGCATTGTCAAACATCTTCAGCGCTTTTTGCAGGATCTAAATCTAATCTCTTGTGAAAAGCAACGAATCGCTCAAATATTCCGTTCATAACACATCGTATTAGCATTTATGAACATTTTCTCGTTACTCTTCCATTACAGCACTTGTTTCTTGAACGATTCAGACGAGATACGCGAAAAAATGCGAAACACTACAAGAAAAAAAAAATCATAGCCGCCTACAATCCCATACACAATCTTGCAATCTTGTGCTTCGTATGTATGCACTAACCTATGTGTACAGTATATTTATGCCCTTTATCCGTTGATATCGATAAAACTCGATATTCTAGCTAGATTGGAATATCTGGAAACGTGAGTCGAATCGCCGATCTGCTTACCTGAACCCCTTTATCCTTCCACAGAGCCTCGGTGTGTTCGTAAAACTCCGGCGGATAGTCGAAGTCGGGTCCTGACGCGCAATCCTGGATCCAATCCACCCTCGCCTGGTTCTCGGGATGTTCTAACTGCACGGGAGGCGTCAGGGTCGACATGGCGCCCGAAATCGTCTGCGAAAAATGGAATGAAAACGCAAGAATTAATTGATTTTATCGTACGGAAACGTAATGAATTTGAAAAAATGGGGTGTTAAATTTGATTTAGTATTAATTTGTGTATCATAGGGTGCTTTGGAACGAAAAGAGTTAAGAAAGAAAAAGCTAAAATCATCATTAAGATCGCTTGAAATGTCCAAATTTTCACACCAAAGTTGCAATTTTTTAAATTTTGATAAATTGACGTAATTGAGACGATTTAAGTCGTTTAAATAAAATCACGATTTCTTTTCTTCTAACGCAAGAACTTTTTTTTACTAAAAATTGTTTTATTTTTCAAAATCATCATTGAATATTTCCAATACAAGGCTTCAACAACTTCTTGAGGTCATAAAAATCGCTGATTACGCATCCTTTATTGAATATTCATCAGGTGAATACGGGCAACGAAACATTAATTGCCGTTATTCTCCTTCTAGCAATCGTTCGACGTGCTGTGCGAGAGCTAGAATTGTCATGATCAAGAATGGAACAATGTGGTCGACTGGATGACTTCTGGCAATCAAATTGTTGGATGTCATTTAGCGTTCCTTTGATCCTCTAAGCAATTATTTCGACAATTTTAGTTCATTTGCGAACGCATATACATTTTGGTTTGGTTTCAAGCTCGTACGAGTTTTTCGGGCATCCACTTTACACGAGCCTTTTTTCTATGTTTTGGTCATATTCCACACCCAAATGTTAACGCCAAGTCGATATGTTTAAGGATGCCTCTATCTCGTGATAAGTCACACACCGATCGCCTCGAACCATGCTGCGCACAGCATCGATATTGTTTGGTACAACAATCAATTTGGTCGTTCATTACAGCGGTGTAATACCTAGTGCGCTATGCTAGGGCATTGTGTTCGAATTCCGAGCTCGTCGCTCACAGAGTACGGTTTTTCGTAGTCTTCTTTGTTTCTAATTTCGTGAATGCTGAGAATAAACATTATAAGATGCTCTATGGGACCAGGCGTGATGATAACTTATGACCGGCCGATGTCCTCCTATTAGTACCAAAAGCTCTTGGGGGATGTGAAGGCATCGATTTTTTTTCTTTATATTAGATACGTCCTCCTTCACCTTTCTTGGCCACTTTATCGGCCAAGATCATGGCCACATAATTCACACTGATTACGAGGTAAAGGGCGAAACGATAAACGGCGAGTATTATGCCAACTTATCGGATCGTTTCAACAATGCTGTGAAAGAAAACTGTCCGCACTTAACGAAGAAAAATAAATATTCTATGTCATCAAGATAATGCATGCTTGTACACTTGAGCCGTCGCCATCGCAAAATTACGCAAATTAGTTACGATTCCAATTATTTTCTATATCCGAATATGAAAAACTAGCGCCGCAGAAAATGCTTTGGTACAAACGAAGAAGTGATTGCAAAAACAAATGCTTACTTTACAAAGTTGAAGAAATCGTATTTTTTTAGATGAGATGCAAAGAAGAGAAAGGCGCTAGATTAAGTGTATCGACCTCAAAGCAAACTATGTTGAAACATAAAATAAATTTTACACATAAAAATATTTTTTTCTCGCCAAGGCCAGGCTCGTATTGATTTGGAAATTGTGTTGGTTCAATGACGAAACGAAAAAATAAAACAAAATCAGACAACAAATTCGTACAACCTTTTCCCTCCGTACAACAACGTTTCAAAATTAGCACGTACATGGTTTCAGTAAAATGTACTTCGTTAACGACAGCCGTTAAAGCGAAGCGCCAGAAAGAACGTAACAGTTTACGAGGTGAATAGGTGAATAACGAAAGCTACGGGAGGAAGTGGTTTGTGGGCGTCCAATTTGATAACAAATTGGCGTACATAATTTATTACGTATGCGTATACAGATACAAGCAAAAGTCAGTTGTAATTCATGTAAATAAAGAGGGAGAACAGTGTCTGTTGATTTGGGGACAAATGCTGACGAAATGTAATCGAAGAAGGAATCAAATATTTGGATATGAAGCCATAAATTTGTGTGGTGCGGAGTGTGCCGACACTTTCGTGTTGTTTCCCCTATTTATAGGGACTCGTATCTATATTCAACCGCCATCGCTCGTTCTAGGAAATTGTGCACATGTCGCCGTATTCTCAACAAAAGGTAGCCAACTGAGCAGTCGGATGTCGGATGAGAATGTCGCCAACGTAAATCAAGAAAAGATCCAGTAAATGTTGCAACCCTTGCGGCACATCCAAAGATAGAACACTCAAATCTGCATTTAACTGAAAAAGATCGGCAAAGCTAAACACAATGACTGTAACAAATCTGGAAATTTCATTGACGATTCCAAGTTAATTTCCTGAAGGCTGTCTAACTAAGAATGCTACGGAAATAGTTTAAAACTTTTTAACGACGCTATACCTATGCAGGTATTAAGCTAAACTGCCTCATATCGCTTGGTATAGATACGCCTAGAGCCATACATGTACCAATACACGAACAGCAGATGTGTCCGGCTATTTATAGGAACTCATTCACGGGTCGGCACAATGCACTATAAATTATATTTAGTATCCTATCGAAGCGTATCATACCGCAGCATACATAAAACGAAATGCGAATAATTTTTATTGTCGCAGTCGTCATCCAGCAATGCACACGCCAAATGAATAGTCCAGACGCGTAAAACGTTTTGCGGGTAAAAATTAAGCTCACTTGACATCCGAACGTAACAGGGTTAATTTTTTAATGGTCTTTAAGTGATACCCAGAAACGAGAAGCTGGATGTCGATATATAAACAGATTAAATACGAACCGAAATTGAAACACTGAAAGCAAGTGTTTCGAGACAACATTTATTCGGAAATGTTTCAAATTATTCGCGCGAAAATAACGCGATTTTATTGGCCTTCAACCAAGCTAGTCTACAAATCAATATCTAACGCGCTCCTAACGGAAACTTTCATATAAAGCTTGATATTTATTTATTCCAAGCTTGTTAGACACGTTTCACGAACACTATCGACAAATTTATGTTATGAGACTATAATACTTTTCCCTATCTTTATTATATTCTAGTAGCTTTTATTTTTAGCTAATTTACTTTGCTATGCATTGTGTCCACATTTTGATGTTCAGCATTGGTAGATTTATTTGCAACAAGTCTCATTTCAATTTGACGGTCACTTTGAGGAAGTGACCGTATCAAAGGATACAGATGGAATAAGCTAGTAAAATCATCGCCTCGCATAGATTTGGCTAATATTTTTTGTGGCACCCATGGAGAACCCACTAAAATTAATCAGCATTTTTAATAAACAATGGATCCAAAAGTCTGTTTCCTCACAAAATTTCTGTAAATTTTCAAAGCATAGTATAACTATTTTTCAGGTTTCAGGTAAAATTTTATTAATTATTTTATTAATTAATAAAATTTTATTAATTAATAAAATAATTAATAAATAAATATTAATATTATTTTATTATTATATTTATTATTTTTTTTTGATAAAAAATCTGATTTCGCCGCTGAATAAGAATATCCATAGGCAAAGGTAGATCAAAATTTATAAAAAAAATTATTCTTAAACAAGGTAGAATTGCAGAAAACCATTTTTTTTTTAATTTGGCTCAGAAGATAATTATCACATCTGGCAAATTGCAAATTTTTAAGAAGCTAGTAATCCCTTTTATTAACCACATGAATTTTTTAAATAATCTCTTTCGACACGAAATAATCCAGGATGCCACAAAAAAAGCAAGGAGGGTGAGGTCGAGTGATTTCGCAGACCATTGCGGTCCATTGTGACCATGGTCCATTATTTCAAAGCACTTTCTCATTAAAAGGTTCTTTCAAAAATTATCATTCATCAGCATCAGCATTATCTCAGTCGTTAGTAACTCAAAATATTTGTTACCGGTTAAATAGTTAAAAGATGAAAAGACCGATCTTCAATGAAAACAAACTCAAGCAACATACCAAATTTTATACCAATTAAATCGTATCGGTAATTAGAACCAAACCAAATTTGAAACCTTCTTTGAATCATCAGTAAACCAATAATGATACTTGCTAAGCATTCCACAATTGATAAATATGTCCACAGTAATTTCCTAGCATTTTTACATTTTTGTAGGTATCGCCTGCGAAACTGTAATCTTCGCTAATAGTAAGTAGTAGTTTGTACAATTGTTGGTTTGTAAGGCTGTTATTTTTCTTTATAGTTTAAAGTTTTCAGAATTCCAGTTTCTCGAGTCACTCGTCGAACTCTGTGTTTGTATTGTTCGTAATATTTTGCAAAACGAGCTTTTCTAACTTTGTAATTAACTCTTTTTTGTTCGAAGCTTTCAAAGCTCAATAATTGCAGTCTTTTCGGTAAACGTTCAGCGTAACTCGTACGTGCATTTTCACAGTTCCTATTTGCTTTGAAGTAAACTTCCAACATATCAACATTTTCTTTATTTGAATATTTATATTTCAATTAATCAACTTCTATAGATTTAATTATAATCATCTTGTTTAACGTGATGGCTTACAAATTTGATTGGACCAAAGGTTTTTTTTTTTTTTTTCATGAAAGCAGATGTCAGAACCTTTTCGTTATTTTACGCTAGTTTTTGAACTTTTTAAGTAATGAGGTTATATTCCAAATAACAATGCTCTTGACAATGCAAGTAAAATTATTCAAAAGCTATTGATTACATTACTATTCAGATGGTACAGCCGAGCTTCCCACACCGGTGAACGTCACCCTTGCTGACGACGCGGTCATCTTGACTTCCCTTTTGACGAAAGCGTGGCATCACAAAGGTTTCCATTCAATTCGCATCAAATCCAATCCTGGCTTGAAAAGTTGCGAATGAAAATCGAAGAGGCACCTATCCCCCAGTTAGTTCGAACAGTATCCAAATCTCACAGAGAAAAGACGTTCAACTATCCTAGCATCCATTAAGATCGGTGATAAACATGAAAGAGGCACATGAATTACGAATAACAGCCGTCTTATATAACAAACAAATTGCTGATCTACAATGTGATTTTCAAATCCGTACGGATGTATTGAGTAGATATTTGGAGCTCCGCTCCTAACTCAAATATAGAAAGATTTTAAGCCAAGCTAGTTAGAATCATAGCCCCTCTAAGAGACTATATCGTCATACAAATTCTATTAGTGGGCGACTACTGCTCAAACTTTTGTGAAGAAGAAGCACCTACCTTACGCTGAAGCAAACCCATAACTGTGTTATTTGAACTTAACTCCATTCGTGAACTAAAGTTGGATTTTATTGCGATTTACCTTATAAGGAACGAATTCGGGCATTTTTCGGTACATTCCCAACACCGTTCCACTTTTAGACCATGAGTGTCACGCGTGCATGTTTGTTTCTCGTGCTGAATGTATGAAACGTGCTCCTACGGACAAGCAAGCATTGGTTTTCGTGTCACGTAGTCGCGCAGGAAGTTTGGTCATGGTGTCGCACTTATTAATGACAAAAATTATCGATCGACAGCAACTGTCATTCATTCCGAAGCGTTGGCGGACGAGCAAGAGGCGAAATTATGGTGGGAAGGCGATTACTACGGTCAATTGAGAATGGAGTCCGTTAAACTGATGATTTTGATATGATAATAATAGGTTTTTGGTATTCGCGTTTTTCACGTGTTCTTTTATCTGCGAGTTTTTTTTTTTTTTTAATAGGCTGTAAGCACTACAATTACGCACTGTTGCTTCTAACAAATATGACACCCTGTTTACGAAGAGTGGTCATAAACTTAAATAATTCAAAGAAATTATTGAGTATAATTTATATTTAAATTTGCTTCTTTCAATGTTAAATTTGCTTTTTTCAATGGGAGGTAGCTCCTCTTATTTATTTTTGATGATCATCACATCTATATTCAAAGTTTTTTTTTTTTTGAAAATCAGCATTAAGGGTTGTTCTATTTCATAAATATAAACATTACATTTCAGTTAATTGGAACGAAAAAGACGTTTCATCACAATTGGAAAAGGGAACTTAAGGGATGTAATGGAATTTTACGTCTCTCTGAAAATAAAGAAGTGATACGTCATTCATAACAATAGGTGCCAATAGATAATGAAAATTGACAATTTTCACAATTATGAAGCTCCCAATATTACAATGTAGCTGATGTGAAGGCAAGATAATCTTTTCAAAGCTCATCTTGTCCTGAAGCCCCAAATTTTTCGATGAATCCACCGAGTTTCGACGCTGATGGAATAACTGAATCAGAAATTTGAACCATGATGTTCTATGATGAAATGTCTGACCCTGAATCAGCTAAAATCATCGCAGAAGAGCGTCTAGATCCGAATGGAGCAATTCCAAATTTTTCTTGAAGTACTTTTTATTTTATTAATACCAACTGCCCGATTGGCACATTTATCGTTAATATATCAAATTAAAAAATCTATAACTTTTGGTTAATTTAAGGGACCATGTACTTGCCATATTTAATAATCTTCTTTCTTGACACTCCTCTGAATACTCGTTATTCCTTAAATCTTTATTAATAACAATGGTTCACGAAGAATTTATTGTATAAACGTTTCGATTCCAACTACCGTCAATATCATCTTAGGTTTCTTCGGACGATATCCAACAAATTTACTCTATAAGTAGGGCATCATTTAACTTGAGTAAATTAATCATACTATCGGAGGTTCCACTTTCACGCCTCTTGTATTGTGTATTTAAAGTAAGCTGCTATCATATTTTTAAAGATTTTCTTTTCAATGCAGCTCCCTTTTTGAAATATAATTTATATCGCCTTGCAGATCTTTAAGGAATAAATTGCGATCTTCTGCACTTACTGAAGCTATCGATACATCAAGCAATAAATGTTCTTCGTTACATGAAAAAGTCCATTTGACTTCCTACTACATTAATGAGTCTTGATCGGGTTACAGTAATTATCCAAATTATTAATTTTTTCTACTCCTTTTCCAATTTTAACAATATTTCGATTAAAAAAAAATATCGTTCGATATACGGATACGAAGTCGTCTTTTTCGCTCGTTGGCACTCGTAATAACAATACTGGAGAGCAATGCGATAAACTTCGCAATCTAGAACCAAAAATTACTCCCTGGTTTTATGGAAACTGAGATGAAAGGTATTATTAGGTATTATCTTCTTACACATACTATCCAAACCCCTTGTTCCACTAAAATAGAAGCAACTTGACAATATCTTCTGGTACTTTTAGATTTTAATACAGCTGTAAATGTGAGGTTTATACTGACGTAATTTGAAAATTATGGCAACACATCGAGTTGACCTACTTGCGAATAGAGTCTTTATGTGATTGGACGTATTTTGACGAATAATGGTATTAGGATACCATTATATACCGCTAACTTTATAAAGATTTACCTATTGTAGTGCTTTGTTGGGCAAGGATTGTCTTTGTATTGAAAAAAAAAAGGAAGCGCAACTATATGAACATTTATCAAACACGTTCCTGGTTATCAACAAAAATTAATTGAACGTTAAATTTCGTAGTAGCAGTAGTTTAAAAATATCAAGCTTCAACATGAACATATTGGACGTTTACTTATTGTACAACAGTCGCTTACATCAATTAATGTTAGTGCTAGTGAAAAATTCAGTAAATAGTATACATGATTGTCAAATTAAGACATGGAAGCGGCGGGCATTTCGAATAGAAATGCCAACAGCTTTAGCCATTACCGCGATCAATGGCATCCCGTTAAGTTAGTTTAATTTCGCCTCTAGTGTGGCTATGAGTTGCCGAGCAAATTGTAAACTACCACCACATGATTGTGGCGAACATCGAGTTCTCGATTACCTACCACGATACAGTCCAAACTCGAAACACCATCACATTCGTCGAAGATTTGGATATGAGAAAACTAACCGAACGTAGGATGCTTCGCTTGATTAATCAGAACCAAAGACGCATCCGAAAGAACATTTCCAAAGCAAGTTGGGCGAAGTAAATCGGCATTTTTGCGTTGATTAGTAACCGCAAACAAAACTTGAAGCTGAGATACGGTCGAAACAGTGGATTACAAATCCGCTCCAAAAGGACGAAGACATCGGAAAGGAAAGCGACCGTTTTTTGGGTGAATCATGAAATCCTGTTAACACATCTTGAAAGAAAGAAAAAAAAAAAAAACAACAGTAACAGGGGTACACTACGCCTTATTACTTGGACAAGCTGAAGACGAACACTCGCTATTCACCAGATCTCGCCCGCTATCGCTCGGATAGATCCTCATCGAATCATCACATTCATAAACGCATATTTTACATAATCAGAAGATGCCAATTCGTATTTGGACGGATCGAAGAAATGGATACATCGCTGGCAAAAGTGTAAAAGCTTGTAAGCGTAAAGCTGAAAACTTTTCATGCCACCCCCGTAAATCAGAAAATCTCATGTTCATGAAGATTTACACAATACTCGTTAAGAAAATCCGACAAGTGCATACTCAAACCTGATACAAGATAATTTCTACTTACAATGAGATCGTTATCATCATTGCCATCTCGGATTGTATCAATCATTGTAATCGCTTCTAAATCTGATTTTTCAACTTTATCTCGCATTGGTGATTGGGTATTGGGTGTGCAAAAGACAGCTTAATACTTTATTTGTGCGTTCGTATTCTGATTAAGAACGCGTATCAACTTGTCACAGATATGACAGTTCAATTCAGAGCATAATTGTAAAGTTCATTCTATTTTTAGAGCAAGCGTGTTTTTTTATGTGGATAAGATCATTTTTTTTTTCAAACGATTTTCAAATAGTTTCTTCAATTTACTTGAAGGAATTTATGAACCTTCTATTAAGAAGACGTCGAAATTTTCAATTTTTATCCTTGGATTCGTTACGATGAACAAAATATAACGAATTCTCCGTGCATTCTTCAATGATTTATTTATTAAGCGTTGGACGAGTTTGCGTTGACGCACTGTGATTAAGCAGAATTAGCTTGCATTGTAATTGTCCCATATTTACGACGAGCATTAAAATATATTGCATGACATTTGTATGAGTGATAAAACGTAAATAAACGCCTACGATGTATGTATATCTCCTGTAACGTTTGCGGATCGCCCTTCTAGGAAAGCCTCGGTTCGCTTACACTAATATTCCATGCAATGCTATGCGATCGAATGGAAAGTGTATCTGTATCCTGTTCTGCCTTCTGCTTTCATTCAAGCCTCGTAACTTGCAACGCGTTTTATCATTGCGTCATTTTAAAGAACATAAGAATATTTTGTAAGATTGTCCTAATCATAAGAGATGAGTCTTGCATTACAAGACAAGAAGTAACTGTTTCTGCATATAATAATTTCGTTGAATTAATTCGGCTACCATAACACCACAAGTATTACCGACAGCAAATCTAAACGCCATTATATCAGGTTTGTAGTGTTGCGAAGTTCACTGCTTCGCAAACAGATCAACAACAAGTTTTTATTGTTGAACAGTATTTTTCAAATCGTTAAAGACCGGCCATCTTGACTGACGTTAAACTGGTTGCGATTAAAAATATAATACTGATCCGCCTTCGAAAATGCTTGAAGGACTATCCACACACACGTGGAAGTTCTCATAGAGCGATGAAAAAATGCAAATTTCGCGCATATCACGTTCGTCGTGTTCAATCAAAAGCACGTAGTGTAGATGGTCTCGGACAGTCGTCGACAACCATAGAATCGAAGGGCTTGACCGTATTTTCTCTGCAGATGGGACGTGGTTTCGCCTTAACGAATACATCGTATCTATTGTGAAAGCTCTTTGCACAGTCAGAAAATTGGACTGTGTTGTATCGTACCACTTCGTCGAACAGTGGGTCTTTTTTGACCCATTACTTCAAAATTTATTTCGTTGCTAGAAAACGATGAACGTGATTGTTGGTTGCAGGAGGAAACAATGTATCTCTTACGACAGTTTTTTGGCGAGCGTATCACCTCTAAATGATTACGGCCCACGTTTCTCCCGATTTAACACCTCCAGATTATTACCTTTGGAGTTACCTTAAAGGAAAGATTTATGAAAACCGGCCGCACACACTGGATGAACTGAAGATGGATATGAACAAGTTCATATGGAAAAAGCTCATCGAAGTGTAGTACGAAAAAGAAAAAAATGTGTCGAACATAGCAGTGGATGAATTCATTATATCATTCAGTAATGGTGATTTCAATTCAATAATTTATAAGAGCTACAAACCATCATAAGCAAATACTTCAAAGAATTCTGATTCACGCGTTCTTTAAATAACTATTATAGTTTAAGCAAATTCCCGCAATTTCGAGAAGAATTTATAATCCCTTTAATTGAGTTATTTCCGTATCAAAAGTACTCCTATTAAACCCATAAAATTTATCTGCGCCTGCTCCAAAAAGTGCTCTTGAGATCAAAGAACGCAACAGTTTCTAAATAAATTTAACCGTATGTGCATCATATCGTTGTGAACCGATTTCGTTAAAAGTTACTAAATGCTCAGAGGAAAAGCAATAATCGCCTACTATGAAGCTAGGTACCCTGTACGTCAAATTTTCGAAAAGACATACATTTTAATAAATCGACAGTAACTAATATTATTCGGAGACATGCGTTTAGGTCATAAGCGGATAACATCTCGCGCATACGATGAGCGTATTAAATTGTTAAACAAACCAAGTAAGAAGAGTAAGCGCAACAATGAATCGCGACCGTGCAAGAGAAATGCCTGTTAATACGGTGAAACGACGGTTAAAAGCAACACGAATCTTTAGATTTGTGTTGCAGTGAAAAAATTCCTGCTTCCGCGGAAAAACACGTAAAAGCGACTGCAGTGGGCTGAAACGCATAGAAACTGGACAGTGGAATACTGGAAGCGGGTGCTATGGACTGATGAATGGAAGTTTGACGAGTTTGAACAAGCAAGAACTGTTTATGTTAGAAAAGAGAAAGGTAAAAAAAATGTCTCGGTCTATAGTGACAACTGCAAAGCAAGGAAAAAGATCAGGCTACATCGATATTTTGTGAAAAGAAGGTTATTTAGAAATATTACAAGAAAATGTAATTTCATTGAGGGTGCATTTAATAGACTCCATCCATATCTATCAATATACAATAAAAAATGACCTGGCCACCTCTATCTAATCGAAAAGTTACGAGATAAACCTGACAGAAATGTTCGAAAAGTATATCCTGGTACACTCTACAAGTTGACCGGAATAATATGCTAAACGGATCTAGAAAATAATCTGCCTCTAGATTTTCGCAAACGAAAATTTTTGGGTCTTGTATTTCCCACTCAGGCGCGCTCTGGCGCTTCGTCTCAGGATCAAACTCATGATTCATCAGCAGTGACAATGCGGTCAGGAAAAATTGCATTTTCGCAACAATTCTGAACAAAGTCTTGCATAACACAATGCAACTCTTCTGTTTTTGTTCATCCGTAAGATTGCGTGGTACAAACTTCGCACAAATCCTCCTCTTTTTTCCTCTTATTTTCTGGTCTGCATTTCAACCGACCGACGGACGTCCCATCTTGTACCCTCTCATCTCCACCTTTAATTCACTTAAACCACTCAAACGGAGTAGTATGGCGCACGGTATTGTTACAATACACAGATTTCAATATGTAAGATCCTGTTGCAGCTTTACCTATTTCACGGCAAAATTTAATACTGATTCGTTGTTCTGTTATGATGACAGAAACACGCTGTGTGCGCTAGTGTCTTACGCAGAAACTAACAGTTGATCTTTCTTCGCTTGACCAGCATCTATTGGTGAAACTGTGAGCTATTACATGCTGTTTTGTTTTTGGTTCTATTTCACTACTGCAGCGGCAATTCTTGAATTAAATTGCTACACCTTGTACAATTACTCATTACAATGACAGAAGCATTCCCTTCATGTTGCTAGCGCTTTCAAAAAAAAAAAAAAAAGTCATTTTGTGAACTGACTTTTGTCGTTAACGGGTGTAACGTCAACTATGTTGTTTTAAAGCAGAATACCTTGTATCTTTTTACGTTTTTCGTAACGTGAATTGGCTAGGAAAAAGGACTAAATTGTTTCTCGTGACGTCAGATCGATTCAAAGAGCTTGTTATAATCATAATAGTTGCCCAACTGTCAAGTTTCCATGTTCCAAAAGCATGAGTGTTTATTGTTGTTCCATCCTGCATTACTTTCGTTCCCTGTTCTCGTTGTTGTTCCTTCTGAATTTAACTTATTTTAATTGTTATTACTTCTTTACCTCATCAATTAGTTATGGCTTTTGATAAACCGTAGGTCTGTTATTCAGGTTTTCTGTGTTGTTACTTTTACGACGGCTTTGGCAAGAACTGTGTAAAAAATTGCTGGTTATACTTTAATATTATGTAAATCTGGTATAATTATCACCTTATTTGGCATTGTTGCGCAAAAAATTATGCAATAACTTAAATCATATTATCTTTTATGAAACTAGTTTGTTCTGTAGATTTTATCCTATCCATCCTTACTTGGCGCTAAGTTCAAATATTACCGGCTACACCAAAGCAGTACCACTTCGTAGTAATTGTTGCCAAATTCACCAAATATTAAAATTAGGTACTTGAAGATGTTCTTACTCATGCGGATATTAATAAGAAACAAAATTAACAAGATAAAAAAACTGAAACTTAAACACATTGCCTATCGAAAACTAACAAATTTAAGCCAACCTACCACAATAAACTTCGAGAAAGTAAAGAGGATCAAGCAAGTTAAAAATAAGAGAAAATAATAACCAGGACAAAGAGCGAAAATATGACAAATGCAGTATATACCTACAATAAATAACAAGAATAATTTACGTTTTTGGAATCGAAATATGACAGTTTAGGCAATTGTTATGATTACTTTGCTTAACAACGATCTCTTTAAATCAGTCTGGTGTCACAAGAAACAATTTGGCGCTCTTTCCCAGCTAACCTTGCGTAACAACAAAAACAGATTACCGAAATCTTTATTGCTGCATATCCTTATATTTCTCACATTAACGTATAAAAAGGAAAAGCACTAACAGGAAGAAACAAAAGCACAAGCAAAATGACTGAAAGTAGTGAAAACGATTTTTGACGAGGTAAATCTTAACAGCATAAAGGCATAAGAGGAAGGATTAAGTTAAGTAGAAAAAATTGATGGATTAAACCAGCTGGCAACTGAGAGGAAATAGATACTTTGTTGTTTCCGTTTTTCAACGTTTCCGTAACTTAAGAAAGTTCCTCTAGAAACGGACAATTTTGCACGCTTTAAAACAGCTTCTTTTGTAAAGGAAAAATATGAAGCAGAAAATAGCAGATTTTGCTTTAAAATTCAATCTAAGTAAGTCTTGATGTCAAATCTAATTGACTACACATGTGTACCAGTGCGTAACTGTATAACGAAGACGTTTTACAATAGAAAAAAAATTAAAAACATCTGCCAACCTATTAATCATAAACAAACGATATTCTCTACTTGTTTTTCTTGCTCTCAAAATTACGTATATACCATCAATACAACGACACAAATAAGGTTTCTGTGAATTTATACAGTTTATTTCGGGAACATAGCTTGTTTACCACTTAAAACGTGAATGAAAATAGTTTGGCTGTAGTGCATCAATTAAATTTCGCGTATGTCAACGCCCATACAAAAACAAAACTATCGTATCAATCGTAAGCAGCGGCAATGAGCTACCAAAACAACTTAATATCGCATTCAAGGATGTTTTCCTAATATTATTTAATTCCGCTTAATGACTATCGTGTACTCGAACGCGTACATCAGATTGTTTTGATACAAAATTGCCGCGGTTATTTCCCATTGAAACGAACGAAAGTGAAGATATAAATGGAATTGCGAGAATTTTAGATCGTCTTCAATTAAAGTTCATTACTTTCAATTAGTTTCGAAGACTCCGAAGTAATTCTTGATTATTTACCATGATATTACCACAATTGAAGGAAATGTACCAAACTTACTTCTAATTGTAGATGAGAAGGGTGAATCTAGTTTTTCAAAACGCAACACAAGCCCTCCGCAAGCTTTGAAAGAAACATGCTTGTTAACACTCACAAGCGGGTCAGATATAACCCGTACACCTTTCCTTAAACTAACATTTAATAAAATGGTTTAATATATTTTGTTATAGTCGATATTCTTCATAAAAAAACAAAAAACAAATCTGAAACAATAACGATGTCTTTTACACGAAAAAGTCTTTGTGCCAATTTTGATCCGGTTATGATAAATAAAGCTTTATAAATATTTTGTTGTATTTTTTTTAAGTGTGGTGGCGGTTCAACGGGGTGTATAAGCTTTTTGCAAGCTTTTCATAACCTCAGGAGCGTTTTAATGTGTAAATTGTGTTCCATTACGAGCGTTAATGAATTGTTACAAGCAAAGATCTCTTCTTTTAAATCAGAAACTGTTCTACATCAGGGCTAATAATCTGTTCTCCAAAATGTCTTCATACTTCCTCCTATTAATTTAACCTTGTTCATTAATTTCTAATTCTTCGTTTTGGATGATCTCCTACACAAACGTCAAGCTTAGACTCGTTGCTGAAATTAATTTTCTTCCAATCGCCAGATCTCCAATTTGCTTTTTATTTTGCTTCCGTCAGTTCCGTCTGTTGGAAAGGTAATGCTCACTATATTCTGGGACTGCGAAGGGTAGTGTCCGTTATTGCAACAGGGTAATGCAACACCCCATACCGCAATAAAGACAATTGATGTTTAGAACGATTAACGATGGGAATTGCTTCCGCGTCCACCTTACTCACCAGTGATTTTCATCTATTCCTAGTTCTTTTTTTTAAACATTTACGGGGTGTTCAATTTGCGTGTAAAACGTGTCATAAATAGATGTACTGCGGAGACACCGAAAAGGTTTTTCGAGGACGACTTAAATAAATTAGCTTATCGTTAGAATATATGTATAATAGTTAAATAGAGATTACGTACGGAATGTCTTAAAACCATGGTATTCTTGGGGTTGAGCGAATGTACAAGATGTGCATTTCCTCAATGGACATGTAAATTAAAATGGAGATGTAATAAAACTGATAATTCAGTACTTAGTAAGAACGTGCCCAAAAGAATAGCTGCTGATAACAAATTAAAGGAAGATAATACTAAATATTAAGCTCGCTACATGTATCCTCGTTTACCCTAGTAGTCATTATATATTAGTTAGATTTGTGTGGAAGGTTTACTACTTTTGAGTGGTTAGTTCGGATGATATCGATTATAGAAAGAACTTTAAAAATACTATGATGACTAGAAATTTGATATAAAAATTGACAACTACGAAGGGTGTGTTACACGTTTCTTTTTTGCCTAATTACACATCGAACAACTGAAGAACAACGATAGAAAGATGTCTACAAATAAAATTGGATTCAAAAGAAATTAGAAAATTCTAGAGTCGAAATGAAAATCTTCAAATCAAGGGCATCATCCTTATCCTTATCCAGATAGAGCAGATGAATATCGTCCTGATTAGAATTTGGCAGTTTTCATTTGTTCTGCAGTCTAAAGTAATTCTTCTACGGTCCTCGTTTCATCAAGATTTTTTCTTAGTATCATATCTAAACGGACGAAACAGCATTTAGTCCTAGAATAAACCTACGTACTTCAAAGCATAATTCGCTCAACGTTCTAAGACGAACAAATTAGATACCCATTATATTTATTATTGTTGTTTATTTATATTATTGTCCTTCGAATTTACGCAATCTAACCAAGCATATCGATCTAGCAGTGTAACTATGTACGCGATCAAAAGCAATATACACTTCCTGAATTACACCTTCCATAGATTGTTAGAACCCATTCGGCAAGGTTTCTCCTATAGCAATCTAGTCACTTCCTTTGACATCATGCATGTAATTGTTCGGATAAAGTTAGGTAATTAAACCCGTACAATGATAGATTAACATTCCAACCGAATTATATTAATTTGACTCCAAGTTCCGTCACTTATGCTGTCGGAGAACAAACGAAATTCGCAGCGTACATGCATGTTCAAATAAATCAGGGACAAGTTATTTATTTATTTATTTATTTTTGCACAATTGGATTTAAATTTACCATCAATATATTAGTCCAAAATGCATTTAAATCCGAATAAAGATACGGTGTTTATGAAACAAAATAAGACAAAGATAAGAACTGAGCTATCCAAATATTAAAAACGACAAGGCAGTTTTAGACTTTATCACTCAGGCCTTGGATTAATTCGCAAGGATTTAAGCATATGTTGGCGGATCGACGATTTTTTTAGGATATATATGATAGTTGGCTCTGACTTACTGTTGACCAGCATGGTTTTAACAAGCACGTTAAATTGTTGCATTTTACTACTTCGGAGATACCTGAAAGGCAATCTTGGCAGCGAACCAAGGTTTATAGGTGAAATAGGCGTTCGCGAATTGTCCGAATTTGTTAGATCGACGGGATTGTGCAAGTCGATTGTATATGTGATGCAATGGGCTGAAATTGATAAGGAATGAGATGGAGATGAAGCGTGTGCTAGTTTTCAGAAAACCGCGCAATCTGGCCATTGCAATGCAACTGGATCTGAGGAATTTCCGCGTAGGATACCCTAAATTTACCAGTAGATGCTAGTAGACCATTCGTGCCTGGAAAGATACCAGCTATTACAGAGAAGCTTTCTCGCTGCAGTTGGGTGATAATCGGCTACCGATCTTAATTAGAGGAAGAATTATGCATCAGGAAGCAATTCTACGTAGTCCTACGCCGTTATGTATAATCGCTAGAACAACAGACAAAACACGTTGCTGTACCATTTTAAATGAATGCCTTCTTTTAAACAGCCAACGCTTTGTAGCCTGAAGGCTGGAGACCTTTGCAGAGCCAACCCCGATTGAAAATATCCGAGGACTCATGAAAATCGAGGTAGAACGCGCGACCCCTCGAAACAGACCTGGATTGATGGTCGTCATGCTAGTTACCACTGAGGAGTATGCATACGATCTACTTGTCGATATTCCGCCCATTCTATGGTCTGCGTATTAGCATGTAGAAATTCCACATACTTTCTGGACTAACAAAGACAGAGTTCCAAACAATGGGGCAGCATTTTAATTTTGATATATGATATATGAGAACACTGTTATATGGCGTTTTCTCGTAAAACTCATGGTTTTGTACTTTTTGGTGCTTAAAACCGTTTTTTCTTTCTACGGCCAACAAGTTCTTCTGTAATATTTTATAATTCTGATTGGTATTAGTCTTATCAAAATGTTTGAATTCATCAGTATTAAAGTAAAACAGTGAGATGAAATACACTTGATTATATTATTCTACAAAGATGAGAAAAAGGAAAGGCCCTAACACAAAATCCTGAAGTACTCCGAGCTTTGAATCGTAGCAACAAGACGTGTTAAGTCAACAAAATCTCCGAGTTTATCGTGTTGCTCATATCAAACGCATTATGCGTCTAAAGTGTCGAAAACATATTGAGCAAAAGCGTACATTATACCAAATACTTTTACAAAGTTAGCGCTGTCATTCTTTACATCGCTTTTCTTGCCAGGCTTAAACACAGATACCACCTTCCTCCTCCGGCAATCAGGGAATTTTTCTGGCGTACTATAAGGTCGCATATGTGCAAAAGTGGCTATAACAAAGCATATCTGAAATTGTTAAGTGTAAACAAAGGAATTTTATCAGGTGCTAATGCTATCAACGGTTTTAATACACTGTGCTAATCACTAATGAAAATACAGCATACTTCGACTACTCCATTGTTCTATATCTTTTCTCTATCTCTTCTCTATCTTTAAATAGTGGCAGTTTTTACTTAATTAATCGGCTTGTGTCTCAAGGGAAATCAGGCCGAAAAGATGTGTTCTTCGAGGTAAATCTAGGTATGAATTACATGAAGTAATTGTTAAATATATCTCGTCTTGGTTATTGTAAACAACAAAGTTCGGCAAAATCGGCATATTTACAATTTAATCTTGGGGTTTCAGAGAACTGAAATCTTCTCGTAGCAGCTACATATGTTAAAGGTACGGTCAAAGGTTAATGCAGGATGATGAAACTCTTCGGGTACCAATGGAAAGTCATGTCGCTCATGTCTCACAACTTCATGCGGGATCGTTCGCGTCCTCGCGTTCGTTCGAAGAATTTCTGCCCGGCCCTTGCAAGTTAAGGATCTATGCGGAGAATTTTGGTCAAGTCGTTTAAGTTGTTCAGAGAGCTGTCCAGGGAAATGTTCAGCCTATTCACGGACATCATCATAAATGAATGCAGATTTGTAAAAATTTCCCAACTAGGTTGGACTAGGGTCATGCAACGAATGCGACACCGCATGAAGTTTTAGGACACCAACGACCCTGAAGTCAAATGCCAAAAGGTAACTAAATCCAAGGGTCGATTATTTCGATTTTATTACTTTCGTTATCAATTTTGAGCGAGTTCGTCTGACTCTTTCAGGTTTTTGATGCCATACGCTGCACCGAACCTACAAAGACAACATCTCCAACAAACCGATTCAGCGATTCTAATTTGTTTAGCCGGTACAAAGAAATGGTGGGTAAACAAAGTATCCATTTTTTTTTACTTTTTTTACTCGAATGTTATTGCAAATACACGTTTCTCCTTGTTAATTATATTTAAAATATTCGTTGTAATTTAGTTACAAATATCACGCTAAACACCATTTCTGCAAGATAGAACAAGTTACGTGCGCAAACAATGTTTAGAGCGATATAACATGTTTTTAATTGTGAATAGTCAAATTATTGCATTCTTTTTAAGCAATAAATGCGATTAATTTGGATGAATTCTGAAATGTAACAATGAACGGTAAACCTCCCACAGTAAGTCCTAAAACAGACGCAGAAAAAGCAATATGCCATAGGCAATGAACCATAAATCAATAGCAACATGTAGAAATGTTAAACGAAGCAAAGACAAATCATCTACGAACTAGTGTTCAACGATTACCAGGCAAAGAATTTAATTTCAAATTTAATGAAACTATATTGAACCCTGGAGATGACTTCATGGTTTGGAGATGGTTTTCAACCTTCAAACCTAACGTTGAAAGAGTGTTAAACAGAGCAATACGGTCCTGTAAACTAACTCAAAGTAACTCATCAGATCCATGCGGTGATGTTAAAGCCCGTAATAGCTTTCTCCAGCTTAGTCTGGTGACAGCCCACCTACTTTCAAAAGTGCCGGAATAAGCTAAGCAGTATCCAGCGAAAATATTAGCCGGAAAGAATAGGAATGTATTCAATCGCTGGATATTCTCGGAGGAAAGAATACATTAAAACTGATATGGGCAACCTCACACACCAACCTACCGCCTAATGGAAAGGATCCCATTGGAAATGGCCAAGGTGGAAATAAAGACGGTTACATCAATGACATAAAAAAAAAACATTGAAGAGAAGATCTGAGAAGAACCAAACATTCGAAAGCTGGCCTGATGCGAGCCTCAAAAAAAAGTCGGAGGAATCGCCGGCCATGGGCAAATCCGATGTTAGATTCCTATCCACTAAACTCGCACTGGACTGAAGAAGAAGAAACTTCCCTACACCTCGCAAGCTACTGTGAAGCATACAACAGCATAAGAAGCGTCCTTCGTGCCTGGCTTCGAGGCACGAAAGATAGTCCTGACAGTCTAAGAAAATTCTGGACTTTTTAGAGGCCACAGAACTCCTACGAGATTAAGATCGTATTCAGGAATCATTGGATCGCACTGGAGGAGAGCGTCGGGGATCCGCTCGTTGTAATAGTAATATGTATATTAATATTTTGAAAATTAATCGGATAGGGTGCCTTTCTTAAAATTGACAATATACTCAGAGCCATATGAATAACCAATAAATTATTTTGAAAATGCCTATTTATATTTAAAAATTTGACAGATTATCAATTTAAATGATCCACATTAAAATATCTAAAATCTCCCATAATTCACGGCCATCCTCAATTTCAAATCGAGGATTTCTTTTTAATCACATCATTCCATATTCCATTCACAGGCAAGGTAATAAGTATAAAAATTAATGACTGCGTTATCAACCCGTACTAAAATATCGAGATAATGAAGTACAAAAAATACCAATTTTAAGATCGTAGATAACAGTGTTTGGTCGTTGATTACCGACAGAACAACGAATGAATATAAATAAATATTCATTAAATCAGATATATAATATATCTAGATGCTGGGTAGATAGCCGCGAACATTGTAAGCGCATTAATTAATTTGTATAGGTGTCTGAAGTGTTTTGCGAGTGGTACAAGGCTTAAAGCTGCGATAAAGCGTAATCCGCACATCCAAAGAAGAAGGATTATAAAACGACGAGACAAAGGATTTCTAGCCTTATGTTCAAAACGTTTGTAGGTTTTTGCAATAAAATAGACACTGGCTACTATATCTTGTTTTTTAATTAGAAGGAACGTTTTCATTAAAAACTTGCTTCGTGATTGGCGATGGAACATGTTTGGACCGCTGGTTGGGAAATTTGCATGTAATGCTTGTCGTTTACTTTATTACTTGTGAAATGCTATAAATGTTATAAGACAGTGCTTCTAAGTTTTATTTGCTCATCGTTCTATCTGCTTTTAAGATTTACAATAATAATAATTGATTGGCGCAATACTCAAATTTATAAAGAGAATCAAAAAACAAGATTGGCAACAGGATAGCTATCAGGAAAGACTGTAGAGGCTTCCTGCTATTGATGACAACCAAAGAACTCGAGTTACAGAAGCTAAATATCAAGCTACTATCAAGAAAAATTAAATAATCGGTCAGAAGTGTAACTAAACCTTTTCTAGATCAGCTGCGTAGGATGCCCGGGTACATCTACGAGGGTGATTCAATATGTCCCTCGAAACACTAACAGATGGCGTCCGTAATATCGAAAATGGTTTGTTTCTAGAAAGAATCATTAGCCACTAGACAACTGTTAAAGTCTCAGTTATATCCATCACACGGTTTCATTGTTATCGTCGATTTACGCAAACACTTACGTGTAAAACGCCGAAAGAGATCAAAGCTGAGTTGGATGAAGTTCATGGCACATCTGTCCCTGTGTTAGCGACTGTTTACAATTGGGTAAATGAATGAAAAAAATCTCGGCGAAATGGTTGCCGCGTTTGCTCTCGGTGAAGAATAAACGTCTATTCTCAGGCTCCTCCGACGTACTCCTGACAAGTTTCTCCCTAGTTGCGTAACTATGGACGAAACGTGGATACACTACTACACTACGGAGACAAAGGAACAGTCAAAACAGTGGGTGTTTGAAGACGAACGGGCTCCGAAGAAGGCCGAGAGGGTGAAATCGCCCGACAAGGTAATAGTGTCGATTTTTTACGCCAATTATTTGTAAGAAGGACAAACAATAACTGGAAAGTATTATACGTCGTTATTGGGCCGGTTGAACGAGCAGAAGAAAAAGAAGACCTTTTTCCATCAAGACAATACTCGGGCGCACACTATACAGTTTCGATGGCCAAAATTATGGAATTGCAGTTCGAATCAGCCATCTTATTCATCAGATTTGGCTCTCGGTGACTTCCTTTTATTTTCAAATTTGAGAAAATGACTCGATGGACGACGGTTCACGGCCAACGAGGAAGGCATCGTTCAAACAGATGCCTATTTCGAAGACCTTCCGAAATCTCACTTTTTGGTGAACTTAAAAAGCTGGAACTTCGTATAATTGAAATTAGTTTTTTTTACGCTCAATATAAACAGGCAGAAATATCTGCAAACCAAAACCAATTTCTCTCGAAGATAAAAATGAACTCGTGGACAAAATAAAATCAACGCATTAGCAATATTTCTCATTATTTTTATTTGTTCGAAATTTTGTATTGTAACTGTATACATGATATCAGAATTGTCGGGAAAAAACATGGATAAACGCCGGAAAGAAACAATAATGTTAAATCTTGAGAAAGCGGTGCAAACGCTTGAATGTATAAAAATTGGAATTCAGTAGCGTGTGGATCCTCCTCTAGCTTTTATCACTACCTCCATTCGTCTAGGGATGCTATTAATTAAGTTATGAATGGTTTCCCGGCGACTGTTCTCCCATTCGAAAAGAACGACTTATTCAAACTCATAGGAATAGGTATGTAGTGCCTAACTGACCGATCGTTTTAATGCGTCCCATAGACGTTCTATGAGGTTCATATCTGGTTTTCTTGGCGGCCTCGTAGTAAGCAGCGATCATTGCAGCAGATGGTTATCCTACTTAAATATTAAAAATTAATTCTGTATTGGTAAAATTATTTTGTAAATGACTGTAAAAATACTTATTTCCGTCAACAATTTGTAGATCTTTCCGTAAAGTGTCGGTTATTTTTTAACCTTCTATTAGTAACCTACTATTTTCAGAAATTATGCAAATATTGTTGCTGGATGTATGAATACTTGCTTTCCTCATTGTACATTAAAATTCGTAATGCATTATTAAACATGTATAATTTATTGAAATATATGCAGCGCCCGTTTTAACTTACATAGGTACATCCCCTATAATGCTATAATAGCAACATTATAGCACCTCTAATATTCTAGATTACATTCTTCTATATTATTAAAAAAGCACCATCGCGTCCCTTTTTTTATTTAGACATTAGTTGATACATTTTAACGTTCAATGTTGGTAATCGGTGATTTTGTCCCTAAATTTACTTTTCCATTTCTTAACGATAAACCTAGCGATTATTTCTTAGTGATCTTTATTGTCGATAACACCAATTGAAATCGTTCAGGAAATTTAAAGTGTTTGACAGATAGCAAAACAAAATTTGCAAATTGCTTCTCGTCAATGTAGGCCATATTTTTCAGATTATAATTGCAATATGTGGTGTACGGTAAAAATTACTTGTATTATATCCCAACTCGGTTGATTATTTCAACATTTCAAGCATGGTCTTAGTAGAGCATAATATTAATAAATACAAATATTCGATTGGTAAATCTTTACTACGTTAAAGTTCCTTCTATGTGAGATTCGATAAATAAATTTTTTGAATGGATGATAATAATAGAGACTAAGGAAAGTAAATGTAACATGGAAGAATACGTACGATTATGGCATCTCGAATATTCTTCTTAATATCCTCGATCTTCTGCAGCTTTTCCGTGGTAGTGAATCCGTTAACGTGCAGGATACGCATCTGCTTGACTATCGTGGACTTCCCCGACTCTCCGGCGCCCAAGAGCAGTAGTCGATGGGTGGCTCGGTACGTTTGCTTATCCTTCTGTAGCTGTCTGTTGATCTGATTGTTAATGCGTTTCTGCGTCCGGCTGTCATCGGCGCCTCCGGCGGCTTGCTGCGAGTCTCTGTTGCCGAAGCAACCCATGGCAGCCAGGGAGGACCACCAGCACCCCGCGCCCTTCTCGGCGGCGCTAGGGCCGCACTCTGGGCCCGTCGCCACCGTGGCTGTCGTGGTCGTGGTCGTGTCCGTCGCACTTAATCTCAGAACATCCAAACCGATCCGCTCCGTTCGCTTAACGAATCAGTGCCTGTAACCCATTTCCTTTCAACACCCACAAATCAGAGTCCGTATTCTCTCATGGTTCTGTTGACATATGTCAAAAAGGTTAGGAATAGCGTATATCATAAATCAAAACACTAACCACTTTCACACCGCACAACCGAAAAAAAAAGATAATATTACAAGGGGAGTATATCAAGAGCACAGATCCATCCAAAATTTAAAATACCTTGCAAAAATGGCTCCGCAGCATACTATGCTCGGCTAGCGAGCGAGAGAGAGAGAGGAAATAATGATAGAGTGAGAGAGATTCAAAGATACACACACATTACACACACGCCAGCTATTTTTACATTAAGAACCTTAAAAATAGCATAGACCAGTGGGGCAGATATGCATTAGATGTATGTAACACAAAAGTCTATTTAAAAATAGATGCTGGACGATTCTTTCTCGTCTCGATAATATGCAGATTTCGTCGCGGATCCTCTGTCGGTGTTTTCAAAAACTACATTGATACACCCTGACAGCGAATCGACTATTCTCTCGGACTCGACTTCTGGCTGTGATCGACGGGGGCACTTTCTGAGAAGTTACGCTGACACGGGGCTTGCCAGTCTGCATCCGCGGGGGGGTGTATGCACGCGCCACTGAACCCCTAACGCAAGACGTTTGCGAATACCGCACAACTCGTTTATTCAACCTATGAATTGAACATGTCCGTCGAAACTGATTTCTGTCGGCCTTGTTTTGCACTGCGCGGCGCTGGTTTCGCACTAACCTTGCGCAAATTTCGGTCCTTACAACGCCCGCGTGCCAAATTCGAAATACCCGACCACCGAAAAAAAATGTTTTTCACCGAAGAAGAAGCGTTTATGTGCAGTTAGAGAACGTTTTGCTTCTTATTATTAGGACGAGAATCGATTGATTCTATCAACAAGCGAAATGATTCCGCCTTTAACGAGATTTACAAATTGATATTCTATCTACTTCACGCCGATTTCGTTCCGAACAGGGACGAACTTCACTATTTAAGGCCCACCGGATTTAAAATATTGACTGCTTATTAATGAAGGGAAAAATCAATCTTAAACTTGCTAGCTAGGTAGCTTTTTCACTATAACATGTTCAATTTCTATTATTTCACTTTCACATATATAACATCGACTTCAAAGCAAAAAGAAAATAGTTATGAAATATATTTGGATACCTATCATAGGCGTGCATCCCTAAATTTTATTATTTATTATTAACTAATTGGCTCTTTGCAATAATTATAAGTAATAAAAAGAATGATATAATACGTAATAAAGCTAGTTTAAATAAAGATACTGCAATTTAGATCAATGCTAAAAAAAAAATCAAGTTTATCCATATGTACCAACTTTTTCAAATTAAATACTAAACGAAGCTCACAAATTTTAAACACTCGAGTATTAATTATTATTAATTAATAATCACTTGGAATTATGCATCGCTAGATATGCAGTGCGTGCAGCTTCGGTTGCATAAATAACTGAAGATTTGTAGAGCTTAAATTCGCATTTAATTAAAGAAAGATGGTACTAACGTATTAACATGGACCGCACCGAGCAACAATTTCACCAATAATTACTATATTTGTAATTATATCCCTGGGTTTAGCTTTTAATCCCGAATTATCTTAATCAATCTAATCGATCAAATTTAATTTGTGATTAACTTAATTACTATTTACATATAAATTTTAAGCTGGTTCAATTCGCGATTACCTACTTAAAAGTGAGCTGAGTAAAGCACTTTAATAAGACGATTTGATATAGTTAAGACATTAGTAAAAATAAATTTTCGATTTCTATTGTTAGTACTGGGTTACTTGCTGCTTTACATTCTGCAGTATCGATTAGATTTGCTTATTAGAAAACTGTGATAAGCGGAGGTTAAAATAGCATTTGGGGCGATTAACAAGTGAAATTTTGTTAAATTTATGCGTTTAACACTTATCTTCGCAGTATCTTACCTTTCTCGATGTTAACATTGATATTTGTCAAACTGACATCTAGTTTTAATCCCCAATTAATCTAATCGATGATTAAAGTTGTTTAATCGTGATTAGTGATGTCACAAAATTTAATCAAAGCTTAACATTAGTTTTCTGCGATCCGTGAAAATGCACTAGATTTAAATGCAGCAACAAACATTAATGATAATCTGCTAGAAAAAACGTTTATTATTTAAAAATTCGCAACTACGAGAAGATTGTAACGTAATTCTTAGTTCTAGTAAATATATACGTTGTTTGACCAACTTAGTTTTACCACGTACGTAGCTTTACAACTTACCTTCACCTCTTAAACTCGTCTAACAATGAAATCTTACTTTCGTCTAAGAATCAAAAGTAAAACTAAAAGTAAAGTGACACTATTCTCCATGAATAAATCAATTGTTAGAATTGTTTAAGAAATACTTTCGATTTTTTCCTCCAAAAGGCTACAAAAAAAAAAAATAAATACAATCCTGTCGTCGTTAATTCTTAATCACCACACTTAATTACTTTCAATTATCCGAATCCGAAACTCTAAATTACATGTGTACTTTTTAAGTGTGCACTCAAGAAGATTTTTCAGATAAAGGCATATAAAAGTGCGAAAAAAATCGATTTGAAGTAGACTTCTGTGTACAATGAGTCAAAAAAGTTTACAAGCACTTAAGATAATCAACCGAATTAATATTTTTTCTTGAAACGGGGAATTTCTTTAAAATGTACACTTAATTTGCTGTAATATAAAATAAACACGGAAGCTATGATGTAATTAACTTCGCTTGAAACGGAGTGATATTGAAAATATTCGTTTATTTGAAGTTGGAAACATGGAATAATAAATTAATACAATACTTAGACGATAAATTGATAATAACGGAATTAAATTTGAAAAGAAGACGTAAAAAAAGGATTCCAAATAATTATTTATTAACCGGAAATATTGCCGTAGGAGCTTAGCTTCTGTTAAGCGCACGTTGGAGACCTGAAATAATCGATATAAATAAACAAAACAGAAACAGTTCTTTTTATTTAAGGCAGAATAATATATTTTTTATATAAGAATCGAAAAAAAAACATAGCTATTACCTCTATATAATATATATAATAATATAATAATAATAATTAATATGTATATGTATACAGAAACAATGAGAATTTTTCTTTTGTTTTAAGTACAAGACTAGACAGTTTTTTCCGACGCACTGCATCATAGCTAACAGCAGATTATATATATGTGTATATATATATAATATATATTATGTAATAAGTTCTACAAACTATATTATAAACGTATATACAACGTACATCATTCTTAGAAATACTTGTATATAATAATAATCATAATATTCTTGAGTAATTAAATCGATAACGTTTTTTTGAGTCTGTTGACTCGAACATCGAACAAATTCAAACTTATCCTACATGATCACAATCTACATGATCAAGTAAAATTTACATCGTTTTCTTTTATAAGCATTTACCTGGAGGAGATCGCCGAGTTATTCATACATTGAAAAGTCGGATGAGATCAGTGTAGTTATTGAGCGCAGGATGCTCCACTCAATGGAGGGCGAAGTATGAAGCAAAAGGTTCTATATTGGACGAAAATACTTAAATTTTTTTCTTTGTTAGCTTCCAATTATAACAGATTGACCCGCGAATTACAGCAAACAAAAAAGCCCGCCAATTTAGAGGAGTTAGTGAGAGGTTGGCAATGTTCGTTTTGTAAAAATGGGACAAACTACGAGAATACAATGGATCGCAACAGTTGGTAAGGGGCAATGTTCCGACAAAATCAAGGGCTTCTGATAATTTTTCAATTTCATTTCTTCATCGTAATTGGTGTGAATAGGATCAAATTTTGGTGTCTGTGATACTATTGTGATATTTACATAAAAAAAATGTAAAAAAAAATTTGTAATTATTACACAGTCGGCTAACATTGTTTTTGTTTTTCTCGTTTCCTTTACTTTATTTTCGTTTTATTACTATTAGTTGATTATTTATTCTTTTCGCCCCCAAAACGGGGTGAAGTGAATAAATAATCCAGATAAAAAAAATCGTTTTAATCGACGTAAAACGGATCACTTCTGTATTACAAAAAAAAAATAATAATAAATAACAAGAATGTAGCTTGACAAAAAAGTTAATACCAAGAATAGTTTGGCCTATATAAGGTAAAGTCCACTCCAATGATCAAGTAGTACTGATACATCCAAAAGTAACCGAATCAAATTTTAATATTGAATTAGATCTAAAGTACTTTGAAGCTTAGACAGATATTTTTATCTCAAACGCTTTCAAACAAAATATTGCATGCTTTTGCATACCTCGTATATAATTAATTCGTACACACCTTGTATACCTTTCTTTTGAAACTCATACAGCTATATGAACTTCTATTATTGCATATTCGTTTAAATTGGGAGGATTGGCAAGAGGAGAGACCAATTGGGCATAATTTACGCGTCCGTCTTTAAAAACTAACTTGTCGACTTGGGAAGTTTCTGTGCATAACATTGATTATGGGTCGCGCGATTTCTCAACCGTTTTTTATGGGTTGCAACGTAAAAAAGGTTGCCGACCGCGGCAATACAATACTGGCCATCTACTATATGCCTAGTGACTGCAGACTACGTAGATGATCGATCGGCAATAAACGAACGACCGGAGATTAAATAGATGGTTTGCTTATAGCATAGCTTAAATGGGTAGCGTTTTTGTGACGTTTGATATTTTTATTTGTAAAAATAAGCTTTAACGAAATCATTCTAGCAGCGGCGTAAGAGCGTTAAATTATTACTAGTTCGCAGAAAAGCGAACGTTTTTCTAAGAACATTGTATCCCGATTTACAGACTAGCAATTCAAAGAATGACTTGGGGTGAAAACAACAAATTTCTTTTGGGTTTCTTCTTAGACTTTCTAAGAACATTACACTATGCTACCATTTACTTACTATGCTAACATTTACTAGACCATGTTGTAACGAGCGACGCAAAAGTAACTTTAGATGTTGTAAAATACATATAGCAGAACGTTTCTTTTTATTCAAATTAGATATCTCGTGGATGTAAAGTGATACAGGAAATAAAGAGATTATTATTGTTACTAAAGCTGTAGAATTAAATATGAAGCAACGGCAAAGTTAAATCATTTCGCAACCCTTTCGGAAACTTTTGCTTCTCAGTGTACAACAAAATTAGCATTTATTTACAGAACATCCTGTACATGTGATCATATATGATGAGTTGTTTCGCACAAAACACGTGTTTTTTTTTCCATTATACATACACACAGATATTCAGACGTTATTGTCTAAACAATACACATAATATTAATAGATCCATTATAAGTAGCTGCGAATTAATTATTACTTAATTTTTATATCATTTGTTATTGTTTTTGATTAGGAAAATCAATCAGTGCTTTTTTTTTGATCGGAAGAACAACATTCGTGTCGCATTTTAAATTGAGTGATTCGATTTTGCGTTGGAGATCAACATTTTTTGACTGGAAGGGAGTCTAGCGATTAGCTTTACGATGCTAAAATTCATCAGTTTTCAACCTTCTCTTCTAATGGAAATACGTTTGATATGTGTTTCTTATTGTTCTCTCTTGCTGCTTTTAATGATGTGAAAATGTCAGGCGAAATGTTTTGAGATGTTGCAATATTTCAGTATGTCTGTCAAAGGTTAATCTTTCAAGAAATTACTTCAGGAGAAAACAGCGTAATTTACTTGATCTTTTGTCATCGAATATAGCTCACAGTTTTAGTTACCGTTCACCATTTCTAATTTGCTTTTTCCTGAAAAAACCTGAGCAAAACAGTAAGGTAAGTTGGGATAAGAGCGACTTCGGAGTAAGGAGCTTTATGCACTAAATACTATTTTCCCTTGACTTCCGATGCAGTGGCGCAGTTACCCACCGGAATTTTCTATTGGTGGTTTCTTTGTTGAATGACTTACAGGTGAATACGTTGCTTTCTTTCAATTTTATGAAGTCTCCGAGGGTATTAAGACCAGCGCTGAAAACTAATAAAAAGCTGCGTTTTCGTTTGATGGACAAGAGTAAAATACACCCGCTTACGCTGTAGAAATCGTACTCTTTGTAGTAATGTAGTAGATCGCGTGGCGTTTGACAACCTCTTTAATTAAGGTCAACACTGTAAATTATCAAAATGCCAAGATCGCTGCATGATTTTGGAAATCGCGTGGAAAACACAGAAAATGTCTGAGCTAAATATCTTTGAAATTAAAGTAGCTAATATCAAATCAGGGATGAATTAAAAAAAAAAGATTTGAAGTAAGCGTTTCATTGAGAATGCTACCTATTAATAAGATTGCTTCTTATTAATTTAATAACTTTCCTAGTTTCAAATTGAAGTTTCCAATACTTAAATGCCAGTAAGCGAAGCAGCCAGCAGAAGCCAGTAAGCAACAAATTCGAAGATTTAAAGTAAAATAGAAGCAAAAATCACCGGTTTTTTATCACTTACATTCAATCAAAACAAATAAATGTTTTGAGCCAGCAACCATGGTCAAGTGACCTCATCCAAATTTGGTGTAAACAGGGGATGTAGCTAAAAAATGCCTTTTAATTCTTCATGATTGTTATTATTAGTGCAGATCTATTCAGCCAACTCAGAGGTGCACTTATTCCAACGTACCTTACTTATTCTTTCTATTTTCACTATCAAATAATCCACCATAATTAACCTTTTGAATACTTTTACAGATTACTCCAACCACAGACATATTGATATGTTTTAGATGGATCTTACTAAAAATGAACAAATTAGAAATAAAGTCCAGATTATTTTCTCTTGAAAAAAAAAAGATCTAAAAGAACGTCAAAGTAGCAAAATTAACAAGAACACTCTACGTTGGCAATAGCCTGTACATTGTAGAGATTTTTGATTTTATATAAAATAACATTCGATTAATCCTAAAAATCACGCAGTTACACAAAGGTATCCAACTCAAACAACACCAATAGTTGAATTCAATGATATGTTACAATCAACAATTTTAAACATTAACTTCCTCGAAAAGAATTTATTCAACAAGAACCAGCCTACGTGATTTTCGGAAACACTTTTACTTCATATTAATTTTAACGGGTGCTTTTTTTATATTGATAGTGCGGGTTGTGTTGGCATTTGTATAGATGACATTCATACGATAAGGAAAGCTATTTTTTTTTAATCTGCATTAGTGCATGGCTTGGTGTATTTGTTCTCTTTCTTTTCTTTGTATTAATTATTGTCAAATTGATCAGCGAATAGCGTACAAGTGTTTAGATCATTTTTGCCGCATTTTTTTTTTTTGAAAAAATAAAAGTTCGAAGAAGAAGCGCCTGAAGGGTGCTCGCGAACATTTCAGAACGAATTTTGATTGTCTTGGGAAAATTTCTAACGGATTTCGTATTGCAATAAGAACAACTTGAGCGACTGTGAATTTCCGTACGTGTACCTACGTTAAAATTTTAGTAATGAAATGCTCGTTTCGCCCCTTTCGCTTTTGAGTACGGCGATAATTAATAACATGGGTCAATTAAATAACAATTTTAACGAAGAAGGTACGAAATTGTACTATTAATCTTTGTTACGTGTTTTAACTGGTAAGATAGGTTATTTCAGTTTCTAACTGTTCGGATGTTGCAGTAGCGACTCGGTCTCATTAACAACTTTTGAAAATCTTCCAAGTCTATTATAAATTTGGAAAGATTCATTTTTAAACGACCGGATAGAGTGACATGCGACTCACGTTCAAAAGATCGATCGAGTTCTTTCCTTTAATGTAATCAAGACCATTTTGCAACAAGTGTTGAACGTTAGGAACCGAGATAATATACATTACTTTTGATAAACCTTTTGCAATACAATAATTTCAAATAACATACATAAACCCTAGCAAACTATAAATCAAACATTTTTAACACACGAATATTACGTAAATTACGTTTCTTGTCAATACTTTAATTTACTTAAATGGTTAATTTGTTAACGGTACCGATATATTTAAAGAGTAGAATGTAATCGCGTTTAAAAACGGATAAATATTTATTTATACTTATTTCTTAGCATCTGAAAATGTGCACACATTTTTCCCATCAATAGAATACGAATTTCACATGTTACAAATCAAGTATACGTTCTTAAATGTAAATTTGCACGAGTCCCGTGTAAACTCCCCGTTACGAGGGTAATTTTACTATATTTACTTTATAGAAAAGTGCGCTATTATAGGATTATGTATTTGACGTATGCATTTAAATATTTTAAAATTGTGTACTTCTGCAAAGTTAGTGTTTACGTGCATCATATGTTGAGTAACTAGTTCAATTATCGATAACAAAAATATCACAAAAAACGTCTCTATGATTCTTTTATTATCCCTATTACATATCTCGTTTCTCCCATGTTTATTACCGTTGAATCTTTCACCTTGCTGTACTTTTCGAGACTTTACTTAATTTATTTATTTATTTGTTTTTTTTTTGCTTTGTTACGCGTATTCGACGTTATCACATGTTTTAACTGGTTTTCGTGTGGCTACTCTTGTTCTCACAGATCGGTATTTTTTTTTTAAAGTACGAAGTGTGGATTCGACTTAATTATCGTAGTCGATATTCTTTAAATTTCTACATTATGGGTTACTACATGTGGATTTATTCGGTATAAGTTGACGATGACTTGTGTGTGGCATCTCAAAAACTTGAAAAATAGAAAAAAAAATAATCAAACATTAATCTTTTGATATATTCCGCATTTAAGGATTTATGCACCTTGCTTGTTTTTAAAGTCGATTAATTTTGTAAAGGCTAGAATAAAATTGAGCTGATACTTGGACTTATCCTAAAAAAAAAAGGAACTTAAGTACCCTTAAAAAGAATTGTTCGTAGATATTTTCGTACTATGGAACGTGCTGCTGGAAAATAGTAAAAAAATAAACGAGGATATCTTCATTTTCAATACTCTAATACTATAAAAACTAACCTCATCCGACATACTTCTTGAATGGAAAAAAAAACAAAATATGCAGCGTTCGGGAGGAAAAAGCGATAAGCCGAAATCTTTGCGAAATTCTACTATAAGCACATGCTAATAAGCTGCATTGAAAACATCGTTTATCAAAAAATTAGATGACACCACTGCACTTGAATTTTCTTAAGCCAAGAAGATAAGAATTATTTATCCATCAAGTGAGTCACATCAGAATAGGTAAATAAACTTATTAGTAGCGTGCTCTCTTTTAAACTCAAATTTATGCGGCATATTGCCTTTGATATAAAACTTGTTATGATTCATATAAGTTTTCACTTTGTTAATAGTCACTTGTTCAATAGATGTGTTCAATATATCCTAGTGTTTGCAGAAATTGAGATTGTTTCATAGAGAATGTATTCTTATTCTTTCTTTTTCAATTCCTTTTTTGTTCTTTAGGGAGATCAGGCTAAAAGTAGATGCACTATTGTCACGCCAAAAAGAAAGCAAACGAATCCTGGATGCAGAAAAACAGTTTAAAAAAATGCTAGACTAAACTTAGGGCATGATCATAAAACGTCCAAGGACGCAGAAAAATCGACAAAGATCACGCAAAAGCTTCTGGGAAAAGAATGCGATTATTTCCCATCCCTTCTGGAACCTTCAAAATCACAATCAGCAAATAATTATCTTTTCGATAAGATTGAACTTGTACCTAAAAAACTGCTCACCCCGGTTATTATCTGATTTGACTCAACTCTTCGATTCAACTCGTGTCGCTGATGCGAAAGTTACTTCGATTTTACAGCCGCTTGGGGTAAAACATTTTGACCGAGAGCTGGAACTGAATGAAGAACTAAGCGAAGAGATTAGGTCCCCAAGGAATTATTTTTGCATAAATCGAATGACATTCGCAATCTCTCAACCTTTTATTTCTTGTTTTTTTATTTGTTTGATATCTAATCTAAAACGATTCTTAATAACACACAATCAAAATCGAAGTTTAAATTGATATCATGTTGTCGGGCATGTTTAAATATCATCTATATCGTAGATGCAGATTAACAGAATTTTAACAATCATTTTCTCAAGAAAATAACCATACTTTGAGCCTTTCTGCGGGAGAAAAGTGGGATTAAATTTTTGTCGGGCAAGGCTTTGTGGTGTTCTTTCTGTATTTAAATAGCTTATCACAATTCTCAGAATGTTTACCTGTTTTTATTACAATCTCTCCTATTATCCTCTTGCCTTACATGAAGACAATACCTTGATGACAGGTTGTTGGCTGCTCTTAAATGATTATTTAAAATATTCTACGAACAACTAAGGCTCTTTTTATGATCAGACTTACGCGCTTTAAAGTATTTCTTCTTCCTAGCAATTTTCCCTGGGCGTTTGAGAGATTTCTTGTCGTTAAAGGCGTTTCATTAATATTTGTGTTTTATTTAAAAAAATTAAAAATTATGTTATCTTCTTTTTTTTCTCTATTCTAGACGAGCAATTTATACATGTTCTTGATTCTTCATTAATTTCTAAGTAAATATTGTCCTCTTATCTCATTGGGTTGGAGTCGGTAATTTCCTTAAACAATTTAACTTTATTGTTTACTTGTACCTCACATGAATTTCGAAAATGTGACGAAGTCAATGGGGGTTATTTTGAAAATGTTTAATAATAAAGATCCTGGGAATTCTTCCTGGAAACAAATGATTTATTATAGTCGCCACGATCTTAGTTCTACTTATACTCATAAAACTAATATAGTTGGTGTCCGCTTTGCGAAGCAACTGTTCCGAACCCTTAAAAAAAATAATAATTCATAGCGTAATGCAGAATATATCAACACGGTATGTTATGATACACAAAAGTCACCGCCCTAAAACGCGCCTAACAGGAAACATATTCCAAAATCCAAAGCAAATAGGGGACATTTGCAATTTAAATTGATAAAACACTATTTCTACTTAATTTTAATCATTATAGCGGAAGTGCATACTTCACTCTACGTTAATTAATGAATTTAATCGATCCGATCTTAAAAATTAACGTTGCTTATTAGAGTACTACTGCGAAGTATATCGTATCAATGTGCTAATGTTTGTTCATTAAGTATTATAATTTGTGCAAAATAGACGCAGACGAATGCGAGAAATTATTAGTAAATGCTACTTTTATGTATATTTATGTATACATAAAACATTTACGTCAACGGTTCTCAAACTTTTCAGTTCGTAAAGATCTGCATGAGATGTACATATACTAAGGGCGCTGCGTGGTACATTTTGAGAACCGTGACATAATTAGGCGTCTTTTTTCTTTCCAGTTTAGAATATGTTTCTAGTTCTCCCTAATGAAAATCAGACAAAAGTAGTGGAATCGATGTCATAAAGGAGACCAAAACAAAGGCATTTTGGGGATGCCATGCAATGATCGTTTCATATATCACAATAGAGGTTTAATGTTTGTCAAAGAAAAATGAAGTGGGAGGTGATTAAAAGAAGCATTCGAATTTGGAAAGCATTGAATATATAAATACTTCTATTAATCAATACATAAATAAATCTAGCTCATTTATCTGCAATCAACTATGTACAGGGTAATCAATTTTATCACCACCCTGTATATATAGTAGTATCATTAACGGAATGTTCACGTTTTCATATCGTAATAGTAAGTTTCAATGGCGATTATGAGTTAATAACCTTATGATTAACGGAATTGGATGATCAGAATCGTATTAGGCCAAGCCACCATAATTCTCGGTGGGTTCTCCAGAGAGATCATGAAAGATTATTCAGCTATAGTTATGAATAAACTCGTTTGTATTGCATGAAATTTGGGGAAAGAACTAATATTTCATGGCCGAGATTTTCCCATGTTGCAAATTCAAAGTATTTAATTGTGACAGAAAATCATAAAAAAACGAAATGTTTCAATTGTTTAGATTCTAACAATTGAAGCGAGCGCTATTCAATATTCAATCAAAAGGTAGGAATATTGTTATTTTTTTTTTTGTTTTGGTCAGCGGAGCCACAATTATTTAACACAACTATTTGTGTAAAATAGTTTTTCAATGAGTTTTCCTTAAGACTAATACACTTGGTTCATTTAACTGTAGCCGAATAGGTGTCGCAACTTCTCTATGAAGAGTTTATTAGAAAAAAAATATTCAATATAAAAGGTTAGTTTATTCTAAAACTTAGAAATAACACTGGAGCTTTGAAATAAACTTAACAAAGAATGAATATTTCCAATTATTTTTATAATTGATATTTTTGTAAAGGTAGTATTCATAATTTTTATAAAGAATATTCTTTTCCATAATTAGGTTGTACCGCAGTAAATAATTGTGACTTCAGGTATAAATTTTTGCCAAGAAAAAACAACATTTAGGATCATCGCAATCGTTCATGATCTATCTGCAAGACCGTTTTCAAAGTAGCATCGCTTGCAATCAAACCGTAAATATAAAAACGATCATCTTCTAATCATAATAATAATACGTAGAGAGCGCTGCTGTTATCGCAGTATTACAAACCTGCAAAACAAACAAAAATATTCGAAGGAGGATCGTGACGAAACGGACAATTCACGACAATTGCAATTTCCGACAGTTGCACAGCCATTTGATGATGCGGGCGTTGCGTTCGACGATAGATGGCGGTTCACTAGGTCTTAACGTCTGCGCGTGACAATAGTCGACGTTATCGATGGGCCGACTAGAGTCCACCGTCGAGACGTCGGAGAAGAACACCGGACTATCCGAGGACCGGCTGTTGCTCAACATGTCTTCGTAGCTGTCGCTGGTGAGGCCGAGATGCTCGAAGAACTGCTCGAGATGGCTGACGGGTGGTTCGGGCGGGCCCCGATAATAGCGATCGCTGATGTCCGATTTCGAACGGAGTATCGGCCGATCGCGTTTGTATCGGAGGCATTTCTGGCGCTTGAACGTGGATACCGGCTGCGGGTAGCGCGTGCGGCATTCCGGCTCCTGACAGCAGTAATAGGAGCTGCCGCCGCTGTGCTGGGTGCTCGAACCGGAATCTCTTCGAGTGTCCTGCAATTTTAAGTAAAACAAGAAAGAAATCCTTTCAATTGAATTTAAGGGAACAAAAAATGTGCTAATACAAATGCATATCGCTTGCTCCCTGATGACACAAAAAAGATGGTTAATTGAAAAAAATAGAAGTCAACGTTATTTAATTCTAAAAACATTCTAAAATTAGGTAGCCTATACGTATTGTTTGTATTAATTCTGTTTTGTTCTAACTGAGCATATTTCAAGCCTCAACATTAAGACAACATTACTCCTCAAGTAACGGAAAACTTCAAGAAAAGAGCAAAAAATTAAAATAAAGAGACGAATAACTTCACTTGAGGCTTCCTGGTGTTTACTATGAAAATGGAGATAGGTAAAAGAAAGATAAATTTTACTCTTTAATACTCTTTAATAATGGTTACTATCCCGCATAGGAAGTTTGGTGAATAGTATTCGGCATGAAACCGTCAAGTCTTTCAGACGTTTGGCGAATTGTTGTACATTTTGGATGTAAGAAAGATACTTCGACGATTCGTAAGTGGAGTTATTGGTAGCGCTGACAAGGACGTAAGAGGGTGAATTTTAGAGAAACCGTATAACGAAACGAGAACGAAACATCAACAGAAGCTACGGTTCCAACGTGGGAAAGTATAGTGTTATCGAGGATAGCAAAAGCAAACATAACATATTGCAATAAGTGTGTATCCTACGTTTAAACAAATGAATCATGATCTTGCAAAAACGTTTACTTTTTGAAATAAAAGCCCTTTTATTCCAGTTCAGAAGCATTTCTAAATCTCGCTTCGATTAATGAACTTTCATTTATTTATGTATTTTTTTTAAATTTTATTTATGATGGATAATATGACATAAACTTGCTTCTATGTACAGACTTGACACATCTGTTTATTATTATTAAGAACCTAACGGGCCTATTATTTACAAAGGATGCATTCACAGGCTAAACTTGGGTCATAAAAATGATAACGTTTCGTGAGAGCAAACAACGCTACTTTCCCTGTAGATAAATATTTCTTAGAATCGCGTTAGAGGAGATGTAAAAGTAATATTTGCGGTCAACCAGCTCAATACATCTGTTTCTATTTGACGTTCCCTTAGATAAATAGCGTACAGTCTCCGCATAAACATCGAAACGCAATAATATTATGCGTAAAAGATTATTTTGTATTGAAACGGTATTATCTGCGCTAATAATTCCAGTAATTCGTGATGTCTCGTTTTGACTTGATAATTGCTCGAATACACGTCGGCGTTTTTTTTTTTTTATAAACTTTTATAAAATTCATACTTTTTTCATTTCCTGTCATACATTTTCGATGAAATTTCGTCGCCTCGAACGAGGAGCCTCTATCTGTATCCTCTCATTCTAAGATGATGGTTTAGATCCGGCGTACTTCAGCGCGATGATAAAATTAAAATAAATAAATATATCCTGTTATTCGGTTGAATGTGCGATATGACGGAAACGCCATCCTGTTTGCGAAATGATTCTCCGAACAATTTTTTCGATGTTGAGCAACATTCTGTCGTACCGCAATGTTTTTGATGCTTTTGTAGTATTCATCTTCCTTAGATCCTTTATCAATTCCAATTCCACCAAACCACCGAAACACTAGCCTTATATTAGTTGCTCTTTTGGAAGTGTAACTTTGAGACAGTTTTTACGGGAAGCTTCTAGACCTCTATTAAACGCCGGACCTAGATTCGTCATTGAAAATAACCGTCTTCCGATCCTCAAACGTCCTGTTTTTGCTTTTGATTTGGCCCACAATCAACTGGTTTCGTTTCTGAATAGCAGAAAGACATTGGAATTTAGAATAAAATTAATTACCATCGCTAGCATCAAAATCAACGGAGTCATAAAGACCAAAATTTATGCGAAACTAACTTAGGTCGCTATTGAAACAAGTAATAATAATTCGTACTAAACTTAGAGAATCACTGTGAGGAAATTCGTATCTTCTCGCAGTGATAAACGTGATATATTGGAAGCTCATTTGGTGCCTCGCAAATATTCTTGCAAAAGAATATTACGAGCAGTTGCGCTCAACCGTATGGCTAATATTTCTGAAAACTTCACCCGAATACTTAGATGTTTTTGGTAAAAAACGGGCGAGGAAAAATTGGATAATTACTGGGGTAGATAGAAACAGCAGTTATCGGTTATTTTGGTTAGCTTATTCATTCATTCCCTATAAATACAGACCTGCTGAAACATTATTATACGTACATTCTGAAAAAAGAATGGTTTTTTCGTGGTTTTCCATGAACACTTTTCTGGACAATCTTCTTAACGACGGGTGGATTGGAGCTACGTACGATGTTTAAGGAGCCACCTTAAACATCGTATCTATTTGGGACGATATAATACCTCCACATGTTTTAAAGCAAACCGAAAAATGTTACGGGGGAGTTTCGAACGTCTTCAGAAATGAAATTAACAACTTTAAAACAAATGCATTTGTATTTTGTTGTTTTATAATTAAATGGTGTTAAATTAAGTTAATTAATTAAGTTGAGAATTAAGCTTTTATGTTTTACAGGTGATTACAAATTATTAGCATTTGCTTTCGTATTAACTTAGGTCTTTATAATTTCGTTTTTTTCTATCATAGTGAAATCGATATCTTGCATATGTATATATGTATAATACACGGAATACTCAATTTAAAAAATTGTTTTTTTTTCCACAAACTCAAAATGCGACGTGCAATTTCTATTCTGATTTCATCACTGTATTCGGCGAGAAAAGTGCCAACGATGCTTCAGTTATTTTCGATTATAGACACATTTCTTCTTAATAATCTTTGTTAAAACGATTTTTGGACGTAGTCCATCATCTGCACATGTTACTTTTCGTGTTATTAAATTAATAAATAGTTTAACATACTTCTTTATGATTCTTTTCTTTTCTTCTTCCACGTTCACCAATATTTTTTTCCTTTAAAGTCGACAGTTCCAGCTTGCTTTCTAGTGTTAATATTTTCCACTGAATATTTTGCCATTCGTAGTTCAGTGATGATTTGCTTTGATCATGTTCCTCCTTTACAATTGTTCCATTAAAACGAAATTGGATACCTTTACTTTACTCCTTTACTATTATTACTACTGGATACCTTTACTCGCTTAGACATTAACAATAGATTAGCAATAAAAGTGATAGATGGTGGTTTCTACGGATACCGTCCTTTCAACATTTAGTTGCTACGACACTCGTATACTTTTAAAATTTCAATTAAAAATGCAATTACAGAATAAAACGTCGGCAAATTGTCAAACGTTAATAGATGTTAATAGATTATGTTAAAAAATGTTTCTTTGGATTTTACAACAAGGTGTCTTAAAAAGATGCCTTATTAAAAAAAAAATTAATCACCCCAACACATATAGTATAGCTGTTAAATCTTATATATGGGAATCTAGGCATTTTAAAGAAGTGGACCTTTGGTAAATGCGTTTTATAATTCATAACTAGCAATACATAAATACAATAAATTGTATTTACGAGTTGAGGGAAACATAATTAGTTTCGAGCTATCTTGTGTCTTCTTACGATTGTGGCCGCAAACCTATTTTTTTTTATTGTTATTTTTAGTTTGTAAGATTTCCCTAATAACCTTAGAACGACAGCGTTTTAGACTAAATAATGTTGGTTTATATGTTTTATGAACTAACTTTTCCTATTGCGATAGGCCCAAAAAAGCGGGCGATTGAGAACTTTAATACAGCAATTGTCTCAAAAGGCTAGGTCGAATCGTTTTCGTGGTAAAAACGACAATAAGTGCGCTTTCCTTACTTGTGCTTGAAAAGAACTCAATAATTCGAGCAGAAATTCCCATAAACAGGAAAATTACCGGCGCGTATAACTTAGTATTTACATTTATAACAACCTATAACCCGAAGAAAACTATAATCCATTTATTTGCCTTGAGTATAAAATCCTTGTTACATAAACAACAACAAAGCGAAATATCAACTTCGCAGTGAAAGGACGACCGTCTGTCGCGCCAAATCGCTTACCTACGCTCTTTCGTCGAAAGCGGGGAAAAGGAAACCAACAACCGACTGACTCACCTGTCTAGGCGGCGGTGGCGGTTCGCTACGTTGCGTATAGTGACCGCTGGAACCTCCGCTGTCGCGATTAGAAAGGCTCTTGTTGCTGCTCTTGTTCGAACTCGGCTCAGCGCGACAGTGCAGGTCCGGTAGGCTCTTGTGGCAGCGTTGCGCGTATTCCGCCGGCGGACTCAACGGGCCCAGCTGTTCGACGCTCAGCTCTTCCGCACTATCGCAAACTAGCAGTTGACGGAGCTTGTTCTGGAGGAGATCGCTGTTGCCGGAATGTACGGATCGACGATGGGAAAGCGGTGGCAAGGATCTCGATGGCGATACAGCCATATCTGGAAGAAACAAAATTAGGGGAAAAAAGCTTTCGCGTGGGCTGGTTTACAACGCTTTAATTCACTCGTGTATTTCCGTTCTATATCGTGTACGGAAATACTCGAGGAAATCGAATCGTTTACCGTCAGTCACCACTGATTATCGACTTTTTCTGAAATGTAAAGCTAATATTACACAACTTATTTTTATATGAGGTTTACTTAAAGTAATAAGGATTTTCTCTTAAGGGCTGTAAGAGCGGCGATACTAGCGACGGAGAGAAGCGAGTGCACAGCGATATGCTTAAAAAAACTAATTAAACTGACTAAAATCAAAGAATGGCGACCTCCCCACTAAAAACTGCCGTAAGCAACTGTTACAACTTCTGTTGGAAACTAGATTCTTCCACAATTTTTCTTCTTCGAATCCTTTTGCCAATAACATTTGAATAACATCTTTAGCTGAGTTATTGTATCTACGAGGGAAGTTTCTTGTTATCCACCTAGCTGTTGAATTAGCTTGTCCTCAGGACAGGTTATCATTCGTTACGTAGATGTCATGTGATACGCAAACACACCTCATAAATTGGCATGAAAATTTGCACAACTTTTAATTATAATTTGGTACATATTGAAACGAAAATTAAAAAGATAAAGCTGTGAGTACCTAACGTGAAGCATACGTTTACAGTTGAAAAATTCCCCTAATATGAGCCGCAAATTTGAAGGAAACAAAGTGAACACCACAGGCCAAATAGGATGCTTTACTAAGTTATTGAAAAGTTCAAGTTCCAAGATTTTTTTAACAAATTCTATGAATATCCTTTAACCTAGAAAAGATTAACATTTGCCACATATACATCAGTTCAAAGAAGCGAAAATGGATGATTTGAACCTTGACCAAAACAACATAATGAAATTTCTATCGAAAGAAGGTAATAGCTCGAAATGGTGAGGTGATGATGACTCAAACAGGTGGAAAACCTCTGGAAACACGAGAGAACAAATCATTAACAACGTTGAAGATTTGCCGGATAGAAACTTCAATTATTGCTAAAGAAATAGGAATATCAGAAAACGTAATTATTTACAACAATTACTCTTCCATAGATGTCGATCGCATTACGACTTTAATCCCGATAGAAACTATCGCTTTGAAATTCGTAAAGTTCCCCTTTCACAGCACATCGAAAGGTGTTGATAAAGGTTCTGATGAACCAAGTTATGAACGAATGCTTCAGTTAGCGTAGCCCGCTTAAAAATCCTCTTGACAACCCGAAAGATAAACGGAAAATGGAAGAAAGCTCGGGAATATATAAAGTGCATGCAATGATTGTAATAAAGCCTACGTTGATCAAACGAAAAGAGCGATAGGCACCAGATTTAAGGAACATATCTGGTGTTTTCGTTTGGGTAGATTAGATTAGTCAAGTATAGTCCAACGCATAAACGAAACCGGGCTTAATATTAGATCAGAAAACTTGAAATTGATAAAGAATGTAACTTCGCCGCAAAAACAAGACGCGCACGAGACGGTTTATATAAAAAGGAACGAAAATCTAATGAACGGAGAGAATTTGCCATAGCCAGATCTATTCGATTAGGATAAACCTGGCGCATGTTCTATGTCTCGGGGTACAATAACGCGAGACCCTTCCGTCTATTTGTCCGTATCTCGTAATTTTTCGCACGTTTTAGTTTTAAGGCACGTTGGCGGTTAAAGTAGGTACTTTTAAATAATATTTTTCTCGAAAGTAGGCATAGAATAACCAGGTTAGTTTTAGAGAGTTCGCACATTATTCGGGCACTAGATGAGCATGTGAGTTTTCCGTATCCTCGAACCTGAAAATCCTGTGTGGTGTTGAGGTTGTCGATACTTTTATGTTTACCATAGTACACCGCAATCCTTGCTATCATTACCGATAGGAATCAAGCGTTTTCAAAAATTCCACACGAACATTTCGGAATGAGCAAAATGTTGGCGCGATGGATTTTCAGACCAGCCTCAGCTATACGCAAGAAAACACCGCAATTATACTCAAAAAACTCCGCTTCTGCACGACAACCGCAAAACTCAAAGTTTTGAGAACGCGTCACTCATTTATCGAATAAAGATTTGGAAAACGTTGCTAAGCTATAGTTTGCAGAATTGTCGAAACATTTCTTTTTGAAGGCATCGCGTTATTGGAAGAAGCGTATGTTAGTGTTCTTGATTTCAAACAAACAAAGGAATCTCGTAAAATCTAAACGACGATTGAAAATAAGTGCACTTTCGTTCTTTTAATTGTCCTATTGTTTCTACAATACAGTGTTCTAGCTACGTTGGGAGCCCTGCATAATCCACTTCCGATTAGAACATACCAAATCGAAATCCGTACCATTTTCAAGATCAAGAGACACCCGAAAAAGATAAGTTGCATAACATAGAAAATTCTAGATACGGAGCCAAAATTGAAGGTTAGCCAGTCGCTAGTATATAATTGCATTGAAATCTCAAATTATTACCTTATTGATAATTACAAAATTATGCAAGCGATCATTAGCCACAATCTATATATTGCTTGTATGTTGTATAATTACCAATTACATACTTGAAATTATTCATACGTATCTGCAACGTTACATAGACGCTTACCTTTGCATTTCACACTCTACACCTAGGTAAATAATATCCAAACGTATTAACATGTATTTGCATGTAGGTACATGTATATGTGGATAAATAACATTTAGAGGTTATAATATGGAAAAAATATTATGACTTGATTAAGTAATGTTTCGCGTTAAGCTTCGATTTCTTAAGAGCTGAATAGATACCGAGCGCAAATAAGTGGATAATTATTATCGCAAATTTAGAGGAAGGTGAGATTAATAAGTCATGCTAACTTGATTTACTTAGACCGGCAGATAATTTCGCAACGTTGTCGCAGAAAACTGACTCGATTGATAACCGTATGTATGCGTGGGTAGATAGCACGTGTACTTCCGTTAATTAATAATAATTAAATAAAATTCTTTGCTTGTTTTTATTAAAAGATATAAGTAAATTTATTGATATGGAATAGCCTTTGCGGAAACGGATGACGAAAGTAATGGTCAATTATAAATGCCAAAAATTTTTCAACTAGATCTCAAATAGTTTCCGATGCATTTGAAGTCAAAATTTGTGTAGTCGTGAATGATATCAAAAATACATATTAAATCAGCCCAAAGACTGCGGATGGACATCTCTTTTAGATGGTCCATCTTGCAAACTTTGGAAGTGCCAAAATAAAAATAAATAAATCCTTTTTACTCCTCACAAAAAATTATTTACTCTACAACTACTTTCAACTTTACGCCGTTACGGTATAATTCAACAATGTAACAGGGTCATTCCATGTCAAGTGAACTAAGTGTCCTCATTCGACAGTCTCCAATTTTAATAACGTATTTACAGGATGTACATACATATATGCAATTATAGCTTTCGATGTGGTATAATTGGGCCAAGTTTTTGCATGTCGTGCGACAGTAACGAATAAATCGTCAGATTCGTTTCCTTATTGCTCTTGGCCTGAGATGAGTAACACGCTGAAATTTGGTGATTCGAACTATTCGGATACAACAGCTACAAAGCTCGACACATCGTGGATTTATCATACTTCAGCGACTTATATCTGTTGATAGAATGACTTTTTGAACACGACTCTCCCCATTTGCAGCCTATCGGCATGTGCAAACTTTACAAAAAAATTAAAAAAAAATAAAACAATACGATTCATTGATAAAACGTAATGACTTATTCCTTAGACGCAGAGATAACAAGAAAATTTCAATATTTTGACCATTCAAATGATAAATTATTGTACATACTATGTACGTACTAGTACAGTGCAATGGAAGCATATCTTGCAATTCCTTCGTTATCAAAGACCTAACTTGCGACTGTTACTTTCAGGATACCCATGTTTCGTCATCTGTAACGATGTTGTATACCATATGAAACGATCCAGTGGACTATGCCACACGATTTTGTTTTTGTATCATTGTCAAATGGTTAACGGGCACAAAGCTTAAGAACTCGAAAGTTGCGGGAACAAAAGAACATGATTTTTCAGCAATCATTCGATTGATTGCCTAAAAACGTTCTTTATGGCTTATTATTTTAAAAGCAGCCAAGTATATTTGATGACTTGCACTAAAATTAAAGTAAGTCCAAACAGCTATGTTAAAATGTCAAGCAAAACTTGTTTTCAAAATACTACAGCCTGCTATATAGGTTCAGAGGAAAGAAAACAACTCTTGTAGTTCAAAATACATCATTTAAACAATAACAAAGGAATTGCTTCAATCAGAAAAATTCGTTGTATTACATACATAAACGTTCTTGGTGACCGTGTTGAAATAATAATTCCTTAAACGCAGCAAATGAAACCGTTCGCGCCAAATAACATGTCCCACACAGTATACCTCCCACAGACATTCATGTCACGAAAATAGACGCTAATTGGTAACGTTTTACATTGTCTCATGGTGCGTGAATATCTTAATGCATCTGAATATGGAACCTGTACGTACACATAACTTTTTCTATTCCAATTAGCAAATCGGTTGCGGTAACTATGTACGGTGTACAGGAGAAATTAGGGAGCCGAGCGTTTGTTATTTAATGGAAACGCGAATTGTAACATGAGTGCATTTGATTCGAAGTATGCACGGGAGTACGTGACTGTGGAAAGTTTCCAACAGCTCTGGTTGATTTTTAATTACATCCGTTTGACGTAGAGTGTGTAAAAAGTACAATGAAGCTTATTTGTATTCCTACATTTCCTTTTTTTTTTTGAAATAAGATACACATATAGAGGATACTAATAAATTAACCATTTTATGTTTATATTTACGTATTTCATGAAATATAGACAAACGTGTATCTAAATTTAGAGTTCGGTACGGCAATACGCCAGTACCTGAAGCCAAAGGATAATCGAAAGAGTAGACTGCGAAGTATGGATCGGCTCTAAAAAAAGGCGAAGACCGGCGTCAACCCAGTGATTGTATTCACACCCGCCTTGTCTCAAGTGATTTTCCTATTTTAAAGGATCATTTACTACATTCAAAGTGATCCACTAACAGTAGCACAACGCGTTTAAAATTTAATGAGCGGAAAGTAGTAAAGCGTAAGCAAGCGTTTAACTGGGGCAATATGCATTATTCCTTAGGCCAAACCGCCAAATGAGGTAACATGAAACTCTTCAAATGATTCGACGGATGAAGATCTTTGAAAAAGAAGAACTTGACAAGGAAACCGTAGCAAATGGCATTTAACAAATAAAACAAATTCAACTTAGAGAAGGTTTCCATATAAGAAACAAGGATTTGTAAGTATTCATTAGTATCATTAGTGAATGGAATAGTATAATATCGAAAATGAATCTTCTTAGTGAAAGGTCCCAAAGCTAAATTGCATATCCTTATGTATACATAATTGCTAGTTTTTTATTTGTTATGATGCTATTGCACGCATTTCTTATGCTTTACAATTTCGGCGACCTGACTTTTGTCTATTTTGATTCTTTGAACATTTTCCAAGCAAAATTTTCAGTTCTCTATTCGATTTAAAAATTTCGGGAATGCTAAGCTTTCATGCAACAAAAACACAAAAATGGTTCACCAGAGCTTAGGGCGACGCATTGAAAATTCACTCACGACTCAACCGGTCAATATTCAAATGGTTTCTTTTTTTCATTTTTCGTCCTAAAAGCAAGCAGATTTTTTAGCGCCATGCTTTTATTTCACCCTGTTTCCACAACTTTCACATACCAAATAACGTTTAAAGCAAATCGGGAGTTCTGCATAAATGCAAAGGAGAATGATATTCGATCTTGAGTGAAATACCGCGACTAGCGAAGAAGCTACAAATATAAAAATAGGAATATTCGGAACATTACAGGCTAACATTCTTTAACGTGTTATTATTATTATTTTTTTTTTCGTTCGGTTTTGAAGTACCTTGTCCACTTTTGGGACAATTAGCCTGTTGTTCGCGTTCGTGCAATAGATCAGGACGAATTTTACATAGAATTGTGGCTGTGCGCCTGTAAGAATGCACATATACACGTTAACGGCGCACTTAGTCGAATCGACGATCGATCTTGTCACTCTTACCAATTTTTCAGTTTCAAAACTGGTGACTTTTAGTTGTTTTTTTTGTGGCTTTTAATTCTACAAGAAGAGTAAAAGCCTTCATTATAAACGTGTTTCCCTAATATCGTCAGAATGTTGGTGATACTGACAGAATGTTGTATATAATATACTTATCGGATTATCAGGGTCGTCATGCCATATCCTTGGAGTGGTTTTACCCCGATTTGCCACATCTCGCCCGCGGTAGTCATTTCTGCTTCCTAAGTAGAAATCTCTATCAAATGAGGAGGCCACCACGTTCGTAAACGCCTACTTTAACAACAAGTACAAGATGGAACAAGGTGCCAATTACTAGTTGGACGGATTAAATAGATGGGAGAAAAATGTATAGACTTACAAGGAGACTATGTTGAGAAACAAACAAATAAAACTGAATTTGCCAAAAAAATACTGGTTCCTTAAGGCTACCGGGCAGCATCCAATCAAAGCAAAAAAGGTTATGAATATAATTTCAAATGATACGCCTTCAAGACATAGAGAAACGATTATTTCTATAAATCATAATAATCTCCAATTGTTCGACATGAATCATTTTCAATATCACTTAAAAAGCAATTCTAAACAATGTACGGCGCCAACGGTTCTTCGATATTTTAATCTGCTTTATGCGGCTAAATATGGAATCGAATCTCAGCTCTGTTACTACCGCACGATCGGTTACATGTACATGTATGCATATGGTGTGTCTTTCAAGGTTCACGAAATGTTTTGATGTCCGTATTATTGTCGCCTGCGATTGTGGGAGTTCAACGTCCGTTTTTTATATCTACCGAACGAGTTTGATGATCGAATTTGTAAAATCGTGTTGCCTTATAGTCCTTGATCTTTTTATTGTTATTCAAAAGTTGTGTAAGATATCGTCTGAAATTTATGCAACAGTTTCTAGATTCAAGGTATATATTAGGCAACACATTTTCTATTTTGCAGAGAGATGCAGAACGTAACTTATAAACATCTTCTGGGATCACAAAGAACTGATAATCATGCAACTTAAAGGATACAACTGAAAGAACTTGCTTGAAATTACAGAATCAGCGCCGTAACGGGTTGCTCGTCTTTACATGACGCATCAAATTTCATCAATTGGACATAATTAAGGTACATTGGATATATTTGTAGATTTCGTAATAGAGAATATTTGCAATTCCTGAAAGGCGGCAATAGCACTGCTCAGCTTAATGAAAAATTACCAGATCAGGACAAAATACATATTTCCCGTCAGAATAGCTTTTGTCTGTGGATTTCTCCCGTTTTTACAGAATTATCAGATGGACACTTAAAGACATTTAAAGATTTAAATAGGCTTGAAAGTGTCCTTTGCAAGATTAGCCCTCTATAATAACCAACGATACTATTTGAAGGCGAATATTCATTGTCTTGAAACATTTCGGAGCTGATTTTCTCGTAACAAGTGATACGTTATATCATTTAAGAATATTCCTTACGCATCTTTTATCGATGCAACACTTGCGACAAAGCTTTCCAAGTGAATCTCCAGTACTCGGACAATGCCGTCTTCTTGGAAGTAATTTTTCTTGCTGATCTTCCCGAACCTGTCTTTCTGCTAACAACTACGTTCGAGCCGACACGCTTGCAAATGTTGCAAATGGGATAGCCATGTTAGAGGATGCAATGAAGAAAGACTTAAGCAACCTTAAGATATTCAAACGAATAATTAGATTGACGTGGACCCAATTTTGACTAACAAAGAATTTACTCGACCTGGTCTCCACATGAATGCTCATGGCCTTAATAAGCTACTGTTGCATGATGCTAATTGCTTAGATGACCAGTTTTTTTTTTTTTTTCGCCAAAATTAAAGCAAGACGAAGCGGGTGCTGAATCAGATGTGGACTCATCAGTCATACGTCTTCCCAACATTTTTTATCAGATATTGGAACGAGCTGCACCCTTTGTTGTAAAAATCACGTGAACGGTGGAGACTTACAAATTTCACGTAATCCGCCACATTAAAAACTTTATTTCTATCGTTAGTAAATTTACAACTACATTATAAACCTACATTTCAAATACATCCTGTAGGTGTCTCCATCGACCGGCAACAAAGTTTCATACGAATACATCGTACGTAACAGTGGGATGAATGATTTCATTAAAAAATAACGTTAAACTAGATTCCATTTCTAATTCCGTTCATTTTGCGTAGGTTTCGCGTACAATGCACCGAGATACAGGAGATGATAGTGAGTAAATACGTCAAGAGAACAACCTGCAAACTTTCGATATCCAACCACGCTACTCGCAGCCTGTTGCCGCCCGTTCGGCGTACAAATTGGTCGACGTCTATTGTACGTCTAAAACGGGACGTGCTTTTTCCAATAAGACAATACGTTATTGTCGGGGGAGACCAGATCTCATGATCTGTGCGTAAATAACGAATGTCACGCGTGTCCTGGTCGATTTGGCGCGGTCTTCCTTTCACGGGGTGTTTATCTTGCGGGATCATATTGTCGCGAACGGTGGCGAGGGTTCGCGTAGTGCGTATGGGTGGGAATAGGAGGCATCTGATATTATTGACTTAGCAGGTTTTCCATATACGTTTGGCTATCCTCCTCTCCCTTCTTTCTAAGAAAATTGAATGGGATTTGGAGAATTCGTATAAAAATGTTGGGAAGAAAAACAGGAAATAATGTGCGATAAAAGATGCTAAGTCTTGCAGAAAGTGATGCCATAGCGTCGATTCTATCAAAGCGATAGAGCGATCAGTGATATTTAGGCACATCTAGTGAAATTCAAGTGATAGCTTAAGCACCGCGATTATAAAAATGAAATTTTCTCCGTTCTCCTTGAAAGAAACAAACAACGATATGTTTTGCTGTAAAACTGATAGAAATACATATTTTACCATTAAATAATACCAGAAGATTGTTCGTTGTTCTAGAATCTAGCATTCTCCACCTACATGTATCCAAAAAAAATGTTAAAGAAAAAAATTGAATGGTCAAACTTTTGAGAACTTACATAGTCTTGGGAAGAATGAAAAAACATTGCGATATCTAGCAATTTACCTCTACAGGCTCTAAGAATTCATGGCCGCAATGCTATGGAAGCGCTTTCTCGTACATATTTATCTTCTGGGTTGATAATAGCTTCCCGGGGCTTTGCCGCTACTTTACTTCCTTTGTTCTGTTTTCAACTCTCCCATATTCTTTTATTTCATTTTTTAACTTTGATATTTCCTCCATTTTGAATCCAGCTTTACGTCTTTTATCTATCCCATTTTTTTGTTGTTGTTTTGTTTACATGAATATTTAACCCATCCTCTTTCTAGCAAGCTTTCCAAAATTTAACTATTCACATTAGTTTGCCTAAAAGCTTTGCCGCTATCGCAAAAGGGGTACGGACGTTGATGAAGAAAATAAATTGAAGAGAGATAATTTCGACAGTTGTTTAAAGAAGGACGCACATTCTGCTGATTTGGTAATAAACCGAGATAAGTATCGTCAGAACGTAACGAAGCGTACAAAACTAGCTTAATTCTTATAAATTCTTAAATATCAAGGTGTCTCTAGCAATTTTCATACCTCAAGCCAGAGATCCTAGTTGTTAAACTCCTTCGATTACGACTCGTATAATATGCACGTACCCATCGACAAATACGCAAACCAAACCAAGAGCCTATACACACCGCAAAAGTTATACTCTTCTTCTCTTACATCATCATACGGTAAACCCGTTCTTCTGGCTCGTCGCCGTTTTTGCTGCATCGGAGTTTATGGTTCAACAAGTGTCCCCAATAAAACGGTCGCTTCCTTTGCTGTACGCTTCAAATCGAACGTAGAAACAAGACTTCAAATTGTCGCTCTAATAGGCAGATTGGTAGGTACTTGCAGATGCAGCCAGTGAAAGTTATGAATCAATTTTCGTAGAAGAGAAAATTGGACTGGGATAATAAAACGGATAGCCTACGCCTTTTAAAGTAAGAAAGAAGGTAGGTATACGTACTAAAGATGGGCTCGAAGTGAACGTGCTTTTGAGTTTTTGCTATTTATGGTTATAAACTTGAAAGTGCTATAATATGTCGGTAAATTGGCGTAATTCTTCACGGTTTCAATTAAGGAGTTTCACCGAAAAGGTTTCGAAACATTTTACTTTGAAAATTAGGATGTCGTTACAGTAGAAAAGAAGTTATAAATACAGAATTATTGATAATTGATTTTAGAAATATTGATGAGAAGAAAAAAATAGTCACTTCCAAAAGCAATACTCATAATGCACAGCAGTTGTAAAAAAAATCTAATAACACTATCTCCCTCAATAAAAATATATTTACCCGATTAAATAAATTATAAATTTTATCTAAATTAGTGCCTTGGAGAGAGTAGCAAATATAATATAAGACGACGTAACTTCTATAACGCGAACAAGCTTCAGTTAAAATATTCCGGCACAAGTAGCAAAGCGAGTAAGAATAGGCTTACTTTTATGCCTTGTGCTCTGCTTCCACTATTCATGCTGTTACTTGTTGGAAAGACCTAGGAGACCTTAGAGAACCTAGGGCAATTCAAAGTAGCCCACATATTTTTACGGTATGAGCCAAAATAATGGGTGGGTTACGATTTTTTTTGTACCTGAGGTTAAGAAAAATCGAAGGATTTCAATTTGCCTCCGAAAACATTGCTTATATTGGATAATGCCCTCGCACACACCCCGATATAGAAGAAAAACAATAAATGGAGTCGTGGAAAGAAAAATCGGTCAAGAAATGATGTACGGTGCAATGAAAGGAAAAAAAGCTTATAGTTGAAATGAAAAGACTCTATCAGACAACAATTACCCGATTTAAAGTCAAAAGAGGTGTAGAACAAGGAGTTTCCTTACCAATAGTACAGTTCAATGTAGTAATGGATTCGGTGATGAAAGCAAGAGAAATAAGAACGTATGGGCCGATACATGATCAACTAATGCGAGCGAGGAGATATGTATATGAATGACATTGAGAACAAAAAATATAAGCCCTAAAGATGCAAAAAGCAGCAATAGAAAAAGAATTACAGATAAATGAAGGACAGATAAAATATGTGGAGGAAGGACGGATCAAGAAGTAAAAAAAGATGAAAGATCAAAACATAATTTTTAAGAATTTGGCAACTTCATAAAAAGAAAGATTGGCCGTAAAAAGCTCGCCCATTAAATTCTCAGATTTATGAGAAAATTTGAAGTTAGCATTAAACATCTTTTTCTTCGAATTAAAATGCGTCCACTTTCTTGCAGAAAGATATTCAATCAAATGATGAAATCTGCCTATTTTTAACGAAGCATAATACTTTTCGTTACAGTGATCGTTTTATTGAATTTAACTGGTTGACACAATAATGATAGCAAGGACTGTGGCGTAATGGTAATCAACACCTCCGCACCGCACAAGTCTATTTATTATATAGCAATATATAACAATTGGTCCGGAACGGCCGTTTCGAGGACACGAATGGTCCTCATCATCAACCGGTGACCGAATGATGGTGACGATCGTTCGTCTATAACACTTGAAAGAATCATTGAGAGATTATCTTCCATAACCAAACGCTGTGAAATGAATGGATCGTTTTAGTTACAAAAATATATCAAGTTTCATAAATATTCAGTATTAACAACAACATTAATTGGTAAAACTCTCATGTGACTGATCAAGCAATCTTCAAAATAAAACAGCAACTGCAGATTTTAGGATACTAGTTCACAAAATGGAATAGTAGGGAAGACAGTGATATCCGTGGATTTCTCTATAAAAAACATAAGAAAAAATAAAAAAATACGAAACTTCACTTGCTCACAAAGAACTGTGAAATGCCTGTGAAATAATCCCCATATACATAAATATACACAACGTGAAAATTTTTATGAGTGTTTACAATTCGACTTGGGATTGTGGATCTTCCGGGAAAAATCCGCGATATGTTACCCTTTAAAGCTAATGTTTATGGTGTGACTAAGTTGATATATAATTTGTCAATTGTTTGCAAGATAATACGCATATGCGTTCTGATAACATCGGAGATTTCATAGAAATAGCATACAATGGATATTGTGGAATTTTTGTTGGTTACGACGTATACATGCGGTTTCAAGAAGTTTATTTTCAGATGAAGTCTGCAAATGTTTATTAGTATGAACTGGTTTCAGAAATTACAATTCTTCTTAAATTTGGAAAATAATCTTTCCACCTATTAACATGGCCATATATAGAAAACATTACTTCCGAGCGTAACTTTCCAACTCCGGAAAACGACTTATCATCAATCTGTTACGATTACTTCTGGGATCGCCAATAATCGTGTCGTTATCGTAGCTTCTGCAGACGTTTCGACTTCATCCCTAAAGAACATGTTCAGGGTTATTAGTGCATGCTGTCTGGGAACTATTTGTTTTCGAGGAATTTATCCGTATGAATTCCTTGTTACCGGTCAAAAAGAGGAAAACTTACGTGTTAACGTAGCAGGAAAAGTTACATGTTAAAGAATCGTTGCGGTTGCCAGAAGGTTCGATCAGTTGGGATTTCCAGGTATAGAAATCTTCAAACATACCAACAAGTTAAATCGCGACAATAGCCTACCCCTTACATCGCACCTGGAAATCCCATGGTTCCCAATGTTCATTAAGACGTAGCAAGTTCTACATAAACCTCACGAGAATAAATAGCCCCCAATTAGGAAGCATGTTCCATAAGATAACTAAGGTTTAATTATTTAAATTTTAATTATTTAATTTAGATGTAAAAAAAAGTAATTTTCACGGGTAAACTTCGTAGAGTCGTAGAGTTGTTAAATATTTACTTCTTTTCTGTAGAGGTCGATAAAGCTTAATTCTAGCAATGTCATTCATAGACCCAATGTAATTCTTCTCTAAAATGTTGGAAGATGTTGCAGCGATATAAAAAATAAATATTACATACATATTAGTTCAGTATAAAATATTTGTTTCGTAATTTTTGCTCAATTCGAAGGATGGCTTTTGATGATACCTTTTAAGGCCAACTTCTACAATGACACCTACAAAAAATCGAACGAATCTAACAGTTACTTATTATACAAGGGTAACGTCTTAAGTATTTACAAGCACTGGCAAAATTATCATTTATTATTGTTGAAGCACAAATCAACAGAATAGTTCGTTTGCAGCATTAAAAAAAAAATGGAAATTTCACGTAAAAGATTTCATTGGATGATTTCTTACGATTGAATTGTCGTGGATTTAAGCGCGAATACAGATCTGTGCTGTTCCGTCAGCAGATGTCTTAGTAATATGCTGACATGTTTTTTCTATATGTTGTTTTCTGTTTCTCTTATTATTATTATTATTATTATTATCGTTAAGCAATTAATAACATATTGAAAGGTACCACACTCAGAATTTTAGCTTAAGTTTTTGTTGTAATGTTGCTTACTGGCGCAGGGTTGGGTAAAGCAGTTAACGTATTTTATGCTTTAAGCCGCGCTTCTTTGTTTTTTTTTCCTTTTATATATGTATATTCGTGTCCCGGAAACGGTCATCCCGGATTAATTATTATTAATTATTAATTACACCTGCGTGGTGCGAAGGTTGCCGATACCTATGTGTTGCTTACAATAATTATTATAGAGTTCTAACACAACAACAACGCCTCCTCAAATCGCGCTTCGTTTGATAATGAAGCACCATCAGAAAACATTGCTTACATCTGGTTTGCGAAACTTCGTCGTGGTCAGTGATAAAATCGATGCGGCGCACTGAGGATCGATATGTAACTTACGTACATACGTGCGAATTTGCATGAACATTTAGGTATTCCCGGTAAATTCCGTATAACTTGATCCGAACACAAAAACAGATTCGTGTCGATCAGCGGAAATGCTCAAGAAATTCGACAGAGGAGCTTCAAAGACATCATAGCAGGTGACGAAATTTTGGACATGACATATTCATACGAACCGGGGTAACCGTTTAAGTGTTCCGATGAGATGAAGATGAACGCTCTAGGAGAATGAGTATTGTCTCTTTCGCTGCGTTGAATATATGGCAAGCATTACTGTGGACGATTGAAGAACAATTAACGTTGAATAACACGCAACAAATTTGTTTGTCGAAAGTCTTCGATCAAAGCAGGAAAAACAATCTACAAAGTCGGATCGTCGCAGAGGAAAAACATCGAATTAATGTCTCAATATTTATATTCTCTAGATTTGTCGCCTTACAACTTCTTTTTGTTCCCGAATGTAAAAAAAAAAATCGTGACCGACGATTTTTATCACCCCAAGTGAGGAAGAAACTATTGCAGCTTCCGTTTTGGTGGTATTGAGCATACCACCGTTACAGTGGCGAATATTTTGAAAACCAGTAAAACGATTTGTACCAAGAAAATTGCCATTTTTTCATTGTTTTTGAAAGGAAGAAAGGAGGAAGATGTCTCTCGTAGATCAAAAAGGCTTTTAGGTCAATGGAACATAATATTTTAAACATTCACGTGTTCATTTACACGTTAACACCGTTTCAAATGAACGTTCATGTCCAATTTTTTCCGTACAAGTTTAACACAAGCTATCCGCTGTGTCTGTATTCCATCCTGCATGCGCAGCTAGTACGTAATAGTAGGCTATGTCTGCACGACAACTACGTCGTGTTACCTGTTTTGTTTGCCGCAATGTAGTTCACAGCATTCTTAGATTCATTATGCAGGTTATTTCTCTAACAACAGCTGTAGATACATATGCGACTACGTATCTAGATACTAGCCGGTACAACTTCCACGGACCAGTCGTATTTTTCTTTCGAAAACCGGTAGAGGATTCAGTTCGCGAAACCCGTTAATTCAGGAAATTCAAAAATTATTGTTCGTAATACTGCGAATGCGGCTATCATTGTTGTTGTTGTTGTTATTGTTGATAGAAACGAGTTTGCGAGGGGAAAAAATAATAAAATAAAAACACGAGTTCTGCATTAATGATTACGAAACCGCGATCGTTACAATGGATCAAGGACAATTATAACTGTTTTCATTTTAGAAATTGAATAGTCATTCTTTTGGCGGTTTTCACGATAAAAAATATGGCGGGAATTTCAATGTATTTTTTTTCATTATACCGCTTTTCATCACATATGCCTTGATAAGGTGTTTCACCATTTGTAAAATAATTACAGAAGTATTTAGCTCTAATTTCCGCCTATCAGGAACAGTCAGGAGTAGTTACAAAATTCTTAACAAAACAAGGAAGTTCTCCCATAATTATCCGTGAAGGAACACTAGCTCTAAACGAAGATGATTGTCCTTTAAAGTAGATTATTTGCGAATGTTCAAAATTGTTTAAAAAGATTGCCGAGAATCACTGGATGATGATGATGGTGCTTGAAAAAATCAAATGTTTGGTGCTGCGAGGATGCAAGATTAAAAAAGCGACAATTAGCAGCTTTATTTTGAGTTTCAGAACTACAGTTTTCAGAATTCTAAACGAATGCCTTGAAATAACGAACATTTTCGCCATTCTAAACGCGCGTCCGGACAACGACGTGTTGACAATTTATGGCGTTTCGTGGAGATGAACCGGATTTAATTATCCAACAACTTACCACCAGAGATGCAACCTGGGTTCATCAGTGCGCCTCTCCAAGAACTCACAAGTGCCATTACTTTTTTTTTTTTGATTTACCAAGGAATGTTAATGATTTACTATCTAAATATGGGCAGTACGATATTAAGCAAGCTTAATGCCTCGCTTTTGAGATTCTACTCGCACTGAAGGGAAGAGGCGCAGAAATCCAGTTGCCCCACGAATGTATCAATGTATCAAACGAAGACTTTGAAAAGCTGCTGTTGCTGAATACGATATAAATTTTCCAGATCCCAGCTCCTTGGAACTATGTTTCGTTGCTAAATCTCAAAAACACACCAAGAGAAGCAAAATTTATGGACGACGGCGAGGACGAGAGGCTGTTGAAGCTAAAGCAATTTTTTTACGATGGATTAGAAGTGTTACTGAGACGATGTAATACTTGTACGTAGAAGCAAGAGATCTATGTTCAAAGATGCATGTCTTAGTTAGATATAGATGGACTTATATTTATTAATAAAATACTGAATTGTGACGTCCATTGAAACATAAAAAAGCTCCTCGTTCCGCTTATATCTGAAAAAATTGAAAACCAGCGCGATGAGGAAGGTAATTAAATGTCCGACGAACTGAAATTTTTCTTTCAGTAGCACGGTACTCCGCTGCGTTCGTAGCTGCCTTCACCAGAGATTTGCAAATCACTGGATTAGCCAGTCCAGTATGCAAAAGAGAAGGTACAGACGATTGCGGAAATGTCAGAAGAATAACATTAACAACAACGGGACTCGAACTATTTGAAAAGATCTAGAAAAGATTTAAAAAGACTTTCGTAGTTACGAATATTTAAGAAATATCGTCGACAGTAGAAGAAATAAACAACAGGATATATTAACGCCTTACGCGGAAAATCTTTGAAACATGAGGAAATCACCGGAAAGACAAAGATTTAGAGCTATACTTTGCATGGAGGAGAAAACTAAATCTTAACGGAAATATAGACATACAGGATGTAAGCTAAGGAAATGAAATACTTGAAGTGATAGGAGCGAAAAGAATAGGCAGAGAAAAATTGAAAGTGAAGCCATTGAAAAACAAGGAATTGAATTGCTTTGGTGATTTAATAAGAATGTTAAATGATGCGGGTAAAGAAAATATAAAGAGCAAAGCTAGCGGGAAGGAATACGCATGGAAAAATCTAGAATAGCTCACTACTTGGAAATCAACTATAACAATACAACGAGAGAAATTCGTAAGCTCGATACCTTAGGCGTTGTGATACAGAAGATATAGATTACGATTGTTTTAATCTCACAACGGATACGACAAGGATTTGAAAACCAGTCCTTGCTAGTATTGTTTTTCCGGTTTTATTCGTTTATTATGGTCGTAACGGCAAATAACACGAAAGTATCGCCACGCTTCGCACCACACATGTTTAATTAATTAATCCGGAACGGCTGTTTCTAGGATCGATCCCCATTGGCAAAGTGTGCCGATACCTTTGTGTTCTTCACCATATTACCTCGCGGTCCTTCCAATCATTTTATCGATTATAATGAGACACTACAAAGACTTATTGTCGTAGTGTAGATCAAACTTTTAAATGTCTTAAATTAAATATTTTTTAATAATTTGTTGTCAATGTACAATATCGCCCTAAAGAAACGTACCAAGTAGTCTATTTATTCATTTACTCAGTAAAAGCACAAATGTTCAATGACTTTGCAATGCAAGATTTCTTTCTCGTTATTTACGGCGTGATCCGCGACATTATTTACATTTTCAGCCGTGAATTTTATCACTGTATATTCATTAGACCACTTCTCTCTGTTAGCTTTAAAAAGAGAAAATTAGAGCAAAGCAATAAATACGTATATCTAAATTTCGTTGCATTATTCTCGAAAGAATCAATGGAGCAATTTGACGATATCGCTTTGTTTTTTTGCATATAAACAGTAATTGTAAGCTTTAAATGGGGCTTTTAATGTAATTATCGTAAAGCAAAGGATATCTCCCTTACAATAAAAAATTTTTATATACTTCAAGTGGATCGTTTTCCAACAACGCCCTGTATAATTAAAACATTTCACTACTGTAGAATATTCTACAACCTTTTTGTAAGCCCATTCAAATCTCAATTGACACCGTTTTAGCACAGAAATATAATAATAAAGATTTACGAAGCTAAATATATTAAGTCACACGATCGAATATATAATTTTTCCTTTTTTAATGTAAATAGTTCAAAGCAATTAACATTCTTATGGGACACTTACATTGAGGCAAGGTTGTTGGTCTGCAGTTAGTGGCATGTGCTGTTACGTTAACTGATTTACTCCTTACATATGTGCCGTATCCACATCCAAAGCTCTGAATTGGTCTTGTCGGAATGGATTGTGTGGTATCACGTACTATTTCAGACTTTACGTAGAATGGTTTGCTTTCGGCTAGCAGTTCAACGGCAGACTTGCGTTTTGAACGCATACTCTGCGATTTCGTTAGTGTCGGATACATCATCGTGGCCATCGTAAAAAGGGCAGTGGTGTATGCTTATTAGGATATCTTCTTCTCTTCTGGCGGTGTACCGTTTTCGTTCGACTGATGCACCGTTTCATCGTTTCTCGCATTCACACATCTTCCAGACATCGCCTGAAAGTAGAAACGACACAGACGTTAACGTTTTCCGCCAACTTTCATACAGGATTTTGCGTTTTCTTTTTTGCGAACGACCGTGTACGCTTCAAAACAAACTGACGTTCGATCGACAAACACAAACAATACGAGGAAGCTGTGGTTCGATCGTGGGAGGCGGGCGACTTACATTATTTTGTAAAATTGCTAATAATTTTCGGTTTTGTGCAGGATTATTGTTACGCGTTGACGAATTTTTGATTATCACATATTACGTTTTCGCATATCTGCCCGCTGCTAATTCAGTTTTCGTACTACTGACCGATTGCCAGCAGCCATTTCTCAGCTGTGTTTGACTTGACTCGACTTTACTGATTGCGTGTCGCGCATGCGTCATTAAATCGGCGCGTGGGAGGTGGCCCGTTTAATATGTTCCGTTTACGATAGATGTCAGCAGATAACGAATCGTAAAAATTTATTAACCTGACATACAACGCTTATGTGAGTGTAATATGAACTACGGAGAGAAGTAAGATAATGCCTTAATTATTTAAATTGAAACTGTTATTTTGTTAAAACGTACATATAAATACATTACATAGAACTATGTACTACAAAATTTTTACTGTTATGTACTTTAAAACTGTTCTATATACTGGGTGATTCATTTGCTTGGGTTTGGAAGACTATGCCTGTGCGAATAAAATTTCATGTTCCAAAACAATTTTTTTGTTGATCTGATTGAGAGCATTATTTAAAATTGTACTAATGATACTCGACATATGTATGGATGAAATCTGTAAGCTAATTTTAATGACCTCGAAATGTTACTTTGTTTTGAAAAATTAGGCTGATGGGAAACGATCGAATTTATGCCATGTCTACGATTATGGTATTTCTACCCAAGAAAGAATTCACTAAAGCCCACTGTATGTACTTCACTGTAACTTCACGTGTAGTTGTGAAGAAGTGCGACGTGAGTGAGGGAGAAATTGCAAGGGACTAAATAGTATTAAGCCTAACACTGTTAATTTGGGTAGTCTAAGTATTAAGCCTTGCCTTGCGATCTTGGAACCTCTTAGTCACTTGATAAATGTCCGTTTACGGAAGTCACCTTGCCCGATAAGCGAAAGCTCTCCAAGGTCGCGCCATTCCCAAAAAGGACTTCGGCGATACAATTCCAAAATCTGAAAGCTATTAGCATACTGGCATGTTTATCAAAAATCTTAGAGAAAGTTATTGCTTTTTAAGTCAGCGTGTATTCCAGGGTAAATAAGATATTACCCGACATACAATCATGTAACCGCATTGCTTCACATATCCGGTGATATTATACGACATTAAATCACAGTAAAAGTTACTAACAGCCACTACGGCATTACAAAACTAAGAGCAGCGTTATAGTAATTGACCCTAGCACTTTCGCGTGAGGATTACTGCGACGTCGTATTTGTACGTAATATCACGCCGTTGTTGGCGGTTGATTTAGAACGCTTATTTGAGATAAGTCTATAATATAGGAAAGATCACCATATATCTATAGCACAGCGTTGGTCTGGCTGTCTAAATTGCATGAGGCATTGTTGTTCTGCAAGATCTTTTTGAAAAAGACAACCACCGTATTTATATAACAAGATTACCTACAGAACCAATGTTCACAATATTTAAGTACGATATATACACCCCATTTGCATAAAGAAATTCAAATTGGAGCTTCGCAAAAGGTGTCTCTCATATAACATATAAAAACCAGTTTCATGTAATATCTATTGTTTATGTAGACTTACAATTATAATCAGTACATTCATATATAAAGCTTAAATTAAGTATCTATAAATAAAATTTAGAACGTATGAAGTGTATCAGATACTACAGCTTCATTCATTCAGTGAACGATTAATAAACTATCTTCCATATAGATGGTTTCGAACAATTCTCACTACCGTCATAGCACAGCCTGTTAAAAGTAGATTCCGCGGGGAAACCTATAATCTCTCGCTCCTCTTGTATTCTGAACGAATAAGTACTTTCATAAGTTCCTATAAAATATCTTGCATACGAGCATATAATTTGCTCTATAATAGCTACTCCACCATCCTTAAATTTATCTTTCACCCAACTTTCTGGATTATATACAACGAGTGAGTATTTTGGTTCCAAGAGAGATCTAATTTCATTAATTTCTGAAATTGAGAAAGAAAGTATGAAAACAGAACTTAAGGCATTTATTTTAAGAGGTTGTAGAATTCGTATAAAAATAGAAAACGTACAAAAAAACGTTGTCCCAGCTTAAATTTGGAGATTTTAATTTTACACCCAACCGATTAAAAAAAGAACATTCAGCGTTACGTTGCCTACAAATTAATGGACTGGAATTGTTATTAACTACAGTGTTCGTTGTTTTAGATATGTATGTAAAATCCGTCAAGTATTTTTTCACTAATCAAATGTGCTTCATTCGTTTTACTTGCATGCTCCTATCACCATTATGTTCACGACCAAGTTCTCTAGTTCCAATGTTCGACATGCATTTTCTGTCGCATTTATTGCGTTATTCAGTCTAAACTTTAGAAAGAACGCACAATTCCGCCAATCCTTTATTGAGGCGCATAGTCAGAGAGCCCCAAGACGTAGGGCGATTCACTTAAGTGATAAAATCCAAACAGTAAGCAATTAATGAAAAAAGCACTTAGAGACTTTGGCCCAGCCTCGGCAAGAGACAGCACGCAAACAGAGCATCATGGCTGTGTCGAGTAAGATTAAATGCATCAAATGAATGGTAACAATTTTCAAAGATCTTTACAATGATGTGATGAAATGAACATCAGAAGATCACAATCATCAGAAGATGAATTCTACATCCTCTTGAAATAAATATCTCAACTTTGAGAACAACCTGTATATACATTTTTTCATATTACCATTCTTTGGAGCATCTGTTGCCACGAAAACTAGATTCAATTCAAGTTCTTCCAGCTTGTTTCTAATCTGTTTTACGGCATTCTTAATCGAAGGTATTTCTTTTGAACGACTCTGAACAAAATCAGCTCGTCGTAAATGAACTGCAACATATGGACCTCCAATAGCATTTCTCCTGGACTAAAATAAGTGTTACTATTGTATTACTTAAAAACGCAGCGCCTAAAAACATACAATTTCTTTTATCCAGTTATTAGGCAACAGTGTTTTATCTTTCTCATCATTCGCGTTGAGTTGACTCTCTCTAAAATCTCTGGCGATTCGATGTAACTCTTTATTAAATCGCATACTTCGACGACACTTCCAATATAATGCATCTCCGAACATATCATGCAAAGCAACTTCAGCATGATCAAATAGAAACGATCTAAAATGTAAACAATAATATCATACGGTTGTTATTTTTGGATAAGTTGTACTTAGCTGTCGAACTCTTAAGTATACTTGTTAATTGTGAAGTATGTCCATGAAATGATAGGCACTTCACATTATTACAAGTAATATTTTTGTAATAGAAATAATTTGTTCGAATAGGATCATTGCAGTCTTCGATAGACATCTTTTCTTCAAATTTCCCGGACTCAAACATATCTTGGTAATGCTGAAGTATATAAGTTTCATCAATTTCAATTCTCTTGTATGTAACGCTATATTCTACAAACAAAAACAAAATATAAGTGAAATACTACTTTGACCAAAGGGAACCTTTGAAAAATTGATGCATCTCCATCACAGGAGCGAATTTTTTCATACTTTGTATATCAAAATACAAAGCCCATGGTATATATTCAGGATTCTCGCTGTATTTCCAGTGATACAAGCGAGACCACGGTGGCAAGATTAGCTTAAATTTGGTTAAATTCGCGTCCTCTTTACTTGTTTGTAATTTATGTATCCATATTGCATACCTCATATAAACATCTCTTCGTAAATTAAAGCCTTCTGGTGGGTTAACGTCGTAAAATATGTAACTGGAATTTAAGGACGATAAATTTAAACTTTAATTAATGTTGGGTGTATCATTACCGGTTAGTGTTCGATGTTTTTGAGCATGTTTTGTCCGATAAATCACAAAAACCTTCGTCTTTCATGCAGTTTACGTGCTGAGTGAGAATTAAAACAATAATGCTTGCGTACGAGAGCATATGTCTTACGTATTTCTTGAAAATTGAGGGAAGAATTGTGTTTATTTTGAATTTAGTAACCATTATTCTTGTTTATTCTAACCTACACTCTAGCAAGTGACAATATTGACCAGCGTGCCAACCACAGGAACTGAATATATTTGGTTAATTTATTTTGTATATAATGTTCACCTTATCTGCATCCCGCATACATAATTTGTAGTGCGATAATGTATATTGCACTTGTAAATAGCGCTGTGCCTTACTTGTAGAATTTGATCAAGTCCTATAGGGATTGTATCTACAATACGTCTATACATCTATAATACAACAAATTTATCTAATTTGAAAAAATATATAAAACTCCTTTAATTCAAAAGTATATGCGCTTAAGTTAGTTACATTTCGAGAATCTATAAAAAATGTAGAAGTTACGGGGGGTAGAGAGCGCCATCTTCAAATGTAGTTCGAATTTTTACTAGTAGCGGGCCATCCGAAATATTTCCCCACGATTTCCTGATCTCCTGATAACATATTCGTTCGTGGTTATATTTAAATGTCGGATACTTAAGTAAATGAAAAACGATATTTTGCCGTTTCATTTTTTTTTATTCATTGATAATGGCGCCATCTGTTAGAAGTATGCAAAATCACGATATTGGTTGAAATTTCGCAAGAGGGCGCTGTCTTCAATTTTAGTTCGAATTCTTACTAGTAGACCGCCATGTGTAATATTTCCCCATGTTTTCCTGCTCTCCTGATAACATATTCGTTCGTGGTTATATTTAAATGTCGGATTCTTAAGTAAATGAAAAACGTCATTTTGCCGTTTTTTTTTTATTCCTTCATAATGGCGCCATCTGTTAAAAGCATGCAAAATCACGACGTTAGTCGGAATTTCAGAAGAGGGCGCCGTCTTCAATTGTAATTTGAATTTTTCTTCTTAAGTAAATGAAAAACGATATTTTGCCGTGTTTAATTTGTAATTTTGTAATTTAAATTTGTAACTTATTTGCATTCAGATATTAACTTCAGATACCATAAAAAAAGGTGAAGGTTCGGAGTAGATGACAGTTTAGTGTTGCTACGTTTAGGGCAGTTTTGGTTGGAATGCCGCCGGTTTCGCTGATGAAGCTGAGATATTTATCTTCTATTTTTCTTAGAATCCTCAGGCGGAACTTGCCAACCATGTGAATAATGCTGGGGAGTACACTTGCAAATTTGTTGGTTCAGCGTTGGATAATCTATTGGACTGGTCACGTTTGCAACCAAACACATACACTTCATACCAGTCGATAATTACCAATTGCTTCGAGGCAACTTTCTTCGTAGATCGATAAAACAAGAGATGATTATTTTGATTTTTTATTTTCGATAACGTACATGAGAGGTTTGGATGGGTATATTCTTGTTATTTATAGTAAATGATTTGAAACGTAATCATATTTAACAAATTTTTTAATTTAACAGTATGTTGCTCAACATCATCAACATTGACCGATTAAAAAAAGAACATTCAGTGTTACGTTGCCTACAAATTAATGGACTGGAATTGTTATTAACTACAGTGTTCGTGGTTTTAGATATGTATGTAAACTCCGTCAAGTATTTTTTCACTAATCAAATGTGCTTCATTCATTTTACTTGCATGCTCCTATCACCATTATGTTCACGACCTAGTTCTCTAGTTCCAATGTTCGACATGCATTTTCCGTCGCATTTATTGGGTTATTCATTCTAAACTTTAGAAAGAACGCACAATTCCGCCAATCCTTTATCGAGGCGCATAGTCAGACAGCCCCAAGACGTAGGACGATTCACTTGAGTGATAAAATCCAAATTTTCGGTGTTAACCACATGGTGTATTTGTTGGACTTTTGACCAACCTCGTGCACCAGTTGCCACTTCTGGGTAGCTTTTCCGTTGACAATTTAATTTCCTGCAAAAAGGTTTTAAAGGTTTAAGGTCATCCTTGGGTGGTTTTCAACAATTAATGAAAGATATCGTATACCTTTATACGTGAATCCGGTTAAATTTGGTAAAATCATCTGAGGTTCTATCTTATATTCGCCAGTGCCGTTCACTTGAAGGCATGTATTGGCATTCACCTCCGTTTCCGTCGTAACAGGGGCTGTCTTTAAACTTGTACCATACAAACCATAAGGAGACAGCTGATATGTTTTTACCATACCACCATAGTAGCCTATTCGTGATCGACCAGAGGCTCCGTCGTACCTTGGGTATAAGATGACCCGCCGTCCCCACCGGCACGAAGACGTTACAACGCGCTCATCCGAGCATTTTATAGCAGGCGTCGCTTTGGTTAATATCCGTATTACTTCTGTCGTCGGTTAATATTAGAACTTTATAATTGATTTTAGCACCCGACGTGTTAGATGACAACAGCATTGCCAATTTGTTGATGTGACTCGAATGGGCGATGAAGATTATCCTTCTCGGGATTGCAGTATGGGAATCTGATGCAAAGAAAAAACATATTTCAACGTCTTGTACGATTTGTGGGACAAGATTGCCCTGCCTCAAAGACAAGTTGGGGCAAGAAGGGTTAAAAGTGTCCCACCGACAAATTTACTATAATTGAATTGGGTTTTCTGTGCTATTTAAACGTTTTTAAACGTCTTATTTCTGCGAATAAAAGCCAAATCACCTTTCAAAACACAATGTTTACCAATTTCTGCTTTCTTGACTCTAAACATTCGTCTGCTCTATCGAAGAACGTAATCAAAGGTTGAAGGTACCCGCTCAACTCGCGACTGCATTCTCTCTCCAGGCTTTGTTCCACTTTCTTGTGGTCCTCTCGAATGGTATCCATCCTTCTTACATGATCGGATTCCCTGAAGCTGCGGGACATCATTCCTACCATGGAAAGCCGTTCAACGCGCAGTAAGCTAAGAATCTATTTGAAATAGAAAGCGTATTTACATCAGATAACTCGGATTTTATTTTTTTAACACTTACCATGCCGTAGGTCAATCGGAATTGACTTTTTAACTGGTTGGGCTTTCCAATCATCATATCTTTAATTTCCAGCGAGGAAGGTATCTTCCCTTTGCATAGAATAATTACAGTGCCTTCTTTATCTGAACCTCTACGCCCTGCACGACCGAAAATTTGAAGGTGTTCAGCTGGTAGAAGGTTTCTAGTCTCCTTTCCATCATGTTTAGTGATCGAATCAAATATAACAGTTCTGGCAGGCATATTGATGTCCATTGCGAAAGTTTCCGTAGCAAAAAGTAGCTGAAATAAAGCAATGTATATAATAGAACCGATACAGCTTCCCGTATCCTAACCTTTACTAAGCCGCTTTGAAAGAGGATATCTACCATTTCTTTGATTATAAGAAGTACGCCGGTATGATGCACGCCGATCCCCCTTTTTAGAATCTCTTGCATCATCAAGATTTGGGGAATCTGCCTATCGGGTTCTTTCAGACTCTTAATGCAATCCTCGAAGAAACTGTGAATCTTCGATTTCTCCTTCGACATCGTTAGATCTAAGTTACCCAAGTTTCTAGCGTTTGAGTCGCATTCAGCGTGGGAAAAGGTGAAAGCTACTACCGGGAGATGATTCCTTGCGCTTGCGAGAAGCCAACCTTGGCAGTAACATAATGCAGTCATAGTATCGAATACGAACCATATTAGTGGACACGTATAAAAGTGGCACTTCGGTACAGCCCCAGAGCAACTCATTTGCATGTAGCAATGAACCAACACGGTGCAAATAAAAAAGGAGACGGGATGAGACACGGACATAACCCACGAGAATTCTCTCCTATCCATTTCTACTTCAAATGGTCAACGCCGGGCGGCTACCACTTAATCTACATCATCTTTATCGGCTTAAGGCATATTCGATGGCACAACTCCGGAGCAACTGCAATGCAGCCTAAAGATACTCGACGAAAATTTTATTTCCGTTTGAAATTGTCCACATTTCCCTTTAAGCAAACTATGTTATGGTTACTGGAACTACCAACTTAAAATTATCCGCGAAATTTAAAAAGTTCTATGCGGAAGGATTATTCGATATGAAACGAAAATATATTTAGTTAATTTATTTTGTATATAATGATCACCTTATCTGCATCCCGCATACATAATTTGTAGTGCGATAATGTATATTGCACTTGTAAATAGCGCTGTGCCTTACTTGTAGAATTTGATCAAGTCGTATAAGGATTGCATCTACAATACGTCTATACATCTATAATACAACAAATTTATCTAATTTGAAAAAATATATAAAATTTCTTTAATTCAAAAAATCTGTAAAAAATGTAGAAGTTTCGGGGTCACATACTATAATTTAGAAGAAATCACCATATCAGACTAAATTCCGGCAGGGAGCGCCATCTTCAAATGTAGTTCGAACCTTTACTAGGAGCGGGTCATCCGAAATATTTCCCCACGATTTCCTGATCTCCTGATAACATATTCGTTCGTGGTTATATTTAAATGTCGGATTCTTAAGTAAATGAAAAACGATATTTTGCCGTTCCTTTTTTTTTATTCATTGATGATGGCGCCATCTGTTAGAAGCATGCAAAATCACAATATTGGTTGAAATTTCGCAAGAGGGCGCTGTCTTCAATTTTAGTTCGAATTCTTACTAGTAGACCGCCATGTGTAATATTTCCCCATGATTTCCTGATCTCCTGATAACATATTCGTTCGTGGTTATATTTAAATGTCGGATTCTTAAGGAAATGAAAAACGTCATTTTGCTGTTTTTTTTTAATTCCTTCATAATGGCGCCATCTGTTAAAAGCATGCAAAATCACGACGTTAGTCGAAATTTCAGAAGAGGGCGCCGTCTTCAATTGTAATTTGAAGTTTTCTTCTTAAGCAAATGAAAAACGATATTTTGCCGCGTTTAATTTGCAATTTTGTAATTTAAATTTGTAACTTATTTGCATTCAGATATTAACTTCAGATACCATAAAAAAAGGTGAAGGTTCGGAGTAGATGAGAGTTTAGTGTTGCTACGTTTGGGGCACTTTTGGTTGGAATGCCGCCGGTTTCGCTGATGAAGCTGAGATATTTATCTTTTATTTTTCTTAGAATCATCAGGCGGAACTTGCCAACCATGTGAATGATGCTGGGGAGTACACTTGCAAATTTATTGGTTCAGCGTTGGATGATCTATTGGACTGGTCACGTTTGCAACCAAACACATACAATTCATACCAGTCGATAATTACCAATTGCTTCGAGGCAACTCTCTTTGTAGATCGATAAAACAAGAGATGATTATTTTGATTTTTTATTTTCGATAACATACATGAGAGGTTTGGATGGGTATATTCTTGTTATTTATAGTAAATGATTTGAAATACAATCATATTTAACAAATTTTTTAATTTAACGGTATGTTGCTCAACATCATCAACATTGACCGATTAAAAAAAGAACATTCAGTGTTACGTTGCCTACAAATTAATGGACTGGAATTGTTATTAACTACAGTGTTCGTGGTTTTAGATATGTATGTAAAATCTGTCAAGTATTTTTTCACTAATGAAATGTGCTTCATTCATTTTACTTGCATGCTCCTATCACCATTATGTTCACGACCTAGTTCTCTAGTTCCAATGTTCGACATGCATTTTCTGTCGCATTTATTGCGTTATTCATCCAAAACTTTGGAAAGAATACATTCTACAAACAAAAACAAAATATATGTGAAATACTACTTTGACTGAAGCGAACTTTCGAAAAATTGATGCATCTCCATCACGGGAGCGAATTTTTTCATATTGTGTATATCAAAATACAAAGCCCATGGTATATATTCAGGTTTCTCGTTGTATTTCCATCTTGCCCAATTAAGAGATTATTAATTAAGAGAATTATGAAACTCGCATAGCTATTCATTGATTTGATTCATTGATCATTTGATAAGGCCCACCGTCACTTATTAGGTGCTGCAAATAAACAGAATTTCCGTTAGTAGGCAGCAGAAAATCTTCAGGAGCTCCACCAGCGACCACTTCATAGCCCTCGTATGGTAGCTTGGTGCGCCGTTGCTGAATTTGGCGTGGGGGTCCGTGTTTTTCCAAGATGACCTAATCGCTACTGCCGCATGGTAGAAACCTTCCTCCGACTTAAGTTTAATCAGTTTGTTGGAGCCACAGCAGCCCACACCACTTGGTATTCTCTAAAAATGTTCTCTTTGACATCGCCTGGCATCTAGGCGTCACCCGATTTATCATCTTTGCAATAACGTAAAATATGTAAATACAGACTCGTCCTAAGATTAAATCTTTTATTTCTATTTAAATTTAAAGGAAACGTGTTTAGAAAATACAATATCTACAAGTTGAATACCACAATCTTGTAAAAAAAGAATTATTACATGGTAACATAAGTTGGTGTCGTCATGACACCGCAATTATTATTTTTGGCAGACATCAAAACGTATCCATCATTACCCCAATAATTGGACCAACTGTTTTTGATCAACCAATAGTCCCATAACCAACCGCTAAAACGGCATGATCTAGATTTTCCTCTTTGTTACCACTGAAAATAAATTTATTTATTTTACAGTAAATAAAAGAGATTGTTTTTACCATTTTTCATCATAATAGATGCCGTTCGAGTAGAAACTGAATGTCTTATGGCTAGCATCAATTGCAACGCTAATTGGACCGTGCTTAAAAATCGCTAGTCTTAGTGCTTGTTCGTCACCAGGTGTGACATTAACGTAGCCAGTGATTGTTGCTGTTAAAGTCGCGTTGTTCGCATGACAATATCCATCCTATGAAGAAAACAATCTTTTACGGGTGTTAATCGATTTAAGATTTATGTCCATTACTTGTCCTAGATAAGGTCCATATTGGTCTTCTGTCAGTATACCGCCATGCTTCAACATCCACTGATAAGCCCTAAAATCTTCACCACCATCGCAACCGTTGTTGTCAAATCTATAAGACAAAATAACCATCATTTTAATAACCATTTCCATTCATACAAGGTGCTTCGTTAAAATCTTTATGATCTCACTACATGATACATTACCCCCACGAACAGTCAATCAAAGCTTGCTGCGAGAATCTCAATAATTGTCTGGTTTTCAAGAAATACACCCCTTCGATGGTTACTCCAGTTCCAAACAACCAGCAAGATCCGCAAACAGATTGATCTAAAACAGTTATTTGATTTGGAACAACTTCAAACCTTTCTTCAAACCGTTACTACCTTTAACTGGAGTAACCGCGCCGAATATACACCAATCAAATTGCGCCGGTAATTGTACCTTTGTACGTGTTGATAAGGGAATGGTTTACCACCATTATAAACTCCCGTATAGATCTTTCCTCTTAAGGCTTTCAATTCAACATTGCTCTTGTCGGTTAAATGATTGGCGCTTAAGGCATATCCTATCGGCAAAAGGTTAAGAATAGGTACCAAAGAAACGGATTGTAAATTTTTTTCATACCTTTGGATTTCCTATTCATTGAATGGATAAATCTAACATTCTGTCTGAACAATTCCTGACGATAAACATGCTCCTTTTTATTGCCGTACTGCTTGCCGTGTTTGCATTTGAACTTGTCGAACTCGAATCTATTTCGAACGTTTCTAGAGCAATATCACCGGTATCGTAATTGTCATAATCTAAATAATAATGATCGTAATGGCTGCCAAGTAGGGAATTCAAGCGCTTCATTTCATATCTACAATGAGAAAGTGAAAGAGAAATTGAGAATTTGATTTGGAGATTTGTTACCGCAATTACCTTATCGGGATGGGATCGATTTCACCTTCATGTTTAGTATTGCTTTTCGTTGTTAACCACATGGTGTATTTGTTGGACTTTTGACCAACCTGGTGCACCAGTTGCCACTTCTGGGTAGTTTGTCCGTTGACAATTTCATTTCCTGCAAAAAGGTTTTAAAGGTTTAAGGTCATCCTTGGGTGATTTTCAACAATTAATGAAAGACATCAGATAACTCGGATTTTATTTTTTCACACTTACCATGCCGTACGCTAGCCTGAATTGACTTTTTAATTGGTTGGACTTTCCTATATATCTGTCTATAATATCTATAATACAACAAATTTATCTAATTTGAAAAAATATATAAAATTCCTTTAATTCAAAAGTACATGCGCTTAAGTTAGTTACATTTCGAGAATCTGTAAAAAATGTAGAAGTTTCGGGGGGTAGAGAGCGCCATCTTCAAATGTACTTCGAATTTTTACTAGTAGCGGGCCATCCGAAATATTTCCCCACGATTTCCTGATCTCCTGATAACATATTCGTTCGTGGTTATATTTAAATGTCGGATTCTTAAGTAAATGAAAAACGACATTTTGCCGTTTCTTTTTTTTATTCGTTAATGATGGCGCCATCTGTTGGAAGCATGCAAAATCACGACGTTAGTCGAAGTCTCAGAAGAGGGCGCTGTCTTCAATTGTAATTTGAAGTTTTCTTCTTAAGCAAATGAAAGACGATATTTTGCCGCGTTTAATTTGTAATTTTGTAATTTAAATTTGTCACTTATTTGCATTCAGATATTAACTTCAGATACCATAAAAAAAGGTGAAGGTTCGGAGTAGATGAGAGTTTAGTGTTGTTACGTTTGGGGCAGTTATGAAGAAAACAATTTTTTACGGGTGTTAATCGATTTAAGATTTATGTTCATTACTTGTCCTAGATAAGGTCCATATTGGTCTTCTATTGGTATACTGCCATGCTTCAACATCCACTGATAAACCCTAAAATCTTCACCACCATCGCAACCGTTGTTGCCAAATCTGTAAGCCAAAATAACCATCATGTTAATAACCATTTCCATCCATACAGGGTGCTTCGTTAAAATCTTTATGATCTCACTACACGATACATTACTCCCACGAACAGTCAATCAAAGCTTGCTGCGAGAATCTCAATAATTGTCCGGTTTTTAAGAAATACACCCCTTCGATGATTACCCCAGTTCCAAACGACCAGCAAGATCCGCAAACAGATTGATCTAAAACAGTTATTTGATTTCGCACCAACTGCGAATGGTGTCAAGTCATTCAGCCATCGATTCGTTTTCCAGATTATCTTATGGAATGAGTTTCCCTGCATCTTTAAAACAAGCTAAATGTTACATCTATTTGTAACGTTTTGAAGCTGAGTGGGTTATCTAGCCAATTGCTCGTAAACATCTATACACCCTTACCAAATGCCTTTAACTGTCTAAGAACGCCCAAATTGCTTTCCTTAAATTAAGCTTCCACAAGTCTTCAAGCCAAGTATCTACATTTTCGTATAAATAGGAAAATTAAATGATTCAGAGACTATTGAGTTCATGTATTTGGCAACGCTGTGAGCTACTTGAAATTAATTTAGAATAAAACACAAATTGCTGCGATATTTGCCTTTGTTCCTTAAGATTAGTACATTTTTCAAAGCTAAATAAAATAAGCTTCTCGTTGAGTATACAAACTGGCAGCAAACACAATATCACGTTTTATAATCGTGGATGCTTCCTCCATTTTACTTTGCAACTCAGGATCGCCAACTGTTAAGGCGCCGCTACGTATGTCTCTGATTGTTTCGTATAATTGCTGAATACACCTGACTATAATACCTTCTTGAACATCCGTTAGTTCCATGATTTCGGCAAAAGGCTTTAAAAAAGGAATAAAACATGAATAGAAACAACGCTATCATAATAAAAAAAAACCTACCTTTTCTGAAGCCCAATTGTACACAACCTCGACAAGACCAAAGTTCAGTTCTACCTCTCTCTCTAGATCATTGGAAATTTGAAATTTCAATTCTAAATCGGAGATCTTGTTATGGATTTCGCGGATCTTCTTGATACCCTAGAATATACGTCAAATTTTAGGTTGAATACCTTGAAATCGATACAAAAGCACCTCTTTTAAATTTGCTGTTAACGTGAAGTGCGATAAATCCCTTTCAGTTTTAGCTTGGAACACTAAACAAGATAGTAGGGCGGCGACCTCTGCTGGTTGTAAGTCTCTCAGGGTATTTTTGAATACCAACTCTGTTATTATCAGTTCGTTCATCCCCATTCCACAAGCTACTCGTCCCTTCATAGTGACTAAATGCAAAACAACAAAGGTTAATTAAAATCGCTTGCCTAAATAACATCTATCATCTTACTTTGATTCTGACCATCCACATATTTGAGCTCCTTCAATAATTTTATCCTACTTTCATAGTCGGGATATAGAGACAAGCTCGCATTCGACAAGGAAAACATCAAATTCTTCTTTTCTTCTTCCAAAGACCTCCTTCTATAGACGGCTGCGAATTGGTCTTCGAAATTTGGCATCTGTACACACGTAACGTGGTCTAGCAACAACTCCTTTTGGCTATTTAATTCCTTCACGTTCGAATACAAGATAGCGTTATCGACTTTTAAATCTTGTATAAAATCTAGGTAGCGTACGCCTATTTCCGCCCTAGTTTCGCTATTGCTCATCGAAAGAGTGATGCGGAGCAACTCCTGAATGGCGTTCTTGCAAGATTCCCCGATCGGGTCGTCCCTAAAGCGCGGCATTTGACGTTTATCCCAATCGGAAAGTATCCGTTGCGGATCGATCTTGACCAGTTTCGAGGTGATTTCGATAATGTCCAACGGGTGAATATCGATGATCTTGTGACCCGCCGTCCCTACCGGTACGAAGACGTTACAACGCGCTAATCCGAGCATTTTATACCAGGCGTCGCTTTGGTTAATATCCGTATTACTTCTGTCGTCGGTTAATATTAGAACTTTATAATTGATTTTAGCACCCGACGTGTTAGATGACAACAGCATTGCCAATTTGTTGATGTGACTCGAATGGGTGATGAGGATTATCCTTCCCGGGATAAGTTCGGATGCTACACGGTGGGATTGCAGTATGGGAATCTGATGCAAAGAAAAAACATATTTCAATGTCTCATATGATTTGTGGGACAAAATTGCCCCGGCTCAAAGACAAGATGGGGCAAAATGGGTTAAAAATTTAAAAAATTAAAAAAATGGGTTAAAAAAATTAAAAAAATCAGCTTTCAAAACCCAATGTTTACCAATTTCTGTTTCCTTGATTCTAAATATTCGTTCGCTCTATCGAAGAATTTAATCAAAGGTTGAAGGTACTCGCTCAACTCGCGACTGCATTCTTTCTCTAGGCTTTGTTCCACTTTCTTGAGATCCTCTCGGATGGTATCCATTCTTCTTACATGATCAGCTTCTCTGAAGCTGCGGGACATCATCCCTTCCACGGAAAGCCGTTCAACGCGCAGTAAGCTAAGAACCTATTTGAAATAGAAAGCGTGTTTACATCGGATAACTCTGATTTTATTTTTTTTAACACTTACCATGCCGTACGTCAATCGGAATTGACTTTTTAACTGGTTAGGCTTTCCAATCATCATATCTTTAATTTCCAGCGAGGAAGGTATCTTCCCTTTGCATAGAATAATTACAGTGCCTTCCTTATCCGAACCTCTACGCCCGGCACGACCGGCCATTTGAATGTATTCAGCTGGTAGAAGGTTTCTAGTCTCCTTTCCATCATGTTTAGTGATCGAATCAAATATAACAGTTCTGGCAGGCATATTGACGCCCATCGCAAAAGTTTCCGTAGCAAAAAGTAGCTGAAATAAAGCAATGTACGTAATAGAACCGATACAGCTTCCCGTATCCTAACCTTTACTAAGCCGCTTTGAAAGAGCATCTCTACCATTTCTTTGATTATAGGAAGTACTCCGCTATGATGCACGCCGATCCCCCTTTTTAGAATCTCTTGCATCATCAAGATTTGGGGAATCTGCCTATCGGGCTCTTTCAGACTCTTAATGCAATCCTCGAAGAAACTGTGAATCTTCGATTTCTCCTTCGACGTCGTTAGATCTAAGCTACCCAAGTTTCTAGCGTTTGAGTCGCATTTAGCGCGGGAAAAGGTGAAAGCTACTACCGGGAGAAGATCATTCCTCTTAAGGTGATCGACTAGAGCCGACCATAAGGTCTTTTCTTGCGGGGCAAACTTTTTTGGCATGGCTGTAGGTCCAGGTGGTGGAATAGAGGCACTGGCTTTCTTGTAACTGCAAATAAAACAATGGAATGCTAAATATACGAAGAATCCATAGTGGAGTTTGTTAATCGAGAGACTAAAAATAGGTTTCCAATCAAGCAGGGGTAAGATATTAGTGATTGCCAACCTTAACCTTAAATTGTAGGATGAAAATAATAAATGACTTACCCTTCTTGTACCCATGTATTAGTCTCATTCAATACCAGAAAACGGTTATTTTTGGTACTACCACCAGTGCCAGTGTAAAGATAATGCTGCAAAGGTACTGGTCTCTCCAAAGTTCTTACAACATAGACCTTCTTTTGATACATTCTTCCTAACCAATCAGCAAATTCGATCGTGTTAGGAACCGTAGCACTTAAAAGTACTACCGTAACATGAGCCGGTAACAAAATCAACACTTGCTCCCAAACATGACCTCTTTCCTTATCATTGATATAATGAACTTCATCGAATATCACAAATTCCAAGTCCCTAGTAACATCACTTCCATTAAACAACATCGATCGTAGAATTTCCGTAGTCATAATAAGACAACCAGCAGTTTGGTTAATTTGAAAGTCACCCGTTATCAAGCCAACATCTTTGAAGGTATGTTTGAAGTCGCGGTACTTTTGATTTGAGAGAGCTTTAATTGGGGATGTGTAAATTGTTCTCGTCATATGCTTTAACGATAAAGCGATAGCATATTCGGCAACGACTGTTTTTCCAGCAGAAGTATGTGCTGCTACAAATACATGATTGTGTTTCTCCAATTGGAGAATAGCTTGCTTTTGAAATGTATCCAATTCAAACTTGTAACGATGCGCCATTTCCGGGATACGCTCATAGAAATCAGTAACCGGTTTGCTGCAATCTAACATAACAGCCCATTGAGTGTCTTTGCTGATGATATGAGAGGGTTCGGTGATTTTTAACACTGGTACTTCTTTTGGAAGCACGTCTTCTTCTTCGGCAGTGATAAAAGATTCATTGTTTTCATAGATTAGATGTTTTGCTACACAGCTAGGGGTTTCCCAGATGTCTAAATAATCATACATGTAAATTTTGTAAAAAAAAAAAATTAAGATTCCTATTAGATAAAAACTTACCCAACGTATTCTTTTCTTGATTAACAAGATCAATAATATTAATAACAGTATCCACAGAATTAATATTAAAACTTGAGTCGACAACATCCGGTTCGTCAGTTATTGTAACTCCATCCGACTTAAAATATAAACCTTTATCAAGGCCTGGTGCTACAGATAAAAGTTCTGATACCAAATCCTCTTCTTTAAGTGACAAGTCATCTACAGGATTGGGGAAGCTTCCAGGCCAAAATGGAAAATTCAAGTTACTTCCTCTGACTGTTTCCGTGGGAGGCCCAGGCGCCCTTGATAATGACATTGAATTTCGAGCATTGGCACCAGCACTTACAACAGGAATTTCATTAAATTCTAAAATCTTCCCTGTGGTGGGATCTCTTGAAACCTAAACAAATAAATATTGACGAAACCTTTGTCCCTTGCACATACCGATAATCATATTACGTGTAAGGTAGTGCATAATGGTGAGTCCGTGTATTCAAACAAGGAAGTAACATCTTTATTTCGAGGCCAATATTCTTGGTTACGTTCATATTCATGTATGGGAAGTTTTTCTATGCATATAATGTAATCTCGAAGCTGTTCTTCTATATCGGGTAATATTGGTGGCGGTTCCAGATGAAACGTTTTCTTCGGTTTAGGCATTCCGCAAATGCAATATTATCGTGGTGCTGTTAGTTACGTTCAGTAAAAATGCACATTTATATTGTGTGAATTAGCTGTTTCCATATTTAACTTTAACGATTAAAAAAAAGTATGTGGCATTTAACAGAAGCCAACCTTGGCGGTCAACATAATGCAGTCACAGGATTGAATACGAATCATATTAGTGGACTGGTGTAAAAGTGGTACTTCGGTACAGCTCCGGAGCAACTCATTTGCATGTGACAATAAACCAACACGGTACAAATAAAAAAGAAGACGGGATGAGACAAGGACATAACCTACGAGAATTCTCTCCTATCCATTTCTATTTCAAATGGTCAACGCCAGGGGGCTACCACTTAATCTACGTGATCTTTACCGGCTCAAAGCATTTCAATGGCGTAGCCCAGCAGTAACGTGCATACATGTCACAATAAACTAACGAGGTTCAAATAAAAAGAGGATGATGTAGCCTGAAGATACTTGAGGAAGACTTTATTTCTGTTTCTTTAAGCAACCTACGTTAGGGTGCACGCGACACTATATCGTCCCTGCTGCAACGGTTTATAAGAGAAAACAGAAAATGTGACTCGCGCGGCTAAAAACGACGTTGAATATTAGTTACAGCATATTGCCAGATCAATGCGGCAAACCTGTGTTACTGGAACTACCAACTTAAAATTATCCGCGAAATTTAAAAAGTTCTATGTGGAAGGATTATCCGATATGTAATGAAAATATATTTAGTTAATTTATTTTGTATATAATGTTCACCTTATCTGCATACCGCATACATAATTTGTAGTGCGATAATGTATATTGCACTTGTAAATAGCGCTGTGCCTTACTTGTAGAATTTGATCAAGTCCTACAGGGATTGTATCTACAATGCGTCTATTCATCTATAATACAACAAATTTATCTAATTTGAAAAAATATATAAAACTCCTTTAATTCAAAAGTATATGCGCTTAAGTTAGTTACATTTCGAGAATCTGTAAAAAATGTAGAAGTTTCGGAGGGTAGAGAGCGCCATCTTCAAATGTAGTTCGAATTTTTACTAGTAGCGGGCCATCCGAAATATTTCCCCACGATTTCCTGATCTCCTGATAACATATTCGTTCGTGGTTATATTTAAATGTCGGATTCTTAAGTAAATGAAAAACGATATTTTGCCGTTTCTTTTTTTATTCATTGATAATGGCGCCATCTGTTAGAAGCATGCAAAATCACGACGTTAGTCGAAATTTCAGAAGAGGGCGCCGTCTTCAGTTGTAATTTGAAGTTTTCTTCTTAAGGAAATGAAAAACGATATTTTGCCGCGTTTAATTTATAATTTTGTAATTTAAATTTGTAACTTATTTGCATTCAGATATTAACTTCAGATACCATAAAAAAAGGTGAAGGTTCGGAGTAGATGAGAGTTTAGTGTCGCTACGTTTGGGGCACTTTTGGTTGGAATGCCGCCGGTTTCGCTGATGAGGCTGAGATATTTGTCTTCTATTTTTCTTAGAATCCTCAGGCGGAACTTGCCAACCACGTGAATGATGCTGGGGAGTACACTTGCAAATTTATTGGTTCAGTATCTCCATGGCGCGTTGGATGATCTATTGGACTGGTCACATTTGCAACCAAACACATACTTCATACCAGTCGATAATTACCAATTGCTTCGAGGCAACTCTCTTCGTAGATCGATAAAACAAGAGATGATTATTTTGATTTTTTATTTTCGATAACGTACATGAGAGGTTTGGACGGGTATATTCTTGTTATTTATAGTAATTGATTTGAAATATAATCATATTTAACAAATTTTTTAATTTAACGGTATGTTGCTCAACATCAGCATGCATGATATTCGCATGACAATATCCGTCCTATGAAGAAAACAATCTTTTACGGATGTTAATCGATTTAAGATTTATGTTCATTACTTGTCCTAGATAAGGTCCATATTGGTCTTCTGTCGGTATACCGCCATGCTTCAACATCCACTGATAAGCCCTAAAATCTTCACCACCATCGCAACCGTTGTTGTCAAATCTATAAGACAAAATAACCATCATTTTAATAACCATTTCTATCCATACAGGATGCTTCCTTAAAATCTTTATGATCTCACTACATGATACATTACTCCCACGAATAGTCAATCAAAGCTTGCTGTGAGAATCTCAATAATTGTCCGGTTTTCAAGAAATACACTCCTTCGATGGTTACCCCAGTTCCAAACGACCAGCAAGATCCGCAAACAGATTGATCTAAAACAGTTATTTGATTTGGAACAACTTCAAACCTTTCTTGAAACCGTTACTACCTTTAACTGGAGTAACCGCGCCGAATATACGCCAATCAAATTGCACCGGTAATTGTACCTTTTGTACTTGTTGATAAGGGAATGGTTTACCACCATTATAAACTCCCGTATAGATCTTTCCTCTTAAGGCTTTCAATTCAACATTGCTCTTGTCGGTTAAACGATTGACGCTTAAGGCATATCCTATCGGCAAAAGATTAAGAATAGGTACCAAAGAAACGAATTGTAAATTTTTTACATACCTTTGGATTTCCTATTCATTGAATGGATAAATCTAATATTCTGTCTGAACAATTCCTGACGATAAACATGCTCCTTTTTATTGCCGTACTGCTTGCCGTGTTTGCGTTTGAACTTGTCGAACTCGAATCTATTTCGAACGTTTCTGGAGCAATATCACCGGTATCGTAATTGTCATAATCTAAATAATAATGATCGTAATGGCTGCCAAGTAGGGAATTCAAGCGCTTCATTTCATATCTACAATGAAAAAGCGAAAGAGAAATCGAGAATTTGATTTGGAGATTTGTTACCGCAATTACCTTATCGGGATGGGATCGATTTCACCTTCATGCTTTTCGTTGTTAACCACATGGTGTATTTGTTGGACTTTTGACCAACCAAAAAGGAGACGGGATGAGACACGGACATAACCTACGAGAATTCTCTCCTATCCATTTCTACTTCAAATGGTCAACGCCGGAGAGCTACCGCTTAATCTACATCATCTTTATCGGCTTAAAGCATATTCGATGGCACAACTCCGGAGCAATGCAGCCTAAAGATACTCGAGGAAGATTTTATTTCTGTTTGAAATTGTCCGCATTTCCCTTTAAGCAAACTATGTTACGGTTACTGGAACTACCAACTTAAAATTATCCGCGAAATTTAAAAAGTTCTATGTGGAAGGATTATTCGATATGAAATGAAAATATATTTAGTTAATTTATTTTGTATATAATATTCACCTTATCTGCATCCCGCATACATAATTTGTAGTGCGATAATGTATATTGCACTTGTAAATAGCGCTGTGCCCTACTTGTAGAATTTGATCAAGTCCTATAGGGATTGACATACTGTAGATCCTATAGGGATCTACAGTACGTTTATACATCTATAATACAACAAATTTATCTAATTTGAACAAATATATAAAATTCCTTTAATTCAAAAAATTTGTAAAAAATGTAGAAGTTTCGGGATTACATACTATAATTTAGAAGAAATCACCATATCAGACGAAATTCCGGTAGAGAGCGCCATCTTCAAATGTGGTTCGAATTTTTACAAGTAGCGGGGCATCCGAAATATTTCCCCACGATTTCCTGATCTCCTGATAACATATTCGTTCGTGGTTATATTTAAATGTCGGATTCTTAAGTAAATGAAAAACGACATTTTGCTGTTTCTTTTTTTTATTCGTTAATGATGGCGCCATCTGTTAGAAGTATGCGAAATTACGATATTATTATTAAATTATTATTACATTTCGAAAGACGGCGCCGTCTTCAATTGTAGTTCGAATTTTTCTTCTTCAGTAAATGAGAAACGATATTTTGTTGTGTTTAATTTGTAGTTTATTTGGACCACAGTAATACTTTCTAATTAATTTATTCCTAATAGTGGCGCCATCTATTAGAAGCTAGCTAGATCATGATGTTAATCGAAGTTTCGGCAGATAACGCCTTCTACAATTGTAGTTCGCCATTTTAGTAATAGATGGCTATCTGGAATATTTCCAATGATTTCTTGAATTCTTGTTAATTTATTTATTGATGATTATTTTTAAGAGCTGCATTCTTTAAAAGGGAAAACGATATTTTATCGTGTTTAATTTGTTATTTATCTTAACTACTGTGATACTTTTTTATTTATTTTTTATGCGTGGTGGCGCCATCTGTTATAGGCTAGCTAAATCGTGATATTAGTCCAAATTCTGGCAGATGGCGCCATTTTCATTTGTAGTTCTGATTTTTTTTTATATATATCCTCATGATTTTCTGATCTCCTGATAATTTATTTATTCCTGATTATTTTTACAAGATGGATGGTAAATGTACAAAGTAAATGAAAAACGATATTTTGTCGTGTTTAATTTGTAATTTATTTGGACCACGGTAATACTTTTTCACTATTTATACATTTCAAAAATTAGTACATATTGTGTAAAATCTTAAATTTTGTACTTACAAAGAAAATAAAATCAAATCGAGACGATAAAATTAAAATTACAAAATAGTAAAAAATAGAAGAAATACGAAAAAATAAGGAACATTTGATTATTTCTTTTCATTTTGGGAAGGGAGGTAGGGGGGACGTTCTTTTTCAAGTTTAAAAAAATACTTTCGGTTATACTTCATACAACTGAAAATACTGATAATGGAATGTGTTTGCGTATCGAGATTCAACTCCTCCATCCTGGTCGTAATCGACTAAATACGCCAAACATACGAAGAATATAAAGCTTAAAGTAATAAATAATTTTTTCTTCATTTTTTTTACAAAAAAAAAAATTAAAACTAATTAAAATAAATAGTACTAATACTACTTTTATTTAAAAAAAATAGAAATGAGGAATCAAGGGTTATTAGATTTTCCAGCCAGATTTATTTGAATAAAAAATAAAAAGGTCGAAAATGCAAGTGACCTATGTACGGATGTTTTTCAATTTATTTTACATGAAATTTTGAATTTTCGTCATTTCTAAAAAGAAAAAAAAAGAAAAATACCAACGCGATGCGAATATTGTTTTTTTTTAGATTTCACTTAATTAATCTAAAAATAAAATAAAAATTCCAGAGCTGCAATAATACACGAGTTCGATTGTGTAACGCTTCTATTTGGCCCATACGCTTTCCATGCGAAAGTTTCCCCAAAGAATCTTAGTTTCAGGCGTAAATCAACGGTTATTATATAATAAATTAGACATAAATAATTTAATTAATTAAGAAAAAAGCCGAACGACCAAATAAAAGCGATTTTTGTAATTATAATAATTAATAATAATAATAATATGTATATAATTATTCGAAATTGACTAGAATATTAGGATATTTTTTGTATTTTGCACATATAAATAACGCTGTGATGTTGGTTTGTTTGTCTGTTGTTATATATTTTTTTTATTTTCCGGTTATTTCAATATCCTCTTCAATGCTCTTGATTTCATCGACACCGTTGATGAGAAGTGCTTCAAGACAACCTTTGAAATACACTGACTTAAAGCAATTTGACCTGCGAAAAGAAAAAGAAGCGTTAGCGCCATATTTACAGATTAGCAAATTTTGTTAAATTATGTCAAAAAAATGGTTAGGTTCGGAATAAACAAGTTCGTAAAAAGTTCCGCAAAAATCCCAAAAATATTCGACGACCAGTGGTTCCCTGTGGGAATTGTAGCAAAAAAGTTCAAAGCATTGGTGCTTTTCAAAAAAAAAAAAAATTAAAAATATACGGTGGTGTAGAAAAAAAATCAAAAACTATTTCGAAAAAAATTGTTCTTAAAAAAAAATCGAAATTTAAAAGAAAATAAAATTAAAAAGAAAATTATACGTGATCAAATTCACGATTAATTAAAAGGAAAATAAATAAAAAAAAAGTGCATGAAATACCTAAACCCTTGCTTCAGCCCCATGCAGTTCTTTTATGCTAGCTTGTATTTCGTCCATTTCGTCAGCTAATTGCAGAGCTTCCAGGCATCCTTTGAAAATTTCTGTCGTGAAGCAGTTTTTCCTGAAAGAAACAAATGAAGTATTGAACATAAAATAAAAATAAACAAAAACCGTTCTTTTTAATACAAAATATAGAAAAAAAAAGGAACAATTTATCCGAGGTACAGAATTATAAAACGATGAAAGCCCTATTAAAAGTATCGATATGGACCGTTCTTAAATGAAAAAATGACAGCTGTCAAACTGTCGAACGTCAACGTCAAAGCGAAGTACGCCATAATTCAAATACACTCTGTATCTTCCTGTTTTCGCTCCGCATTTCTGCGGCGCTACGATTTGTTGTTGTTTTCGTAGACTCGAGCAATGTTTATATTATTGTGCGTATATTATTTGTACGTTATGCGTCTTATTTATGAATGACGGATATTTTTATCTTTGGCACAAGGTGGTTATTTGCCGGGCAGCGTGCAGGATGACTCAACCGCGCTGCTCCATTCAAATCTCGTTTCCAGGGCGAAATTTTCGAGAAATCGCAACAGGTCCCGAGATACATATCGCGCTACTTCGCAACGACGAAACGTACGATCGTGAGCAAGCACAGTTCGAGAGGCTCGGGTATAAACCTTGCGAAGAGATGTTCTTGCAGTTGACGACGTATTTATCGTCGTGGAAAGGTCATAATAACGTGGCAATGTTAGTGTTACTGCTTAGAATGTGCTGTTCAAGGAATTTTATTCCCGTTGGGGGGATGTAGACGTCATCGTTATTTAAATAATCACGAAGACTAAATATTTTTTAAGTTACGATTAAGCGACTTCGACTATGTTGCGCGGTGCTATTCGCTGAAAGATTAGCGAACTAGCAAAACTTCTGTATGTAGAAACTGCCCATGTAATACGTACATAACGTCGTATTTACGTCATGACATTTGCAAATAAAACAATTTCACCTTATGTAAAACAATGCAGACCGCAATTGACCGGAGCAACACGTTGATTGCATTGCGCGTTATATTGTTTTATTTAAAGCAACGATATGGGAAAGTCTATTATGTAGATGGAGAAACAGAAATAATTAAACATTGCATAATGTTAACATTTCCAATCGGACGACGTATTCGAAAGTTTCGTTTAACAATTACGCGGCGTTTCTTTACTATTTGTTTATGTAAATTGTTGGGACCGTTCTAGCTTGATATGAATGATAATAGGAGACATTTCAAGATATGTAAGAATTGCATTTGCTACAGCTGGATTTGCTAGATTAAGCTTTCTTCAGCATATTCCTCTTTATTTGAGCTTCTCTTGTTGTTCGTCTCAGAGGATACGGCGAAATGGCGAAACGTTTACATACGGAACCGAAGGATCATGGAGTTCTTCGACTACTCGAGCCGGAGGAGCTTCCAACTCTTCTTTGAGGTAAATTACTTTAGGTCTCTGCGGAGTTGCTCGTACCAAGATATTGAGACTAACATTCTCAGCATTTCGCTCTGAAGAACCTCCAGTTTCCACAAATGTATCACTGCGACTGACGCAGATATACGTCGTGCAATAACAGCTTGGTTCGTAGGTTTAAGCGACCGTCGTTTACGAATGGGGCCATCAGCCTATTTCTAACCTTACCATTTTTAATAAGTTGGTCCTCACATCAATCGCTGATGATGATTCCATGGAATTTCCATCCTGCTAATCTCCATTTTCTCCGAGGGTAAACGTTCACCTTAAGCGTCACAACATCGACTACACCAGCACTTGCCATTGCTAACCATTGCTCGTTAAAGCCGTTCAACTACGAGTTTCTCGGATCTATTCGCGGTATAGATCACAAGACGAATAATTCTCGACAACAATAAGGATTATATTGAAAGCGCAAGAAATGCGCAAGAACATCGCTCCGAATGTATGCCTTATTTTCTTATAGATTGCGGCATATGTAACAATTAGGAGTCCGTTGTTGGCTCTAAATTATTCGTTTTGGAGTGGTTCCAATACAATTAGCTCGTTCTTCTTCTCGTTTAATTTCCAAATAAGGGTAAATCAAAAGGATATTAAGAAGTATTGAATTGATATGCTCCGTGCAACCTGGCAGGCATTGAGAATCAAATGTGAGAAGTCGTCGATAACGAGCACCAAGATAACGGCTGTTCAAGCTGGAGTGACTCGCAGTAAAAAAAGTATGGAAAGGTACATCAAAGCAGCAACGTTATTCATATTTTTATCAAGGGGTACAAGCGTTACAACCACAATGGATATTCGGTCTGGTCTACTGAACGGTACGCTTACATTTCGAATGGCAGCTGCAAATTGTTCATATTTCCTTCGAAGCACTTTGCCCACGATTATTAAGAAATGTTCCTTTAGATGTGATACACGTTACGTGGTTTCTACATTGTCGGAATAGTGACGTGTTTTAATCGAGAAGTTCACGAAAATTTAATTTCTCCATAGTTGGACGGGGAAAGGACTTTTTCCTTTGGGACCATGTAAAGCATTCATCTCATCGTAATAGAGAAGTGAACAAGTCTCACGGATCGAACTAAAAGAGATCAGAGACGTATAGCGGATGGGCGATTCTTAACGGCTCAATTCCTACAAATTGCTAAAACAAATGCCTTAAATTCGAGAAGATCCTACGTACAACTATCTACAACTTCGGCGATTCCACCAAATTTAAAGAACTGTGTATATTGTTTGTTCTATAAACTTCCTCTTGTTAACTTTTCCTTCTTTTCCTTTTCAATTTAAGACGACGAAGCCGCAATTTTTAAACCTTATCCAAATGGACAACGAGCAGCATAGTTCAGAAACTAATTTCGTTCTTTCGATGCTTCCTCTTCCAGTTAGTTGATATTAATTGCGTTCCTGCTTTGTGTAAAATTACTTCCCAAGAATCCGATCGTGGATTACCGTCAGTTGAATGGTACGTTAAGATATATTGGTTGAAAGTTGAAAGATTGATTACCTGCTCGAAGAATGGGATCGCTTGCTTTTGGAATAATGGAAATATGGCTCTTTTTTCAGGATACGCGGTGTATTTGATATAAAGAAAAAGGGAAGTTGGGGGGTGTGGAAAAATAATTTGAATTATTAATTGTTTATGATAAGCTCTCTTCCTTCGTTCAAACAAGATATTTTAGTTCGTTTGAATTAATAATCTATAGCGGAAGGTATCGTTATTCGAATAGACTGAAATGGTGCAGAATTAGAATTAAGATATTGTGATTATGAAAATAATTCAAAAAAATGAACGGGGAATCATGCAAAGAAATAAGCACTGATGAAAGAAGCGGAATCCTGGAAGAAAAGTTGTAAGGAAGAAAAAGGTCAATTTAAAACCACGCAATAGTTCCTCGGAGATAGCCGATTAATTTCTGTCGACCTTGTAGATTTAAAAAGTCATGCCACCTTTCGTTGTATGTCCCGCAAAACGTAAAAGGTATAGACAAATTGTTGATTATCGGAACGTAAGCAGTTAACTAATGGTTGTTACGGCCAAACAGGTAGGTGATTTCGTTATCTGCGTACAATGTCGCTCGTGGAAGTCTGGGTAACCTCAATGATAATAAGTACGCGTGTTATCTTTCTGGAATTCAATTAATCGTCAAGATATAGATCGGATATCGTTTGCATTAATTCCAATATTATTCAATGAAACATGTCTATTGTTTTCGGTTATATCGGCAGGTGATACTACGGCCTCGAAGGCCCGTCTTTTTTATGTTAAATTAAATTAAATAATCTAAAGTAGTTTAAGCGGTTTCAATAATAAATAATTGAGCGAAATGATATTGAGGCAAGCTTCAGATGGTTTTCGGAATTCAAAAAAAAACGTAAGATTATCGTCTACATCGCCGATGAGACCATGAAGACCATTTTTGGAAAGTCCTTCCAAACAGACCAAAGCGAAAGAACGGCACTAGATCGCGAAGTGAGCGAGGACAGGTCTACTTTTCCGCATCGTGACAATTACGCGATTAATTTCAAATCGACATTTTTTTATGACTTGTCGCGTTATTGGCCTGCCGTTTACGAGCGGCAGTGCACGCGCAAAAGTAAACACGCAGCGGTAGTGGTAGACGTAGCCGCTGCGGGCGTGTATGCGTGTCGACGAATGGTAGGTAGCTTACCTGCACATCGTATGAACTTCGGGCTCCCTGAAGAGATTGTAGCAGTCTTCGCAGATGCGGTCCAACCGCGCGAATCTGCTTTTGTTGTACTGTCCTTTGCACTCGAGATGAAAGAAGATCTTCCTCTTCATTAGGTGGTGCGTGAGAAGGGGATGCGTTCGTTGTAAGGGGCTACTTAATGCGATTTGGACTACCAAAGTGAGTGCCATGCACACCCACACAAATTGAGTGCTTACACTCGTGGATCGGTGATTCATCTGGAATAGAATGGAGAAGAATATGCGTTAACATTTGCAAGCGAGGGTAACTAATAATAAATTAAGAATAGTGTTGTTTCATGTGATTTCTTTTATGTTGAAGTTCGCGCATGGATATGTGAGAGAGATCATGAGAAGTATTCTTATTATCGATTAAATCTTTGAATTTTCGCCTATAACGCCCCCTCCCAATTTGAATCTAGCTGCATTGTCGGCAAACGATCAAATTAAAACAAACATTGATGTATTTTATACGTTTCGTATTATGTGATTTTTACCTTTACTGTTGGGTGGTACGTTACGCTTGAGAAGAGGAAGCTGAACTGATGCTTCTTCGGATAACGAATTGCATTTATATAAGGACTTCGTAAGTAGCGACTCTAAAAATGTTCGGCTTGATTTAGTTATTAGGAAAAGTACGTAAGAAGCTGAAGATGTGGATATAGTGTAACTTCATACAATCCGCACATGCTATTATCCGAGCATCTAATTATTCGAAAATGGCTCAATTAAAACTTTTATTTGTAATCTTTCAGGTATCTATCGCCGTCTGTCTTTTTTGAAGAACCTTGATTTGCTCTCAGCGATACTGCCTCCTAAAGACTTAAAGTAATTGGAATGATCCATTGTTGATGGACTGCTCAAAATGATGAAAACGCGGATCCTATTCAGTTAGCTCTTTTATCAATATTTACTTTGTACAATGGCTTACGGAAGGCGACGAAGAGATTCTAGCTACCTCTTTTTTTCCTTAAGCGTAATTTTCAAGAAATTAGAGCTCTCTTCGTTAAATTCTCATTTGTTTGGTAATAGTTGATTAAAGCTTAATTAAAATTCGGGTATCTTTGCATAGCTCATTAGAATCTGGCAGATACCTACACAACAATATTTAAAGTTAACATGAGATAAAATTATACGGCCTAATTATCGTAAAATAATGAAAACATTTTTAGGGCCGCTGCATCATCTAACTCGCAAGCTCTCAGACGGTCTTATTAATATTTCATCTTTTCCCCCCTAATTCAATTCATATCTCAGCGTGATCTTTCGCCAATTGATAGTGGTGACCCATATATCGCGAGCATCATCACGTAGATGTCACCCGCGTTGGTTAAATTGAGAGAAATGATCCTGACGTTAAGCGACCGGAATAGAATTAATCGAAAACGAATTCGGCGACAATTGCCTTGCTAACATCATCGAATACTTCTGTTGGGGTAAACGATGATTTGGAGCTGTTCGTCGGAAAGGATGTTTCCGTTTCAGCAGTTCCGCTGAAACCTTCGTGAAAGTAGTGTTGGGATGTTCCGTCTTGTGAGAATTAAATTGTCCCAGCATCTATTCATAAACTGGACGAAAGGTAAAGATTTTGTTATTTTGGATATCGGCAGATTTAAGAAGAAATTATTTACGTTTTAATGAGGGCCACAAATATGAATCTGCGTATTTCGCATATTTTCTGACCAATTAAACCAATCTGTTAATACAAGAAGAACTCGTTGAATTGGATGATTTTCCTACATTTTATGCCGATTGAAACGTCGTTAAAATGGTACAAAATCCAGTAATAAATCTTAAGGATTACTCGAGATATATGTAAAAGATATAAACCTATTTATTTGTACACACCACAAGTACTTATAGTTGTTGTTTTGATCTCTTCTTGTACATCTTGCTACAAGAATAACTTTAACGCCAACATGCATATAGATACATCTGAATGGAGATATCTGTCTTAGATAGATAACGGGCGAGAATGTAGAACAAAAATTGATAAAAGAGAAAGAAGAAAGGCCGATCTCGATGATTAACCTGAATTAATTTGAAAAGCACCTATCAACATTTAATTGTTTCGAATTTAAGCAAAAGGCATTTAATTGTTTCGGCGTATGCGCTCCAATATCTATATCAAGCGAAATCATTTATAACTTATAAATACGGATCTGATCTATTTTCTTTTTTTGGCCCTATGGATCAATCTGTTGATATAAGAAGAACTTGTTGAATTAAATGATCTTCATACATTTTATGCCGATTGAAACATCATCGAAATGATAACAAATCCAGTAACTGATCTTGAGGATTACGTGAGATATAAAGCAGTACCCTATTTCTTTGAAAGTAACTCCAATAAGAAAGCGGAGACTTCATTTTTCGGTAAGTCAGAAATCACAAGTAGTTATACTTGTCGTTTAGAAAATCTCCTTTGCATCTTGCTACAAGAAGGGAGATATCTGTCTTGGGTAGATAATGGGCGAGAATGTAGAATAAAAACTGTTAAAAGAGAAAGAAGGAAGGCCGATTTCGACGATTAACCTGAGTTGATTTGAAAAGAACTTGTCGAATTGGACGATCTTCATACATTTTATGCCGATTGAAATATCTTCAAGATGATACCAAATTCAGTGACAGATCTTGAGGATTAGCTTATTTCCTTGAAGACAACTTTAACGCCAACAAAGATATAAATACATTTGAAGGGAGATATCTGTCTTAGAGAGATAACAGGCGAGAATGTAGAACAAAAATGGATAATAAAGGCCAATTTTGATGATTAACCTGAGTTGTTTTCAAAAGGACTTATCTCCGTCAATTGTCATTTAACGTAACGGTGCTAAATTCACGAACTCTGTAGTTTGAAGCGAAAGGGAGTTAATTGCTTCAGCACATGCGCTCCAATATCTATAGTAAACGAAATTTACTTATTTTATGCTGATTTTCTAGCCTACTTAACCAGCTTATCAATAGAAGGCAATAATGCTTTAAATACTTGTTTTATTGGATGATTTCCCTATTTTATACCAGTTGGAGCATCAGGACAACATTAGGAATAACTTGAGAAATAATCTAATAATCATTTCTTTTGGAAGCAACTGAAGCAAAAAAGCACAGCCCTTTTTTTGCTTTTTTGCTTTTTAACTAATTTTAGCTATTATCCTAAATATAATTTCACCCCAAAATAGTTATTTTGAAAGAGGAAGAGAAGGACAATAAAGAATCCATATCGAAGTAGATATCCAGGAGGAATATGGTGGAAATATCGCCAAGGTAGGAAGAAGCAAGGCCGCTTTCTGCAGGAGTTCTTAACTTTGGTAAATATTAATTTCCTGTACGAGTAAAGCCGTGTAACATTTATCTTACGTTGTACTGCGACCAAAAATATTCTAAGTCTTAATCCTAGACTTCGTCGGTGATTTATGCGAACGAGGTTTATTTTAGATTTTGGCGATGATTTACGGTTTCCTTATCTGCTCACGCTACTCCGCCTGTGTTGCGATAACTTCATTCATGTTCCATCAGGGTCGGTTATCAAAATGATTAAGTTGAGAGTAGGTTAAACATTTACGTATGTCTAGAATGAAACTTCAATTTTTGTTTGCATGTTCTCCGAATGTAGAATTTGTGTTTTCATTTTGGCAGGTTTCTTAATGTGCGTGTATTGCAGTATACGGAGGGTTCGGAATTTTTTACTTCTACGATATAGAAGTTATTTAAAATTATTTAATTCGACAAAATTTATTGGCAATAGGGACAATCTCTTTCTTCTTTTCGTATTTAGCAATATTCAGTACTTTCGATGGATTCGAAAATTTTTTTTCGAATCCATCTTTTGCCAAAGAAAACTGAAAGCCGAATATTAAATATCATCATCATCGTGAGGTTTGCGAGTGAATCCGAATGGACAGAAAAAATCAACTTTTTCTTAATGAAGGAGTCAATATTCAAAGCTATCGCAGGAATAAGGTTTCCTGAAGGAATAAGGCTCCTTAACGACAATTCACAGGCAATCATTCATGAAAAGGAAGTCCTTGCCTGGGGTAGTTTTACAGCTAAGCTCGTAGCTCGAAGCAGGCATTTTGAAGATTCATGACCATCAGGATAGCATGATGTAAATCCAGGAGATAAAAAAAAACAATATTAGAGATCGAAGTATGTCAGTTCAAACAAGTTGACCAGCAAATTGAAGGTTATATTGAACAGCTGGGGCAAATAGTGTTGGTCCCATCATTTACGAAATTCTATTTTAATATACCCGTTACTCTATGACAACCTTGTATCGCGTGAAATCGAATCTAACGTTGATATGGTAGAATTCGCGAAAAATTCAAGATTTACATTGAAATGAGTCGATAGATATGAATCGCGTGATAAATTGATGAATTGGAGCACTGTATTGTCAGCAAATAATAGACGTCACCGTGGCAACGTGCTTAGGGAAGAAGGGCACTGCACGCTGGTATTAATCAACGTACTTGATGCGGTTCGAACGTATCTATTAATGGTGTTAATGCAAATTCTTTTAAGATATCACATTAAGCTGTATACAGTGATTGGCAAAAGTTTCAGCATCCAAATATATTTAAATTTACGATAGGCGAAAATAAACGATTGAATTGAATTTGTATCTATCAAACAATTAAGTCTTCGTATTTGACTGTACCAACTTACCACGAAGTCATTTATTTAATGATCTGCATGCCCCCAAGTACAAATTTAATAACCGATTCTTCAGTAAGTTACCTGCAAGTAACCGTCGACCTTGTTTTGTGCAAGAGCATTCGGACGAAGGTTTTGATGAAGGGCTAGATAAATTTGGCAGCGGAACCTCGCTATTTCTGATGAAGTGTCATTTTGGTCTAATCGCGCGGTTCATCGGCATAACAGTCTCGATTGGGCGACACTCGACACCTCCAGAAATTAAATGTTTGGGCAAGAAACGACCACGTGGAAGCTGTTTGAACCTTTCAAATATGGAAATGATCCTTGTTTTAATGGAAGAGGGCCATGCGTACCAAGGACCAATGGATTTGGACCGTTGACTAGCCCATTCGACTATTTCTCATCGCCCCATATAAAATCAAACGATTATTCCGCGCCACCTCAATACTTTAATGTATTTAAGCGAGTAGAATCGTAGAAGGATAGATGAATCCTGAAGATGAATGGATGAAATGAGATTGAAGGATTCCATCATAAATCAACATATTGTCAAGAAGGTGAGGTGGTCGCTAGTTCTTCTTTTGTTGTTATTATATGCTGATGTTCTATCAGAATATGAAAGATACACAGAACTATAGACGAACTGTATCGACAATTCGAAGAGTTTCACGATGATACTCTGATGTTTTTAAAAGATTGACTTATTTTTGCAATTTGGTAGAATCTTCTTCTGGGTGATGTTCAGCCTCCGAGGTGGCTGGTAAGATGAACAACCAAACCCGGAAGAAGGTTCTACCTTCCTTACGCCGTAGATTTGAAGAACTAGACCGGTGATTTCGACATGCTTTCCTTAAATACGAGACATCACCGAAATAAGCCTTGTATATACTTGACTTGAAGAGAATATCTCCTGTTCAAGGTACGATGATTATATTTAAGCTATTCTTGCGATAATCTTAGGGAACTTACCTTAAACATTTTTAAAATAATGATAGTGAAGCAACATCGAATCGAGTGTGCGCAGAACAATTTTTTGCGCGAGTAGCGTGAAACCTAGGCGACTCTACGTCCCCCGTACATGTGAATTTGGGCGCCCGAAAACATCACAGCTGTTCTCTCACACTTAAATCCACCAAGTTCGTTCAAATCAGAACGGGGGGATTGCCTGTGATCCTTTGTGAGAGATACGTTCGAAAATTAGGTTAATCTAATGATATGTTAAGCTGCGTGACGTTATAACTAAATGATTGATTGCGTATTAAGCTTCAATTTAAAGATATCTTTCTGTAAATATTACTTTGGATTAAGATGGAGCAGCTACTAAATGTATCATTCAAATTAGGAGGTTGCAAGTTGAAGTGGAGATCAAGGAAGCACGGGAAACAATAAAAATTAACCGCATTAAAAAGTATTTACTTATATAGCGTGTAAGTGAGAGAAAATCGTATGATGCAATACGATTTCACATTTTACGCGGGCAACTAAAGAATAATAATAAAAAAAAAAAACAATTTAACAGGTAACTTTCGAACTTATTCGACGTATTCGGATGAAATGAAAACATAATAAATAAAAAAAAATTAAAACACTTACGAAAGTTTTGTAAATCTTATAACGATCGATCACCAAAACAATAAAACAAGATAGTATCTCCCCCTCGGAAAAGATCGGCCGCAATATGTTCGAAAACAGCAGCAGGAACAATGACGACACGTGAGGAAAAAATATAACGCACAACAAATATATGTATATATATATATGTAGATGGTACGTTTTCGCTGGTTAAACAAGTGAAGCAATGGCACTCGTGTAACTCGAACTGTTCATTCGAAAAAGCGAAACGACGAGCGGTTGCTACTGGCGCGCAGCTCGGAACAAAACTGAAAAAGATCGGATACTTCAAAGTTTATATGTATATCTCTCCGAGCGGAGGCAATCCACAGCGCTTAACTCTCAACATAAAGTTTCTTTCATTCACGGTTGGAACGTGGTAGCGAGCGGTTCGGCGGGACTTTTCGGTCCCCCCGGGGTCTCTACGCGTTTTCGGCGGCCTAACATTTAATATCTCGATATTGACATCTCCTTAGCGTTATTCTTTTTTTTACGTCTGCCGGTAAATACTTTGTAAATTTTTTAATTTCCCGCGTGGATCATCCGTCATCATCGTCAAATCATCGCAGCCTAATCGATTCCTTCGTAGCGGAAGTAAATAAAGGGATTGGGTTTTATTATTATTGAGGAAGAATTAGTCATTGAAGATACGGATACGCGGTCTGTTTCTGGATGGTCTTATTTGAAACTCGATATTTCGTCCATTATTCGGAACTTTCGCGAATGTTAACTATAGCGTCTTTTTAATACTTAAAAATAATATTTAAGCGTTCAAATAGTGGAAAAAATGCAGAAAAACACCAATTAATATTTTCTTTACGGGATCCCATGTTTGGGTAGGATAGCAATTATATTGGTCACATATGCCAATAGGCGAAACCCCAGAGCAGTCAATACAATGGTGATTGTCATAAGGATTAAAGAGCTTGTGCCTGAGCTGATCACAGCGTAGTTTTCTGATTTTTATAACGGTCCTGTTCCTGGACGGACAAAAACCGTCTTTTCCTGAAAATATTTCACATCACGATGAACTCAGTAACGATTATCTCAATATTTTAGATTTTCAGAAGTAAACTAGATTATATCTTGTTTTTCAGTTTTTTTTCTTTACCAATCGGATGAGATCAATAGATATCAAATTTCCTTGAACAAGCATTTTTTAAAGGTGTCTGTTCACTTTTAAATTGTTTTTTCCGCAATATTGCACCATTTGAAGATGCGCAAAGATATCATCAAGATTATCCCAAGAATAGCTTCAATATGAAACTTTACACGGTATTCTACGCAACGACCTTAAATACTAGTTATTCTATACATACACGGTCTATTTCGGCGATATCGTCTATTTGAGGTGAGCATATCGAACATTCAATCCAAATATTGCGCGATTTCGCGATGTTCGTACGATGTTCTTGTATTCAAGTAAAACATATAATCTTAAGTGGCGTTCGTTTTTTTTTTGTATGATTTGTATCGACAAGGCAGGTTAGCTATAAAGAACATGATACAAGATGCTATTAGGCGTTTGACGAGGTAGCAAAGCAAGAAGTACGAGAACCTTCATGTTGGATCACCTCACTTTCTAAATTCTTGATTCTGATAAAAGTAATAACGGCTCACCTCCTTATCAAAGTCGTTTGATTACATTGATCCGATCAACGCGTTCGAACACGCGGATTAATTCCGCAAAAGAAAAGGACAACGAGGAGGGCGTGATGGTGGTTTTAGAATAAGAATCGTGCACTTGGGATTATTTCGTTCGTTTTAAGAATGATTTGAATGTATTCAATATTTCATGTAGTTTGACTAGCTGAGCTTCAAACAGCTTCAAAATAATTTGAATTGATTATTGAAGTCGAATATATTGATATTCTTCAACTAAGAATGACTACCCCATTTAATCTTAAATAAGTTCTGAATTAAATAGGGTTCGAAGGGGTTTGTATGTGTACAGTCAGCAATATAATTTGCGTCGCCCCTATCGGCTAGCGAATATCGCTACTACCTTTAGCCCGCCAGAAGACGGGCTTGGGGTGTTTCCGGAATCGTAGATAACAAAGAGCGCAGATAAATACATATCTCATTTCATGGTTCTTTAAGCTCCCTTTTAGCTCTAGCCTTAAATTGTAAAAATTCTCATATTCGTATCGCGATGCCTTCCTTGAAGAGAAATTTACCAAAATAATGATATTCAAACTTAAATTTCTCGAAAAACCGTCGAAGATACCGCAAAATGATCGTAATTCTTGTAATCAGCAGGTTGCCACCATCAAAATAAATAAATATTTTAAAACATTTAAAAAAATGTTCTTAATTTTTCCTATATTCCTCCAACGAACAACTTCATTCATAGATTTCGATACGCCGGATTCATTAAGGTTTACCCCGATCTTCTATCTTTGATCCATATCTTTGGCATTTTTCGGGGATGGCTGGCCGGAATCGATTCAGCATGTAACTGAAGCCTTCCTATTACGCTAACCTGAAGTCCTCAAGGCGGTTTGGAGTCGTCAAATTTGCCAGCTCATTGACGTCTTGAATATCCTAAAAAGCTATGACTGATCGTGAAATTTCAGGTTGGTGCCTTTTTGTTACCGTGCTTGAGAAGTTACCTCCATCACATTAATTCGAATCTTTCAGCGTTCCGAGTAAATCGAGCTGTCGAAGGTTTCATTGCGATAAATGGCGGAGCGGCATCTCCGTATGCAGCGTAGTAGCCTTATAAATGCAATCATTTAATAACGGTTCGATGTTCGATTATTTTCACTTTTATTCTTATATTGATTGACATAAGCGACTGTTAAGCAAGAACTGAGCGTCCAACTTGGGTGAAACTTTCAAAGGTAACTTTCGGCGCTGATCTTTCGACGATTTGACGAGTAACGCCGTGTTCGTGTTGAGGCTTGAAACCTTTCAGACTACCCTCGCGCTCTTCATTTGCTTAGATCGAAATGGACAAGCGCCGGGCTGATATCATCTTTCACCGTTTAAGAAAGGCTGTTTGCGTTTATACTGTAAATAGACTGCTGTGAATCTTATCTTCGAAGAGGATTGAAGCTAATTGATTTATTATTGGAGAGGACAAAAACGAGTGAAATCATACATTTTTTTTTGCAGCGACTAGACACACTCGCGTTTATTCGTCTCATAAGAAAGGGTTCGTGTGTTGCCGACTGGTTTCTCCGAGAGTCGACAAAACACGAGTCTATCTAGTCGCTGCAAAACGGGTATGATTTCACTCGTTTTTGTCCTCTCTATTTATTATATTTATTTTAGATTTAAGTATACAGTAATACACTGCAATGCGACAATAAGATAAAATAATCGCGATACTCCAATTATCTCCAATAAGAACCTTCGAAAAAACGGGTAGCTTTGTAGCAAACTCATCTCGTCAGTCGCTTGGGAGGCGTTCGACTTTATTGGATGCCGAACCGGGGAAATACGAACTAATCTTCCGCATGTTCTGTCGTCGTCTATACGACGAAGAAGAATATTGATAATTACACCCGCGTGGTTCTTTCGGGATTAAAGCAGGACGTTATGTACATCGGAATAATTACTTTTCCGTCCCGGGAACGTCAGGCGAATTTCTCAGTCTCGAAAAATCTAATCCTTTCTGTATACGATGGATTTTTCCTGACTCATAATTCGCAGCGTACCTAATCCTTCCCAGATTTCTAAACAAATACGTCTCCGCTGACATGTTAACGATTAATGTTTGTGCGTAATACGAGATTCTTAAATTGAAATAGTCATAATTAAAGTAATTAGCACTAGCGGCGCCATAGGCCGGGCGCACACTAAACGCTAAGAGAACGTTCCGTAGGAGTAGGAAACCTTTCGTTTAATATCGGTATCCCTAAGCGCAATGTGTGCCAAGCTTAAGGCACAGAGAATACATTCGCCTTGTACAAACACTTAATAGAGATAATACTGTCAATCAATTCATAACAAACCGTTACGACATCTGTGCTAGAATGAATTTTTTGTTTACTTCATAGTAAAGGAGTTATCTGCAGAAGTCATTCATTTTATAAATAGTTAAATATAGAAGACTGGCTGGCGAGATATGTTGGATTCCAAGCACAAGAAGAGATAACGTCCCGAGTTACGCTATACATACACGAATATACCGAGTTTTCGCTTATTAACGGAATGTAAACGTTATTTCTATTGATCTATGATCCAGCATCCGGATGATAACTTTAGCATATTCTGACTGCAAATGCGCTTTAACAAGTTCGGACAATACACTTTCATTGTTTTTAATCAATTTCAATACAAAACACGCTCTTGCGTTACGCAGCGCTCACTTCACAAACGCCCCTCTGAACGCTCTAAATCCGCCGACGAAGCAGCTCGCTTCCCACGAATGCGTTGAGTAACTTTTCCAATATTAACGTATCCGTGAATTCTTCAGGGATGCGTATGACGACATCAAGTGGCTTGGAAATAGATGCACAAACATCGCAAATGTGTTGGGTGAACACCAAAACTCCAACTCCAAGCGAAAAAATTGGTGATCGAAGATCACGCTTAAACCTTTCATAACAAAATCATAAGATCGTAAGAATCACTCTCAGAGGCTTTTTTCCACTGTGCAATAGAGTGTTCGCATCGTTGGCGTATGCTACACGGTAACACATGTTAAAGGTAAGTGGTCCAAGATTCGAGCATTATCGGACCTTATCTTCAGGTAGCTGCGGAACATGATAAGAAGCAAGCACGAATTTCGTGGTCAATAGTGTCGAACGCTCGTCAAAAATCGGTGTAAATGACGCCCGCGCTGAAACTCTTCTGCAACGTCTTGGGTAGTTAGGTTGAATATCTGACGTTATTTTCAGGTCAACTGATTTCTGTTGATCTGTATTGAGTATTGGAGAATTTGGATAAAATAGATACCGGATTACGAGGATCGTCATTAGGAACTCTTGCTGGAGGAAGATTTAATTTTATGAAGTTATTGGTAAATATGTATCCTGTAGATTGATGAATTAATTGCCATTGAAATGTGGGAAACTGAAGAAGCAGCTACACGATATGGAGTAGTGGTAAGACAAATGTATAAGCGGAGAAACGATTTTTCAGTAAGCAATCGCAACATTTAAGGAATCATACAAAAATTAGCGCTACGAGGATGGTTTTGTGTTAAAATCTAGATTACCGAGCGTGAGCACTAGAGATGACAAAGCCGGATGTTATAATTCCTTTTTTGCAGCGATTAGATAGGTTCGTGTCTATTCGCCTACGAGAGTCAATAAAACACGAGTCTGTCTAGTCTCTGCCAAATAAGCAATAATCTCATCCGCCTTTGTCCTCTCTAGCGAGTACTATTTGTCAGTATTGTTTGGAGAGCTGGTGAAGGGTGAGCTAGTTTAAGTATTTATGAAATCATAGAAAAAAACAATCGATATCTTTTTTGGATAGGAAAACGCCTGCAGAAATCAAAGAGGGTTTACAAGAACCTTGCACCTTTCGTCCCATTTGATTTAACGAATTCAATCATTAAAGAATGAGCAACTAGAGGTGAGCAACTAAGTCATCCTATTTATTGAGTATATATTGAGTATTCTATTGGTAGGAAGGGTGCCGGATCTACTGACGTTTTTGACTAATTGATCAAAAACAAGATTCGGACATGTTTAAGCTCAATACGAGCGAATTTCTGCCGATAAGAAGTGGTAATTACATCATTACGCGCCAGAAACCAGAGGTTGGCCGGCAAAATGGATTTTTTTCCAAAAAGACGATCAACCGGGGAGGTTACAGCAACGATTTTTCGGGATTTATAAGGCTTAGTATTGATTCCTTACTGGTAAAAGAGAAGAATAACCAAGGAATAGTACGATGGGAATTCATTGGTCCGGTTCGATGCTGAACGAAATTTAAAAATGATTAAAAAAAAATCAAGAGGATAAACGTTAATCAAATGTAATAAGTAAAAAATGAGATTAGGTTATTACATAATTAATACAAACGATTAAAAACGAGTCTGTCGAAAATGGCGAACTTTACATAGCTTCTAGACAATTTTATATCGTGATAAGTAGAGAGGGCAAAGGTGGACGAAATTATTACTTTTTTGCAGAGACTAGACAGACTCCATGGGGCGAATAGACACGAGTCAATCTAGTCGTTGCAAAAAAGGAACAATTCCACCTCTAGCGAAAAGGATGATGGAAACGTTGAAGTTACATTCGAATACTATAACCTGCCAAACAAAAAGGTAAATAAATGAATAGAGCCACTACTCTCAAGATAGTTATAGATAAATTTAACATTATTGGCCAGGAAAAGGGACCGAGAGAAAATTGTTTTGAAGCTTTCCAACATTAACGATCGTACATAGTTAAAATACTTTCTTGTCGTCACATACAACGTGTTCAAATTGTTCAGCTTCGATGGACAGTACAGTACCTTGTATGGAAATATGTTTGACGAGGACTTAGAATTCTTTGCTTTCACGACTTTATTTCATTATTTCATTAAATAAATTAACTAAAAATAAAAATAAAAAAAATTAGTAAATACGTGACAAAGAAAATCTAAACAAGAATCTCATGATTTGTCTCTTAATAAGACTATTAGCGGGAACCAAGCTTTTCGCGAGCCATTTCGCTTGCCCTATGATGCCGTATGAGTTCCATGTGGTATTTTTTCGTGAAAGCTGGATTAATCGGTCTCCTCTCAGCCGCAATACTTTTAGCAAGTTTATTCTTCCAACTTCGACAATATCCGTCTAAAATGGAAGTGTATACGTTAATATCTCTTATTTCGTTTAGCTGTTCGGATTGATATTTCCCTCCATTTTCTTTAAGAGGAAATGATGCTTCTTCTGAAAACACAATCCTGTTAATTGAATTTAAATCGTTGTTGGTTTTGTCCATCATCAATGCCTTCGGGTAATCCTTCAAGTAGAACTCGTTTGTAAGGGTGAAACTCGTTTTTCCTCAATAGGCGAAACACTCTCATGTTCCTGTGAAGCAGCTTGATCGAGCGGCAAAGAATGATCGCCTTTTTTGATATCACAAACAAATAACTAACGCGTATATAGAAATGATGTGTTGCCAACATTTTTTTGCTCTTTGTTGCAGTAATGGCTGGAAGGGTTTTTAGGAAGGTTCCAACGATAACAATAGCTTTATCAAACAACTAGCTATTGTATAAAAAAAGGTTGAAATAATTTAAATATCCTGTATTTGAGTTCCGACGTAGGTTATTTGAAGAAGGATCTAGTTTTATTTAGTCATCGAACTTGATTTATTTGGATAATATTAAATCCGGGTCACGTACTCCTTGTAGAAAAAGGGATCAGTCAGGATTTAAACAATCTAATGCGTTGGCAATCACTGTTTGCGGGATGAATCGGTGTTTTTAGAAAGGCCTATTCCTCACCGAATTAACGAGGAAATATGGAAGGAAGCAAATAGATAAATTAGAGATTAACGATTTCTTCTAGAACATCAGGAAGATGATGTAACGCAGGTGTATGATTCAGATAGTCGTATTATATATATATACAGTCTTATTCGGATATAGTACGAAAAAAAAATTAGGTGAAAGAAACGCATGAGTAATGCCTAAATACAAAATATTATGGTTCTATGTGCACGTAGTAACGAGAAAATGATTTTTCTTTATTCGAGTCCGACTCTGTCTTAGTTAACATATGGGAATCACCGGCAGTCGCTGAAGCAGCGTTCGGATATCCATTTAGTATGCACCGTCATTCACCGTCATTACACGCAATTGCAATGGCATCCTATACGAATATCGAATACACCGATATGATTTTGATTTATGGCGAAACAGGACAAAATAGTCTTGCGGCAGAAAATTTGTACGCGGAACGGTTTCCCAATCGGCGGCATCCATCATCCGAGACAATTGTGAGAACCGTGTATCGACTTCGAGAAACAGGATCAGTAATTCCACGTTTCGAAGGTCATGGCCGTCATATATCACGTAGAGTTCGGCAAGCAGAAGAGCATATTTTAAACATCGTTGAGGCGGAACCAGGCATAAGTACTACAACTTTAGCCCAGCAAGTAAACGTGTCCCAAACGACGGTGCATCGAATTTTGAAAAATAATTTACTTCATCCGTATCACATCCAGCGCGTGCAAAGATTAACGGAATTAGATTATCCTCGCCGTCTTGCCTTCTGCGAGTGGTTTCAACGCACCGAAGTTCGTCAACCACGTCTTGCGTCGGTAATTCTCTTTACCGACGAATCCACGTTTAAAGAGATGGTATTTTGAATTACCATAATATTCACCGCTGGGCAGACGAAAACCCACACGAGATACACCAAGGCGCCTCGCAAGTTAGGATATCTGTCAATGTTTGGGCGGGTTTAGTAGGCGATTACCTACTTGGACCACATGTGCTCCCACAACGATTAAATACAGAATCCTATTTACAGTTCCTCCGAGATGAATTACCCGAGTATTTGGATGAGATACCACTAGCGATACGGCAACAATTGTGGTTTATGCATGACGGAGCACCCGCGCATAGTAGTCGAGTAATTCAAGCATCTTTGAACCAAAGATTTCCACAATGGATTGGACGTGCGAAGTCGTACTCCATGGCCACCTCGTAGTCCCGATCTAAATCCATTAGACTTGTTTCTGTGGGGATACATGAAAAGCTTGGTATATGATCGTCGCCCTGATATTGAAAATGTCGAAGATCTGCGAAATCGCATTTATGTTGCAGCTCAACGCATTCGCGAAGACATGGTAAATTTTACTCGTGTGCATAATAACTTTCGTCGCCGAATTGATGCCTGTATTAGAGCTCACGGTGGACATTTCGAACATTTTTTACATTAATAAATTATTTTGTCCTGTTTCGCCTAGATCGGTCCTTGTTAGGACCACCACAAATTTCATAAAAAGAAAAAGAATGTATAAAATAACAAATAACTGAAAACCCGACATTTCGGATGCATTAACTTTAAACATTAAGAACACAAATCATATGGTTATCGGCATATTCAATGTAAACACATAAACACTTCGACATCAGCTGTACGACAGACTAATGCATTTCAACAGACTATCCACTATTCATAGCATCTACAATGCTTTATCGCTTTTTATTTGCATCTGGGTTAACTTTGATTCATCAGCGGTATTTGTATAATATAGGAGAAACAAAGATATGGACCGGCTTTACCTGCATTTTGGGCCCTAAAATTTGAACAAAATGTATATGTTACAAATAAATATCTTTTTAAATTTTCAGTAACACATTGATAGGTAGTCTTCAGATTTCGGTAGCTTAAGTGCTATTTGCAGGTAACCCTGTATATAGGTAGATATTATTATAGATAGTCGTATTATAGATAGTAACTTAAAATTAATAGAATTAATTTAAGAATTAATAGAAAAAAAAGGACATAGACCCTACATTAACATAGATTAAGTATACTTTCATCTTCAGCTGTTCTGTTCATTTTATTCCGAAAATTTTTGAATAAACAACGCTAATAATTAGCATCAAACTTGTCGAAGCTAACCAGTTTTCAGAATAAGCTTTTTGTTTCAAGCGAATCCAAAAACGCTGTATATCAATGTTAATCCATGAATTTTCGCTACATTTTCTCAATCTTATCTATGAAAAAGCTATGAAAATAATAATAATAATAAAAAAAATAGCTACGAAAAAGAAAAATTGGTAAAAATAAATTGGTTTTAACGTAGTTTATGTGTAGATGGAATCTCAAAGAAATATGGATATCCACATCTTTTATGTGGTTTACGATCAAGAGATCTCCTGACGAATGATATCTTTGCACCAGGTCAACATCAGCTTAAAGTTTAGAATTGAACAGTTGAAAATCGAATCGATAGAAGAGAACAACTGAAGATCGTATGAGAACAGGAGAAACCTGGACTACTTTATGCAGCGTTTGCTCATGCAGTGTTTGTTAAAGCCAGGCGTCACAGGAATTGAGTATAATGCGGCGTTATTAATGCGCGCTATCTGGATAAGAAAGAAATGAATCAAGAACGAAGCGTACCCGTTGTACAATGAGCCACTAGCTTACATAACAACAATTAGAAAACTTTCAAAGTTTAGCCATTATTAAGCTTGTTCGATCAGGTTATGAGATATATTACCATCAATAAACGGTTTTAGCCAACGCCCTGCGGATTGGTAGAGTTGGCTGTGGTTGTAATGATCAACAAAATACGATTCTCGTATATTTGGCTTCGATTATCCCGAAAAAGAGATAGGTAGAAAATATGATTTTTACGATACAACTCTGCGCGAAACGAACGCGAAAGGATATGCTCGTCAAACTTTAAAGAATGAACGTGCAGGGATAGCTTGAAGATAGCGCTCACTCTTCAATCTCGAAAATACACAAAAAAGACACAAAGAAAAAGGTACAAAATAGATACGTTTGCAAATTAAAACAAAAAGAAAGAGGATCACTAGAGTTACTTGGAGGAAGTAAACAGCGCTTTTATGGATACGTAAGAAGATATTTCGTTGCGTTCAAAAAAGTCGCTATCTTGAATGAATTATTAGATTCAAGGAAGCGATTGTTTGCGTAAAATAATTGAATAGCTTTTATCCAAAATATTACGACTACAACAGTTATCTTCAATAATCTTTTGCTGTATCGAAGCTACGCCCTTTGAATACAATTATGCCTAAAAATATGGGATTCGGGATAAAAAATTATAAAAGTGGGAGAAGACCTCTGTTACCCATCAAACGATGTCACAATGTAATTGAAGGCGAATTCTTAAATTTAAGATGACCGATGGCAAGATTAAACGAACATTATCAAATAGTAGCAGAGAATCGACTTTAATCCCAAATTAAATTAGCGACTTAAACTAAGCAAGGCATACATCTGATTTAAAGCAGCAAGTATTTCGAGGAAATAAGTTAGCTCTCATGAATTGAACAAACAACATCCGTGGGCAAGGATCTCGTTCTTGGTCATCTTCCAAAAGCGGGCCTTCTTGCAGCGTTTTCTTTCGTAGTTTTTTCTTTTTCTGTGCTGCATGTTCTTTTTGATAATCGATCGTTTATTTAAATTTAATTTGTTCGCGAGAAATTACTCACGCCAACTTCATATTGCTACGATAACGATGGACAAGGAGGCGATATATTCCCGTTTAAATTCCTCTTCGTTTCTCGTTGTTTCTCATAGCTAGAGGCCGTCTTGTTTGTGTTCACGAAAACGGGACGTTAATTAAGTTTTAATTTTTATTATGAGGGCGTTACGTAACTTTATTATCCAACCACGTCCTACCGAAATAGATGAATAGTATTTATCGTATTCTGTGTACTAGTGAAAACTCACGTACACACCAGCAGCAAAACGATTCCTATTCCTCTTTTCTGTTTCTTCTCTCTTTTTCTTCTACTTGCTTGCTGCACTTGGACTCTTGCCTCCCTTCAACGTATCGCGACCTCCAGGCTCGCCTTTTCAACTTTATGGATGCTGTTGTAATTCTTCTCGGTCTTTAACTGTGTTATTACTACCATATTCGTTTTACAGTGCCGTTGCACATATATTGTACCACAAACAATTTTGTATGCGTGCATTTAACATTTTCGGGCGAATAGTTCCGAGATGAGCACGATAATCCCTTTATTTTATGCCGGGGGAGGAGAGGTACATGTATACAACATTTGGCGGATTCTACCCCAAGAAAGCTAGTGTACATCGAGAAAAGAGAGGAAAGGGATCGAACGAGTGTCGCGGTAAAAGGTGTTTGGGAAGTTATCACGTCTTGTCTAGAGATACCTCGCTTTCACATCCGCTCTTAATTTCTTTTTTTATTCAAATATTTTTTCAGGTACGTTGATGGGACTTTCTCCCAATGTAGATCAAATCGGATGATTTCTATCTTCTCCGAGATGTTCTCGTTGAGGCATTCCGTGTACCTAAAATAGCTTCTCACGCCATCAGAATTGCAGCTCTTCTTGAAATGATCATTTTCATAGCTGGATCCAATTCGCTTCCGCAAGAAGTCTACCATATCATCGACATTCTGATAAATTATTTCCTCGAAGATCGCGATCGTCCGGAAGACTTTGAATGGATTCTTTAAATATCCGCATTATCCATTGGCGTGGCATAATTTCTGTATTTCATCTCCTTTTTTGGTCCCTTTTTTTGGTTCAATTCTTTGTAGTGTTCTTTATATCTGCGAAGGATGTCATCATCATTCCCGATCATATCGCTGCTTTCCTGGTATCTTGACCTAAAAGCTCTTATATCGTTACAGATAAATATTTCGTTTCATTACTATTGAGGTTATTAAAGCCAAACAGTGACGCATCCAACATGACAGTGATAGCTGTAAGAGGGTCCGCCAAAGCCATAAGGAGACATGCGGAGAAGCCAAGTCTCGTTTGTGTTATATGTTTGTAGTACTAGATCACGACGTATATTGGTGAACAATAATGCTATGTCCAAAGAGATTAATGTGAAGTTAGATGGTAAGACATCTTTTATTATAGTTACGAAAGTGGAAGAGGTAAGATGTGCGGTTGAGGAAGGTTATGCTGAGCAATTCCAAGAGATTTGTCTTGTATCTGGGATCGCCTAAGAGGGATGTTAGCTTCACGTATTTTTGGTAGCCCGGAATATCTAGCAAGGTTCTCATTAATTTTTTTTGCTAAGAACATCCAACTTCGAATTTAACGAAAAGAATTCCTTTTGCTGCGTCTAGAAAGATCGAATTTGATAAATGAACAAGTCGCTTTTAATTTTCATAAAATAAACGGCTTAGTGGGTTCATCTTGTTGGTATTGTCGCGTTTAATTTTATTGAATATTTTCTGAAGACTCATCAGATTAAATATGGGACGCGTCTTAAGACCAACTTCCACAACATTTTCAACAGAACTAAACGCAAGAACGTGAGCGGCAGGAGAGTTAAGCTGTGTCGTTGAACCCTGGATTCTTAAATCCTAGGAAGTACGCAACATAAGTAATCGGAATGATCCATTTCTTCGCATATCTACGCCAAATTAGTTACGGTACAAAACGGTCTCAAACGATAAATTCAAGTTCTCCATTGTCCTAAACGAGATCTAGAAAAAACGGATGGCCATGCCGGTTTTTGTACATACTCGACGACGTCCCCCAATTGAAGGAGTTCAACCGCTACTTGTCGATATCGAGCCTAGAGAAGAGACCTATGGAACAATTAGCGCTATTAATCCTAATTGATATTTATGATGGGCAAGAAAAGAATTAATCTTTCCTTAAACGGGTTTTAACGACCGCTAGATGCTGACAATATATTAAGATCAATTAGAATGGTGAAATTAACTGACAGTTTTAACGTTCTGTGTTAATCGCGTTAAGGCCTTAATGCGTTTGTGTGTTCTTTTTGATTTTGGAGATGTGATTAGTTGCACGTATGCTGAACGCTTCTCGCGTTCGTATAGAGGCTAAACGAATTGAATATGGTGTTGGTGTATCATTGTAAACTTGAATTCGTCGTAGTGGTACGCGCGGTAAAATCATTATGAAGGGCCGACTTCGTTGAAAGCAATCGAATATATTTGCAATTCTTAGCAGAAGCGAAAGCTAAATGCATTTTTGTAGTTAATGGCAGCATGATAAGATTTAAGGGCGTGATTTTCTCTTAGTCTTGTGTTGTTAGTTTTTCTTCGAATTCTTTTGTTTGACAAAGTTCTTTAAAAACATGGAATTGTCAACAACGTCGCAGAAATTACATTGTTGGTTTATCAAGATTTCGTTCGAGAAAGGGATTGGAGGCAGGTTGTCAAATGAAAGCAGGATTCCTCTCAAGAAGTAGCATTTTGCCTATTAGTGAAGAGAGACCGTCTAAAGAGTTACAAGAACAGTTCTCGAGTCTGAGCGAACGATATAGTCATTGCATTGAATTGATGCCATTTTTATTTTGAGTGCCAAGAGCTTCCGTACTGAAGACGCCAACCTCTTTAGGAAAGACATATTGTTGGTTATATCTTATCCGCGTTACGAGAACGACTTGCGCTACTTATTCCTGTGTCACATTTTTGTGCCATCCGTAAATATGTAACGTATGGCAAGGATTGACCGATCGTCTGATTATACAATGCTTTTATCAATATATCGTGTGTAATAACTTTTTGAGATTTTATCATTTTCTTTAACGGCATTCGCAAAAGGCCAATAAGGAGACGAAGTAGTATTACGAGTCTTCCGGTTGTGAAAATTTTACTTAGAACACTCGGAAGTAACTTTACTTAGAAATAACTTTTTCGCTCTTCAGCGTCGGGGAAGGTTCTCCAAGCTCGACGTGCATAGCTTCAAGGGAAGCTCAATTCGTGGCACCCAAACATTGTCGTACAAGATGATGAATGTTATCATACCCTGTTAACGTTACGTAAAATATTCTTTTCTAATGCTCCTTTTCCAGTTAATTTTTTCACTAATTTTGGTTGTACGCCTACACGCACTTAGATATTTAATAATATTAATCAGTAGAAACGTTACATTGGCCAATTCAAGGTCTTCAATGTTTCATTGTCGATCACATCAAATTTGGAAAACTCTTATTGCTTCATCCAGATTTTTTAAATGATGTTGGTTCAAATAACAATGTTCTTACATTACGAATTTCCAGATCGCTCGTCTAAATGTTAAAAAAATAACGGACTACTTATAGCAGCTTTTGCTAAGCTTTTCGCGTAAATATGCACGATGGCACAAAAGTATACTTAGACGGCTGGCAGTATACTTAGACGTAGCAGTATGGGCAGTGTACACATGGCTCATTCTCGTTTACTGCGTATCGTCCAGTTTGCTTTTGTGCCATTCAAGTTGTTGTTGTTCAAGTGGAGCAACTTCTTTATTAGCAAACTCTCGATGGAAAGATAGTTGGCTAAGTCTATCGATTTGGATGTTGTTGTTTATAAAATCTAGCCAAATGAAATGAATCTAAGCAAATGCTGCGGTAAGCATCATCCTCTGTCTTCAAGTGATAGAAAACTGAAAGCAATTCGAGGGTGGTCTTACGAAAACAAATAGTTCCTGCTTCATTCTAAACATGAATCAGTTTATCTGCAACTCTAGCCTCAATTCTTTTAACTTGACAAGCAACACTAAAGTATCGGCACACTTCGCACCACATACGTTGAATTAATTATCCTGGAACAGCTGTTCCTTAATAAAATAATATTCTTGAAAATAAACATATTTTATCGGATACTGCAACACCTAAATCCTTTGTAAGATGGCATTTCTGAATTCGATGTCTCCTTCTTGATCTCTTGATTTGGGCGGCTCATCTTCTTCCTCATACTGCATACGTCCCAACTGGAAGGATAAATGTTATGTAACACAACAGACGATACGATAATCTTTACGTAGTTGTTAAGCGTTAAGTTAGTTTAAGCGATTTCGTAAAAGTACTCCTCCATCTTATTTTCGCTATTCTAATTGCTCGTTCAATAATGCTTCGTTCTTTTGTATGATGTGTATTGAATAACTATAATTTTCTTGAAGCTGCTCCCTCTAATTCGGTATATCTTACGGTGTCGTAAAATCCGTGAGTTATGAGTCATGAACGTCATTCTCGCATGCAAGTAGTGGTCTGAAAACTTGGCCCCTACTGACTTTACAAGCTTTATCACAAGGATATGTGTAAAACGTTAATAACATCAACTTTATAAGAAGACTACATTCGTTAGCGCGCATTATTTCGAAAGAATCAAAATAATGAAGCAAAATTAAAAATTATACAGCTGATATTTGTATACCTATGTATACATGCCCTCACTTATGTACATCTCCCACCAACTTCATCCGAAGAAGAAATTACCGACGGCAAAACAATATAAAAGTACCAATAAAAATCAGTCTGTAATTAGGAGGTACAGGATGTATACGCACGGTACTTCTACGTGTAAGCGCGTACGCGTATGTATTATGTGAATAACGTAGGTAGGATTATCTCTCGACTTGAGAACTTCACCCGAGGAGGATGAAACGACCGCACCATTTTGTGATGAGTCAAAGTCGGCTTGTTAAAGAATAAATGATTGGCTATAATAACAGGCCTCTGGATGAGCAAAAAGTAAAGTTATAACTTCATCGCGGCACCGGCGAAGACCACCGGCCGCTAACAAGCTCCTTCGTACCGGTAGGCCACTTTACAAACCCCAGGTTGTATCCGTCTTGTCTACTATGCATGCTGGTCCAATGGGAAAAGGGTCGAGGTTAACCCAATAGAAATTACCGCTTTTAGGTAAATTATAGCTGTTTAAATTCGACAATGAGTATCGTATTTTGACTAACTTCCTTGAAAGTTAATATATTTTATAGCACGCCTGATGTATTAGAAGCTCCCTGTTCACCGTTTTGACCACAGCCAGCTTTAGCAAGTCTAAAAAATAAAAATCATTAAATGAAGGACAAGATTGGCACTTGTTCTTGTATGTACCCATATACATTCTTTGGTGGATGGACGTTGCTTATAGAAGCTCTGCATCATTATTTGTCACAGTGAAATTATGGGCAGCTGGATTTAAGCATAGTCATACCAGGTTGGTGACGATGAACGTTCGGTACGGCCAAAAACGATAAGCACTATCGGAAAAGCTCACCAAATGGTGCCAGATGATCGCCGAATTAAGATCAGAAAGATGGCGGAGGATAGATTCATCTCGAAAGATCGTAATGGCTGAAGATCCGGACATAAAAGTACTAACCGCGTATTGGGTGCCGAGCTTGCTCACTCAGGACCGAACACGCATTTAATTGAACATCTTCAAAGCCCTGTCGAAGCAGCGTTAAGCGAAATAACTCGTTGTTTTGGCGTCGATTAATAACGAGTCATGTGAATTGTGTTAATCGACTAGGTATCTTGAAAAAGAAGAAACAAATAACGAGGGCATACTCGTAAGCTGATGAAGATTTTCATCACCAAGATAACACACATCAGTTCGTCTTAGCAAAAATTCAGGGACTGGTGTTCGAATTGATGACCGTCCACACTATTCGTCAGATCCTACACCGCCCAATTTCGGTCCTTGTCTGCGATAAGCGAAGCTATGTTTGAATTTTAGAAAGTATTAATCGACCCGAAGACACAATCCTTTCCCAAGTCATGATTCCGTCTTGTGATCAAGATAATGCTTCACTAAACGTTGTTGTACATTTTGCCATTTAGGAAGAAGTCATGGCGACTTTGAAGAAAGCTGAACAGCTTTCAGCTTCAGTATCGTCGAACCAGCAAGGTTTTATTGGTGAAAAATCGACGACCACACTTTTGAGTTGCTTCTGGCAATACGTCTCCGAAACTACGGATGGAGAAGGTCAAAGAAGCTGATTTTCAAAAATCTTTTCAGCAGATCGATTATATCTTTCATGATCCTTCCGGGTCTTACGTTACCGACCCATGATGTTACTTTCAATACGTTAACGTCGGGTCCGGCGGTCTAATTTCGGTTCCGTTGTGTTCCTGATAAGGGGCTATTATGTATTTCAGAATGTTCAGTTCTACACTTGAATACGTTAAACGAGAAATGCTTGAGAACTGTAGCGAAGAGAAGTATTTGGAGGATACGATTTGTGTTTTGAAATATTTACTTTTCTCGGGAAAACTCCAAAGTTTTCCCAACCCCTCAACAACTCAAAAAGAAAAATTGAAATTAATTTGTGGAAACGGGTTCGTCGTAACGGTTTTACATTTTGGCCAAAGAATAGCAAGAAACTACGTTTTATTATATACATAAAAAAATAATTAAGCTAAACCTAGATTTTTTTTGCCAATTACCAAGTTCCATCTGGATCTTTTCCTTAATGTAAGATAATAAATATTTTTAGGAGTGATTCAAATAGAGCCCCGAGCAGACTATTATTAAGGAACTGAATATAATCACCTGACAATACCGTTAGGTACAAATCTTAAATGAAGATGAAAAAAACCATCAATGAGTTCCCAACACCTCGTGCTGTATGTCATTAAAAACGTGAATAGGTCTCTGAATATTACTTCAGAATCGATGAGGTAATTTATCTATAATAGATGAATTTCTTTTTTTGGTTGGGGTCATTAACAAGAATGGGATGTAACAAAAAAAAGGAACGAAAAATCTCAACAGGTGTTCTTTTTCGCCGATTTGGCTTCTCAAAGAGATTTTTGCATGCGTAAAGTATGCTTAAATACCATTTCCTTCTTGGAATCGTTAAGATTGCGCGCGTCTTCAATATTCACACTACATTTCCGTGGTAATATCGAATTTATCTAGATTTGTGAGTACCAAAGAAAAAAGCTCATTAATCATCGGAGATATTACATCATCAACTCGTTCCCATTCATGATTTTTTTTCATTCGATTTTATTCAAGACGGTACGTAACGGTACGAAAGATTGTCAGAAGCGATTCTCTAACCATAAGGTGCCTTCGGGTTTGTGTGAGTCATTCCTAAAATTGGAGAATTAGGTGGTTGCTTGGTATGAGGATCTCTCCCAACAGAGAGACGTTGAAAGGCGGCGAAAAAAGAGTCTAACGTGATGTATTACGTTTATCTTCGTCATAGGACAGTTCCATAAAGTTACAGGTATCCTGAATGGTTGAACATTCACAAATGCGTTTCGAACAGCAACGTTCTGCTGTAATAACGGTTGACGGTTGTCTGAAATGTAAGGCCGCGTTACTTTAACGTGGGTCCCAAGCAACCAAGCGATCGGAAGAAACGAAAAGGCAGCCAATGAAGTAGAGAACATGTTCTAGTCCTTCTCTGTTGGCCCCAAAGGAGCTAACATAAAAGAAGCAATAAAGGATGGAAGGATAATCAAAGGATTAAAGACAGCAATCGCGCAGCAAATGGCACCTGAGATTAGTGTCGTCTATACCGAAAAGTTCTGGAGACGACGGAATACATTCTATTCCTTGTTGCTGAAGGAAGAAGAAGGACATCTATTCTAACATGTACAAGGGCATGCTATCGCAAGGATTTATTTATTAGATCCCTGTGAGCCAAAGGCATTTATACCATTTGAGCATCGAGCATAACGATAATAATAATAATAATATTAATAAACACTGCTGAATGGTATATATTAAATTTGTTTGGCAAAGGTCATCTACGAAATCAGAGAAATCAACACGTGAAATAATTGACTATTCGAATAAGAAGAACGAAGTGTTGCGTCGCTCGTATTCACCCGATTTACCGTTTATTTTGTCAAGATGGTGACTTTTGTTACCTCAAGAAGCTGTTGAGGTTGCTCAAAAACCACGTTTTTAAGTCATCACCTTCAGAGTGGAAAAAATGTGTTCATCATCAAAATCAGTTCGAGGGAATATAACCAAGTACCAAGGAAATATTACCCTAAACATTCATTTCGTAGCACCTTGTACATCCACGCCGTCTATTAATAATTTTAAACGTACAGCTTGGACCATCCCGCTTACAGGTCTCATCGTTTCTAGAGTACATAAAGAGTTAATATATGGTCACTTTACAGATTAATTAAGCGTTTATCCAGAAATAACCGATGTAATTTACTTGTTGTATCTATGTCTCTCCGACGCAACGGCGTAACGGTGACTTGTTGATGCTTGCGGTGTGCACCTTCTTCTGATTTAGTGTTATAGGTATGTTTTTCTTAGCATTTCGTGCGTTTTGATATTTCAACGTTTCCTCAAACGCCTACAATATGATTTTGGAGGAGTGAAATAGTGACGATGCCGTGATTCTCTTATATACACACTTTAAAGATATATAGAGCACGAGAGAATTCTACAGGTTAACATTGAATGCGGGATTAGTGGTGAATGTATGTCGAAATAAAATAAAGTTGACAATTTCTTGGTTCTTCTCTACTCCGTCCTTCTCAGATCCATTTCGGTTCCTCTCTTGAGAGATCCCTTTGCATAGGTTTCCGCCTTTGGGTATCCCGAGCTCATTTCTGAGAGCCTTAGTCCTGCCAGGGCTATACACTTGTACAGCACGTGCGCGATAGTCTCTTCTTCCACCGAGTAGAATCTGCATGCAGCTTCTTCTGTTAAGCCCAAATTACTTCTGAGCTTCTTGAGCATACAGTATCCTGTTAATTCTCTACTTGGTATGCTCGCTGTTGGATGTTGATCTGTGTCCAATCAGAAATTGCTTGGCCTGGAATGAACTTCCAGCAGCCTTCAGATTTTGACAAGTGATTTAGTCGCAGCGAATTTTTAACGGTGCCAAATCGCTCGAAAAATGAAGAAAATCTTCGGGCAATAGCATATTTCGGCGAAGATTATCTCAATAACAATGATAGATCGAATTGGTAGATTTCCCCTTTTTGGAAGGGAAGCACTACATCAGTCGATAATAATTGCAACGAGAACGCACCAGTCTCGCCGACGATTTACACTCAGCGATCGCTGCTGTACGTAAACCGATCAATGGCAATGGAGTAAATGGGCATGTGATGTATCTCGAGAATGGGATATCTTCGTCCATTTTAAAAACCTCAATCTAGACAATTTTGCATGATGAATTGCCATTGAGAAAGTCAATTCTTCGTTGGATCTTTTGATTGTTGAACGAAAGGCGACTAGTCTTGAGACTTGATTGATGTCGAAAAATGTTGAGCCTCGTCGGAAGCTCGAAAAGCGAAAAAGATTAGGACAAGCCAGCAAAAGTTGTCTATTCCCCATAGAAGATATTATCTGACTATAACCTCTCCGAACTTAAGAAATAAACCGATTAAGACCTATCGAAATCAGATAAACAATGCGGATCAGGCGAGGAGGTTGCTTCAATTTTTCATACAGAGGGCGAGTATCAAATGAACATGAAGATAATTCAGCCGTTGCAGTTTCTTAAAGGAATAAAATAGAATTCATAGAAGATCCAATAGACCACATTAGAGTGATGATGAAGTGATGCGAGGCTCATATCAGTTAAATAACATTAAGCTAACTTCCAATTTGTAACAGAGAATGTCTATCTATCTATATCAACATGATACTTGTGAGAAGAGCAAAGCACCCTTCAATATCTGCTATAGAAAAAAAATATTTATTTTGCTGTATAAAGCCGAAACGAATTAATTAATATCACGAAAATTTTCTTGAAAAACAACTGGCCATATCGTTGCGTACCTCTTGTCCAATGCTTACGCTTCTCTTACTTGTTTACGTATCACATGCATAAAATGATTTATACCTTTTAAGTCTTAAAATAAAGGTACGGGTTCACCTTGTCTGCGGATATTTATAGAATAAATAACTGGAACGGTTAATGGTTGTTGTTATTGTTATTATTTTTGTTGTAGATCTTGTTGCTTTAATTGGACATCCTTCTTCTGCCCCGACATTAATTTAAGGATCGAAAAGGATCGAAACACAATCGAAAATAATGGATCGTTAAAGTCTGTGTGCCACAACTATAACGTCAGCTAGCGGAATAAAAATTAAGCGTAGTCATTTATTATTCGTTTTGGTTGTTTTAGCAAAATAAATTTTCTGTGTTTAAGATTTCGTATCGTGTTATTTAAACTTTGGCAGAGTAAAATTGTTTTAAGTCAAGAAACCAAAAAAGTGATATACGAGGGTAGTGCGAGAAACTTCAAGCGTGACATGGAAAGTCTATGTACCGTTCCCATCGATTCTTCCATAAACCGTCCCCTTATTCGATAGAAATCTCTATCCTACGAGCGAAACTTTGAGCATTGGAAGAGGGTTACGCGTAAGATCTAGTAAATAAGATGGGCGGTCCCAATCCTATCAATCCCAATCCTAATTCGCGACATGGCGACCACTGAAGTCTCAGACTCCTTTCTTGTCGCAACATCTGCTTCTAGCTTATCAAATAATGGTGCATAATATGGCTCTGTTATTGTTTTCCTTTCCTTAAGATAGTCGATTAACAGAAACTATCCTAACAAGCCGGAATGGATTTACCCATCGCGCTCCTGAAGCCGAAGGACTTCAGGAGTATATTGATGCATCCGAGTTTCATCTACGACGTCATAACTCAGACTTATTTCGCTCAAAGTGCCTTAATAGGACTTTGGAAGTGTTAAATCGGATGTGTTTTTGGACTTGAACGAGCATGCGCGACACCCAATGTACGTTTAGCTTTTCCATGCCCAAATCTCCCGTCGGTTAATGATAATATCGCTCTTTTGAAATGATGCTCATAACTTTTGCCATCTTCCTAACCTTAATTCGGTGGTCATCTTGAATTTTTCCGATGTTATCGATGGTGGTTGGACTCGTACAACCACGTTTATTTGAGACAGCTTTCATCTTGGCTTAAATTTGCGTAAGCCTTCATTTTTTTTTAATTTTTGCAGAAATACTAACATCGATTTACATAAATGACATAAATGTTAAATATGAGCGCCCAATATGGCGGAAACCTTCAAAAGTCTTTTCCAACACCTGGGTAATGATATTTCCAGAATATTTTTAACGTAACGAAGTAAGGCCATCCTCATATTTAGGTTCGAAACTTTTCGGGCCAAACCAGCATCTATCTTTCGTCAGGTACGGCGTTAAAGTGTAGAGTAATGGTAATTTCTTGAAAAGCGAGCTTATCTACAACTCGTTCGCTGGACTAATTTGTCAACATACGCACGCTGAATAATTGGTATGCTTGAAGCAATTAGATTTATTTTGTTAAAGAACATTTCTGCTTGCTTTGTTGCCACATTTGATCAATTTTCTTGCGGCGCACCCTCCCTGTATATGACAACAACACTCCGATTTAACTCGGCAAAAAGGTCCACTCTGCCTGTTCCCTTGTTCTCCTACCTATATATCGCTCCGTTGTTTTCTTTTTCGAGTCTTTCTCTATCTCCCGTTTATCTCGTTCCCCGGCAGCAACAACAAAAAAAAAGAGAAAGCAACCGCTTTTTTAGACAAGGAAGATGTGGCCTACACGATGCATCTAAAGAATAGCCTATACCGGGGGGAGATGTTTATCTTCTTTCGTGGCGGTCTACTTTAAATAGAACTTAATGAAATTGAAAGTAACGACGATTATAATGAACCGTATGTTACTGTGGAGTCTTGAATAGGTTTATATGTACGTCAACGTCCGCGTAAGTACACCATGCAAGTGTTGCTTTCTCCGGAGGCATAAGAGTAGACCGCGCGTTCAACATATCGCTCGATGGCGTGGGTTCTACGAACGTGGCCAAAAAATAAACGAAAAATCGCGCCAACGGGATTATTGTACTACTTTTTTGGGGATCCCTATATAACATCGTCATGGCTTAATGATTGGTAGGTAAACTGTTCTAATGGTTTTGTTGGCGGTCGATTTATTACTGCTTGTTTAGAGTTTTTCTGTACATTGATCGGAAGATGTTAACTGGATGATAGGCAAAATCTAACAAGATCGTTATTAGTATTAGGGGTGGTCTCATAAAGGACATGATGTAGTTATAGCAATATTTGCACTGTTATCTGGAAGAAAAAGTTCTTCTTTTTGGAAATACTTGATTTTATTGCGCATATTCCCCAAGAACGTTATGCATGGATCTCTTTTATATGTTTTGTACCGAACGGCGGTATCCGGCATATCACAAATATACCAGGTCTTCGCCACGTCTTCAAGCGCGTGTAGTGTCTGCTTTGTTTTAGATCTTATCCTTGATTTTTGGCACCGGAGAATGCGTGCGATTAGTACAACGAATAGATGTCGAACGTAGCAAATCAAAACGTTAATTACACGAATCACAGATGAAAATCCAGCTTCAATAAGTAAGATGCGCCAGTTCATTGAAACTATTCAAGTCTTTAGCGACATGAGCAACAGGAGATTTAAGTAATACGTTAACTCCAGTTCTAAACGTGCTTTGCATAGAGAAGCATGAAAGGCAATATGCGCTAATAATGTATCCCTAACTGAGAATATCGCTTTCCGGCACGTTAACGCATGACCTTCATTCATCTCCCAATTCAAAAGTTTCAAATCACGACTTAATAAGTGCGAACCTCCTCCTCGGTATTATTCAACGATCCAAGCGCGTACCCTCTATCCGCGACCATATTCGAGCGACATAAAAGACGTCGTGAAAGCGAAAGTTGTTTATTTAGAACGATAAAAAAAAAAAAATGTGAAAGCATCTGCTACGTAAAAAGGGCGGTCTTTACCTCATCGTGAACGATTGCAACTCGGAAATGGACGGAACGCAATTCGCCTTTCTGTTGGCGCATTCGCATTTTTGGCCGTAAAAAAGCGAATCGTATGATTTTCGATATAGCAATTGCTTGTAAACGTCATCGACGCACCAAACCGTGGACAGGCGAAGTGAAATCCATCGTTTTCGACGAAACAGAGCATGACATGCTCGTTCGTATTACAATCTGTGCGGTAAGTACTTACGTTTACGGGAGATATACGTTGCGAAAATCTAGTTCGAGAGGAGATTATAATAGTAGGGGGATAATATGGGATATGCGGCGTATATTTTATTCATATATTGTTCCCAATTAGCGTCAAAGTAATATTCAAACCACGTTTCGTGCGATCGTAGGGTAATTGTCCGGAAATTGCCGGATTTCATCGGACGACTCCTACAACTTAATACCTTGAAATACGAGGGTCAAGCCGGTATTATTGAGAATAAAAACATCCCGTGATGCACGAGAAACATGCACTGTTGCTTAAGTTAACTATCTATATGTCAGGAAAGGTTAAGCTAAAGAGAACAACAGAACCACATATGTTAGAATAGAGCGTCAACTCAAGATTGGAGGTTTTAAGGCATTAAGATAATACCGGCTTTTAAGAAAATTTGTCGGCCGTGTTTGTGCTGCTTAACTTAAACTTTCCAGAAAAGGCCATGTGTGGATCTACAAGGATGAATAAACGATAAAGAAGCAGAGAGCTATGAAAAAAGGTGTGTATGCGGTGCTTTTTAAGAGTACAGGTATGATATGTGCAAAAAAATTGGATATAGAGCAAATAGCTAATCTGAGGCGCTCAGTAGAATTCTTAGCAGCTATCACGATCCACTGTTTTATTAAAAAAAAAAAATAGAAACAATAGAGCGCGATCTTCGATTTGTTTTATTTAGCAAATGTTTCTTAGGAAAAGTATTATATATACGGTCTTAAAGGATATGCACGACAGTCATCGACCGGTACATTGCACTTACTTCCCGTAACCACGCACGAAGGGTGGCCTTCCGATCAGTTCTCTTCTTTTTTCTCGCATAAAAATAATCGAGGTTATCGAAATATTAAGCTTTCTTTTGTCGAATCTCGCATTTCTCTATATATATATATATTCGACATTAATGAGCCGAACTTTTAGCATATCTTAACGTTACAATCGACCACCTACGATCTCGCGTCTCGCGTGCGTGTGGTTCTTTGGGGGCCGACAGATAAATAAGACCGATTCATTTCGATTCTGCGATTCCGGATCTCATTGTGAATGAAGTTCCCAAGCGAGGCGATCGTGAAAATAAAAAAGGAGACGAAACGGGAGAGGAACGCATCTCGGCTAACGAGACCGACATACCGCGCGTTAGCGGACCGCTTTTTAGGCGACATATCTGTCGGCGGGATGAGAGAGCTTTCGGGGCTTTCGCGTCGCCCCGGTAGGCCGAAAAACAATCGCCACCTTGAAATTCGCAGCCGACCGCGGAAAAAACGGCACAGCCGATTGTTACGCGCAAAACGGACTATTTTATCGGCGATTTTCGCGGAGCTCATTAAGAAATAAATAAAAATTAATGCGTCGCCGTTGCATTACGTGTATCAATGGGTGGTAAATAGGGTCCGGGTTTTTTTACACTACGTTATACAGGGCGTTCAATTTTTAGTTAATTTAATTGATGAAAAATCGGTTTAAAATTTAAGGGAAATCAGGTTTCGTGTGTCGCAGGCAAATTTACCCAAATTGACGCGGCGGACTTGCCGAGTAGACGCATGCTAAACCGTGCTATCGGTAGGTTAATACTTACAAAATTTATGATCTATTTGATTTGATGTTTGTTGTATGTTGATTACATATTATCAAGGATTTCTCTTGGAGCTTGGAGTATTTACTTTATATATTTTGTCGATATACAGGGTCAGTGCAAAAATTCGGAATTGTCAAATTGGTTCCGGTATTACGGGAAATACGTCATTCGATATATTTCGGAAGCAGAATGAGGAAGTACTTTCAGAAACACGAAACACGCAGTAAAACTTACAGGACCTGAGCGAATTAACATCTTGATGATGCGAGGATGTGGTGACCGTCAACGTTCGTTTGAAGAAGATCCCGTTTATTGTTGAAAACACCGGTACGCAATTAAACAGTCTTTGCTGATAAAGCAGCATTTTGTCTTAATGGCACAATTACTGTTACTGGTGAACTGTAAATCCGCATTGAATGGAGGAAGCTCATGCACGACATTCTCAAAAAGTGAATGTATGTGTTGGTCTGGTTGGAAATAATATAACAGGATAATTCTTTATAAGACGAAATTTTAATGGTGGCGGCATTGAGGAACCATTTTCTTAACAAAGCCATTTGATCATCCTGATCAAAACAAAAATATTTGGTTACAACAAAAAGAATTCTTGCCGAATCGGATGCACAGAAGCAATTGAACGGCGAATCCCGGTTAATCTTTACCAAATCAACCAAATAATCTTGAGCAAACAGCAGAACAAATAAGTGAAGAAATTAATCTTTGCCACAAACAATATCGGACGCTATGAGACACGTTGTTGATTGATTTCGTCACTTCCAAGTTGTAATCGGATAACAATACGCGCATTCATTTTAGTGGAGGCGTATACATCCACATCCTTATTTGGAAAAAAATCACAGACCCTATTAAATTCTTGACTCACCCTGTATATTTAACAGTGACTACCTGTGACATTTATTAGAACAATTTGCTTTTAATTCGATGATATTCTAAATTATCAGTTTTGAATCGACAACACGCTGTATATTCTATCTCATCGAACCGCTGGTCTCGATAAAACGGAGTTTTTGCGATGCCAGGTGTGCCGCAATTTTTATTCAATAAATCCACGATCAAATTAAGACGTCTTAATATTTTCGAAGCCGTTAGCGATGAGCGGCCTTGCAACTTAATAAAAAAAGCCACAAACCGAAAGAGAACCACCGCAACTGACCGACCACACAGACAGATCAGGTTAGCTGTGAAAGACGGTCACGTTGCTTGTTTTTCGAACGGCGGCCTCGGGACGAACGCGTATTCTCAAATCGCGACTCCTCTACTTTTAAGATGAAGCTAATCAGAGATGAAGATTATACGAGATCCGTACGGATTCGGAGAAGTGCGTTGGTTACCAGTGGCGATGCGTCTGGGGAGACTTCGGAACTAATGTGTATTAATGTTGTTGCCGAGGAAGGCAATAATTGTAATAATGCAATCGTCAATTTAAATACGGGCGGTAAATAATGGGGATACGCTGAAAACTGTTCAGTCTAATATAGAAACAAGTTCTCGTATTGTCAAATTTTAGCTTTATTTCTAAACGTGGTCTCTTTGTAAGTCTATACAGCGAGGATGAAGAACCATTACGTAAAAATATGGAAGAAATGGTAGAAGAAGTACGGAGCGCAAGATACGTTTAACACCCGACGAAAGCGGCTTTAATTTAGAATTACATTCAGGTCGTACGTTAGCGGTAATGGGTGCAAAAAATGCTGAATGTGTTGTGCAGCACATAATTACACCATTGGTATCAGCAGAAAGTCGGTTAATGTCTCCGCTATTTATAGTTTTAAAGTAATTCGGGGAAAAATTTAGTCCTCAAGTACAGCGGTAATATTTTTAAACTGATTATTTTAAATAATATTCATTTGTTATAGTTGATTAATATCGTAAATAAGCTAATATTATCTTGTTTAAGCGTCGTATTCTGGGAAACTAACCAACTGTTTGGTCAATGGATTGTTTAGCCAATGGTTTAAGACCAAACAACATTCTTGAAGATTAATTTTTTAAGAAGATTTGTTCCTATCAGTGAGGATGTACAGTTAGCAAAATATATTATGTCCCCCCTCTTGAATATGTCTTTAATATATTCAGAAGAGAATTCTTGAAGATATATTGATCGCATTGGTATATCCTACCATTAATTTTTCTAAAGATATGTCAAAAATCAATAAATAAATATAATCTTAAGTAAATAATGTAACAGTATCAAAGAAAATAAATTAGTATCTTTTGTTTAGTGATGTCACGGTAACCAAATTAGTATTATTTGGTTACCCCAGAAGCCGCTCAGATTCATCGTTCAAATACCGAAGTTGCATTTAACAACAGCAACAAGCTTTAACAAATTTCAATATTAGACGTATGTATCAATATACAAAAATGTTATTTGTACATTTCCTAAGATGGCGTATTGGTGTGTATTGTATTACGTCAAAATGTGGATCTTTGGCCGTTTACACGGTAGGCGTTCCAGAAGGTTGCGATTCCGACGTTAAGGCGCGAAAAAATAACATCATGCATTCGTTTGATTTCCGTCTACTTCCTTTCTAATTAACTTAAAGAAGAATGTAGTAGATGATTAAAGGCCACTTCATCATGAACTCACGAAGTTACCTGTGTATAGCTTCCATGCAGCAGAGTAGGTAAAGAAACATTGAAAGAGACAAAAAGTTATCGCTGGCTCCACAAATGCCAACCTAGACAAATGGTATGGGTGCTGACCATGTCTAAACTTGAGACGGACAATTGTTGTCCGACAATATCGAGAACCATTACTACATGGTCCTATGTTTATAGATAGGCGAACATGAAAGAACTGCGTCGTCTTCGTTCGTATACGCAAATTTTCCCACTCTTTTTTTAACACATTTCGCTTACCAGTTGCAAAACATTCTCCACGAGAAAGGATAGGATTGTACATAACTCCATAAGTTAGCAAGATTGTCAACGGCTTCAATAACGCTAGAAATTATAGTTTTAATAATATCTAACAGTATATATAGTTTATTTTGGTAATCGACCTGCAGGAAGAAAGGCCTTGTAGCGACACTAGCCGATGTGCTCTAAAATGGCTATGGCTCCCGCAGTGAACACTGATCCGTCTAAATCAAATCTAAAAAATGTTCTAAAAATCAAATCTAACAACAATAAACGGTTTATCCATATCGATTATCACTTTTGGATACATCAATAAATATAATAAAGCTTTGATGGTGTAGTCTTAGAATAGATGTACAAAGTTGCACGTCGGGATCTTGCTGGCTAACGAACGGAAGGAAAACAAGGTTTAACGATTTTGAAAAACGTCACTCAATACAGGCGACCTCTGCGAAGTCTAATAGACCAAGCTGGTTGATCTTTTGCAAAACGATGACCGTGTTAGTCGTCTCAAGTCTGCGTAGTACCAAGGAAGGTTCGACAGCTTCAACTTGTAAAGCACAGATCTTAAAGAACCTCCTTCTCCGCGCAACTTTTATGTAATCTCGCCGCTTGTGATTCGTCTAAAGTTAATTTTAGAATATCGATGTAAAGTTTTTCGTTAATTTTCAGCAACTAACAAACCGCAAGGCGTAGATGTTAAGTGCCATTTCTATGTAATGTAACTTTTAAAAGGTTTATGAAACACATTAATATCATGTACAGTCAATCTAGTTGGAAATATCTATGTACACGTAGCTAATCCGAAAGAATTTTTGCTCTTTATATGCTGCAATTAACATTAATTCTCATCTCCATAAAATCGTTTGGAATGCTGTCAACCAGTTGCAAATATCTCTGTCATTGTAACTAATAATATGTACTTTAACGTATTTGTCCTCATATACTTACTGTGAGGAAGCACAGTCCATAGAAATATTAATTATACCGTGTCTACTAACAAACAATTTATGTATCACAATAGATACGGGAATAATATCTTTGATACGGACTTAACGAAAGTATAACGTTACCCTCATCGTATGTAACTGCGAATCGTGAATTAAGGCTTGAAGAGATATAAACCATCAAATATATAGGGTATTTCGTCACCTCAAGTAACTCTTTACTTGCGGCGATCCATATAAAATTCCGAAACCATGCTAATTTTTCATAGTAAAGCGGACAAATTTTAATGACGGGCCTGACCATTTAAAATCATTCCTTTAAAATTTGAATAGGGAAGAAGGGTCTTGTGACTACGCATTCTTCAAAGGTTTTTTTAATTTTCTTTACGGCAACATATGTATATCAAAAATTCATTTCTTTTTAATCAGTAAGGAAACATCATTCGATTAGAATGAAATGGTTTAGAATGCTCTTCCTATGTGCTCTTCTAACATTTAGCATTTTTTTTTGTGGTAACCAGAGTAACTGCCGCTTGTTTTTGTCATATTCACTTAACATTAGAGATGACAAAGGTAGGTGGAATTATTCCTTTTTTTCAGCGACTAGATAAATTCGTGTCTATTCGCCTCATGAGAATGGTGTCCCCGAGAGTTGATAAAACACGAGTCTGTCTAGTCTTTGCGAAAAAAATAATAATTTCGTCCGCCTTTGTCTTCTCTAATCATCATTTTTAATGTCGTTCGTCTCCACATATCTTTCATCTGCTTTCAGCTTTAAAAACTTATTTTGTTCGATATTAGTTTACGTTCGCATTGTTTAGTGGAGTCTACTTTTAGTTTAATCGTGAATTCATAGTTAATTAATGTGGCATATTCCATCCAAGAGCGTCTGGAATTATCGTGATTTTGTAGTACGTGAATAGGAGGAGCAGCAAGGTCCACAGCTTGCTTACTCAATGAAAATCACGAAGGCCAAAATGTTCGACACAAGTACGTATTGGAATTATTCCAAAAATTTACGGAAGAGGGGCTCCGTACATAATAAGAAAACAACATTTTCATCGGGTTGCCAATAATGAAGATATCAACGTCGAAGGCTTAGGTCAGGTCGCAGTGCTTAGAAATGCGGCGTCGATACAATCATTAGTTTCATTAGTTTGTAGGAAATTGAGAAGTTCTATGAAATTTACATGTTCACGCGTTGAATGAGGGGAGATTGGCATTTTGTGAATTGATCGCCGAGTGCCTCAACAATAATTGAAACCTATTGTATAAGATCTGTTTTTCGGATGAATCATCCCTTTCATTGAATGGTGAGATAAATCGTCATAATTGCAGATCTTGGAGTGAGACCAATATCCATTTGACGCGGGAAATAGATACACAACGGCCACAGGAACCTAATGTATGGGTTGGGATCTTCTGGCGATCATCTCATAGAATCCGTATTCATTGATGGGACCATAAATGGTTAAATGTACTTGAACATGCTCAACGATACAATGAATCCTTTGATCACAGAAGAATTCTTCTTTTTCTCTTCTTCTTTGGTCGGGGTTGAATGGAGAGGAACATAGTTCTTTTTCTCCTTCATCGGTTAGTGGAGCAATGAGCGAAGATGGCGCGGCAGGCCGTTTGCACGTACCTTGCCTTGGGCGATTAGCCCTGGGGACAGATGTTTGTCACAGCTTGTGTGACGAGGTTGGGGGACAGAAGAATTAGAGCAAGATTCATATTTATTGGAGAATGAGATGGTATTTCAACCTCCATCATCACTTCCGCGATCGTTGGATTGGTCGAAGAGAACCTACCACATCGCCGGATCTGGCACCATTTGATTTATTCCTCTGGGGACATCTTAAGTCTAAGATGTATGCGGCGCGCTCTGCTTCCTTACAAGAATTACGCGGAAAAATCGTTGAAGAATTGCCAACGGATAACTCCAGAGATGTTGCGAAATGTCAGGGAGAACATTTGAAGCAAGATTTTGGACGAAGGTTAATGGTTATAACTTTACGGACTTACTTACGGAACATGTTGCCGTAAAGACCATAAAATGAGCGGTCGCGGTCTTCCTTATTCAAATTGTAAGGGTGAGGGTTGCCGTGTCCTCGGGAATGTTTCATTAAAGCTTGTTCCCCTTGATATGAAAATTGACAAGTTTTACTCGAGGTGACTCGCTTCTTATATCTATCCGCGTTCTTTGTTACTTACGATTACGAAAACGCCCCAAGGTTATCCTCTGACGTCCTGAAGGTACCGACGATATTGGCTGGCCGATTGGGGCGGCACGGAGTTATTTTGCTTACTGTACACGTACGTACATATTAAGAATTCTTAAATAAATCAACTGGCATGATTCAACCTGTGGATGCTTATGAATTCTTTACGTATGGAAATCGTTTGTTATCGATTTAAAAATCGTAAGTATCGATGTTATTCATTGCATTCGCTTGATTTTAAAGCGACCAGTTGGGAAAATAAATCCGACCGTTTCGGCCATCCAGTTTGCCTTTCATAGCGGCAATGACAACCTCTTCCCTTATTCCCGGCTTTCGTTACATGCTCGTTGTTCAGATAACTTACATTTTTAATTTTAACCCGGTCCCTCCTTCCTCCTTATCTATTATCTCCTCAAATATACGATGTTGACCGGCTTAAACGCGTCCCGTTTATTCTCGCTAATATACGGATTAGATTATCTCAAATGTACCGCTCTCGATCGTAAATCGCCATCCATTAACACCTGCACAAATAAATTACGTGTATGTTTAATTCACGTTACAGTTCTAAATTCAACATGCGCTTCTGTATTCGGAGCATGTATTCGTGTGCAAAATACCAGTATGGCGCGTTCGATCGGCGAGTTCTTGCGTTGTAGATGTGTGCTGTAGATATTTACAATTTTGCGATGCTAATCTGCGAGAGTATGTCACCAAAATACTAATCGCCGCTACGTGGGGAGAATACGAGACGGCTTTCAATAGGTCAACATAGGGAATCTACACACGTGGAGAAACTGCTCGTCATTGTGTATATCGTTAATACGCCAAGTGTTCATGTTACATTTTCGATCGTTATCGTGAAGAGAATTTCAAAGACCTCTCGAAAATTCTGGAAAAGATGAAACATAACATAGACAAGAGATGAGTCCAACACAGCGATGAACTACACGAAGAACTCGTTGGTAAGGAGAGAATCTATTGCTGTATCGGCGTCGATAAGTTCGGAATACAATATAACATTGAGCAGCCGCCTTCACGTTAATGGATTCATGTTAAACAGTAAGCAAGCGGAGGTATACGAAGGAGGAGCTTGCGCCAGTCTTTACGCCGAGAAATGTGATAAACTTAATTTTTCTAATCGATCAACGTAGACGCTATTCCAATTTTGGAATGCGCAAACGAGGTTGGAGAATACGTAGGCGTAATAAGGCGATATTAAGGCGCTGATATGCTGAAGCTGCAAGACTTAGAAGTTCTAAAAATAAAGCCGAGCATCACGTACGACTCATTAGCAATGTAATTAACATGCTCATCAAATAATAATTTAGAGTCCGCTACGGTACCCAAAGTTCCTAATCGTTTCGACGAAACGCAGATCAACACCGTTAATGCTGTATTGGAATAAAAAATTATTTTTGCTTCGCGTAAAGATGTAAATCTGTTGATATCCATCAAGATCTAAGAATAGGCGTGTCGCCGTTCACGGTGCCGTATCGATTGATTTAGATCGTTCTGCACGTATGCACATATAAATAGAGCTCCCCAAAGTGCGTGGCAAGTCCGAAGGCGTACCGCCGGGCGTGGCCGGGGGGATATGTAATGTAATATATAAGCAAATAACTCGCATCGCATTTCGGTAGTTTATTACCGTATGCGATCGGGTTGTGACGGTATGGCAGACGCGCGCAGTAAGAAACGCCCACAGGCCGACAAAGTGAAAAAGTTCTGTGGAGAATTTCCCGACTTAATATATAATGGAAGTAAGATTATATGTAAAATTTGTAATATACCTCTGATGTGCAATGATAAATATGGCCGTAGAAGACATGTAAATAGTCGGCAACACAAAAATAAAAAACTGGGTGTATCACCGACTGAGGCAACTCAATTTATAATTGATTTATTTTATATTCTGACTGCGTGTGATTTACCGTTTTCCTTACTCAGGAAGAAACCATTCCGTGAATTTTGGAATAAATATAATCCGGACTTCGAGTTACCGTCGGAAACAAGCTTAAGGAGATGTGCGCCAAGTGTACGTACCGAAATTGAAAACAGGATCAGATCTGCAATAAAAAATAAACTACTGTGGACCGTAAAAAACATTCTATTTTGAATGTGATTGTACGTATACTGGAACCTCGTCAACCTACAAAGGGAATTTTATTAGCCAGTAAAAGACTAAAATCGTGTACCGCCGACGCTATCGAGAGCGTAGTCGTTGATACTTTACAAACATTTGAAATTGCCACTACTCGAGTATTAATTTTCATGACCGATGGTGCCGCGACAATGCGTTGCGTAGGTCGTTCTCTTCGAGAACATTACGGGATGATGTTACATATTACTTGTAAACTTCATGCTCTGCGTATTGCGGCTGAAACTGTTCGTGCAAATTTCCCTGAGGTAAATGCATTAATAACAAATACGAAACGAGTGTTTCTCAAATCTCCCAAACGTACCAGTGAATTTCATAAACAGTGTCCTGGCATTCCCGAATCACCAGAGCCGATTCTTACGCGTTGGGGGACATGGCTGAAGGCAGCGTTTTATTATTTTAAATACTTCCGGCAAATAAAATCAGTCGTCTTACAATTCCATCCCAACGAATCTGCGGCTATTAAGGAAAGCCAGGATAAATTCCAAGATATTTCCGTTGAAGCAGATTTACAAACCGTTTACAACAATTATAGAGAAGTACTTGAGGCAATAAATAAATTACAAAATAGTGCACTGTCCCTGACGGAGTCAGTACAAATATTAGATGACGTTAATACACTCCTACGCTGTATAAATAACAAAAAAAATGATATCGTTACAAGAAATTTTGAAAGTGTTGTGAAGAAAGATACAAATTTTAGCAGGTTAAGACAAGTTTGGGAAGGTAACTCTACTGATCCGGTGACTAAATTCAAAGATTATTTTCATTACGCGTGTATTGCATCGTTAGACGTCGAGCGTTCATTTTCAAGATATAAAAACATTTTTTCAGAACGACGAACATCCTTGAAAGAAACGACCGTGGAAACATTCCTAATGCTTCAGATGTTTGAGAAATCGGATTGCGCTTACGGTAACAGTTTTAATGTGCCTACCTCCTCGTGTGCTGACTAATACTATTTTCCTTGTGCATTAACACCCACTATATTGGATACGGCTAATTACAAAAGTAAGCGTTTTAAAATTCTTTATTTCTTTTGTTTTTATGTACTTTACTTATGTTCCTTATCGACGCCTATGGTGCGCCACGCAGTTGGGGAGCTCTACATATAAAACTTTAAATCGTCGACGTAGCGCAAAAACCTATCCATACTTTTCAATATGTAATATGTAATAAGCACTCTACGTGCTTAGCGAGGTTGGCCTGCACCGACCTACAACGAAACAAACCTCGTCCCTGATCAAACTTAGAAGAGTAGGCGTGACTGATAATAGAAATTGGTCAATACTCACAGTCACCATTCTTAGGCGCAGATATGCAGCATACGATACCTTCTAAATAGACGGAAATGTGGCAGCATCCAAAGGTTTTTATTGGACATTTTCGGCGGAAGTAGTGGAGATCGAAAGCAATTCTTGGTAAAATAGGAAGGGCGAGATCCCCTGTTCGAATCAAGTTGATTGATTTTGTTTAAAATAATAGCCATCTTGATAGAGGTGAATTCATTGTCGTCCACGTGGATGGTTGAATAATATTGAAGAGAAAAGCTCGCATATTTTACGGCCTCGAGGTAAGGTTTAAGGATAGCCGAAGTAAGCGTTTATTATTGCATTGTTGTTACTAATGCGAAGTATTATCGATTCTTTGCCAGTTAGGAGTAATCTTCCTAAATCATAGCCGATAGGATTCGATAACCATTTAATTAAAGTGAGAACACCTGCCCGAGGTTGTTTCTTGAAATAGATTCTTGACTATCTTTGCAATGCTGCTGGCGCTTTTGAGTGCGCCGGTTTAAAGGGCGTCCTTGGCCAAATTCAAGGTTTTAGCTTTCATCCATAGCACGCCATTCTTATTATTATTGATTTAAGCAAAGAATTTATATTTACGAAGAAAAATGGAAAAAAGTAAGTTTCGAGCGGTGATTAAACGCTTAGACTAAAAACGCTTAACAGCGAAAAAGATCGAAGCTGACTTGAACGGAACGCATGGCACATCTGCTCTTGCGTTAACAATTGTTTACAATTGAGTAAATGAGTTTAAACGTGGCCATATATCCACAAAACTGGAAGTGACCTTCCAGAAAGATCGACAACATTCACGATATGATTTTTATGAAAGAATTGGCGCGAAAAAAATCCAAGCAAGATGAGTGCTGCGTCTGCTCTCGGTGGAGAATAAGCGCAATCGCATGGTCGACTCTGACGAGCTTCTCCGTCGGTGCATCACTGCGGACGAAACATGGATGCGCTACTACGATCCGAAGAAAAAGGAAAAAATCAAAACAGTTGGTTATTGAAGGCGAACGCGCTCCGAAGAAGGCGATATCCTCGATTGTTTGGGACGCACGCGGGATCACCTACATCACTCGGAAGAAGCACAAAGAAATAACCAAAAAGGCTGGGCCTTTTTGGGCTGGGGCTGGCTGGGCGAAGAAATTGAGAAGAAAATGTCAAAATAATTCTTCTGCGCAATTCGAAGGAAAAACGAAACGGGCGATACGCGCCAGATACAAAGAACGCGCAGCACATTACCGCTATGGAAGGATCGAGGCGTCAAGAATAGCACAATGATATTAAATTAAAGTCTTAAACAAATTTAAGGAGGTAACTACGTTGTGAGCATTGAACGCTTACAAAATTCGGTTGACAATCGAAATTCACGAATTTCCGAAACAATTGTTCCAAATTGCGGAACAATTGTTTCGAATAATTAGCTTATAGTCCCCGTTATGATTATTAATGCATCGCAGTAATATTCATATTTTAAAGTCAATATTTAATCGATTGAAGCTGATAAATTTACGGTTATTTACGTTAATTTTCTTTTATGAATGTACGCATATCTCCTAAATGTATACGATCTACTTACAGCATTGTATCGTGCTTACTCTAACTTAAATTTCCGTAATTTTTACTTCTTCTTTTTTGCGTTACTAGCAAGAGTTAATTATTTCAGGTGAGAAAGCGAAGGCCTACCACTACGACTACTGTTACAAAAATAAAACAATGTACCGTAAGGATTATGCGGTTTTATTATACAGTACACAAAACAGTAATAAAGCTGTGTATATGTAGAATATAATCGGCCGACCATTAACTTGTTCCGTGAGACCGTATACTTCGTAAAATTTCTTGCATTTAATGCTTACGATGTTAGTGCGCTTCCGCTATTGCAGTTGTCATGGTTAGGGGAAGCATTTGCAAACAATTGACCTATAATAATCTATGGCAATTATTTAGCTATAAAGTTGTAGAAAATACAAATTTCCAAATGATCCAAACGGATCATCCATGGTTGGCAGACTGATCTCAACACTGTTGCTTTCGAGGTTGTAATCTCGAAGATTAATTGTGATAATAAAAATATTGATTGCGGCAATACCGCCCATTTCTCAAGCACTTATCTGTATAACTTCTCATTTAATTTTTCCGAATTAACGATGATTTCTGCTAAACAAATTGCGGCGTACCATTTATTACATGTTCGGCGCTATTGAGGCATCTATCGAATAGATATTATCAAGAAACGACGTAATGAATCTGAAAGCAATAAAATCTAGCGAATCTTAAGCTCACACGTATAAATCTAAAAGCGGAGAATAAGATACTGTTGATAAGATAAGGTGTTATTAGATAGAACCTTCGCTCGTATTGTTTTGGATCGAAATAGCCACCGAAAAGATGATGGGAATTGAATAAATAAATATTGAGATTAATTCGATTCGAAGACATATACTCGGTAAACGGTCCCGTTAATCCATGTAGGACCCTATTAAGATGAAATTAGTCTTAACACATTAAATATTTAATATTCAGAAGACGAGACTTCATAAGCAGCGCAGATATTTTACGCCAAACGAGTGAAGAAGTCTCTGCGTAAACGGTTAGCAGAAGCAGAAATAACATATGCAAGATCTGCTCGTGTTGTCTCGTTTGATTGTAAGACGCACGAAATTTGCTATACAACATTTAAATTTCGATTGGACGGACATAGTGTATATCTACGTTCAATATATAACGGACCTTACGACATGCAAAAGAAGCCTAGTGGTAGGGTAACAGCTGGTTATTGGGCGTGGATGTCAAATCATGGTCCTGGAGATTTTCTTTCCATTAATGGAAGGTTAAACGGACCCGGATATATAGACATTTCGAACGAATATCACTTATGCCAACGGTATTAGGATAATTATTGAATAATTAACAATTCGGATAAATAATAGGCCCTTAAGGATTTAATAACTGCTTCCAACATGCAGTAATTTGTTGGTTTCTCTTTATAAGCGCTAATAGCGCGAAAGAAGTCTTCAACAAGCAGCAAGAAGCTTACTTTTTTCTCCATCTTGTAATAGTACGTTGATAATCAGTGATGGGAGGTGGTTAACTTTTTAACTTTAACTTTTTTCTCCAGTTTGTTTTTTAATGATCTCGTTTTAATTTTTATTTTATCCATATTCTCTATACGGCTACTAATTAACTTCCAATGTTAATTAGAAAATAGACTTAATCTATAAGATATGATATTATATCTTTCGCTGGACAAGGACGCATGTTTCAGATCGTAACACATTCAAAATACTTTTAATGTAATCCGAAAGATAAACGAAACGGGCGATATGCATCAGGTTCAAAGAAGATACAGCACATTATCGCTACGGAAGGAACGACTTCGTCAAGTGCAACCCAACGAAGGCGGGTATTTAACATTAAAAGAAAATGAGAAAACTTCAAGTTAATTAAAAAAGTATCTTCGTAACGAGAATGTTTGTTTCAACTTCTTATTTCATCTGTTCCTCGTTCGGTTTCTCTTAGGAGGCGCATTTCAGCAGCTTGTAATGTATTCTCCTCGCTTCTATCCAATACTCAATCCTCAGCCTTATACGTCAATATTGGTATGTAAATTGTATGAGATTATTTCCGTTTCCTTTGATATCTCTTTTTTATTAAGAAATTTCTCGCATATCGTGTTGTACGTCCTTGTTACTGTCTCGATCATATTGCTTTCTTGAAGTTTGTCTTCATTTCATTATGGGAAATAGCCGTTACCTTTATCCTCTTCTTATTAACTGTTAAGTTGTATTCTTTTTCGCTTTCAACGAAACCACGTATTCGCACCATCATCCGCGAATACACATGCTTGGATTTTAATCTTGTTGTTGTAAATCGTGGTGTTCTATTGAATACTTTGTTGAATGGCTCCGCCTTTGTCCTGTAATTCTTCGCCAATGAGACTTGAAAGTAAACTTTTAGGTTAATTTAATCGTCACGCTGTGAAAACGTGCAGCTTCTGCAAAGGCGGCTGCTAAATGGAGAGATGTCTTCTTAATCTAATACTTGGGTAATTCACGCAGATCCTCAGGGAAATGTTTTACATCGTATCCATCTTTTTCAGCGAACACGCAGCTAGCCATGGTCCAGAAGCAGGCCTCGTTGTAGCTTTGTATATTTGAGGTGCCGCTTGAAGGTCGGCGCCAAATAAGGCGATTAATGATCGTTGTCATACTTCTAGCTTTTCGACATTTTGAAATTGAAAAGCGTTGAAGCATTGAAAGCAATTTTTAGGGAAGTTTGTTACCTGTAATCTTCGATTAAAGGGTTTATTGAAATCTATCCAATGTCACATCGATTTATAAAATATTCCATGATTCTACTTAACTTACATATGGTTGCTTAATTTCCAGCTGGTACGATGTTGTATACGGATTTTCTTGCACCAATTAACGCGGGTTGTTTATTCTTGAAGAAATTTGATCGGGACGTTCATGCAAAATCTATCTTATGGTGAGTTACGCGTCGATCCTCTTCAATCATGTTGCGTACAGCATCGATGCAAATATACGTCTTAAAATTATATTCAGAAATGATTTCTGGGAGATCCCGTTTTCCCTGCTTGTTGCAAAGAGAGAACCGTCGAATTCAATAGACATGATTGCAACACAGTTCGTGTTGAAGTAGATCATCTACGGAACAAAATAATCACCAGACCCCCTTGGAATAGCCTTAAAACCGATGATACGCACGTTCAATCGCCGAGCATTAATTAGTTCCAATACTTAAGATCTGAAACAGGTTACCACCGACCATGAATGAGGTCTTACATATCGCTATTATCGATATAATATGCAAATCGACATCGACCAACGTATGGAGAGTATAAATATAATGTTTTATGGTTATCGACACCGTAAATACAACAATAAAAACAACGAAACCGCGTTCCTTGTGTGTGTTCCACGCAGAACGGCCTCCTCCTGCAGCAGCATGCATAGACCGCGACTTTACCATAGCACCGTTTCAGAATATACAGGGTCATTCTTGTTAGACGTAATTTCGAAAGTAATGAAAATATATTCTTTTTTTGTTTAAACGTTCGCGTCTATAATTAGGCGCGAAAATAAACAACCTTGACGAAGCGCGTACTTGATTCGCTAGATTTACGTACGACCGGTTCCGGATAAAACCATTCTTCAGACGCCCAAAATTGAATAGTCTGAAGACTTATTAAAATTGATAATTGTGAAGTTAATAATAGACGATCAAACTTAAGAGAGCTATCCATGAAATTTGTAATATACAGAGCGTTCTATACGGAACAATAGCTACAACAGATGTTGCAAGATGTTCTGTAGATTCCAATGGTCCTGACGAAAGACGTAAGAAATAAGCGTGTGCGATTATACAATTTCTTTGTTTTATTTATTATTCAAAAGAGTACAACAAGAAAAATAGATAAGGAAGAATAAATATTGGAAAAATAGAAATAATGTGCTAGTAAAATAGATGGTAAGAAGAATGGAGAAGAAGGAGGACTAACATACTTTAATAATTAAAAAAAAATCGGGCGCTGTCACCAAGGCTTCGCCGCTTAATTTTTAACAAGTTCCAAGCAACAAATTCAAGCTAATAAACAAAAAAGTACTTTTGTAATTCAAGAAAAATACGCGAAGAATCGAAGGGAAGTCCCGAACAGCTTTCAAAATTCAAACTTTTAATCTGTCGAGGAATATAAATGGTGTTTCCCCCGCAGACACTGCTTCTCCCTGTTTATTTGAGATCGTTTCCCTCCTTCCGCTCGCGCTAACTTTAAATAAGTATTTCGATCGCTTTAAGAGATACGTCTAATAAGTCGTTGTCGTGAAGGACCCTGTATATAGAGACGTGTCGAGTCCATTTAGTTATTTTGCAATCTTTCTCTCTCGGCAGCGGCAACGGCAGCAGCAACAGCAGCACACCTGTTGCTCGGTATGTGTCGAAAGCCATATTCTCAAGTCGACATTATCATAGCTAGTTGGGAACTGGTTTTCTATTTTCAGTAGTATGAAGAGGTTTTTTCTTTTTTTTTTTTTTGTTTAGTACATGCGCGTATTGCCTTATATATGCATATATACCGACGTATGCGTACGTACAAAACGCGATGCGTATGTGATCGATCTTTATTTCGCATGACAAATCGTTAGAACCGGCAAAACATTTAAATGTAGCGAATTATGCATCGACATAGATACGAAAGCGCCTATCGCGCGCTAATACGCTAACCGAACAAGAATGAACTGTTTCTGGGTGGTTGGTAGCAGAAGATTTGCGGTCACCGAATGGTTTTACTGTCACTTCCGAAAGAACTGAAATGAGTAATGAAACGAGAGGTATATCGTATATTGGAACATCTGGGATGGTCTGGACACACGGCGACCATTTTTTTATGATTGTCGTGATGGATCTTTTCAACAATTCAGTTGTCTTTGAGAGGGGGTTGGCTCATTTAATAAATAATCGCGCATCTCGGTTTTGCGAAGCTGACATCTCTTTTGGTATTCGTCTGTTACCTCACCCAGAGTCTCATATTTCTTAATCAGATATAAAAGCCATTGTTGACTTAGTGGTTTACGATCTTCGAAATTGGTCTCTATTACGAATTGCGCCGTTTGCTTTTTAACAGAATCTCCATTTAAATCTAGACCTTTTCTAAGCGTTTCTCCAGAAGTTTCCCAAAAAAGGTACCTGTTTGGGCGGTTTGACGTGAACCGTTGTCCGCCAAATTTGAAAATAAGAAAATGTCAATGGGAGATCAAATCTGGCAAATACGGTGGACGTTGTGCTAGCTTTGGGAAAATCGAAGCTGCGTAGATGTGCACCCGCGCATTGTCCTGATGGAAGAGGATCTCTTCCTTTTTGTAAACGAGGACGTCTCTTCTCGATTTCTTCGCTTAACCGGTCCAATAACGAAGCTTAATGCTTTCCAGCTATCGTTTGTCCTTTTTTCAACTAATTGGCGTAGATGACTCTTGCTTTGCCGGCCGATTTCACCGTTTTTGCCTTCTTCGGAGCCCGTTCGCCTTCAAAAACCCGCTGTTTCGACTATTTATTGTTATATGTATCGACAGAGAAATTCGTTAGGATTCCAACGGAAAATCGTCGGAATCGCCGCAGAGTTGACCACACAATCGCGTTTCTTCTCAACTGAGGGCAACTGCGGCACCCATCGTGTTCACGTATAATTTTTTCGTGTAAAATTGAAGATACGGTACCTTGTGGTCGATTCGTCGATCATTCAAAAGCATATCGTGGATTTTGTCCATCATCTCGGGAGGGTCGCTTGTACCAGTCGTCCAGAACGATGTTCATCTTTTGTGGCGGAACGGCCACGCAATTGTAAACAGTCGCTAACACACAAACACATGTGCCATGAACTTCATCCGATTCAGCTTTGATTTCTTTCGATGTTAAGCCTTTTAAAGGTAAATGTTTAATCGCCTTTTGAAACTAACCTTTTCTATGTAAATAAAGACAGCCGGCCAGTGACTACTGATTTTTACTTTGAAACAAACCATTTTCGAGACTACGAGCGCCATCTATTACATTTTGCGAGGACTTCTTGAACCACCCTCGTACATTTAAATCAATGATGAAATAAACCAAATACAAAGAAAAGAAGAATTGCCTCTGAGAGTTTAAATTAGACCTTAACATTTCGGATACGCCAAAGGCTACGGTTTCTTTAGTAATAAGTAAAGAGTCCAAACGATGTGCCCGACCAGTAGCGTCGATGCGAGAGCAGAGTGGGGTAAACTCCGCTCTCGCATAAGTAGTAAAAATAAACGATGCATTTAGTTGCCGTTCTAACATGTTAAAGTATACGTTGAAAATGTTGCGAGGTCGTAAAAATAATGCGTCAAATCGGTTGTCTGCTACCGTAGTAAATAAATGTATACATCGGTTTCCCGATTTAATATATGACGGTAAGGCAGTGAAATGTTTAGTTTGTGAAACAACTTTATTATCTTGGAAAGCGAGTCAGTGTCAAAGACATATAAATAGTGACAAACATAAATTGAAAAAGATTAGACGCAAATCATATAATGAATTTGTGGTTGATTTAACGATGATGCTAATTGCGACCAATATAGCAATACATAAAGTCCAACGCCCAATGTTTCGCCAGTTTTGGAATAAATACAATCCTACGTGGAAATTACCATCTAAAAATACGCTACACAATTGCGTACCATCAGTGCGTGAAAGAATTGTAAATTTTACGAAAAAAACGGTGAAAAATAAATACCTTTGGTTGACAATGGACGAAACTACAGATATTAAAAAACAGTCCATCCACAAGGATCTTCTGATCCTTATTTACTAGCCTGTAAACGAATGCAAGATTGTACTGCCACAGCGATACGTAGTATATTAATAGAAACACTGCACAAATTTGAAATTTTACCGGAGCAACTGTTAATGTTAGTTACCGATGCTGCCGCGGTTATGTGTTCCACAGCAAAATTACTCAAAACGATTCAACCAAACCTGCTGCACGTCACATGTTTGCTTCACGCTTTACACCTTGTAACAAACATTATACGTACAAGTTATCCTGACGTGGATGAACTAATAGGACAAACGAAAGCGGTTTTTCTTAAATCTCCGAAACGTATTCGCCTATTTCATTCGCAGTGTCCTGACATACCCGAGCCGCCGCAACCAATTCTTATACGATGGGGTACGTGGTTAGAAGCAGCATTCTATTATTATAAACATTTTGAAAAAATTAAATCAGTAGTTTTACAAGTAGACGGCAAAGAAGCGGCTGCAATAAGGCTCAGTCAGGTTCAATTTAAAAATCCTCAAGTTGCAGCAAATTTAAAAATTATTTACGACAGTTACGTTCCAATAGTGGATGCAATAAAAAAGTTACAGAACAGTGCGCTGTCCTTATCGGACTCATTAGCAATTATTGACCACGTAGAATTAGCGCTGCATATCCTTGATGATGAAAAAGTGTTTGTGTTCGTGAAAAATTTAATAGTGTATTAGATAAAAATGTAGATTTTACAAAATTACGGCAACTTTTTACCAATACTGAAGATACGTTGTACAAATACAAAGAGCACTTTAACTATGCAAATATAACATCTCTCAACGTCGAACAATCCTTTTCAGCATATAAGCATTTATTTACGTCGCTACGTACGAACCTTTCCGAGACTAATACAGAAACATATATGATGGTGCAATTACTTCATCGCGCACATCCGGATATTTCTGCAACAATGTAAACATGTTAGGTAAGTTATTTATGTTTTTTCTTAACGTTTTGTAAAGTGATTCAATATATTTATTTTTAAATAAGCGCACTGTTATTCTGGTAAACTCTCCACGCAACGCCAATGCTCGGGCACATCGTTTGGACTCTTTACTAAAGAGTCCAAACGATATGAAAATAGATGTGCGCGATGGTCGGGCACATCGTTTGGACTCTTTAGTCATTAGTATTTCCTGCACCTAAATAGGGTTAGAGGTTATATAAACCACTGAAGACATCGAGAAAAAGGATCAGATGTCGATCGATTCTGCTATTTTTATTAACATATCAATATTTACAAATAAAACGTCTATTCGTTTATTGTCATCGTCTTAATTTAGAATCTTAGAAAAATAATTCTTCCATCAAATTAACTAACGAATGGCAACATAACTAGCGGGGCTGATCGAGGATGATTTTAGGACAGCTTATACATGTGAATATATTACTACCATTTTTGGCATTTATAGTTACGAGACTTATTCCATCTGACTGTGAGTCACTTCACAAATATCCAGTAGCAGAACCGTTAAAGAGATACCGAGAATAGGATAGGTTCTATCTATCCGAGAAGTATGCAAAAGTCACTGTTGGAAAGTAAACAGAGTCGGTTTCAATAGAGAATACGTCATAGTACGTATCAGTATCGCTAAGATAAGGGCCATTAAAAATTATTCTGCTGCTTCTACAACTTAGCAAAAATATTGCTGCGTGCACGTTAGGGACGGTAGCAAAATGCAGATTCTTTGCGAACAAGATTGTAATAATAACTAAAGAGTGCTATAAATGCTGTTAGAAGACTTTGCATTATTGAATGAGGGCATGGTACTTATAAAAAAAATATGATTTTAAAATAATATTTGAATAAAAAATTGTTTATTTAATATGTTTAATGAAGCTATATTTTTTTACTGTTTATATTTCAATATATTATTAGGAGAGGCGTAACCTCAAGCAAATGCCAAAAGGGAAGCTCATCCATCATCACAGGCGAATATCGAGGCCGTTATGAAATTCCTAACGGGGAAGTCGATCATTTGCGGATGGTCACAATTATTTAAGCATGGTCGAGAATCGTTGGGTGATGATTCCCCCTGATCGCTTCGGGATGTTATGAGAAAAACCAATTGTTTGGTACTGGATACTCTGGAAGAACGACGAAGGTTGGCGCAGGATGAGTTCCGCGAATGTCTTTGCCGTATTCGGATGAACACATGTTTAATGGTTTTGGCGTTTTGTGGAGACGAACCGTTATCAGAGATGAAATCTGGGTTCTTCATTTTGACCAATGCAATGGTATATTGAGGGTTTCAGCCGTCGTAAGAAGTTTAACGTCACTCCGTCTGCAGGAAAAATTACGGTATTTGTAACGGTTATTGAAATGATATAATACTTGTATTCATAAACATGGGTCCTATATTGAAAAATATGTTATTATTATTGTTTTAATCTTTTTCTGCATGCCTAGTCCGAGAATATTAAAACGACCCCTCGTATATAAGAATAGCAAGTGAATTATAGCATTTTTTAGGTTTTCGACGAAGCAATTCTTTTTTATTTCTAGTTCCTAAATTTCAAATGCTTCATTTATTTGGATTTTTACGTTTAAATCTATTTTTGTTGTGTTTCATCGCCTCTTTGTCGACATGTTGAAGCATATCTATCTTCTAATCGCCTTCATTTTAGTCTTGAATGATCTCTTTATTTTTCTTTATTTGACACGTCTATTTTCTTACTAACCGTTTTTAAAAATCCACGTCCAATTATTGCAAAACGTTCAAAATTCGAAAAAACGTCAAATCTGGTCATTTATGTCGCGTTCCCTTCCCCTATTAGCTTTACACGATTGTGGCTTTTTCTTTCCCCCTCAAAAAAAAAAAAAAAAAAAAAAACTCAAAGATCAAAGTAAACAAAATACTTGAAAGTTATAGTTTTTATATAATTCATTCAGATTTTACTACAACATTTAATGAAAAAGAAAAAAAATATTTTTTTTGAAGAATTAAAGTGATTTATAAATGTCGCATAGCAGCACTTCGTTCATTTGTACGTTTGTCATTTATTTACAATAACTTTTTTTTTACATTTAATTTGCGATGACCTATGGTTGTACTCGTTAGGCCCACAAAGGATGAGTACTAAAGTGTAAGTCAGGCAAACAATAAAACAAACACTCAAGTGTTCGGATCCTTTCTTTTCAATTGTTCATATTTTGAGCTTTCGCAGTTAATTTACCGCTCCATAAATCTAATGGTACTCTCTGTAGAAGTAACAAAGCAACTGCGAAAGCTCAAAACTCGAACAACTGAAGAAAGAAAGGATCCGAGCGGTTGTGAGAGCAATCGTAATAAATAGGAAACCAATAAGATGCCAGCAAAACTCCGAAGCGTTTTAAAGAAATCATGCAAAGACTCTGTCTAAATTCGGAAGCGCGAAAGATTTGTAACCGGTGAAGATAATGGATTAGAGGTGTTGTTAAGTCGTCGAAAATTCGCATCAATGCAGGTGCGCATTCGATGCACGGCGTCTTAAAGGAAAACACGCGTGATTCTACTTGGATGACGCTTCTTAAGCCAGATCGTCTGTTTATCTGGACGTTATTTTAATGATTTCAACATAGTCATTTATTAATCTCTATCGCAACAGACTCTATTAAATACTATCAACTATTTGTAGATCGCGAGTACACAATAAAAATTCAAGGTAACTACCTTACGTAAAAAAATCTGTGGCGCCAACTTTTTATCTTAAATGATGATTCACCTTAATCGAACACTAGAAAATTAAATAGCATTGTTGCGAATATTCTATAAATATTCTCTTAATTATTATCATTTTTCCACTACTACCTTTCCTAAAATTGCTTTTCATCTTCTGGTAACCGATTGAGCAATCACGTGCAGATGATTCACTGGGAATACTCTCCTGAGAAGGTTTCCTTTATTACTACGTCAATTAGCATAATTTTTGTAACTGCGGATGTCTAAAAATAATCAACGGAAATTCTTAAAATAAACGCGTCTCATAACCTCGCGATTATTACTAAAATTTGCGACCCGGCGTCTGGGTCCAGTTGTCTAGGTTGGTCGAGAAGACCGCAAGATTTTGTCATCGAGATGTTGGACCGAAATCGAATCATCGGGCGTTCACGGGCAAGCCAAAGGCAGCTATTAAAAGCAGGTACGTACGCATAAATGAAATCAGTAGCTTACGTAATTCCTTCCCGCTAGACTACACCAGATAATTCCTTCGTTTCTGAGAAGTATGCTATCAACCAGGATCTCGATCGTTACTGGTGATGTGATCCTTTCGATTCTGGTTCAACACTTTTATACGGAACTGGATAATTATCGATCATTATTATTAGAACTGAATGCGATGGTATTGGATAGGCTTGGTCAGAAAGAAAATGCCATCACATCAAAGACGAACGAGAATAACAGTTGGAAGGGAGCGTATTTTTGAAACATCATCATCTAATGATGATGTAGTTTCGAAAGTAAAGAACGCCATTTGATTCTAGAGAAGTTCAAGGTTTGAATATTTTAATAGAAAAGGTAATAGCGAATAGTCTGTTGTTATTGAATGTAGGCTTTCGCAGCCCCTGTCTGTTGTAGAAAAATTTTCCGGATGTTGCCGTATTTATATATATATATATATCACACGGTTACCTTCGTAAAATTTCGAAACCTTTCCCACTGGATAGAGGAATTCTACGAATAGTAGTACCATGGGATTATCGCTCTTATTGACCATCCATCATTTTCATGGATGCTTTTGAGCAAGAAACCATCGATTACAGACACAACGAACTCAAAAGCTGGTATAGACATGTGGACAATAAGGAAGCGCAATATCGCCATATTTGTCACCTTCATCATGGAATGGAAAGAAAAAGGCGTTCGTTCCACTTTTTATAAACGTTCTCGTGAAGCGCTATAACAATAAATTTCGTTCGGTACACCCCAAGAAAATCCACGAACTTGCATGTAACATCTCATCGCCCACACCGGAAGAGATCTTTTGTTAACACACTGCCGAGGGAGAGAGAGAGAAGAACAACACACAGCGGATACAATATAAGACGATGAAGAACGGATATACAACAAAGAAAAGTACCACTCCTTCTACATTACATCTCAGTGAGAATAAGTAAGCCAATGATTTGCTTTCTGAACTACACAGGGAGGACGTTATACGTAATACTTGCAGTTCCCTGGCGTGGATACGAGGACACGAAGGCCGTCGAGGGAATGTAAAGACAGACGAGGAGTACGGTAGTAAATACAACCACTAAATAATAAAGATGAAGATAAGAAATCTCAAGACTGGTGGAAGATCATTCCAGAGGAACGGTACGTCGGAATAAGGAGAGCCTGCTAACACGACATTGTACGCTTAAGAAGCACATGAGCTATAAACGAAACAGCATGTAGATCTTGCCAGGTGAAAGAAGAGACTACCGTCCATGCCCCGACTACGGATCTCAGGAATGGGCTAGGAATATCCAAATGCCGAAACGTATGTAGAGAGATCACCCACAAGACTGCTAAATCTAGCAAAGAAAGCAAGGCTAATGTAATTGATTTAATGAGAAATGAACCACAATAGATCTGAAAAGGTCGCAGTGGGATAGATCAAGAACCGTCTCAGATAGCTAATGAAAGCAGGTATCTAATCTGACCTCTTATAAAGTATTAAAGATATTAATGGTAACTGGTCCTTTTAACCATCTTTTTTATTAACAAGTAATTACGGTTGCCAACACTTATCTCGTGGTGTCTCAAAAAATCCATCAAATTAATTTTTGCTCGGATCATAAATGTGAACGGATCCTCGATGTCTTTGCTCCTTTTCGAGAGCATTGATCAAATAACCATACTGTAACGGAAAGGCCTCATTAAACAGGAAAGGGTACAACAAACAAAGAAACCGATCAACGAAACATCAAACAAGTTGTTTGTCTCAAGACACATGCGACTCAAATGCTAAGTTCTTATTCAAAAATACCCGTAAAACTCTCAAAGACGTTACATACACGCCATCGCACGGTGGAGGACGCTTTTATGGAAGTAAATCTTAGCAATTCCTCGCTGGCATCAGAAGAAATCGCTTTAAGCATCGTCTGCAAACGGCATACGGAAAACGAAGATCAAAAACGAAAGAGGACCAAAAACGGAACCTTGGGGAATACCCAAAGTTATGCCAAATTCATCCGAAAGAACCCTATCAATTTTTTATCTTATGTTCTTTTCCGATAGAACCTGCTGATCAACGTACTCAAACGCTTTGGTTAAATCGAAAAAGACACCAGGCGCATGCATATCGAAAGATCCATATTGTAAATATATGTATGTGTGTATTGAGAAGACTATTTCGGTTGATCTCTACCGTTTAAATGCGTGCTGTTCATTATAAAGTAGTTTATGCTTCGTGATCGATTAACTGATCATAAGCCGTGCGTCCTATTGCTTTAGAGAATGTATTAAGGATGGTCAATTTGTTAGATCTACTTTTCTGACTCGTTTATAAAGAGGTAACCTCCACAAACCAAGTAAGCCGCCTAATTCATTAATGTGCTTGAGTAGAAGATCGCTAATTTCATCGTTGCCGTGCGATGTATGGTGCAGCCATCGTAATTTAATAATCGTTAAAACGAATATCGAGACTGCATTAAATTCTTTCAATCGAAAGGCAATACGCCTACGCAAATTATAATCAACTTGGTTGAGGATGAACGTTCGGGTCGCCGAAAAATTCCAATCACTCCGCCAGCAGAATTTTAGTTTAGAGAAATAGGAGACGTGGAAGACGGAGGTTTTCCCTGTTTCATACCCTCAAGGCTTCGCTTGGACGAACTGAACGGAAAAATCAATCGTAATAGATCGGCGGCTTCAATGGGGTAAATACGTAAGGCTAGTTCTCGCTGGTAACACGCGGAAAGATCATTAACAGAGTCACTGGGCGACTGGAGCCAAATTAATGTCGTACTGGCGATACGAATACTGATTGAAAATTGTGGAGAACACGTCGAAAGGAGTTTGAAACTGATCACTAGAGCTCCCAAACTGCGTGGCGCACCATAGGCGTCGATAAGGAACATAAGTAAAGTACATAAAAACAAAAGAAATAAAGAATTTTAAAACGCTTACTTTTGTAATTAGCCGTATCCAATATAGTGGGTGTTAATGCACAAGGAAAATAGTATTAGTCAGCACACGAGGAGGTAGGCACATTAAAACTGTTACCGTAAGCGCAATCCGATTTCTCAAACATCTGAAGCATTCGGAATGTTTCCACGGTCGTTTCTTTCAAGGATGTTCGTCGTTCTGAAAAAATGTTTTTCTATCTTGAAAATGAACGCTCGACGTCTAATGATGTAATACACGCGTAATGAAAATAATCTTTGAATTTAGTCGCCGGATCAGTAGAGTTACCTTCCCAAACTTGTCTTAACCTGCTAAAATTTGTATCTTTCTTCATAACACTTTCAAAATTTCTTGTAACGATATCATTTTTTTTGTTATTTATACAGTGTAGGAGTGTATTAACGTCATCTAATATTTGTACTGACTCCGTCAGGGACAGTGCACTATTTTGTAATTTATTTATCGCCTCAAGTACTTCTCTATAATTGTTGTAAACGGTTTGTAAATCTGCTTCAACGGAAATATCTCGGAATTTATCCTGGCTTTCCTTAATAGCCGCAGATTCGTTGGGATTGAATTGTAAGACGACTGATTTTATTTGCCGGAAGTATTTAAAATAATAAAACGCTGCCTTCAGCCATGTCCCCCAACGCGTAAGAATCGGCTCTGGTGGTTCGGGAATACCGGGACACTGTTTATGAAATTCACTGGTACGTTTGGGAGATTTGAGAAACACTCGTTTCGTATTTGTTATTAATGCATTTACCTCAGGGAAATTTGCACGAATAGTTTCAGCCGCAATATGCGGAGCATGAAGTTTACAAGTAATATGTAACATCATCCCGTAATGTTCTCGAAGAGAACGACCTACGCAACGCATTGTCGCGGCACCATCGGTCATGAAAATTAATACTTGAGTAGTGGCAATTTCAAATGTTTGTAAAGTATCAACGACTATGCTCTCGATGGCGTCGGCGGTACACGATTTTAGTCCTTTACTAGCTAATAAAATTCCCTTTGTAGGTTGACGAGGTTCCAGTATACGTACAATCACATTCGAAATAGAATGTTTTTTACGGTCCACAGTAGTTTATTTTTTATTGCAGATCTGATCCTGTTTTCAATGTCGGTACGTACACTTGGCACGCATCTCCTTAAGCTTGTTTCCGACGGTAACTCAAAGTCTGGATTATATTTATTCCAAAATTCACGGAACGGTGTCTTCCCGAGTAAGGAAAACGGTAAATTACACGCAGTCAGCATATAAAATGAATCAATTATAAATTGAGTTGCCTCAGTCGGTGATACACCCAGTTTTTTATTTTTGTGTTGCTGACTATTTACATGTCTTCTACGGCCATATTTATCATTGCACGTCAGAGGTATATTACAAATTTTACATATAATCTTACTTCCATTATATATTAAGTCAGGAAATTCTCCACAGAACTTTTTCACTTTGTCGGCCTGTGGGCGTTTCTTACTACGCGCGTCCGCCATACCGTCACAACCCGATCGCATACGGTAATAAACTACCGAAATGCGATGCGAGTTGTTTGCTTATATATTACATTACATATCCCCCCGGCCACGCCCGGCGGTACGCCTTCTGACTTGCCACGCACTTTGGGGAGCTCTACTCATAAATCTTCAACAAACTGAATTCTTTTCAACGTAAAACGATCTCTTCTCTTTTTTCAAAGCGAGGGAAGCCTGATTGCGCGAATTCGTCTCCCTCTCTCTCTCTGGTCATATTCGTAAATGCTTATTTTCCAGAATAAAGAGCTAACTATTATTTGGACGGATTAAAGAGGCGAGAAGAGAACGCCGGGGAAAGTGCATAAACTTACAAGGTTATGATGAGTTGATTCTGATGATTATGTTTATAAATATTTAACTACGCGTGACGAAGATCTCCGTAGATGGATAAATATTAACTTCACCATTGCTTGGTGAATAAATCGCGTAAAATACTTTTAAATTGATATAAAACGAATTTATAAACCTCTTACCTCATTTTCGGCGGCGTATTTAATTTGGGCGCGTCGATGATTTAATTTGAGTCATTTAACGGGAAATGCACCAATCGGTGTTATTTTAACAATAAAAACAAACAAAAAATCCCTTTCACCATCACTTTTATAAAGTACGTGATTACACGTCTCATCTATTAAATTCTCGGTACGGACTTGTTTATGCATAGCACTTGAAAGATGCAATTCGAAGGACACTTGAAACAAAACTAATGCCGTGTCCTTTACGACATGTGCATCGTACATACACGATATTCCGTAAGAATTGATAAACGATGGTAAACAAGAGGTATGGAATTATACCAGTTGAACAAGTGGAATATTACGTTCGGTCTTAATCTAATGTTAATATTCCATTTATTTGAAAACAATTCCTAATTTCAACTCAATTATATCGTTGGGTATCGCGCGGAAACGAAAGATTTTACTTTACTGTGATGGAAAGTAACGTTTCAAGGAGTTTGTAGTGAATACGATGAAAATATGATAATTAATAACGCGAGAATTTCTAGAAAGACAAGCGCATATCGCGTTTTCAATGAGATGATAGAGAAACGGATCCAATTACGTGAGAAAAACGTATTCATCGCGTTCAACGAAGAATTCAACATACGTAAACACGTCATTCGTTTACCTTTCATTCGATTTGAAATGTGCAACAGATTGCTAATAATTCCTTTTCTAACTGCTAACCATCGAAATGCCTTTCGGGTGTTGTCGCGTACTTGACGTTTCGCTCATCGTGCTGCCAGCTTCTTCAGGAGATTCCTAAAAGTGTTGCTCTCTCTTGCTCTTCGTTATATACCCAATTTCCGTTCCGCTTTGCTGATCCACAACCAAATTATTTAAAAATCCTATCAAGAGAAAATGTTGAAGATGTTTGGGGAGGAATCCTTCAGCGTAGTGCTCTCCTGTATAAATTGATGGCACCGTTGTCTTCTTCTTGAAACGGTTCGCGCTTTATATTCCGCGAAGGATGACGTTTTGAACGGGATAATGCAAGTTGCCATGCTTTTGCTTGCGCTAAAGTTTGGATGCTAGAACAACACTTGGCACCAATTCCACGGCCAGGAGCTTCCCCAGATCTTAGTGCCAGGGGGACTAATGGAAATTGAAGTAGAGCGAGCAGCACCACGAAATAAGGAGCCTGGATCACTATCGTCGTAGAATATAGCGTTGTCCTTGTTTCGGCATTACCCGAACGTTTAATGTTAAGTGTTTACACTTAAACGAAGGTTAATGGTAAACGAGATGAATTGTGTCGATTAGCTTGGAATTGTGTCGATGGATACTCGCCATTATTTTGAATTGCAACTAAACAATTGCCATTTCTCCTCGTACAATTCAATTTCGATATTTTCCTTGTTGAACACTTCCTCAACGTGCAAAGTAATAACAGGTCCGGATAGTGACTTCGGATCCGAAGATCTCAATTTTTTTTTATCTACAGCAATAAAGATCTCAACACTGGTTTACATCGGTATTTGTCAAATTTTTCACAAAAAAAAATTTAGCCACGATATTTGTATCGGCGAGCTTCTCCTTGAAATGTCTGTACTGAATAGCCAGTATAATATTCGATTTAAGCAAATTCAAGATGTTCGTTCCTGGCTTAATCAAAAGTGTCATGAATTCGAAGATACTTTTATGAAGTACATCGTTATCCATAATATCGCTCTGAAAATGTTCAAAAAGATACTTTAAGCATTTGCAGAGATAATGGAAGACCGTCGTTGTGGACGATGCCGTAGAATCCTCAAACTCCAGTCTTCTTACTGGTGGCTAATGTATATGTCCGTGGCTGTATTACCTATCGCAAATACGGTAATTAATAACATTTACCTTACTTTTAATTAATAGGATGTTTTTTTTTTCTCTACTTTTCAGCAAGCGCTTGCTTTAATGAACGTGGTTTTTTTCTCCGTTTTCACATCCGCTAAAATAATTACACTGTTTTGAATCGAATTAAGGTCAAATCATAGCTTACTCGCATTACATCTATGTATGGGCTTACGTACAACGCATTGAATATCCTATTGCGCCATATAATCTTGAAACAAAAAATGTGCAATTAAGAATAGTAATAATGATAATAACCTGCTGTATTTATTCAACGAAATGATACTAGATACGATTAAGCGGCTCGTTAGCAAACGTTTCTCGTAACACGCTTACTAGTTCGGATCTCATCGTGAATGGAACGCGGATTCATGAAGATATGCTTAACGCGCTTGGAGATGATTCTCTACCACATCAGGAATAGATGCTAAACGTATCGATCGAACCCAAGCCGTGTGCGCTCAAGATAGTACCGATCGTGTACGCCGGTATAATTGGAAAAATAATCAATGATCATTCAAAGCTTCATAAGTTCGAGCAAAGGAAGCGAATTTGACGTTGTTTAATTGTGATCCGAAAAATTATTTGAATTAAACGGAAGGTGGGATTCCCGGTTCGGGTGCAATTCTCGGGATGCGGCTATCATTTTCTGGGAGAGCGGGAGAATTTCGCTGATCAATTACGTGGTCAAGCGTTTTGATTAATCAACTGTACTGATTGTATAAACAGGGAAAAAGAGGAAGGTTATCGGTAGATGTTCAAGGGGAACATCTGAGGAACATCTGAGGGGAACATATGAGGAAAATGCTCCGTTCCGTGAAAGCCTCGTTTTGATGCAAATCAACAGTTCTAGAATTTTTGTCTAATCAAAATCATGAGCTTCTTCTTTTTGAGTGTAAATAGATTAGAGCAGGTGTTTTCAAATGCACGGCGATTATGTTAAAATACCTTAATCGGAGCCAATGAATACCGCAGAGACTTCGTATCTACCAACTGATTTTTCCTTCTTTTTAATTTGTAGAATTTGTATTTTCTCTTTATTCGTTCATTCGTAGTAATCAGTCAGATGGCTCGCCAGCCTTCAATCATTTATTCCACCTTCTGACCTTTTCTTGAGATCTTGTAATTTAAGGAACGAATACGACAATCGGATCAAAAATTTCTTGCATTATTCAATCAATTTTGGTGGTGCGTCAATTTTTTTATTGCACCTTGGTCTTGAGATCAAGCCCAAAACTGATACCAATATAGCAAGTTCATGGTATTGATGACATCTCATACTCATGACGGAAGCAATAGGAGGAGGGAAATCTCTAACTAACACGTCCGTTTCTGCATACCCGGCTTAAATATTTAAAGAAAATGTGTTTCTTTCTATAAAAGAAAGGAAAACTAACTTTTTGGAGGATTCATTGCTTACTGTTGGATACGCATAAAATGTTGCGCCCATTTTCTGATATAAATTTTACTTGTTTTGTGCAACTGGAGCTCGCAAGATACAGACATCCTAGTTCCTTTTTAAATAAGAGCAAGTGATGCAACGCGCAAGAAAGGTACGTGCTTCAATAAATGCATCATAACTAAAGAGTCCAAACGATGTGCCCGACCAGTAGCGTCGATGCGAGAGCAGAGTGGGGTAAACTCCGCTCTCGCATAAGTAGTAAAAATAAACGATGCATTTAGTTGCCGTTCTAACGTGTTAAAGTATACGTTGAAAATGTTGCGAGGTCGTAAAAATAATGCGTCAAATCGGTTGTCCGCTACCGTAGTAAATAGATTTATACATCGGTTTCCCGATTTAATATATGACGGTAAGGCAGTGAGATGTTTAGTTTGTGAAACAACTTTATTATCTTGGAAAGCGAGTCAGTGTCAAAGACATATAAATAGTGACAAACATAAATTGAAAAAGATTAGACGCAAATCATATAATGAATTTGTGGTTGATTTAACAATGATGCTAATTGCGACCGATATAGCAATACATAAAGTCCAACACCCGATGTTTCGCCAGTTTTGGAATAAATACAATCCTACGTGGAAATTACCATCTAAAAATACGCTACACAATTACGTACCATCAGTGCGCGAAAGAATCGTAAATTTTACGAAAAAAACGGTGAAAAATAAATACCTTTGGTTGACAATGGACGAAACTACAGATATTAAAAAACAGTCCATCCTATCCATTGTCGTAAGGACGCTGACCCCACAAGGATCTCCTGACCCTTATTTACTAGCCTGTAAACGAATGCAAGATTATACTGCCACGGCGATACGTAGTGTATTAATAGAAACACTACACAAATTTGAAAATTTACCGGAGCAACTGTTAATGTTAGTTACTGATGCTGCCGCGGTTATGTGTTCCACAGCAAAATTACTCAAAACGATTCAACCAAACCTGCTGCACGTCACATGTTTGCTTCACGCTTTACACCTTGTAACAAACATTATACGTACAAGTTATCCTGACGTGGATGAACTAATAGGACAAACGAAAGCGGTTTTTCTTAAATCTCCGAAACGTATTCGCCTATTTCATTCGCAGTGTCCTGACATACCCGAGCCGCCGCAACCAATTCTTATACGATGGGGTACGTGGTTAGAAGCAGCATTCTATTATTATAAACATTTTGAAAAAATTAAATCAGTAGTTTTACAACTAGACGGCAAAGAAGCGGCTGCAATAAGGCTCGGTCAGGTTCAATTTAAAAATCCTCAAGTTGCAGCAAATTTAAAAATTATTTACGACAGTTACGTTCTAATAGTGAATGCAATAAAAAAGTTACAAAACAGTGCGCTGTCCTTATCGGACTCATTAGCAATTATTGACCACGTAGAATTAGGGCTGCATATTCTTGATGATGAAAAAAGTGTTTGTGTTCGTGAAAAATTTAATAGTGTATTAGATAAAAGTGTAGATTTTACAAAATTACGGCAACTTTTTACCAATACTGAAGATACGTTGTACAGATACAAAGAGCACTTTAACTATGCAAATATAACATCTCTCAACGTCGAACAATCCTTTTCAGCATATAAGCATTTATTTACGTCGCTACGTACGAACCTTTCCGAGACTAATACAGAAACATATATGATGGTGCAATTACTTCATCGCGCACATCCGGATATTTCTCCAACAATGTAAACATGTGAGGTAAGTTATTTATGTTTTTTCTTAACGTTTTGTAAAGTGATTCAATATATTTATTTTTAAATAAGCGCACTGTTATTCTGGTAAACTCTCCACGCAACGCCAATGCTCGGGCACATCGTTTGGACTCTTTAATCATAACGTTGTCTATTGAAAAATTGTAAAAGTTCGTGAAGAATTCAAATCATTCTAGACGACGTACAAATAGAGACAAAAGTCGTCTTACAGAGCTTCTAATGAACGATGAAGGTCTAAGATCCATTTGTTAAATACAATTGTAAAAGTCTCATCAGAGAAGATCTTAATCCAAGTGCTGACATTCTTTTACGAGTAGCCCATGGTCAATAACGTCGAAAGCATCACTAAAAACATCAGGTAAAGTTCGTTTTGTGTATCGAATTATTCACTAATGACTAGAGACCAACAGGCAACGCGAACCCTTTCTTAGGAGGCGAATCGGCACGAGTTTGTATCCAGTCGCTGCAAAAAAATAATAATTTCTAACTAAGCCTGCAGGAACAAGTTGCGCTTCACGAAACTAGCAGAGACTAGACAGACTTCTGTTTATTCGTTACATAAGAATAGATCCGTGTTGCCTACTGTTTTCCTGAGAGTCGACAGGACACGAGCCCGTCTATTTTCTTCTAATTTGGTGAAGCGCACGAAAAGCGTACTCGTTTCTGCAGGCTGATTTATAACTGCGCAATTCTAGATTTGCAATATTACTAGTACGAGTTTTATCATTATTTTTAAACACGCAGGAAGACGACCAAATCTAGCATGATAACGTGATAAATTTGTTCATGTAAAAGCATGTAAAAATGCTGTTGTGATAGACACGGTCTTTCGCGAAAATATACAAAATGTGCGCAGAAGCACGCTGTTAGCCCAGAATGTAGCTTAAAAGATGCCATTTGTTATCACTACGAGTTTAGTAATTGGAGATAGGCTTCAGTAATTAAGGCTAATTAAAGAAAAAAAGCTATCTGAAATCCATTAGGTTAAAATGACCTACGCATTTTTGTCTATTTAGTGAAGACTTGTCTTCTAATTGTACGTTTAGTTGTTTTGTCAAATTTAAGGTTGTTTAGCTTAATTGTCCCATTACGATATTTATTTATTTCTTTTTCATTTAGACATCCTTTGAATTTTTGTTTTATTTCGCTTAAAGTTAACGAGTTTAATGCAGTTTTCCAATTTTTGAATCAGTGCAGACGAAACAGTGAATGCTTTAGGTAGACGTATAATTAACGTTATTTTTACCTTTTCCGGTTTAAACCGAATTTATTCGAACGAGTACATATGTGAATGTAGATAGGCACTCTCCCAACAAATTATACAACGATACTATCTAATGTTTAAACAACACACCTATTACTGATTACTCATTCCGCGATCTTCATAAACACCGAGGTGTTAAGGAGATAAACAGATGTATTCCTTTGTAGTCCGTTAAGCAAGTTCCAGATAAGCGGCAGGAATCTCCATCATGTCATGGAGCAAAAATTGCGAATTCAGGTTCTATGAAAGCGGACGTCACGCCGCTAGGGACTGTGAGGAAAGTCACGTGTTGCTGAGAACTAGCCGGATAGGATTTTATGTATACATTTGTCAAATATTCAGAATGCAATCTTTTCAACGTATGTATAACACATAATTAGTCACTTTGTGAGCGTTTAGATACGACGCGGGGGCACCTCAACCTGTTTCCGTGCTAGCATCAAGAATAAACATCCTGGTGACCTCCGAATGGAGAGATCTGCTTGCTGATATTCGTTGGGACGTTGTGATTTTAAAAGAAGCGATAAAATTCGTATTGATAACGAACTTTGCCGAGATCTCTGAAAAGAATATTTATTTGTTTCTCTGTTCCATCATACAATGACTTTGCACTATTCAACTTGGTTTTGTGCGAGGACTCATACATACATAAGTCCATCTTGACCTGATATAGGTCCGCTGATTCTAGTCGTGCTTTCGATATTATTGACTGAAGGATGTTGTCAGCATTTGGATTAAAACCTTCAACATTCTTAACAGAACGTTTTTACAAGTAATTCAATTCTTTTGAATTCCGTCCGTCATCTGCTGCACTTCAAGGGCTGCTCTTGGAGCCACTTTTCTGTGTTTTTAAAAATCTCCCTACTGTCCTACACGAAGAATGTAGTTGTTGATGACGTAAACGTAGCTACAAAGAGGTGTTCAATCTTTGCAACGAAGGTCAAAGGAACGTCTTCAAGCGGGATAGATGGCTTCCTAAGATTTGTCGTTTGATACGGAGCGTTGTTGGGGTATTGTTCTTTTTTCTCCTTCAAGAGATTGAAGGAGATTGAAAAGGATTGACAGATACCGCAGATAGAAATGAATACCTATCGGACGATGGCGGCTGTGCGAAAAGACAAAGGAAATCTACAAATTGCGGTCCTGACCTAACATTCATCCTTGGTTACTAAAGCTACTTTGTTCATTACTTTTAATGCCTAAGACAAGGTAAAAAATTTAATTCTTACCTTGTCTTAGCCATTAAAAAATTGATAAATAAAGGTGGCAAGGAAGTTTTATGTTTTAAACGATAACAGGTAGGTAAAGGTGGTAAGTTGTGGTCGTATAGTTAGAAACAAGTGAATACTCTACGTATTTAGTAACCACCCTTCTAGAAGCTATTAATACTAACTTATTTCTACAATTTTCTTGGTTTGCGACGTTTCGTAGACGCGCCAATCGGATATCTTCAGGGCTTTCATCGCTGTTGCCAGTATTGCTGGATGTTCCGTAGGAGTGTGGACGAAACGTCGGTAAAAGCTATCAAAACGATACAGTTCCAGCGCGGAAACTACGGAAGCCTCGATACCAGATTAACTTATTGTATTTTACTATTGTTAACACATATTCCTTCCTTTTCCTAATTACAAACGGGCAAATAAATGTTTTACTCCCTGTACGTATATAATTTCTACATTTTATTTAAGCATTATCTTTTTTTCTCTTATTTTCTTTAAATTTCAGCGATATAAAATATGGATTCAATAATATTAATCTCCAATTAAATTTAATGTAAAAATAATTGGCCGCATGCAGCTTTTTTTACGAGGAAGAAGCGTCACCATTTAACGTTTGTGCTTTCCCAGAGTAGAGGAGAGAGAAACATTATCGTACGGCTTAATCAATAAAGGGTGTTGTATCGTAAGTTTGACTCCTACGTAAATTAAATTTATATCTAGCTATCAGGGCAACCTACGCATTGTTAAACGCACGTTTACGTCTCCGTTCGGTTCTGTTGCCGTCTTTTAGAATTGCTTTAAAAAATGGTTCTTCACAGTGTTGTAGAATACAGGGGAATGGTTATATGCTACGGCCGAGATTGACCGAATCCCTTCGATGTTCCCCCCCGCATCTAACTTTTACTACTCCCTACTAACTCCCCGCACATAACTTTTAATCCAAAAGATTCTTATGGGTTCTTCCAGTTTGAGCTTAACACATTCAACAGTTACAATTTAATTTAATTTTCGGTCGCCGAATGCATCTAAGAACACATTTTTTAATTTTCTGTAGCCTCCGCGGAAAAAATTGTTACGGAGGAAATTGTTTAATCTAAACGATCAAGCAACATCATGGTGAGCATCAAAAATCGCCGAACTACACCTTTTCTTAATTTAGAGCCATCCGTATAGATAATAGCAGAGTTGGTAACATTACTTAGTAATTACTGGCAGTCCTAGCGTTCGAAATATATTTTTAGGCTCAACAATATTTTACTTCGCTACTTTCCGCGAGCTACACAAGCGTCGGTATGGCAGTGGTCGTTCGGATGTGTGATTCGTAATATATGCGCAAGCGATCTTATTAGTATGTGTTTGGCGGCCGGTTGGAACGCACGCGAGCGTAGCGAATATATTACGAATCACATACTCGAACGATCACTTCCTGCGTGCTGACGTCTGCGAAGTGACGGATTTTAGTTTAGTTATAAGAGACATGAATAACTTCCGTATTATTAACTCCAGGCGTCGTATTCTATTTAAATTGAAAACTTTATGTCTTATCAGACCGTTTATAAAGAAAGATTGCGATATAAATTCTTGGAATTTACATTAGAAATCAATTGAATCATCTAAAGTTGGCAATTGTGATTTTCACCGTGCCTTTGTTCTTTATATGATAAGTGAATCTTTCATCTTTTTTATTTAAGGAATAGTTCGTCCCTTCATTTATCGTGAAGCTAACTTTATCGCGATTACAATGTAAAAATGTCTCGACTTTACGGCAAAGATATCCGTCAGTGCGGCCGCGTTCATACGCTAGAAAAAGTTGACGTGAAATAGTCCCACGTCTCGGATATGGTATTTGTCAATTTGTCTGCATGTCGTTACGTCGCACAATCATAACGTAGTGTATGGCCATCTAAGTATGCAAATGCTCGCCTATAGAATTCCTCTTGTTTTCTTTATCAATGAGTCATGTGGCTCAAGAAAAATGTGTTTATTGTTATTGTAAATAAATTTCCGTTACGAACTTATGCATAAATGAAGTAAGTCGCTCATGCTCCTAGAAAAAATAAATACTTGCATGAATTATCTGTTGCGATCTAGAATATCGTAAATGGGATTGTATAGAAGAACCCCAGGAAATGATTAAAGAATGTTAAGTTATTCATTGGCGTAACGTTTAGATTGCGCAAATGTTGTAAATGAAAATGTGCATAATAAATAGTGCGATTGGCTACGTGCTTTTTTCTAATGAAACGATGCTTTGCCTACCATTTATCATTATTTTATTTATATGTTGCTATTATACGAGGGGTCGTTTTTATATTTTCAGATCAAACAGTCTTCAATTTTTGAGAATTTTCCACTATACAGGGAAACCCTTGCAACTGTGGTAGCGTGTAACTTTATTTAAATCCGGCGGAACCATTGACCGAAGTCTTGTCAAAGACTAGAGTCGAAATAAATCTTTCGAAAATTACATTTAAACTTGCAAATTGAGGAAGTGACAAATCAACGAATAATTCAAAAATTCAACTGGTTCTTATGAATTCATTTTAATACGGTCTCAATAGAACGAATCATATCTGGACAAATTAGAGAAAATTTATGAGATGGACTCCCAAACAACGACAATTCTCATCGTCGAAGGAATTGAAATCTCCGCATGGTGACTAGTTAACGACCTTTGGCGTTTTGCGGAGACGAACTAGATTTAATTATGGATCAACTTTCCACTGGGGTCGATCATTTTGACCCCGAGTCGAAACAAGAAGCGATGCAGTGGCTTATTACGGGCTCTAGCCTTCAGCGTAATGTAATAAAAATATTCCAGGAATTTCCAAGCGAGTTAGACTTTAATTTTCAAACATCTTTTCCGCTAATTATATTAAACATTTGAATAAATAAATAATGAAAAATTAACAAGCGAAAATCGTTGAAATTTATTGTAGACTTAGAAGAATTTAACTTATATTAATTGTAATTGTAATCTTGATCTTCTGCCTTCCTGCCTTAACCCAAGTCTTGATTGTGTTGAATTCCCCAAAAATGAAGAACGGTTGCGCGTTAAACGATTCCAATCGCTGGAAGAACAGTTAACGGCTTTAAAATGGAAATTTTGACTATTCTATCTGATGATTGGCATAACTGCCTCAGTAGTTAGTTTAAAACGTTGAAAAGGTGTATCGGTCTTTATGGAGACTTAAAATTGTCCGGCAACGGTATTTTGTTAATTTAAGCCATATAAATAGTCAGCAGTGGACATGCTGAAGTCGTACTGAAAACACAAGTTAAGAAACAGCAACTAACAATGTTAAACGAACACGACGTTTACTACTCCTTTCGGGTTAAACAGTCGCACGATATTTAAAGGATTCACTTATACAAACGAATAGACGTATGCGTGTATACTTATGTAGCCACGTGTGTTTCGCCTGCATTAACTTCTTGGAGCGTGCAACGCGTAGCGTTTTTGGAGACGCAGCTCACTTAAGATATTTTCGCTTTAATTTTATCCATTATCGCTAATCTACGATTCGAAAGTAGACAAGTCCATTTATAAACCGTCTGGCCTCTGCTCTTCTACGTCGGCTGGCGGACTGCCGCATTTAAATCGTACGATTATTGTGCGTATACACTCCAAGCCATTGCGTTGTGAACGGCTACCGTCCCTTAAACTTCGCTCGATTTCTTTGGATATAATCTGGATCTTTGGATATAATTATTCCAAATGAATTCTTTCAATCCGTTTTATGTCGCTTTCTTGAGCAACTTGGAAAAATTCGAATTGATCTATTCGTTAAAATTTAGGGCCAAACGATCTTTTGTGTTTGATAGGTTTGAAGCTTCATCGAATGACTTTCATCGAATATTCTTAAACGACTTATTTTACAAAACAAGAAGTCAACCACTCGTTGGACGAATTAAAAACATGAGGGAAGGACAACATAATCTTCAAGAAGACTAGGTTGTCCCATAGGAGAACCAAAAATTAGAAAAAGTAAAAAGAACATCTATTAATCCATTATTTTGGTCAATACTTCAATCTGATAGCGATATCACACTCTGCTGGTTTAGAGGCGAAAAGTCTCACCGAGCGTTCCTTACTTCTGCATAATTGTTAAAGTTGCGGTCGTACAAGAAATGAAGTAACTCCTTCATTTGTCTTAAAATTTTTCCTGGGGGCTACGTTGTCCGCTTTTTCTCATCGTTCAACGTGGGCTATATAACAAAAATTTTGCAAAAATCGATCATCTCTAAGATTTTGAAGTAATTCTTGACACCTCAATTCTGCGTTGCGCTTGTGCATCAGTCAAATTATGCGGATTCATTCAAGGTCTTCCTTGAGCGAAACCCATTTTTTTCGCGTCGAATGTGTCGACCAACTGTAGATTTTGAAGGGCCAACTCTTGTTGACAATTCAGACAACACTTAACCAGGAATTGTTCTAGGCTGCTTCTCTCGGAGCGCTTTCGCTCACTTGAGATGGTTTACCTGTACGTCTTCAATCGGTCAGTCTCATGTGATCTGGATAAAATTTTTAAAATTATAAAGAAAGAAATACTTGTATCAGTGTTAGGCTGAAGATTATATAGATTACCCTCGTATTTTCTGGTATCATCAACATACCCAGGAATAGGCAAGTGCCTATACCATTAATGAATGTTACTCATTATTAATAGTCAAATGTTCACAAACTAACGTCTCGATGTGTAAATCCGCACTAGCGGTGGTAGTCCCCGTCGTCCATGCTCCACGTTTTTCTCCTTTTTTTTTTGCTTTCCGCTTTTGGACCAGAAACGACCGAACGTCACACCACGCGACGTTGTTTCGGGGTATCATGCGGAAAGCGCCTTTTCCATCGCCGCGATCATCGCCATCGCCATCGCCAAACGGAGGCTTGGCTTCAGTCCGCTTAGAGACGTGACGGTTCCGTCAGCTGGAAACGAAGAAGTGGCATGGGCAGAGGCAGGCCAGGTGTTCAGCGCACTCGAACGCATGATGTTCTAAAAATATCGGACGCTACTCTCACCGGCTAACGCGTTTATTGACTCTCTTATTAATATCTTAATTAACGGCAATTATAACCTCTCTCTCGTGATCCTGCTATTCGAAATTGTTTCTTCGCTGCAGAGGTATAAAGTCGTAACGTTCGGAATGATTCTCCAAGGAATGATGGCGAGAAGAAAGTCTTTAAAACGAGCACCCGCATGTTCTACGAAAGAGGTTTTCATATGTTCGATTACGTTCCTTTTAAAAGGTCGAGGATAAAAAGATCATTGAACGTTTTGCTACAATAAATAGATGACAATTGGTGTAAAAGAGAAATGCGGAAAATTTGAAAAGAATAGAGGATCAGAATATTATTAAAGTGGTGGAAGAAAGTAAGTGAATGAAACAGAAAGTTGAATGAAAATGATCATGTAAAAAAGCAAACAAAGAGAAAGAATTGATAAAAAGAGCGGATAAAAAGGATTTAAAGAGATGGGTCGAACGCTCCGAATAAGCTTTCAAAGAAGAGGAAGAAGATAATTAGTAGTCAACACATGCAAAAGGACGTGGATGGAGGAAATAGAACTACCTAAGAAGGAGGAAGATGCAGAAATAATCATCCAAACAGTTGAAAATGACGAGACAGCAAGGGCAGGCCCAATTGATAGCGAAGATGCTAGAATTGAACGCAACAAAGTAGAATGAACAGGAACTGTTGAAAATCATTGCACGCACGTGAACAATGGAAATCGTTAAAAAAGAAATTAAACAACCCGTGATAATATAAAATAGGGGGCTTATTAAGGAAAACTCTACGAGTCTAACTTAAGTTGGACGAGTTAAATGAGTTAGACTTGGATCTAACAAGTAAGAATAAATTTTTCAATATTGTTCTGAATGTAGTAGGAACAATGCTGTTGATTTACGAAGATTTAGCGTTGGAGTAGGTTTGGGAGCAGGCCCTTGTGAAATGGATGAAGGTGTAGCATAATTTGATTAGCAAACTTGAAATAACGAGCTCTATAATTGATCACCCAAGATTAGGAAGTCAAAAGTATAAAACACCCAAATTAAATGCGATTAATTAACACATTAACAAATAAACAAATTAAAAACAGGTGATATATAACATATAAAAAATTGCATATTAAAGGATAAGTTTGATCCTTCCTAAATTATTTAATTACGTCACTAAAACGCTGCGAAATTTTCACAAATCCTACTTCAGTAGAACCCTTGCGTATTTGAACATACATCCTGAAAATCTACGCTCCATTCATGTCCAAAACTGTCGAATATGGCCAATAGAAAAACCAAAAAGACGCTAATAACGCAGGCTTCCACGGCCAGCTTTCAGTTGAAACCAAACGTGTTCCGGATTTGGATCGTATCGTGATTAATCGAAAACTCCACGTTTCGTCCTTGTTGCGGAGAAGGAAAAATCGTCATGTGAACTACGCTACAGGTAAAACTCAACCGCGAGGGATTATCGCTGATTGACATTCTTAGGATGTTGAAGGACCTCTGTGGACACTCTAATTTTCCGATTGGATTAGTGGGAAAAATTACAAAGTACTGAGTAGTGACTGGTAGCCAGCGTCTAGATGAGATCATGGTATTGCGTAGTAAGCTATACACAAACCTTGCACGGCAAACGAGGACGTCCGTTAAAATATACCAATACATTTATCTCGTTATTTCTTCAGTAACAGCTTTTTGTCGTAATCTGGATGATTAATTTTTTTTTGTTTAAATTTGTTCTTGTTCATTGGCGGCAAATGAGGATACCTCTCGTTGAATGTCCGGCGAGACATTCCTCATGAATATAAATTAAATTCAAAATATCATAACATATTTGAATGAACTTGATTTTTCCATTTCCGCTGTCATTTACCCGGCGTGCTGCTGAATATCGAAGTAATAGTAGTATTGATCTGAATTGTTAAAGATGTTAAAATAACAACAAAAAAGAGATCTTTAAAAGTAAATATTCGTAATGTGAAATAAAAAGTGGGCCATTGAATTTAAAGTATTCAGCGTTAGAAGCCGCGAGTTTGCGTTAAATTGAGAAATTAGTTTGTACATAACAAGTACATCATTGCGGTTCTTAAGAGTTCTTCCACGAGCAGCGCCAATACCGATGCTTACTTCTTTAAATGGCTATGCTATTGCGAAAATTTTTCAAAATGGCTGAAATAAGGGACACGTCATAAAATTGTACATGTACGTATTAAAAAGTGCACCATTTTATTTAAAATAGAGATGTTGGGGTCAACATAAGGTATTATCGGGAAAGCAACCATCTTGAAAATCTCTTCACCAAGTGGCAATACTTTTAACGAGTGGCTTCCATCAAGGATCAATTGAAGCATCTTTAAGGACTAAGCAATGTTTTTGGGATAGTTTAGGCTATTTCTCAGCGAAAGGAACGTGAAATTTTTCATTGTCGCAACGTTGGGGTGCCAAAATTTCAACAATTTGTTTATCGGCCAATAAAGAGTGTTTTTTATGGATAAGATCAGCAGTAAATAAGATCTGCAAGCAAATATTTACTAATTTTTTCAAAATACATAAAAGATCAGGTATTTCATTTTAAAAAAAAAAAAAAGGTTATTACTTGGCGAATAAATATTATTTGGCTTTTGGTGGGATTAAGAAACGCTGCGTTGTGCAGGTACAGACATACTAAATTATCGCATCACTGGGAATACAATAAAGAACTTCGAGAAATTGGGATGTAAAAAGAGAGAAGAAAGCTTATTTTATCTTCACGATAGGGGGACTATCTTCTAAGGATGTGTGCTCAAAATTAAGAACACTAAACATTAACACTAGACAGCAACATGTAGTGATGGTGACAAAATTAATAATGTTTTTCTCGATAGGATACCGTTTACTAATATAGATGGTGTTGTCAAGGTGTTCTATCAAGATCATAAACATTTGAACCTCCTAACATTCCTTCTTTCTTTTCTTTTTGTTTTTGTTTTTCTTTCTTTTTTCTTTTTCTTTTTCTTTCGCTTTCCCTTTTTCTTTTTCTTTTTCATAACATTTTTCTTTTTGTTTTTCTTTTTCTTCTTTTGTTCTATTATCTGCACGCGGAGTTGTAGTTTTTAAACATTAAGATACGTCCAGGTATTTTGGGAAGAGCAAGGTCTGCTATGAGTGGCCTTGACAAAAAAACCTTGTTATTATTGTTATTATTGTTATTACTGTTATTAGTGTTATTACTGTTATTACTGTTATTATTGTTATTATTGTTATTATTATTAAAAAATAACCTCACGTGATTAACGCTTCTGTAATTATAAATTAACACTAAGAGACATATTTTCTTCCTTGTTCGTATTGACGAGTTTAGTAAACAAAATGAATTATGCAGAAATGCAAATGTTAAATACGTATAACCGCAATAAAATGGGATCGAATTTACATACGTACACATGTGACTATGTTATGTATATACATACATATATTCGTAAAATGTAAACACGCTTCACGCCACTCCAATAAAACGATGAAACGGAAGAAAAAAATGAAGGTAATTAAAAGATTGTTACCCTACTAACACGGCCGCTTCTTCGTAATGCGATTCGTACAACGATTAGCTGGCGGAAGTTATGTCAGCACAAAAGAACATCACGCAACACATGAATATGGATATACATATATTTTAAACGAAATCAGCGAAATGGTGCGGTAGTATTCCTTTTACACCTCGTTGTTTATACAACATTTCTTCTTACACCGCATACTTGTGTATTTGATAAAGAAGAGCTATATTCGACAACATATTTAGCTTTGGGGTTATTTCAAATGGAAATCGAAGCGTATCCTTTACTCTACGATTGCCTTCTACCAAATAAGAACAGCACCTGGCCGTATTTCAGAAGTTGGTGTTGGCAAAGTTTTCGCGTAAAGTCTTATCCTGGCAGATGGATAGGACAAATAGCTGAATCTTCATAATCGGCTAGAACTCTAAAAGTTGCTTAGATTTCTATTTACGGGAGGACGGATAAAGGACGTCGTCTCTCGTATCTGGCCCATTACGAGTGAAGATGATTGAAAGCATTTCACAAGCGAAAATCGAGACAGTTGTTTTTGTCTACCCGATAGAGAATCATGCATAGAAAACGATGGAAGGCTTATCTTATAAACTATAAGAACAGGCTTCGCAATGTTAATTAAATAAAGAACTCCTTTTCGAAATTTGCTCACTTGGCTTAACAAACGTTTATTGTTTATATCAAGTTGAAATAGCGTCTTCCAATGGTGAGTGTATAAAAAGCCCTTGTTAACCGGACAAAGATTGTTTCACTTAGAAAAGCAACGTATTTCTAGCACTTTACTTTAGAAGTTACAACAAAATGTGTTCATCGCAAAATTTTACCCGAAAGCTCTACGATTCTTGGTTTCTGAGATACGGTCGGCTGCCAGTTTTGTTTGATCACCCGACACCACCAATATATTTGTGACATGATCCTAATACTAGCCTTTTATATATGACAACATTTTCGTTAATGTAAAAGCAATTAGCCTGACCTTATTATTTCGAGCATTTCTTAGTTTTTTTTTTTTTGCTACTCTGTATATTGAAGAACGACAAAATTTTTTAGTAATGAGAAAGCAATCAGCTTGATCGTATTATTTGGGGCATTTCCCAGTTTTTTTTTTTTTTTTATTATTATTTGCTATTCTATATATTGAAAAAGCGAAAACAATCTCCTTAATGAAAAAGCAGTCAGCCTGATGTTATTATTTGGAGCATTTCCGAGTTTTTTTATTTTTTTCTTTTGGCTACTCTGTATATTGAAAAAACGACAACAATATCCTTAATGAAAAATAAATCAGACTGATCTTATTAGTTGGAGCATTTCCCAATTTTTTTTTGTTTTCCTTTTGCTACTCTGTATATTGAAAAACGACATCTTCGTTACTGAAAAAGCAATCAGCCTGATCTTATTGTTTGGAACATTTCCCGTTCTTTTTTTTTGTTGCTACTCTGCATATTGAAAAATTCCGGTTACAAACGAACACATTACCTTAACGGTACTTACTTGTTATCCTTCTTAATACAAGTACTTACCCTAAATCTGCCAACAAACACCAACATATGTACAGAACAGATGGGATAATATTTCTTCCGCGGAAAGCACAGAACTATTCGATTCCGTCCGCGATAATATTTATCGCACGTACCCCTCGCGATTTTGTATGCTTAGCTCGTAAGCAAGGCCCGTATTCAAAAGTCGATCTGCGAAATTTAATCGAAACACATGTACTTACATAGGAATGTCGTTTGACTCCTACGTGGTTGTCACGAGAAATATCGACCTATGTTGTAATGGATGGGTTTCCAATATATAGGAAGTGCGGAAAACTAGGTCTTTCCTAGAGAAAAATGAGCTTGTACGAGGCGATTTACTGGAATATAGTACATTTTGGAAGGGCTTTGGAATCGATACCGTTGCACCTGTGGTCTTTATGCAAATTTACATCTTATCGCAAATGAAGGAATATGTTATCATCCGCAGAGAAAGTATCGTTTCAAAGCGCTGTGAATGTTCCAAAAATCATAGAATTTTCTTTAATATTGCTTGTCCCACTTAAATTTTTAGCTACGAACTATCCCTCGTATTCACCTCTTTTTCGACGGTACATTAAACAATCCAGCGAAAAACTAATTTTCTTCAAACAATCAGAAAATCGAAGAAATTTAACGTCTAAGATACCACCTTTAAAGAAACGAAAACACACTTCCTAAAACGTAATAAATGGGGGACCAATTCAAAGAAGCAACCTATATTACTTAACGGTACACAATAGATGACCTATTTCATATAATTTCCGCCATTTTCGCTGGTAATAACAATAATTAGGTTAAAAGGAACTCGATTCTTTAAATAGCAAGTTAAATACGCGTGTATTTCCTCAACTTCTTTCATTTAAAACGTCCAAATCAATATCGACGTCACCGCCGTAACCGTTATGAGGAATGCCCTTTAGAAACTCCACGTAATCCTCCGGCAAATTTGATTCTCTAGCGCCTAGCAGGATGATCTTCAGATACGCAGGAGATGGCTTTCGGTCTTTCGGTAATTCCTGGATGTTTTCGATAAACTCGGCTTCCTGCGTAAGTTTGTATATGCGACATCGTTGCTCGTTTCCATCTTCTCTGATGATATCTACGTCCATGCCGAAGTAGATCCCGTTTGGAACGCCTTCTTGGTCGTCTAAGGTCTTCAAATGCTCGATATCCAGCTCCCAGATCGCACCCCAGACGTGTTTCCCTCTTTTGGAGGTGATCGTAGCCACCGCGCCTCTCCATCTGTTCGAGAAAGATGCGAAATCGATCTCGTAATCTTGTAGTTTACCGATTCCATTTCTGACAGCGCTAGGATTGTTTAGGCGAAGCCTTTTCGTGAGAAGGTTGCTACCGTATGCGAAGTACAGGAATTTTTTTGACATGTACTTTTTTTCAATTGAGCATAGCTAAGCACCAGTACTCTTTTTTTCGTAAAAGGATTACTTTGATTGGCGTAAATGGACCTTCAAAGTGGATTCGATTGATGGTGAGCAAATGACAGGGTGACAGATCATTGCTTTCTTGACAGCTTGAGCGCGTACGAGCAGGGAATTGGTAAAGCTTTATCTACAATGGGAAATGAGAGTAATCGAACATCTTAAGTCTGTCGTGCGATCGGTTTTCTTTCAAGTAAAGAGTTTCGATAAGAACGAACGCTACGCCGAGGAGGATGACAAACTGGGCGCTTATGCGTTGAACGATTACCCATCATGTTACTGACAAAAGGAATGGAAAGTAATGATCGGCGTTCTCAAGAATGCCTAAACGCCAGATTGGACCAAGATGGCCAACGCGTCGTAAGAATGGTAGAAATGAAAGGAAATGTACCTAGCAAGGTACTGAGAGATGCTCACCTCTCAACCGGAAAAACTGACAATGATCTGAATGTAAGCTATTGGACTGTATGAAAAATTCTACGTGTTTAAGCACATCGCTTTCGAGGTTTCCTTTCAGGAATGGTGCTTTTATCGTTGGCCCGAACTCCTCAACTAGTGATTTCGCTTATTGATGAGACGAGTTTTGCAAAAAAAAATGAAGATTATTTTCAACATTTTTCTTCGTTGAACGTTTGGGTCGCCTTCTGCAGAAAACGCTACTTGTTCTACTAGAAGAAAAGCACAGCAAAGCACAAAAGCTGGCCTTTGCAATGTACCTCCTTATTAACAGAGAGAAATGCTATATAGTTTATTTTCAACAATGAGCTAATGTATTTTACACGTACGTTCTCAAGTACATGTCAAGATCGCTGGATTGATCGAAGCGGACCACGTCTATAGCTCTAAAGCTCTTTAAAGCGTTGAATCCTTTGGATTTCCTTTATGAAACTAGTTGCATTACTTGGTTTATAGTCCTTTATGGGACCCGAAGATGTTCCAAGGGATCAGATAGTCGATGGATGTAATACAATAGGGAACACTGCCGATATTTTCGTAAGTATCCATCAGACAATGAGGATTTTTAACAGTTCTTGCAGATGAACAAGCTCTGTGTGTAATATTCGTTTAATGATCAGCTGGAGTAACTTTGTGCAATTTTTCCCTGTTTCTTTAGAGTCCGCCTAATTAGAAAATATAAAAGCAATAGGAGAATCTTCATTGTACGTGCTCTACATTATAAACGGATCATAGAACCACAACGTAGCCAAATACTGTCAGTATCGGCAATGGCTTTAGTTCGAGATAGCCGTAGCCAATAGTATGCTGCCTAGGTATTACGAGGTACTCGTTCCGTAATACAGAGAGTCGTTTTTCGTTTCAATGTAGCAAGCCGTAGAAGAGCAACAACCGTACGAGACAATTGATTTTGCGTTTACTTTACAGTTTTGAGCAATAAACGTTGAAGTGACAAATCGGAAAAAAATAAGAAACGTACATCAACGACTGTTTGAAGCTAATTTAATATCTAAATGACCAGCCTAATGCTGACATCTACCTGTTGACCATCGTAAAGCTCGCCTAATTTTCGCAAGATCATGAAGATGGAATCACGCTAATTAGAGCAACGTATTATTGCAGGATGGGCGTGAAATAATAGAGAAGACGAAGGAGAGCGATTCGATCAACGCATTATTCTAAAAAGAATTCATTGTCGTGGAGGCTACGTTATGGTTTGGGTTGGAATAATGAGCGAAGTCCGTACTGAATTGGTACCGATTGATAGAGGTCCTACGACGGTTGCAAGGTACAAGAACACTATTTTAGGAGAACATGCGTTTCCATTTGCTCCATTTACAAGGCTTCGTTTCATTTTTATGGACGACAACGCGCGTTCGTAATCTTCTCGGGTTGTCAACGACACGTCTATTCCGTTCAAGCAACGTAGATGAACTTCCGCCCAGCAGAATCGGAGCAATTATGTTCAAAATTGAATTATCTCCATGCCAATGTACGTATGGGATCACCAACTTTAAGATTATATCTCAAAACGTTTTTCCCTACAAAGCAAAGTTGCATAAATAGGCTCATGAAGTTGTTAGTTTGTGTTTAGAATATTTTGCGAAAGATAACGCTTCCGAGTTTGGCGATTTTTGGTGACAAACTATAAAAAGCAAACTGAGTAAACAGGCTTCTTTAAATAAATGTAGTGCTTGTGGATATTGTATTTATGCCTTGTTTACAATTTGTTATCGCGTTTATTAAAATAAAAAATGCTTTTGTATAACATCCATCGTTGTTTTATCTTTCACATTATTCGTTAATCAATTCATTAATCGATTAACTGCACCAAGATCAGTCCAGAATAGATCCGATTAGTGTTTGGCTGAAAAATTAAGGCTTCGTTCCACTATTACAACTATATATCTCCACCAACGACACACGATTCGCTACAGAACGTAATTCGTTTGCGTACTTTCTAATTTTTCCATATTCCAATAACAAAACAAACGAACCAACCAAGATATAAATCATTTTCACTCTCAAAATTCGTTCATCAATTACGATTTTCTTCACACTTCAAATTACGTCAAATTATCGTTATTTACGACTTACGTAACGGGCCGACCGTTTCATCATCTTCCAGATAGCGTAGCGATATTTTTTTACATCCCGAGAACGGAGTGGCCGTTTGAAATTTCGTTGTTTTCTCATGATCGTCACGTAGATCGAAGTATCGTAGACGGAGAGGCCCCGGCATCGCACAACGGCGCGATGGTGTTACATGTACTCTTCTAAGTAATTAAACGGATATTAATTTTAATGGTGACATACGGAATCGTGAGATTGGTTTGAATTTCTGAACGTTGTGACGACGATCGCTGAAGATGCGCGGATGTTATTCGGACGCGGTTATTAAATTTATATCGGGATCAAGTGACCCGGTGACATCGTAATTTCGGTTAATTGATTTGCCAACGAAAACATTTTTAATAGATTTTTTTTTTAAGCTGGCAAAAGCTTATCGAATCGTTTTACTGAAGACATTTTGTAAATTATAGTTAAAAATGGAGATAGCACATTAGCACTGTTACATTGAAATAGAGGTGGACATGGATAGGACGCTTGTAATCTGCTGAACAGGGGATTTATCATCCAAAACCAAGTCCAATGTTATAATACAGACAGGCTGGTATTTTGTCGTATTTATTAATACTCTTTAATAAATTAATTTCAATTTTTAGAAGCATTGCTAGTTTTCAAAGGGACAATAAAGCTGTTTGGTGAAACATAGAACCTCGAATTATTCACTTTAGACTGCGTACTTACATAAATTACAGTGGCATATGCGATCATTAGAACTAAGGGTTTACCTCGTATGAAACAAAATATCTAAAACTAGCCAGCAACCCATGGCGCGGATAATTTAATTTTAATCTGAAATATAAAGATATCTATGGGTCTGACACAGACAATGAAGAATGATCTTCTTTACAGCCACTATTTTTTGCCAAATTGATTACAAATTTTTATCAATACGGATTATGTGTTAGCCAAGATTTCTAACAAAAATATTGCCTTTATGTAGCATTCGCAGCGTCAGTGGAAAATGAAAAGGAATATCTCGTCAAAAGGAATTTTTTACATTTTCCCAAACGTTGAAAAACAAGATAAGATAGATAGATAAAATATTTTCGCTTATTGAAGAAATCCCAGTTTGTTGTTGTTTTCGTTATTCCTTCATTTATCATCTGAAATACTTTCGTGTTATGGTTCTCACCTCAACAATTTTTTGAAAAAAGAAAAACAACAGCTATAGTATGTAACCGATAGGTTTTTGGTAAACCGCTACGTTTTTGGAAAGATATTTCATATAAAGCTTGGTCATATTGATCAACATTAGCATTGAATAAAGCTGGATAAAACCGTATCGTTCAAACTCGAAATTTGGTCATTTTGTTAGCATTTAAAGGTATATATAAGAGATGAACGGAATAATATAAACATCTGATTAGCCTTGGCAAATTATTACTAGCAATGGAACACAAGCAAGTGTATCTCGCCGATTTAAATGAAACTTTATAGGCTGATATAGCGGGAAGAGAAGCTTGCTCTTGAGCTCTTACAATGAGTAACATCGCGTAACTCTTGTTCTTCGCGAGTTATAGGCGTAACAGCAATATTCGCCCCAAGGAATCTTTTTGTATGAATTTGTAACAAATTCAGAACGTTAAGAATGTTGATCCTCATGACTTCAACGACCAAAACGTGAAACGTAATCGTCATCAATAAACTCCGAACGGCAACTCTTAACTTCTCATGCCCTGTATTCGAATGTTTCGAAAGACGATAAGGATTTACGGCATATAAGATATCCAAACATTTAATCTGGATAAAATTTAAATACAATGAGAATCATGTATTACATAAATGCTCTAAATGATATTAAAGATATTTAGATAAGCATCACTTACATAAGTAACAATATCGTTACTTATAGAAATGTACATACATCAAATTAATATTTCTTTTCCCTAAGCTAAGCATTATTAATTAAAAATTTGAAATAAAGATGGGGGCTTGGGGCTGTTGCTGCTAAACAGTAGTCGTGAGAAGAATACTATTGCCCCTATCATTTAGTGCTACTAAACCAGTTAAACATGTATCTTGTTTTTTTTTGTGAGTCTTATATTTTTAGAGATATTAATGTAAATAACGAAGAGCATGAAGAAAATGAAGATAATCTATCTTATTATTATTATTATCTTATTATTTTATTATTATTATTACAGTATCTTTAAACACAAAGCAAAACAAAGAAGTTTTCTGTTCTTTATGGTCTATACACTGCCTCACATTAACGTCATGTTATTTGAACAAAAAGAATCAAAAGAATTGAACCAAAAGAATCGAAAATGTTAGAGCAGAAATTATTGAAACGCCAAACGCCGGTGGCCGATGTTAATAGAACCGTGCATTTCAAGCGGCTCAACAAGTAACGCCGCAGATATTACATAACGTCGTTCAAGCAATAGCGGGGCGTGCTAAAAGCGTGTTTAGCTGCTGCTGGACAATACGAAGTGATCTGTGTTATAAATTTTCAGTTGCCTATTATTAAAATCGTTTGCATGTTTGTGTTGTATGTCGTAATGAAGTTCATTTCGACGCGCTTTCTCGCGTGGAAAAACAGGAAAATTCATTTTTTTTTGAAGCGTATATTGGAGAACATCTCTTCAATTGTTCCATTTTTGATATCGACAAAATTCTCAACTTTCATCCGCGCAGCTTCAATAATATTATTCAATAATGTAAGTTATAAATAAGTTGTGGCACGTAGCTTTGGACGCAAGCAGTAGGTGTGTCGATGTAAATGTATTGCGATTTGTCCAATAATAGATATCAATATTATGGGCTATCCGAAGTTATCGCTAAAGGCTATAATGTCAAGTGACGCTCATAACACTCATACGTACAAAGGTCTGGAAATAGAAACGACATAATTTTTAGTATATTACGCGTTATTTATTTTTACGTTTTATACATCGTTCTCATTGTATAAGTGGAACGGGATTTGTGTTGTTTTCAAATAATAATGTAATAAACCAAGGCAGTCTTCGTTAATCTCTTTTATGGCTTGTAAACACATATATTTGATTAAAACAATAGGAGTCAATAAGTAAAATTGTCGTAAGAATTAGGGCCTGTTGATGGTGCAAAGTATTTCGCTGCTTATCCTTATTGCCAATGTGTATGTGGTGAAATGTAAACGTACTTACAATTAGAGAGGATTAGCGGAATCAACGATACGAAAACGAACTCAAACAAATATCCCGAAGGTGTTTTAAGCAAGCGTTCATTATAAAAGATTTTTTTGATATGTTTGAAAGAATACGTATTTGTGTCTAATAAACCGAATTGATTTTCCGTGAGTCATTTGATTACATCGATTATTGTCTAAATCAATGACTTACTACATATTGAAGGAGGGCGTTTAAGGATGGAAGTTTTGTCGCAGGAGGAACGCATACCATTAGCGCCTTCGAAGGAGATTAGTATCAAAGTAAGGGCTAGAGGAGATATCATCACTCCTTCTATGGGCGTCCCTCTGCGTTGTCCAAAGAAGGCCTCCATTCCTCAGAATCAAAGCAAGCAAAGTAATACTTTGGGATGTGATTCTACCAAAGACTAACGCGCAAACTTACACATCAATAAGACCGCTAACGAATCTACTATTGTCTCAGGCGGATGTAAAAGGTTGTATTGAGAGACGTGGCCTAAAAATGATGCTCTGATTGCGTGCCATATTCACATATGACTAGGTGATATAGTGAACAGGTTAGCGGGCCTCTACAACGATACTAAGCCTGTTAGTAGAACACTGCGTGCTTAAGAAGAGCTGGTAGAGAAAACAACATGTAGACTCTGTCAGGCGGAAGAAGGGACTGGTGTATGTATTAATAGGTAGAATACGGTCTTTAGAAATGGGATGGGACTATCCAAAGGACAAAAGCCACGTAAACGGATCACTCATAAGGCTGCTAGGTTTGGTGAAGAAGGTAAAGCTAACGCAGTGGATCTCAAAAGATCCACTGCGAGTCTTCGTCAGATAAAGATGACGCCAAATCGGATGCAGAAGGCATCAATCTAAGCGATATTTTGCCGGATGATTTAGAAGACAAAGACATATATAGAAAGTACGAGAAATTCCTAAAACTGATGATCATTAGAAAAGAATAGCTTCGTGCAATATTGGTCTACTAGAGATAAGAGATATCAAAAGCTTTCTTTTTTTTTGGAAAAAAATGTAGAGATAAAGAGATAAAGCTGGCATCTAATAAATGCAAGCAGTATTTCGTCCTAGACTTTATTATTTATAAACAAGTATGGTTTAATTTTATTTATCTAAGTACTTGTATCTGTATGTTGTGATTGTGATATGTTCCAATTTTACTCTTGACCTTTACAATTTATCTTCAAAATATTGTTTTCTGCTTGGGTTTCAAGGTCTGGAGAAGTGACAACACTTCTTTTCCTTTAAAGGTTGTTTAACGTGCTACGTTTCATCCTTTCGTTTATATTAACGAATTAAAAACTTAATACGCATGTTATGCAGATGCAAAAAGAATGAAACGGAAAAACGTAACATATTAAACAAAGTTTAAAGAAAGAGATTGTTGTCTTTTCTCCAAATCTTGAGACTCAAATAAAAAATTAAATTTTGAAAATATGTAAGCAACAGCAATATGCCCAAATAAAAGGTTAATGTTACGTATCGAGGTAGTATTTTTTTAATTGACGGGTATTTTTCTTAACCGGACAATCGATGTCCGCTCATCGGAACTTTTCGAACAAGTCCCTTCGTGTTCTTCGACTAACTCGATAGTTTGAAACGTTGGGAAAGATCTTCGGCACACATTTTATCTGAGGGCTCTCACCTCCACCTTGCGGCCTTAATATAACTAATGACTAATTATTAGATAAGATGCGTCGTCCGTTGTATCCATCCGTTCTACTTCAATTGTCTTCTTTGATTTTTTCCGCTATAGCTCTTATTTTCAAGTTGTGCTTAAACGTTGTGTTTCTGGCCTTATCTATTTTTGTTTTATTTTCGAGTCTCCCACAAAAATCTCATTTCTCTAGCTGATACTTTTATATCTCGCTGGGATCGTCCATGTCTCAGTATTGGTCTATTTGAACCGGAAGCACTCTCGTAAAACTTACAATGAACTACAGAAACAATTCTTTTTTTGACTGCATTTATCTACATCTTCCAGGCATGCTATGATTAATTTTCGGGTTCGTTAACAACGAAAATCCATCGGCAAATTTTTTATAGATTAATTGATCTGAGCATGCAGCAGTAGATTCAGAAGGTCCTTGAATGGTTTTAACCAAAACATGTTAATAAAGAGAATTATTCGAGAGTCACTTTTTTGCATTATTTCATGAATCTGCTTCTTATCCCATAACATCTATCCACCAAAGGATTTCTTCAATATCTTCAAAAAAATGTTTCAGTTGTTATCGGTAGCTGTTATTTCATCCAAAAGATACGCACAATTTAAGTGATCAAATGCAAAGAAGGCTGCTATGCTGAAAATATTATTACTATTATAAATTACTGCTTAACTTTTTTAACACGGTTGGTTATTATCATTATTTTTTTAATATATCTACTCTTCTCCCTCCATCTATATATCTTTCCATCTTCCACTAATTTATTAACTGTTGTTTACGAACGAAAAGTACATATTACCACAAATTATTGTCAAGTTGTGTTATTTTGTGAAACTAACGATACGTTTTACTTAGATCACTTCTTGCTAGAAAGAATTTTAGTCACTTCGTGGATACAATTCCAATTGTTTTTTCTAATGTTTTTAGCTACAACCCATTAAAAGAATCTTATTTTGGCCTGTGACCTTCTCCAAACTAGACCGTTATAGTCGGCTTCCACGAAGTTGCACAAGCCAAAAAAAAATGTTAAAATTTGACTCGTTTCTAGTGACCAAACAATGGTCTATTACCTGGCTTTACCTACTGACGATACCTTGAAATGTACCATCAAGAAAAGAGGTTATGCGGTGGGAACTTTTTTGACTCACATATAATATATGTAATAAATTATAAATACGTATATGCATCATAAAACATATAGAAAGAAACATCGTCAACGCTGCATAAAAAAATTACGCAGTTCATAAATAAATTTTCATATTTCGTATTCATCTAGCGCAGTGAGGCTTTCCGTTTTCCTCATTATCTGTAACGTCAATCGACTTGTAAAGGTTGCAATTGGGAAACGAATAGCGCCGTCCAATACGTCCAATAGAAATTAGTCGTTCAAAGTTCCCCGAGCGATTCTTGCGCAGTTCGAAGATTTAAGAATAAACTTATCGGCGAATATCGCTTGGCTTACTCAGCAGATACGGTGTTAGTCATCTATTTATGCAAACATTCCGTTTACTATTGTAGAATAATAATTAGAGTGTAGTACGCACGATCGCCTTAGTTAAAAGGAGAAATGGGAAATCGAACCTAGTTTCCCGAAGATCGATGACTTCTTTGCAACATTAGAAGTTTTTCTTTATTTACATATGTCAAGGATATGGTGTGTGGTCATGGTTAACAAGAAACGCGCAAATAACCCGCAGATTCCGATTTAAATGAAACTTGCAGCGTTTGTAAAGCGATTGAATCTTTGCCTATCTGATTTATGTTGTATTTTATTGAAAACTCTTACTATTGACGCGAGCACGTTACTTAGTACGATCGGTGAATTTTTTCAGTAAAAGCCCGCGCCATTTTTACGAAAGGCAATCCCGATGAATCTGATAATTTTTGGGATGGGAGGTACCACGCGATGGGTTATCCTTTTTGGGGATACGCGTACTGGTTTTCTTGAGTGTACAGAGAAAAAATTAATTTATTAAAATAAGAACAATTTGTACTAAAAATTGCAACGTATTTATTCAGTCCAGTTGAATATGTATTTGCCTTTATAGAAATTATAGTTTGTAGTGGCAACTACGTACGAGGGATGTTACTAAAGTCCTGGGAGTGGTATTACGCAGCTATCCAGTGCAACGTTGTTCAGTCTGAGTCAGGTGTTCGACTGATATGGACGCGTTTTCGTAGCACTGTTTTTGTAGCCATGAAAGACAAGGAGCAATAATTTTTCTTTTGTGGAAAGAGGATATGAAACCTTTGAGAAATTATTCAACGTATGCAAGGTATGTTTGGTGAGCTTGCGGAATTGCCGGATGACGACGATCCATGCAGCGATCGCCAGAGAACGTCGATGGGTGAAAGGAACATTACTGCCGAGGAGGACAAGCGAATGATTGTCCGTCAAATTAGTACAAGCGTAGGAATAGGTACATGATACCTAGGGATAAGCAAGATCTTACCCTGCGAAGTACCGAGGCTGTTGGGAACGGAGCACGACCTCGATAGGCTTGGCGCTTGTCGTCAACTCCGCGAGGCGTCAGCTCAATATGGCGATGAATTCTGGCAACGGATAATAACGTGAATTCCTTATTTCAATCCTGACGCCAACAGGCCATCCAACGAATGCCGTAAACCGGAAGGAGGGCCGTAAGACTTGAGACGCGTGCAGTTCCATCTGTTGGGGAGATTATTGTTACGGATTATCTGCCGAAAGGTGCCACAATTAACGCCGAACATTATTCTAATTTATTATTCGGAGGTACTTGTCAGAAAACGGTCTCGAAAGTTGCATGAGCGTCCGTTATTGCAGCAAGATAATGCAAAACATTATACCGTAATAAAGACAAGGGATGTTTTGTTGGGAATTGCTTCTGCATTCATCTAACTCGCCATATTTCGCACTCACTGTGCCCGCTTTTGAAAAAGCCTTTACGGAGTATCCGATTTGAATGATTAAAGTGCGTCACGAATAGGTGGACCGCGGAGACGCTGAAAAAGTTCTTTAAGGACGGCTTAAAGAAGGCACCCATTAAGAATACATTGAAATGACCTAAAGTCGCAAAAAAGGAATAACTCCCAATCTTTGCAATTATTTGGTACGGTCGCTTTTTTAATGCTGCGAATGTTACTAAACAAAGCAATACACAACAAGTAAACATGAAAATGTTGTACGATGATAGAATGTACAATAAATTGCAAATCGTGAATTACATACAACCAATTGAGCTTATGAAATTTAATGTAAAAATTACATTAGATTGCAGTGTACTAACTATTACTAAGACATTACGGCTGGGAAAATCCACTTTTCTTACAATAGAATGTAATATCCATTTTTTTTTTTTTATATTCAATAAGCGCTTTATATTTGAATTGTATAACTTACAATAATATTAATCATCGGTAAAGAGTCCAAACGATGTGCCCGAGCATTGGCGTTGCGCGGAGAGTTTACCAGAATAACAGTGCGCTTATTTAAAAATAAATATATTGAATCACTTTACAAAACGTTAAGAAAAAACATAAATAACTTACCTAACATGTTTACATTGTTGCAGAAATATCCGGATGTGCGCGATGAAGTAATTGCACCATCATATATGTTTCTGTATTAGTCTCGGAAAGGTTCGTACGTAGCGACGTAAATAAATGCTTATATGCTGAAAAGGATTGTTCGACGTTGAGAGATGTTATATTTGCATAGTTAAAGTGCTCTTTGTATCTGTACAACGTATCTTCAGTATTGGTAAAAAGTTGCCGTAATTTTGTAAAATCTACATTTTTATCTAATACACTATTAAATTTTTCACGAACACAAACACTTTTTTCATCATCGAGGATATGCAGCGCTAATTCTACGTGGTCACTAATTGCTAATGAGTCCGATAAGGACAGCGCACTGTTCTGTAACTTTTTTATTGCATCCACTATTGGAACGTAACTGTCGTAAATAATTTTTAAATTTGCTGCAACTTGAGGATTTTTAAATTGAACCTGACCGAGCCTTATTGCAGCCGCTTCTTTGCCGTCTAGTTGTAAAACTACTGATTTATTTTTTTCAAAATGTTTATAATAATAGAATGCTGCTTCTAATCACGTACCCCATCGTATAAGAATTGGTTGCGGCGGCTCGGGTATGTCAGGACACTGCGAATGAAATAGGCGAATACGTTTCGGAGATTTAAGAAAAACCGCTTTCGTTTGTCCTATTAGTTCATCCACATCAAGATAACTTGTACGTATAATGTTTGTTGCAAGGTGTAAAGCGTGAAGCAAACATGTGACGTGCAGCAGGTTTGGTTGAATCGTTTTGAGTAATTTTGCTGTGGAACACATAACCGCGGCAGCATCGGTAACTAATATTAACAGTTGCTCCGGTAAAATTTCAAATTTGTGTAGTGTTTCTATTAATACACTACGTATCGCCGTGGCAGTACAATCTCGCATTCGTTTACAGGCTAGTAAATAAGGGTCAGAAGATCCTTGTGGGGTCAGCGTCCTTACGACAATGGATAGGATGGACTGTTTTTTAATATCTGTAGTTTCGTCCATTGTCAACCAAAGGTATTTATTTTTCACCGTTTTTTTCGTAAAATTTACGATTCTTTCACGCACTGATGGTACGTAATTGTGTAACGTATTTTTAGATGGTAATTTCCACGTAGGATTGTATTTATTCCAAAACTGGCGAAACATTGGGCGTTGGTCTTTATGTATTGCTATATTGGTCGCAATTAGCATCATTGTTAAATCAACCACAAATTCATTATATGATTTGCGTCTAATCTTTTTCAATTTATGTTTGTCACTATTTATATATCTTTGACACTGACTCGCTTTCCAAGATGATAAAGTTTCACAAACTAAACATTTCACTGCCTTACCGTCATATATTAAATCGGGAAACCGATGTATAAATTTATTTACTACGGCAGCAGACAACCGATTTGGCGCATTATTTTTACGACCTCGCAACATTTTCAACGTATACTTTAACACGTTAGAACGGCAACTAAATGTATCGTTTATTTTTACTACTTATGCGAGAGCGGAGTTTACCCCACTCTGCTCTCGCATCGACGCTACTGGTCGGGCACATCGTTTGGACTCTTTAATCATCGGTTATACTGAGTAATACACCATCTGGTTTGATATTATTAAAAAATATTTTTGATGGTTTCAATTGGGAGTTATCTACGTGTAAATTTGCCATTAATATTTTTATTATGTTGTTTTATATAAACGAGCGTACACCGTCCTAAGCGGTATTACGTAACGTATTTTTTTTTTTTAGAAATCATTTTTAATGATTCCGTTCAATTTCGCATTCAAAAGGATTTTTGGGCTATGACGCCATCGTCATTGTTATAATTTTCGTTCGCTATTGTCGTATTTCGGTTGGATGAATAAAAAATATTTAAAAGATCTCGTCTCTCTTTATCGGCGTGCGTTACTTTTCTATAGCTAACGAACGATAATTGAAACGTTTAGCAGTTTGAAATTTTATGGCTCTACCTTATTTAATACTCAATTTAAATTTATTTAAAACGTATCCCTCGTAAATTAGCAAATAGCAAATCATCAACTTGAAAATTTAAAGTGTATTATTATATGATAGGAGGCCGAAAGTGATCTCGCGGTAACGTGCTTGCAAAGGCAATTGTAGGTGCTAGAAGTAGTCTCTTCGGGTTCACAACGAACACGGATTATAAAATTTTCGTCCGAAACGGGGACTCCGCCAACGGATGCGCGGCGTGTCGGCTGGTTAGCTGGACAATAATAACGTTAACATCCAAGAAACATTAATGATGCAGCGAACGCTGCGATGCTGGAAAAATATGTTTTTCCAGCCAACTTGTGCTGGTCGACACATTGTGGGATAGTCGCGAGAGAAACCAGAACTCTCTATTTTTATATGTGCACTTAATATGCTTTCTACGTTCAAGAAAATATTTATTTGAATCTAGTAAGTGTGTTCGTGTAATTCTATTTCTGCGCCCAAACAAAACAATCCTCTGTGTGTATATGAACGGGCCGGTAAGTTGTTTGGTTCTTCTTGCGAGTACAGTAAACTGTGATCTTGCGTTCGCGCGTTTTTGCCGGCTTCACACGTTACGTCGTGTGAATTCATCCTCTTAAATTTTGTTTGAAGGAGTTCAGCATGTGACTTCGTTAGTTTTTAAAATAATATTTAGTATTCTTGCAGATCATTCTAATGTAAGCGATTTTATTATTCTACAATGTTATATTAAGTATGTTTGAATCTAACGCCTTGCAACATTTCGAGAATTACAGTTGCCGTATTTGTATCCATGACGATCAATTCCAGTTCTTACGTTCGAACAGGTTCGAAGAGCAGAGGGTTGTGTAACTATATTAATGGAAATAATAATAACCATATAGGCTCCGAAAATATTGCTTTGCTCCTTATTTTAATATATTCGTGTAACCTGTTCGTATCGCTTATCAGGCAAAACAAAATTGTCGAACCAATAATAGGCGAAATGGTGAAAGGACGAACTAGGCTAATATAGCGCCAGGCCGGGTCTACAAAAAATTTCAAACAGTCTACTTTAGTAGCACAAATACAGCAGACATTATTATATCTAATTTTCTTATTTTAGTCTGTCTGTAGATCTAATAAGATATTTCGTACCAACGGTATCCTTCCTTTGTCGCAAGATAATGAACGCGGATGTTCAATTTCGGCGAGAATTTGAAGGACCTGCTCCATAGCAAAACCGGAACGAAATTCGGATTGCCAATTGGGTGGCGTTCAAACAGGAAATGAACAGTTCGCAGAATTCGTACCTAATCTACCCGAGTAACACGGAAGGTTGGGGCACCGTTGGCTATCGATCAGGGATAGCTTGGATCGACGTTGGCAGCAATGTCGGCATTAAGTGAAAGTGTGCTCAAAATATTCTCGCGTACTTCCCGCAACTATCTAGTTTAACGTCCATCAATCTTTAACGAACATATTTACCACGCTTGGCAACTGATCTTCAATCGATGTTGCACTGATTGAATTGGTTGAACATCTTTGAAGTTGCTTATTTACTGCCGAGCGTAGCTTGATTAATTGATTATCATTTCCCGGTTGTCGACTAAAGCTTAACTGATTTCGCTGACTTAAAACCGAGCGATACCCAACGTTAGAAAAGTACCATTTGTTTTATATACCTCACAGATGCTCTGCCGATCGTGAGTAACCATCATGGATATTACGCCGACCGTACGACGTTATCCCAACTGAAGGCCAACCGTCAGCCAATCAATTGTGCTATTAGGGTAATTTCAGCGTGTGTCGGCATTGATTGGTATTCGAATAACCTAGTTCCGAATCAAATCAAGATTATTATTCAATATTATTATTTTTGAACGGATTCAAGAACGATGAAATCACTTCCCAGTTCTGAGTAAGAACTGAAAGAGTCAGTGCTTTCTTAACTCATGCGTTTAAGTAATTTATCCAACCAAATCGTCATGTAAACGTAAACGCTAAATATCTGGTGGCGGTCAAGTTTTCTTCAAAGAAATAACGGCCATGTAAGAGTGACTTAGCAGACGACTTTCTACAATTTTAGCACAAATAACACTGACCAACAAGGTTTTTACTCTAGGTTAGTAACTGATGAAGTTGAACAGCATATTGCAACATTGGCTTAGCTCCGGTTACAGAGAAAATGCCTTTATAGTATGTTCATAAAAAACACATCATGGTCCCAGTTCTTCGAGATTATTCATGGACTCATCAAAGACCAGCCCAAAAGCAGTTTTGTTGCATAATGGAAACCATTATCCTTCTATTCCGATAGGTCACGCTATTTCTATGAAAGAAACTTACGAAAATCTGAAAATTTTATTAGAACAGATAAAGTACAAAGACTATTCCTGGAATATTTCTGCAAATTTTAAAGTAATTGCAATTATTTTGGGTATGCAATCTGGTTATACCAAATGCTGTTGCTTATGTCTTTGGGACAGTCGTGTCAGAGAAAACATTACCATAAGCAAGAGTGGCCACTACGACAACAGCTTATACCAGGAAAAGACAATGTACAACATCAGCCTCTAGTAGAGAAAGAAAAGATCATAATACCATCTTTCCACGTGACTTGGGCTCATGAAAAACTTTATAAAGATGAAGGTGAAGCTTTTAAATACCTTCGTGAAAAGTTTCCAAAATTAACACAAGGGAAACTGAAAGAAGGTATTTTCGTCGGAAATCTTTGAAACCAAGTTAACAGCGAAGGAAAAAACCGTTTAGCTGTCCATGGTACAAGTTTTCACGAATTTCTCGGGAAACAAAAAAGCTGACAACTACAAAACTTTGGTAATGGATATGTTGCAAGCATTTCACGCTGTTGGCTGCGATATGTCCCTTAAAGTGCGCATTCTACATTCTCGCTTGGATTTTTGTCCGGAAAATATGGGAGACGTTAGCGATGAACACGGTGAGCGCTTCCACCAAGACATCATGGGAATGGAAGAACGGTATCCTGTTATCTCAGCAGATTACGGTTGGATGTTAAGAAGAGGCGCTGTTGATATTGTTTATAAGAGACGGAGCAGTATTACTTCGCAATTATGATAGTAATTAAATTATGATCTAATCGAAAAGGCATTTTTGTTGAAGTATAAAAAAAAATTGAGCTAACCTGGCCTTCCGCCTTTTTTCTTTTGAAATTCGTATAAATTATTTTATGGCCAAATCAAATGCTGAAATTTGTCGGCCAGTGTAATCTTATATACAATAATTTGAGAGTTTAACCAACGGAATTAAACGGTATCAGCGATAAGTTCATATTGATTCTTGCTTTGTATGTAGGATGTAAGACATCTGTTTTATGTGTGTACGTGTGTTTATGTTAAAAAATCAAATGAATTAAAATCGTTAGAAAACAACAATAAAATCAAAGATAACAGTCTCTACCTATGCGGTATAAGATAAAAGATAAAAGCTACATCAATGAAGGAAAAGGTATCCATTCTAATGCTCCACATAAATATCACTTAATAACATTTAACATTACTCAACCTTCTGCACTCTCTCTTGCACACATTCACCGACGCAACAACATAGATACATATAAAATCTCGTGTTTCCTAGAACCAATTCATATATGTGAGTACGATTAACCGCAGTTACTTTGCAATCTAGAAATAGCAGCAGGATTGTCTTACATTCGCCTATTTATAGACCAATGCTATTTGATAAGAAATTTAGTGTTGAATGCAATATTTACTTTGCGTTGCTGTCCAAGGCTACCTCCTTTTGAATACGGAGTGTTCGCCGAGTGCCTCAACGGAAGGTAAACCCTTTTCTGAGCAACTTAGAATGAATGACCCCCTAAAAAAACTATTTCTCCCGATTGTGGAGATATAATTGAGCCACTTTTGAGGTATACAGAGACCCGATTATGTGTTACGGCGAAGCTCGACTAAATTCTTCCGAATCTCAACGTAGTTATCGAAGGATACATCTATTAAGACCTGTTCCTAATATCAGAAGAATCTATTGATGTGCATAAGCGTTTAAGAGAAAAGAAGCGCTTTAAAAAAGCAAAAATTAATAGTAAGGCTATCATCGTAATGTTTTGCAAAAAAAAAAAAACAAGGCAAGTTCTCGAGTTCCGAATTAGTTAATTAAACTTGCGTGGTGCAGAGCGTGCCTATATTTTTCTATTGTTTATCATTCATTTTTTATGAACTTCAAATTTGCAACGTATAGATCTTTCATTCAGTATCACCAATTTTAAGGCCGGTATGAGCCTGTGCGCCTAATCATGTTAGTTATTAAAAAATATCTTTCTTTTTCTAATTTTAATTGAAGCTGTTCACAAAATATTAGAATTATCGAAAATTTCTGAGGCGGGCGCTGAACCTGAGCAATTTGATAACGACGTAAGCGACGAAGAAATGATCCTGAACAATCACGATTCGAAGACTGATTACAGTCACAGCCATGATGATGATGATGATGAATCAGATCATAGTGGTTGCTTCAAAGGAAAAAATAATGTCGCCCTTTAGAAAGAAATCTTCTTTCAAGAGTCCTTTTTTTCAAGGATACAACTTAAATATGATATCTTTACATATCATTCGATATCTTCGGATTTTTCGCGATTTGAAAATTGTAAACTTACGAAAAGAGATAGGCTAGTGGCTTTTCTTGGAATATCATTTGTGATTGGGGGGCAATACAGGTGGTCCTAAGACACGAACGTAGAGAAACGAACAAATTAATAATTAAAGAAAGGTCGCTATATCCTTTTCGCGAAAGGTGATCCTCGATCTTGTGTATTCCTACCAAATTCGCGAAAGATGGTGCAAAAATGATGTAAAAAATGTAGGTGTACGCCTGTCCGCGTTTCCAGCAAACTCTTCGATATCGTGAAGCTCTTGGCGGCATCAACTGAAAATTCTCACCGTACACATACCCTTGTACACATACGTTGGCGTCTTATGGTCTTTTTGTACTAATGAATATTTCAGCCATGAATACACGCGTCTACTTGTAGGTACGAATCGTGGTAATATGCAGAAAAAAGGACATTCTAAAAGATTGGCGATTTAGTCTAATGAAGGCACATTGGCGGACAAGTTCAACGATCGCTACAAACAATCAGAGAATTTTTGAAACGCCATCGGAACAAACCGCCGACTTCATGAGAGCTTTCTGTAAAATGGCCAGTTGCATCCAAAGGTTCTTTTTACTGTGATAGGGGAAAAAGGTAAGATTCCAAGAAAAAACATGGGATATTTGCAAGAACAAGAACATTCTAAAGAAAAAAAAAGAAACTATTCGAAGTTTGAAAAGAATAAGAGAATTAAAACGGTGAGTCGCCTAAACTGTTTTGTATCTGTTTCTTTCATTAACAATGTGTTTGTTTCTACATTACCTTGACTTATTCGAATAATTTTGAAATTAATGTCTGTTTATTTGAATAGTTATTTACAAACCGGGTGCTTGAATAATTGTCGTATGTTTTTAATGTGTTCAATATAATGGGTATTTCTGCTGGATGCCGACGTAAAGAACTCAAATGCAAAATGTTAATGGAAGATGTCGAATTTAAAACTAACTTAATTATTGTTACAGTTCCATCAACAGCCGTACCTTTATAATTATTAAACCAGAATGGATCGCGTTAAATCGACATTATCTAAACATCTTTCGATTCTCTTTAACTTATCTTTAACTTATCAAATGTATTTCTTCGCCTGTTGGTCTAAATCCAATTGGTAAAATTCCAACCCGAACAGCTGAGTATCTTCACGTACAACAATACAGGCCATTGCTTCCGAAGGAGTTGAGCGACATCGTTGCCACATCAAAAAGATGATTTGATCTCAATTAAAAGACCCGCTGAATGTAAACGATATATAACTTTTTTAAAACAGTTTCAGTTTAGGTAACGTTGGTGTTTTTACATGAGTTACTTTAAAAGCGCAATACTATATTTATTTAAATATCTTTTTTTATCGGTAAGTCGTCTATTTAATTTAGTAACATTGCAGTAAGTACCAACTTTACTGCATACACTAGCATCTAAAAATCTTGATTCCTTCAAACATGATATTTCAACGGGCTATTTGGCCGCGCCAGTTTACTTGGGTCGTGGAAAACGGCGCACCTATTCGAAAGATAAGACCGTAACATCTCCAACGTTGGTCATCCCGTAAACGAGGATAAAAATATTTTTTTCCCCATTTACAATCATTTAATACTTATTCCTTGAGACGTTTCTCAGCCTTCCCACCTACCAACGATATCGTACAATTGCTAAGCATCGTCGACTCTTAATACTTTAAAATTGTCAATTAAAGACCACTCGTAATTGCCTCCAATTAAAAATATTGTGCAACAGACTAATTGAACTGACGGACCCAACGTCATCGTACGGATGCGAAGCGCACGATGTTGGTTCTACCAAACTTGAAACGCACATCGCGTCTGCTCTGTTTCTGTGAAAATACGCGTACGTCGGCCTGCTGGTGGACGTTTTTGCCTTGTTTTTTTTGTTTTTTTCACTCTATATACGATGTATGTAATAATTCATACTCGTATCGAATGAATACCTACTTAAAGCTATCTGTACGTTTTAAAAGGGATCTTTGCACTGCGCTAATGTGCTTTTAATGACTGCTTTTTTTCTCCTTCTCCGGTTTTTGAGGTTGTTGCTCAAGTAATTGGAATTATTACATGGAAGTGTATCTATCTATATATGTATATGTGTATTGGGCGTACATGGATTCTTATGACGTCTACTTCGCAAAATACGTACGGGGTGGAAAATCTAGAATATCTGCTTGCGCATTCACCGTGGAAAAACCATTGCATGGGAATTTGGCGTTAGAGCAATACTGACGAACGTCTTCGATTGAAGATGACCATAAATTCTTCACACCTGTCTCTTTTGCACGTGTGGTCTCCCACCATACGTTCAAAAGAGTTACTGCAGCAACTCGATGCTCAGTAGACGCAGTTTTAGACGCGTTATTGGACTGGATTTGACTAATAACCCCCAGCAACTAGTCTAGCTAATATGGTCCCATTTCAGAACAAATTAAATGCAGGTGAAGGCCTTGTACCAAGTTTTGGATTCATGACTGGACGTCCTACCACAACAAATCTAGGCTGCTTTTCTCAGTATATTAATGACATCTTGGATAATCAAGGCCGGATGAACACGTTTAATACAACTGATCGCAAACTTCTTTTACCTAATTCTTTAGGTTTTCCTTTCGGGTTACGTCTATTAATACACTCCGCCAAAGGAGTATCGCATAAACTAAAAAAGGGCTAACTAAATAAACCAAGATATTTTTATACGTTCACAAAAAGTTTGCCTCGTGTATGTGAACTATAAAAACGCTAAAAAAATCATGGAACATAGCTTTTTTACTTTTTTTTTTCTAAAAGAACACATTTAGAAAAATGCATACCTGTAAGGTTTGTTCAGTTGTTTATTGAAAGTCTTCCTACACGGATAAATTTTAAAGTGCGAAGTCAGAGTTCCGTACCAACGCTTTTAAAACTAAAACGAGCAATTTAACTTCAGAACAAGCGGCTGCTATAGTTGCTTTAATCGAAGATGGACGATCTCAAGCATACGTTGCTAATTTGATGAACATCAATCAGTCAAGTGTTTCTAGAGCCGTAGCCGGATATAGGGAAACAGGCAATTACAGTAGAAGACCTGTACCAGGTCGTCCAAGATGTTCTACTCGCCAAGATGACCGCTATTTACTACTACAAGCATTACGTCGAAGACATGTAACTGCGAGACAATTGCAGAACGACTTGGCTAGAGTCAGAAATACTCGTGCGAGTACTTAAACTATTCGGAATAGGTTACGACAGAGTGGATTAAGAGCTAGAGTAGCTGTAACAGCCCCTCGTCTCGCTAGGAACCACCGAGTGGCTCGCTTAAGGTTTGCCAGAGAACATGTAAATTGGAACATTAATGACCGGGCCAATATACTCTTCACAGATGAGTCAAGATTTGGTCTTTGCACCTCAGATAGGCATATCTCAGTGTACAGACGAGACGGTGAGCGCTATTCGCAGTGTAATATCAGACCTAGACCTAATTTCGCTGGTGGCTCTATTATGGGTATATAACGGACATTTTAGAAGAACATGTAGTACCATATGCGCTAATTATAGGAAACAAATTCATGTTAATGCACGATAATGCACGACCGCATGTTGCAATAATCGTCCAGGAATACCTTAACGATGTTGGTATTCCAGTTTTAGATTGGCTTGCGGTAAGTCCGGACATGAACCCAAAATGTTGCCCCAGCGAACCTGCATGGACTAGAAAATGCTCTCCGTGACGAGCGGGAGAATTTGGATCAGGCTTATATACGGAGGTTAATCGAATCTCTGCCGAACCGTATGCGAGCGGTCATAAGAGCCGGAGGTGGCAATACTCAGTATTAAAAGCTACCGTTATGACATTTTTCTTTCCAAAATTATAATTTATTGTCTTAATAAAAATCTCAAGTATGAGTTCTTGTTTTTATTTGGCCTGTATTTTATTTAAACGATCATAGAAATTATATTTTAGAGCGGACAACAAATATGCTACAAACAAAGATTATGCGATACTTTTATGATCCAAAACTAAATTATGCGATACTTTTTTGGCGGAGTGTAGCGTTTAACACGTAGATCGAATTACGTTTTCTATAACAGGTGTGAGTTATTTAATTTTGTATTCGTAGCCAGCGTTCTGCAAGGCCCAAGCCTTGGTCCTCTCTTTTTCGATTTCGATGATCTTTTGCAATAACCTGTTCTGTTTTGAGGAAACTGATAAGTTGCAGCGATCTCTTCAGTTTGTCGGTAAGCGGCAACCTACTGCTCACTACCACCAAATTATATCTGTTAAAAATAAATACAACCAAAGATATATTTGATTCAACTTTATCCTTAAAAAATGTTGGGATTACTTATAAGACATTCACGGCACTACGAAGTTTCAATCACGGAAATTACTAGACCTGCTTTATAGGCATCAAATAAACTCTAGTCTACTAAGTCGTCGGCGGGAGCCTCATCGCGCTCGGTAGCTAAGGAAGCGTTTTAACAACAAAGTTAAAGTTGTCCCGACTTGTTTCCTCGATGGTGTCCTGCCATGCGTCTAGTATAAGGACCAACTTACTACTTCCAGAGCCAATCCACCACATGACACGTAATGCCAACAAAAGTTAGGAAGATATCTTCATCGGATCCGTCTGCTTCTCTTTCCTTTTTTTTTTGTAAGTCTCATCTACATTTATTTCCCTTCATGATCGTGATTAGCAAAAGACGCCGCCGTAAAACGTTCGGACCTTAGGATCAGTTTCCTAACGAATTAAAACCTTAAACCTTATGCGTTTACTTGAATGTATCTCATATTCATTTTCGACGAGTTACCAAGATATACGTCAAGACTTTCCCAAACAAACCTTCTTGCTTATTGTTGGCATTTACAAGGTAATCTTTCTTTTTTTGCATAACATATTGGTTCGCCGTAACACCATTTCGTATTACAAGCGATCCCCGACGAACAATGCTCATTGCTTCCAACAACATCGTACCAACGCGATATGATAGCACACCAGTTGCGCATTTTTCGCCTCTATCTCGCGTTGCGTATCCAGAGACCCGAGAGTAAAGTGCTCGCAATAAATCTATGTAACTATGTAATGTGCAGCATGTGAACGGCGTGCACAATCCGAAACGAATGCCGGTAATTAATACGGCGTATACGGGGTTAGACGGATAGAGTGCGGGAGAGACGGGGATAATGCCGGAGAGAGATGGGCAATCGCGGCATCAAGGACACCGCGTTCGACCTGCGCTCGGTTTGACTCTCTGAGCATCTCGCTCAGACTGCTTGGCGCGTTAACCGTCTATTTCTCTGGCTACCGGACGGGCATGGCAATGACATCGGAACAACAAGAATCTCATGTGTGCATGTGCGTATAGTAAAAAGCGTCTTTCTTATATATATATGTGTGTGTGTATATATACCTATGTAGGTACACTACCGGTCATAAATGGTGGATCACTTATGTATCAATACGATGTTTTGTACAACATCCTATTTTTTTTATAAAGTGTTGGTCAATTAAAGTGATCGACTAATAAGAAATTAATCAAAGTCTGTTCTTTCTATAAAAAGAAGAACAAAAGATGGTTGGCAAAATGCGTATTTTTAAACTATTTAAGCGATGATAGGGCGATAATAATTGATAAATGTGGCGACTTTAATTTTAATATTTTATGGGGCCTCCTAGTATTTGTGCTTTTCTGGGCATCCTATCTATTAGTGTATTGAAAAATCCTTGCCGGATTCTTTCCTACCATTTCTGCAAGTTTATCCAGCTTTATGGAAGGACGAAGACGAGATCGGGCATTAAAGGACTATATTCTTTCAATACTATTTGTAATAATGACCTCGTTCATGATGACAAACACAAAATTTGGTAAAAATGGCACAAATTTGCATTTTCCACCCTAAACCGTACCACCCCCATTTCCATTCGGCACATATGCGGCCACGTCTCTTTCAAGATACGTATCTCCATATCAGAATGATCTAGAGTAAATCTCGACTCGTCAGAGAGATAGTATCTTTCCCAATCACGAGCCCCACACAAAGTAATTAGCCGCCCACTATCTCCTAGCAACCTTGGGTTGCCTCGCCTTCAAACCAAATTCGTGCAGCTTTCTTCTTAATCTGATAGATAAGATTAGATACAGCCACTCCTGTAGTTGCATGAAGGTCGTTAATCAAATCTTTACTTTATTCGCCAATTATTACTAAGCTTATTGTACGCCCTAGTTTTGACTGGGACGGTATCGCTTTTAAATATCGGTCCCGATGTCCCGGTGCCTCGGTTTGGTAATAAATGTAATAACGTGAATGTTACTTTGGCATTAAATACTTTATCAAGACTTTTTGAGGGACAAGAAAATACTCCAAATAAGATATTTAGGTGTTCTTTTTTTTAAGAACAATTTATTTTGCAGTTGTTTAGGCCAGATTTAAGTCCATGCTGGGGCAACATGTCCCAGCATAATACAACGGCGACCTATTTCGGTGCAGAAAGTTCAGCTTTGTTTGAATATGACTTGCTGTGTTGCGTCATGCCGAAACAATTTTTAGCAGAAGATCAAAGGATAATATGAAACAAAAACATTTATAAACATTGATTAGAAATGAATTCAAAGGGTTAAAAACAATGCGTAGTATGCAGGTTTTTTTTTAGCTGAAGGGTGCCAATCTACTGAAGGAGCAAGGAGGAACGTTCAGAGCAGTGTGAACAGCGTTGACTTAAAAACGTGACAAGTTGCTGAATGTTGTTCTAATATGAACTTGCCTTATTATGTACATCTCTGATGATTGTAAGTAACACTATTTAATATACAGCATTATAGCCTTTACTAATCAGCTACGTTACATTTAAATAAAAATGAACGTTTAAGAATGTCTCTTTCAAATCGATGAAAATATTTGCGCCTTGGGGCCTAGGAAGCAGAAAAAACTCGCTCGAGCCAGATCTGGTAAATAGGGTGGATGATCTATCAATTTTCATCATTTATCAATATGTTTTGGCAATTTTTGCTTTCAGCTTATCAACTAATTATTTTTCCTTTTTCAAGGCAGCTGGATCAACACTATTCCCGAAAATATTCATCGTTACTTTTCCAGCTGATCCAACAATCCTCTTTCGGAGTCGATTCGCTTTTCGCAATCCACTATTATCGATTACTGTTTGACTTGGCAGGACTGTACGGGTGTATCCACGTTTCATCTATTAACTAGATAACTAGTCAACGCTAAAACTGCGACTTGCACCAGCTTTTATTGCTTCCACGGGACGTTGGAAATGTTCATTCAGGAGCGAGCAAACGCGGTTAGCTTTTTCATGGCCAAATCTAAGGCGGACATACGCCCACAATTTCCGCTATCTCTATAATCATTTGATGAACTAGTGATTGCAGCTTGTGGTCGTTCCGTGCGGTCATTATCATTCAAGCTAGTATGACCGCTGCTCAAATATAGACTGACACTAGCGTGGACTGCCATAAACGACTGTTAAACCACAGCAGCAAACAATAGATTCTATTATTCTTATAGTTCTTAGCAAATTGTCATGTAAAAAAATAAATTATAAAGGAAAACGGACTGATGCCAATAAAGTGTCCCAGAGAGTATAGTCACCGTCTTCATAGCTTCGTTTAAACACTAATTGTTCTTAATATAGAGGGAGCTTATTTTTTCTTGCTCGTTACCTTGACAATATGTACACTGTGGTTTCAAGTGGCTTTCTTTCAAGTTTTTGCAGTTTACTCTGATTTCATTTCGCAATTAGCAGTACACAGAGAACCAGTTACTCGTAAGTACATCTTCCCCTCTTTAATTTAGCAAATAGTAGTCACTGTGGATGTTCAAATGTGGAGAGATCATGTTACCTTTTTTAAAGATTTCGCATTTGTTCATTTTGCAGGTGCTACGTAAATGGCTCAATTTAAAATTATAGAATTTACGTCGTAATTGACGTCATGAGCTTGACGTGCTTCACATCAACAAGCGATGACACGTATGTTTATTTCAATTTGTTCCGTGACATTGGTTTGTGACCTTGCTTTTTTAGCTTACGATAATTATACTCTCAGTGAATTTTACAATGTCCAAGCGACAATAGCTACATGGTAATTTTTTTGATAGCGCGAGACGAGCAGACGATATTATACGATCATAGTTATAAAAGTCTATAATTGATGTTTAATGTACTTGATTCTAATTCCCGGCCCGTTCTGCGTCAGGAGCAGGAGAAGAAAAAGAAAAGAAGGCAAAAAAAGAAGTGACACGAAAAAAAAAGAGGGATAAACGAACAAAGGGAAGAGGAAGAAGGAAAATAAGAAACTAGAAAGGAGAAGAAGCAGAAGGGGAAAACAAGAAAGGGAAAGAAGAAGAAGAAATCGCAACAATAAGAGGGAAGAAAAAGGAAAGAGAAAAGAGAAAAGAAAGAAATAAGAGGGAAAGGAGAGAGAAGCGGGAGAAGAAGCAAGCAAGATGGAGGAGGAAAAGAAGAAACGAAAGCGAGGAAGAAAAGGAAGAACGGAAATAAGGTGAGTTGAAAAAGAAGGAGACGACGAAGAAGAAGAAGAACGGGAAAAACAAAGCGAAGAAATAGAAGATAGAGAATAGGAGAATGAGAAAACGAGGGAACAGAATAAGTAGAGAAACAAAGAGAATGAATGGACGAAGAACGACAAGAAGGAAAAGAAAAAAAAAAAAACAAAAAAAAAACAAAAGGAACGGGAAATAAGAAAAGAATAAATGGCGAGTTAATAATTAATTGAATACAACTGTACTTTTAATCAGATTGATGATTAACATTAAAACGAAATCAATAATGAACGATAAAAGCATGATTTAGACTAATACAATCACTACTTCAGTCATTAGTTTCAATCATCTCGGGCTAAAGTTTCCTCAACCTACGGCGTAAAACGCTCACTATAATATCAATAAACACCAAGGCGTTGACTGCGTATTTGCTTTTCCTTTGATTTCCATTTACGCAGAAAAAAAATTTAATTAGCTGCTTAATACGTTATACGACCATCAAAGCGTAAACAAATAATGCAGACGACTTCAAATTTCCAACGCGTCGAAGCGTCGTTGCTTTGGTCGCCCCTCTCGGTTAAAATTGGAGTAATATTGCCGTTTCTCATTCTCGATTAAACTCGCCACGAATTACCGCCTAGCCGTTTAGTTTCGGTTCTTAACACCTCTTCTCGAAATATACGCGTCCGGAGAATGTCGAAAACCACCGTCGCGCCGGTCAACAGGCGAACGACAAGCCTACTATATAAAAAGCTATTTTTGTCCGCGCTTAAGGTAAAAATAGATCAACAGCCGTGAAGCGTGGGCTTCGACGGCTAACCCAATCGGAATTTTTACTTTCTCGCGAGCATATTTTGTCATTCTGCAAGGCCTACGGAGTGCAACGGGCATGACCGACCAAGGCAAGATCGCCGAGCACAACGAAGGAGTAATGAGAACGACCTTACATAATAACGCCTCTTGCATTTGCCTGTACCAATTGGAATAAGGCCGGGTGGACGTTGAATTCAGTGAAACCGTAACGTACTTTTACGTAGTAGCGATGTCGTTCTCTCAATCAAAGCGACGCAAAACAAAGGTGTTCTAGTACTAACTAAATTTATTTATTATATTTATTATAATCGTCTACACGACGATGCTTAAGTCAAACGCTACATCCTCCGAGGAGAGGAAAACATAAGTACATACTGCGCATAAAGAAGAATACTACGTTGAAACATAGAGCTTTTTAAATGAATCGCGTGTCCAGATGAAGGTATATTGTGCTATAAGCAATCATTCGCTACCATTTAGGATGTTCGTAACGTAAGTCGATACATCGCAGAAAACTCGGTTCGCGCCGGTGGCGCTTATGTGATCAGCTACTTCTGGCACCGTCGCCCACGATGAACGTTCGATCTCCGAGAATTGGGGTTGATGATGGCTATGAGATAATGAAAGACAATATTTTGTCAATTATCTCGGACAGACACATAATAGTAGGGATGGTCATTTTGTTCCAGATGCAATCCTCGACTGAACTAGAGCAGACCACCATCTTCCTTATTACATCCATTGCAAGCTTTTGTTTAATTCGTCCGTGTGTTTTAGCTAATCTGCCGGAATGATGTGATGAGGTACGCCACTGTTAGTATTTTGCAGATCAGAAAGTTTGATCGGTATTTGTTCGATGAGACTTCATTAATTGGAGTGCCTCCTCTCTTATGTTACATGGTAGCAAGGTAGAACGGCTAACTTCATCACTTTTCTTTATTCTCAAAAACGGTTGTTTCTATCTTTGTGCTTCGGGATATCTTTGAGAAGATTGGTGCTGTCGTAATGGGACGATAGCCTCACGGGCCCTCTTCGTTACTTTCTGGCTTCCAATATGGCTGTTGGATTACTTCTCTTAAAATTGTTTGTTGTGTTAATAATCCTTTCTTCTAATGTTTTTCTTCAGAGTTTATAATTGGACAGTAGCTGCTCACCGGCCCGACAAAAGTGTTGAAACCGTTCGGTTTGATGTACAACAATGTATTGCTGTTTAGAGAAACCACCAAATATATTTAATAAAGATAAATTTTTCGGTATTTTGGAGCAGTTATCTTCCTTTATTAATTAAGGACGAGATTATCGTGTATACAAGAAATTGCCCCTACTTAACAGACTTTGTTGTCTCTCGTCACCACTCGTCATAATTTTTTAATTTGCAAATGAAATTTCTAATTGATTGCAAATTTTAGTTAATTATACAGCGTGTTCTCAAAGTTGAGACGAATACAGATGAGCTGATGAACATTGTAGAAAAAAAGAAAACGCTTATAAATGAAAAAAGCAGTTAAGAGACGTTAGCGTTTCTTTGACCTCACGAATATTCGTTAATTCATCTATAAAGAGCTCGCCAGGTAGAGTACTTCGAGGAAAAAGCAAGAGGTTACGTTGGAATGAAGGCGCCATTCTTGCTCCAGAATCTTACAACGAACGCCAGGGCTATATGCAGCTCAAGTTAGAGTGACTCGCAGGAAAGTATGATAAGCTGAATAACAAGAATAATTGTGATCAAGCGATACTGGCATTATCATCCCATAAAGTTGTCAGTTTTACGAAATTTATTTTGATTGCCGAGGGAGCCAGATTTACAAGAAATGATCTTCACCATGGTCCCATGATGTATGTAATATGGCTCAACTAAGCCATACCTTCATCAACCTCGAAGGCCAAGCTATATTTCTACATGACAAGGGCCCCGACACATTTGGGCTTCCTAGTAGATGGATGTAGTTCGTTGCCTCGGATGTTTTCCGGATCTAGCACCATGAAATCTTTCCTTTTCGAGCCACCTAAAACACTTGCCTCATTGCAACAAATTTTTCGTGGACGAGATTTAATTTTCGAGACATATACAGCCTCATGGCTAAACAAATTGTGATATCTTTGAACAATCTTTAATGATGGAATGAACCAAAAGGGAACAACAGAAAATCATTGTGTGCAATACTTCCTTTATTCCGTTACTTCGAGTTCTGTTAAAATAGAAATTTCAACTTTGAGACCGCTTTGTACACACACCGATCAACCAATAGAAGGCGAACGTTTTCTTTTCCAAGTATATAAATTTGTTTTATCCAGCTCCTTACGTTTTATTCCAACAGTGTACGGCGTCTTTTTAAATAGAACGTTCACGTTGCGCAACCGCTAGCGCTAGCGAAGCTGTCGATATTATCGCCGCACAAATTCGTATCGATCGCTATCGACGGAGGTTATTAGATATTCAAATGGAGATAATTCCACGAAAAACGATTTTATTATTGTCCGTCGACAACACGAAAAGTTGTTGGCTTAGGTCAGTACGTGTTCGTTTGAGGTGGCCTCTTGTCCGGCGATATGCGCGATTATTGTTAGTCTTCCGTGACGGAACACCTGATCGCGAAACAAATACTTTTCAAGGCTACTTCGATACGAGAATTTCGTCTTAGGTTTTATTTGTATCCGTGTTAAATTGTAATTTAATCCTGTTACCGCAAATTTACATAACTTTACACTTATAAAGAGACTTATAAAGATTTATTTCTACCAACTTCATACGTTCTTTGAACCAATTAATATTAATTACTAGCAATAGATTTTTCTTATTTTAACAATTTTCTTTAATTCTTCGCCGCTGCTCTCTCAATATTCCCTTGAGTTTTAAGCCTGTCGTTGTACAGCCAATACTTCTACCCCGCCTAATTTAGTCTTAGGTTTGTCTTATAGATACAACGGTCAACATTTTATGATAAACCCTTCAAAGTCGGATGGCCTCGGGGCTGAGTGCAGTGCTCGGGGTGAGGGTGTTATATGTCTTCCGGTTCGCTCAAACCGAACTATCCCAAACGATCGTTCTCTTCGTTGACATCCTCAGTTGTAGACATAAACTCGCAGCTGCATAATCCTGTATCCGCGTAAAGGTCTTGGTGGGTGCTTCAATTATCTTTGCCAATAAGGGGTTCGTCGAGTTCAACCAAAATAATTGAGCGTTTCTCGTATCTCAAGAGATCCCAGTGATCTGTCTTAACATCTTCTTTTGTAGAACATCTAATTTCTTGAAATGACGCCGCCCTGGCCAAAGTATGTAAATGTTCGTACACATGTTAAGATTGGTCTCAAACATGTTCTATGAAGTAAGTGCTTCCCCGGAAAGTGCGACACGCATTATCCAAGTTGTCGAGGTCCATGGTACTTTGGTACCATCGATTTCCATGTTACCAGGCGATAGGTTTCTTATTTTGATGAATCTTACATTCCGTCGCCGATGGCATTCTGTAGTCTTCTGATTAACATTGTTTTATCTTTGCAGGAGATGAAACTTCAGGAATACCGTCAATTAAACGAGCTCGTTTCTCCGGTTGGGTTCTCCGGTTTTCGGTATCCCTAAGGGAGCCTTTTTCTCACGTTAAGATGTAACATCAATATTTCCTGAAACCACAACCAATTTTGGCGGATCGTTTAACGCAATGAAGGCTTCATTGTTAATACGCTCTAACTCTTCTTAACGTTAAAAGTTGCCTCCACTTCATATTCTTATCTCTGTTGTATTGAGATCCAACATATTTCTTCAGAATCTTATATTTTAGAGGATAGTTCTTCTGAGCAAAATAACAAGTTCCTTTTCCTTAATTCTCATTTTCACAGCTCATTTTCCAGAAGTGCCTTTATCGATTTTCTTCTAGAATCAATGTGCTGGCGGATTCTGTGAATTATCCCTTCCTGTCCTTCGCAAGACTCAACAACAATGAAGAATACGATCTTTCTTTCGACTATAGAACGATTTGTAACTGTTTTCGATCGAAATCAATTTTTTACGACCTTATGAAGCTTTGGTTACGTGAAATTCCCCCAAACACTTAATTTTTAATTTCAGATAATTACACATAAGTGCGCTTATGTCAAGCAGGTTGACGCACAGCACTTTGCCGTTTAGATTTAAATTAGTGCTAGGCAATATCGTAGTCTAAAAAAATGACGAGGCATCTTTTTCAGATAATAGCGCGATCAATAATAATTTCCACAAAATTATCTTTGCATGTTAAAGATTTTACGCGAGTCATCTAAATAAATACCCAACGCATGCACCGAAATTATACAATAGCGACGAGTTTCGAGTTTAACATTAAACCGTAGATAGATCCTCCGCGTACGCAAAACTGTGGAACATCCAATTATTCCAATTATTGCATGAAACGACGATAACAAGTTGAATGTAACTTGAATAAAATTGCTGCAGTTTATGTGCAAGCAACGTGTGCTTTATTGTTGTGGTATTTATTATCAGCGGACGTTTCCGGAATTATGGACGTTTGACGATTTTGACGATTGCAAGGTTTCTGCAAAGAAACAAGAAAATCTTATTTGCGTCCATTTTAAATTTAATTTAATATTCGCGTACGACGGTTTATTATTCATTTTTGTTTTATTTTAGTTTTATTTTGATAGAAAATAAATAAATAAACGGGCACCAAAGTCGATTAGAGAATAACAAGAGAGAAACCCTTCACATCAGCAAAATACCCTGGAAATCCTTCTACCCATCCCGAACGATAAGTGGGATGCGAAGAAAATTTCCGTAATTTATAAAATTGCACGCGGTGCAATGTAAGCTTTTATTGAAGAAACAAAATCGGCGCAGAGCAACTGATTCTAAGAACGTACAGGTCATTACCGCTGTGGCAGGACCGAATCATCAAGTGTGGCACAACTGAATGAGCTCCTTGGCACTTGAGGACACCAAGAGATGTCTGGATCTCGTTACGAACGTTGCGGTATTAACTGTGAGAGAAACACCGATAGAAGGTCGAGTAAAAACACTCTCGGAACCGCGTCGGGGCTATTTCTGCCTCTGTCCGTAAATGATTTCATCAATACCAAGTTACTTTAGTTTTCGGGTATATTGTTTCTAGGCATTTTCTGGCATGTTGGTATGGTTCGAATTAATCGAATAATTTGTACGATGCGGGGTGCGCCGAGATTCCAGCGTTTTGCTTCTGTGATTCTTACGAATTTACTGTTTCTGTCTCCAGCAATTGTTATAGCTTTTCACTTTTTTATCCTTTTCCAAGTTTCTTAGATCTTGGATTTTATCCAGATTTCGCATAATCTGCCGGATCATTTTCACGCAGAGTGTACGTTCATTTTCTATTAATCGGATGGTTTATTTTGACATCGTCCGCTAGCGTTAGTCAAACCATAACAATCGATTGGTTGCGATCACGCGAATGTCAAGTCGTGCTAGCGGAGATTACATTACGAGCTTTCGCCGTACTTCCTAAAGTATTTGGCGATGGAAAGGAATTCGATTCATTTGATGTCCTTGATGCGTATTAAAATCCGGTTCGGTTCGTAATTATTAGTTTAAGTTGAGTTACGACGGGAGTTCGGAGTTGGTATTATGCGAATTGCAGCAATTTATAACGAGTGTTTGTTTAACCTTTAGGCGTAAAATATGATCGCATTCAAAGATAATTTCAAAGAATTGAATGGCATTTGTAGAACTTCATATTTTTTTTAATGATGTTGGCATCAGACGTACAATAAAATCGCAAATTTTACGTAATCGAAAATTACAAGGTACAAATCGAACCAATTTGGATAGTTAAAGATGTCGCATTTGTTGCTGATGCGGTTGCCAGCAAGAATTTCAACAGCGAGCGCGAATTTCTGAGGACGAAGGATGCAAATCGTGCTGCAGATGAAAGAACATCTTTGACGAAGGAAAAGAGCTGGACAATCTGCGAAAAAATACCATCCCATCTAGAAGTCGTGTTGTTGCCTACCAGCAAGACCACGACCTCCAACACAGCGATAGGAAAATGCAAAAACGTTTCGGAAGTGGATATAGCGCCTTTGTATTAAATTAATTGTATAACTTCCTTCGAACGGGTTGTAGTGGTTGTTACCGTTTACCACCAGCATCTTTCACCTTAAGAAAAAAGAATGTCGTTTAGGACGAACGATTTGCACCAAAAAAATTATTTTTTCTTTCATTGTTTTCGTAGAAAAAAAAAAACAATAAATTAACGAAACAAAATAGATACTCGCTTAAAATAATAACACGCAATAAAGACTGAAGCAATACAGTTAATACATAGTAACGTTTACTTACGCCAGCGGCCAATTCATACATCGTCATTTGTATGTCAACAGAGTTTTTTCGAGCCAGACCAATAAATAAGTTAAGGTGGAAGTCGAAAAAGCGAGGATGTCAAAAAAAAAAACCAGTAGTCGCTGCCAAATTATATCGGTAGAACCATATGGTTACAATATCGCATCCGAGAAGATGATATTTTACATTTTCGATTTCCTGCGTATTTTTTTCTTCTCGTTTCTCGTTTCGTACGTAGCGAAGGCGCAATTTTGATCGTTACCAAATGTTGTTGTCTCTTAGCTTTCAACGCGGGATCTTTTCAAAGCTCGGTTTCATTGAGGCGATTCGCCGGACAGGAATAAATAAACTTTTCGTTTTGCAAAGTCGACGATAAATTTAGAACCGCTTGGACGTCTTAATTGTGGGTGCGTTGATTTTCGGCGGGATTATTGATAATCGAAATACCGAAGTTAGTTATTTATCTTACCTTTTCGAAGTGGCATTGTATAACAACTAAATTAAATAAACCCCGAAAGCGGTCAGAGGAGTTTTTGGAAGGTACCGTGCGTCACATGCTAACAGTTGAAAAATGCGAAGGCTGCTTGGAATTCAGGTTGGTAATAACGAGAAAATGAAGATATGCCTAATGCAAGCACGATAATAATTCGTTTATTACGCATTGTAACCTAATAGAATACTTCATTTCAATATAATAAAATGAATACCGATAATAAACAAACAAAAGGAATAAAATTAAAGTATCCAGAGACTCCCCATCGGACAAGTTTAATTAAGCAGCCCGTAATAGGTGATTCGAGAATCTCTTCTCTCGATGAAAAACATTCATTTGTAAGTATCTATTTTTACCATCTATACGTCATAAAATTAATATAGAATTTTTATAATATTTCTATAAAAAATATAGAAAAATAGACAAAAGGGTCTTTTGTTATTGTTTGCACGAACCGTAGAACATGCGTTCGCCTTATGCAAAGAGCTCCTAGAGAACGTTGTAATCGTTCCTTTTGCAAAGAAGAGGAAAGTCGATTTAAAGACACCCTTCATCTAACGGAAAAGAACGAGCAATTGATGCACTATTAGACCTGATTCATTACGTAGAGTAGCGGAAAACTTCGTTACAAGGCGCCAGGAACGTTTCAATTGTAGTTCTCGTTTGAAAAATTATATTTTCAGCTTATTATAGCTTCAGAAAATGATATTTTCAGTATCAGTTAAAAAAAAAATGGGGGAAAATCACACGAAACAGTGTTCAAGATAACTACTAAGAGTAAAACAAAGTGCTTTCACTCCTGAAAAGTACGTCACATCCATCAGTGTGTTGTTCACGTGTAACTATTAAACATTAAAGTATCGCAACAGATATGATCTTCCACATACTTGTCTATTGGAAAGCGCTAAAGACGACGAGGATCATTTCTTGGAGGAATAATTTAAAATAGAGAGACTCGTATTAATAACATAACCGACGAAGAGAGAGCAGAACAAGAATTGGTAATTTTGATGTAGGCGACCACATTTACGTTCGTCCATTAGCCATGAAAAAGTCAATATCATCTATGGAAAGTTCTTCAATAATCACTTGTTAAATCCCAACGTTTTTTTTTTTTTATATCTTGGATCGGGATGTTTGTTCTTCAAGGAATACATCTTTCATCTGGTCTAAGTGGGTTATTATCTTTATATTTTTAGTGATCCGCATACTCTGGAAATCTGAGGCGATGTCAACTATGTCAATAATTTTTTTAATAAATTGTTTATATAGTTGCCAATCTAATGCCAATCGTCAGAAAGTAAAGATTTAATTTGTTGTTGTTGTAAATTTGTTTAAACAGCATGTTTTTTTACCATTACCAGCTCTAGTAATTAAAATGTTTAATCTCCTCTTCTAATAAACGAGTCTTTATCAATTCTCCTGTATTTTTTTTTCTGTTTTTACAAAATAAAATTGCTGATAACATTACTGCATCTTTCTCTTCGAACTTCCTTGCCCACATCATTATTTCCTTTATTTATAATATTTTCAAGATCTTTGATACTTATCAAAGATATCTAAAATGTCTTCGACACTATCAGGTGTGCCAACATTAGTAATTGCATGAATCCAAAGATTCTATTTTTCAGCACAAAACAGAACAAAGAACCGTCCAAAACAGTGGGTTTCTTGCGGCCAACCCGCGCCTCAAAAGACCAAAGCCGCCTGTATCGCCCAACAAGATGGTCACGATGTTTCGAGATGTACACGGCCTGATCGACGTTGACCACCTTGAAGAGGGCAAAACGATTAGTGACGAGTATTATGCCAATTCGAATATTCCGTGAAAAACGTCCGCGTTTAGGAAAAAAAAAAACAGTGTTGTTTCGCCAAGGTGCGAAATCGCAGAATTCCATGATTGCTCCTGCACACACCACATTCGCCCGATTTAGCCTTCAGGGATTACCTTCTATTTCCGAATATGATAAATTGGCTCAACGGAAAAAGACTTGGCTCAAACGTAAGCGTATTTTTTAGATGGGATACGAGAGATAGAAGAACATTGGGCTTTGCACGTAATTTTTTTTGTTTTCTTAGCAAGGCCAGACATTTTTTATGACCATCCTGAAGAGCGAGAAATTGATCTAGGCGTTTTGTAGCAATATTCTCCGACGCAACGCCCATGAAATTTAAAAATTACAAGAAGAAAAAAGTACGGCGATTCGAAAAATGTCAAAGAACATTGTTTAACCGCAAACAGGTATAGAAAAACAATTGAAAGTGCTGGCAAATAGTACGCGCGTTCTTAAGTTATTAAGACAGAATTCCCGAATTGTTTATTTTCAATTGCTTACATGCAACATGCAGGATACAGAAATTTAGATCAAAGCGACTGCGGTGTGAGATATACGCATGTCTAGACGTGTGTTTCTAATCATCCGCGACATGTCAAGGTGGCGATTATTTCTAAAAACATCCGCGTTAACACTGTGTTGTCAGCGGTCGTTGACGATTTTCGTTTCGTTTTTCCGGTTTTTTCTTCCTTGTTTTCGTAAATTTACCGTCATCTGCCGTCACGCGTACCGCATTGCGTGCTTCTATGAAAGCCGCGCGCGTAGAATAGTTACTGGGAATTGCCCAGAGATTTATTTTAAACTCCTAAAATTTACAGGTTTGCGTTCTACGGTTGCCTCTACACGACCTTCTGTAATATATAATATAGCTTTATTGAATTAATAACAAAATTTTGAGAACTTCAATATTTTACATATTGACTCATATTGAATACATACATATTGAATAATGCGGTCGTAGGATGGGAATTCGATAAATATCTGGCCGCTGATTTTATCGGATGTCCCGAAAGTACAGTGTCTCGATAACTTAAGATCACGCGTGTCATTCGCTAGAACTTTCGAATGCTTTTTTTTCCATTTGCGGTTAAACGATGCTGCTTGAAATTTTCCGGACGTTCTTCTTTATCCAATTAGTTGGCGTAAAGCTCGCCATTAATCGTTTTGCTCTTTTGAAGTACATCCCAAAATACTGTAGCCGTGATTTTGCCGGACGACGAAGTGGCTTTAGTCTTCTTTAACGCTGGTTGGCGTCAGCAGTTATGAATTGCGCTGGAAATCGTTGGGATTGTGCCAAATACGCCTTTCAAGTTGACTCCCGCGCGTGCTTATGGTTAATTCTGAGCGCCCATCTAAAACTTCGTACACTCAAATGAGTTGGTAAAATATTATGCAATTGAAGGGAGCCAAATTAGAGCCTTGCGGGATATTTTATGACAGGCGCAATAAACTTTATCTAGTCCGTCTAGCTGAATGGGCCTAGATAGCGAAAAAGGGTCCTTTCCAATATCTTAATGCCACTCGGTTCAACGAGTATCTATACAGTTTATTTGAAGAATCGCCAATTACGAAGGTGGGTAAACACTTATGGCCGGTAGTGTATATGCATAAGTATAGTTATATTACTATTGGTAATGACAATAGGAGGAAGTAAATAATATAATAAATAATTCTAAACTATAAGTAAGACTAATGCCAGCTTTAAACATCCTCAATCCCAAGAATCGGTACAGCAAAGCTCACCGTACGTGGAGTTACGAAAATTAAAGCGACAAATATTGGCAAAGAGAAGGAGGAAAGGTCTATGATCACATAGTAATTCAATTGAGATTGAAAGGGCAGGATGAGAGGAAAGAACAGTGACGGCGGGTAACAGATCTCGATCAACGGAAGTAATATATTTCATATTTCTAAGAACCAATACATATTTCGTACGCGAAATACAATAAAAAAACATATTTCAAAATCTAACTTATCTCCTTTTACTCGCACGACGATCCTATTTAAAACGATATGAATAGACGCATCGTCCGACTATAGATGCATATTTTCTAACCGCAATTAATAGAACATAGAGGGATAGCGTTTGCGTCAATTGATAAATGATAATTAAATGAATTAAAATGCCACTGCAAGACGATTGACACGATTAGTTTCAGTGCTTCAACCAATCCGCCGATATTGAAAGCAATTGTATTCAAGTGTTTCTATATTTCGATCAATTATTACCGCTGGATATCAGACTACGTGCCAATTAACATCTTTGGTAACTATTTATAATTTTAAAGTAATACAAAACGTCTTGATTCAATAATTTAATTATTGAATCACCCTGTATAACGATTACGACGTTTCGATTTGCGACTATTTCAAATAAAACAATTCGATGAACCATCAATGCTTACTTCTTTAATATTTATGAACTTCTCGATATCCTTTATTGGAAATTAAAAGCGTTCCAAGAGGTCGAGATGTCGAAGACCACTTTAAAGTATAATTATATTCGCCGAAATTAAAATTGAGAAGATATCATTCCCAAAGTTGCTTGTTATATACATTAGATGGATCGATTATTAACTTTCAACAATTTTTGCATTTTACGACGATGGTTCGAAGAGTGGCGGCTTAACGCAGAAGCAAGTATCTTTTTTGTTAAATTCAGTTTTACTTATCAACATAGTCTGCTGTGGTGCCCCCATCTCTTTAATCGGGTGTCCCGCAAGAATCGTATGTGGGACCGTTATTTTTCACTCTGTTTATTGGCGCTTCCTTTAAAAGAATCTCTTTTTCTTCAATACATTGTCGGTCTAAGATTATTTAGATTTATTTTACCTAGACCTGAGTGCTACCTTGGGTTTCTATATTTCATATATATAGTCTCAATAATGTAATGTTTATTTGTCGTTAGTTAAAAAAAAAAAAAAAACGGAGACATAGTCAGGTTACAGAGGGTAAAATCTAAGTTAAATAATAATAAACAAAATAGTAAAACAAAGTCAATAAATAGCTGAGGCACTGTATAACTGATACTTTGGTACAAAGAAAAATTAACTAAAACCTTTGTAGAAATAAAGATTTGAACAAATAAACTTATATTTGGATAAAAATACGAGTAAAAAATAAGGATACCTGAAAATAACAACAAAGGAATAGGTGCTACCTACGAAGAAACTCGGCCACACAGATCATGTGGAAGCCTGCTGTAATATTATATGGCTCCATATTGAGGACTTCACCCAAACAGAGTTATCCTATGTCGAGCCACGTTGAAACTACACGAGCCGCGAGTGGCCATTACATTATATATATATATATATATATATCTCGATTAAAGATAAATTTTCGCTCGTTTTTCTTGTAAAATAGTAAGATCCCCAGAATGTACGATGAGGGTGGAGGGAGTACATTTAATTGCCTGAAGTATGGCCTACAAGAAGTTACTTGAGAGACCCCCACCTCACAACCCTCTTTTAAAGAGCAAATAGTTCGTTAGCCTTCCTTGAAGAGCCACAGAAGATTAAGCCACATCCACATCGCATCCTTGATTCTATATAGGCGAAGTAAAACATTCTGACTACTACGTCTACGTCGAAAAAAGGGAACATAAACACTGAATAAAGGAGGCAACATTGGTCTAAATTGTATTATACGCGTCTTATGGGCGTTCAACACAAGATCACACTCATCGCACCTGTCTTACGTCTTACGTCCTATCTGTTGTATAGTGCCTTTAACATGCTGCTTATATTAACAGGTAAGAATCCGCTCAACGAGCACATCTTGTTCTGCAAAATTTCTGGGTTCGTCCCGTTGTTGTAGGAACGTAAAATAAATAAATAAATTGAAGTAGCAGTTGGAATATTGTTATATCTTTGTCTACCGAGCGAAGTTTTAAGCTTAAGAAGCAGAAAAAGAATTAATGTCAGTTTCAGCCCCAATTCGCGAATTTTTGCCGCCTCTTTCTGAACAGATTCGTCCCTCGCAATACACTCTTTAGACTGTGCCTTTGGCTTCAGTAGCGTCCGCATTCATGATCTATCCAAGCTTGCTTATTACTTAAGCTTCGTCAACAGAGTTTTCGAAATGTTCATTCGAATGCAGTCTTTGCTATATCTCTAAAGTTAATTCGGATTGCTCTGATGTCATACGAAGCGATTGCAGCCTTTGGCCGTTCCGAACGTTCGTTCCTAACCAAGTTTGATACGACGACGCTGTCGAAAATTTCAAATAGGGCATTATCACCATAAACAGCGCCCATCTTGGTCTTAATTTTCGTAGGCTTAGTACCTTTCAAATGCAAGAAACATCTATATCGATTAACAGAAACGACCGTTAAACAACAACTGAGGGTCTGTCCACTTATGTACTCGATGCTCCGGGAAGACCAATCCAACGACTTATACTTTTTGCGGTTGACCGCAACGATCATGAATTAATCAACAATTAAATTAACGAATTAAAATTACAAAAAAAAATTAAAAAAACGAATTAAAAAAAAAGTGCACCTATATACGTTACATCAATGACCCACCACGATAATTGTGAATAGCTCAGCTATACACAAATACACACAAGAAATAAGGAATTCAATCTGAAAGCGCGTTTGGGAAAGACCAAATCTATATAATAAGAAAAACCAACAATATACGCAAGAATTAGAGGGCTTCATGGAACTGACCGTTTAAAAATAATCGAAGGTTGGAGCTGCTGTATAAGGTAACAGTTCTATTTTTAAAATAGCAGGAAGTTGACGATTTTTTCAAGGATAGGGTCGACAACTATTCAAAATAAAAAATCATTGCAAATCGTTCTTTAAATAAAACAGATTTCAACTTGTACAACTGAGGAATGCGGTTACTTTGTTTGTTTTTAATGCAACCGCTCTTCTTTATGCAATTATTTGTTTATCTGGTGACATCGCAATTGACTACGAGAGAGAGAGAAACAGATTAGTAAAATTTTGTTTCGAACTGATCAGTCGCTTTAATTCGATCCGTTTTCATTTTGTGAGAGCAGAAAAGTAAGTATCTTCTGCTTTGCGAAGCCTACAAGATCATCCTTGAGGCAATATATCGTAATTATAATTGCATCGATTAATATAATAATAATAAGCATTAATTAATAATAACGTTAATTTTCTAATAATCTCATTTTGTTTAATTGTTTATACACCAAAATAAAGGAAAAATACATATTTTAGAGCCAACACTTTGATTTATAAATTTATTTATTTAAACAGCACAAACTACAGAATGTGACCTATGAGAATTCAGAAATTTTACAAAAACAATCGAACAAAAAAAAATATTTTGACATAAATCGTTTTATGGTTTCTACAATTTCGCCAGTAAGAGAACACAGCAGAAAATCCCTAAAAAATGATGATAAAATGGCCTCCTCGTAGTATGAACAATACAAGAAGAAAAAGAAACACTACCCACGGACATGTATCTGCTTGTTCGGCAATCATCGGCGCGGTTCCGAGAGTGCTTTTTACTCCACCTTGCACCACTGTTTGCCTTACCTTGCCTTTTGACAATATTGCATTCATAAGCATCCTGTAGAAAGAAAATAAACAAAAAAAGGTCCTAGCTTTCCCATATATTCAAACACAATATCACCAATATCAAATAACCAAAAGCAAATATTTGTTAGCCAATCATCTACTATTTATATACAACGTACTTAAACATACTTTTTCCGTAGCTGTCTTTATAATAATTTTAACCACAAACACGTTTAACCATGAGTAATAATGAGGTTCTTTATTTTTGTCTAATACAATTTCCGCAACCTCTCTTTTATCTCCAACCAGAAGCAAGAAATGAGAAACAGCTTAAGCGTTCGTGGTCCGAGAACGGGAAGACAATCAACTTGCTCCAATGGCTTGTGAATAACAGTCGGGTAATTATTAGGTAGGTTCTATCGGACGAAATGCGTTTAACAAACCATATAGTTACGAAATTTCGCCGGTAATTTTGCCTCTTACTTTAAACGCAGATGTTGTGAAAGCATATTCGAATTTCCAACAGGTAGAGCGATGAAATCGAATCGAAAAATTGCCGTTTTGATTTAAGCGAAGGAATATTGAATTGATACGGTGCATTTGTATATTTAGGATTGAAAGCTTCAGATAGAGAAGTAATAGTAAAATTTTGACGTATTTCCGTCCTATCTCGAAATATTTTAAAAATTCGTAAATGCGCTGCAGGCCTAGGTTCTTTTTACTCAGTAACCTTTTCCCGGCGAAACCGTTTTCTTCCTTATTGTTTCTTCGGTCCATTGTCAATCTCTTCATCGCTTCCCGCAAGCCTTTACGTAATTTCATCTTCAACATTGCACATCGCCACAGCTTTTTCTATGACTATTGAGTAACTCGCGAATGGTACGACACACCAAGCGTCTCTACTGATGCCAATCAGTAGAGATGAGGTGGTAGAAACGTTACTCGAATGCTTTTACCTTCGGCACATAAACATATCGGATTATCCAGTTGGATTATACAAAATGAGCAATGCGTTTCCAACAATTAGCTTTCAACAAGTAGCTTACAAGAGCTAGTTCAAAAGAAATGCGCAGGTGCGATTGTAGGTGCAGATAGTAAAGGATACCGCAAAACCTTCTTTAAAATGCTAAACATTTTAGCACCTCCTTCAGTCTACATCTTAGAAATGCTTAGTTTTCGCTAAAATCAACAAAAATGAGAGCTAGTCTGACATTTATAAATCTAGATAGTAAGATATGTAAAACTACTGACAAGATATAATAATAATAATAATAATTCACGTCTTCATTTCCCTCAACAGCTTTTGCCAATTACAGCCGAAATCCTCTGGCCATGAGTTGTTATTACACCTGCACCAGTCTTAGGATGTTCATTCTCGGCATTCGTCAAATTTGGAGCAAAGAAAGCTACGGAAAAATCTTATTCTGAAATTCTTAGCCCAGACTGTGCCATTAACCTCTCCTCGGCTTTGTACTAAATAATAAATAAAATCAAGGAGAGGTGATTCGAACCAATTAAATAAAAGAAATTCTTCCTCTACAACATATTGTGGCATCCATGTATCGATTGCTGGACGATGAAACATCCAGCAATACATATGTGTTACATATGTAGTGCCAGTGTTTCTTCCCTACAAGCCTGGATAAGGTGTTTCGAATGTTTGCTGTGCCTAAGTTATTGAAAGTAGTTAAAAAGCGCGAGCTAAGAACATTTTTTTATTGTTGCTCCAGAACAACAGATGACCCATCTGAAGAGATGTTGAAGTTGTTTATAATGAAGACATAAGATTTCAGGTCGTATCTCTTCTTTTATCTTGGCAATAGGATAAGTTCTACAAGATACACAGGGAGCTTGAAGCAAGGATTTGCAAACACACAGGCTCCTGATTTGTACAAGTACATACATATTAAATTGAATGTTAATATCACCTAACCGACTTACAGCGACTATAAGAAACCTTACTTACAAGACAAGGAGAAGACTTATCACAATCTATTGTTAAATCCTCGATCTTGGCAAAAGCAGAGGAAAAATTATGGAATATTGTCGTGGAGATCAAGCTACTCGGCGAACGATTGCTATCGATGCTAATGCAACGATCTTTTTAAGTTATCCATTCATCCAAAACTTGCTTGAAAATCGTCCCTTTCAGTTCACCATCGAATGTCCTCGAGTGTAATCATTTCCCGAAAATGTCCGTTCTGCATTCCATCGAATCGCCTCCCCAATTTACCTTTAATACCGTTTTTTATGGATTCACCGCGCCCTGCGTAGAATAAGCAAATTATCTCAACGCCAAACATAAATATTACTTTAGCGCGATAATCTACAGCTTATGAACATCTCGGAATGTGCCTTTAATGATCGTACGCGCTAAAATTAATTAGCGTCGTGCCTGGGGGGATGCGACGGGTAGAATTGGACGGGAAATCTCGCGAAGTAACGCTTACGTGGTATGCTCAATTTCAAGTTCCACGTGCAAATTCGGATTTTTTTTTCTTCAAAGTTAAAAAGCGTTAAATGAGACGCCTCGCTATGGATTTTACGATTTACTATTAAGACTCGCATTCCGCGCGAAATTAACGAAACACATACGCGCGAAGAAAGTGTTAATTGTGCGCGCTTAAAGGCCGTCAAACAATTAAGGTTAGTTAGCTAGAAAAATGTGGATATGTAAATATTGTAGGTTGATTATACGCGGAAATTGAGTTTTGTTTCGCGAAAGAATGTCCTTTTTTTAACGGTTTATTAGTACGCGTAAGAAATACAGCGTAAAGAAACGTATTGCAAGGCTATGGTTATTTCCGTAGAACACAGGTAAAAGCCATTTATCGTATATACTAAGGTTATTTAATGAGATTACAATGCACATGTCGAAAATGATCGAGCGCTCCTAGATTTTTCAATAAAAACTAAATATGTCTTAATGTATAGAATGTTCTTTTTAAAAAGGACAGCTTTGTTATGTAACTATTCTCTTAATATCTCTTAATAGATGAACGTGTTAAAATAATTTTTGAATCGGGATTCTTTTAGCTTTAATTTTCCCCAGTTAACACAGATCAAGGAGCGTTTTGATCGGCTTCGAGGCTAAAGCAACATTTTTTCCAAAACGTGGCAGCAATACGAGCGTAGTAGCAGAAATAGTTACGCAGAATTTCAACCATGTTGGACGGCGAGTTGTTGTTTAATGGTTCTTTGAGTCAACAAATTAAATCTTTACGTTCGAAAAGCGATGCGCTTGCGAAAATTAAAGCACGGTCTTTGCACCATCGTTTGCCACTTTGCAATTTTGGACAACTGAAGTTAAACATGCTCGTGCTTGAGAACGTCGGTAAAGTGCTAGAAAAGCGCGGAATTAAAGCTAAAGGGATAGTAAAGGATGTGGACATCTCGGAAGAACATGTTAGTTATAAATTGTGAAGATTTGAGCATGAAAAAAAAAAAAAACGAAAGAACTGCAGTGTTACCGACAATGAGGCCGATTTCAAGCATATCGACGTTGTAAGTTCTAAGAATATTAAATACATAATTACTAATAATTTGCGTGTTTTTGCCGTTACTTTTTAAACAATATTTACTCGAACTTCGCTAATATGGTAGGCTTATTGTGCGGATTTCAGCTGTACTGCATGTTATGAAAGTTAAGCGTAGGTTTCCGATACCTGCAATGCTTGCCTGCAAAAGAATTATTGTCGATGACTCCCGAAAGTATTCATGCTAATTATGGAGTACGCCGGAAACAATTTGCCGAAGATTGTTTCAAAAGAAAAAATATTTTAAAGCGAAGTAAGTGTTGTGTTACTAAATTAGTTTAGAGGAAGTTGCGAAGACGATTGACGAACACGTCGTTTTCTGCAGATGAGTGATGCCGCTAGGGGGTGGCGAAATTGCGTCCAACTTAGTGCGGGGTGAAGGTTAGCTGGTTGGCCGGTTGGAGGAATGGCAGATGTTTAAAAGAACAAAGAATACGGATATGCATTCTTTCCTAAAAGGATCTCCGGCACGTCCAGATTTTTCCTTTGCAAATCGGACTGAGACGTTCTGGCAATTTGTCTTTTAAAGCTAATTTCATATTTTAAGGGACGCTTAGATTTGAAATTAATGTAACGATCTAAATTGGCGACATTGCTAATCTTACTTCTTCTAATAATTTTAGCGCCCTTGATGGTCATTAATTATTGAATATATCGAGGATGCTTGTAATTTTATCATCAGGTAAGATCACCAACAAACCAATTTTTTGGAAAATCAATGAAAAATCGAAATCAACGGTTCTCTTTACGTACCGAAAAACTACGTTCGTAACAATTTCATTACAAAGGGAGCGTTAACGGCTCCTTCCGTTAGATAACCGTTGATTTGTGAGTAAAATTCTTCATTAAAAGTGAAACAGGTGGAAATGAATAAAATAGAAGAATAGATTTAAAAGAATATCGCATATTTGTGAAAGAACCTAAGAATAACAAAATTATTGATTTTATTTGCAAATTCGAATTATATGAATTTAAACGCTGCGTTAACAATGTTTGCAAGGTTCCGTGTCGGTCTACGGATGCGGGAAATAATAGGCCTTGCTGAAAAATATAAAGTATATCATTTATTCCTTCAATTTTCCACGTAAGATCTGTGGAAATCTTGTGCGTGTTAGGAATTACGATCAACAGAACTTCCTCCGCGTATCAGACTTTATTAATATTATAATTGCTCGGCACTTGAACAAAATTCATTGAATTAAATCGAACCTCCCATTAGTACTACTATGTTCCAGCGAATTTACTAAACATTTGTACTGGAAATGCGTTATCTTCCCTTGTTATCTCGTATTGTTGTTATTGAACCGGCTTAATGAAACTGATCAGTCCCAAACGTATAGCCTAAACTCGATGATAATAATAATAAATGCTTTCGACCTAACGTAATATCTATTTTGACTTCTTGAACAGCGCACCAACTACCGGCCAATATCGCCGGAAGGTTTCGCTCTGATTGCGCTGGGCGATGTTCGCGAATTTTCGACGGCCTCCGAATGTAACGTAATTAATTATTTAAAAGATATCGATATTAAACCGTATAATTCTTCGTAAATTGTGTGCTTTATTCGGGAAAGTTTCGTTCCCATGAATCAACTATACCGCGTAAATGAAACGAAGGGGTCTCTATTTCTATCGATTTGATTTAATTCCGTTTGCGCTAGTTTGCGTTGAAACACTTCGCTAACACACTTACCCGCAATACTTTAATCGCCTGTTTCGATGGCCAAGCTATCATCATCATCAGTAAAACCGAACTAGCAGACTAAGCAAAGGAGTACTCTAATACGTTATGCAAATCGTAAATTATGCAAACTTGAAGGAGATAGATTTGCCAATCCTTCTGAGTTTGAGACGAGCTAGATGCTCTTTGTATTTAACTTTGGTTGATCTTTTTGTCTCCCTAAAACGTGAAATTTTGGGTCTCGCCTAAAACGTCTTCAATCATGGAAGACGTGGTTAAATCTCAAAGGCCAATAATCTCCTTTTTGCGGAAAGAGGATGTGATAACAGATGTTATTCAACATCTAGCAGGAGTAGAACATTATCAGAAGACGAACCACGCAGTGATCGCTCGAATACGTCAGTAAATGAAAGCCGAGGAGAACCTACTGAAACAGAGCAGGCCATTAACTATTCGTCAAATTAATGTACGCCTAGGAATAGGTACAACAAGTTGATTGGGATTGTTCGGACGTAAGCAAGGTTTCAACCCGCCGATTGCCAAGACCGTTGGGACGGAAACTCAATAGATCTGACACTTCTCAACTTCAAGAGCTGTTAACGCGTTACTTTGATGAATTTCGGCAACGGACAATAACAATAAATAAAAAGTCAATCCAAAGAACGGCGTAAATCGGAAACAGGGCCTCCATTTAAGGCGTGCAATTAACGCAGAATATGATTCAAATTTATTAACCGGACCACTGCGGCAAACATTTGTAAGCAAACGGCCTGGAAAGGTGGACAAGCGTCCGTCATTGCCACAAGATAATGCAAGACGGTGCACTGCAAGAAAGGCAAAGGATGTTTCGAACGACTTACGATGGAAATTGTTTCTGCGTGCGTTTTATTCGCAAGATCCTGCACCCATTAATTTTCATCTTTACGGGGTGTTCGATGTGAGATGTTTAACGTAAAACGTGTCATGAGTTGGTGAACTGCGGATATACCGCAAAGAGGACGGCTTAAAAATAAATAATTTGTCGTTGGGATAAATACAGGGTTACCTGTAAATAGCACGTAAGCTACCGAAATCTGAAGACTACCTATCAATGTGTTACTGAAAATTTAAAAAGAAATTTATTTGTAACATATACATTTTGTTCAAATTTTAGGGCCCAAAATGCAGGTAAAGCCGGCCCATATCTTTGTTTCTCCTATATTATACAAATACCGCTGATGAATCAAAGTTAACCCAGATGCAAATAAAAAGCGATAAAGCATTGTAGATGCTATGAATAGTGAATAGTCTATTGAAATGCATTAGTCTGTCGTACAGCTGATGTCGAAGTGTTTATGTGTTTGCATTGAATAAGCCGATAACCATATGATTTGCGTTCTTAATGTTTAAAGTTAATGCATCCGAAATGTCGGGTTTTGAGTTATTTGTTATTTTATACATTCTTTTTCTTTTTATGAAATTTGTGGTGGTCCTAAACAAGGACCGATCTAGGCGAAACAGGACAAAATAATTTATTAATGTAAAAAATGTTCGAAATGTCCACCGTGAGCTCTAATACAGGCATCAATTCGGCAACGAAAGTTATTATGCACACGAGTAAAATTTACCATGTCTTCGCGAATGCGTTGAGCCGCAACATAAATGCCATTTCGCAGATCTTCGACATTTTCAATATCAGGGCGACGATCATATACCAAGCTTTTCATGTATCCCCACAGAAAAAAGTCTAATGGATTTAGATCGGGACTACGAGGTGGCCATGGAGTACGACTTCCACGTCCAATCCATTGTGGAAATCTTTGGTTCAAAAATGCTTGAATTACTCGACTACTATGCGCGGGTGCTCCGTCATGCATAAATCACAATTGTTGCCGTTTCGCTAGTGGTATCTCATCCAAATACTCGGGTAATTCTGTATTTAATCGTTGTGGGAGCACATGTGGTCCAAGTAGGTAATCGCCTACTAAACCCGCCCAAACATTGACAGATATCCTAACTTGCGAGGCGCCTTGGTGTATCTCGTGTGGGTTTTCGTCTGCCCAGTGGTGAATATTGTGGTAATTCAAAATACCATCTCTTGTAAACGTGGATTCGTCGGTAAAGAGAATTACTGACGCAAGACGTGGTTGACGAACTTCGGTGCGTTGAAACCACTCGCAGAAGGCAAGACGGCGAGGATAATCTAATTCCGTTAATCTTTGCACGCGCTGGATGTGATACGGATGAAGTAAATTATTTTTCAAAATTCGATGCACCGTCGTTTGGGACACGTTTACTTGCTGGGCTAAAGTTGTAGTACTTATGCCTGCTTCCGCCTCAACGATGTTTAAAATATGCTCTTCTGCTTGCTGAACTCTACGTGATATATGACGGCCACGACCTTCGAAACGTGGAATTACTGATCCTGTTTCTCGAAATCGATACACGGTTCTCACAATTGTCTCGGATGATGGATGCCGCCGATTGGGAAACCGTTCCGCGTACAAATTTTCTGCCGCAAGACTATTTTGTCCTGTTTCGCCATAAATCAAAATCATATCGGTGTATTCGATATTCGTATAGGATGCCATTGCAATTGCGTGTAATGACGGTGAATGCTATGCGCATACTAAATGGATATCCGAACGCTGCTTCAGCGACTGCCGGAGATTCCCATATGTTAACTAAGACAGAGTCGGACTCGAATAAAGAAAAATCATTTTCTCGCTACTACGTGCACATAGAACCATAATATTTTGTATTTAGGCATTACTCATGCGTTTCTTTCACCTAATTTTTTTTTTCGTACTATATCCGAATAAGACTGTATATTCATTCAGTTAAATGGAAATAAAATTGACGAATCGTTGTAAGCTACAAGCATCAGTTAAATACGTATCTAAAATAATTTCCTAGACGTAACAGGGCAAGCTTAGACTTTTCTTCTATTTCCTCAGGTAGGCACTAAATATAGTTACTTTCTTCAAACATAATAACGTACTTGGACACTCCATTTTAGAAATTCACAGAGCATATTTTTAGCGAAAACTATGTTAATAGGTTACGTAAATTATAAATAACCTCTGCTGTCGTGAAGCCGTGACGAAAAGAATGCCTAAAGAAATTGACCGCCAACTCTTTTTGCTGATGACGTACGTTTAAATCCAAAAATAAGAGTTATTCCAGATATTCCTCGAACCATTACATTCCTCAAATTCGGCGATTCTAGGTCGGATACATCGAAAATCGCTCAACATTCGCACGTAATCGAAAGTCTCCCTCCCAAGTCTGTTTATTAAAATTAAAATTAATTAAAACGTAATTAAAACCAATGTAAAAATTTGGAGGTACTAAATGATATGTTGGCTCCAGTTTCGTTTAAACATATTTATCCCCGTCATCAAATTTAATAGCTTATACGCTAATAAATATTTCTTTTCTAACTTTAAAAGGGGATCAAATGCGCTTGAAACGTTTAATATGAATATTTCTCATTTTTATTCTAAAGCCCGCGTAAGGACTTTTCTATGAAGAACCCTACCTTACCAGAAACGATGTTGGAATGGTTTTTGCATCATTGACTTGCTGGGTCTCTGGCATGATGTGTGGTTGCAATAGAGTTGCGATCCATCTACTAGTAGCGCCATATCTTTCTGCCTTAGTTGTACTTAAACCGGGTTCGGGTTCTTCTGCACGCAGACAACTCTATTTTACGTAAAACTAACCTTTAACAATGGTCCTATTGAATTTTCAAACAAGTACAGTCAGTTGGATTGTGATCATTCACAACCGTTTAAGATGAACCTCTTCTGTGATTTAAGAACAATAGATAAAATCGAATGTGACTAAATATGCATTTATCAAAAAGCAAACAGAATGATGAGATAAATGTAAAGAAGATAGCGAAGCTCTTGGGGACTTTCCTCTTCGATAGCTGCATTTAAACGCCGCCGCATTAGCATTTCTGATGAAGACCGTTCAGCTCGTCCCGATGAGGTCACCACATCAGAAGTGGTTGAAAAAACTCACGTGTTGGGTGCGCAACATTTTAACAACTCATTTGAATGAAAGGGAGCTTTTCACACATTGGGTACCGCGACAACCGCTTCAAAGGAACGTTTGGCGAAGTTAAGGCGCAATTCAAATGTCTTTTGGCGTCGATTCGCAACTGTTGACAAAATATGGATTCATCACACCACGTCGAAAACCAAAGAACAGTCCAAACAATGAGTGTTTCGTGACTAATCAGCGTCGAAGCTATCTTATCAGCTAACAAGATTATGGCCGCAGTGTTTTGCGATGTACACGGCACATTTCTACGTTGGTTACCTTGAAAAGAGCAAAACGATTAATGACGGATAATATGCCGATTCACTGGATCGTTTCGATAATGTTCATATGTCGTCGCCATGGCAAAATTTCTTCAATTAGCCCCTAGCGGCTAATTGAAGAAACAAACAAAAAACAAAAAATTGAAGAAATTGAAAAGAAATAGCGTTAAACAACAGAAATAAACGCCGTTTTGCTGGGTTAACGAAATCGTCCTTTCTGGGTAGGACGCAAAAGATGGAAGAACATTGGACTTTGTACACCGATTTCGAAGAAAGCTATGGGGGAAAAACAAAAGGAATTCCACGCACAAAAATGTTTTTTTTTCCTTGCCAAGACCAGGTATTTATCGAACTCGCCCTCGTATTCTCACCTTGATTGCTCCATGTCATCATCTTAAGTTAAAGTATAAAGTACATATGTGATACTGCCAGATTAACTTTACATTATCTTTCTAGCGAAAGAAATTTATTAAAAACAAAAATACCCCCAATTTGGGTGAAATTTTGTGGGCTAAATGGGTAAGCGAGGCGTACGATAATTTAGAATCTCACTGTATACATTTTGTTATGCCGTCGAATAAACATTTATAATTTCTCAACCTTTTCTAGCGACACACTCTGTATATTCATGAATACCAGCTCAATAAGGCCTCGGATTCGTATTCAACAAGCGATCCTCTCATCATCGCATCCTTCCTACTAATAACGTCAATACCGCTTCAGCATTACCGTCTCATCTCGGCCGATGACAATCAAGTCGTATCTGCTCTGTATTTAAATATAATTCACGCATGAGATTCCCCATGTTACTCTCAACTATCATTGTATCTTTACCCGTTCTTTATTAGTTCCTTTTAACGGTGTGTTTGAACGGTCTGTTACTATTTGAAGCACTTAAATCTTACAAAACTTACTTCTGCCGTAAATCCGACGTGTTTCAGGGGCAATCGTGGAAGTTGCTATGAGAGCAACTTACTGAGACCCATAAATAACAAGGGTTCGGGAATTAAATGCTCTTATTCGTTAATGTTATTCCGTATATATACGACAAATTAATTGATTAGCTTCTCGCAGATGTGCACTGATGAGCCCTAATACGGTAAAACGGATATTAGTGTACGAGACTTTCACTTATTTTATGTTCTTCTATCGCGTGGAACTATGCATAATACTCTTTTCAATGTCGCCCTGTATAATCAACATCGTTGTAAAGGTAAATGGAGAGCAAATATGGGTTCGCACGAATCCCTGGGCTTCAAATTAAAGACAATTCGTAAAATTAATTTTTGCAGGACAAAAACACGTCTAGATTCGACAGAGTCGATCAGTTAATCGGAGGTTGCACCGAAACACTAAATTGCTAAGTTAAAGTTACTGCGATCATGGTAAACAACACAAAAGAATCGGTATCGTCCGCACTACGTAAGTTTAATTAATGCGAATGATCCACAACCTACTTTTACCGTCTACGTGCCTTAAAACTAAGACGTGCGAAAAAATGCGGAATACGAGCAAATAGAAGTCATTGTAGCTGGAGACATAAAATACGGTAACGTTTATTTGTTGGGCTTGATAAATCTAATCTACCGAAGCGATGACGCCCGATATGCTCCTTAAATCTGGCGACTATCGTTCTTTTCGTTTGACTAATATAGACTTTATTATAGTCATCGCACGCTCTTTTATAAATTGCCAACCTCTCTTCCATTTTCGATTTATCTTTAGGATTGCCAAGAGGCTTTTTAAGTGGTACGAGTAAGCAGAAGATGAACCAGATCACAAGTAAGGATTTAAAATAGGAGATGGAGAATATTTTGACTTATGCGATATAACGGTTTCAGTTGAACCGCTGCATTAAAGAATCAAACAATTTTTTTTTTACAATAGTTGCCACCATCGAAATATACCTTTCAGAAAGCAAAAGTTCACAAAAGCTAGCATACGAAACAGTTCTTATATACAACGTTTATGCACAAAAACTTATTAAACGTAGAGATACACGAGTCGAAGGTTCTTATCGAGCAAATTGCAGCTTTATCGCGGCCAAATTTAAATTCTCTCCTCGACCGTGTTCGAGAAACGTAAAAGATGCAGCTGTAAAGGTCCGCTCCATCGGAGGTACTTCGGTGATTCACGTTTCAGGACGGACCACCGTCCGAGCGAACATGGTAATGTTAAATCCAGTTTTAACAAACCCATACTCATTTCCGAGAAACAGGTCACTAATTAGCGGCCTAAAACTAAACCCGACGAGGAGGGGCATCGTGTGTACGTACGTATCGGTTATAATTTCGGTATCGTTTTTGTGTTGTTTCGGGTTTATCCGTCTCCTTCTCCTGCCTCTTATGCCTTCGAGATACTGAAAAGGACCGATTTGGATGTTGTTAAGCTTCGGAGAAGAACAGTTGTTCCATTTCGAATTGGACCGTGTTTATTTTAGCATTGTGTGACCGATAAAGAGGTTCAACGCTTGTAAATTTTCGCGATTAACGTCGTATTTCACGGGCCGCTTTTATTTTTAGCGCCTTAGATTAAAGTAACAATCAATATAAACCGTAAATTATAAGCTCTCCGGTATATCTTGATGTACCTTTAGGAAGGTAACGATTTTATAGGTGAGAGATATACGATGAAAGGAATAAATTCCTCGCCAAAATTGAAATTTTTATCTGAAGCGATAAAAAAGGTGCGGGACGTACCCACTTCACGCACACATCTTGTATATGATGTTCTACTTAAACTAAGAAAGTATTAAAGTTAAACTTCTACACGTTATCCTGGAGTATAATTAAAAAGAAAAAAAAGAAAACTAAGCAGACGCATCAGTCATAATATTTAGCTTCAATACAATCTTATCGAAAACAAATTGGCCTGATGCAGTAACAAATTGATATCCCACCGTTAGACGTTAATATTTACACATTTTATTGATAACAATTAATAACTTCAGCATGTTATGAGCTGCGGGCTAATTACGAGCTGATAATTAATCTCGGCAAACCGAGACTTATAACCTTTGCCCGAAAAAAACGCGTGCAGATGGAAAAATTATCAAAACATACTGACTTTGTGTAACATGGTCTTACACTGTTGATTTAGAAATGATAAATGTAACGTCTACAAAGATCTTGAATGCTAGATTTGATGTTTATATCGTAGGAAGATCGAATTTTTCGAATAGCCGATGAGTGAGCTTGTTGGATCAAATCAATTAGTTTGGATTGATTTGGTAACATCTTTTGTGCGATCTACACAGTTTCTTGATTCTGCATTGCATTTTTGACATACTCATTGCTTAAATTTATTCTTTCGATGGTCTGAATAAAAAAAATAAAAGACGACGAAGTTAACTTAGAATTTGACGATGATGAACATTTTGCACCAACTTTGTTTTCTCCACTTCTAGTTTTCAGTCGTCGAATGCGCACGTTAAATGTAAGTTTATTCCTGAATTTTCTTACCTTCTTCACTTTTTCTACCGAACATAATCATAACACGCTCGAACAGATTTAATATCAATCCAATCAACTTCGTTAAGAGAAAGGCAGGTGTAGAATTGGGAATTGTCCGCATAGAAAAGGTTTTTAAACGTTCTGCCAAGCTATCGGTATAAACGTTTGTAAAACGATATAGGAGCCAAAGCGGATCCTCGAGGAACTCCCGAATTTGTACGCAAAACTATCTAAAGCACGCCGTGTTGCTTAAAGCATGTGCGCCCTGAAGAATCCCAAAAACGGGATACGAATGTGTAACCGGATTACTTTGCGATGGGCACCAAGCCACCAAAGGATCAAAGAAAATGCTGAAATTGATCGAAAAAAATGAAAAAAATTTAAGCGAGCGTTCCTTTCATTGGTTGTAACTTCTTTCGTGGTCTCCAAAAGAGTCGCATAAAATAAGCAATAAAGACGGACAAGGGAAGAAATAGCGCTATCGTTCAGCAAAGGAGATCACGGAACTCTAAGATATCATTTATTTGAAGTAGGAAAAGCTGAAGATCAAAGACCATCTCTTGCGTTTACTGAACTGAAGGAAGAAGGTCATAGGGTGGTGTTAAGGTTTGTTGAAAGTCTTTAATTATTCTATGTAGAGGCACGCATCTACTGAGGTCGCAGAAACCAAAATAATAATAAAATAATACGTTGCTATTACAACAGAACGAATTTTTTTGCTGAGGCGTTACAAAAAGACAAACACAACTACGTTGTCTAATAGTTTGCGATTGCTAACGTCAAAAGCCTTTGAAAGATCAAATGTTATCAAAACAAAAAATTTGCGTGCGTGTGTTGCGGATCTTTAAATCAATTGTCAATTGTACTCTTCGAATTCGTTTTAAGCTAACATCTCAATGCATATTTTCGAAACATCCCGGTGTCAAGCCTTTATAATTTTTCCACGTTAAAATGTCGAACATTAACAACTCTAATACACATCCTTTCCGTAACGCTTAAAATTAAATTTAAGGATAAAGAGGAAATAGCTTACTTGTTTTGGTCGAGAATCAAAGCTACCAAACGAATGAGGTTCAAGAGGTGAGTCCTCCAAAAATCTTGCTTCGTCCTTTTGGTATCTCTCGCGGAATATCCCTTAAACACTTAGTTAACACTAGTCCCCTTTCGAAATCAAGTCTTTCAATGAAATCGGCCGTTTAGAACTCGTAATCCTCGCCCGGCGACGTTTCTAACGCGTAAACGTAGGATTTTTCGCGACGCAGGACTTTCTAAAACAATTCAATATGTCGCACGCGCTTTTGCTTTGATTATGGTCCTTTACAATGCGGAATCACCGGATATATAAAGTCCACTGTCTAGCGGAACAACGCGGCGGTTGGAGGGGTGTATACATCAGCATTGATATGGTTCGCTAATTTTTTTCTGATCAATGAAATTGCCGATTGGCGAAAAACGGGAGGGACAGCTATCTGCGTAAATATGGCGGTAGGTGGTAGAAGGAAGTTGTAGCGATAGTTATGACCAAATTGAACGGGCATATTTCATCACATTTCTTTTACGTTCTTAAGGTGATGGCGTGTTACGTGACGGTATTTGAAGTATTTAGGTGAATATTTGCGGATATTTCGACAGGTGATAGAAATTAATTAGAAATTAGCCTATCCGATGGTTTCGTTTCGTGAATTAGAACAAATTTCGACAGAATACAGCGTGTGGGTGGACGATAATCCTTCTGCTGCGCAATTTGAAAAAAAAAAAATTTGGAGATCGGTCTTGCGCAATATAAAATTAAATTCAAGTATACGGGGTGTTCAGGTTTCGCTGTATTCAACAGAAATCTATTTTTGTTTTAGTTGAAGCGTTTTTAAATGTTTTTCGTCGATTCCTTTGAATGTCCAGCAGAAACGACTAATTTTTAATTTTTTTTAATTTTATTATTAATATTTTTAATTTTCATACGTTTTTTTTTTTTAATTCTTTTTGATACGCAACACAAATAAAGAAATTTCAATAATTAACAGACGCTATGAATGCTCCTGCATTGCGTGAAGTTGAAGGTGAAAATATTATCTCAAATGAGCCTACGTAACAGTCTCAGGAATTGCGATGCGGGTATTCGAGAGGATCGACGTTTCGCCTTAGAACTAAGGCCACTCACGCGTAGTCAAGTACAAGCTGGGAGAGGCCTGTTAACAATTCCCGCAACTGTCGCCTCAGCAGAGCGCTCATTCAAGGGCGACTGGTGGCTTTGGCAGGACTCAGTACGTTGCTTATTAATTAATTGATACTCTATACGGCTAGTAACTTCAGGAGCTTTTATTGTAGTTACAAGTTTGTTTGAATGTAATATTACGGCATATGGAAGGACGTCTTACTCTTATTTCAGTGCTTAATGATCCCCTGGCCTTGTTCAGTAACGATAGTCTTAATTAATTGTAGTTTTGGTAATATGCGTTCAACAAGGAACGAAAGATCTTCTGTTATGTTATTCCAAGAGAACAAATTCGATGCGTGGTTACCTAGCGGTAGAAAGGCCCAGAAAAAGAAAAATACCTGCAACAACTACAATGACTAACTCTTACGTATGTATACATGCATTAACATTTTGATAAATAGATTCAAGCTGTGCTACATCCATAACTTCAATTACTTCTTGGAAATCTACGCGAAACTCAAAATTTACAACAGAGACAACGGCAGGCGTCATTCATTCGTATTTAGAATTGAATTGGCAACCTTCTCTTCTAGGAAACAATAACAATATTTCCTCCGGTATTTATAAATTATTCTTCCGATTTGGAGGCTTGACAAAAAAAATGTTACGAAACGTATAGGCCGGTCTAGGTTATTTTAAGTCCGAAGAATAAATTTCGCGTATTTTGATTGTGCTTCGCCGTACGTTTTGTGGAAATTCTATGTTATGTTTGCCAAGAAAAATGATAAAGTTGTGTATCGTTTCGTTCAATATCTGACGGTCATTGATAACAATAATAACCTTGCATATCTCTGTTGAGCTCTCTATTTATGACAATTTGTACCAATTCGATTCCACCTTAGTTGTGAAGGTTTGAAGCGTGATCTTTAGTTCTTATTTTACGAAAACCAGCTGCAAAATGTTTCTTAGCAAGTATCTAGAAATAAAATTAACGACAACGTCCACCGTGAGGGTTAAAATGAATGTAACAGTGGAAATAGAAAAAAGGAATTCGTCGAAAATAACTGAAAAAAAATTACCGGAAATATTGTTCGGACTAGTAACAAGGCATTGTATCAATAAAACCTCTATTAATGAGGAATATGGCTTTCGTATTGTTAAAAAGCTGAAAGCAAGAATTTGAAAAATATTTTTGAAAGAACGGAAGCAACCCAAATATCAAACCGTCCACGTAGATTAAATCCGAAGGCTCTGCACCATCATTTGCCACCGTGAAATTTTGAATTTTTTTGTCGCATTTGAATTTAGACGTGATCGCACCAGTTTGATTATCGATGAACGTTCGCGATGGCCAAAAACTGCAACCAGTACCGATTACATCGGATAAGTTCGCTAAATGGTCTACACGATCGTCGAATTATGATTAGATGGATAGCAATACGTCGCAGATCAACGGATTCGGTCGTTAAACTGTTAACGCCTTCTAAAATAGTATCTAAAATTCTTCCAGTTGACTTACCTGACAGAATTACCAACAGATCCACGTCAAAATCGGCAATTAAGAAATACTTACTTTTCGCTAGGCGAAACGATATAGTAGCCGTTATTGTTAAGGAGAAGGAAGAAATAATTGGTCGAGGCTTTAACGTAACGCTCACTTCTAGGACCTTCTAGGACCGAGCGTCCTGAAAGAATCATCGATCGTGTCGATGCTTAAAAGGAGGTAACGCATATTTATCTCTAATTACAGCCCATTAGCCCTAACTTCGACAAATTTCAAAATAAAATTCAAAATAATTTCAAAAATTTGGACACATTTGGAAATTTACGAAAGGCCTTTAACTACTTTCAACAGGATGAATGATCGTGAAGTTAACTTTCAATTTATAAGGTTCATGTTTAAGGCACCCAACGGCAATTCAACGATATATAATCCCAGTTGGTTTCGGCTTCAGTGCGAAGTAATCGGAGCTTTCTTGTAAAGAATCTACGCTGATGATTAGAGAGAACAAAGGCAGATGAAATTGCAGCGATTAGACAGACTCGCGTCTGTCTAATTGCTGCAAAAAAATAATAATTCCACCTGCCTTTGTCATCTCTACCGGTGATACTTCGATCTATATGACATCGAATATCTCTCAGGCTGATCAACGCAACGGCATTTCGAAAGAAAATGTTTGATAAGTGTTGCCTGAAGGTTGAAATTTGAGAAAGGTAACTTCGCGTCGGGTGTGGCGCTTGCGCATTCGCTACCATAACCGAAAAGAGAGAACACTCCCAAATCTTTGTAGAAGCAATTTAAATGGAATAAGTCGGAGGTTAGCGTCAATTAATAACTTCAGATGAAACTTCGACAAAGTGAAGCAATGGTACGGTCGAAACTGTGGGTTTTCATGGGATATCTCGAGAAAGGAAAAACAATAACGGAGGCATACTACGCTCCACTACTTCACAAGCTAAAGAGAGGAATTGCGAGTAAACGACCACATTCGAAGAAAAAGAAAATTTTATTCCATCAAAATGATAGTCTGGCACTTCAATGTTGGCCATATGATAAATATTCACTAGTTGGGGTACACCCGCCAGATCTAGTCGACCATTTTCTGTTTTCCACGGTCAAAATTTCGCTCGGAGGACGGAAATTTTCATCGAACGAGGAGGCTGTCACGTTCGTAAACGCCTATTCTACAAAACAAAATGCCAACGACTATTTGAACGGATTAAAAGAGATGGGAGTATCGCTGAGAAAAGTATTAGTTTCTTTGTTAAGCTGAAAAATGTTCAGACTATCCACGTCATTATTCAATGAGCTCTGAAGAAGATGTCAAATCTAAAATTAGCGCACGCATCATTACAATTTGATAACTCGACACATGCTCTTATAATAGATGCCTGCAAAATAATGGATCAATCACTGTGTCGCTTTAATTATGCCGAATATTGCAGACCCGTATCAACTCTACTTAACGCCACATGTTCATTAGAAGGAAACTACTTAAATTTCCCCAGATAATTATCCCGTTTGTAATTGCCGGCTTGATTTCCTAAGAATTATGATCATCAAGTACGCAGACCTGCTATTTGACGCATCTCGTGTGATGCGTGTAAGCGTGAAATTGAAAAGAAGAGGCCGTCGACATAAACGTCATTAGAATAAAGAAATCTAATCACCTAATTAAGACTATCTGAGGCCGTTACTGGGAAATTGTTGTAAAAGAGGCAATTATTGGTTCGTAGATGATACACGATAGTTTACTTGTGCGATTCGAGTAAAGTGCCGATTCATTACTGACGTTTTCGATGTTTGTTAAGGTTATTTTCAATGTCCGGATTGCTTACGCGATCTTTACTGCCAACATAACAGACTATTTCATCATGTTGCAATTCGAGTAAAGAACAACTTAACTCTTCCTTCCGCGCATTCTAACAAATAAATAATAATAATTCAATAAAATATACTACTTATTGTAAATGCAAGGATTCGTATAAATAATAGCTGAGGGTCTCCACATTCGTCCACAATGTACGAGGTGATACAAGAAAAGTTCTCGAAGTTTGGATCGCACGTGGTATCGGCACACTGAGCACCACACAAGTTCAATTAATCAGTTCGCAATAGCCATCTTGAGGATTCGTCGATCACCATTATCAACCGCATGACCAAATGATGAAGAAAAAGAACACTAGTTCTAAAACGTCTGCTCGATCCTTCTTCCACGGACACTCTCCAAAATTAAGACATGCGAAAAATTCAGAAAAGCAGACGAGAGCGTCTCTTGTCGTTGTAGCACGGAACGTAAAACATATGTCCGTCCTACCTTAATAAATCAAACAGGGTTGAGTATGGTCCGTTTTCCCTATTCATTTTATTTGTGTTCCTCTTTATGTGAATAGTTTCGTAATTTAATGCGATGCCCGGTTTCACTTATTTGCGGCATTGCACTTGATGATTCTATCTATCCATATCTGTAGCACCTAATGTGCTCATTGAATCTGGTGCTCATCGCACTATTCGCTTGGCTAGTACAGATTTATCATAATCACTACATGCAATTTTATAAAATAAATAATACAGGAAAGATATAATTCATTTGCTCGGCTTTCCTACTGAAGTATCACTACAATAAATAGAATCCTCTTTAACGACGGAACAACCTTCTTCAATTATGTTTACGGCATCTTCTCCTGCAATGCGGATCTAGTTGAGGGAAAAACGATATGAAAAAAAATAGAAATAAATACTTGTCGTCTCCCTTAATCTTTGGCATCTTCCTCCTGTGAGTAGTAAGAAATTAATTAATTTTCAAAAAAAAAGAAAACCTATGTCAGTAGTTCTCAAGGTGTGTGTTGGGGAATTCTGAAGCTTCGTTAAAATCTCAAATTTATACTCGAAGCGGCAGGCGCATTCAAGAAAGAAAAACATGCTTTTGCCTTCTAAATATCTAGCTAGCTAACACGCATGCCGGGATGTATTTACTTATTTCAGCAATAACCAAAAAATTCTATTTTAATTAATCGGAGGTGGCTGGGTGGATATAACGGATCTCTTCAGTTGACAAGGAACTATCAAGTCCTATAAATCCTGGACATTTCAAAAGCATCATTAACAACAAGCCGTGCCACGCAATGGTTTTTTTTTATTGTTATTTGCTAATAGACCTGAAGAGAAAAGGCATTTGAAAAAATTGAATTTTCAATGAAACTCGCATAACAAAGACCTTCTTTTGGAAGTCAATATTTGTTTTTCTCGAAAATGAAAATTTATGAAAACTACGTTATTCCAATTCATACATCGATCAATGTGGACTAGAGTACTAGTATTAGAGACTAGACTAAGTTTAAGTTATATTGTTTTCTATTCGATGCTGTAGTCTATTCCATAATATATTCTATTATATTATTTTATTCATATAACGCCTACAACTATCGAAATTACATTTATTTTGGTCAATATGTAGGTATATATCTATAAATCCAGATCTGACGAAATTTCGCTCTTTGATTTTTTGCTTAATTACTAGATAAAAATACATCACTTTAAAGCTGCAAGGCTAAATGTACGAGGGGAACCCTAAAAATTTCCGGAATTGCTCACTAGATGGCGCTTGACGAATATTTCAATTTGATTGTCTTAAACTATGGAACTTAGTATAATAAACACCATCGATAAAAAAACAGTCGCCTGCGTAGTTTTATATTCAATGTCGTTTCAAAGAAATCAATTTAGTCACTTCTTTGGGGATGATTTTTTTTTGATATTCAAAGTGGCTTAACTCAATAACAAAGCATCGACCGGCTTCGTTCTGTCTTTAGTAACGAAGCATTAACGAAAGCCACAGTTTATTACCGGTTTGTAGGATTTAAGCGCGGACGTACTGCGTGAAGGTCATCCATCAACTGTTCGTTGTTCCGGCAAACGTCAATGTTGTGCGAGAAATGATTGAAGCGGATCGACATGTGACATAACGAGAAATAGAGGTATCCTTGGACATTTGTAAAAGTCCAATACCGACATGAGACATGCAGATTATACATGAGCACTCAGAAGTGAAGAAACTTTACAATCGTTGAATTCCGCACAATTTAATCAAAGCTCAAAAAGTGGCTCGTGTGAATCGATGCAAGGTATGCATAAAAAATTCAATCACGGTACCTCTCTCAACGTATACGGCATCGAAACAGGTGAATTATCTAGATATATTCATATGCGCCAGAAACAAAGTGTTCCAAAATCAACAAAATCAACAAAATCAGCAAAAGTTAACGAAGTGCTTAAAAGAAAAACAAGAAGAATGCCTTTTTCTTCCTTAAAACTGGGCCTATTGCCGTCGTTGTTCTTGAGGATCGAAAAAGAGTAAACGTTCATCTTCGATGAAATCAGAAAAAAAAAAAACAGCAGACATCGCCACCGTCACACAGTACATCTAGCAGTCGATTATTTAAAGGAGAATTCGTCGTCCTTATTCTCCTGGTTTATCCCCTAATGGCTTCTTCCCGTTCCCTTTTGTCAAAGACAAATCGCGTGGTGAATGGTTTTCGCCACCGGAAGAGGCCGTTGAAGCATATAAAAAGCATTCGCCTCAAATTGTTTCGACAATTGGTTTCTTCGCGTGCAAATGAACATGAACATGAAACTGTCTTTTAGATAAAATATCTGCTTTTTTCCTTTTTTTTTGGGAAATGTTTATTAAATGTTAAGATGTTTTAAATTCGAACAAAATATTTTCCATCTCCATGCATAAAAACCACGGGGGTAGCTACCGCTGTAGCGGCTGTGGCAGCGATACAGGGCGCCCAACCTGCGTATTAATTTGCTTGGAACCAAAGATATTATTCTGCCAAAATCGGCCAATTTTCCGTAGTTTCTCTATACGTAGTTTTTTCAAATTGTCTAGATGTACAAGTATTTTATTATTGACATTAATTAACTATGTTGAACATGTTCCATCATCAAAACCAAAAGAACTATAACTACAGGGAGAAGAAACAACAATATGATGGCGAGCAAGAAAACTTGTTTAACACTTCGACATTACTAATATTCGTTATTCGACAAGGTGATGAACTTAATCGCAATTTTCAATTGACAAGAATTAGCAGATCTAGGTACTCGAGGCCTTATTTTAATGAGACGCACGAGTAGTCCGAGATAACGAAGCCGAGTTAAACATCTGAGATACAGCTAAATTTACACGTTACAAGTCGTTCTCTTATATTTACCAGGAGAATATCGCTAAAACGATTACCTCTTGTAATAACAACTTATAATTGTACAACAATCTTCATTATCCGCAATTTCACGCTTAGCGAATGTAATTTTACCTTCACAACAATGTAGGATTATATAACGCGGCGATTACAGAATTTCATAACTTAACTATGTACGCGGTATTCCGTTCAAGAAAACCACCGAGAACGCGTCGAAAGACGATCTCGCGTCATCTTACCTACATATTACATTTACCTGACGTAGGAGCACCTGTTGAATGGTTATTGAATCGCCGATGCCTTCGACGTTGTCTTCTGCACGTAATTATTCGGCGGGGTCTCCGGTACGTGATGAAATATCGCCGAGATTGTGCCAAATTCGGTTACAGTTAAGCAGAATCCGCGTGATCTTAGGCATGGTGTACGATTAACGAAGTACTCGTAGGAATTTCCCCCGGAGCGTATCGATCATTTACTTTCTTTTCGATCGTCAGAACCGTTCTTGTAAGTAACGAGGAATACCGCTCGGTAATTTGAATAGTTTCTTTTTTTTCTTTGCTTCGTAAGAGATAGTTTTCGGAAATGAACTTCGAGAAAAACCCGCGTAACCAAAAGATGTAAAATCTAAATATTTGCATAACAAATGAAATGCTGCTGAAATTACATGGTCGCCTTTAAAGTTTCGAAATGCGACCTGAACTTGTAACAGTAGTTCCAAAAACTTGTGTTACTCACGAGGGAACGCCGGCAACCTGAAAATCCAGATTTCGATGAAACTGTAGAAACTGAAAGAGCATCATGGTACGAGGACGACGCAATTTTTTTTAATGGCCGAATCTCTCGATTTCCAAGTACAGCGACTCCTTAAATTTTTACGAAAACTTTATATTGTATTTTTTTTTTTGGTTAAAACATAATTTGAAATATATAAAATACTCAAGGATAACGCAAGCTATTTTCAGGAAAGATAAACAACGCAGGACCGAATGACTGGGGTGGCCCCGAAATGATTATTTTTTAATTTTAATATTAATTAATTATGGCAATAATGATAGTCGGTATAAAAGTGCTGCAAAATTAAAACTAATTAATTTTTTTCTGCTGCTTGTGAACCCTATGATTGGCTTGATGAATCTGTCATTAACCTGTTACCTTGTTGGTGCGATATTGTGAGATGTGATGGTTAATTTTCTATTATTAATCGCTCTGTAAGCGGCGGTATTTTAGTCAATTCATCGGATAGAGACTCGTATGAACTTATTGATACCGTTCTCATTTGTTCGCTGGTTCCTTTAGTTGATCTTCCTGATCCCTTCCTGTTCGTTCCACTTATTTGCTGCGCGCACTAAATTTTTCGCTTTTAACTGTTTATTGAATTCACTTAATCTCAAGCAATGACATTCAGTAACTAATTGTGATAATCGGCCGCTTCATTCAATACTTTTTTATTTAATGCATCCTTTTATTTAATTCCTCCAGATCCTTATCGTTCAGCGTTATCTATTTTTCTTAATCTCATATCTGGGCATTTCTCTTCAATGATAACCTGAAGCTGAAAGATTACTGTCAATGTAAATGGAAAACCATGCTTTTACGCGATATTGCCGCGGACTACCCAGGTTACCTTATGAAAGTTCAAAGCTTTATTAAAGCTAATCCGAGAGAGATCGTTGAATTTGTTTACAACAGGAATGGCACTACACGTACACCTAAAACTTTGTTTGATCACTAGAGATGACTAAGGCAGGTCAAATTATTCCTTCTTCGCAACGGCTAGATAGACTCGTATCTATTCGTCTCACAAGAAAGGGTTCGTGTTGCCTACTGGTTTCTTCGAGAGTCGACAAAACACGAGTCTGTCTAATCGCCGACAAATCTCAGAAGATAGGCCTTCGCCTCCAAGAGAAGTGAAAGGAAGAAAAACTAGTTAGTATTAAATGGATGATCCTTTCAACAGAAAAGATGAAACTCATCTCAGTAACTATAGACCGATATCAATCTTATCGTGTTTTGCGAAGATTTTTGAAAATGTTATTTACTCTTGTTTACATCAGAATACACCACCTTATGTTTCACCGAACCGACATGGTGTCATTCGAGATGGAAGAATCAACACTTGCTAACCTTATCTTAATTTCTAAGTGAGCAACTAGATCTAGCCGAGCCTTTGATCTCATTGACACCATGGACCTTTGGATTAAGTTCTTCCTTGTTACAACTTCTGCATTCTTATTTAATTGAAAGAATCCACTCTGTTCTTTACAACGGATTACAAGTTCTTGGAGTACATTCCTCCTTCTGGAGTTCCACAAAGATCGTATTTAGGACCTATTTATAAACGATCTACTGATGTCTTTATCCTGCCCAGTACTCACGCACAGTAGGTACGTACCATAGATTGCCATAAAAATATACTTTATCGTTATATCTTTAAAGAATACGATTCACTTGCAACATAATTTGGATCATATCTCCAGCCGATAAACTATCTAAGCTAAATGCTTGTTTGTTACTTACACGGAGAAAAATTCATTCAGTCTATTCAATACGTGATACTTATCTCAAGAAGATTGAGTTGAAAAAGAGATATAAAGGTTCTATTATTATTACTATGACCACTAGATGACCAAAGCAGCTGAAATCATTACTTTTTACCCTTTCTTATAAGTCTTATGAGTCGAATTATTACGAGTCTGTCTAGTCGCGTCAAAAAAAAAGTAATAATTTCAGCTATCTCTGTCATCTCTAATTATTACTCTTATTATTATTATTATTATATTATATTATTATAAAGAAATCAATTTAGTCACTTCTTTGGAATGATTTTTTTTTGATATTCAAAGTGGCTTAACTCAATAACAAAGCATCGACCGGCTTCGTTCTGTCTTTAGTAACGAAGCATTAACGAAAGCCACAGTTTATTACTGGTTTGTAGGATTTAAGCGCGGACGTACTGCGTGAAGGTCATCCATCAACTGTTCGTTGTTCCGGCAAACGTCAATGTTGTGCGAGAAATGATTGAAGCGGATCGACATGTGCCATAACGAGAAATAGAGGCATCCTTGGACATTTGTAAAAGTCCAATACCGACATGAGACATGCAAATTATACATGAGCACTCAGAAGTGAAGAAACTTTACAATCGTTGAATTCCGCACAATTTAACCAAAGCTCAAAAAGTGGCTCGTGTGAATCGATGCAAGATATGCATCAAAAATTCAATCACGGTACCTCTCTCAACGTATACGGTATCGAAACAGGTGACGAAACCTAGATATATTCATATGCGCCAGAAACAAAGCAACAATCCATTGTTCGAGTGTTCCAAAATCAACAAAATCAGCAAAAGTTAACGAAGTGCTTAAAAGAAAAACAAGAAGAATGCCTTTTTCTTCCTTAAAACTGGGCCTATTGCCGTCGTTGTTCTTGAGGATCGAAAAAGAGTAAACGTTCATCTTCGATGAAATCAGAAAAAAAAAACAGCAGACATCGCCACCGTCACACAGCACATCAAGCAGTCGATTATTTAAAGGAGAATTCGTCATCCTTATTCTCATGGTTTATCCCCTAATGGCTTCTTCCCGTTCCCTTTCGTCAAAAACTCTCTAATTAACATCTTTAACATCTCTAATTATTACTGTTATTATTATTATTGTCAGGCGTTAAAGAAGAACGTTGAGAAAAAGATGTTGAAGTGACTCAAGGTCTAAACGTATCTGTAGATTCTTTTAATTAGCAAAAATAATGGCATTGTAGAAGTATGTGCTGTAGAATTCAAAGATTGCACAATCCTAATACCCAACTAGAAATTACCAACTCATTTACATCGTACAACAGGTAGGACACACGAATAGCATATTCGCTTGAATGGAATTGATACCGCAAACAGCAAAAAACCATTATTAGTACACCTATTTATATACAAAAAAAAAAAAAAACAGGTCGTTTACATACAATAGAAACAGCCAGAACCGTAACAAGGTGTTCCTTTACGCGGAAAATATAAATTTACCACAATCTCTTAAATACTTCTAGAAATCTTTGTAATTGTTATTAATGAAGTCCGACACTGTAACTAGATATTATATAATATCGCGGCATTTAAATTAATTAAGCTACCTATGTCGAAGGAAAATAAATTAGGGAAAATAGTGCTTAAGTGATTAATGAATCATTGCTAATCGTAAGCTAACACGGAAATGAGTCAAAGTTTCTACACGGCTAATTGTTATTCTAATAATATGCATCAGCACGCGGAGCTCCAATAATGTATTGTACACTTGGAAATAACGTTAAAAAATCCTTTTTCGATCCTCATTCGTTTAGAGGATCTGCTATTTTTTTTTTTCGCTAATTTATACGAAAGCGCAAGAAAATAAGTAAATCCCTAACATACAAGGTCCGTTTTATTGACAGTCACGTCGATACTATACAGGTTGATTAAATTTTTATAACAGATCTGGATTGACGAAACTAGCAAAAATCGATTTATTTATAGATTCTACTGAAAAATTCACAAATCTGGAACGAAGAAAAGGAGTTCACTCATTTAGACGCAAAAAAGTTAGACTTGTTATTTTAATCAAATATTTCGGTTGCAATTTATAAACAAATTTTGTGATAGATGATAGTTGCGGTTAATATCTTAATATCTATTTTTAAACATACCATTATTTTGGAAGACATTCGTTTCTTTTATACAATCTTTTGTGATATAAAAAAGCGCATTTTGTGATATCATTGTCTAACCTTCATAATCATAATCAGGCTCGACAAGAATTATTGTGGAGAACGTCTTCGGCATCATTTGTATTACGCAACAGGTGCATCCTCAATGATGAAGAAGAATTTTATGCTAGCACTGGAAGAATTGAATAATAGTGGCGATGAGAAAGCTGATATTTTTTCTATATTCTTCTTTTTTCGGCTGAAATATTCTTAATAGTTTGTACTCTTTTTCTTTTGGAATGATGTATTCGTTTCGTAATTTTCAGTTACGGTCCCTTTCTCACTTAACACTATTGATGATGATGGTGATATTGATGACCTATCACCTAAAACTGTGTCCATTTCTTCGTAAAACAAAAATCTGCTTTGGCCTCTTCCTATCTTGTTTTTATTATCTTTAGTATTAGTATTACTACCGTTGGGCAATGGCACAAATCCCTTTAAGCATTGTGACCTCAATGGAGGACCTCTTAATAAACCTTAACATTACTGCAGGATCTTCAGCTTTCAGTTCAGTAGTTTTCAGAAATGTTGTGCAATGTAACACATTGGCATAGAATGTGTTCATAGAAGACAGATTTGGTCTTCAACTTTTGCTGAAATACTGAACAAGTGCTACTTTTGCACTTTGTCTTAGGCGAGCCTTTATGAATACTTTCGCCTGCTTTTTGTCCTGGAACATTTTCCCAATACGAAGTCTTTTGATTGACCACTCACATTTTAATCACTATTTTTTTTACATGGCTCTCTTGTAGACCACAGAAGAGGTTAGGAACGTTGAAGAGCATACTAGCTGCTTCTCCAGCCAGCTTGTCTGCCTTTTGGATCCTTTGATGGCTTGGAACCCATCGCAAAGTAACGTGGTTCTTGTGTCCCAATTGCCTTAATTTGTGTGTATAATCGCGAATCAGACCGGATTCATATGTGTAGACTTCGATGGCCTTCAGAAATGCCTAACTGTTACTGAGTGTAGTTACAGTTGCGCCTTGCATCCCTATCTCGAGGTTGTTTATGACGCGCAAGTTCAAAGCCGAGATCTACGTTGATGTGGCGCTTTGTAGGTATTTTAAAGTAATGGTTAAGCCCGCTAGTACCTATATCTGTGAGACTGACCGGATGCTCGCTCGCTACGGCTTTCAATGAGGCTTTTGCTCAGGCTGCAATATTTTCACTCTATAAAGCATGAGGTCGCTCGATATAGCCTACTTCTCCTTATTATCTCCATAATTTTTATAAATACAGACCAAATTTTTCCGCTTCAGCTGAAACTGTGTGTCATTTACCATTTGTGCCAATAGATCATTTGGCACATTTTCAAGAGAAAAAAAAATTTCTTTTTTAGATAATCAAATTCATTTAAATAGGATGATGAGCTTTTTAATGAGTTTTAAATACAATACGTCAATTACGTAGTACAATACAGGACATAGATAAGGGTAGTTCACTAACGAATTATTAGCTTTTCATACTAATAAGTAAAGAGTTCAAACGATGTGCCCGACCAGTAGCGTCGATGCGAGAGCAGAGTGGGGTAAACTCCGCTCTCGCATAAGTAGTAAAAATAAACGATGCATTTAGTTGCCGTTCTAACATGTTAAAGTATACGTTGAAAATGTTGCGAGGTCGTAAAAATAATGCGTCAAATCGGTTGTCTGCTACCGTAGTAAATAAATTTATACATCGGTTTTCCGATTTCATATATGACGGTAAGGCAGTGAAATGTTTAGTTTGTGAAACAACTTTATTATCTTGGAAAGCGAGTCAGTGTCAAAGACATATAAATAGTGACAAACATAAATTGAAAAAGATTAGCCGCAAATCATATAATGAATTTGCGGCTGATTTAACAATGATGCTAATTGCGACCAATATAGCAATACATAAAGTCCAACACCCAATGTTTCGCCAGTTTTGGAATAAATACAATCCTACGTGGAAATTACCATCTAAAAATACGCTACACAATTACGTACCATCAGTGCGTGAAAGAATTGTAAATTTTACGAAAAAAACGGTGAAAAATAAATACCTTTGGTTGACAATGGACGAAACTACAGATATTAAAAAACAGTCCATCCTATCCATTGTCGTAAGGACGCTGACCCCGCAAGGATCTTCTGACCCTTATTTACTAGCCTGTAAACGAATGCAAGATTGTACTGCCACGGCGATACGTAGTGTATTAATAGAAACACTACACAAATTTGAAATTTTACCGGAGCAACTGTTAATGTTAGTTACCGATGCTGCCGCGGTTATGTGTTCCACAGCAAAATTACTCAAAACGATTCAACCAAATCTGCTGCACGTCACATGTTTGCTTCACGCTTTACACCTTGTAACAAACATTATACGTACAAGTTATCCTGATGTGGATGAACTAATAGGACAAACGAAAGCGGTTTTTCTTAAATCTCCGAAACGTATTCGCCTATTTCATTCGCAGTGTTCTGACATACCCGAGCCGCCGCAACCAATTCTTATACGATGGGGTACGTGGTTAGAAGCAGCATTCTATTATTACAAACATTTTGAAAAAATTAAATCAGTAGTTTTACAACTAGACGGCAAAGAAGCGGCTGCAATAAGGCTCGGTCAGGTTCAATTTAAAAATCCTCAAGTTGCAGCAAATTTAAAAATTATTTACGACAGTTACGTTCCAATAGTGGATGCAATAAAAAAGTTACAGAACAGTGCGCTGTCCTTATCGGACTCATTAGCAATTATTGACCACGTAGAATTAGCGCTGCATATCCTTGATGATGAAAAAAGTGTTTGTGTTCGTGAAAAATTTAATAGTGTATTAGATAAAAATGTAGATTTTACAAAATTACGGCAACTTTTTACCAATACTGAAGATACGTTGTACAGATACAAAGAGCACTTTAACTATGCAAATATAACATCTCTCAACGTCGAACAATCCTTTTCAACATATAAGCATTTATTTACGTCGCTACGTACGAATCTTTCCGAGACTAATACAGAAACATATATGATGGTGCAATTACTTCATCGCGCACATCCGGATATTTCTGCAACAATGTAAACATGTTAGGTAAGTTATTTATGTTTTTTCTTAACGTTTTGTAAAGTGATTCAATATATTTATTTTTAAATAAGCGCACTGTTATTCTGCTAAACTCTCCACGCAACGCCAATGCTCGGGCACATCGTTTGGACTCTTTACTAATAAGCAAATCATTAAGGTTAATAGTGTAAATGTAATTTGTTTAGGGAAAAAAACGATTTTTCTGTGAAATGAAATGAAATCAATTTAAAATAAATTGATATCCGCTTCCCATATAACCGGAAGTAAAATGTCTGTTATATTTTATATTTATATTTTAATTAATCGAATATCTATCCTGTATTTTATAATATTTTATCCATTATTTTATCATTATCAAATTAAGATCTCACAAACGATGTAAACGAACCTAATTACCTGCAAGTCTCAAAAAAACTATAATTATTGTTACATATTTTATTACTTAATCACCAGCTAAACGACATCGACAGTCTTATTCACCTTACGACATCTTAAAAAAAGCACTTCGGGCAAGTCGTTTAAATCGAACGCAATCCATCAACATTACAAAAGCGTCAAGTTGATGTAAGTTATAATAATTTTGCATAAGATAATAACCGCTGGTATCCAATGTCTATATACACAACCTTTCCTACGGTTACAACTGTTACAAGAGAATTAGAGAGATCACCTGTTCGTTTTCGCTATCGGTAAAAGTCCGTAATTTGTTCTCTCGCCGTTGTAGTAGTAGTTCTTTTTTTTTTCGTCCACATTGTGGCGAGGCCGATTTTTTAAAGTAGGTTGAACACACACCACCTAATTCCTGATGCAATAAGCGGACTTTGTGAAATAAGTAGTACCGACGCGAGATTACGTTCTCTCGTACTTTTGTGCGTCGCGAGTTTTTAAAACGAAAAGGAAAACGTTGAATTCGTGATAAAAATGTTACAGACCAATGCAATATTTTAAAACGCCGATGAAAGTATTTTACGTACTACAATCAATAAATTTTGCAACAACAAGAATGAAGAAATATAGGTGAACTCGGTTATTGCGAGTCCATATACATCTCTTTGTAAAAATTGGTCGAAATAACAGGTATTTTTTTGTATGGATTGCAAGAATGGATAGAGCCAATAAGGCAAAATTTTTGGAATTTGCTGAATACTGATTCTCGGAACGTATATCACATAGTTGTGTGCGCCTAACGAAGTGTTTTGCTCAGACTGGTTCGATAGATTTCAGCGAGTGATTTGAGTGACGGTTATTTACGTCCATTAATTAAAAATAATGTCATCAGTAGAGAGGACAAAAGCGAGTGAAATCATACCTTTTTTGTAGCGATTCGTCTCATAAGAAACGGTTCGTGTCGCCTACTGGTTTCCCCCGAAAATCGACAAAATACGAGTCTGTCTAATCGATGCAAAACAAATATGATTTCACGTACTTTTGTCCTATCTAGTCATCAGTCAATGAATTCAAAGTCTCTCAAAGAATGACAAAAACCAAGGGGCTGCAAATTAACAACAATCAGCGAACCCAACATTGGCAACGATGTTGAAAAGCACAGATAAGATAATGCTACCTTTAAGTCGTTTAGAACAAATCGTGAATTTGATATCCCTGTAAATGGATTAATATTAAAAGAAAAAGCACAACCATATTCGGAACACCTTGCGAAGCCTCCAGAATTGGTCCAAATTGTTGGCCGAATCATCTTAGAGAAGCAAGAAACGCTGTTGAAAGCTAGTTAATCAATAGGTGGCGTAAATAACATGAAAATACATACTAATGGGGATGGACCAATCAACCTTCTTTTACAAACTTACCCCACGAATAGCTCTCAAGTTTAAAAACGAATCATGCAAATGTGATAAACTATCATTTGTTTGTGCTTACATGGTGGATTTTGAAAAGTTTAAATTCTTAATGATTGGAACGGTAGCCAAACCGAAGGGTTCGAAAAACCAGCCGGTCTTTGAAGAAATCATGCGAATATGGCATAGAACATTAGCCCGAAAAGTGTTGCTGCTTGTTAACGGAAAATTCAACTGAAATTATTGCTTTCGATACAAGCCGATGGATCAAAGGATTACTACATCTGTGAAAGCGAACTACAGAGAAGTTATGGTTAGTAGAAAAAAAAAAAATTAAAATAAAAATAAAAATAGGAAAAAAAAAATCAAAATAAAATTCAAGCCTTCAAAGCACCGTTAACTGTTAATAAGGACGAAGGAAAGACTGTTTTCAGCATGCGAGGTGGCAACAATCAGATTTCGATGAAGATGCTAAGATTTTTGTCAGTTATTAGACATGCATTCAAGTAACTAACCGAAGATTTCCGAGAAGAAAAGAACCCGTTCAAAAATAGCAGAGCTCACTGATAGTTGATTTAAGGTAAAATATTTCTCACCATTTGCTTTAATTTTCTAATAAACACGCATAATTGAAGAATAAATAGAAATAGAGAAGACCATTCGACAATTTTGAAGAAAATAAGCAACAGCAACTGTTCTTGCGCACGAATCTCAAGGTATATGAATGAAATTTGGTAGCTGACAGTTAAAGGTAGATTTCCAAAAAGGAATTTTTATAATAAGAAGTAAAGATGAATGAAGTAAGGAAAGAAATGCGCTATTTACGAACAAAGTTCTTTATTAAAAGCAATAGTCCATTTGCTTTGGAAATGTTGATGTCCAAGATGCTCCTTATAGTGACTAAACCAAAAGGAAGCTCGATGTTTGGGTGCCACATGAATCTCTACTGAAACCTAGCAAGGTGGAGCCACTGATGAGAAGTAATTAATCCAAGACAACAATGTTCGAAAAGGATCGTGATAGAAGCGAAGAGAAGCCCCATAACCTGTGGCAAAGCCCACTCCCAGGAAAGTTATGCTTTGTGTTCGGTGGAATTGGAAGAATATTGTTCATCACGACGATCTGTTGGCGTCAAGCAAAACATTAGATACGGATCTGAATAATTAGCGCGATTGCACCTAGCAATTTAAAGAAATTGTCCAGAACTGGGCAACAGCAACGGTGTCGTACAGTACGCTGACTGGGAGGTTTTAATGCGACCACCGTGTAGTCCGAACGATCGTTTCGGTCTCTGCGGAACTTCTTAAACGATGTTAAATTAGTTTGAACTAATTGAATATCATGCGTTATTTTTTGAATTTTTACAGCGACGTATCGCCGGAAAACACGTGTTTCTTTAAGCTCAGTAAGGTACAGACAAGACACATAAAATTACGTAGAATTTTTGCATATTTTAGCATAATCGCAGTAAGGTGTCCTAAACTTTTCCGCTCTGCGTATAGGTATCATCTTCGATGGGGATCATAAAAAGACTGGATCATGTCTTCTAAAACAAACACTTTTAATTTTACGCCGTTTAAGCTAGAGTGTCGCTAAAAATACAAACGCCTATCATTCCTATCACGAGTCGAATAAATCAACTTAACGCCGGCGGTAATTACCAATCGATGCGTGGAGACAACAATCATCGATACTCAAACAAAATCCTCAAACATGTTTGCCAACGTACAGAAAAAATACCACTATACATTGTTTGACTTGCTATTAACGGTTGAATATCTAACGACTACTTTTTGCGCGCTGCTCATTGTCCTATTGACAATGTCATTAAGTGGACTGCAAAGAATCGTTACGACTAAACAGAGCGATCGGGGGATACGTGCGGTATACGATCTGTGACGTGTTAGATTTTTTTTATAGTGTCGCCTATATATAGATTTCGTGACGTGTTACATGGTTTCATCCAACGAATTCTTTGTATATTTTATAATCTTCTAACTAATTGTGTGATGTAGTAATGTAGAGGAAGAGGTCCTGAAAATATGAGAATCGTTAAACTATAGTCTTGCAATACAGATTGCGTTGTATTAACGGGTAACGACGTTAAAGGCAACAATATTTAGATCCTCTACAGTGCTTGCCTAAAAATATAGTTTATCCAAGAATCCACGATATTATCCTCATTCTTTTAATAACGGCATTTTTCCGGGTGCATTAAAAGCAACTAACGTCATCAAGGAGATCCCAACAATCCGTACAACTATCGTTCAATTAAGCCTTAACTTTTTTTTTTGGAAAATACAACTTCTTTTAAATTGTCAACATGGATATCGGTAGATGGTCCATAAATGCAACTCTATTTAGGTTTATTGATCGCTGGACATCGACTCAAAACTATTTTCTTTAGCTGTGTTTGTAGATTTAGCAAAGGTGTTTCGCAGTGTTGAACATGGCGAAAGATTATTGTCTAAATATAGAAAAATATGATGTTCTCAATGTTATTTATCTAACCGAAAAAAAAGAGTAATTTTGAACAATTGGGAATTAAATAATAATAACAATACCATTAGCCTAACGAAGCAAAACTCGCTAAACAAATGACAAAAATAGATGGCTAAACGAGAAGGAAAATGCGCAGTGGACGAAGAAGCTGCTAAGTAGAGAGGACAAAGGCGGATGAAATTATTACTTTTTCGCAAAGACTAGACAGACTCGTGTTATGTCGACTCTCGAGGACACCAGTAGGCAACACAAACGAAAAAAGGAATAATTCCACCTGTCTTTGTCATCTCTACTGATAAAGTATGCAAATGGATGGGCAGGCCGCGAACACCACAAATTAGATAATTTTTTGACGCAGGCACTTACAGCGCGTGGCTCCTTTCGCTCATATGCCAAGAGATTTAACAAAGATAAGGAGGACGCTTGTATTTATTGATACGGTAGGAGACACCCCGTTCGATTGCAGGATGTGGGATGAAAGCAGAAGAATTGCACAGAAAAGCATAAGCAGTATGATAACACTGGGCACTATGGTATCATTAATGCTGGAAACAGCCTTTAAATGGGAAACCTTTCACCAAATAATTAAGTGCAGCATGCGGAACAAAGAGAGAGAAAACGTGGCGAGACAGCAAACAACAGCAACAGAATGAAGGTGGACGAAGAAGTAGCCCAGTGGAAGCAATGGTTCCAGATACCAGATAGAGTGTTGAGGGAGTTTTAGTGCCTGACGGTACACTGGAGTCCCATAGTCACAAGTCGCGTCGGGCTGAGCGCTTGGAGGGCGTAGCTCTATTTCCCCTGGCAAATAATAATAATAATAATTATTATTATAAATTAGTGCTATTGTTATTTTTATGACCACTTATATGTAATATGTGTAGCCAAGAGATTAGTGCGCGCTTGAGTAATATAAGATGCGTTAATATTGCGAGTAGAAGGGCGCGGGACTAAAACGTTGAAGTTGTTCAACGAGGAATTTGTGGAGAAAGGTGAAACATGCATTGGTCCGTCTTGACTATGAAGAAGATATGAAACACGTATCGAGAAAAATCTCGTAAGGGACATCATCAATGAATTTCATAATAAGGATTCGACGATATTGAAGTACACTCCAGCTTCCAGCGAACTAATGAATAATACAGCAGAGGTAACGAATGTAACGTTGCTGAATTGTTTACAATTACATAAGATAAAACCTAAGCTTTTCGTAGAAGCAGACACCATTGAATCAACATGATTGGTGAATGTGGTCAGGTTGATATCAAACAAAACTTCCAAACCGCTAATGTTAGTAACACAGTCCAATGTCCGCCTACCAACCTCTCGGAAGTGTCTAATCGGCGCTTCTCGCGCCAAGAATACATCTTTGTCAAACTTTGTTGGGGTATTAAAAAGCTTTCTTCACTTGATACATGTGAATTCGTTTTTCTTTGATGAAGCTACCTTTTCTTTAAATGGTCAGGTTAACGGACCTCACTGGAATAATTGAAAATACGACCATTTTTTTTTTTCATTACACTTAGTATGCGCTTTTCTTTGTTGAAAACCCCTCTGGAGTCTCTCCTTCTCTCTCCTTCTAGATCAATAAATCAAATTGAATCTCACGGTTATAATACTTATGACTTATGACGATAGAATGGCCGTCCAGATCGTCCGATTTCTACGGCCTAGACTTTCTTTCTTAAATTTTTTGTTCACAAATCTAAATCCAACCCGACAAGTAATGCGAGGAATTTCTCTACAAGCAGTACAAGATATGCAACAGAAATTCTTAAACCGACCGGACTTAATACAAAGTGTTTTGTTAAAAAACTTGAATTGATACACGTAACAATTGATTAACTCTGTATAATATTTTTTTTGTCTAAAAAATGCTTTACAAGAAATTCTTGATGAAAAAGGCGGCAATCTTTACAATCTAATACAAGAGACGTACTCGTATCTTAATCACAACTCGGTATATAAGATCCCGTGCTTTGTATTTGAATATCGATTAGATTTTCTGGTTTTATGCGAGGAATTACTTCGGCCTCCCATAAAACGACTCCGTTTAAAAAATCACGATGCAAATTATTCAGCGTGCTTCCTAATTGTATCAAATATTTAAACGAGACATATGTAATTCTTTTTATTAAGTTTTATTTATTATTCTTTAATTAAATACCGATGTTTGCGACCGAATTAAATAAATAAATATCATCGTTGAGAATACTGATTAAGGACGGTTTAAACAAGATCACCTTTTCTAGTTATAACAGTTACATTTACAATTTTTTTAGTTCTCTATCATGCTCCGCTGCTAATGGATTCATGTGGATTCTAACCAACTTATTGTCACTTTTAATTTACACCTTCTGTTTGAAGTTGCATGATTAATGTTAATGCTCATCATCGCGTTAATGAATGAGCAAGATTTGAATGATTGGAATTACCGGTAAGAATTCAACAATCCTCATTGCATCTAGCTCACAACGAACCTTGACGAGAAAGAATAGATAAAAGAACGTCGCTAAATTCAGGAGATTTGAAGCGTTTTCATTCGTCTTCATCGCTATTAACAACACAGCAAAATAATATATGCATAATACCAGGCTAGACCTTTTAATATAATTTATTATACTTTACATCTATAATTATCCGGCGATATTCAGATTTTCTAATTAGAGGTATATATATACCGAGTGTTAATTCAAAAACTTCTCATCCTAAATTTCTGGACATTTATGAAAATTTTCCTGAAACACGTAACACGAAGTACTATAGAGGGGACAATTTTTTACGTAAAAATTGATTCGCCCAGATTCACGGGAGCTATCCCCTTAAAAATCTTAAACGGAAAGGATCCTTTCAAGCGGTACGTTTTGGCGATTAGTTTTTTGAAATTCACCGATTCGCTTTCGAGATCTTTAAGAAAATTGTTTGGTTTGGTTTGTTTCGTATTTCTAGCTGATCAATCTATTTAGAAGGGCATCGGAACAAAGACCAATACTGGAAACCTTGCTTAAAAAGTTGTCTCCCTCGATAATACTTTTTATGTGTTTCAGGAAATTTTTTCATAAATTTCCAACATTTTAGGGTTGGAAGTTTCCAAAATTAACACCCGGTATATTAAAAAGCACCTACCAGATATTAAAAAGTACCATAACTGTAATAGATCGTCACGATGCTTATTAACTCGCGTATTATCTAGGTTCTATTGTATATTTTTGGATCGCAGGCTGCCATAAAATTTCACGTTTTTCAGATTTTTTCTAAAATTCCCAAAAATGATGAACGATGATCCCATCTAAGATTAAAGCTACAGATCGATCGTTCGATTCGATTCGATCGTTTTTGGATGTTGCCCCCAATATCACAAGCTAGTTCGTTCACATTTGCAGGCTTTTTAGAAAATTATAAATTAATATCTTTTATTTTAAATTTTCGTATATTTTCAATTAAATTTCTCTATTCAACCTAAGCAATTTCATCGCAACCCATTTAAATAGCATCTTAAGTATGTTCTTTTCTTTTTTTTTAATTCGTCAGTATTTACCTATTAAACCAATCTTGTTACCATCTTCCCACGATGACTATCCAATTACAGCTCCTAGCTTGGAGATCCAAAAGAAAATTTTCACACTTAATTCCTTTTAATACTCCATACAGTGCTCACTTACGAAAACCACACACATTGAAGATAAAAAAAAAAAATCACCAAATGAAACAGTATCCCATGCTATGTGTTCTCACAATTATCACGCATCATTTCTCACGTGTTATTGCTGCAGTATACGCTCTCAAACGACCATAAAACCAATTAGGACCAATCACAATCAATGCACGACACTCGAGCATACTACATCGACTTCCTTTTCGGCGTCTAAAGAGAATTTATTTGATATTATAGAGGATCTTTCACCGGGACGTTCGTTAGAGTTATTAAACACAATTCACAAGTTTTCGATCACGATCGAACTTACGTTTTTCTTCTTCTTTTCGGAAAACACCAAGTTTACAAGGGCTGGTTTCCTCCGACTCCTCCGCAGTAAATTGCAGATCAAAGACATATATATAAGCTCGTCCTTTGTTATACGAGTTTTGCCCTTTATCTTTGTATTCTAATTTAATTTAACAATCAACGGATTAATTATGGAATATTAATGAACGTATCTTGTACGGCCGAAATGACGTGTCGCCAACATTGTTCCGTGATGGATTCTCTAGTCTACAGGGAGACTTAACTGCAACGGCAGTACAGCATAAACTATTTCAAATGGGACCGTAATCTTTTCACGTGAGAGTTCACAGGATGAAAGTTATTAAAGAATACAGTACGTACGTCTGTGATCGCTCATACACTCCCATGACCCGATATAGCCCTACAGTGTCTCATGAGCGCAGTTGCTGCGACTGTACTCGATGTGTTATACGGTATAATTCGATTATTCACTATTTTTATTGGATTAGACGCATTAAACGCATCCGTTAGAATCAATGCCATCGAAACGGATGGTCGTCTATTAAAATGATTCGATATACGCTTGCTTCTTTGTATTAGGGGAACATCCGTAACCCGGAAACGTGGTAATTGAGATGAAATCTTTCTAAATTACTAGAATACCTTCATCGATAGAAGGCTACCTCGATAAGCTTATACAAGCAAGAATAAGTTTAGTACGACAAAAATTCCATTAATGTTAAGAATTTCAAGAACAAGATATTCAAGAATAAAGACAAGCTGGAACAAAGGAAAAGGAACAAGATAAATGAAGACTCGTTTTTAGAAAAGCAGTAAAATTTATTTTTCAACATAGACTCTTTGTTTTTGGATATAACTATTATTCTTTGATTTGTTTACAAAATACGTTCAAAAGCCGTTAGAAGCTCTTCGTAAATGTTGTTTTTCTGTGCTTTTTTTCTTAATTTGAAAACAAAAAATAGCCACGGGGACCTAGATCTATGTGGACAATTTCCATAAAGCCAACTTTTGAATATCTTAACTTGTGGACTGGACAGAACACCCTACGTTAGCTTTACGTGCCTTTTCACTAATAATCATCATTATTTTTCCTGTAAAAGGGGTATCTTTAAACTTCTTGGGAGAATAGGAGGCCTTAAATATGTCACTGTATTGATTCTTCCTTCGAATCAGGGTTAAATTGATGCTTCATCTACGGCGGCAAGTTGGAATGATGGTATTTGTAAAACGCATCTTTCACTAACTTTCATCATTCCAAGGTCTTCGTATAGAATCCTGAAAACTATCGATTCTGAAGCTCCAAATAAAGCTACATGGTTTTTTCAATAACAACGGATTATCATCCAGAGATTCGTTTTTTTCACCGTTTTCAAACAATTTTGATCATTGGCGAATAATCGAATTTAAGAGACAATCATCCCCGTGTACAGCCAACGTTTCTTCACGGATAATTTTTGTTAATTTTCCTGATCTTGCTAAGAATTTTGTATTCGTGCTTTTTTCTTGAAAGGAAAAAAGGAAGGAATATAACTTCGTGGTTATTGACGAAAAAATAAAATAAATTAATTATCAAGAATTATTAATACCAAAGAGGAAACAGAGGAGAGCGAAAACGCTGCAAATCAGAGCAACGACGCAGGCTAAAATACTGGGGGAAATTATAAAGCTATAAAGCGGGGTAATGGATAGCCACTGTTTTTCCGACTAGAAAAATTGAGCAAAATAATGGGATAGAAGTGGAACGAAAATTGTTCTAATCTCTCCAATATTTTGCTTTTATTTTTAAAGCATAATGCTAAGAGCTCTGACGAATGAGTAAGCTCACCCGTGCAGAAAAATTCGATTCCGAAAGGCTGTAGCGCTTATCGTCTAACAAAGCTTTACAACATTTTGAAAATAAGGAAAATGAGAGCAGCATAAGTTCAATTTCCTCCACTTCTATCACGCTGTATTCTTGAAATGTTTTACTTATTTTGTCTAAAACGTCTAGATTTCGTCTTTTCAATTCATCAGTTATATTCATACTCTCGTTCAATGCCAATTCTCGCCTTCTCTCATGTTCAATAATTTTTAAATTGGCGTAAATGTTTTAAGCAATTCATGTACTTTTTGGACAGTTAAAGCATCAGCCAAATGAACAACGCTACCTCGTAATATTAACGGAATCGTTTACGGTGCAAACGCGTAGTTCCGAGAGTATTTTAACTCTACTTGTTATCGCCGTTGCCTCCCAGTTAATAACACGACAATTCTTGGCGCCCTTTAGAGCTGTGAAACGCATGATTGGCATTTTAAAAGCAGCGATGTAAACCGGACGGTTCTTGCACTGCTTATCTTAAAAAGGAGCGCTTTGGGAAACTGCACATGTAAAAGATCCCCACATGCATACCATGATGTATGCGGAACCGTTACTTTTTAAACGGTAGAAATGTTCTTCTTCGCACTAGTGGGCGCCAAGATGTAGCCATTGAGCCATAACTGATACAAGGTAAAGTTAAGATACTCTCGGAACACCGCTGATGAGGCCGAATACGTTGCTCTAAATGATTCCATCAAAACCACGAGCTAGCTATTTTATAATATATTTTTTTGATGCGTTTCGCTTGAAGCATTGTCCGCTTATGCAATTTTACGGATCACACGCTTGATTTCAGGAAAATTTACGGCATAGAAAACCGCTGCTTCAAACCATCTTTTCCAGTAAGCTACGGAGCTCCGGTAAAGGAAAAATCCATCGTCTTCTTCCATTTAGGCGATCCGTCGCCATTATTCGCCTGATGTATCGTCTAACGTCTTGTTGTCGAATGTCATCGTAGACGGCGATGTTTATCACATTAAAGAGACATTTTGGAGATACTAATCATGGTGAAAAGAATTTTTGGAGAATTTGTCCAAACTCATGCAAAAACGTACGAATCTTAGCGGTGAATATTCTAAAAAAAAAAGACAATAAAATGGCCGTTTGGTAGGTATCGTGTATTGCACAATTCGCGGCAATCAAGAAAGCTAATATTGAAACGTCAATTTGAACTTCACGGATGTATCAGGTGATATTTTTAGCTAAGAAATACATTTATATATACCTAGAAATCGCATGTTTTCTATAGCGAACGTTACACAAGGTTGCATGTAGGAAAATCGCTATGCAATAGACGCGCGCCTTATCCATTTAGTCATCCTTTCTTTCAAAAATATACGGCCCCAAAACGGATAGTTCCCAATAAAACTGCATCGTAACTCATAACGCATAACATTACTTCTAATATTATTCAAACTCTCACGTATTTTCATTCCATTGCAGTTGCACATTATTACCGAGTAAGTGGGCTTCTCGGAAAACCGTACCCTAAACAATGATTTAATCTTAACGATTATTACGTCCAGCAGATACGTACGTATGTCGGATATATACACATGTACCGTTTATATTTTTTCTTCTCGCGGGTTATTTTTGTTCACCAAACGACGTATCGCGATCATGAAGTAAGAGCTTATATCGCGAGCAACGACCACGGGTAGGCACCGGACGATTTAAGTAATTTTTGCCGTCGAAGAAGGTTAGCCCTGGTGAACGTCAACGAGCGACAAAAATGCGGACTTTTATCAGTGATAACGAACGTAAAGATTTGTATCTGCTTCCTTTTTTTTATTGTTACGACACAGCCACTGGGCACTATTTGGCCTGAAATATTTTTATGAAACGCATATTACGAGGGGGGATCCACCTAGCTGAGATAACAATATTTTTCTTTCATCGTAGCGATCAAGCGGACTTCATCAAGCGGAAATAAATGATTCGAATCTTAAAACCAGTAACGTAATGATATTTATATTGGAAGACTTCAGGGGTCGCCACCATCAAAGTTAGCCCCCAGCGACTTTCCAGACGCAAGATTTCGCTCGGAGGACATAGATTTTCATCTAACCAGGAGGTCATTACATTCGTTCATGGCCGAACATGACGCCGACTATTATTAGCGTAGATAAAGAGACGAGAATATCACTGAGGAAAGTGTGCAGACTCACAAGGAAGCCATGTTGAAAAAGTAAATTGAATTCAACACGATTTCTGAGTTGGAAACTTGGTACCTCAGCAGCTTCTTCTTGCTGAAAAAATGAATGGCTTGAAGAGTATTCGCCCGATGAACATTTATTGCAACATTATAGTTTTAACATTTAAATGTTGAGATGTTTCCTTTTCCAATAAATTCGTGATAAATTTATATTTTATTTATTAATGACGTGTTTGAACGCGACTCGTTTGAACGTTCTCGCATTAGCGTCGTTTGTAAGTTTTCGAACAACCTCTATAAAGAAAAATATCTTTACATAGACGCAGCGTAAATAAAAAGGTTTATCTTGCAACCTCTATCTGGCACACCCAAGCCGTTACGTCATTCACAGTTAACAAGATACGTCAGATACGAAAACGCTCGAAAAGTTTGATTCTTCTATTTACAGTTGCCTTAAAATTGGTAGGAAAAATTTATTATGTCATCTATCTAACTTCTACGACAAGAACCGCCATGTTATCGACGGCTCCTCTGCGCCACATGGATTGATTTTCTCTCATAAAATATCAAAAATCAAAAATCAACAATGCCTTTCAATTCGTTTCGATCAATCATTAGTTCAAATGATCCCTTTCCCAACGTAGCATTCATCCACAGCATTCCGAACCAGTGTGTATATCAACCATTTCACGCCCAAATTTTTGTGTTTATTGTAAAACCACATTATGTTTTCCCAAATGCCGTTAAATGAGCTTTTCTTTCTTAGAAATCAGTGTTTTCGTATTTTTTAAGGACGTACATCATTATGTACAGTGACAATTTCATGTTTTGTCTCCTCCTGCGACGATTCTACCCCGATCTTAACTATTTAGCCTTGCAACGCGGAAGTATCGATATTTAGTTGTTGCAAGGGGGAGACGGAACATGAACCAGCCGCTGTATATCCAATCAACAATAGAGGAATAAATTACTTTTTTGCAAGGACTAGACGGACTCGTGTTTTATCGACTCTCGGAAACGCCAGTAGGCAATCCATTCGCATGAAGCGAATACAGACGAGTCTATCTAGTCGTTAGAAAAAGGGAATAATTCCGCCTGCCTTTGTCCTCTCTACTTATCAAGGTATCTGAAAAAATGTGGATATCTACGCTTCTATTCTAAAAATTCCTTATCTGTTGAGTCACTCTATGAAGATAGGTGAACCAATCAAAATTTGAATTTCTGATGTGGATGCATATTTAATATTTATTCGATTTTATTCCGCGTAAAGTCTCGTAAAAATTGCCGTAATTTCGAATAGATCTTCTCGAAAAATATTAAATAGGCTATTTGTGTGGTTGGCATCTTCTTAGTAGTAGCTGCCTTCTCTCCATTCTACCTGAACTTTTGATTTCCTTCTTTTTTTTTGAACAATTAATTTTCAAATATATTTTCTTTTTTTACGCATTCTTTCATGTTAACATCTTGTTTAAGGTTATTCCCTCTTCCTCCTTCTAGATTTTTTTCAGCCTCTATTCGAAAGTACAAAAAGTACAAAAAGACTCAACTAAGTCTTCATCTTCTTCGTCACTGGTTACTATATCTGCAATATCAGTTAAGTAACCATCTTCTATTTAATTGTTTAATCGCTAAACATGGGTTTCATTCAATAAATAATATTTTCTCTTCTTTTATTTTTTATTTTATTATTATTATTATTATTAATTAATATTCTTATACACATTATATTCGCTGCTACGCCTGCAATGCTCGTACTTTTTTATAATCTGTCAGCTTCATGCTTGTAAATGTAAGATTTTATCATATTTTTTCCAAACACGCCGTCCCTTGACAAGAGGTCGCACCCACCGCCGCTACTAACAAATAAACTTTTTGTTTGTTCCCTTTTTTTTTATTAACAATCTTGCGTGACTAAAAAAAAATGTTTTTAATCAACACCAATACAATGATTGAGATAATGAGTCACTAGTATATCATTTAACCAAATCGATTTTATCCGGTCAGCTTCTAGCGTAGTACTGGTAAGTTTTTCGCGCAAACATACATATATTGATTAGAGCTTAATAACGAAACCATTTGTTTCAATCAACGTTTTTATTTGATGTCATTTTGCTTGAATGTAGAGTGTGTCGCGTCAAATCAACAAAATAAATTCCAACAATGCGTTTCGTTAAAAGGAATAAGAAGAAAAGACAACTTGTTAATGTTAGAAAAATTGTATCGAGTCTCCTTTCAGCGCAGGGATTAAAATGCAAAATCCAAAAGGACAATTTCGATAAACGATACGTATTTTTCTATGTACCCAATAGTATAAGTAAGGCGCACATGTATCACGTACCGACGAACTAATCACTAAAGAGACCAAACGATGTGCCCGACCAGTAGCGTCGATGCGAGAGCAGAGTGGGGTAAACTCCGCTCTCGCATAAGTAGTAAAAATAAACGATGCATTTAGTTGCCGCTCTAACGTCTTAAAGTATACCTTGAAAATGTTGCGAGGTCGTAAAAATAATGCGTCAAATCGGTTGTCTGCTACCGTAGTAAATAAATTTATACATCGGTTTCCCGATTTAATATATGACGGTAAGGCAGTGAAATGTTTAGTTTGTGAAACAACTTTATTATCTTGGAAAGCGAGTCAGTGTCAAAGACATATAAATAGTGACAAACATAAATTGAAAAAGATTAGACGCAAATCATATGATGAATTTGTGGTTGATTTAACAATGATGCTAATTGCGACCGATATAGCAATACATAAAGTCCAACACCCGATGTTTCGCCAGTTTTGGAATCAATACAACCCTACGTGGAAATTACCATCTAAAAATACGCTACACAATTACGTACCATCAGTGCGTGAAAGAATTGTAAATTTTACGAAAAAAACGGTGAAAAATAAATACCTTTGGTTGACAATGGACGAAACTACAGATATTAATAAACAGTCCATCCTATCCATTGTCGTAAGGACGCTGACCCCACAAGGATCTTCTGACCCTTATTTACTAGCCTGTAAACGAATGCAAGATTGTACTGCCACGGCGATACGTAGTGTATTAATAGAAACACTACACAAATTTGAAATTTTACCGGAGCAACTGTTAATGTTAGTTACCGATGCTGCCGCGGTTATGTGTTCCACAGCAAAATTACTCAAAACGATTCAACCAAACCTGCTGCACGTCACATGTTTGCTTCACGCTTTACACCTTGTAACAAACATTATACGTACAAGTTATCCTGATGTGGATGAACTAATAGGACAAACGAAAGCGGTTTTTCTTAAATCTCCGAAACGTATTCGCCTATTTCATTCGCAGTGTCCTGACATACCCGAGCCGCCGCAACCAATTCTTATACGATGGGGTACGTGGTTAGAAGCAGCATTCTATTATTATAAACATTTTGAAAAAATTAAATCAGTAGATTTACAACTAGACGGCAAAGAAGCGGCTGCAATAAGGCTCAGTCAGGTTCAATTTAAAAATCCTCAAGTTGCAGCAAATTTAAAAATTATTTACGACAGTTACGTTCCAATAGTGGATGCAATAAAAAAGTTACAGAACAGTGCGCTGTCCTTATCGGACTCATTAGCAATTATTGACCAGGTAGAATTAGCGCTGCATATCCTTGATGATGAAAAAAGTGTTTGTGTTCGTGAAAAATTTAATAGTGTATTAGATAAAAATGTAAATTTTACAAAATTACGGCAACTTTTTACCAATACTGAAGATACGTTGTACAGATACAAAGAGCACTTTAACTATGCAAATATAACATCTCTCAACGTCGAACAATCCTTTTCAGCATATAAGCATTTATTTACGTCGCTACGTACGAATCTTTCCGAGACTAATACAGAAACATATATGATGGTGCAATTACTTCATCGCGCGCATCCGGATATTTCTGCAACAATGTAAACATGTTAGGTAAGTTATTTATGTTTTTTCTTAACGTTTTGTAAAGTGATTCAATATATTTATTTTTAAATAAGCGCACTGTTATTCTGGTAAACTCTCCACGTAACGCCAATGCTCGGGCATATCGTTTGGACTCTTTACTAATCACGTATCATAATCACACATATAGATTCGCATGTCATGCAATTCATCATAAATTACAATTAGCCTTCCGTCATCCCAATCTACATTTCATTGACGGCTAGTTTCTCTTTCGCTTGTCATCTTAGCCGTAAACGAAGCATGTTTAATTGTAATTAACCATCAATCACTCATAGACACGGTCCTTGGGTGTAGGAAAAATCCCGCCGGGCGATGATGGCGTTAATTCTTTCGAAATTGCGTATTTCTATAGAGAAGTTAACGTAAAGTGGTAATTAAAAGTTTCCGGGCTGCGTTTCTGCTTTTTCGCAAATTATCGTGCATTAGTTGAAGTCACAATGGAAGCATTTCCGAACAAAATTTTGAGAATTACATAGCTGATGTAGTATTAACATGCTACAAGATGATTAAACATAATCATCCGATGAAATATCAACAATTTAAAGAATCGACGACGAAATTATTATTAAATGGAAGGTTACCAAGATCATCGCAAGAAAACGTCAATTCCAACATCGACCTAACTTGAAGGAGCTTCAGGAAACTCGACGAAACAAAAATAAAATCACTTCCGATACACTCCACGCGAACAATTAGCTTCAATGCTACATCGTTCGCGACCTCTGATTGCTCGACCGATTCTCTTATTTGATAGAAATTAGCGGCATAGAAGGTTGTTCTAAAATTATTCGCGGAGATTTATGTTCCCGCTGCAATAACACGATGAAATATTGTTCGCATATATCGAAAAAATGTGGTAACGGAGAATTAATCTCACGACAAAGCCTGTATTAACCGGTTTATGTTCGCTTAGTTTGTGTAATTTCTAAGGTGAAGGAGACTCGCGGCTTTTCCTGTAGGCATAAATCATACGTCGATGTAAATATTTGAATTTTTTTTTTAAGATAAATTATCGATTAATGAGGTGGTGATTTTATTTTTCGCAGCTTTAACGGAAACCAGGTGAATGTAAACGGTTGCGGTTGCAGCCTTGGATCCAAGTTTTCGATTATTCAAGTTGAACTTGATCTACATTAACTTGGATAGTCGTAGTCTTATTCGAACGAGCTCAGCGCAATGTTATTATGTACGTGGCAGGAATTACGCTGATAAAGATTCTGTAGGAGGTTGGGTTGGAGACCGAGAGCAGCATACTTTAATTGGAAGATCCGCTATTAGCGATCTCCAGGTTGCAGAAGCTTTTCAGGAATGCTCAATGCTGATCCACTGAAAATTGTGAAAGTGTTACAACGATCGTTCCATTTGAAGGAGGCATATTTATCAATCATCAATCAGGTATGCGCGATGCTTCCTCGCGAGTAATCGCTCAGGTTGAAACTGAACCCGTATTTTCTCTTAATGGCGAATAGTCAATACTCGCAACTATTTTAAGGCGAAACTATTTTTGTTTTAAAGATTCACCACTAAGGTCGCCTGATCTGAACCCAGCGAAGTTTTAGCTTTAGGTTCATTTAAAGAATCTAATGCGCAGAATAGGCCCAAATTTCAGCGCCTTCAAAACTTTCAGCCTGAAGAACTTCCAAGTAACTGAAGTATCCGTACTTTTGGTGTACACCGTAAGTACGAAAACATATTTTGCACAGTTTTTATCAATCCCTCCTGGTTTCCTTGGATTCTCGTGTTGAATTCCTCGCTCTCTTTCCTTTAAAGCCAGTTTTTTTAATTTGGCTTTAAAGCCAAATTTTACTGTGCTCAATTTATCGGTGTTTTTTTTGGGGGCATTGGGCAATTGGGGGCAATAAGCCATTTTTCAACGTAAACATTAAAACTAAGGAGAACAATGCCTTCTCAATGCCCTAACGTTACGTAGATCTTCTGCATTCGAATTAGGTCAATGTATTTTATTTCTGTCCTATATCAAATATGTTAGATTTTTCATATTTACAACACTTACTCTATCCCTAAGCAACAACTGCTCTGTGCAGCAAATTTAATCTCTCCGAGTTGACGCTATCTTTGGACCACTGGGCTTTGACAATTTGGATCCATCGATATTTAAGCTCTACGTAAATAACTTAGTTGCTTCCCTATCTTGTCCAATTCTAACCTAAGTAGATGATAAAAAAAAAAATATGTCCATTAAGAACTGAAATGACTGAAATTACTGAGCTACAATATAACCTTAATACAGTCGCAGATTGTTTTAATTCCTTCAAGTAGCTGATGGATCTGGACAAGTATTGTCGCACGTCTTTCACAAGAAAATTTAATTCTATGTCTCTTACTGGTAGGATGCAGGTATAATGTAGAAGTTTCTTCCAAAGTCTGTTACATTTTTCCGCATGACATCCACATGCCGCGAGACCGATAAGAAACCGTCCATAGTTAGTATCAATACTGATGAATGAACTTAGACCATCACCATCTACCTCGCAGAGACGCGCGTTTCGTCGTTAGCCGGCTCATCAGTGCACCTTTGTGGTGCAAAATATTTTCAAATCGGAAACGATGAAATAGCACGTTCAGCCGCGACTAAAACGTTGTAGTTTAACTGGGACGGTTAAAAATTTGGCGAAACGCTAGAAGACCGAAGACCGCAACTAACGAAGGTATTAAGGTCGCCGTTCTGTAGGATAGATATTGAATGGCGAAAAGTTCCATCCGTATAAAGTAAGCTTGATACAAGAATTGTCATATGATGATCTTGATCGACGAGACGGCCGCAGTTCTGCAAAAGAATGATAGAAATTCGTGATATAGACGACCAATGTTGTATTTATTGAAGTTGCCACATTTTTAAAATGGAACAATTAATTGATACAATTCAAAGTATTGATCAAACGAGAATCTTCACTAGTGTTCATGAAGTTCATACTTAACACAGCACAAAAGTTGAACGTTTGGATAAACATTGTCAAAAACAGGCTTCTAGTTCGATTTCTTATAGACGGAAGCCCGAATGGGGAGGATATTTGGATTTATCGAATATCCTCGATCGAATAGAGAATTGCCCCAAAATCTTTGGATGCTACTTCTCCAAATCGTTAGATTGAACGTAGGGGATCCATTGAATGGCCTGCACGTTCTCCAGACTTTAGTCCGTTGGATTTGATGAAAGGCGCAATACCAGCTATGTATGCCATCGTTTCCGTTCTAAAGATATTCACTTGGTTCCATGCTTTATTACAACTGTGTATGCAAAGTACGTAAGTACATGTATGGATAAGAGTATCTAACTTTGTTATTATTGTTGTTATTGTTATTATTATTATTACTATTAGGGTGTCAATTACCTCCCCCTAACGAGTAACGTAATTATTATTACATTTATCAGAGCAACACGATAAAATAATAAGTATTCAACAATTGCGTCCAAAAATACATATATAAAATTCCTTTTAAACTAACCATAAAACCACGACCGGGATCATCTCTTTCCATTTAAATCTCAAGCCTATTCTTCTCAACGAACATAAAACACGCACTACAGAAGTATCTCCGGTCCATTCACCGGTTACGATACCAAAGGAAACTCAATTGGCTTCAAACCATCAATTATATTCAATGATTGACAGCACCGCCAAACGCGCACAACGAAGACCAACAGAAGAGAAGAAGAAAAAAAAAAGAAAGAAAAGGAACGAGGTTTATACGTTTTAGAACTAATTGTAAGACGCACCGAATGACTCATCGTTTCTCTAACATGATATCATCGTAGTTTTTAGCAACTTAACAACGTCTTTTTTCGAGACCACGTAGTAGCTTTTAATAGACCGCGTCCATTTTTGGCCAACAAACCAAGATGATGGGCGGAGATACGATCCACTCGAATCTAGTTTTTGTGTAACAAGTGCGATGTTTATTCAATGCGAAATATACGATTTTATGAGGGAAATGTCTCACGTGGTGGTACAATAAAGATATGTAGTGATTGTTAACGTTCAGCTTAGCATCTCTTCAACTTCATCGTTCGTGTTTACGTAACGAATCTGTACATAACATGCCCAATAGCTAAGCTCGTCGACAACGATCTGTATGGTTCGTTTACAGTTAGACGAAACGAGGAGTTTGCGTGGTAGGAGAAAGAACATTAACCAGCTGCAGAGTATTCGTACTAACACCGATACCACACTAAATAATAGCTACCGATTGGACGGTTTTAAAAAGAAAATGAACGCAAAATCATCAAATAGCGCCGGGTACACCGTAAGTGTTATGTTTATTCGCACAGGCTATACAGTCTTATTCGGATATAGTACGAAAAAAAAAATTAGGTGAAAGAAACGCATGAGTAATGCCTAAATACAAAATATTATCGTTCTATGTGCACGTAGTAACGAGAAAATGATTTTTCTTTATTCGAGTCCGACTCTGTCTTAGTTAACATATGGGAATCACCGGCAGTCGCTGAAGCAGCATTCGGATATCCATTTAGTGTGCACATAGCATTCACCGTCATTACACGCAATTGCAATGGCATCCTATACGAATATCGAATACACCGATATGATTTTGATTTACGGCGAAACAGGACAAAATAGTCTTGCGGCGGAAAATTTGTACGCGGAACGGTTTCCCAATCGGCGGCATCCATCATCCGAGACAATTGTGAGAACCGTGTATCGACTTCGAGAAACAGGATCAGTAATTCCACGTTTCGAAGGTCGTGGCCGTCATATATCACGTAGAGTTCAGCAAGCAGAAGAGCATATTTTAAACATGGTTGAGGCGGAACCAGGCATAAGTACTACAACTTTAGCCCAGCAAGTAAACGTGTCCCAAACGACGGTGCATCGAATTTTGAAAAATAATTTACTTCATCCGTATCACATCCAGCGCGTGCAAAGATTAACGGAATTAGATTATCCTCGCCGTCTTGCCTTCTGCGAGTGGTTTCAACGCACCGAAGTTCGTCAACCACGTCTTGCGTCAGTAATTCTCTTTACCGACGAATCCACGTTTACAAGAGATGGTATTTTGAATTACCATAATATTCACCACTGGGCAGACGAAAACCCACACGAGATACACCAAGGCGCCTCGCAAGTTAGGATATCTGTCAATGTTTGGGCGGGTTTAGTAGGCGATTACCTACTTGGACCACATGTGCTCCCACAACAATTAAATACAGAATCCTATTTACAGTTCCTCCGAGGTGAATTACCCGAGTATTTGGATGAGATACCACTAGCGATACGGCAACAATTGTGGTTTATGCATGACGGAGCACCCGGGCATAGTAGTCGAGTAATTCAAGCATCTTTGAACCAAAGATTTCCACAATGGATTGGACGTGGAAGTCGTACTCCATGGCCACCTCGTAGTCCCGACCTAAATCCATTAGACTTTTTTCTGTGGGGATACATGAAAAGCTTGGTATATGATCGTCGCCCTGATATTGAAAATGTCGAAGATCTGCGAAATCGCATTTATGTTGCACCTCAACGCATTCGCGAAGACATGGTAAATTTTACTCGTGTGCATAATAACTTTCGTCGCCGAATTGATGCCTGTATTAGAGCTCACGGTGGACATTTCGAACATTTTTTACATTAATAAATTATTTTGTCCTGTTTCGCCTAGATCGGTCCTTGTTAGGACCACCACAAATTTCATAAAAAGAAAAGGAATGTATAACTACAAATAACTCAAAACCCGACATTTCGGATGCATTAACTTTAAACATTAAGAACGCAAATCATATGGTTATCAGCATATTCAATGTAAACACATAAACACTTCGACATCAGCTGTACGACAGACTAATGCATTTCAATAGACTATTCACTATTCATAGCATCTACATTGCTTTATCGCTATTTATTTGCATCTGGGTTAACTTTGATTCATCAGCGGTATTTGTATAATATAGGAGAAACAAAGATACGGACCGGCTTTACCTGCATTTTGGGCCCTAAAATTTGAACAAAATGTATATGTTACAAATAAATTTCTTTTTAAATTTTCAGTAACACATTGATAGGTAGTCTTCAGATTTCGGTAGCTTAAGTGCTATTTACAGGTAACCCTGTATATCCGCCGACGGAATTATCGTCATAAATAAATAATTCCGCCGATATCAGGATCACGGCCGTATTTGTACTACGTAATATTGAGTTCCTCCGATAATAATAATAAGAAGAAAGTAATAGACTCAGCCGTAACCGAAATTTCTCAAAGAACTTAATAAATATTAAGTTACTAGAACTTCGTATATCGGCAGCGAAAAATCCATCAAAAATCAATTAAATAAAATACAGTTGCAGCGAAGTCAACATGAGATATGTCTACGTATCCTTTGTTTCGTTGCTATGTTCATTATAAATCTTGCCTTGTCTACGTTTTAATCCAAATACGTTTTCGGGTTGGTTTCAGCATGTGAGACTTGGACCTGAGACCAACGATTGTTCAGCAACAACTGAAGAAGCTGCCAGATAACCAAGTGATAATGCAGAATATTCAACCTGTAAATGCCGTTAATCTCTACTGTTATTCCTTCGCTGATAGCCGAAAAGAACGACCGACTGCTATGTTTGAATTTGATCGGGTTGGTGCGTAAGAACGCAGCTATTTTTCGGCAGTTCCCAATCGAAGCGGTTGTTTCGGATCGGAATCGGAGCGCGATGTAATACGAAAGCAGATGAATTTATTAAGCACTGCAGCGCATCTACATCAAACTGCGTTCATTTACGAGGGCAACACAAACTTGTATTAGCAACACGGTTTAGTCAGACGATCTTTCTCGGTGCATACCGCTTGCTATCGTTATTTAGAAACTCTCGCTTTATTGCAGAATAAAACTTATTTTTTTAGCCGTTTTTAAGCACCGGTTTTAATCCTTCGCAAAGAAAAAAGACCGTAACGATTATTCCGAATTAAAATTCTAAACTTAATTTCCAACGAACCCGGCCGCCCGTTCTCTCCTCAGAACGAAAACCAAGCATAACCGAGTCGAACGCCGTAGAAATCGCTATCGCGTACGGTAATTGTGCGGTAGAGCGTCTAATAACAATAAGAACTACATAATGCGGATATAGAGTCAAGCTGTCTGCTGCGATCGCGGGCTTAAAAAAATTCCGTTTCCCGCTGTCCGGCAGCTCGAAGTTGGCTGTGGAAGCGTCCGTCGATCGTAGCTTCTCATGCACGTCAGCGGCCGCCGATTCCCCGGCCGGGTAATTTAAACCGTTCGGCCTGTTCGTTTTCCGAAGTCCGCTACGATTTCTAAACGCGTTTCTACGGTTGTTTGAAATAAGTATACAATCGCGGCGAAAAGTTCTTGTACTTTCTCGCTGCGAGCGACTAGGAAAATTCGCCTCTTGTAGTGGTACACAGGATTACTTGCAACATCATCAACACCGCCTACCACCATACTCCCCGTAGTTGATTTTTGCCTCTGGCTTGGTTCGCATGTTGAGTTAACGTGATCAATTGCCTCCCGCTCAGCTAGTTTAATCTCCATTAAATTGCCGAGCTAAATGCGGAACGTCGAGTTTTCGACGCCGTGGAAGCCTTTATTATTTTCGCTTAGCGCACCAGCCCACGCTAACGAAATTCATTAAAAAAAGTGATATCAAGCGAATACAATCACGTGTATCAGACCTCTACCACGTGAACGAATGCAGAACGAAAAATATTTGCTTCTTCGCGGTAACAGCATCTTTTATTCAACTTGGTTGAGTCAACACGGTTGGGTAACATCGACTATGACGGATCAATGAATACTTGCTTTAAATTAGATATGTTAAGCTGCGTTCATCTCGGGCAAACTGCGGCTTTTTGATCCACGCATTGAAGGTTCTTCGGGGTGTTTGCCCCGCGTACTCTGGATCGCGTTGTCTCACAATAAAGCGGTTTATCTTGCTTTGCACAAAACTGAGTCGCGCACATGCCTCGCTATTCGTTCGAGAAAGATCGTGGCAAATTGTTCGCGAGGCTGCGCGGAAAACATCCAAAAGGATTTGAATTATTTTATAATGGAGACAAACGTAAATGGCCAGTCGAGAAATAGTCTCCTCTTAGCCTTGTTTTGTTTGGTACCTACTTATACTTATAACTTTACAAAATAATAAAACAGCAGAAATTTACAATTCGATGGTTGGATCAATTGTAAAAAATAATTGATAAAATTCTTTTTCTGCTAAACGATCCTTTTAACAGGAACCAAAGAACATGGAATCCATGACCATCTTTTTCCATCAAGTCAGTTATCAAATAAACGTTTGAAATGTGAGCTCGGAATATTCAACGTCGTCCTCTAAGGACTTTGTAATCAAACTTTTTAAAATTTTGCAATGATGTGATACGTTTGATAGATATACTTAGCTTTGAGAAGGACTCGAGAAACTGAAACTCGTCAATCAAAAGTTATAAACGAAAATTTGGACAATGTTTGCAAAAATCTCTTTAAGGCTTACCTTCTAATTATACCTTTACTTTATCAAACAGTACCTGCTTAAAGTAACAGGGACTTTTGGGAAGGATGGTTATTATTCATCACAAAATTTTCAAAATCTGCTGATCTAGTAGGTTCAATATCTATAAAAAAAAAAATGTAAGCCAGGCCCATAATGAACTTAAAGTCACTTTTAGTCTAAAGTACACTTTAACCTTAGTCAATTAAATGGCCAAAGTTAACATTAAAATCCAAAGGCACTTTAAATTTATTATGAAACTAAGAGGGTAAGATCAATATGACGTCTTTACGTAGTTATAAAGTTTTTTTATTTTTTTGGCATTCCCTTCATTAACGCTTGAACAGTACTAGTAGATACCTTTCATGCGGCTACAGTCCATTTTATCCTAAAATTATTAACATCTTCTTCGTTGCCTTGATTCCTCTATTGACCCATTGCTCAATATATTTCAAATGGCCTGAGTTCTGGACAATTTTGTACCAAAAATGCATTATTCTTTCCATATCGAAGGCAGCTTTACTATAATGAGAAAAAACGAAGTCAGGCCGAAAGAAAGCACAAGGACACATAGCGCTGATTTACGGCAGTTATCTCATCCTTTGACGTAAATAATTTGCCAAACAAGGAATTTTCGGGAAAATTTCCACTGTTTTGTTTTTCTTTTGCGTAAATTCCTTGTCCATATTTCCTCGCGAAACGACAGTGTAAAATGCAGTGTGTGTAAAATATACAGGCTTCATCATCCATGAATCCAACTTCTGACTTCTTCAATGAAATCCTCCACCGCCATCTTTCGCTTCGCTGTTTAGGATCGTAGAAGACTTTAGTGCAACTTCCTCTTTTGATCTCGCACACAGAAAGCATTCGGTCCAAACATCCTGACATTTCGAACAGGAAAAGGGGGCTCCTGTTCGAAATGTTAGGATCCTTCTCGGACAAGGAAATGATTTCCTTTTCCTTTTTTTTCTCACAAAATTTACCTTCCACGTGAAGGTAAACAATCTTAAATGCTCTCGAGATTGTTTTGGAGAGTTGATCGTAGGTTGCCGAGAAGTCTTTTTAAAAATCCTCGCTCCTTACGAAGGTAACGAAAACTTACGCATTACGTTGTCCGACAACTGATAACGCAACAATTTTTAAGATTGCGTCATTGTACATTGGCCAACTTTTTTCAGAGGAATATTACAAATCGCTGAACTTCGATACATACAGTTGACATCCGCGTGATCCATATGGTGTTTCTATTTTTCGACGGGGGTTGGTTGTCGATGATTGCAGCGTCTTTATACAACTAATTCCAAAGCTATTTACAGTCAAAACAAACACAAAAGTCCCGCATTTAGAGATGGCATGTCAAACGTGGCTTTTGGTATTTATATTGCTCGGTTACCATGACAAAAATAAACAAATTTTTATTAAGAAAAAAGGGAAGAAACGCGCGTTTCATCTAAGATAACATGATTTACCAAATTCAATAATCTTCATTGTAATAATTAGTAGCGATCTCATCTTTTTGAAAGCTGTTGTACATTTTACCAGCACTTTTTTGTGTAATTCTTCTTTATTTATTTTCCGACTTAGTCCCAATTTTTCGAATCAACAGTTACGAACAGCAATGTAAATATGCTTTGTTTGCTGTTATCGTGGTGACCAAACAATACCAACACGAACGACATTTAAATGCAATATCCAAACGCAAAAGCCTGAATATCCGTTATATGTAGGGTGCTATATAAAAAGTTGTTGGTGTTTGAATTTAACAAAGTTTGGTATTCAATACTGAACATCCTGTATATTTCGAATGCCTTTTAATAGTATGTCTAGATAGAATCAGATCACCTACTACCGTTGCAGCAAATTGAGACATCCTGTATATTCCTATTTTCAATAATTGTAGCAAGTCGTGAATTTTCGTTTATAATATTAACATTTGTAATTTTGTAAGAGTGTCGTATCTGACCGATTCGAGGTTCGTACGTTTAGTTTTAGAACGAACTGTAACCGACCAGTACACATAAAAGCGGTTGTGGTAATTAAAATGATCTCGTTCAGTTTATTTTAGTCATATAGATATGATCACCTCATTTCTACATAGCCAATGGAGAAAATTGATTGCGATTTTATAACAGCCGCCGCGGGTATATTGTATGGCTCTGTGTATGAGAACATAACGCGCAGAACCTGTTTCTTTGACCATCGCACCACCGCGATGATGACGCAGTAACGTTATTATTTCCCATTCACTAAGATCGTTCGACTGTTACATGCCGGATTGTGAGTGTACAGAAAGACGAGAAATCCTCCGCTTTTCACGGTATCAGTATTAACTATAAACTCTCCGACGGGCCGAAAATAATTTCGTCTCAACTTAATAGATGGAAACATATTAATCTGTGATCGTAATTGTACAATTGCAAATCTGGATAATTTCAATGAGACCGAAACAATTCCTAAAGCTCTATTTAACAACGTGCCATAACTGCGACTTCGATAATTAAAAATTAAAGGTTGGCGTTCCGTTACCTCCGGAAAAACAGAGATTTCAGCGATTCTTCCTCCCCAAATCATTCTACTCGCTTTCATCTGACTTTGTAAACTTTACAACAACAACAACTTTAAATAACTCAATGGTCCAAATCGATAGACGAACTTTGGAAGGTCGTTCTCGATTGCTACGTGTTTGGCGTCTTTCGAGATCTTCATCGCACGAAATCTTTATGTTACCGAAGCTTCCAGTTTACAGGCCACGTTTAACCTACTTATCGAAAGATATCATTTACCAAAATTCGAATAACGCGATCGACGGTGAGCTTTGAAATTTAAAGTAAACGACGAAACAGTGTTTCTCCCAGTCAGACCTTCAAAATGCCATGAATCTTGATAAAACTATACGAACATCGTTTAAGTTTTAAGTCGTTGCAGCATCAGTAGATGAATAAACCATTCAATTATAAAGTAATAGACGTAGTGTAGGATCACTACTTGTTAACGGCTGAAAAGATCCCAATTCGAAGCAGCATCTAACACGGGAAAAATTATTTTGAAGAAATGGACAGAATTTTTGGAATTTCCACAAAATGGTTGTTTATTTATTTATTTTATTTCTCATTCTTTCTGTAATGCAAAAGAAACGTCTGGAAAAAAGCTGTAAAAGCAAGCACAAGCATCTGTGTAAGACCACTAGTTATTTTATAGAATAAAGCATAAAACAAAGTAAAAACTTTTAAAAAGGCTATAGTTGTTTGTAACAAAAAACCACGATATAAATTACTTATTACAAAAATACTTATTTAATCTACCTTTAAAAGCAGCTATATTCCTCGATCCTCCGGTACCTATATGTGTATGTGACAAACAATCCGTAGAAAATTACAAACCTGTCGCTATTACAAATAACTGTGCGAAGCGCAAGCTAAAGGTAACCTTTGACGAGAGTCCTATTCAATTTTCAAACATATACATCAATTTATGGATTACCGCCATTTAAAATGAACAATATTCGTGATTTAATAACAATGGCGAAAGTCTAATATACACTATTTATTTTGGAAAAGGAATAAGAATTATAAGTAAGAGAGAGCACCTTTGTTATAGACTCTAAAGTGTTGACGCCCTCCGCATCAAACAAGTTTAATTTATTATATAGTCACATAATAATTAGTCCGGGATGGCCGTCTCGACGACACGAATGGTCCTCATCATCAACCATTCGGTCACGCACTAATAATTATTATATGATTATATAATAAATTAAACTTTCGTGGTGCGGAGGCTGCCGATACTTATGTATTGTTTACCGTACTACGCCACAGTCCTTGCTACTATCTTATTATATAGTGTTAGACAGTTGAATTTAGACGTGGTCGAACGAGCAGTTTTGATTAAAAAAAACGTCCAAGTCGTCTAAATGAAGAAGTAATTGAAAAAATTCATGATATGGCGATGAATGACCGGCGATTAGAAGTGCGCATGTGAGCATCTCAATTAAGCGAGTACATACCATTTTAGCAACTCATTTGAATAAAAGGAAGCTTTCGGAAGGAAGAGTGCCACGATTGATCACGAAGACGCACATCAAAGGACGATTTGACGATGCTAAAGCATATTCCGGACGATTTTTGGCGTCGATTCATCACAACGCGCATAAGACCAAGAAACAATCCAAACAATAGAGTTTTCCTGGCCGAGCGACGACAAAGAAGGTCAAAGAAATTTTATCGGGTGGCCCTCATCTAACAATTATCGACAAGTACTATGCAAAGTTATCGAATCGCTTTAACAATGCTTGGGGGTACGAAATGGGTACGAAAGCAATTGCTTTCGTACCCATCATATTCGCTAGAATAAAAAGAAGATTTAATTTAAATAGAAACAAACGGCGAGAGTTGCGGAGTACAAGAAAAGGTATTTTCTAGATGGGATACAAAGCACAAGAAAAACCGATGAACTAAACGTATCGATCTCGAAGGAAGCTGTGCTGAAATTTCAAATAAATTTTGATTATTATGGAAACCGGTCCCGTATCCGGTGTTCTTGAGATCGGTTCAAAAGTTAATGTAACCGAATGTACTATAAGTGCCACACGCAAAATCGGCTCACTTATTAAATTGATAACTAGAGCTCCCCAACTGCGTGGCGCACCATAGGCGTCGATAAGGAACATAAGTAAAGTACATAAAAACAAAAGAAATAAAGAATTTTAAAACGCTTACTTTTGTAATTAGCCGTATCCAATATAGTCGGTGTTAATGCACAAGGAAAATAGTATTGGTCAGCACACGAGGAGGTAGGCACATTAAAGCTGTTACCGTAAGCGCAATCCGATTTCTCAAACATCTGAAGCATTAGGAATGTTTCCACGGTCGTTTCTTTCAAGGATGTTCGTCGTTCTGAAAAAATGTTTTTATATCTTGAAAATGAACGCTCGACGTCTAATGATGTAATACACGCGTAATGAAAATAATCTTTGAATTTAGTCGCCGGATCAGTAGAGTTACCTTCCCAAACTTGTCTTAACCTGCTAAAATTTGTATCTTTCTTCACAACACTTTCAAAATTTCTTGTAACGATATCATTTTTTTTTGTTATTTATACAGTGTAGGAGTGTATTAACGTCATCTAATATTTGTACTGACTCCGTCAGGGACAGTGCACTATTTTGTAATTTATTTATTGCATCAAGTACTTCTCTACAATTGTTGTAAACGGTTTGTAAATCTGCTTCAACGGAAATATCTTGGAATTTATCCTGGCTTTCCTTAATAGCCGCAGATTCGTTGGGATTGAATTGTAAGACGACTGATTTTATTTGCCGGAAGTATTTAAAATAATAAAACGCTGCCTTCAGCCATGTCCCCCAACGCGTAAGAATCGGCTGTGGTGGTTCGGGAATACCGGGACACTGTTTATGAAATTCACTGGTACGTTTGGGAGATTTGAGAAACACTCGTTTCGTATTTGTTATTAATGCATTTACCTCAGGGAAATTTGCACGAATAGTTTCAGCCGCAATATGCAGAGCATGAAGTTTACAAGTAATATGTAACATCATCCCATAATGTTCTCGAAAAGAACGACCTACGCAACGCATTGTCGCGGCACCATCGGTCATGAAAATTAATACTTGAGTAGTGGCAATTTCAAATGTTTGTAAAGTATCAACGACTACGCTCTCGATAGCGTCGACAGTACACGATTTTAGTCTTTTACTAGCTAATAAAATTCCCTTTGTAGGTTGACGCGAGGTTCCAGTATACGTACAATCACATTCAAAATAGAATGTTTTTTACGGTCCACAGTAGTTTATTTTTTATTGCAGATCTGATCCTGTTTTCAATTTCGGTACGTACACTTGGCACACATCTCCTTAAGCTTGTTTCCGACGGTAACTCAAAGTCTGGATTATATTTATTCCAAAATTCACGGAATGGTTTCTTCCCGAGTAAGGAAAACGGTAAATTACACGCAGTCGGCATATAAAATAAATCAATTATAAATTGAGTTGCCTCAGTCGGTGATACACCCAGTTTTTTATTTTTGTGTTGCCGACTATTTACATGTCTTCTACAGCCATATTTATCATTGCACATCAGAGGTATATTACAAATTTTACATATAATCTTACTTCCATTATATATTAAGTCGGGAAATTCTCCACAGAACTTTTTCACTTTGTCGGCCTGTGGGCGTTTCTTACTACGCGCGTCCGCCATACTGTCATAACCCGATCGCATACGGTAATAAACTACCGCAAGGCGATGCGAGTTATTTGCTTATATATTACATTACATATCCCCTCGGCCACGCCCGGCGGTACGCCTTCTGACTTGCCACGCACTTTGGGGAGCTCTATTGATAACGTTAGTTTACTACGACACTCACCATAACGACACATCCTCACTTCCAATCAATCGGCGACAGCGCTAACTGTTGCCTACTACCTTTTCCCCTTCTGAAAAAGCCCAATATGATTGTAGACGAAACAATCCAAATCAGGTCACAACATTCTTTCCAATTTTTTCCAGCTTTAGATATAAGAAATCTTGCGCTTTCTGCGTAAATTCTACTTATGATTAGAAACAACTGATGCATCATTTTCTATCTTGGCCGGCGTAGTTTTTTTACCTTTTACCATTACCTTAAGACTACATTTACCTACTTTTCTTTTACCTTAAGACTTTTCCTCCCACAGAATTCATTTTCTTCAGTATAAGATCGTATAAATCTTCCTCTAGGACCCCTGAATATTTCGCCAATCTTCTTTGTTTAATTTAATTAGATTTAGTCAGGTTTACTTTTGCGAGAATTACACATTATTTTGTACCGTAAATGGATGTTAAATCCGTTGTGCAAGTAAATTATTATTATTACGAACTTCAACGGAAATGTACTTAATGTTAATCTAATTGTTAGAGAAGGTCCTGCTATGATTTCCTTTCGAAAAAAAGAATCATATCTTACGGAAATTGCTAGTCATTAGATTAGTCATTCCTCTCGTTTAATAGCTTACCTTCGAATTTTTTACCTTGCGGCTTTTTTTTTGAAAAGCGTAACATTAATAAGCGATTAATGCCAAGTACCTAAGCACGATGTTAAAATAAGCGTTAGATAACTACGTAAAGCGCGTGATTCCACTTAATCGTTTGCAAATAATTTAACATTTAACTCATATCGTAGATGTCTCCGAGAAATTTCAAAAAAAAATTATATTTTTGGGATTCCCACAAACTCACCTCTTCGAAATCAGTAAAGATTTGATAGTAAACCAGTTATATGTATTAACTAATAGAGTTTCCGTAGTGTAGTGGTTATCACGTGTGCTTCACACGCACAAGGTCCCCGGTTCGATCCCGGGCGGAAACAATTTCTTTTCTTTTTACACAACACACCTTTCTAGATTCTTTATAAATGCCAAGATATCCTTATTGGTATTCTTATAATTCCACCAAATTCGATATATCCAGTACAACAAAATCTAATCGGCAAGCGTTCGTGAAATCCCCGAATACATCGGAACGTATAAATATCTTACCTTCAGGTTCTGTCTGGCTCTCGCTGAAATTAAACACTCACATGCGAAGTATCCAGGCTCCAAACGGAAAGATGGTCCTTCGGAAAATGGAATATATAGAAGTGTCTGCTCTATTTTTGTAGTAGTTATGTAGAGACCATGCCGATCCGGTGTCTTTAATTTAGCTTTCATACGTGCGGATGCCTTTCAATTTCGTGTCTAACCACCACGGAGCGAGAAGTATGAATTTGCTTTGTATAACTGTGCGTTTATATAACACGTGGATGCTTGTATCTCTGCGATATGTTTGAGATTAAATACAGGGAAACATTGTTAAATTAAAGAGTGTTCATGATTATTTAAATTGCTTTGATGAAACTTCTGCGGTTCGCATAATCATTCAAAAAAAAAGCACGTATTTCGTGCCGTTTATTAGATCGTTGTAAGCAGTAAATAAATCTATTTTTTTTTTGTTAAACCGTAGGATTCAAGCTTTTCAATAATTCTTAATAGAGAAGAGGCGGTAAAATTAGTATTAAACAATATAATATTAACTATGTTTATTTAAAAACGGTACTCCTGCTAACATCTCTGATTAAGATGCTGTAAGATGTATAATACTTCCACCAATTAATCATGCTTTCGAACGTAAGATGTCTCTTTTCATCACTATTAATATCCTCATGTAAACGATTGTAATTTCATCATTATCAATAATGATACCAAAAGCTATAGTGCAGCGTAGCAAATAACTCAAACGCATCGGCACACTCCGCACAACACAAGTTTCATTAATTAATCCCGGACGGTCGTTTCGAGGATGCGTGGGATCCTCGTTCTCAACCGTGGTGATGGCGGCTGAATGATATAATAAATTTATCCTTATTTTCCAGAATATTACTTACAGCCGGAGAAGACAAAAGCGAGTAAAATGATGCCTTTTTTGCGGCGACTAGGCATACTCCTAAGCTATCGCAGAGAGTCGACAAAACGCGAGTCTTTGTCCTCTCTACTTATTACCTTAAGTTAAGCAGAAGCTGATGCTTCCTCGATTTATTCCGCTTAAAATCCTAGCATTAAATCGATTAATAAAATATTTAATAAGCGGTTAAAAAAAAGGTTTTATTGTTTAACTTAATTAGTTTTATTTCAACTTGAAGCTTGAAATAGCAAATAATTTAATATAGAGACATCTACAAGGAACAAACCCAGCGACGGTAGTGCTGAAGCTATTTAATAAAACCTGCTTTAAATGCTATATTTGCTAAACGTTTTTCTTGTTTTGAACAAAAATAAAAAACAAAATAACATCCATATTTTATTCAATAGACATACGATCACAGAAAATAAATCTAATTTTCAGTACATATAGAATTATGTATAAATAATTGTAAATAGTACATGATCCAAATCGATAATAAATACTTCGGTGGCTCTAATCACAGTTATTACAAATCTAACGACTATATCCCTCTTTTTTCTCTTTTGGAAACTTATTCGATTACAAATAGATAAAAGTAAAAAAAAATTGATACAGCAATAACGAGCAGTTTAGTACAATTTGCATAATAGACATGGTATAGCTTGAGATTACGCACGAGTATTCTAAATAGTGCCAAAACAAATACGTTTTTACCTTCACTACTACCCTTCTGTTACATACCAAAAAATATAAACATGTACATATGTACATATACAAATAAATAAAAAATATACATATCGATATAAGTGCTGTATATATATATACAAAAATAACAGCTCGTAAAATAAAAGCAATACGATGAAAAAATTAGTTCGTACAATAAGAAAATAGAATTGCTTGATTCATATTTAAAATCTAAATGTGCAAGTATTCACTTCCCACTAACACCTAATAACTCCTTCTGCAAATGGACCCAATCCATGACCTTCTGGGTCGGTGTTCGTTTCTCCAATAACGTCTTAGCAGCCCTTTGGAACTTGTCCTCGTTTCTTCGCAGGTACATTATAGCATCTTTCTCCAACTGCTCCAATTTGTAGGGATCAATTTCGACCATGCTTAACATCTCTGTTAGGTATGGGTTAAATCTGTAGTAGACGTTGCTTGGCAGTAGATCATTTAACATTGTATTAACGGCTGCAAAGGAAGAAAGAATATGTAGAAATATAATAATAAAATAAGCCATTTGAAAGGTCCACTGTTGGAATATATATAATACTAGATTAATAAAAAGAAAGTCATCACCAATACCTTAAGAGGATCTAATCTAATTACCCAGGGTTGCTACGTTTTTCCTAATAACGTGCCGCCTACTATTAGCAACGAAAGCGATCAAACTCACCAGTTGCTTACATTTTTTCTTTTAGTTCCAATCGAAAGAATAAAGTCACCACTTTGACCGGAAAGAATTATGTTATCGTATTTAATTAATTTCGGAATTTTGACGTCGATTAATAACTATAAATGAATGATAAGGCCCCAAGCAACTAAGAAAATCGGGCATATTGGTACCGCTCAAGCACTCCTTATCGCTTGAACACCAAGCGCAAATAATAAAATTAGCTTAAATAAAAACATATTTCTATACCTTCAGTATCCGTAGCACTATCCAATATCTTCATAAATTTATTCTTCCATGACGACACATTAGCGGCCTGTACATTGGTGTTATCCGAAGCTAAATGTGTTGGAACCGTCCTTCCAGTACCGAAGGACACAATACACTGTATCGGACTATCTGGCCATAATAATTTAGCTTCGTGGATAGCAACCGCTGTTGGATTGTTCACTAATATGCCGCCGTCTTGATGCAGCAAATTACCAAGCTTGTACTCCTCGAAATAAGTAGGTGCTGCGGCTGATGCACGAGCAGCTTGCCATATTTGGTGTTCGTTACTCCCCATATACTGCGATTGGACCCGCCATGGTAGTGAATAATTCCTGAAGATGTACGCCGAGACCCTTTCATGATTGACAACTGCGGAAACTGCTGCAACCTGTTGAAAGAAACGACTTGGTGGAGCTCATAATGTTTTATGTTTTTTTGCAATGATTATACCTTTGGTATGTTCTTATTCCTAGACGTTCTAATCAGAGTTTCTTCGCCAAGTTCCATTTTAAGCAATTTCTCCCATAGTGCGGTATCGTAATATGAATGAGACCATACTAAACTACTCGTACCTTTAATTGTTGATTGCGTAAACACTTGCGTACTTAGTCTCTTATAGTTCTTTTGTATTTGGTCTAAATCTTTCTGTAAAATGCCTGGAATTAAGAAAGGAACGCGTTAATTTAACATCTACAGTGATAGCATTTTATTTACCTAACGAACATGCTAATATAGCACCCGTACTAACACCACAAATGAAGTCGAACATCTCATGCACGCGTTTGCCTGTTATTTCCTCCAGTTTCTTTAGCATTTCTAAAACCAAGATGCCACGGATTCCACCACCATCTATCGAGAGAATTCGAATCCCTCGTCGTGGTAAAGGATCTGAATATCCTAGAATCGTCAATGCTTCTGATATTGCCGCTTGTACTTGTAATTCTTTCGTTCTATGACGGACTCTGAGCAATAGCCTAATCGCACCTTCCTAAAAAGAAATCACATTCATAATTTATTAACCAAAAATGTCTAAGAGAATGTTGGAAATCTCCAGACATTTATGGGCACTTACCTTTACGGCATTATTTTTAGCTTCCGGGTATTGTTTGATATGATTTGATAGTTCCTCAATCCTATGCAACTTCGATTCTATCGTCTCCGCTTGTGCTATTGAAAATATAACGTGCCTTGTCCTAGATGATAATCCACTCTAAAATTAAGTTAATTTTAATCTTAACCAAAAAAGACAATTCTGAAATACCATACCTGTGATATTACTAGGTTATCAGCTTTCCATTTCGGCACGACTTCCTTTGGAGGGTCTTTATTTGTAAACGTTATTCCAAGTCCGTTTAATACTTTTGGAAAATTGATGCCGCCCTCAGTTTTCTGAATAACCTTTGTTGCCACTTCGGTATTACTATTATTACTTTCATAACTTGGATTTTTTAAATCAACTGTCTTCATTTCACTTTTCTTAGGCTCAACATCGGCTGTCTGCTTAATATTTCTAACAATCTCGGTTCCGTAGATGGAGGGTTGTATCTTCTGTAGTATGCGAGTAAACTCTTTATTCAGAACATTTTGAAAGTTTGAATCGTTCGATAACTTCGATAGGAATTCCTTAACCTGAGCTAGGACTCTCCACTGTGCGGCGGGCATCGCTCTTGCGTTCATTTTAGTTGTTGATTCGACTGTATTCGATCCACCAGAATAGGGTCTAAAAACGATCACATTATCACTAATTTGCTAGTCGAAATGGTGTAATAGTCAATAAATATAGAAATGCTGCTTAAAGCAAAAATGAACAAAGTGAAGTTCAGTTTTTGACGTAGATTACGAGAACCTGCAACTCATTATTATATAACCACGTAACTAGCATTAATGTAACTTGAACTATGACTTCATACTTAATAATTTTATTAACAGCTTTATGGTTGCGGGGAATTCATTGCTTATATGTAGAAATACCAGGTAAGGAATGCACAAATAATTTCACATCGCATAATTTAGAATTTGTCATACGAATCAGCTGATTACTATTTTTGTATATCAGAAGGTGTTTTGCACCTAATGTCAACTCTCATTTCAGCAACATCCGTAGGTGGCGCCTATAACATGAAGAAGCAAATGGCCTAACATATGATTCCCTGCATAGACATTTTACAACTGCAGAATATTCTAAATAATACGGCCAATATGACTAAAAAAACGCTAAATCTTAATTGATTTATTATTAACTGATAAATTATGCTAACATTTTAATTAATTTTAAATTAGCAGCTAGGATATTAATTGAAATAACGTATATAATATAAGCTAATTAACTTCGTCATAGGCGTACCGCTATTATTTCCATGCCATAGTCAAATTAACATTCAATAATAGAATTAGTGTCGCAAATTTCCGTCAGGTTTGATTAAAACCAACAACCGAAGGGCGCGCGCAACGATTCGCTTTCCTCGTGTATTTCCGTTGCATAGTGCAATGCAAGGACATTAGACAGCGGAATCGGATCGCTGTCCGTGGCACCAATTTTTTAAATCTTTTTAAAATTTTTAAATTTTAAAATGTATTCGTCTCATAAGAAAGGGTTCGCGTTACCTACTACCTACCTTCCCTGAGAGTCGACAAAACACGAGTCTGTCTAGTCTCTGCAAAAAAATAATACTTTCAACAACTCCTGTGTTTAGGGACGGTTTAGATTGGAACTGGAAGAGCTGGCGTTATTGCAAGATTAACGTTGAAATATACATCATATTGTAAGAATTACATTTATATTGGAACCACTGATTGTTTGAGATCGTTATTTATCTAATCTTCGGTTGGTGAGAGATGTATGAAGAAGAAAAAAATGTTATAAAGATGGAATAAAACGTTACTTATTTTTGTTTTTTAAAAGAGTGTTTTATTTTCGTCCTTACAATATAAGTCTAAATTTTTATTTACTTATTACTAATTTTCTTATTACTAATTACCCCTTTACTGATTGTTAGTGGGACGCTACTGGTTTAAATATCAAATGAAAGTATGTGGAAAAATTAATTTCAAATCCACATTTTTTTTCTTATAGTTTATTTTAGATGTACGTTAGAAAAAAAAGGGGAGTACAACTACAAAATTTAATTATATTTAGACGATTTAGACCTTAGATCATTTGCTACTCGTTCGCCTAAGATGAGCTTAATTACTTCCTGGTCACTTATAGGATCTAAAAATAGATCCTAAATTACCCATAAATGGGGCGATTTAATTTGTAGTTGAATATTAAATTAAAATAATAAATAAAGATTACCTCATTGTTGTTGCCAAACACCTTCGACAATGAACGATATTCTTGCTGAACGACATTATTCTAACGAATAAATCGGAACATCCAAAAGAAAAACGACACTTATACACGATCAGATATGTTCTCTACACAATAACAAGGAATTATATATCACTTCGTATCCTTTTTAAGTTTGTTCTTGAACGAATATTACGAGCGATCTTCACTTTGAACCTGCTTATCGCTGAATAACAACAAAAACAAACCGAGGACGTTTTATAGAGCCGTTCGTAGATCTATGTCGTAGAGAGAGGCGTCTTGTTTTGATATATTGTTTTCGTTTCGAGTTGTACGCGTGACGCGGTTCAGATGCGGCGTAAAGAATTTTTTGAAAAGCAAATATGGTCCAGCGTAGAGACGCCTATGCCTCACACGTGCCAACCCGAAAATTTTGAATTAACGCCAACTGGATCGTATCGTACGATGTCGAAAAGTACACGCCTCCTGCGATCACCTCATTGACATTACGCATAGTCGCTAGAGGAAGGTTTATATTTCGAGGGAATTTTATGAGGATAGTACACGCTTCCTGAGTAGTTTATTTATAGAGATATAATACGTTGAACCTTTCATTTTTATTTGCGGTTAATTTCACTAGAAAAAAAAGGATATCCTCTATCTCGTACGATACTTTCTAATGATGATGTATCTTTAATATCTGTGTATATTTTCGTAATTTGTATTTGGAAATGTATTGATAAGGGTCTGACGTGGGTCGTATTTTGGTTCTTCGCGAAAAATTTTATTCGTCATAGAGTAGTTGTTTTTTTTTTATTATTAGGAGCTTACCTAGGTGTTATCGTTACATGTTTAAGCTTGTTGTTTTTCAGGCACGTGCGGGATTATTCTACAATAACATGCCGAAAATTAGTTTTAATTTGTAAACAAAGTTGGTGCTAAGGACAAGACAACGGAGATGAACTAGCGCGAATTGTATTTTCATATATTGGACTATCCACGAAACGGATGGTTAGAATATTTTTGGCTTTACAGAGCTCTTCAACTTTAAAAATTTGAAGTTTACTTTAATAATTTGCCAATTACTTTGTTCCTAAAATATTGTCACTTGTAGCGAAGCGAAGATCAAGAGATTTACTTGACCCGCACGTATTCCACACCAGCGCCGCTGGGATTAACGCCACTTCTCATAATCCTTGAAGATCCCAACATAAATTGCTTGATGCACATTGCAAAAGACACGATCCCTCTACAATATAATTTTGATCGGCCTTATAAGATGATCATTGGAAGCCGTACTGAGCTGACATTCGATCAGCTTCAAAGCAAAGAAGGTACCTTGGCTTGGTACACGGATAGTTCATCAATAGAAGTCGTTGGAACAGGTATAGGCGTCAGTGAGCCTAACTACCTCCTTAAAATGCCCGCAGGATTCCACTCCAACATATTTCAAGCGGAGATCTGTTCTTTGTCATACAGAACCTCGAGATAGAGATACGAGGCTCAACCATAACAATATGCAGCGACAGTTATATCGTTCTAAAGGCTATCAAAGACTATATCCGCATTCATATGGGCTGATGCACGAGTTTTTACTTTGCGGTGGGTCCCAAACCATCAAGATATTGGAGACGATGAACAGTCAGACAAGCTGACTAGAGGAGCAGCGAATATGCCGTTCATAGGTCCTAACCCCGTCTGTGGCCTACGAAAGAGTCACATAAAACAAGTAATTAAAACCTGGGAGGGCAATAGAAAGGGAGAAGATGTTCCAGGACAAAAGACAGGCGAAAGCTTTCATATCAAGCTCGCCTAAATAATAGAATAAAACAAACGAAACAAACTATTATCATATCGCTTCCTTATTAATATCTTTTATAGATATTAACGGCGAAATATGTAATTCTCTTAAATAGAAACAATAGTTATCATAAGTGAAAACGGCAAATAACATTGCGCACATGATAAAAAGGTTATTTTAAACGTATCCGTTGACCTTTTACACAGTTCTTCCAGATAAAACAATGAATAAAAGTATCAAGATTAAATTTTTAACGATGTAGATAATTTCTTTCTCAAGGTTTAACTGTTGGGAAGGTACTAAAAAGACTTAATGCTGCCAAGGTCATGAACATTAATATTTAAAACAATGCAACTTTACGATAAAAAAGCAAAACTAAACACTACATGCAAGATTAAATTTCTTAATTGCTTCATTGTATTTAAAGGTAAATGCTCCAAACAATTGATGTGTACCACGGTTTAGTTTAATGTGAAATTATTTTTGCCACGTGGCATGATAATATTAACGCAATCTTGTGTCTAAGCGAATGCAGCATAATGTAACTAAAAAGATTGAAATTTACAAAAAAAAAATAAGAGTAATACTGTTAACGACAAGACCGCATTGTCGAGCGCGCGTCAACGATTAAATCCTCCAAATGGTAGGATTTCGGAAGGTCTTCAAAGTAAGCATCTATTCGAGCGATGACTCCCTCCATATTTTCAAATTTGGAGATGAAGTCATTGGGCGTCGAATACGGTAGATGTTTAATTCCATAATTTAGGCAACTACGCAGATGTGCGCCCCTGCTTTGTCTTGATGGAAGACAAGCACCTGTTTCTTTTTCAAACGAGGACATTTTTCCTTATTTTCATCGCTCAACCGGTCCAATAACGACGCGTAATGCTTTCCAGTTGTTGTTTGTCCATTTTCCAAGTAAATGGTGCAGTTGATTCTGTACGTGCATTCCAAAAAACGGAGGCTATCACCTCGTCGGCTGATTTCACCGCCTTCGCCTTCTTCGTAGCCCCGTTTGCCTTCGAAAATTCCCTGTTTAGATTGTTCCTTTGTCTTCGGTGTATCCATAGTTATATATTGATGGAGAAACCTGTCAGGATTTCGAAGAAAATGCCGAGCCCTTGCCTTGCCCGCCTTGCCAAGATCTTTTTCGCCGCCAGTTCTTCGCGTAAAATTGGAAACTGCTTCGCACATTTTGATTCATCAATTGTTCCAAACCAAATCGTGGATTTTCTCGATCATTTCGGGGGTAGCTACTTTCATTGGACGTTCATAACGATGTTTATCTTTTGTGGATGTACGACCACCTTTAAACTAGATGGATGGATATAATGGATTGATTTGCAATGTTTTATATTCTTCCCTCAATATAATATAGCTCTTTTTTAAACATCATAACTGCGTGTAATTTATCACCCTGTACATGTGGAACTAATTCAAATTTTTCAAATATGTTATACATCTCATTAGAACGTCGTTGCTGTATTTCAAAGTAACCTATGTGCATACGTAGCGAGAATCTAATAGCAAACAAATATTTTGCACCGGCGTCCTTGGGCCCTACCCAACCTGCTTGAATACTTTCGAAAATATTTTCGCCAGTATCTCGCACATTAGCGCCTTATTATTTTCTCTATAACGATGTTGTCTACTACTTTAATAACTTGGCAAGTGTTCGTATATCAAATGTCATAACAACAACAAAGGAGAAGACGTGAGAAGCGTCAAGGAAACGAAATTAAAGTTTGCTTGACTTTCCGTTCTGTGGGGATGTTTATAAATAGACACAGGTTCCTAAAAAAGTAAAAAAAATAAATTTAATCAAGAAGATATAGCACGGTTACGGACGTAACGATTCGATTTTTTTCGATTTAAAAAGATTGTCGGGAACTTGTCCACTTCCCGTTGCTGCACGTATACGGAGATATTATATAAATGAGGTAATGGTCTGCATTTCTTGCAAAGCGCATATTAAGGGCTCAACGTTATATTTTGTTTTATTTTATTTGATAAATTTAACAATTTTTATTTATTTGTAAAAGCTTTGCTTATGTCTATTTTATGATAAATCGAACGTTTCGTTCGTTTTGCTTTGTGTAAATTCGTATAATTCGTATTCGGCAACATTTAAACTTTGATGTGTGCGCGTTCAATATACAAACACGTTTAATTCCTTATGAACGCCCGCCAATCGATACCCAACGTTAGAAAAGTACTAATGGCTCATATATGCCTCATTAACACTCTTCGACTAATCAGGTAGCCGCAAGCTATGATCGTTGTGCTATGTGCGCAAACGCTACTTCACTTTAAATAAGGCAATGCATACGAAGGAGACACGGGCACCGCGTTATTTATTTTTATTTCATCCAGATTTAAAGAATTTAAAACCGAAAGAAATGACAGCACGTAAAATTATCTAGAAAAAGACTCAACATTACGTATCGTAAGTATATAATGCGTGTAGTTTCGATTGCATAAACCATCGAAGAATTACCGAGCTTCTATTCGCATTTCATTTGTGAAAATGTGGTACATGGCAATAATGCAGGAAAGGCAAGGAATTGTTTGTCAAATGGGGAGTTGTTATAAACCTCCCATTGACCCCTAAGATGAACAGGGCTTTCCCTATCCGGTATGTCCCGCTCTCGGACGATGAAGAAGAGAATATTGAAGAACAGCAAAAAGGGAATTTTGATCATCAAGCTGCTGGCGTTAAGCCGTAAAGCTAGAAATATCTCAAACGAGCATTTCCGGCAGTTACCCAGCGCAACAAACATCTACAGCGTTACAAAATATACAGTCTTATTCGGATATAGTACGAAAAAAAAAATAGGTGAAAGAAACGCATGAGTAATGCCTAAATACAAAATATTATGGTTCTATGTGCACGTAGTAACGAGAAAATGATTTTTCTTTATTCGAGTCCGACTCTGTCTTAGTTAACATATGGGAATCACCGGCAGTCGCTGAAGCAGCGTTCGGATATCCATTTAGTGTGCACATAGCATTCACCGTCATTACACGCAATTGCAATGGCATCCTATACGAATATCGAATACACCGATGTGATTTTGATTTACGGCGAAACAGGACAAAATAGTCTTGCGGCGGAAAATTTGTACGCGGAACGGTTTCCCAATCGGCGGCATCCATCATCCGAGACAATTGTGAGAACCGTGTATCGACTTCGAGAAACAGGATCAGTAATTCCACGTTTCGAAGGTCGTGGCCGTCATATATCACGTAGAGTTCAGCAAGCAGAAGAGCATATTTTAAACATCGTTGAGGCGGAACCAGGCATAAGTACTACAACTTTAGCCCAGCAAGTAAACGTGTCCCAAACGACGGTGCATCGAATTTTGAAAAATAATTTACTTCATCCGTATCACATCCAGCGCGTGCAAAGATTAACGGAATTAGATTATCCTCGCCGTCTTGCCTTCTGCGAGTGGTTTCAACGCACCGAAGTTCGTCAACCACGTCTTGCGTCAGTAATTCTCTTTACCGACGAATCCACGTTTACAAGAGATGGTATTTTGAATTACCATAATATTCACCACTGGGCAGACGAAAACCCACACGAGATACACCAAGGCGCCTCGCAAGTTAGGATATCTGTCAATGTTTGGGCGGGTTTAGTAGGCGATTACCTACTTGGACCACATGTGCTCCCACAACGATTAAATACAGAATTACCCGAGTATTTGGATGAGTTACCGCTAGCGATATGGCAACAATTATGGTTTATGCATGACGGAGCACCCGCGCATAGTAGTCGAGTAATTCAAGCATCTTCGAACCAAAGATTTCCACAATGGATTGGACGTGGAAGTCGCACTCCATGGCCACCTCGTAGTCCCGATCTAAATCCATTAGACTTTTTTCTGTGGGGATACATGAAAAGCTTGGTATATGATCGTCGCCCTGATATTGAAAATGTCGAAGATCTGCGAAATCGCATTCATGTTGCAGCTCAACGCATTCGCGAAGACATGGTAAAATTTACTCGTGTGCATAATAACTTTCGTCGCCGAATTGATGCCTGTATTAGAGCTCACGGTGGACATTTCGAACATTTTTTACATTAATAAATTATTTTGTCCTGTTTCGCCTAGATCGGTCCTTGTTAGGACCACCGCAAATTTCATAAAAAGAAAAAGAATGTATAAAATAACAAATAACTCAAAACCCGACATTTCGGATGCATTAACTTTAAACATTAAGAACGCAAATCATATGGTTATCGGCATATTCAATGTAAACACATAAACACTTCGACATCAGCTGTACGACAGACTAATGCATTTCAATAGACTATTCACTATTCATAGCATCTACAATGCTTTATCGATTTTTATTTGCATCTGGGTTAACTTTGATTCAACAGCGGTATTTGTATAATATAGGAGAAACAAAGATATGGACCGGCTTTACCTGCATTTTGGGCCCTAAAATTTGAACAAAATGTATATGTTACAAATAAATTTCTTTTTAAATTTTCAGTAACACATTGATAGGTAGTCTTCAGATTTCGGTAGCTTACGTGCTATTTACAGGTAACCCTGTATATATACATATATATGTACATTCGTACCATTCTGTACACAAAGTTCCATCAAATGAATATATCACCCTGTACATATAAATTAATTCTTCTTCTTCTTAAATTTGTTAAAATGTGCACCGTTTATACGAACAAAGCCGCAAAGAAAACAAACTAGGTTAAGACGCAAGAGAATCCGAAGGAACCGAAAGCGTTTTTTAAGAAACCTACGTTTATTTTCGTAATAATCTGCCAGTCATCACGTCTATAACATTGCATTTGATTCTGAACCAAGGTTACGTACGAAATAGAGTGTAATAATTATTATTGCACTAAAATTGCACGTGACCCTTATCGCGCTTTACAGTACAAACATCAATCGGCGCCCGTTCAAAGATCAAATCGCTACCTTTCCAACCTGTAGCAGTGACGAGTGAAGTGGTGATCCGTTGGATGCAATAATGAGTGCTCGAAACAATAACGCGGCGATTGAATTGGAAGAGAATATCATGAAGAGGATCGAAAACGAATTGGAGGAGAAAGGAATCGAAAATTATACAATAGAAACATCCATCGGTGCCGGTAAAGGTGACAATTACCTAGGACTCATCGCCAAAATTACCGCTAAAGGAATAGATCGAGATGGCCAACAAGCGCTCGTCAATTGGATCGCTAAGATCGCTCCGAAAGGCGAAGGGATAAGAAAAGTCTTGAATATCGACGAATTATACGAGAGGGAAGTCTACGTTTACGAGAAGATTTTTCCCATCATTGAGAGGTTCCAAGATGATCGCGCCGTACTTAAACCATTCAATTACTATGCCGATTACGTCTTCTCCCATTTAGAAGAGAATTGCTTCGTGATGGAAGACATGAAATCCTTAGGGTACGTCATGAAGGATCGTAAGGAACCCCTGGACTACAATCACGTCAAGCTAGTCATGGAAGCTTACGGAAAACTGCATGCCGTATCTTTCGCATTGAGGGACCAAGAACCCGAACTCTGGCGGAAGCTAGCGGAATCTACCGCTGAGATAGTTTTCAATAGGAAAGATATCAGCGAGGAACGGCGAAAGGAACACATGGCCGTGCACCATAAGAAAGTCCTAGAATCTTTGAAACACGAAGAGGATTCCGCCGCCATTGAAAAATATAAGAAATACGCTGGGAAGGACTTGGATATTTTCACCGATTTGTTTGATAATCCCAATAAACATAGCGTAATCGGACATGGTGATAGTTGGGTGAACAATATGCTATTTATGTACGAGGTATGTATGTAATTTACCTGAAGAACTTCTGCAACTTGGATATTACTAATCCGTGGTTTTTCTTATCTCGGGAGATCCACTGCGGACGTTATTCTTTTAAATGTTCAAATCAGGTAACTCCTTTACTGTACGGAAGACAGCTCTCAAAGCTCGAAATCTTTGCAAATCGGCAATGTAATTTTTACCACATTCAGCACACTCAAAATTGAAACGCAGCCACTACTTTATCTGATGTCCGATCTGTAAAAGCTCGGACTCTCAACAAAGGGAGACATCGGTTTCCTACTAATTCAGATTTTTCAACATAAAGCTTGTTAACGTTTAAAATAATTGGTACAACGAAATTTTTTAATTAATTTAAAAGCTGAAGCCAACAGATATTTTTCTTAAAGGCAATTTTAAACAAAGTACTTGGCATCTTTTAACTTTTACGGATGAACTAAGTCAGTTGTTCCCGAAATAAAGATCACATTAGCCTGCACTCCGCTAAGAAAATAAGGAATGTGCCCAGTCTGCGTAAAAGCTTTCATAGCTTTCAATTAACGTAAAAACTCTTACTTAAAGTTGAACTTACTTATTATTATCGTTAAAAAGACGATTTTCTTGTTACATTTCTGAACAAAATTAAAAAAATAATAATCTACAAAGCCAACATTTCTAATGTCTTTTATCAATATTTCAAAACATAGCAGCGCTTATTATTAATGTTTGGTCTTAAGTGTTGGGTGTGATTGTAATAATTGCCAGATTATTGACGAACAAAATTATATAACAATTGTCAATATGAATATCCTTGACCCTCAATAAATACTGACATATCTTCGTTTTATGCATAAACAAGGCTTAAAAAAAATAATCGTTCATACGAGGATAATCTAAAAAGTTTCATGCTTCAACATAAAGATGGTATTACTGGTCAAACATATTTTGGTAATATAATTGGATATGCGCGAATATATTAGATTACCGTTTAACAGTCGTTAGTCTCAGTCGATGGTAAAAACGGAAAAAAAAAACATTAAACTCTTAACATTAAAAAGCATTAAACTTTGAATTTAAATGTGGACGTACCAGCTTCCCTAGTAGCTCAGAAGATTGGCTGATGGTTGGCCTTCTGTTGGTACAACGGCGTACGGCCAGAAGATAATAATCAAACAACGCTTGGCAGTAAACACTTGAACGAAGTCGATGTTGGATACATTTAGTTGGTGCAGCAGTGGTTGAAAAGGCAGACAACAATGAGCCAATTTTCAGGAATCGTTCGTTAAAGGCACGATAAAGGTGGAAAGAATGTTCGGCCAAAGATCAGAGGTAAGTATGCGAGAGAGAGCCAAAGTTCGGCCAAAATTTACATAATGCTGTGCTGCGAGGGTTGGTTAACAAAACGGCCAAAAGGTGTAACTACTACCGATAATATCGGGACAGTTTACCAATTGGTGCTAGACGACCGCGAAATTAGGATTAGAGATATGGCCGAGGCTGAACCGTGCGTTGAACACCCCAAAAATAAATCAGTACATTCATTGAAGTCAAAGCATAATCGAAACAATAGACTGCAAAGGCTGAATTAGCTGAAAAAGGCGAAGGCTGGTCCACCGGTCAGGTGTCACAGAACTATGTAAATCGACTATCTTCAGTTGAAGAAAACCGCGCCAGGGTAATGATTCACAAAATGTGGTTCTAATTAATATATTGGATTTGTCTCCCAATGGCCTTCTTTCGCTTCCTAGACTCAAGGTTTTACCCGAAGGACAAATATTCTCATCGAGTAAGCGGATCATTGCATTGGTAAACGTCTATTTTGTAGAACGAGATGCCAACTACCGTTTTAGCGAATTAAAGCTTCGGGAGCATCGATGAGGACTTGTATGCTGAGAAACAAAATGGATTTCGTCAAAACAAACTTGCTCCTGTGTTAGGATGGAGTCTTTTCGCACTACTGCTACTTAGTCCGCAACCAAGATTACTCAAATCTCACGTTACGTAAGCTATCTACATTCATTTAACGTGGAAACGATTACCATTGTTTACCTTACAAAGGTACCAGGTAACAAGATATAGATAAGTCACGTAATGCCGTATCAATAAAAAAAATTAGTTGACAATTATATCAGTATGTCGTTTAATCTATCTTAATGATATAATTACTTTCCAATTCAAAACATATTTTTTTACTCTTTCTTTTCTACTTCCTCGTCAAATAATTCCTCGTCGTAGAACCAACTCATTTTTGTTCATTTCAAAACAATAAATGTCGAAATTGTTTCTGAAGACGTTAGGACGTAGTCGTACGGGAGGTAGACGTTGTTAGAATTCGTTTTTATCTTTATTAGGTTTACGATTAGCCAGTTCATTGCAGGAAAGAAGAAATAATAACGAAGCAGATAATTGAAAACTCGACGTTTTGCCCACTCTCATATAGAGCGTCTTCAGGAGAAGGAAAGGTGATAGGCTACAGTTACTACTGCGAAAGTAATTGAGCATTTGCGTTTTAGTAAGCATCTCCCATTAATAAGGAAAAGTTAAGGAAAACTGGGACGTTTTTTACATTTTGCTTCTTATAATTTTCGGTATAAACGATTTTAGGAAGATCGTCGGTTATTCATAATTGTTGGTACGTAAAGATATTACGTAAATATCAGCCCGCACCAAGGAAGAATAAAATAGTGAGACAATAAGAGAGGATTAGGAGGCAATAACACGCAGAAAAAAGGATTGTTGAATGAAAGAAATACATTTATTTGGTGTTATTTCATTATTAAGCGAAAGCGATATTTCTTTGATATAAGTAAATATGAAGATATTATTCGTTTCAAAATAAAATTGATTTTTTTTAAATACCTTTTTGTGTCAAAGAATCGATAAGTTTGACATCATGCGCGAAAACATTATTTCTTTAAGTCAGGAAAACGTGTCTCTTTATTACGTTCCCTTCAAGAACGACTCTGCTCTACTAGATGGTGCCAGAGGATAGACCTGTCTCACTGTTCTTGAAGGGAAGTGATATAAGCCGAGAGACTATTTCATATATTCAATTCTACGTTGTAGTTGCTATTATAATTAAATTATTGCATCTGCTTCTTTGGCTTACAATGTAACATTTTTTTCATTAAAAAGTAATTTTTTTTAAGTGAAATAATTAAATTTGTTGTTTTAATAATGATTCCGGTATTATTAATTTCTTTAGTTTAAACATATCAATATTGTTATTTCAAACATCAAGTTTTGTTGATATTAATGCAAAAACGATATCTTTGGTAGAAATCAATTTTTCTTTGTTCGTATTGAAACATATTTCTTGTACTCAATGCAGGCTTACTTGAATGACAAAAATCGTTTAGGAAAGGGTTCGTGTTGCCTGCTGGTTTCCCCCCTAGAGTCGACATTAAACATGAGCCTGCAAAAGTGGTATGATTTTCGCAGCGCACTGGCTTTTGTCCTTCCTAATCATTAATATCATATTTTCAATATAACAGCGAGAAATAGACCCTGACAGAAAATCAGATATATCCTTGAGGATAATGATATCAGATGTGACTTGATTTTATTAATTTTATTTTTGATTTTAGAAGTTGAGATACATGCTTCTAAGCTTAAAGTTCTTTACTCTCAACTTTTTCCGTTAACATCCGCTAACGCCCGTGTTAAGACAATGTTTCAAACTCTTTCTGCCACCCCGAATATACCACTTATTACTAATTCCACAATGTATGATTTCTCAAAAATTTTATCGCAAACATTATCTGTTGCCTTATCTGAACGTACAAATGTCAATATTGTCGGTGCCTTTCGAAAGAAAGTAATTAAAGGATGGAGTTCCCTTTTCATTAAATTATTTATTTCCATGTGGGGGGTGGACCAGACTGAAAGTGATTGCTTGTGCTTAGGCTAACCATAGCCTTCAAACTAGCCATTTGTTTGGTTCTGAAAATGATACCTCGGTATCATTTTCGTACCTTTGACGTTCAAAACAATCATAAAAGTCGGTTTCTGGGGATGTTCCACGTCAATATGTTCCACGCCAAGCACTGAACCAACTTGTACGTTACAGGAGGCCATTTTCATGTATTCTTAATCCGTAAATCCGTGCAGCTTTTTGCTGATGTCTGAGATGTTTCAAAATGTTTGCTTTTATTTTTCAAGGAGTAAAATTGGTCACTTCTCCCTATTAAGCATATTAAAGCAACCGGTTTCTTGTAAAAATTATCGGTACAAAAGGGTCGAAAAATTTAGAACTACGAACGGAAGATGTCGAAAGGTAAAGTATGAATTTTTCTTATTTTTTAGAAACGAACAGATTCTTTAAAAAAATCTTTTTTTTCTTCCTCTTAATGGTTACAACAGTTGAGAATATAAAACAATTATAAAATAACTAAATTCATACGAATACAAGTTAAATGGTCGAATTTCATTTATTAAAAAAAAAAATAAAAAAATGCTGTACTTTAACTCTGGACATCTTGTTTAATTTTTTTTAACCACTTTATTCTGATGAATAACTGAAGATGTATCTTTTTATTCAAAACCTGTCGCTTTTAATATGTTGAATAGAGAATTATGAGACAATGGACCAACTTGCTTTTTGCATATTCTTAACCATGAACTCGCACAGAAAGTCTACATAGATGATTATCATTATTATTATTTTGATACGTTGAATTACCAACCACAGAACATTCACCTCGCCTGCAACAAAACGTCACAAGGTTGACTAGGTGGACGTGCCAATCAGTGTATATTCAATTTTTCAGAATCCCGATCATCCGGATCGACCAACGAGAATCTGCCTACTGGATTGGCAACTTTGCAGATTCGGCTCTCCGGCCTTCGACCTCTCCTATTTCATTTTCACGTGCACGGATCAGAATCTACGAGAAGAATATTACGATAGCATGATCAAACTGTACTACCACTCTCTATGTCAGCATCTGGTGGATTTGGGTAGCGACCCGGAGAGACTCTTCCCGTTCGAAGCTTTGCAATTTGAATTGAAGAGGGCATCCATCTTCGGACTGTACATGAGCACCGTCGTGGTACATCTGATGATGAGCGAAGTCGAGGAGATACCGAACATTGATGACATCGGCGAAGCCGACAATGTCCTCAACTATAAATCTGTCAACGATGAATTGTATAAGAATCGGGTGAGGGGCATGGTTTTAGATTTTATTAAATACGGTTACTTAGATGTTTAAGCTTTAGCTAAATGTATATTAAAAGCTGTTGATCCGTTTTGTCTGTGGTTATTAAATTTTAAAAACAACTGCAACTCAATAGTAGGATATTAAAAAATGTATGATTTTTAATAAGGAAAGAATTAATTTATTTTGTTTAGCGTCAATAAAACTAATTTTGCAATATTTCCTTTATTTTTAATTATCCCCACTGAAAAGTATTTTGTTTTCTTTTAGTATGATGACGGCCCAACGGGGTGTATAAGCTTTTTAAGCTTATCGTAAGCTCAGGAGTCTTTTAGTGTATTGGTTGTGTGCGTAAAGTATTCCGTGGCCTTGTCCCTGTAGTCCCGTCGCTGTAAAGGATGAAATGCAGCTAATTAATAAAGATATTTAGGAAATTCAAGACGGAATTGAAGGTTGCCATTTGGAAGATGGTGAACGGGGCAAATTTAATTTCTCCAATACGCAAAATTTTCGCCTTAAATCTCCCCATCGTTTACGCCGAATTTAATTTAAAAATGAACTATACAGTGAGTTATTCATTGGGAAAGGTTCACTGATTTATAACTAAAGAGTCCAAACGATGTGCCCGACCAGTAGCGTCGATGCGAGAGCAGAGTGGGGTAAACTCCGCTCTCGCATAAGTAGTAAAAATAAACGATGCATTTAGTTGCCGTTCTAACGTGTTAAAGTATACGTTGAAAATGTTGCGAGGTCGTAAAAATAATGCGTCAAATCGGTTGTCCGCTACCGTAGTAAATAAATTTATACATCTATTTCCCGATTTAATATATGACGGTAAGGCAGTGAAATGTTTAGTTTGTGAAACAACTTTATTATCTTGGGAAGCGAGTCAGTGTCAAAGACATATAAATAGTGACAAACATAAATTGAAAAAGATTAGACGCAAATCATATAATGCATTTGTGGTTGATTTAACAATGATGCTAATTGCGACCAATATAGCAATACATAAAGTCCAACACCCAATGTTTCGCCAGTTTTGGAATAAATACAATCCTACGTGGAAATTACCATCTAAAAATACGCTGCACAATTACGTACCATCAGTGCGTGAAAGAATTGTAAATTTTACGAAAAAAACGGTGAAAAATAAATACCTTTGCTTGACAATGGACGAAACTACAGATATTAAAAAACAGTCCATCCACAAGGATCTTCTGACCCTTATTTACTAGCCTGTAAACGAATGCAAGATTGTACTGCCACGGCGATACGTAGTGTATTAATAGAAACCAATTCTTATACGATGGGGTACGTGGTTAGAAGCAGCATTCTATTATTATAAACATTTTGATAAAATTAAATCAGTAGTTTTACAACTAGACGGCAAAGAAGCGGCTGCAATAAGGCCCGGTCAGGTTCAATTTAAAAATCCTCAAGTTGCAGCAAATTTAAAAATTATTTACGACAGTTACGTTCCAATAGTGGATGCAATAAAAAAGTTACAGAACAGTGCGCTGTCCTTATCGGACTAATTAGCAATTATTGACCACGTAGAATTAGCGCTGCATATCCTTGATGATGAAAAAAGTGTTTGTGTTCGTGAAAAATTTAATAGTGTATTAGATAAAAATGTAGATTTTACAAAATTACGGCAACTTTTTACCAATACTGAAGATACGTTGTACAGATACAAAGAGCACTTTAACTATGCAAATATAACATCTCTCAACGTCGAACAATCCTTTTCAGCATATAAGCATTTATTTACGTCGCTACGTACGAACCTTTCCGAGACTAATACAGAAACATATATGATGGTGCAATTACTTCATCGCGCGCATCCGGATATTTCTGCAACAATGTAAACATGTTAGGTAAGTTATTTATGTTTTTTCTTAACGTTTTGTAAAGTGATTCAATACATTTATTTTTAAATAAGCGCACTGTTATTCTGGTAAACTCTCCGCGCAACGCCAATGCTCGGGCACATCGTTTGGACTCTTTATTTATAACGGAAACTGTGCTAGCTTACCCTGACTCTTTTCGTCAAATTTTCCCCGATTTTTCCAAAGACAATTCTCAACTTCAGCAATAACACGCTACTCAGAAAGATACGTAAACGCAAGAAAAAAGTCCGCTAATACAACATTCTCTTTATTAAAAGTGACGAGCAAATAGAACATTGTAATAATTATTTTAGCCAACATAATAATCATTTTTGGTTGCTTTAACAAAACGAACTCAACGAACGATTTATTGAATTAGTTTTTTCAGCGTCGGCGAGCAATTAACTTTGCAGCATTTCTGGAAATCACAGAATCAAGATAACGTTGTCGTCTTAACAAACCGATGATTTTTCTTGTTGCATGGCATGCGGCGCCATCTTGTTAAAACGACATTTCTTCGAGGTCCGTATCATTCAAATGATTCCGTAGCAAGTTTGATATTGTGCTAAAGCTTTATTCTCAAGAAAAGACTATATTTGTGGGTACATCATGAATAGCATCGCTAATGATGATGTTTTTCTAAAAATTCCTATTCACTATTTGTTTCTTCTTCACTCAATTAGTAAATTGTAAAATGGTTTGATGGCGTCAGTTAATTCAAGCTTTCTTTTGAAGGTGATTTTTGAGTTGTTTGGAGCATTAGCTCCGCTACCAAGAAAAAGATGGACCACCCCATAATATTCGGGAACACAATCCCGGTACAAACCTGCACCGTTATTCGCAAAGGAGCATCGTACCTGATCGCCAAATCTGTCCCATTCAAATCGAACAATCACTGAATCACTAATCTTAGTCTTCCTAACGTCAGGAGGTGAATTATGAGAGCCGTTCTATCTAAATCTTCGCGAAATCTATAGAAGCACTCTTTTTAAGAACGATTATAAGCTATTTCGCCCAATTCCTCGCTGTAATTAATTAAAATATATACATTTGTATAGATTAGCTCATTACTAATTAATTCATATCCTCCCGAATTTTAAAAAACTTATGTGCATTTTATCACGTCGCTTTACGTTTGATTCATACTTTCTTAAAACCATTTTAATTCTTCGTATCAGTTTCTGGAAACGGATTAGGGAAGATCAAGTCATAAAGAGCGGTTCAAAAGCAACGAAATACCCTATTTTTACGAGGCCGTCGAACAACAATCCGCACGCACGAGAAAAACCGCTACGCCTCACGTAAAATTAGTAAACACCTTGACAAATCGATCTTGCATTTCACCGATAACAATATCGAAATGCCAAAACGGGATTTGTTTGCCTGGCATAAAACGAATTAATACAGATTTATGAGTACAATTAAAGCATTATGTAATGAGAATGGTTTAAGATATCTAATCTATCGGTTAGATGTTTCTCAGATACTCATTCACATGAAAATTATTCGCGATTGCAGTAGCTAGTAAAGGTGTTGCGATGAGTGAGAAAAGTGAAAATACCAGTGCTATTAGTGAAAAACCATCGGAGAAAGATAAGTCGGAGGAAGCAGCGAGGATAATAGAAGATGGTAAACCTACGGAAGGGACTAAGACGCCAATTGAGAATGCAAATGATCGAAATAACGAAGATCAACTCGAAACGTCAGCGTCCGCAGAACAAGCTAAACCGACAAGTGAAAATGCGGTCGATAAAAATGACGGCGTGGACCGCACTGAATCCGAAGACGTAAACAATTGCGACACCTCACAAGAAGGCAAAGCTGACCAAAACTCAAAAGATGCTCCCGAACCAACTGAAATTGATAAACCAGTCCAGAATGAGGCGATTCAAGAAGACGCTGACAAAGTTAAAGCGGAAAGCGACGGAAACGACCAATCGCCAACTACAGAAGAAAATAATACCACCGCAGCAGGTAATCCGGAATTCTTCGTTATTGGAGATGCGAAAAGTGACGCTGAAAAGCCTGCCGATGCTGGAGATCTTAAACTAGTAGGCGATGAAGCTGAAGATGCCCCACGACAGGAACCAATACAAAAAGAACCAACAGATAAAGATACCGTAGATTCTAAAGCAACCGAAGAGGTAGAAGAAGCGAAAAGTGACGCTGAAAAGCCTGCAGATGACGCAGATCTAAAACTAGCAGATGATAAAGTTGATGATGCCCCAAAAGAAGAACCAATACAAATAGCAACAACAGATAAAGAGGCCGTAGATTCTAAAGTAACTGAAGAGGTAGAAGAAGCACCAAAAGAAAGACAAAGTGCAGAAGATGAAATTCAACCTTTGCAATCAGATAAAACAGAAAACGTAACGACGGAAGATACTTCATCACCAGTCCAAAATAAAACTGAAGATAATGTGGAACCTACACCAGCAAAGGAGGAAGATCCAGAATCAAGTACTCCAGAAGCTTCCGCGAAAATACCAACCCAACAAGAAGAACAAAGCGCACAAGCTGAAATTCAATCTTCACAAGAAGATAAAACAGAAAATGCAGCAGCAGAAGATGCTTCTCCACCAATTCAAAGCAAAGCTGAAGATTCTCCGGAACCTGCATCGGCAAAAGATGAAAATCAAGAATCACGTACTCAAGAAGTTCCAGCCCAACAAGAAATTCAAGAAACTACAGTACAGGAAACAAAACAACCTGAAACATTTGTTGCGGAAGAGCCTAAATCTTCACCGATAGAGAACGAAGTAAAAGAAACGGCAAGAGAAGAAACAGATCGGGTCGCATCTCAAGGAGTTGATGAGACATCTCAAGAAGAATCCCAAGAGGAAACGCCAGCAGAAACCAGCGAGGTATCGCCAGCGACCGAAGCCGAACCTGAGCCGGAAATTACTGAAGAAGCGCCTCAAGAAACCAAAGCTTCCCAGCCCATAACGCATGATGGTCAAGAAATGGATCCGGACATCTTGAAACTCTTAGAAAAACACCTAGAAGACATTGGAGTCATCAATTATGACATCAAAATGGCGCCTGGGACCGAAGCAGCGGATAACATGCTTGGAATAATCGCTAAAGTCCAAATTAACGGCATCGATCAACATGGAACAAACATAGAGCTTGACTGGATCGTTAAGATTGCACCACCGATTGACGCACTTAGAAAGATGATAAGATTAGAAGCGTTGTATCAGAACGAAGTCTTGATGTACGAGGCCATCTTCCCGGCGTACAATGAATTAGAGCAAGAAAGATCTATCATGCACGGCTTCGACTCTTATCCGGCATATTTATTCTCAAGCTTAGAATATCGAAAAGAAGCGGTGGCAATGACTGATATGACATCATTGGGCTATATATTGAGGAATAAAAAGGAACCTTTAGATTTGGAGCACGTTAAGGTCGTAATGAAAGCTTACGGCAAGTTACACGCTCTATCCTACGTTCTTCGAGCGAAACGACGCGATATCTTCGAGCAGTTCACCAATACGTTCCGTAGAAACCTAGCTGAAGCCGTTGACGTCTTCGAATTGAAGAAAACTCAACAGCCAATTATGGATAAGGCTTTGAGAACGTTAGATCCAGTTAGACATACCGTTGCATACAGGAAATTCTCGAGGTACGTGCAAAATTTCATGGGATTGTACGTTGAGGCTTCAAGGAACGTTAACAAGTATTCCGTAATTGGTCACGGAGAAAGCTGCATCAGTAACATGTTATTCAAATACGAGGTAAGCGAGTAACACTTGTTCGGTTAAAAAATAAACATTTCTCGTTAATTTTCAGAAATCTTCTCATCCGGACTTACCGAAGGCCGTCTGCTTCCTGGATTTCCAGGTTGTACGACACGCTTCACCGGTCTGTGACCTCTCCTATTTCTTATTCGCTTGCACAGATAAATCATTCCGTGACCAGCACTACGATAACGCTATCAAGCTGTACTATTACAGTTTGTGCAGTCACCTCACCGATATGGGCTTCGATCCGGAAAAGGTGCTGCCATTAGATGTCCTAGAAGCGGAACTGAGGAGATTCTCAGTTGTCGGCCTGTATATGACGATTTTAGCGCTGGCGACAATATTGGGGGAGGCCGAGGAAGATACTTATAACGAAAGGGTTAGGGATGTCATACTAGACTTCTGTCAGAAGGGATACTTGGATTTCTTGTTCAGTAAGAAACAAAGCAGTGTTTAAATGGTAGCTTTATGTTAAGAAGAGATAGAGATGTAGAAATAAAGAATTGTATGTAATAACATTATTTTTTTTATTATTTTATCTCGGTGTAAAGGTAAACTTCCAATCCAGGGGGGCCATGTTTTTGTTTTTAATTATTTCTTGTGTAGCTGTAACTAACATAAGAAATAGTAAGAAAAATCGGGAAAAAAACGTAAAAAACAGAAAAAGAGTCTTCGGAGAGATGCGCATTGCATCGCTACGGAACATTACACGAAAATATAAGGTATACTCAGTACAGCTGCATTGGCTGCCGAGATGTATGTCCATATACAGGGTGTTAGGTAAACATGCGGCAAAAATTCAAAAGGTTATTCCTTGACAAATTCTAAGACCATTTTCTTCTATGATCATTTCTGAAAAAACCCTTTATTTCGAAGATACAGAGTGAACAAAATTTGCAACAACCACATTCGTTATTTGTTGAAATCATTAATGTAGATAAAAGTATGGCGTACGCCAATGAATTTATCAAATACAAAAAATTATTGACGATAACTTGGAACGGCCATTTTATCTACTAGCGTACAAGTGGATACGTCCCGTCAGTGATCATCGCCTGTATCGGTCGCAGTTGTTTACATTGAATGACGTTTGGCTGTTTGACGTGTCTTTGATAGTTAGTGAAGTCGTCTACCGTGTATACGAACGCCGAGATGACTGACTCGCTGATGGCAGATCCAAGTACTTCTACGCGACAAATTACCAATACTTTCAATGAAAGTTATTGGATAGTTTGGAAAATTCTTAAGGACAATTTGTTGTATCCATATCCATACCATCTGCTGATTGTCGTCATTACCTGAAGGTTTTTTTGTATTAATTTTATTTTTCAATATGTATATGGCGGAATTAACACTTTGTTGTAACTCTTGCATTTCCATCGTATTGTAGCTTAGAAGTATTTAAGGAAATTACTACATATAACGTGCTTTTCCAACATAGGCCATTTGCCGCTGAATACATCACATCGTTTCAATAACATCTCTAATCCGTTATGTAAAAAGAACTTTGGTTTAATTTCTATAAAGCCGCATTCTGCAACAGCAGCTTTCGAGGGTGTCCCGACTTGTTGGACATTTTCGCAACTCAACACTTTACGTCAGTTTTGGCGGCCCTTCGTCGTCTCAGTGATTCTACTAAACTCATCGCGATAACGTATTAAGCTTAAATAATACTCCCCCCTTACCGTACAATTAATCACTAAAATTCTTTGATAATCCCAAGACATACTTGCCATCGTTTTTCATGCAGAGGGGGTAACCTTAAACCTCTTCGGAAGGCCGGAGCCCTTAATATGCCACTGCATTGATCCTTGTTTTCACGCAAGATCAAAATGATGGACCCAGGTTTCATCCTCTATGACGGTGCTTGACAATTAGAACTATTTTGTCAGCACAAAGCGCCAAATATTGTTCACATGTCTGTCCGGACACGCAACTGGAATGGCGAAAGCATTCGTGAAACTCACCTTGCACCAATCTTCGTCATTACGGAATATTTGCGATATCGTTCTCGCCCTTCCATAACTGGAGCTGGATGATGGCTGGATAGCTGGATAAGCTGGCAGAAGCAGAAGAAGGATTCCGCTAGGATTTTTCAGTAGATTAACAAAGAGCTGCGTTCATACACGAAGAGGCCTCACAAAGTATTAATATTACTTTTTAATACTTTATTATTATTGCTAAAATGGATCTAAACTGCTTTAAAGATAGGTACGTTGTTATATTTCGGCAATCTCTTATTTTCTCATTGTAAAACGATAGACTTTGAGTAATTTTCAATTAATGGCGCGGCAGTTTACTTACCCGAATTTGGATACCGAGTCACACAGTTATAGCTTATTTAACGATACAACAAAGAAGACATCGCAACAGTTAAAAATTTATTGCCGTAAAAAAATATAATAACAGATAAGATGTTTAACAGCTTCCGAGTATTCATGCTGCTGAACATTGAACAACTGAACACACGAGAAAATGCCAAGAGCGAAAACATTAGGCTAAAACAGCTCCTTACATCGCGCTTGCTGTGAACTATCCCGTCAATACCATGAGGACGGTATTCTAGCGTTATTTCTTTGTGTTAAATTATTACAGCATTACATTCAAAATAAGGCATAATTCCTACAACATGTTGTTCTTAAATTCTAATAAGGGATACCAGGTATCCAACCAGTACAAAAAGATTTTTTTTATATATAAATTAAATATCCCTAACTTAACTCCAACAGTAACATAATACTACGTAATATACACAAACAAGTTACTGGGCGTTTTGTCTAAATTACTAAAATTGTATATGTGCTTACGCTACTAAAAGTGCTTTGGACGATAGGAATTAACTATAACTTAATCGAGAATTTCAAATTTTTCATCGCTACAAGAAAAATACATACGTGATCTGTTCGACAAAATCATATCACAGCTCTAAAAGACCATTCTATTGATAGTACTGATAGATTGATAGATCGAAGATATATACAGTGTGTCCCAAAAAGTTTCATACAAACGGAGAAAAAGTTTATCTTACGTTTCACAGGAAAAAAAAAAAACATTATTGGTGAAAAGCTCTGCATGACTTATAGATTCATCATCAAGCGCGACATTTCCAAACTAAAATTTTTAAAACATTGGCTGGAATACAGGGAAAATCAAAATGATGATTTGAAAAATCAATCTACAGGTCACAGCAGAGCTTTTCATCAAGAACGTTTTTTTTATGAAACGTAAGATAAGCTGTTTCTCCAAACTTTTTGTACACAACAATGTATACTTTGTGAAATACTACGTAACAAAGGGAAGATATCATTTGCAGTCTCGTTGCCCAAGCAAAGCTTATTTTCAGGATACTAAAGTGATGTTACACGAAGTATGTAGAATTACAAAAATAAAAAAAGACATATACAGGGGAATCCAGTACCTACAATACAGTGTATAAAAAAGACGAAATCTAATCTAGTGTAAAATTAATTTAATAAGTTAAATCTACTAACTAACTCTAAGCTACTAACTAAGATTTTTCGTTACCGCCTGAAAATTAACTTACGTTCGTGGTATTCAACAGTTCTTTAATAATATAAGACTATAATAAAAAAGAGAAGATCTATTACCAAACTTCACATCAGTCCGTCAGAAATACATCAAAATCAAAATCGTCACACAACTTAATCTAAATAACAACCGTTACGTCACTCTAAATTAAATAAATGCATTGCATGTTGCAAAATCGTTGAAAAATTCGACCGTATACCTTGCTTTGCCCATAACGCATTTAAGACAATTAATTGTTTTGAGATATTTCCAACGTACGTGATCGAAAAATTATTCACTTTATCTCGCAGAAGTATCAACATATTCTATTCAAGAACTCCAATGGCCAGAAATACCTGTGTAACCATTAAAGCTTTACTTCTAAGTTTAAAACCGTAGAAAAGATAAAAAAAATATATCACTTTGTTTATACATATTTTTCAATTTAAAGAAATTACTTAACCTAGATCTACGAACTACGTTTCTCCGTTGGTTGTAGTTAACGGTTCCGATAAATCCTCCTAGAATCGAGAGAAATGGGAAAACGTCAACAAGTATCATAGAGCCTTAACGAAGCGGTAGAAAAGCAAAATTTACGCAAGCTTTATAACCCTTTTACTTACGTATCGCCCCGTATGATTGCAAAAATTTAAAAGCATTGTAGTAACATTCAAATAAACTATTTATTCGCCTAATTAATAGCATCAAACATGTCAACAACATACGAAAAAAAAAACGATAACGTCAAATAAAATTATCTACAAATACGCAGAACTTACAAAGCATCCAGAAAATTAAGCTATTGCAACTGTAGCCGAAATAAATTTAAAGCTGCCATATGATGCTGAACATCACTAGACAATATTCGTTTGTCTCACGATCTTCGTGGATTATTTGTAAGGACAGCGCATATAAAAAAAATAAACAAAACAACTACACAACGCTAATCCTTAAAAGAAAACATGCTGTCGTGCTTAAATAAATACAGAAGCAATTCTAAATAATAAATAAATAAACAGTTGTGTGCTAAACAAGAGAAAAACAATAAGCTTAGATATTCAACTACGTACTGCGTTCTTTTTGGCCTTCTCCTCCAGCAACATAGCTTTCTTTGTCCGTTTGAAGAAACCGAACTGAAAGAGAACAAAATAACATCATTATCCTTCTTAAAAGGAGGTACACATTGAGAGAAATCATCCAACTGGCGACCAACGAAAACTAAAGTTAAATGTTATTGAAACGAAATTTTTGCGTAATGCGAGGGTGGTCTGCAAAGTTTCCGGCGTAACACAGAAGTACGGATTGCTTGATCAATATCAGTTTTTTTCTTTTCTTTTCCCTCAACATAGCATTTAATTCTGCAAAATAAGCGTTCGCGATGTGATGGCCTCCTTATTCGATGAAAATCTCTATCCTTCGAGTAAAATTTCGTCTGGCCCTCTTCACTTTCTTCGGACTAAGCCCGCAGAGACGAGTTGCGCTTCACGAAATTAACAGCGACTAGTCAGACTCGTGTTTTATCGTCTCGTGAAAGTCGATAAAGGTAGTGTACTCGTCTCTGCAAGCTAACTTCGGACGTCGTCCACTATTTCGACTATGGCTTGGCTTTAGGAGTGTATTAGTGAAGCCATTGGTGGAGTATTCCCGCGAAGTTCTCCCACCTACAAACAGGGTTTTATGAGTATTCACGCGAATACGGTCCTAGGAAAAGAAAGCCCCAAATCTTCAGTGAATATATGACGAATAGATGATCACAGCCTCTGCTATCTCTCTGGCTATAATTCGGTTGTTGTCTAGCATCTAAAGCTCTTGTTCATTCCCTCCAGGATACTTCTTCAATTGCTTCTTATGAATTCAACATTCAAAGAATTGTTACTTACGATTTTTCTAGCAAGTAAGACGTGTAATTTCGAATCTTACATAAAGATGCTGTGTTTCTCAGTAGTTCACCACTGCTTTTGCTAATTTCCAATCTCTCTTGGCTATAATTATTTCTCTGAAATAATACAAGTAATGTGAAATTGGAAAAATCACCTTCGCTTGTAATTACGGTAGAACTATCGAAGATTCGCCACTCGCTTATTTCATTACTTTCTTTTTCCTTTTTCCCCCGCCTTTATAATTTGACCGCTATTTCCTGAAGAATTCCATCTAATATCTCGGTGAACTCTTCCGACGTTATCTGTAGCGGTTGCAGTTTTTCACCGTTCAGAAATGATGGTGCAAAGTTCTCGAAAACAGCGTCCATCTCGACTTTAATTTGCGTAATTTGCGAATTTCATTGGGGTTTTTTCAGTTTTTACAGGAAGTTTTCAAATGTATTTTTCAACACGTATCACCAGATTATGCCCGACGAACAAACGCTGTCTTCATGTTAAGGCTTGAAACATTTTAGGCTGTTGTCGTACGTTAGCTAATAAATATTTAATTAGGGCTATCAAACATGTTTCTCAATGTAACTAAGGCCAGTATTACCGAAAAATCTTGTGAAATAAACAAAAATGAACCACATTACCTTATATAGTACACCGGCGGCGATTGCCAGCAGTAATATGCCGCAAATGACGGCAATAATTATAATCCACAACGCAATGGACTGCTCAACTGATGGGCCAATGAAAACGCTGGGTACCGATATGCTATGCCTGGAAGTTGAAAAAAAATCGTGTAATACAATATTGTTGTTTAAATACATTTTAATCAAAAAATGTATTTAAATAAAAAGTCCTTTGAATCAATTAAGGGTTCCAGCGTAAATTAACGTTTCATAAATTTGTATATTTTAAATTGTAACCTTGCGCCATGAATTGAATGGATTTGAAAAAATTCCTGATCAAATGGGTACGGGTACGCCTCTTTGGTTTGATGGCCACAAACAACTGAGGACAACGATTCAAGACTACGCAACAGCAAGTTTAACAAATTCAGAGGCTTGCTTGTCGCAATACGAATCCACGTTCGGAAACAGGCTATATTAAGTGTCCTCTCACTTTGATCTTAAAAGGCATCTTAGAATCCTTAAAGATCCCAACATAAATTACTTGATACACATTTGGCAAGCCTTGTAAGATGAGTAAGGTGGTAAGGTGATCATTGAAAGCCTTACTGAGCGGGCTTACAGGCAGCTTCAAAGCAGTAGAGGTGTCTTGGGATGGTACATTGATGGCCTAGGAATAAAAGCCGTTAGAACAGGTACATGCATTAGTCAAACTACCACCTTAAGATGCCTGGAGGACTCCACAGCAACATATTGTATAACGTACGAGGTCCTTAATGATGAACGTGTTCATCATAAAGAACCTCGAGGTGGAGATGTAAGTATGCGACATCACCAATGTATGCACAATTTAAGGCAATTGGAACACAAAAAGCAGGTTACTTTGCGATGGGTTCCAAACTATCAATGGATCGAAAGCGATGAAAAAGCAAAGAAGCTAGCTAGAGAGGCAGCGAATATGCCCTTCATCGGTCCTAATCCCTTCTACAACTTGTTTTATTTGTCTGTCGCATACACAAAACACGCAATCAAAGCATGGGAAGACGATCAGAAAGGAAAGTATGCAAGGACAACAACAGGCGAAAGCATTCGTATCAGGCCCGCCTAAGACAGCGAAAGTAATGTTATCGTTCGATCTGTCGAATTGTATAATCATGTCCTGAGCAACTGATCGTTTCAAATTTCTTTCTTGCTCCACGGATAATCTCGTGACGTTCATAATATAAATAAATGGACCAACGAAAAGTGAACATAATCGATATTTGCCGTGCATCGAATGCACCAAACACAGTAAATTAGCATCTAAACGTTGTGAAAACACACAAAAGTCCAGCCTCTCTTTTCAATGATCCAGCTGTTTCGATCGCATAAAATTGGCTTGAACGAAATTACTAAATTGAAATGAAAATCGTCTTACCTTTGAACGTTGCTGTTACTCACATCGTCGACGATAACTAGATCACCGGACGTGGAAACAATTACGATGTCCTTATCCGGCTTGTAATCTGCAAGTTAACGTAAAAGAGAATTACATACCATTCCTTGTTGATGTTGCCGCTTAAAAACAAAAAGGAAAAACGATTTTTTTAAGCTGCAGCTCTAAGCAGGGGAGAATTAGATCAACGTGCAACAACTAGTGCAAACAAGAAGAACCTACCTGTCAATTCAGAAATATTCAAGATCATCTTAAATCTCAGCTCGGCGATATTCTTAGAATTCTTGAACGGTCCAATATCGCACGTAACGGAACCACAAACAACACCAGCACTTGTACTAGCTTCACTGCAGTTGAAATATATGGTTCTATTCGAAGGGTACTTGGCCAACTGTTCGTCTACAGTTATCACATCCCTTCTCTTCCTCTTCTTCTTGTCGGAATCGCCAACTGCCGGCGCCTTGTCGTCTACAATTGTCTTTATGGTCGAGTGGCAGGTGATAGGTTGGCCGGCTAAGCTACCTTCTGGAGCATACAGGGAAAGGAATTTAATCTCTCTGTCGCCGTAATTCAGTGATATAGGTACGGAGACATTGAGGGTCGCTCTTTGAATTGGACTGATCTCGTATTTTAAGATCTGAAAAAGAAAAGGAAGATGAGAAATGGGGAATTCACCAAATGCACATTTTCTTTCCCACCTTGTAGATTTGTTGGAAAGTCGCTGTGCCATACGTCCTGTTTATGTATGAATAGGTCTCTTCGGTGGAAGTTCTATGAGGAACGATGAAAGTAAACACTGTAAGGTACTACTACACAGTCAAATGGACGCCTTACCCTTTAAGTTCCAAATCGGCCACCTTTATCAATTTCAGCGACAGATCTTTGCGTTGTTCGCCGCCATTGTTGGAACTCGTTCTCACCTCCATTACGAAATTCAATGGGTCGACGTATTTTCCACTATTCACTTCATCTACATCCAACTCCAACGAAACGGTTTTCTGGAAAGAAAAGGTAGGTGTACAACAAGAGAATCCTTGATTTGAAGAAATCGAACAGGACGAAGACAACATTATTCAAAATTCCAAACAAAGAAAGAAATTATTATCCTTACGCTAGCATCGATCTTCAATGGATTATCAATGGTGCACGAAATTTCTGTTGAGGTCTCCTTGCAATTTGGTGGTATACGTTTCAAACGAACTGGCTTAGGTAGCGTGATCAGTACTTCAGTTTGGAAAGCGTTCTCGCCTTTGTTAGTAACCGTAGTACTTAGGGTTAGGTATTCCTTAGAGCCGATTATGTAGAAGTCGCTGTAACAACGTGATTATTCATAAAAAGGAAAAAAATTGAAGAGATGATAAAGTTGTGTGGAGAGTAAAATTTTTGTGTTTGCCATGGTATTCTAGGACTTCAGACTAGGCTATATGAACGAGGGGCCATTGTTTATTGATTCATCAAAATATATCTGGAAAGACGTATTGCCTCATAATAACAATAAACAACCATCTTCATCGATGAGTCACATTGTGAACACCAAAAATTTAAATGGCATGATGCAACATGAAGATTTTAACAACCTTTCGTTTTTAAAGGAAAAGAACGCTTGGACATCGTTTAAAAAGGTTCGCAAAGAACTTTTATTAAAAAACGGCGATGGATATCAAGAAATCCGCTATAAGAGAAGATCATGGAGAAAGCAATAGATATAATTGTACTCACTCTAGACCGTCGAATTTTGTAGATAACTGCAGTGAGGCGTCACAAACATTATCGTCACCGCATTCCCTATTGAAATCGACATTGATCTGCCTATCGGTATCGGCCGCACTCCTCAAAATGGCGCAATTACTGCAGAATTCGTCCGCTCCGTCGACTTTATCCGTTACCGTGATCACCTGCCTTTTCTCCGGTCGTTTTACTAGATCTACGGAGGCTCTGATAGCTATAGGATCGTAGATGTTTGTTGCGGTACCCTGGAACAACGTTGTTTGCAGTTCCAAATGTAAAAATATCGTGAAAAGCACTAGGTAGGCACGCTGCTTACGGCTTACCTTAATCTTAACGACGTAGGTCTGACAATGTACGGTGTTAGGGGCACTCAATTTACTGTTTAGATTTTTGGTGTCCTCCAAATAGGCCCTATCTGAGACGCCTTTGTCAACAGACAATGTTCTGACAACGTCCACATCTCCAATACCCTGGATGTCGACGCCACGGTATGAGACGCAGGATGAAATGTTGAAGGAATTGGCCAAATTGGCAACACTAATATGGGTGACGGAACTGGTTAGGTTGTGTTCCAAACCAATCACCGGTTTTCCTCTGAGTAAGACCGCGTGACCAGAGTAGTAAGCGCCGATGGCTAAATCTGGTGGCATAAATTGTCAGGTGATTAAATGTGAAATATGCCACTTTATAAATATATGCATTTTATCGCAGGAAAGAATATCGAAAGAACTTGCGAAGCAACGCGAAATCTTACCTAAAAATCTATTTCCATCTATATCGGCCGGTTTGGAGAGGCTTATTCCGAAACCTTTAACGTTCGGGATGAAATCTTTGCCCTTGATCACTTGGGAAGGTTCTTTGACGAGTCCAGATTGACTGCTACCTCTGAAGATGTAAACAACTCCGGAATTTTCATTATCGTACGGTGCGGCAACGGCAACGTCTATTAAACAAGATGCCTAAGAATTAGTACAAATACTTAAACGTGCGATTTCGAGCGACTAACTTCAGGAAATAAACACGCGTGATTGATGGTATTCTGCTCATATCAGAAAATACTGAAAATCAATCTTACCAGCATATCCGTCTTTATCGATATCACCCAATGACATTACAGCTTCACCAAATCGCCCGCCATCCGTTTTACCGCTAATCGTATTGGCTATGTCAGCTTCAAGACTAACCTAAATAAATAAGCCGTAATTCAAATAAAATTGTTTATTAAATACAGTAAGTGGGGACGTTCGTCGCCGATAGACGAGATACCTTCGATCCAAAGTAATAATAGATGGCGCCTCTATCGAATCTCGATTCGGGGGAGTCTCCTTTATGGTATGGAGCGCCGACAATCAAATCATCCAACCCGTCACCATTGATATCAGACGCCGTTACTGAGGCGCCGAAATATTCACCAACGTACTTCCCTTCTTTTGTCTCCTTCTTCTCGATGTAATAACTCCGGAAGGTGAATATAAGGACGGATCCTTTGAGTGAAGCTCTAGGGGCGCCCGTTACATAGTACAACTGTTTGTCGCTGTAGAAGCGGCCAGAAGTCACCGAGTAGCCTGTAAAGCAAAGAAGAAGTGATGATAAAATGGATTCTCACCGCTCTTCCCAAATAAGGAACATTAAAAGTGTTCAATGTTAACGTATCACTTGTTAATTACTGTGATCGTAGTGGTTGACAAATATTTTGCCAATAACATCTGTACTGAACCTGGAGATAGATGAATGGCTCATCGGAATAAGGTGGCGTAAACTGCTTCTGGCTGAAGATCGTTGCCATTTATCTCTTTAAATAAAGAATGAAGTTGTCGTTAACAATGTAAGGATGAATCTTGTTAAGGGCAGCGCTATACGCCGTCAGCGATATAAGTGCAGGAATACCTAACGGAGGATAGCCCTATAATCGGCGATATAAGAGTAAATTTTACCAAGGACAGTATTATTCGCCGTCAAGAATGTAAAGGGCGAATCGTGCCAAGGACAGCACTATAGGCCGTCAGCATTTCAAGCAGGTTAGAATTAGAAAGGGAGAAAACTTCTATATAGGTTTTCTTTGTTAAGGCTCATTTTTCTGCAAAACTAATAACTAACACCATTTTATTCGAAACCACGTTACCTCCAGAAAATAAAGGATGTAGCTATAAAGGCTGTTGTTTGACTAGTTTAACCTTCTAGCGCACATAAAAAAATAATAACTTTACATCTAAGAATACCAATAAAAAAAGTATTTCGTTATTTCTTTTTAAGAAAATGCAATTTTTAATACACGCTATTGTAAAGACAAAACCGATTGTTTGAAACATTTCCAAAAAGCAATAAAAAATAACCCATTAATGTCGATTGCCGTACAATAACGGAATGTGCATATAAAGCGCATGCAATGGGAACCATTCAATCTGGTTTTTGAACTGATAGGGTGTGCGGAAAGCGGCAGTACAACTACTCTTCAGTTACCACGATGAAGTACCTTACATTGCTCTTAGTTTTAGTCGTTTTAACAACGATGACTGTAAGTAACTATTATTATAGTTTTATATTTTAAATGTATTAACTATATTATTGCTTAATCTTTGAATGTTAAACAATTTCAACCGCATCCCCATACGTTTAGTATGTCTTATCAAGTAGTAGTAATCTTATCGGGACTTAGGTATTCTTTTTGACTCGCCCTTATTTTTCACCAACTACACAGAATGCTAGAGCGAGGTGTCGCAAACCTTAACGGTGTCCCAAAATGTTTGCGAAGGTCTTTATAAACGTAAGCCCTCAGATGGGCGACTTCTGAAGGTTATTCCCGTTGGATTCCTTCGATTATCTCTTTTTTCGTTCGCAAAAACTTTTGCATTTTCTTATCGTCCTTAATATTCGGTGATTAATGCATAACTTTACGAATTTTCGCCGTGGCTCTTCATCCTAACATAGAATGAACCAACGGGTAAGTATTGTTGACACGCATCCCAATCGCTAGATCCCACCGATTGGTGTTCCGGTGAATTTGGGAAGCAGTCCTATGATTCCGGGAGATTAGAATTTTAGGAGGACGGAGAGTATCGGCTAAAGTTGTTTAAAGGATTCTTTACGTTTAAGCGTACCGCGAGTGTACGCTTTAGATCCGCCGAACCACTGGTCTCTAGACAATGATGATGATGACGATGATGAGGATCCAATTTTGCTATCAACATTCTTTTATTGATAAGCTCGTATTCCCACAAAATAGAGAAAATCAGCAGACATCAGCTACGTTTTCTAATTGATATTTTTACCAAAGCAACCCCGCGAACACAATGGGTAATATGCTTGATATGATATGCTTGAAATGCAAGTCACGTCAGTAAATGTCTACGAAGCGCCGCAAGAATTAGTAGAACATCACCGAATCTAAGCAGAAGCAGGGTTTTTGGAAGTAGTTCGAAATATCGTGATTGAAGCTTGAGGTTTTGCCTTTACAGTTTGTTCATAGATTACATCGTTTGTTTATCCTAAACTATCCATGATTTTTCAACATATTTAGGCCTATACGATTCTTCTCTATTTAACATTTTTATAGGAACAGAGTGTTCAAAAAATGTTAAATACTAATGCCAAAACCGTACAAAACCTGCGCTTTCAGTTAGCATAACTGCAAAAAATTCTGTATTAGAGGAGTTATTTCGTTCTTTGTTGGCACTAGTTGTTCTTGTGAATCGCCTATGTTGGATATAACCTTTTCTGCTCGCTTATTGTAGATGTACTTTTCAAAAATTACTTCTGTCATAGACCAGTCAACCAAGATCTGACGAAGTCACAGCTAAAGATGAGAAAAATTCTGCTCGTTCCGATGGTACCGCAAACAACGACAATAATCCTGATGATTCAGATGGTGAACAACATTCTCCCGTTACAGCGGAAGTGCACAACATCGTCGAGAGTAAAAGAACTCCGGTAGCTCCTGATGTCGTAGAGGCTCGTATTTTGACTAATCTAGATGAATTAGGCCTTTAAATTACAGTTAAGCTTTATCTAGGAATACTTTTGCCATGTAATTCAATAGATGAATTAGATTCTAGCTAATGTTCCAAAGTTGTTTTTATTGAAAATATTAATCCATGCAGATTAAAAAGATTGAGGAATAAATTTAAAGCGTACTTTATATAAAGTCACCATTACACGTTGTCAACGGTAAGAATCTATTTTATAACGATATTTACTTCACGAAATAAATATAAAGTCCTTTCCATTCATGCGGGACCCTCCATCCTAATCTCCAGCCAGATTGCTTGTTTGGCTTCTTCGTTCCTCGTCTCCCACAAACCATTGTGTTATATCCGCATGAATAACGTCGTTGCAAATATCGGCAATCTCGCACATTTATAAAAAGAAACAAGAAGCTCTTCCGCATGAAAACAAGTAAACAATAACTTTATTCAAATTCGTATATTTAAAATAAAATTCAAGATAACACAAAGATAAAAAATTCCTTCTAAATTAATACTGACAAATTCAGCCTAAAAAAAGCTGCTAGATCCGTGTCCATCACCGTGTTCATCATCTTCAATAATAACGTTTCGTCTCTGCAGGTCTCTTGGCACTTCCTGGGTTTCATCGTTTGCATGACGCAGCATCCTTACTAGATCTATAGTTTCGTCTGCTATAGCTTCGCGTATTGTTTTCTTTTCCGCGTTTTCTACCGGAGTGCCCCCCATCGCGTACCTGAAGAATCTCTGCTTTTCCTGGTTTGCTAAAGATGCCGCATGCTGTAGGGAAGCTTCGTCGTCGCTTCTTGCGAACCGGGACTGTATTAGCTTGTAGTAATGATCGTTATCGTTGGTGAAATCTTCCATGAGAGAAATACCAACGGTATTTCTTTTAGGTGAAATTCTTGCGTCGAATGCATTACGGATTAATCTAAGCAAGCTCTGTTGGGATTCTTTTGATGGAGAGGTTTCGTCTTTATTTTTATTATCTTCCTGGCTGTCTAAGGCGTCTCTAAGATCTCTGGCGAATTCTTTAGGCTCATCATATAAAGATTCTTCAGAATCTATCATCCCGACTTCTTCGTCCCGCCTAGCTTTTCTGATGGCTTGAGCTTGTTCTTGCGGTGCTGGTACGGAAGGAACGTCTTTGGTGGGACCGCCTACTTCATCTCTTCGTTTCCTGATAGTTTTCTGCTCATCACTAGACGGTTTCATTTCGCCTTCAATAACCTCAGTCTGTCTGACTCTTCTAAGCCCCGGTCGAGATTCGTCTTGGGGTTGCGATTCATCCTTAGTTTCCTGACGAGCTCTTCTCAAACTACTAGGTTGTTCCTGTTTCGGAGCTTCGGGACTTGCTTGCTCCGTTGCGTTTGTTGCTTGTCTAGATCGTCTTAAAGCTTGAGGTTGATCTGCTGCTCCTTCCGGTTTAGCTTCACCGGTTTGCGTTTCTTGCGGTGCGTTTCGTCTGGCTTTTCTTAAAGTCTTAGGTTGTTCCTGTGCTTGCGATGCATCTTTCGATGGATCTTCCGCGGGAGGAGTTTGTCTAGATCTTCTAAAAGGTTTAGGTTGTTCTCCGGTTTGAGTATCTTCTTTCTGCGGTTGAGGGTTGTTTTGTTCGGTTGGTATTTGTCTAGATTTTCTTAAAGGTTTCGGTTGTTCTTGAGATGGGTTTTGCTCTTTCTGTGGTTGCGGGTCAGGTATTTGTCTAGATGTTCTTAAAGGTTTCGGTTGTTCTTGAGGTTGGTTTTCCTCTTTCTGTGTTGGTGGGTCAGGTAGTTGTCTAGATCTTCTTAAAGTTTTCTGTTGTTCTTGAGATTGGTCTTGCTCTTTCTGTGGTTGCGAGTTAGGTACTTGTCTCGATTTTCTTACAGCTTTGGGTTGCTCTTGAGATTGGTTCTCCTCTTTCTGTGATTGCGGATCGGGTACTTGCCTAGATATTTTTAAAGTTTTTGGCTGCCCTTCAGAATCGGATCCTTGCTTCGGCTGTTCAGCTTGCCTATATTTCCTTACAGCCTTAGGTTGCTCCTGGACCTGAGATCCTTCTTTCGGCGGTCCTTGATTAGCCTGATCAACCTCAGTTTGTCTAATCGTTCTTACATCTTGAGCTTGGGGTGAAGTTTCTTGACTTTGCGATTCGCCCGTTAAAGTTTTCGATTGTTCCTGAGCTTGCGCGTTGGGATTACTCTGTTCGTTTTGAGCTGCTTGTCTGGATCCTCTTAGGTTTTTGGCGTCTCTAAAGTATCTCCGAAAAATTCTAGGCTCCTCCTTAGCTGGAACTTCTTCGCTTTGAGCGGAAACGTCCTTGCGAAGATCGCGAATTCTCCGAAAACTTCTCCCTTCGTTGCTCGGCTTGGCTCCTTGACCACTTGCTTCCTCCGATGGAGCATCTCTTAGTTTCCTAAACGCTATTGGTGTCTCTTTCGCGGCTTCCGCCGTATCTCTTGATAGTCTAACGTTTTCGGGTGAATCTCCCACTAATGTGGGTGTGGTATAGTTTTTCTGAATAACGGGTGGTGCAATCGGATCTTTGATAGGACCATCGTCCTGTTTTCTTATACGATGAATGGGTGTCAATTTCTGGTGGTGAAATTCATCGTCGATTTGGAAGCAATCGACGGTGCTCACCTAGAATGGTTTCCCATTATAACAGTCGTTGCTCAAAAAATAATTCAGACAAAAATAGCGTTTCACTTACCGCCAGGTAAATTACCACAAGCACTGCTATAACAATTAACTTCATAGCCACTTGATTCTCTTCACGACTGAAGGATATCGGCGCAGGTGCGTCTTTTATATAATTTTTTTATCGCTCAACTTTGGAACCGTACGCTATTAAGCCTTATTCATCGATTTTATCGCGAAAAATGAATCGTCTTCAGGTTATTAGTGCCTCGCTAAAAATTGCCGGCTCTATTATTATAGTTATCACCGTTTAAAGAATGCCTATATAACGCGATAAGGCAATACCCAAGCATTTGTTTTCTTCCAGTGAAGAATAAAAAAGACCTTATCGAAAATATGCTCGCTTCCATTATCGCTGTGATATGGACAATGACCATTGGAGAATGAATGGCGTATTGTACGTGATGAAAAGCTTGTCTGCAACGGCTTCGTATATGTAAAAACGTCGATGAAAAGTTTTTCAGCTGAAACGCACATGTAACGGAGATATGAATAATTATTAATGCTCGGAATCTGCGATTCCGTCGATATAAAATATCCCAAAAACGCTCAAATATAAACCACAATCGTTTAGTTCTTATACATAATGATTTGGTCAAACATACCGGTCTACGATTCGTTATATTTGATCACATATACAGAGTGTTGCGTTTCATCTTAGCTGTTATGCATCTCATATAATACTAAAAAAGAAAGTGCGAGACAAAAATAATAACAGAAGCAGTAACTGTCATTCTTCACGCTGAAGATTCTCTGCCGAGATTGACTGACTTTATCAATTTGCATCGTCGAAATAACGAAATTAAGTTCTAGCTAGACTTAGCTTAAAGTAAATTGCGTTCGAGAATGAAGTAACGGTTAGAAGAGCTATGCTATTGAAGCATTTTAAGAAGGTTTACGAGAATGTTTGTTAGGTCCAAATTGGGAATCAGTTAAGGAGTCTTGCTAAAGTTTTATGCGAGGCTTCCAAGCAAAATTGCGTCAAATTGAGCAATTCGGTGCAATGAGTTATTGTTTAGGTTATATTTAAGAAGTGTCAACTATCTTAATTGATGCGTAAAATTTTTTTGAAATAAATTGAAGCTCTTTCCCGAATATTTTATTGTCCACCTACTGCATACAACCGAAAGCTTCAATAAAGACAGCTCAGGTACTCTTCTCTAAAAGGGAAAATTGCGCAATTCTAGAGAGAACGTCGTCTTCATCGGAATCCTGCCCAAGCTCAGCTAGCGGTTTCGTTTCAAGAAAACGAAGCTTCGAACGGTTGAAACTACGGCGTTCGAGGTCATCGTTGGGCAATACGTCTAAAGTGACGGGTTCGTTCTCTTCCGCGATAACCTATTTAGTGTAAGAAAAATATATTCATAGCACTTACAAAGGGGAATAATAGCATTTTGATATAACCATGAGCTTTATCGAAAAGTTATGTCATATTTTTAGTTATCACAAAATCTCTTCTTGAAGAAGTATCGTCCGTGTCAATTCAAATTCTCCCCCCCCTTAAACTTACTTAAATACTCGATAAAGAATGTTTTGCCCCACTGCACATTACCATCGTCTTCAAAGAGAAGACTCAAAGAGCGACACCTTACTATCGTATACCAATGTGAAACGTTGGTCAAAATTACTTCGTTGGCACACAGAATCTTTTGAAGGCGATCATTAGCCAAACAGCGAGCGGATACGAAGCAACGGTTCTGCACTACGATTTTTTTGTCTAAATTAAATTAAATTTTCGATTCATTTTAACAAAAAGAAAATACGAGAGAAACTTTTCAATAGAGCTCCTGAACATATAGTAGAGATATTTTCGCTTACCAACGCTAACAAGAAAGCTAGAAAAAATTCAAACGCTATCTTCATCTTATGAATTTGGACTAAAAACTTGGCAATAATTCCCTTTTCGTAGCGTATTATATTATTTTCTTAGCAAAGTTTAATTTCCATAATCAACGATCTGTGCAAAATAAAAAGCAATGTAAGCGAAAAGAAAACAATATATTTTTAATTTCAATTTAACACGCAATTAACTCCTTCTTTCTTTTCAAAGCTCCACGAACAACGATTTCTTAATCTTGTCGACTACCGGAATCATCATCATTTTTAGGCATTACGATGTCGACAACATCAATATGATCCTCACTGGAGCGATGCCCGTCGTCGTGTTGGCCCAGACTTCTTCCGTCTCTGAGTTTGAACCGGCTAGCGACGTGACAGTCATTAAATCGGTTGCGATCACAATCTAAATGATGACCTTTATGATCTTCGTTAACACTTCTCATCTTTCTAAGGTTAATTCCACCGTGAAGGCTGTCGTGAACGTTATCGTCAAGACTTCGGGTCTTCCTAAGCCTATGACGGTCATGATCGTCTTGCGAGAGTCTTCTTAACATTCCTATAAGGCCAGGATGATCACTATCGTGTGAAGAATCGTCGCCAAGATAATCCAAGGTATTCACCTTCCGGACGAAAATCATATTCAAAAGGATTAAATAAGATCGTAAAGGAGACGAAATTAAAGCTTTACAGAAGACACAAGGAAAAAAAAATAAATACACACCATTGCGATGAAAAGCATCACACCTCCAAGAGTTAACTTCATTTCAGTCATGGTGGATGCTTTTTCTCTTCAGGGTTTCCCAAATTGCAGTCACTTACTGTTGCAATGATGCAGAGTTTGTTAGTTTTGCGCAGCGCCTTAAAAAAATGTTTTCAAACAACGATTGTTTCTTTCCCAGCTGTTTAGAGCAATTTTGAGGCGAACTAAGATAAACGATAATAGTTGATACAGCCTCGAACAATACCAAATCCATACGAGAAATTCTAAATATGCCATTTTATTACCTAGTACTTTATTACTTTATTAGCGCAAATTCTTCCAAGATTTGATTTGGACGTGGTTTCAAAGCACCTTCGAAATATACGGCAAGCTTAGTGCCCATTCAAAGATCAGGAATGTATAGCGACTTATATATTTTTCCAACATATAAGAAACATGTCTATAACGTGTTTATATAATTTTGCATCAAATATTCAAAGTAATGAGGAAATTTATAGTTAATGCGATAGCCTGGGGAATGCCTGTATGATTTCTAGATGTTCTTCTTCGACAAAAATGCTTTCGCATTTGCTTTGATTTAACTTCATGCCCGCGTCGGAAGACTTCTGTACGATGATGGTGATGAGAAAACAGATAATCGATCGAGAATGGCCAAATGGTGCACAAACGAATTGATATGTTGTGCTGTTGATGGAGAAGCCGCAGATACCGTTTAGAACTGCCTAACTCTCATTGAATATAGTTATGGTTACGACTTGTATCGCTATAAAGGGGTTCCTCATGAGGCACAAGTTCGGAGCAGAGATCTCTGCTTGAAATATGTCGGTGTGTATGAGTTCTGTAGGCATTTTAAGGTGGTAATTGTTCTTGCGCCGTCCGCGTACTATGTCAGGGTACCTCTTTTGCTTTGACGCTGCCCGGATATCCACTCAGTACACCTTTCAATGGTTACCTCAGAAAGCTGATCAAAATTGTATCGGAGGTTTTTAAATTAGAGAATCTTGTTAGCAGCGTTTCGATGCTTTCTGTGATATTGCCAGACGGACATCGACGCGTATACTTCTCATCTGTTATAATGTTCCATAAATAGCTTTTTTATGAATATTTTACATTCAAAAATTTCAATTTATTACGTTTAAGACTTTGCAATGTATATTTTCTGTTATTTTTTATACTATTTTCTCTTCTTTTTCTTTTAATAAATGATCTTCACTCAGGTATTTTTTATTTAATTTTATTTAATTATTTAATTATTAATAATTTAATTTATTTAATACAATCGTAGCGATACTCGAAAATACCTAAATTAGTTTAATCTTTCCATCTGATAGATCTTTTAACACTATCTGCGCTATGATCGATAGTACCTTCATTAATTTTGATTTTTGCGCGCAATAATATAGTTTTCGTTTCTAATTGGTCAATTAGAAACATCAGATGAGCTACCACTTAAGATTTTTCGCAATATTTTCCCAATTCTCTTTAACGGCAATACAATTACTTTCAATGCTAATCACGTTGGGAAATGAAATCATGCCCGATCGTCATATCTTAAACCAGCCACTGCATAAAATTTGATTTCGTAGAAAGAAATCTTCATATGAAGTACGTCACAGAGACATCTCTCAATTTTTGCGAGAAGATTGTTTATTTCAGTTCTAATTTGATCCTTTGATGTGTTAAAGGGACTTGAAATTTGAAACGTTACGCTCTATTATTTGAGTATTTATTTAATTAAAGCAAAACTAGTCACTTTTCGAATGAGGAAGAGGTAAGACAACACACTTGAAAATGCAGAGAAACAACAACTAAAAGTAACGGGTATACAGCTTCGTCGCGGTATTGACGGAACTCGCGGCAAAAGCAATGCGAGGAAAGAAAAAAAAAACACTGGTCTACGGATAAATTTCTGTTCACCCAGCGTCTGAAGTTCCAAGTGACTTCGATGGTGTTTCTTCTCTACTTCACACCGAATCGGGTAATTCTCAAAACTTGTGAACTTGCAATGAGTACTGCTACGATTCAACCCGGTTAGACGAAACTTAAACTGAAACCAGTCTAGCTCGAATGGAACCACTACAGTCGTCAAATTAATACGCTCCACTTGTCGCATAACTATCCCTATATACTTATATGCTGTAGTTAATACATTGCCGTTAATAACATTAAAACAACAAATGACCTTTTGGAATGTTCGTCTATTAAGTCTACTGTTTTAGAAATACTACAAACATATACATATCTATACGATTTCAGAAATTGTAAAGAATGAACCTGCGATAATATAGATACCAAGTTAATATTCGTATTCCTGGTAAAAGCCGATATCACCATTCGCATCGAAGCTGCTATCGCCGTCATCGGCATTTCTTACAAATCTGTTATTCTTGGTGTTATCATTGTTGTTGCTGTCGTCCTGTTTATTACCATGATCATTATCTGCACTCCTTACAAATCTCCTATTACTATGACTGTCGTTATCGTTACCCTTGCTGTCGCTATCATCGGCACTTCTTACAAATCTGTTATTCTTGGTGTTATCATTGTTGTTGCTGTCGTCCTGTTTATTACCATGATCATTATCTGCACTCCTTACAAATCTCCTATTACTATGACTGTCGTTGTTACCCTTGCTGTCGCTATCATCGGCACTTCTTACAAATCTGTTATTCTTGGTGTTATCATTGTTGGTGCTGTCGTCCTGTTTATTACCATCATCATTATCTGCACTCCTTACAAATCTCCTACTACTATGACTGTCGTCGTTACCCTTGCTGTCGCTATCATCGGCACTTCTTGCAAATCTGTTATTCTTGGTGTTATCATTGTTGGTGCTGTCGTCCTGTTTATTATCATTATCATTATCTGCACTCCTTACAAATCTCCTATTACTATGACTGTTGTCGTTACCCTTGCTGTCGCTATCATCGGCACTTCTTACAAATCTGTTATTCTTGGTGTTATCACTGTTGGTGCTGTCGTCCTGTTTATTACCATTTTCATTATCTGCACTCCTTACAAATCTCCTATTACTATGACTGTTGTCGTTACCCTTGCTGTCGCTATCGTCGGCACTTCTTACAAATCTATTATTCTTGGTGTTATCATTGTTGTTGCTGTCGTCCTGTTTATTACCATCATCATTATCTGCACTCCTTACAAATCTCCTACTACTATGACTGTCGTCGTTACCCTTGCTGTCGCTATCATCGGCACTTCTTACAAATCTGTTATTCTTGGTGTTATCATTGTTGGTGCTGTCCTCCTGTTTATTACCATCATCATTATCTGCACTCCTTGCAAATCTCCTATTACTATGACTGTCGTCGTTACCCTTGCTGTCGCTATCATCGGCACTTCTTGCAAATCTGTTATTCTTGGTGTTATCATTGTTGGTGCTGTCCTCCTGTTTATTACCATCATCATTATCTGCACTCCTTGCAAATCTCCTATTACTATGACTGTCGTTGTTACCCTTGCTGTCGCTATCGTCGGCACTTCTTACAAATCTATTATTCTTGGTGTTATCATTGTTGGTGCTGTCGTCCTGTTTATTACCATCATCATTATCTGCACTCCTTACAAATCTCCTATTACTATGACTGTCGTTGTTACCCTTGCTGTCGCTATCGTCGGCACTTCTTACAAATCTATTATTCTTGGTGTTATCATTGTTGGTGCTGTCGTCCTGTTTATTACCATCATCATTATCTGCACTCCTTACAAATCTCCTATTACTATGACTGTCGTCGTTACCCTTGCTGTCGCTATCATCGGCACTTCTTGCAAATCTGTTATTCTTGGTGTTATCATTGTTGGTGCTGTCCTCCTGTTTATTACCATCATCATTATCTGCACTCCTTGCAAATCTCCTATTACTATGACTGTCGTCCTTACCCTTGCTGTCGCTATCATCGGCACTTCTTACAAATCTGTTATTCTTGGTGTTATCATTGTTGGTGCTGTCCTCCTGTTTATTACCATCATCATTATCTGCACTCCTTGCAAATCTCCTATTACTATGACTGTCGTCGTTACCCTTGCTGTCGCTATCATCGGCACTTCTTACAAATCTGTTATTCTTGGTGTTATCATTGTTGGTGCTGTCCTCCTGTTTATTACCATCATCATTATCTGCACTCCTTGCAAATCTCCTATTACTATGACTGTCGTCGTTACCCTTGCTGTCGCTATCATCGGCACTTCTTACAAATCTGTTATTCTTGGTGTTATCATTGTTGGTGCTGTCCTCCTGTTTATTACCATCATCATTATCTGCACTCCTTGCAAATCTCCTATTACTATGACTGTCGTCGTTACCCTTGCTGTCGCTATCATCGGCACTTCTTACAAATCTGTTATTCTTGGTGTTATCATTGTTGGTGCTGTCCTCCTGTTTATTACCATCATCATTATCTGCACTCCTTGCAAATCTCCTATTACTATGACTGTCGTCGTTACCCTTGCTGTCGCTATCATCGGCACTTCTTACAAATCTGTTATTCTTGGTGTTATCATTGTTGTTGCTGTCGTCCTGTTTATTACCATCATCATTATATGCACTCCTTGCAAATCTCCTATTACTATGACTGTCGTCGTTACCCTTGCTGTCGCTATCATCGGCACTTCTTACAAATCTGTTATTCTTGGTGTTATCATTGTTGGTGCTGTCCTCCTGTTTATTACCATCATCATTATCTGCACTCCTTGCAAATCTCCTATTACTATGACTGTCGTCGTTACCCTTGCTGTCGCTATCATCGGCACTTCTTACAAGTCTGTTATTCTTGGTGTTATCATTGTCGGTGCTGTCGTCCTGTTTATTACCATGATCATTATCTGCACTCCTTGCAAATCTACTTTTGCCATTGCTGTCATCGTTACTTTTGTTGTCACCATCATCAGCGTATCTTAGAAATCTGTTGGGCTTGCTGTTGTCGTCGTCGTTGCTGTGACTATCACTTTTTTTATTACCATCGGCATTGTCCGCACTTCTTGCAAATATACTTTTCTCGTTGCCGTCATCGTTACTCTTGCTATCACCGTCATCAGCGTTTCTGTCAAATCTGTTGGGCTTGCTGTTGTCGTCGTTGCTATTGCTATCACTTTTTTTGTTACTATCAGCATTGTCTGCACTTCTTACAAATCTGCTTTTACCATTAGTCCCATCGTTACTCTTGTTGTCCCCATCATCAGCGTATCTTACAAATCTGTTGGGCTTGCTGTCGTCGTCGTTGCTGTTACTATCACTTTTTTTATTACCATCATCATTGTCTGCACTTCTTACAAATCTACTTTTGCCACTGCTGTCGTCGTTACTCTTGCCATCACCATCATCGGCATATCTTACAAATCTGTTGGGCTTGCTGTTGTCGTCGTTGGTATTGCTATCACTTCCTTTGTTGCCGTCGGCATTGTCTGCGCTCCTTACAAATCTACTTTTGCCTACTATTTTACTGCGACTATCACTCTTTTTGTTACCATCAGCATTATCTGCGTTGTCGGCACTCTTGCTATCATCATCTTGCTGGCTATCGCTGTTATCAGCATTTCTTACAAATCTACTATCGCTGTGACCATCGCTATTCTCTCTAATTGTAGGCAATTTAGAATCGTCATTGTCATCGTCAAAATTACCGACATTTCTTGAAACTCTAACGATACGAAGTAAATCACTTTCCTCGTGGCCAGCTGAAAGGCTCTTGGAATGAGCGATGGTGAAAACCTAAACGAAGCGTGTTTCAAGAACTTGTGATAGAATGTTTTGTAAGGAGGGTATTTACTTACCGCTACAAGAAGTAGAAATACTGCTGTCGGAAACACTCCCATCTTGATGCAGTGGCTGTTTTTCCGTGATTGGCTCATATGAGATAACTTCAGCACTTTTTATAAGAGCACTTATCAAAAACCGAAAACTATTTACTAAAATAACACCATCCAACAGTGGCACTAATGGCCTATTGTTAAAGTTAGTAGCCTATTGTGAGGTTAAGAGAAACAATAATTATTGCCCTTTGTCTTGGCCAAACGACAAGAAAGTTCGTTATCGGAACTTTGAAGGAAATAAGAATCATTGGCCATAATTTTGGACTATTAAAAGAACAATGAGAGTTAAAGAATTTACATTTGATGAAATTTATTGCTTTAAGAAAGGTTCTTTGGGAATAGTTTTTTTTATGAAAACATTTTTAAGCAAATAGGAAGCCTCCTAGATTGTATGAAATGTCTTAATATCCCCGTTGGCAACTAAATATTTACTTAGTTATTTCCTACAGCGCAAGGAATACTTTCAAAACATCCTTTAGAATGTGCAAACCTCAAAGAAATCCCCAAAAAAATATACCTTGTAGTCAAGGACACGATTCGCAAAAGTCTGTCTTACCTGCAAGATCGAAATACTTGATATCATTAGTATTAACAACATCGGATACCATGGTTTCCCTGAGATCATCAATGCTTCTTCTCCTCCTCCTCCTGGCTGCTGTTGGACGTTCTCTTTTCTTGAGCAAAGCAACTCCTCCTTTCCAGTTTAGCAAACCCGGTAAGCCGAGCATGAGATCGTTCTGGAAATGATCAAATTTTACCGACTATTTCTGGGGCGAGTTCAGTTTTATAATCACGGGTATAATTTACCTTCGCGGTATCCTTTACAAATTGGGCGGAGAATCCCATCTGGGCTATGGCTAAGTTATACACTCTTACGCCGCTTATCAAAACGGTTTGAGGATCTAAAGACATGGAAATTAATCGTGGATTATAATTGTACAAAAGTTACGTTAGTTTTTTTTTTTTGAATGTTGCGCATCGATTAACTTTAAAATAAAAAGAATACTTTGAAAACTAGTAAAGATGGTCAGAATTTTGCCTTACAGAAGGCAACAATTCCAAAAGAATTCAAAGCGCAATCAGGCTTCAGTGTAAATCAACCAAAACAAAGGTTCGATAACACCAATGGTGGTAACATGACTAGACGATTTTTCAAAAATTCATAGTTGAAAATCAATCTGCTCTAATTGAGCAATTCGCCGAAGAACGCCAAAAAGTCAAGGACTAACACATTCGAGGCTTTAGAAAAGGCAATACTAGCGGAAAAAATAAAGAATATCAACAAACAGCGATTTGTTGACCCTAGTTTTAATTTTATCAGACCCTGTTGTTGCTTCTTTATGGAAACTAGTCGCATTTGAAAGTGCTTGATTTACAAAGGTGCAGCATTCTGAACTATTATAATTATCATGCTTATGTCTTGAGGAACTAGATGATATGATGCCAGAAGTACCATATCAATCTGAAGAATCACAGTATGTTATAAGCAGAGAAGAGACAGAAGAGTATTAAAATGTAATTATAGGATAGATATACATATTATTATAAAATATATAATTTATACAAAAAAAAAAGGTTTTCTTTTTAAAAACTCCCAGCTTACATTGTTTACTCGCCTCTTCACAAAAAAATAATATAGTTTCAATAGTCTTTAAACGAGTGAAACAAAAGTTTGACGATTAACCAAATAGAATTTCCGAGTTTTGCCCACCTAACGTGGCGGGATGATGGGAAATGTTGTTCGGGATAAAAATAGCGGTAAATCGACCGCATTTGAAGAAAAAGAGAGTTTTTGTCCGCCGAGACAATGCACAAATATCAAAAGTGATCACGGCAAAAACTGGGTTTCGAATTGATTGGGTTTTCTGTATCTCCTAAGCTCACATTTTCGCTCGAAGATCAAAGATTTCCATCGGATATGAAGAGCATCATATGCCTATTTTGTTGAACAAGATGCCAACAACTATTTGGAAGGATTAAAAGAATGGGGACATCGTTGGAAAAGGTGGACGAGCACTACGTTGAGGATTTGACAAATTTCTGTGTTGGGCTTTTACGCTACGCTCGTACTATGCCATATAATATATTCTTCGTTTCAACAGAAATGAAGCACCCCGAAGGAGTAGACGCAGAACTTTGAAATTATGTAGAACGAGTTAGTGCATGGAGTACAAACAAAGGATTAAATTTGACGGTCATCGTCTATTAGGACCTGAAATTGTGCGTTGTTGAATAGTATTTTTCGGAGTAGTTCGGAGTTAGTAAAGTTAGTGGCTGAAAAATGCCACGAGTTCGAAGACGTGAAAATTTTCGCCATCTTAAACCATTTAAAAGAAGAACGCTACGGTGGCAGGTCTTCTTTGACACTCATTCAGGGCACTATAAACGCGCGCCGTTGCATTGACACCATTCTGAAGGCCGTGTTAGTGCCAGAGCCCGTCTTCCGATACGATAACGCGCGGACTCATATTGCTCACGCAACGTTAGCGTTCCTAGCACAACGCCATGTCCTGCAATTGTCCGGCAAGAACCTCGGACTTAAACCGTATTGAACATGCCTGGGATATGATGGACAGGAAATTGCGTCGATTACTCCATCCTCCCGACACTTTAGAGGAATTACGTCAACAGCTACAGGTAGTCTGAAATTAGATGCCCCAAGAGGCAATCGATCATCTGATTTCTAGCATGCCACGAAGGGTTATCGAATGCATAAAAAAAGTACGCGGAGACGCAACACATTATTAACGATATTGTCAATAAATATTGGCATTTGGCATCGGCATAATTTCGAGGTTCTGTGTCTCCTTCTTCGGGGTAGTTAATTTCTTTTGAAACGCCGTGAAGAATAATGTAAATACTAGTTATAAATCTTAAACTTACGCAGCCGATATAGGGAATTGAAGAATTCCGTGGTGCTCTCGTTGGTCCTGCCCGCAAAACACGCGCCTTGCATCAAATAGTCGTTACCAGAAATTTCCACCCATCTATGACCACATGCCTATAAGGGCAACGATAGCAGTTACGTTCAATGTCTAAGCTTCCTTAATTATATTACTTACGGCAAATATTGACTTGTCTTCGCTAATATCCATGGAGTTGCCGAAATATGATTCGTTAGCGTAAGTGTCGACTATATGAAACAGTACAAATCAAGTTAAATCCGAAGAACACGATGAAACCATTTTACTGATGAAATAAGAAGCGGATGTAAAGAGATTAAAATAGGATAAAAGGAGAATGGTATAAATTGCTGTATAATATAATAAGCCTTTATTTACCCTCACTGCCGATCGGTTTCATGTTCACGTTGTAACAACTCGATTTAATTCCGCATCTAAAGACAACGCCGGTATTCTCGTTGTTGTGAGTTGGATTTGAACCGCGGGGTGCACCAATTTGGATCCTAACGAAAAAAAAATATGCGTCATTATTATTGTATATAACGTAATCATGATTATTACGACTTTTGAGACAAGTCATGGGTCGTTTATTGTTATTCTAATCAAATCAGTAGAAGCAAACTTTTGTTGGGTTATCGCATCACGTCATATCAGCGCATCGCGATCGGCGAAACTGTTTGATTTGGGGCGAACATTTTATGCAACTTCGATTTGCTTCTTCGTCGAGAAGATGATGCGAAGGATGATTTCCATCCTCTATGGCGTTTTATCGTGATCGAATCTCTAGCCGTATTGACTACATGCGAAAATAATGGCCACTATGTAGACGTGAGAAAGAAATTCCAAACCCACCCTTGTCTTATGTATTACAATCTTATATTCTATGTTGTATTGATTAGTTCTTCACGCTTATATACAGCAGCCAGGGACGCTGGGCGCACGTGTATTTTACGTAATTATTCCAGAAGTACAGCTTAAATATCCCGCTGCTCCGTATTTATTCCATGGTTAACATTGCGAAATGAATTATACAGGGTTACCTGTAAACAGCACGTAAGCTACCGAAATCTGAAGACTACCTATCAATGTGCTACTGAAAATTTAAAAAGAAATTTATTTGTAACATATACATTTTGTTCAAATTTTAGGGCCCGAAATGCAGGTAAAGCCGGTCCATATCTTTGTTTCTCCTATATTATACAAATACCGCTGATGATTCAAAGTTAACCCAGATGCAAATAAAAAGCGATAAAGCATCGTAGATGCTATGAATAGTGAATAGTCTATTGGAATGCATTAGTCTGTCGTACAGCTGATGTCGAAGTGTTTATGTGTTTACATTGAATATGCCGATAACCATATGATTTGCGTTCTTAATGTTTAAAGTTAATGCATCCGAAATGTCGGGTTTTGAGTTATTTGTAGTTATACATTCTTTTTCTTTTTATGAAATTTGTGGTGGTCCTAACAAGGACCGATCTAGGCGAAACAGGACAAAATAATTTATTAATGTAAAAAATGTTCGAAATGTCCACCGTGAGCTCTAATACAGGCATCAATTCGGCGACGAAAGTTATTATGCACACGAGTAAAATTTACCATGTCTTCGCGAATGCGTTGAGCTGCAACATAAATGCGATTTCGCAGATCTTCGACATTTTCAATATCAGGGCGACGATCATATACATGATCATATATCATGTATCCCCACAGAAAAAAGTCTAATGGATTTAGGTCGGGACTACGAGGTGGCCATGGAGTACGACTTCCACGTCCAATCCATTGTGGAAATCTTTGGTTCAAAAATGCTTGAATTACTCGACTACTATGCGCGGGTGCTCCGTCATGCATAAACCACAATTGTTGCCGTATCGCTAGTGGTATCTCATCCAAATACTCGGGTAATTCTGTATTTAATCGTTGTGGGAGCACATGTGGTCCAAGTAGGTAATCGCCTACTAAACCCGCCCAAACATTGACAGATATCCTAACTTGCGAGGCGCCTTGGTGTATCTCGTGTGGGTTTTCGTCTGCCCAGTGGTGAATATTGTGGTAATTCAAAATACCATCTCTTGTAAACGTGGATTCGTCGGTAAAGAGAATTACTGACGCAAGACGTGGTTGACGAACTTCGGTGCGTTGAAACCACTCGCAGAAGGCAAGACGGCGAGGATAATCTAATTCCGTTAATCTTTGCGCGCGCTGGATGTCATACGGATGAAGTAAATTATTTTTCAAAATTCGATGCACCGTCGTTTGGGACACATTTACTTGCCGGGCTAAAGTTGTAGTACTTATGCCTGGTTCCGCCTCAACGATGTTTAAAATATGCTCTTCTGCTTGCTGAACTCTACGTGATATATGACGGCCACGACCTTCGAAACGTGGAATTACTGGTCCTGTTTCTCGAAGTCGATACACGGTTCTCACAATTGTCTCGGATGATGGATACCGCCGATTGGGAAACCGTTCCGTGTACAAATTTTCTGCCGCAAGACTATTTTGTCCTGTTTCGCCATAAACCAAAATCACATCGGTGTATTCGATATTCGTATAGGATGCCATTGCAATTGCGTGTAATGACGGTGAATGCTATGGGCATACTAAATGGATATCCGAACGCTGCTTCAGCGACTGCCGGTGATTCCCATATGTTAACTAAGACAGAGTCGGACTCGAATAAAGAAAAATCATTTTCTCGTTACTACGTGCACATAGAACCATAATATTTTGTATTTAGGCATTACTCATGCGTTTCTTTCACCTATTTTTTTTGTTCGTACTATATCCGAATAAGACTGTATAGCATATACCACACGCTTCAACATACATTAGGTTGAAATGAAATATTTTGGGTCTGGTTGCTATAGTTAAGGGTACGACGCCTGATGTATTTGGGACGCACAATTCCCGCGTCCAGTCTTATTCTAGCTATGAGAATTTATTCTAAATTTCTTCCGCGTTTTTATGTTATGACAAGTAATAGTATCAAGGCCACAAGCCAACTAAAATCGAAACAAAGAATGGAAATTTTAAAAAAATAATAAATCGATATACGGAAAGGAAGTCTTCAGTTTTCAGTTAGGCTAGAGCCGGTGCGAAAGATCTACATTACTTAACCAATAAAATAGAGAATCTCGTGGTCACATTAATACTTGTGGAGCACTTGCTTTACTTGATACAGTAATAGAAAAAGCAATCCATCCAACTTGAGTAAAAGAAAGAAGATAACCTCTACGACGAGCCGACCCGATCTATCATCACGACATTATTGCATATTGCCATATATATGATGGCATTTGAGCTTGTCACGGATAATTGAACAAAAGAAAGAAAAGGTACAAAGACACATTACCTGTGATATGGTAAACTGGAGACGCCAGTCGAAGTATGTTAAAACATACCGTTGACAACAAGTAGAAACTATCGACTTTGTTCTTTACAAGCTTCTGTAGGTACGGAGCTCTGTGGAGCTCGCGCTGATTGCTTAGCGAGTCCATTCGATGCCTACAAAGCAGAAGTTCGAAGAAGAACTTCAAAAAACGACGTTGGATCCTCTCGACCGGAAGCTGTTGAGACAACGCAGGTATTTCCTAATTTAGTGTCGACGAAAACGTAAAAAAGTGTTTTTAATAATCTGATATCATTAAACCGTCGTGAAGTACTCGTGAGTAAAGAGGACAAATGCCGATGAGGTTATTACTTTTTGGGAAAGAGTAGACAGACTCTCGTGTTTTGTCGACTCTCAGGGACACTAGTAGACAATACGAATCTATTCTCATGAGACGAATAGACACGAATCTATCTAGTCGATGCAAAAAAGGAATAATACCTTTGTCCTCTCTACTCATGAGAAATCCCGGCATTCTTGAAGCGGACAAACATTTGATTCGCGGATTAGAGAAGAATAAATTTGGACGCCTAGATCTTTGATCACATTTATTTTGGACAGAGTTTGGTTGTTAATCATGTAGATATACTCTAGATATGGAAAGAATTCGTCGGTATTGCGCAGCAGGTTATTGCTTACTGACCGCCTAACCAACATAAAGCAGTTTAAGTCATCCGCATATGTCAAAACTGGACAAATAAGCGATTGCAAGAGATCATTTATACATGAATTAAAAAGGAGAGGACCAAGATTTGAGCCTTGTGGAACACCACTTGTAATTAAAAAAAAATAAATGAAAGCAGCTATAGAAAACATTGTTCGATCGGCGTGTCAGATATGATTCTATCAAATCATCTTCAAAAAAATCTAGCCTGTGTTACGTTGCCACTCGTATATACTGCAAATATAATATTATCGTTTATCTTTATCATCTTTTTTAAAAAGAATTTTATTTGAACTAAGATCGTAATTCTTGCGTAAAAGAAGTTTATGATCAATCGTAGTAAACCCATGAGAAGCCAGCGTACACGGTATCCGCCTGTCCTTGATCCTAAGTTTGTCGTTGTACAAGGACCAATCATAGATCCAAGCTGATGCGATGATACGTATTGTTTTATATTGAAAAATATAACACGGTAGAAGTATTGCTCAAGAACTTTAGAGAAATTATTTAAAATTTTCTTGTAAGCCGGCACAATTCTTGCTCGTTTCCATCTCTCCGGTAAGGTACTTAAACTAATTGCCGAATTGATAATTTCGGCAATAAGTTCGTTTAACACTTGCTACAAAGTCTTCATCTGCAGTTAATTTGTTCTGAAATGAGGCTGTAATATTAGCTATATCGTCCTCGCAGATCGTAGAGATGTTGAACGTCTGTCATTGTTGGAGGTTATCGGGTAGATCCAATGCGCGAGTCGGCGAATATGCTTTGACAAAACAATAAGCAAACGGGTCCACAATTTCTTGAGGATCGTTAAATCAACTCCGTTGAACGAAAGTCACCCAGGAATACGTGCCTGGCCTTGGTTGAACGAAGGTTCATAACTGCCTGGAATTAGATCTCATTGAGATTTGTATATCTGTGATGCAGGATTCGTACGTCCTTGATATTTGATTTTTGGTTAGAGATCCTAACCTTCAATGCTCTTGTTAGTGGTTAGTAGTCTTCGGAAAAGATTCTCTTCTGCCTATAGAAATCTTTGCTCTTTAAATTTTTCTTAACTTCGAGGAAAGAAGATTTATCGGGCAACTGATTTATCAAATATGGTGTAAAGCGTCGTATAGAATGTATTTATAACAGAGGAATCCAGGAAGTTGTAGTCAGTCGCCAATATATCTTCATAAAGATTGTGCAGATTGACTCTGCGAAGATACTATGCTATAAGAAGGAAAACTGATAGGCTTCCGAGACCTTTCCGATACTTAGTGCGGGATGGTACTTCTGGTTCTTCTGGTTTTCACCAAAAGCCTATTGTCTTCATTTGAAACGTCGATAATCTATTCTAGGTTAACTGACTGACAACAATAAACACAGAAGTTAATCAAAGGATTACGAGTAAGTTAAAATCACCAACGAACAGTATTGGTTGATTCATGAAATGAATTTCCATTAAAAATTAGCATTAATTATATAGTTTCTCTTTAAAAAAACATGCTCAGCTAAATATACGAGGAAAGCGAAGTTACCACTAAGATGAGTAATATTTTTTTATTAATATGACGAAGATACGCGAATTGTCCAAATTTATTGCGGCTTAGCTTTGCAAACGCTTATACGAAAATTTCTATTCAAAATGCGTAAAAAGAACAATTCTCACTGAACGCAAAAGAAAAAAATCTAAACATTTACATTAAAACTTCGCTTTAATATAGCAACGTACAAACGACTTCTTTCTTTCGTTGTAAGCAGCCTGCGCAAACGATCAATTTTCGCATTAATTATACCGTCTGGACCTCAATGGAAGGCACCCACGTTTCCGGAGAATCCTTTCAACTTGTATACATGTGAATACGTGACCTATGATTCAACGACCAAGATGACCACTTACGTACGTATGTATATACGTAAAGGTGGAGTGGTTACTGATGTGCGTCATAAATTAAAAGTTCGCTATGACTAAGAATGAAGCACGCGTCGCCTTGTGAAAGCAAGTACATTTAAATCTTTGTAGAAGGAGAACTGTGTCAAGAATATTTCATTAAATGGAGCGAGCATGTAATAATAAATAGCGAGTAACAATAACAGGAGGTAAACTTACGTTGATACGAAATAATCTCAATAACGGTAAGGTTTCCACTTTATCCGACACTAATAATAAACTGGTCTGTAACAGGTTCAGCGACCACTTTAGGTTTTTCCCATTGCCGGTGAAGATATCCTGTATGTCTTTCCGCTAAGTACGCGTCGCGTTGTTTCTATTTTAATTTTAAGATTAGAACCTAAACAAAATGTTGTTTAAATATAACTTGTCGCCTAAACGTACAAGGCAAATTTTATTTAAGAGCCCATATTCCCATGTATCAATACGCATGTATAACAATAATTCCCCTTTCTATATACCTTCATTCGAACAGAGGAATGTAGAAACAATCATTAATAACCTAAGTACTACATCATCTACGCGATACCTAAAAATACAAGAAAACATTGGCAACGAAGGAATCGGAAAAGGTCCTCGTAAATTTGAAGGAATTTAAATAAACATTTGGAAATACTACCTCCATTTCTGGCCGGCTCTTTACATTGCTCCCTATCAAACTGTTACAATTTATTTGCTAGTTGGTAAGTCTAACATTAAAAAGAAGCAAAACAGGAAATGGCGATAAGAGAAGGAAGGGCAGCAAAGCAGATAGAGAATTTATTGATTTAACAAATTACGTCATAAAAAGAAGGGAGACACAAAGAAAAACTGATGTCTCCTGAAAAAACTAGATTGGTTAATAGTATTTATGTATTTACTTTGGTGTGTGTATTTATTTTATAAATACATAAGAATATTTGTTTATTCGCTCTTAACGTTTCGCGCAGCGAAAGCTTACAAAAATCGGAAAAACAGCGTCAAAGTTCGAATATCCTGTACCATTTAGAGGAAGAAATCGGCAGACCTAATCGACCATTCTATCGGAGCTTTTCTTCCAATCCATCTTAATAATAGTACTTATTCCAAATATTGTCATCATCTTTGTAGCCTTCAGCATTGTTTACATTGAGAAATAATGCAGCTAATGCAGGCATCGTTTCCAACTGTAAAATTTGCAGGTATCTTTCCGCCAATTAAATTATTTGTAAGAAAGGATGGGCCTATAATTTGGTCGCCAACAAGGATAATTTGCACCCATACATTAACATTCTGATTTTTTTCTATTGATCGTTCCGTTTAAACAAGATGTTGCTTCATCCGTTCACAGAATTTTTGTCTGTGACCAAAGTCACCTTCTGCCAACTCGTGAACCAATCGTAGTTTGTACTGGTGACATTTTTTAACTTTAAATTTTACATTGCAATCCAAAAAATATGTTTCTTCTAGTTCATCATCTACCCCTTCCTCTAGAGGACCAACACAGATGTTGCACAGAAAGGCCTGTTGTTTGCATATCTAAATACTTTAGACGTCAGAATCTTCCAGGCGGAAAGAGCAAAGTTCCGTCCTGTTACCTACCTTGCGCTTTCACGTGTTACATTAAAATTGACCATGGTCGAAAGGGATTTTATCACCCCAAAGAAAAAGGCTTTTCTTTTTAGATGTACGAGTATAAACTCGAATGTCTGATAATGACCCAGGGTAATTAATAAAGGTACCTATATGTTGTTGTAAACTTTCGAGATGGATGTTGGTTAAGGGAAATAGAAGATATTTTTAAATCGCCCGCCCAAATTTGAACAAGATATCTTCATTACTTTCAGAGATACGTCTAATATTCGGTTAGTAATAAATTAATAACTTTACATCGGCCAACGAGATGTTTGAAAAAGATTATTCGTGATGACATTTTTTTTGTTATATTCATCACGATGACCATTCTTAGAAAAATATTACTATTTTTAGAAATTGTTAGCGCTCAATAGCTTTAAGAATCGGAACTATTTTTCAGTGTGCACGAACAAGAAGGTGTCGTACACTTTCGAACATTATTAAGAAGGGAACACTAATTCATAGTAATCGTATACATCATGCTATGCATCAACAAACAAGCAACGACACGGTCTGACATCATTTCAAAAACTGGTTTTTACGAGTACAAGTACGTATGATGTAAATACATAACTATTTAACATAGGTATGTATTTACGAACAGATTGATTTGTGGAAATCGTTGTGTACATACATGTATCGGCGGTGTATTAATAGCCTCTCTAGTAATAAATAAGTAAATAAACCATTTCACTTTTTAAACAGAAAAAACTTGGAATTATACCTGATTCAATTTCTGGCGTCTTGTTTTTAATATTCCAAGTATAGGCTTATTGATTTGGTTTAGAAATTCCGGCAGGTAAACAATGAAAAATTTTATTTTTAACGAAAAATACGATACACAGTAAATACCTAGAATTGGTAGAACTGGTATTTTAAAGTAAAACAATTGCCGAAATTTTTTTTTTATTTAGATTACCTTTCCCCCAAACCGCGAAAAGGCTTTGGTCTCCTTATTCTCGTTTACTTCTTTCGATCATGTCAGATGTAAATGTAACCAACATAAAAAAATAATTAAAAGAAAAAACCTGGGTCTCTCAATTACATTTATTTATAATTATATCCTTCCTTCTACACTCCGCCAAAAAAGTATCGCATAATTTAGTTTTGAATCATAAAAGTATCGCATAATCTTTGTTTGTAGCATAAAGTTGTAAATATACTTTAATGCGCTCTAAATTATAATTTCTACGATTGTTTAAATAAAATACAGGCCAAATAAAAACAAGAACTCATACTTGAGATTTTTATTAAAACAAGAAATTATAATTTTGGAAAGAAAAATGTCACAACAGTAGCTTTTAATACTGAGTATTGCCACCTCCGGCTCTTATGACCGCTCGCATACGGTTCGGCAGAGATTCGATTAACCTCCGTATATAAGCCCGATCCAAATTCTCCCGCTCGTCACGGAGAGCATTTTCTAGTCCATGCAGGTCCGCTGGGGCAACATTTTGGGTTCATGTCCGGACTTACCGCAGGCCAATCTAAAACTGGAATACCAACATCGTTAAGGTATTCCTGGACGATTATTGCAACATGCGGTCGTGCATTAATATGAATTCATTTCCTACAATTGGCGCATACGGTACTACATGTTCTTCGAAAATGTCCGTTATATACCTGTGGGCAGTCAGTGTACCTCTGTCTACTGGTACTAACTCTGTACGACCTGTTAAACAGATGCCTCCCCAAAATTAGGTCTAGGTCTGATATTACACTGCGAATGGCGCTCACCGTCTCGTCTGTACACTGAGATACGCCTATCTGAGGTGTAAAGACCAAATCTTGACTCATCTGTGAAGAGTATATTGGCCCAGTCATTAATGTTCCAATTTACATGTTCTCTGGCAAACCTTAAGCGAGCCACTCGGTCGTTCCTAGTGAGACGAGGGGCTGTTACAGCTACTCTAGCTCTTAATCCGCTCTGTCGTAACCTATTCCGAATAGTTCGAGTACTCACACGAGTATTTCTGACTCTAGCCAAGTCGTTCTGCGATTGTCTCGCAGTTACATGTCTTCGACGTAACGCTTGTAGTAGTAAATAGCGGTCATCTTGGCGAGTAGAGCATCTTGGACGACCCGGTACAGGTCTTCTACTGTAATTGCCTGTTTCCCTATATCCGGCTACGGCTCTAGAAACACTTGACCGATTGATGTTCATCAAATTAGCAACGTATGCTTGAGATCGTCCATCTTCGATTAAAGCAACTATAGCAGCCACTTGTTCTGAAGTGCTCATTTTAGTTTTAAAAGCGTCGGTACAGAACTCTGACTTCGCACTTTAAAATTTGAGCGTATAGGAAGACTTTCAACAAACAACTGAACAAACCTTACACATACGCATTTTTCTAAATGTGTTCTTTTAGAAAAAAAAAGTAAAGAAGCTATGTTCCATGATTTTGTTAGTGTTTCTATAGTTCACATACACGAGGCAAACTTTTCGTGAACGTATAAAAATATCTTGGTTTATAAATGCTCATTTTTAGTTTATGCGATACTTTTTTGGCGGAGTGTGTTTATTCAAATTAAACACCTGGTATACGTGAGGTTCCGCGGCGTTTTACAACAAGCAGTAGATAATACGCATCCGCCAAGTCGCGCCTTGTAAGCGTATCGAGCTACGTTAAAAAATAAAATTAACTTTACACGCAAAATGTTTTTTTTTTCTTGCAAAGCAAATCCAGAAGAAGCTAAATTGACGTCAATATAACATGCGATTCATATACATATAAGAACGCGATAGAGATAGATTATTTAAGATTATTATGGCCACTCGATACTTTAGATAGCGATCGCCGTATTGTTCTATGAATGTAATAAAAACAATGCTATTCCTCGCAAGCGTTTAGAATGCAAACGGAAAACGGTTAGCGTTAATTGATAATTAAACGGAATTGCAGCGTGTTCGATGATTGATAACTAGAGATGACGAAGGCAGGTGGAATTATTCCTTTTTTGCAGTAACTGAATAGACACGTATCCCAGAATGTCTCTGATCCCTGATAGTTGACAAAACACGAGTCTGTTTAATCGCTGCAAAAAAAGTAATAATTTCATCCGCCTTTATCCTTTCTGTTGATAACGATAAGTTACGGCTGTGATCAAAAAAGAATAGCCGCGTCTAATAAGAAAATGGACGCGATTTAGAATCTATTGCTAAGGTGCGCTTTACGGATAAATCCATCTAATCGATTGTATTGCGCCTTGGAAATAAGATTAGCTTGTCGTACCTATCGTTAAATTAAGTATCAATACTACCAATAAATTGTGCCTGTGATAGATAGTGGGCAACTAGTGGATATAACGTATGTACCTAGTACATGCAATGCGCTCAGCAGTCGATGCATGCCGTATACTATGGTCTGATATGGGCTGGCGTGTAGAACAGCTTCAGCTGTGTAATTGTTTAGTTACGCTGTTTTATGCTTGTATCTTAGTTTAGTTCTGCTAATATTTATCTAGCATATACACTCTTATTGCGTTATATAGTAATAATAAACAAAGAGCATATAGCGAAGAGTAAATACGAGAAAATTACAAATTCTTGGATCAATATTAAAACAAACTGAAAATTACCAAATTGAGATTGGCCGCTTATGGTGGCTACAGTAGGTAACGATTAAAAAGAAAAAATAACAAGATTAGCAACCAAAAGAAAACAAAAAAATATATTTATTAAACCCTCCCAAAAAACCAAGAGATTAATTCAATAATGGTACCAAATTTCCAAAGTATGATACTCCTCCTAAGCTGTTAGGGCTAAAATTTAGGGCCATAGATCGGCAGCGTTATATTTTGGAAGTTCCGCACCTTTCCTTTTCTTAAGCATTTCAAAGATAGCATCACTTTGGGTTCCTCCGGTTCTTCCGAACGAGCTATGAGGACAAGTTTGGTTCCGTTTGAAAGATCTCGATGAGCATTTTAAAGGAAAAACTTCCTAGCTCTAATCTAAGAAAAAAAAATTAAATTATCTTTTTCAGGTTTGAAGCCCCAGAGCTTCAAACAAGAAAGGACTGGAAGGATCTAATTGGTCGCGATCGATTCGACGGTTAATCCTCTGTCGGAAAATCATCAGATCAATGAAGCGCTAGGGATGCATATCTGAGGAGATACTGGAGGAATGCGTGCCTTCTAATCTCCATCAAAAGACGCTTCTCGATGGTACGTACAGTTTTATGGCAGAAGAAACTCTTTAATAGCATCGCGGAAGTTACGAACGGCGTGGTTTCGTTTAATTTTCCTGATTGTAAATCCTAACCGGCTATTTTTTTAATTCTTAAAGTTCTAAAAGTTAGCAACAGCAAGTATTCAATTGATAATTAATAATTCAAGCTAAAGGTGATGCCCATATAATTTACGGAATAAAGGCCTACAAGAAATGGGCGCCCACTAGCTGCTTTCTGGGTCAAGAACAGTTTAGCAGGTGCAGCCGATGAACCCCGTAAAAGTATTCCATACCGCATAATACAGCAGCAGAAGGCATTCCACCATTACCTGTAATTTTAAGCAACGAGACGCATAACTAGAGAGGCCGAAAGCGAGCGAAATCGTACCCTTTTTTGCAGCGACTAGACAGACTCGTGTCTATTCGTCTCATGAGAAAGGGTTCGTGTTGCCCAGAGAGTCTATCTATTCTGATGGTATGATTTCACTCGCTTTTGTCCTCTCTACACATAACACTCGCCGAAAAATTTTCATATATTCCAGACCAAATTATCCTCAAAAACGACACCCAGAAATTTTATGTAATTAGATTGCTCCTTGCTGTACTTAGGCTATGGGTTGGGTCCCAATTCTTGAACGTCTGTGCCTTATGTGAAAGGAACTAATTATTATTATTAGAAAAAGTTTGTTGTGAGCGCACCATTCAGATAGTGTTAAAACTTAATTATCATCTGCGTATATCATCAGAAAGGAATGTCGTTGATACACAAGCTAAACAGTATTGCCTCTAAATCGGACGCCTGCAGCACGTCCAAACAAACTAGATTTTATCGTGGAGATACGAAGCAAACTAAATTGTAGCTGTGCCCCTAATGCCATACAACTACGGTCTTCTAAAAGCGTATCGTATTGAACGCAATGAAGGACCTCTTTTAGATCACAGGAAACATACGTATGGATTTTTTTCTATTTCTTGCACGCAGAGTTGTAGTTTTTTAGGCATTTAGGCAATTAACATTGATTAAAAAAAAAAACCTTAAGAATTCTAGAATATTTTCTTATTTTTATTTGTTGTGATTTGTTATATTAAACCTTCTTCCTATGTCCTTCCTAATGTGAAATATCTGGCCATTGAACAGAAAACCTAATGGCCACGTTATTAAAGCTAACAAACGATCAGATGAGATTATTTTTTTTACGAGTATTCTTTTTTTTTATTGTTTTTTTTATAAATTTCTTATTTCAAGAATCTCTTCGACAGAGTAAGTACGTATATCAGTGTATGTTTTGGAATTTTGATAACGGAACCTCCAAAACCATAAAAGGACAATGGTTAAATAAGGAAACAAATGTGGTTTTATGAAGCGTAATTAAATTTAAACGAAAAAACGAGAACGTACTGCTTGATAAAGCATCCAAATTGTTGTTAACATTTCAGCATAATTGTTAACTAGACTTTATTATTAGAAGAAATAAATTTAGCTTGGATCAAGTTAATCCGGCCTCATTCGGCGAACCTAAAAATATTTTTTCTCCGCTGAAGGTGAAACGAACGAGAGGAGCCAAACCCGAAAAGCACACGTATAGTTCGTTACCACAATGAAACGATTGAATCGCCAAGTGCAGCACAACACTTAAACGAAATCAGGCGCAACATTAAATAAGAAAACCTCCAACTAATTAAGAACGTAACTTCGTCGCGAGAATTAGACACTTGCGAAAGCAACTATGGGGCAAAAAAATGCAAACCTGCAAACAAGGTAAAGGCTCCGCTTTGAAGCTAATCGGTCGGCAAAATTTGCGTTTTGTCCGCCGATTAAAGTGGTAAACAATTGAACGTCGCGATCTTGAGTTTATAAATAAAAAAAAAAAATAACAATTCGTAACCTTGCGCATAAAAACAATACAATTAAAAGGAAAAAATATACAAATATCGCTTCGTTCTAAGACTTTTCAATAATAGCATCCTACCATCTGTTTGATGTATGTAGTTCTTGCCGAACTACGAGATGAAGCAATGCAATGAAATCGATCCATCGTTAATAAGAAATTGTCCAAAATACCTCCCATAAAATCTGTGCAGTGTAATGTATCTTTCATCGGTGAGGGAGCCTTCGTAGATAGAAGATCCAATGATTCTGAATGAAGTGGTGGCACGCGGAACATTGAAAGGACCTCTAAAAGTTGCTTGCAGAGCTAGATTATTTCTCGTTTCTTCTGGTAAACGTCCCATAATTGCCTCGCGACTTTAGCATTTTATGGACGATAATTGATATAACAATAGCAAAATATTGATCTTCCTTTACAATCTTCTAGCAATAATATTTGAGCGGGTCTGTACTTGTACAGAATGAATTTATTAAGTTTCAAAATAATCAATACCTGCTGCTTCTACTGCCACACTAATTATCCGATTCTACTTCGTCCATTTCTTAATAAAAACATTTTCATTATTTCTAAAAACGTTCGGAGGTAGTTCAAGAAACATCGATGTAATATCGTATATCTCCGACAAAGTGTAAGGGAACATCATCTTAACGCTGAAAAATTACGCAGTTTGAGCAGGGAGAAAATGAAAGGATATCTGAAGACATCGACGATACCCGCTACGAAACGTAGCTGAATAAAGTGACGCCAACACGTAAAAGCTTAAAATCCAAACTAAACTTGCAAAATTTATAACACGGCAAACAAATAAGTATTGCTACAAAACATCTGAACATACCGACGAATCCAGGAAAATTAAACGATTTATCTGAACAAATTCTAGCTAACATGCTATCAACGTTACTATGTATTTAAATGGAAAGATTAGGCATATTTACAATTCTTCGATAGGTTAAGTGACGTGTTTTTCTAATATTTTGGGTGTGGATTAGGCGTGGGCTTTCAACACGTTATTTAATCAAGATACGAATGCTATGTATGGAATAATATAAAGGAAAATGCTACGTAACATCCTCTTCCCTTCTCTACAGTTCTCTTGAGGTTATCTGAGTAACTGCGGTAAATTTATCTTGAAAACGTCAATGGTATTGATATTTCTTTGAAAATTCGTATACATCAACTTAAAGTAAATCGATGCTTATAAAAGTCGCAAAATTTTGGATGCGTCATGCTGCATACGTGCTATTATAACTAAATGATTTCAACTAACGATTGACAAACTAGAATGATATCGAAGAAAGACACAGAAAGAAACGATAACAGCGCTAACTTCAAGAAAACGGTCTCAATGAAGAGATTACAAAAAAAAAATTAAATGTGGCATTGTAAAAATTTAGTATAGTATCGTGTGAATGAGGCGAGTCGTTTTGGGCGAACGAGCCTATTTATTTTGCCTAGCAGATGGGGCATTCCAGGTGTTCCACGATCTTTCTTTAGCTCTTATCCTTCTGGCATGCTGCCAATTAAATTTCCCCATTCGAAAAGTACGACTTGTATCTCTACGATTCATCGGAGAGCCTCTCTGAATTAAGATTTGTTCTGGGCGAAAATAAAACTCGTTTCCGGCGATGCTGTCTACATAACTCTATGTTCCTTTATGAGCGATCGTTACATTTCGACCTGAAGTCGATCTACATAAAATATCGTTCATCTTTCGCATCTGTTAATACACACGACTTCGCCTTGAAGTTCTGCAGCAACTTCTTGTGGTTAATAATTTAGTTATTTGATTGATGTCAGATACATGCAAAGAGCTTCTGACGAAGAGCCGTGAAGATCGCAGCATAAATGGCCTAATGCATATTGCAAAAGACAATATCTCCATACAAAACAATTTCGATCGGCCTAATCTAATCTTCCATGTGAATTAGGCATTTTACGTTTAATACGTGCTCATTATATGTGTGCCTAACGCAACTTCGGTAAATACAAGCTAAGTACTCGCTCGTATTTAAGTAAGTAGTTCGGATTTTACCATAAGAGAAGGTGCAAGCTGGCTGGAGTGAGTGTATCATGCGTTAACGCATAAGCATGCCAGAAACTGAACGATTATAGCTTGCCGATGCCGATGTGTGATTCACAGTCAATAGTAACAGCCGTTAGTCGGTGCCTTGATAATAATACATGTTCATAAAAGGAAGAGTCACGGTTCTTCCTATGAATTATTTTTCGTATCGGTTGCAACTACGCCCGGCCATTAAATCATAAGCTGTATTCTTCCGCCGATAACCTACCCTTAGATGACGACTAGAATCTCTAACCTCCTGCTTTTTTAAAAGTTCTTGATTGAAAATTAACAGGGTACACACCTCGATTAAATATAAACACGTCGCTTACGGTAGTCGCAGTCGTATCTACTGATCAGATTACGTATATCTTATCTACCCGTAGATGAACAGATATGACCATAGCTAAAAAAAATACGCTTCAGTGCGACGTTAACTACCTCTCGCTACTGTTTGAATATTCGAATGGTTATTGTACTTTATGTCTCGCAAACAATATTTGTTTAAAACTTTTCTCCCGTTTATTACACAAGTGTTGTGTTTAAGTGTTACACTCTGTATATTCCGCAGCACAATTTCATCTAGCAATCTAAAATATGCAATTCTCCATAAAAAAAAAAAGAAATGCAACAATTAAACTTACAACGTTATTACTCTTCGATATCTGGACAATTCGATTAGTTAGGGGGATATCAGCAAATGATTCATGGTAATTCACGCGTGTTATTATGAAGTCGCATGCCAATAAGAATGGCTCGCTAGCTTAAGGCTATTATTACTCGTTATCTTCGATAGCTGCCCGTTCACCTTATCTTCTGTTTACGAAGATCATCAAACGCATTGTGTTTGAGAAACAATACTTACCAGGATCGACTCGGATCGCTGCCTTCGTAAAGCAGAACGGAATATCCAAAATAACTGCTTTTCGCCGGAGGTACATTAGAAAAATTGAAAGGATCTACGTAGACTATCGGATAGTTCGTATCGAAGTTAAAGGATGACGCAGCCTTAATTTGAAAAAGCAAGAAAACTGTAAAACTAAACACGTTTCGAGTCGGTTCCTTCATGGTTAACACTCGCGCCGCAAAATTACACGCGCGCACAAGAAATTACAAAACTACAACTGATCGAAAACGACAGTAACCGGCCGTCGTCGTTCTATTGTGGTGGTTTTGAATGTTTCGGATAGATTAGATAGTTCGCGTCATAGTATTCAAGTATTCACTACGAAATGTCAATACTAACTGAGATAACTATGGGAAAGTATCGATTTTAATGTACAGCAAGTATGTACGGTGCCGTGACATGCATGACAAACCCGTTTCGTCTGATCAACCGGCAGAGGCAATGCGTTTGCTAACGTTACGTCGATGAAAGATGTCTTGAATGTAGCGTATGCATATACAACACACTGCGCTGCGGTGGAACCGCCGAAGCGCAAATAGGAAGCATCTTATTTGAGCATGTACACTGTTATCTGTTGGTAAAGGAACCTTATAGCGTTTAACGGGATTATATTTATTATTTTCAAATTAGAACAATTTGATCGGTTTACCGATAAAGCGCGCTTAAACTTCCAACTAAGGTCGTGCATTTTTAACAATGTCTACAACCTAAATAACTGTCTGATTCCGAGTCGGTTCAAACATACTTAAAAATGGATGGTAGCAGCACTTTCGTAAAAAATTTCCAACTGCTTGCAATCTATTGCGGGCGCCTAAAAAGAAGTTTGCCGTTGACTATTCAAATTTAAGACCGATCATGTGCCACGCCTATGGTTTCCGTAAGGCTTCTAGCGCTCCAAATTAGATCGTAACAATATACTTCCCGTCCCATCAACCCAGATCTCTTCAAAGATTTCGTTGTGCCACCGCCGTGAATGGCGTACGATGGTATCTCTCCTTCTTGAGATGCTCGCTTGATTTTATTAGATTTCTCACGCGCTTCCAAGGCTCAGCGGGTTCGATTCAATGTGGAGTTCCTCAAGAATCTATTTTTACACCGATTCTTATCTTAAGGAAGTGTTTATGCTGTCAACGCTCAGATTCGTTAAACCTTGATAATCTCCGGTACTTTTATTATTATTATTATAAAGGTTATATTTGCGTAGTTAGGTAATTGTTGTTTTTATAAGTTACAGGCATAAATACGCATCATTTTGGGTGGCCACAAGCTCGTTGCCGAGGATTAACATTTCTAACAGATTAACCATCTGTAAACGCAAATGAATATTGTATTAGCATTTCGTGACTTGACACTGAGATTGTCTAGTCATTAGCTATGTAAATGAATTGGGATATATATAAGTCCCTGCAATGGTAATCCGATAGAGAAATGTAATTATTTTGCGAGCCATTAGGGAAATACGCTAGTATCCCTTGGAGCTTTCTCTTGGAAATGATCCTTCTGAAGAGCAATTACCAACAGGTGTAGTTAATCTGTCGAATAATGAGCATACACAAAGTTTAGAAATGCAAGATGGGTGATGCGTTTGCTCTCAATGGAGAATAAATGTAATCAGTCGACTCTGCTGAGGCTGTTTTGAAACTTTTCCGTCAGAATCCCCGACGAGTTTCCCCGTCCACGCATAACTATGAATAAACAACATAAATCAACAGTCAAGACAGTGGATTTATAAAGGCGAGTGAGCCGCAAAGAAGACGAAGACGGTGAAATTGACCGGCAAGGTGATGGCTTCGGTTTTTTGAGAAGCACGCGGATTACTTGGAGAAAGGACAAGCAACAACTGGAAAGCATTATACATCGTTATCGAACCGGTTGAACGGAGAGATCGAGAAGAAGGTCCTCGTTTGAAAACGAGAATCGAGACAATGCGCCGGTGCGTACTCGAGCGGGTCTCGATGGCCCAATTTATGGAATTAAAGTTCGAATTCATACAACATCCACCGTATTCACCGGATTCGGCTTCCCCCAAATTTGAAGAAACCGCAAGTCACCGCATTTTGAGGGCCTTCCGAAATCCAACTTTTTGAAGGACTTCAGGAAACTAAAGAAATCATAATTTTAAAGAGATTTAATCATACATGAATCTTTAAATGTTAATGTTGTCGACATGTCTAAATAAAACTTTCCGATGAAGACATGAAGAATTGCCGACGCGTTAATTATGCGTTATTTTTCAAAACCCTGAAGAATTTCATACAAACAGCTAGAATAATTTTAATGTACCACATCTCACTCAACCGATTTAAATAAATTTCTAACTTAGTCAATATCAGTACTGAATTACCTACCGCACCTTTTACAATGGTAGAAGCGATCATCCGTAAAAAATCAGCGCCACGCCAAAACGTACAAGTAAATCAGTGTAAAATTGTACATTATGAAACTTTGATTAAAAGCGAATGATGAAAACATTAATTATTTTCTATTTTGTTGATGATTATTATAACTTACTTAATAACAGTAACCAATGTAAAACATCATTAAATTAAACGCATAGGCAATATCTGTATGCCAGATATAATTTTTTTTAAGACGATAAACCTGGGGTTTTATCAAGTTGAAGTCTCACACAGCAATATTTTAACATTTTACTAGTTTAGAACGAAATGTTCAGTACATTAAAGTAACATACGATATGTAAAACACAAATACTGATAACTTTTTATCGGATTGTGGCTTGTTCAGGGAACTTTCCGGAAAATTCATGGAGTTTGTGTAAATATTGGAATTAGATTGTGTGTGTGTACCTATCGGCATGATGGCTCCACCCATGTGTTTGTACATATTGCTGACTTGTTGCTGAAATTAGCAATTAAAATTTAAAAAAATAATAATGTTTATTTATTTATGTATTTATTATATTTATATTTATGACTAAAATTCAAGAAAACCTGGTAACTAAATAAATTTTATTAAAATTATTAGAGCATTTTTTTTTATTTTAAACACGCCCCCGAAATAAAAAAATGAGAATATTTATTTTAAGTTAACGAATTTAAATTCAAAAAAATCATATAAAATATAGTTGCCTTATGCTCTTTGTTATGCTGCTTTTCCGACTATAAACGTTGAATTGCACCAACATAAGTTAACAACTAATCTCGGATTAAGTCAAAGTATTAAGTAGAATGTAACTTAACACCTGTCGTCTTAAATTAATTCTAGATTAAATTTAAATTCGCGACGGCTATCATAACGAATTAAATCATTCTTGGGGATTTTGTTTCTGATTCATTGTCATGGTATTCCCCGAAATTTGTCATTTGATATTATGTTAGGCGTACACATTTTCTACCAACTTCTAAAAACAAACGCGTTTACTTAAGTAATTACAAGCGTTTTAGTAACATTTTAACATTTGTCTTTAAAAATTACTCGACTCTCTATACGACTCCAATGGACATTAGCTTTTCTTTATCTACGAAATTTATTATGTAGCTTTATTTATAAATATCGCCAATATAGCGACAATTTTAATCGTGTAGCGAAATTGAACCTCTTCTTTAGTACATTAAAGGTGAAAATATTCATTACCAGCTTTGGTAACAATTCTTATACCAAAACTGGTATTCTATGTAGCATATTTTTATTGTTATTTTTCATTTTCTAACGTCTTTACGCAATTGAACAATGCATATTGGAAATAATCCATGTCGACAATTTAAAGTAGCCGTAAATTTGAATGTGAGGAAATCTACTCAAAAAAAGAAACTTGTAGAATCGATTTTGTATTGAAAATTCGCATATTGTAGAAAGCTATGCCATCATTAAAGACTAATTATTTTAATATATTAACGGTAGATTAAAGTAAATAATAGAATATTTCTTTGAAAACAACACCCGAGACGCAATGAATGAAATCAATGTCACCGTTTTGTCTTTTTCATTAATTGTAACGTAGGTTCTGTGATTTTTAGGAAGTCGAGAGAAAGACCACCGCGAATGTACCTTCGGCGCGGTGGTTACCAAACCGATTTTTGTGGAAATTTCCTGGGTTTTAAGATTACGAAGCCAAATTTAGCAGTATATCAATCGCTTGTGGTTATTATTCCCGCTTGAACTCTAGCGGAAGTGACTAACTTTCGAGGTAATAATGATTGTATTGGTTGCACAATAAATGCGTACTTATGCATTTACACTGACAGCGACCACTAAGTTTACACAGATACGTGTGTTTATTATTTAATAAAGATACGAATGATTTATATAAATATTTCCAAATAGTTATATTAACTATTTTCGAAGCATATCATATCAAATCTGCGTCATTGTAACCACATCCCCTTTGAATATGCAACCAACATTACACCTAAATACAGTCGTGTTCAAAATTTTTGACAGATTTATGCACATAAAAGTTATGGCACTTTGTTAATTAACATTATTATTCAAAACCAACGTCGTGTAAAACAGCCTCAACAAAATGCTCAACGACAATGTCAGCATTCTCTGCTTCGCATCGTTCAAATGTTATTATTATATTAGCAACCCAGTTGAACTGGCCCAATATACTTTTATCCATTGACAAATCAACTGTATCATTGAATGATACATTTTTGGACAGAGTTCAGTGAAAGTTCTTCACAGTAAAATGATAAACTCGACAACGCTGCTTTTCTTTTTGAAGGTTCCGTGATATATGGATAATACATGTATTTATTTTTCCCCCGTTTAAAATACAAGTGCTATAGTTCAATTTCTATTAAACGGCTTAGCTCCTTTTCTAACGGTTGATTTCTTACAGAGCATCCCTCTGAATGAAATAGTGGAGACCGTAGTTAAAGAAATACGTACGATTTATGGGAGGACAATGCAAGGATAAAATAAAACAATGTTATTATTAGAGAGGACAAAGGCAGATGAAAGTGCAGCGACTTGATAGACGCGTGTCTATTCGTCTCGTAAGAAGGGGTTCGTATTGCCCACCGGTTTCCCCGAGTCGATAAAAGGGAAATCTGTCTAGTCGCTGCAAAAAAGTAATAATCCCATCTGCCTTTGTCCTCTCTAGCTATTATGTTTTTATTAAGATGTTACTGAAGTGAGGGTCTACGCACGTCAGCGACGACCCGCAGCGTGAACTCCTAGATAAACAAGACGCTGGTAATTGGGGCAACCATATTGAATATAAATATCATTCGCTTCGCGGATTGGAGATTTCTGGGGAAGGTCCACGAGTTTGATATAAAATTAAACCATTACAAAAAAAGGAAACAAAATAAATGACTAATAGGATCTACATAAAAATATATTCTGCAAGATACTCCAGCATCCTTCCCTCTTGCCCCTCAAATCAAAACTCTTTGCTACTCCCAAATTAAACCTCTTCACTTTCAGTAGACGCTATCGCCACGACTACTGCCCCTAACGCAGCGCTCCATCTCCTCGGTGGGGTCACTGGTGACCTGGCGAATGAGTAAAATTGAGTTGCGCTCATGGTCCTGTGGTTTACCTACTTAATTTATATTTTATATATTACTCACTGCATTACCGCACATTACCAGGTACTTACCATATCATCCAGGTTTTATTAACGTTATCGTATTATGTAGGTTCTCATAACGAAAAACAAAAAAGAAATAAATCAATAAACAAAACTAAAATAAAATAGAAATGAATGATAAAAACACTTCTCTTTTTTATTCTTTATATGTATGTATATGTATATATATGTATATCAAAACATAAAGTAGTAAACAACAATTATCATTATCATTTAGCGGTAGTAGTAAAACGATCATGCGCGCCATCTAGCTGTACAAACGATCAATTCGAATCGGAATCTCCACCTATTTGCTTGCGAATGTTGACGCAGGCCTTCTTGACGCGCTTCTTGAATTTCTCGTAGTGACAATCGTCGTCTGAACTGTGATCGTTGCCGTAGCTACCGCCGATCGTTGCGGATCTTCCTACGGAACAAGATGCGCTATTATTCCTCAAACTACGCTTGGCGTAACTGTTATTGTTACTGGAACAGGATCCCGTGGCGAAACCGCTATCGATTTCGCTATGATTCCGTCGCCTTCTCTTGATCGGGGTGTAACCGTAGTTCGGATCGCTATCACTGCACGAACTAAGTTCGTTACTCTCCTTATGCGAGTAACCGTTCTCGTTAACATAGTTGAATTCGTTATTGAAGCTCTCCGCGTCTGTGTCGTAATCGTTTCGTAACGCTAAGTCATCATTGCGCAAAGTTAAAACGTTATTGTTATTGTTGTTACTACCGTTGACTATATTACTGTTACTACCGTTATTGTTATTATTAGTACTATTATTGTTAACATTATTATTATTGGGCATATCTAACATATTTATATACATATCGTGGCTACCATTCAACGGAGTCGGTATGATATCTACGAAATTATTCTCCAAATTACTACCGTTTTCGTTACACGCGTTTCCCGGCGATATTTCCTCGTCTGAATCCTGCTCGATCACGCGATAAACGCTAGACGCGGTACCCGTTATGCCTGTGCTGGTACTAGGAACGTCGAAACACGAACTGTTGGCGCCCGAATTGGCAACCTCGCACATCTCGCGCATGCTCTGCGATCTAGTCCTGTACTTTTTCTGGACGCTCGCCTCCGCACGGCTCTTGTGATGATGGTGATGATGATGGTGCTGCTGCGGATGCTGTTGCTTCTTGGAGGCGACCGAGGCGGAGGTTGGCGTGGGAGCGGTCTCCTTCTCGGCGGACCGCAAAGCGGCCGAAGATGAGCAGCTGCGCGTTACCCGCTTCGTATGGACGTTCTTCGTGCAGAGGCCGTTGTTCTTGCGGAACTTGTGATATGCCGTGAACGACTTCAGCTTGCGTATCGACTTGCGTTTGCGGTGTTTCTCGTGCGAATTGCATCTGGAAAATCAGAAGTATATTTGTCGAGGGTTATGCGCAGTTCGAAATAGACATGAGCTTAAAGCGAAGTTTAATATGGAAGAATTACCAACCTTTGTACTAAAGCGGAAGACTTCCAGTGCGCCATCTTAGCCAACTTATCCCTTTTTTGAGCTATCAGCAGCGCTATCTTATTTGGCTTGTGTTTCTTGAGCGATTCCTCGGCGGATTTCCGACATTTCAACAGCGATTGCCACGACAACCGTATACTTTCCTGAACTTGCTTATCACTATCGCTGTCTGAGGTGAAGGTATCTTCGGACATGCTGTTCCAGTTCTGGATCTCCGTTTGTATGAGAGAATCGAAGAACGCCATCATCCTCAGATCTTCTTGCGTCGATTGGTCACTATAATCATGCGATATTCTCTGGAAAAATATCACGATAGATTTTAGATTACATAAATGATACGGAGATTGGCAGAAGGTTACCGATGTGCTAGGACCTATTATGGAATTGTAATCGTTCTTGGAATAGACAGTTCTCTGAGGCTCACAGCAATCGGTTAGTAGAGATCCGGTCCATGTTCCTATTGGTAACGTACTCCATAGCTGTAAACGGTTAGAAATTTATCAGGAAATACAATGTAACGATTGGTTTCTTTCAAATATAACAGTTGCAGAATTTAGAAATAATTTAATTGGTTTCTGTAAACAATTGTGTCGTGTTTAAATGGGATTATCTACAGGATGTGTCGACGGTATGTACGTTCTAGCTGCTTTTTTAGTAGGTGTGTTTAGTAGTGCCGCCCACTGTTATTATTTTATTAAATAAAAACAAAATTCTAGCAATTTTTAGCCTATTCTAATCATATATTGAAGATTAAATTCCTCAATTCACAAAAAAAAAGCGAAAAACGATATCGTTACCAACTTATAAACCTAAAGACTCCAATGCTACCAACTTATTTTAAAACATCGCTGGAAATACAAGTTTCAACTTAATCAAAAAGTAGAACAAATTAAACATACCTTAACCATTTTCTCCACACCTGACGAAGCGATGAGATTATTATTCTTATTGTACCTAACCTGATTGACGATCGAACGATGACCATTCAGCACAATATGTGATTTGCCCCACTCACCTGTTTAAAAATGATAGAAATTGATAAATAGAACTATTCCCCGGCGAAATACTTACTGCCATCTTCGGGTATAGACCACATATATAAATTAAAATCATCGGAACCGCTTAAAACGTATTCATCTTCATCGCCGGCGAAGCAACATGTCTTCATGGTGCACGAATTGTAGTACTGTGGGTGATAGAATTGGCAGAGGGCATTAGGATTCTGCGTGGCGTAGAGGACCGGAGGTAACCGTCTCCTCAGGGCTAACACGTGACTACCGCTGGTGTTGAAACAGGCACTAATTCCGCTAACTTTACCCGCCATAGGATCGTAATGTATTAATTCCCTAAAAACATATTTTAACATTTTAACGGTCGCCACACATAGATGTCTTTTAATTTGGTCGCAACACCCATTTACCGGGCACAAAGAGGCAGAAGAGTAGTAACTGATGCCATCTCAAACATTTTCTGCAGATGCAACCAATCTCTGTGAAAGAATACATCAGAAACTTGCTTGTTTATCTTATCCACATCTTGTGGAACGTGTGAACAGGAAAGACAGGAAATTTATAAAAGATCATGCGACGACTGTAGTAACGTCTATATTGAACAAACGAAACGAGCGATTGGTATCGGATTCGAAGAGCACATAGCTCAATACCGATATTGAAAGATCGAATCATCAAGTTAAGAATTTGTTTAAACAACGACCGCACAGCTTTGATGAATTTATTGCGGGATATGCCCGTTAATGCTTCTAAAGAGAAATGTATGAAAATACATGCACAAACTACAACATCCTTTCATTTTCTTTAACTTGCTCGATCCTATTTGAAGTAGATGAATATTCGAAATAAAAAAATTTGCTTTAAAAATAATTTCCGGGTATTCTGATACGATTAGCCGTTAAGTTGGGAGCTGAATCACGCCCATTTCAAGACGTGTTTTCGTAAGAAATATTACAAAATGTAGACGGCGAAGAATGCTCCAGAAATTAATCAGGCATTGAATATCGTCGTTCCAATCTTTTTTTTTTATGCAAATGCTTCTTCTGCTGGTGTCGAATGAATTTTTCATCGTAGAGATTCGCCTAATCAGAGTTCAAAAACAGGTCGACTTAAGGAAATTGTTTATCTTAAGTATTAGTTTTGCAAAAAGCAAACATTAAGCAATACCTTAAATAGAGATGTTTTGCTTATCGGGTGTTCTCGAATATCACAGAACACTTTTTACCAAAATTCGATTCTAAATTGATTTCTTCGGGAAGCTACAATGAGCTCCTTATTAGTTACAGAATCCTCGACAATATGTTTCTAGATGCAATCGAACCAGGAGAATCGATTGTCACGCCCTGTGCTTAGAAAATTTAGGAAAAATAAAAATGATTTTAAGCAAAACATTTATTGGATAAAACATTTTTAAAATTTGATATTCTGAGCATGTAGTTGAGTAGGTTTCGACTTTGTAATTACGAAAACCAAGTTTGTTTAATAAATTCCCATCTATATCTAATTAGTATGTAACATGCATTAATCTCTATTTAAACCTGTAAACTACAGAAAAAGTTCTAGTATATTAAACAATTCGTTTTGTAAATATCATCCCTAATCCACTTCCTAAAAATGAAGTGACCGCATCCTGATTTATTAGTATTTAGCACGTTACTCCCTAATAAAACAATTACATACAACATTGTCTTTGCTAACTTCAGCTGTCACCGAATTGGTTTCGCACTGAGCAACTGGACAACGAATATCTACTTATCTCTAACAAACTACCGTTTATAAATAAATATAATAAACAATGGAAAGGTTAAAGTAGTGACGATTATTTAAACCAGAAAAAAAAAGAAACACTCAAACCGCAATAATGTGATCTAGAAGGAAACTAGGAGTTCAATAATCCTTACAGACAATTGCTATCCTTACCATGTTATAATATAGATGCAAAACATGTGCATAAACTTACTTTTTTACTTTCCGACAGTCCCATAAAGCAATTCCTTCATCAGCATTAGCGCTTACTAACAACCTAGGATTAGTCGGATGAAACACCACCGAATGGAATCCTGTATTTTGTTTCGCCAAGCAGATAGCTTCTAAAACAGATAAAATTCGATACTTCGAGTCTACTATCAATTTTCAAAAATTACCTGGTACAGGATCCCTAATATCATAAATTAAAATCCTACCATCGTCGCCAGCTGTTGCTAAAACATGATCGCTCTGCGGATTAATACTTAAACCATAAACCGGGTTCCTATGCGGTAATTTTAAAATTAATTGGCCTCTATTTGGAACAAACACTTATTAGTTTAGAAAATTACAATTTCGTAAGGTAATATTTACGTTTTCAAGTCGTGTAATATTACTTGATCGTCGTTACCCCCTGAGAATATCTTACTATTCAATTTATCAAAAGCCAAGCAAAAGATATTGCTTGTATGATTTGTCTGCATAACAACGGGGGTTCCTCTTTCATAAATGGCATCTTGGACGAACCATAATAATACCCTACGATCGTCTCCACCTACAAGGAAATTTAATAAATGGCATTTGAGACAACCGCTTTGATATGGATTTGCTATTGGCAATTTGATGCACCCATTCATTTGAATACGGGTAAAAAAAGCGATCAATTCATTTGTAGGCTATTAAAAGAACTATATTTTGAAGAGATTTTTTTTTAACTCACCAAAAGTCTAAGAGACTTTCAACGTTGTATTATCGGGCATATGCGCAGCGAAAATTTAATTTTTTTTTAGCAGGGTACCTACCTGAAACTAGAAGATCACCCCCCTCAGAAAACTCTATCGCATTAACGCAACCATAATGGGCCAGAAGATCCTTCCTAAACAAGTTCTTCGCCTGCTTCAGTCGTTCCTTGAACAATTTATTCTTGATCAGCAACGAGTCGCTGTACTGTCTTTTTACTATGTAATTTAGAGGGTTTATTTCCAATGGCCTAGCCATCGCCACAACCGAAACAAACTTTCGAATCGACTACACGTTGTTGACAAAAATCGCAGACCGTTTTTAGGAAACGTCAAGCGCTTCATATGTCACGATCAGCTGTGCATCGTTTTGATCTATCGGTCGTGCTATTACAAAATCGTACCGGGGTGTAGGTACGTTTACGTTGATCGAAACTTATCAATTCCGACCGTGTCAAATTATAACGCGAACGATACCTTATTTTGCCCTTTTTTTCGGCCACGAAAAACACCCGTAATTACCGTATTAATTACTGCCAGATCGCACCAACGAACGGGACGAAGACTTTTACAATTTCGTCCACCAATATGAATATTCTCGATAGGTATACAACAAACCGAATGGCAAAATACACTAACGTTCAAAAATTAGGTGAACTCTAATTCGACGTGAACGTTGCTATGTTCGCGTTATTTGTCTAACTTCTGCCGTTATATCTTCAGCATATTTTTCGCGAAAAAAAAAAACAGGTTTCTTGCGTCTGGGAAACGTTTTACACCGCTTAATTTTACCAAAATCATGAACAAATTATTAATTAACAATAACGATCATTACACTCACGAAAATATTGGGTTCAAGGAATATGTTAGAGTTGGTAACATCGTGGTACCTTAAGCCAAATTAAAATTTCCCTGTTTCCAAATTATACAGGGACAGTTCGTTATTTCTTTGTCATTTGATCCTTAGAGGTAAGTAGGCAATTTAATCTCAAGCAAATCCACGCTAAAATATATTGTATTTTAGATTTTTTTAAATAAATACGCGCGTTAATATATTTTTTTTTAATTTGTTTTAGTGTAGATTAAAATTTAATGTAACTATTATACGGGCGTGAAAATAGGAGAACAAGATAAACGAAATTTAAAATTTTAATACTGTTTATTAACAAAAGTAGCAATAAATAGTTAGATACAAAATTGTCAATTTCCTGAGCATCATTTCCAAAAAATATGATAATTACCAGCGGCGGAGGATGAGGACGTAAACGGAAGAGCGAGCACAACGATTCGACATCGTCCGTTAAAAGAAAAATAGACAAGGATATCAAACCATTGTCGTCGCCCCCATTTGAAAATAAAATGAGATAAATACCAAAGGCGGAAAGCTATGACGTGAACGGAGGGATGCACACAATGAAAATACACAAAATCGTCGTCGCCCCTCCGTTTACGTCATCACTCGTCGCAGATCGTTAACATACACAACGAACTTAACCTAATTTCTTGCAACTAAATTCACTTTATTAGCACAATCGGCAGCGATTAACTAAATATAGAAGAACAACAAACGAGGGAAGAAGAGATTATTAAATTTGACATAGATACATAAAACATCGATTTCGAATTTTTAAAGGTTACCAACTTAACTTTAAAATATTCAAAATAAGTACATAATATAAAATATGTAGATATTTGGCACTTGTTTTCAACAGTATTGTAGAAAAATATTAATTACTTAAAATGTAAAAACAGTTCGATTCTATTTCCCAACATAACCTAACAGTTAAAGAATTGTGCATCCATTACAATCACAACCACCAGGGTCGCAACCACCGCAGTCACAATCACCGCAGTCACAATCACCGCAGTCACAATCGCCACAGTCACAATCACAGTCTCCATCACCGCAACCACAGTCACAATCTTGATCGCTACAACAGTAACAACAACATCCGCTCTCGTGGCCGTGTACAGGTATTATTAACGGGTATGGTGTTACAATTGTGTCGATGACTGCCGGTATCTCACTTTCTTCCTTCTTAGCTTCTTCCTCTTTTTTCTCTTCGTCTTCTTGATCGGTAGAGAGATTATTTTGTGGTAAATTATTTATGATAAGGGATTCGCCAGCAGCAAAGGTTGGTTGGCCTGTGATTACCGTTTCCATCTTGGAAATAAGCTGAAAAAAATATGCCACTTTACAAATCCTCAAGATTTCCACGCATATCCAAAGAAGCGGAAAAGAAAATACTTTGTTTTATATAGTTGCCAGGATAATAAATAACGTACATAAGAATATCTCAGACATTTATTATAATTAAATTTCGCGGATACCTCAAGTTGGCAACACGTTAAAAGCTAATTAGTAGGTTTCTTCCAACTGACACTGAAATTATTTCTGAACTTATTTAGGCACCCTGTTATAACAGACCTATTAACTGGTTTTCATTAAGCCCGACTCAAGCACGTCTAAAGTACACATATTAAAATAATTATCCTGTCTTTACAAAGAAAAATAGAATCCTAAAATTTCATTGCAAAAAATCATTGCATTGCATCGTATTTTATTAATTTCTGCGTTTCACGTTATAAACAGGCCCGCATATTCAGGTATTATGCCGTGAAATTAGTTCTTTATTCGGGAAACTACCAGCATTTAATTTAAAAACTTCTAGTTAATAATTTTTCCCTTCTTGCTTCTTTAAATCTAACGACTTTTTGCTTAAGTTGGCATTACTAGCCGGAAACGGATAGCCCTTATTAAACGGTAAAAAAAAGGAAAACAGGGTGAATATGGAGGTAAGTAAAGATGGACAACTTTCTGTTATTAAATTTGGAGGAAGTTAAAATTATTTACATGAAAAATTGTTTGGTTACATTTGGTGAAATAATCGCATTACACAAAAAAAAATTATATTGTGCAAAAGGAAAATATAGAAATATGGTGCCATCTAGTAGGCACATAGTCAAATCTGGTATTCAAACGAAGTAATTAGTACCAACTTACTTCTATTGTTGGCAACGTCGGGATCACAACATTTAGAAATGATTATTCTTAGAAAAAAAACGGGCTTAATGCCAATTAATCTTTAATTTTGAAAAATGGACAGAAATTTCTATCAGCAACTGTAGATAACGCGAATTCAGTTCTCACATCCTTCACCTACTACTATACACAATAACACACTGACGATTAACAACATCAGAACTTTTTTTTTATTTAACTATCGTAAGCTCTACTACCTACCTTTTCTCACGTAAATCGAAGTATAAACACAAACTATGCAATAAGAGAGGTTATAACAATATAAAAATATGTAAATTATCTTCGCACTGCTCACTGTGGCAAACTAGCTAATCGTAAAAAAACCGCGATGGATTCCCTGTAGAATTGAGAGCAAGCAATCACCGGGAAGTGCTTGATATCTCGATTACTCAATATTTGAATATTGATACGAATATTTTGCCACGTACTAGAACGTCCTTCTTAATTAAGAACATCTACGAAAACTAATTCAGATTGAAGATACACGGTTAAAATTTTTACAGACACTAGGTTTCTAAAGCGACATTAAATTATTTTTATACTTACACGAATGAGTTAAGATTTGACCGTCAATTCCTAATTTATTTAGATAAGTACTTCGATGATTAATTTTATTATCTAACTTGCATTTATTGAAAACAAAACACTTCCAAGTATGCTAAAAATATAATGTGACTATAGTTTCGTCCTGATATTTAGCATTCCTACAGTTATGTAACAAGCAAGCAGAGCCTCAACAACCTTCCGAACATCACTGACTGCAAAAAAAAGACCGTTAGTTTCATATAAACATTTCCATATATTCAAATACGTGGATGGTTCAAGAAGTCTAAGAAGGAAATCTGAAAGATGGCACTCGAAAATGGTTTGTTTCCAACAAGCATCATTGGTCACTGGACAACCGTCAAAGTCTCAGTTATAAACGCCACATAGTCTCACTTTTATCGCAGTGATCAAAGCCAAGTTGGAGGAAGTTCATGGCACATTTGCTCCTGTGTTTTTAGCAACAATTTACAATTGGACGTATCGCAAGCTGCAGTGTGTCCAATTTTCCACGAAAGATGTAACCATGGACGAAACACGGATATAAAGAATAATCAAAACAGTGGATCTTTGAAGGCGAAATCGAATTTTTTGGGATGTACGCTGAATCATCTATACCGATTACTTGGAAAAATGACAAACAATAACTGGAAAGTATTATGCTTCGTTATTGGACCGGTTGAGCGAAGAAATCGGGAAGAAAGGTCTTCATTTAAAAAAGAAAGGATCCTCTTTCATCAAGACAATACACGGGTGCGCAGTTTCGCTAACTAACATGATGGAATTAATGTTCGAATTTGTACAACATCCACTGTATTCGTCGAATTTGGCTCTGGATGATTTCTTTTTAATTCCAAATTTGAAAAGAATTGCACGGCGGATAATTATTTACGTCGAACGAAAAAGTCGTTGCCCAAACAAATGGAAATCCTACTTCTTACATTGGAACTTGCTGTAGAAAGATACGACATTAATTAAAGAAGTTGAAATAGAAAAGCCGTTATTTGTCAATCTTTCCTACAATTGTCGTTGGCTGGACTTACACTAACCGTATTATTTCTGCGCCCAGAATATTTGACTAAAAGAAGGCTAACGTGATCACGTGCATTTTTTCTTTTTTGAAACTCCTTTTAAAGTATTGTGCGATTCTTTTATTCCTTAGCGTGATGAACTACACAGAAAAAAATCTTGAACTCTCCTACGATTGCAGCAAATTCTATTATTATAAATAGTTATAATTTCCGTAACGTGAACAATTTGTAGCAATTAGTGAAACAATATTGTAGGAAACGTTTGCTTACTTATTAATTAATAAAAAAAAGATTATTTTACTCACTTGTTAGGAACTGAACTGATTAAAAGACATATATTGATATTTTTTTTAACTGAAGTGTTTGCATAGCTAACATAAAATAACATAGCTTATCACCCAAACTTCTAACTTTCTGCATATGTTTCGCCATGGAGGTTGAGCATTATCACAGCATTAATATAAGAATTAAATTGCAAGACCGAAGAATGTTATAATAATAAGAGATGACAAAGACAAGTAGAATTATTAATTTTTTGCAGCGACTAGACAGACTCTCGGGGGAAACCAGTAGGCAACACGAACCGTCTAGTCGCTGCAAAAAAGCAATAACTTCCTGCCTTGGTCATCTAATGGTTATAATGCATGTAAATTGGTTTTCCAGACAACATAGATAATGAAAGCATATTCTTTCATAAAAATTGGCTGAAGAATAATAATATCTTCAATTAGCGGTAATTCCGGGAGAACGGCAATGTTCTTTGTCTTCGCTCCATTTTCATCGTTCGTTTTACGACAGTGTTATCAAATGCACACGACGGAGTTTACAAGACATCCACGATACTCGGCCGGCAGTATTCGCTTATCTTTATGCAATCTAATTTCCACGTTGTATACACACGTGTACATAGGTGTAGCATAACACGTGTCAGGTTTGTAATCTTGTATGGTTGGTTGCGTAGTTAAATACATTACAAAAAATTACACCCGCGAAACATTATCATACCTTGGACCGTTCTAGTCACAAGGAAAACGGAATCATCTATTTCTATAAGATCACCACGAAATAGTAACTTCAATGTCCAACTCAAATAAGAAAAATACCTATTGTTTTACAATTTAATGAACAGCAAAGAGACTGGTTACAAAAATGGAATGAATGTAATACAAAAAGTAACATATTATAAAATGCCAAGTTTAAATAAAAAAAAAAAACAAATTTCTTGTTTGTAAAAGTTGGTATTATTATATTTTCACAATTATTCGTAAAGTTCGAGTTTTATGTTTAAAAAGATTGCTGTTTGTCTTAAAATACAGAGCACCACATTTTCATTTGACTTCAGCTTATTTAAGTTTTCTTTTTCCTCTTAGTTTCTTATATAACTTACTAATAACTACTTTGCATATATCGGCAACACTGACCGTCAATTAGAATCAGTTTCACAAGAAACCGTTTCGTTTCTACTTTCCTGTTTAATAATCGAAAATGTTAATGTTGTACTTTTAAAAAAACCCTTAAGATTAATTTCAATCTGAATCGCTACTACTCGAACTACTACTAGATGACGATGACGACTTGTCTCCCTTCTCCTTCTTCTTTTTCAATTTCTTTTCTTTCTTCTTATCGTATTTTTCTTTCTTATCTTTCTTATGCTTCTTATGCTTCTTCGTCTTTCCACAGTGACAACCACCGTGCGCCGGTGGTGGAAGAAACGGAGGATTTAGAGGAGTACAGCACGGCGGCGTCGGACCGTGAGGGGTATACGGTGGCGGGGGGTATACATTGCCTATTGGCGGCTGAGTGCCGCACCAACCGGGTTGGCAACTTGGCCCCTGTTGTGGTGGGTAAGCACCGGGTGGTAGAGGAGGCATTCCGTGACCTTGATGCGACATGACCTGAAATTTTTAAAAAGGACATGTATTTGTTTAATTGCAAAAATAAATTTTGTAAAAAAATTCTTATGTTTTAGAACGATATAGCGAACTAAGTCGGAGATGTACTATCTTAATACCTATTATTTATTTATGAGCACTATATCAGGCATTGATAATTCTTTGAGTATTAAACGGATATGTAGGTGGTATCCCCTGTATGTTTAGTAAGTGAAATTCCCGAACGATGACCTATTAATACAAATCTTACATTCTATTTTTAGACCGTCAAAGATTTATTACATTTATCTAAATAACGTATGCATAATATTTACTATTTAACATTAAAATACATCAATTAACTCATATTTGAATCACCCGGTATATTAATTAGAACTAAGCCTACTAGATTTAACATACACTTACCGCTTGAACTATGTTTGTAATGCGAGAATGATGTAGACTAGCCGCCGAACTAAACCAAATTCACGCAAACACGTAAACTAAATTCAAAGAAAAAGAGATAATAGCAAAGATAATCGCAGATAATGCTTATCACATGTTGATGTCGAACGTACACAGAACATTTTTATTCGCATCGAGCGCCCTCTAACCAATTTGCCGTTACTTAAGAACTGACAGTTACTCAAGGTTAGTCCATCTACTTTTTGAGTTCGGGAAGTATAACGTAATGGACGATGCTACGAACGATGAATCTTAACTTATGAGTGCCATTTAGCGGAAAATTCACTCGGAAAATCGTCTTGGCAGGATAATCTGAACGCGTACGGCCGAAATGGTGGATAGATTAGGTAAAAATCATATTATTTCCGATCAAAATTGCACCTCTATGAAAATATGCTAACCATCCTAATATCACTTCATGGTTTCATGGTCTAATTAATTTTTCATATCACAACACGCTCGAAAGGCACAGTTATCTGAACGTTAATCTCGTCTAAAAGAACGTTTTCGTGGTTTTCAGTTAACAGTGAGGCGAATGCCCGAAGAATATCCATAGTTGAGAACTGTTTTGGCAGCTCAGGGCAGGTGAGTAGGTGTAAATTAGACGAATAACACAGAGACACTAAAAAGAATTAATCATTTTCCATGCAGCCGCTAGCCGAACCAGGCCGTGTGCTGGTTGGGGAAGGTGTATTGACGAAAATGTGCCGGAAGAAACCTAAAGCGAGGCAATTCTTTCTATTTAACGACATCTTAGTGTACGGAAACATAGTTATTAATAAGAAGAAATACAATAAACAACACATCATTCCATTAGAAGAGGTTAAGTTGGAAAGTTTAGAAGATGATACATGTAAGTTGTTAAATTAGGTATATTAATGTTGTGGCATTCACGATATAATAGTTTTGATACAGGATGTCCAAGAAAGAGGATGATATATTTTACCCATGTAAATAAATATCGGCATAATTTTTTCTGCTGAAAAAATACATTTATTTCAGCTTCTTCCTAAGTAAAATCACTGTGACTTTTAAATCACATAAGCGACATGGTGTTTCGCTCCTGTTTTCGAAAAAAATAGATAAAGTTCCATCGAGGCACTCAGGAAAGGAGAATTTAGCTTCCTTATTTGCACCTACGGCCTTTCCTATTTTTTTTTTTTTTTATCGATTAAACCAGCCGTTTACTAGTTACGAAATCTTCTAAATTTTCCCTGCTTCTTTCAAAAATTTACTTAGCTTAATACAGCACACAGTGTCTTGATTTCAACATTGTTTCAACTTCATCAAGAATACTGTTGTACTTAGGAATTATGCTCGAGTTTAAAAATTGAGCACAGCGATAATTATAATACCTTTGCCGGTTGTTGATACTGTATCTTAAGACAGCTTAAATTGTATTTGCCAATTTACGAATCTTCATTTTAACAATGTTAAGTTTGTAGTAAGCGCATCAGATAGACGATATAGTTTTTTTTTTTGGAGGGATTTAGAATGCGTATAACATAATATATGATAGGAATGTTAGCCCGAAAAGAGTAATTTCTTACATAGGCAAGGTACATTAAGATTGGTTATTTCCAATTATTATTAAGCAAGCCGTCTTTGTCCATGACGCAAAGAAAATCGTATTTTCAGGGTAAAAAAAATTAAATTGGCTATGTATAAACTGTTGCGAATTTATCAAAGGGGAAAAGACAACAATCACCCAATATATATAAATATTCACCATATTATTTAACACTATATGTAGTTTTTTTTTTATTTGTTTATATTTACACAAGAATCCTGTATGTAAATATACTGCTTAGTAGTTCAACGAGTTCATCTTATCAGTTTTCGATGAGTTACGCATCCGTTTGTGCATGAGTCACTGGTCTTCCTAGACATTCATTTTTTCATGTGCTACTTTCAAATATACAGTTTTGTGCAAAAATTTGCCGATCTCTGTCGAAATAGAACCAACGATATGATCCTAAAAAAAATCGCATTTTTATCGACATTTGCTAGACTTTTTCGACCAACAAATAACCAGTTTTTTTTTGACAAATCTTGATGTCTTCATCTCTTTAATCCGTTCAAATAGTAGTTGGAATCTTACTTTGCTTAAAGTACATTTATGAATGTGAAAATCTTTATTCTCGGAGCGAAACTTTAAGCTTAAGTAACAGCGAAAAGTCGCTGAGGGCCAGATTTGGTAAATGGGAAGGATTCACATCCATCGGCAATTTCTGCATTCAGATTTTAAGCCGTGATGCGTGGTATCGCTTTTCCTTTTTCAAAATAATCGAATAACACTATCCCAATAAACAACCGTCGTCGCCTTCCCGACCGATTTTTTTCGAAACCCACTGTTTCAATTGGTTTCAGAGGTGTCCAAATTTAATCTACACTCCTGAATGAACAAGCACGGCACCCAACATGCCGTTAGCCTTTTCATGCCCAAATCTTCAGTTAATATATGACAATTACGTTCTTTCTCTCCACCCTCAATTCAGTGGTCGTCTAGCATCATTTGGTGGACTTTTCCGACATTTTTTGACCATCCGGAACGTTCATCGTCAACCCAAATTTATCTTTCCAGAAAATTACGGTTCAGCATCCATTTCATGGAAGCATTTATTGACTACTCGATATTCGATTGTCTTCCGTTTTTGCAGAAACAATGACATCGACTGTCACAAACGACTGTTAACCAACAACTGATCGTCCAACATGGCTGAATTTTTCAAAAATATCTTTCGGCGCATACGTAATTATATTACCAGAATATTTTCGAAGAGTAGCGTCGTCTTCATGTTGGGGCTTGGAACTTTTCAACTTCCTTTATGGTACAGAAGAAAACATAAGCTTTATTTCTTCCTTATGTTTGCTGCGAATAATCCACCTCAAGAGTGTCTCTCGGAATCTCAAGTTGAATATTAAAAGAGAGAAATCCGTATAGCATCTTAAGATATAAGCCAAACTTCAATCCGCATTACACAAGTTTAATTGATTAATTCGGGACAGCTGTTTCGAGAATACGTCGATCTCCATTTTCAACCGGATTCAGCCGTGCTGGATGAATCAATTAAACCTATGTGGTGCTGGCCGAAAGTATCTCTATCATTTTTGAAACTTCAATCTTTTTTCTTAGCGTATCAGAATGGTTGGCTCATAAGGACGGCTTCGAAATCGTTTGCTGTTTACGCAGCTACCGCGACCGAGAAGCAAGAATGGATGGCCCACATCAACAAGTGCATCGACGATCTGCTGAGAAAAAGTAAGTATTACATTGATTCCGTGATTTTCATTTGATGTTCAAGTGTTAGCTAAGCAACACCCAAAAACTCCTTCCCTCCCCTTCGCCCATCGAACTTTGGCTGAACGATAACAGCATGGCCGAATTCCTTAGTTGGTTGGGACCTGGAAAAGGAATGTTAAAAAAAAAATAGGTCGCATTTGTCGGCTTACTTTCTCGATTTATTATTTGTACATACCTGTTAGCTTCCTGAAAAATATTCGTACTAAAACGGTGACGCTTCGATTAGATATGAAATTAATCGATAACGATAATTTTAAACATTATCAATTCTAAACACATGTGTACAAGCATCGTTAATGCAGCTTCGTCATACTGCTCTATACACATAGCGACGTACGATTCTTGAATCAATTTGCATAATGAGTAATCAAACCGCAATTACACAAATGTGAGTGCTACTAAAATATCTTAAATAACGTGCTACTTGAAGAATTTGTTTTTCTCTTTTTGTCGTATTGATGCTGAATCATCTTCCGATCCTAATGACGTAACATCGCCTGTTGTAGACGTTCGACGTCATTTGTAGATTATCGTTTCTCGTTTTAGATAAGTTCTATCGGAATTTGATGTGGATATCCATCTGAAGGGTGATGGTCGGTCACATTTGAACTATTCAAGTCTTCGTGTAATTTTCAACTTTATTAGTCCGAATGTAACGGGGTATTTACGCGTAGTCTGGCGATGTATATGGCAGTGTATAACCTGCACGAGAGAGAAATCTCGTTTGGGCCGGGTTATTACGTAATAATGTAATTGTACCCAACCCGCAAAAAAATTCACGCGCGTACCTTCAATTTTTGCCATTCCTCGATGAAATTTCATTGGCAGCTAGATTAAATTAATAGTTCCAACATGATGGGTGCACATGACGGAATACAAGTGAGAAATTTCCCTGAAAGGCGGACTGGAAGAGATGGACCCATTCTATGGCCTCTCAAGTCTTTTATTGGGCCCATTCGAAAAAAAAAGATTACCGCAAATATATCGCGTACGAGAAGAACAGACGTGGAAAATAACTTGCTTGCAAATATTCGTTTTTAATTAAATTTAAAGCTTTTATCTTAAGTGTTTGTCAAATCTGGGTAACAGAAGACAAACAGGTAGTTTTCTCTCGCTGTTCATTTTCGATTCTTTTTGGTCCCTGAATTAAGTCTAAGAAGCATAGGCGGTAATTTTGCGACATCCTGTATATGTAAACGACACTTTATATAGAATGTCTTTAACAGGATCCTATTTCAGCGATCTAGATACGGGGTGACGCGGAATTAACTGAATTCTGTTTCAGTTTTGATTCAAAAATAAAGTTTATAAGGACACACCCCCGCCTTTCACTTCTTCTATGTATCCCACAAATAACAGAGTTTTCACATGTTTTTGTAAGTTTAATGAGCGTTTTTAAAGACCATATTCACGCTATCAACTTTTGGAATAAAATAAATTGAGCTATTTCCTGTCTAGGATTAAACTGAAATCTGTGTATTCTTTCTTTTCAAATCTCATGCCTTCTTCTTCCAGGTGGTAAAAAAGCTGTCGAAGTTCACGCAGCCGTCTGGGTACCCGATGGCGAAGCTTCGGTATGCATGCACTGCAAGGAGACGCAGTTCACGTTGATCAACAGAAGGCACCACTGCCGCAAGTGCGGCGCCGTCGTCTGCGGTCCATGTTCGAATAAGCGTTTTGTTCTGCCCAATCAGAGCTCGAAGCCGTTGAGGGTCTGCACGCATTGTTACGATCTACTGAACAGCGGGGCGCAGGAAGCTGGCCGCAGATACGACTCGTCACCGGATGATAATTCAGACGACGAAGATGAGAAATCCAAAAATAACTCCCACGATGAGGTTAGACGCCTTTAGTATACATGTTCTTGTTTTCTTCATTAGTTGAATAGATAGGCATGCAGATGTGCCCGGATGTTCTCAAACTTGGAACGTTTTTGTTTCAGCCAAAGTTCTATGGGGATAATCTCTCATAACCTAAACAAGATGAACGTCCACTTCACAAAAAAAATAATAAAAATAAAAGATGAGGCCTAAATTATTACTACTACACATAAAGTAAATAAAAATATGTATGTATATTTCTGAATATTGCTCGATACATATATATTTACACATACACCCAAACCTACTCGGATAATGATAACGATAAATCTATTTTTTAATATGAATTTTATCGCTAGTAATAATAAATAATGCAATAAGGATGAAATATTGGATGAAGAAGAAATTTGTAGATACGTAAGGAATATTTTAATGTATTAAATAAAAAAAATTATATATATAAATATATAATTAAGCGTAAGTTATACATGTTAAGGTGTATTTCGGATGTATATTATGATATAAATATATAATTATTATATATATATTATGAATGATATGTTTAAATATATATCTTTTATTATTAAATTGATTGAAACCATAGTTTTATTTGTTAAATGCTGTGTTATTTTGAAAAATTCTGTCAAAGAAGTACTAGAATTCTTTGCCATCCGTAGAGGTATTTCGGTCAATCACTTTCAACCCCTATCGACTATTTCAAAATAAGTTGGTCAAAGGCAACTGAACCAGTTGATAATTGTGAAAAGTGGAAATCTCTTGCCTTATTTAACAACAGACTCGTATTTATTCGTCATGAGAACGGGGTTGCCTACTGGTTTTCCCGATAATCGACGAAGCACGAGTCTGCTAATTTTATGAAGCACACGGAAAATGGGTGGAGAACTTTACTCATCATACTTGATTCAATCACTAATTAATAGAGATGACAAAGGCAGCCGGAATTATTCCTTTTTTGCAGCGACTAGATAGAGTCGCGTCTATTCGCCTCGTAAGTATGGATTCGTGTTGCCTACTGGTGTCCCCGAGAGTCTACAAAACACGAGTCTGTCTAGTCTCTGCAAAAAAGTAATAACTTCATCCGCTTTGTCTTCTCTAGTTATAAGCTGCGGATTAATAGGAACTTTGTTGCTCAGAATATTAACTGTCATATATCACTTCGATTTGTTTCACTTGTTATGATTGATGAAAAATGTATACATACCGAATGTCCCATAATATAAATATTATATTATAAATTAAATACACTTGACTATCGTAGATATTACATACTTTATTCCATTTCTCTAAAATTCTCTGTACATTAATAATACTAAAATTTAAGCTCATATTTTGGAATTGACGTATGCCTCTCTTTGTTATCAGCGGTTTCTTCTTTCAGGAGTAATTTTAGGAACTTTTCATGTTGTATTGAAGGCAACATTATCTGATGTTTTGTTGACCAGTTAAGTATCTCGCAGCAACTTCTGAAGTCGCCTTGTTTAACTACAAGGAATAAATGACATTAGTGAATTGAAACGTTTATAACTTTTAAGCCAATTAATCCATCCACATTATGAAAAAAATATAATGCAAATGAACACGAAGTTAAATAATACTTACATCTATAATCAAATAACGCAATTAATACTATTGAAATTTGCATCTTCATCTGATACTTTAGCAAAACTTCCAACAATCTAAATATAGGATCCGTTCTATGATGTCTCAACAGCAAACTAACAACCAGTGGGATTTGAGGTGCCACTATCCTACATAAGTTTTTACTACTTTCGATTAAGCTAACTGCGACTTGTTGATCTGAGAACCATTCGCTTAAGAAACATGTTTGCCACAAACAGCTCATTATGAAATAATCCTTATATTTCTTAGCCAACCGTTCGCTAAAGTTCACTAAATTTACTAGCACAGCCTCACTTCGGTTCAGTACAGCTTCCGAAATCAAATATTTTAATACTAAGCGAATTCTTCGCCGGAGAAATGGATTTTCTTGATATACCTCTTCGTATATCGCGATAGCTTTGGATACATTCCCTTTTAACCATATGGTTTCCGCTATGTAATGTTTAAAATTCGAATTTGCTTTTAAAAATTCTGGATTCGATAACGAACACAATTCTTGTACCTTGTTTATTCCGTCGATGTTCGCTGCTTGAGAAAATGACGATAAAACGTTTGTTAAAGTCATATCCGAAGGGCAGATTTTGTATGAAATACATTCCTCTAGTAGTGTGACCAGTTTTTGTTGATCAGCTTCATCGAGGAATTTTTCAAAAATCTCGTTTAGTTCAGTCATGGTAATTCTACTCAATCGACATCTCAATAATGCTTTGTTTACAGGTTCTGATTGAATCCCTAGTGGGAATTGTCTTCTTATCTTTAAGTTTTCCCATCTATCGGTTTTCTTTTGCATTAACTGCGTCGTAAAATCGTCTAATACATCTAAATCCATCAGCAAGGATTTCGAACGTCCTGAGGTTACAATCAAAGATCTTCTCAGAATAGAGCAGATATAATGACTTAGACGGTAAGATCTATGCATATTTGCGAGAGCCATTGCTGTGGGAATCGGAGAAATTAGAAATATATCGCATTAAAGTGTAATATTTACCTTAAACTTGTTCACGATGAAAAACTACGGGTTGTAAATAACCAAAAATAACATTCTAAATATAACATAAACGAAAACATAAATAAGAAAAATAAGGTGTTTATATGTATTCGGTCGCCTTAAATAATTTATATTTACATACTACATTATTGTTTTTAAATTCAATTTGACAATGTCACAACCTTAACTGCACGTTCAGCTAATATTCCAACGCTTAACAAATTGTTACAAATACAATTAAAAATTAAATAAAAAAGTAATCTAGCGTAAAACAAATCTTTAAGAATAATATATGAACGTACATTAATTACGAACAATATTTCAATTGATTCTAAGATTGTTGCTGTAACTAAGCAATCGCTTTGCTGAAGTTAGTTGAGTGCACATTAACGTTAACCTCATCTTCCTTAAGACGAACGCTTTTCTGTTAAATTATTATAAATAATTTAGATGCAATTAAGATAAATGTTGAATATATACATTCTATTCATAATCCAATTCTCTAGTGTAATATGCATGCAGAATATCGAAACGAAACCAATTAACCAAACCTATGTGGTGGACTGCAATAAACTAAGAATGGGCCAATATATGTGTCCAGACCCTAGAATAAGCCAAATAGATTTAAAAACGCAACAATTTCAAGGATGCACGAAGGAAAATAAAGCGAAAGGTACTTTTATAACTTGAATAATGGCGATTTTCTGTTACGGAACAGCTTTTTAGTTATCTGCGTGGCTGTGGACGGATTGATTTGCAAAGAAAGCAAGAATACCTCTTTTACTAAAGAGATGCCCTGTAACTGGACGTAAGTCACAAATCAATTGATCTTGAAAAGGAAAAAATATGAGTATTCGATGTTTCAGGAACGGTTATTCTTTCGAAACTACATTGCTACTTTCCGTATTCTTGGGTATGTTTGGTGCGGATAGATTTTACTTAGGTTATCCAGCTTTGGGTTTGGCAAAATTCTGCACGTTAGGTTTTATGTTCTTAGGGCAATTGATCGATATTATTCTGATTGCTACACAAGTGGTGGGCCCTGCTGATGGTTCAGCGTATGTTATGCCTTATTACGGGCCGCAATTGGAAATCGTTCGAAGTAATAATTGGACTTATAGGTTAAGGCAAGATGATTGGTAGTTTTAGATTATTATTCGTATTAATTTTACTGTTTTATCATGGCTGTGTTTTTGTATATTTTTATTTAAATAAAATATTAAGATTTGTTTTGTTGTTATTTTGGTGGGAGTTCCGACTAACGGGGAGTTAATTAGCAATTTCAATGGATTTTAACGCACAGCTCACATTTGAAATGGTTTTCCTTTTTTAGATTACACTTAAAAAAAATCAATTTAGAAAGTGCGATTTATGCGGGGTTATTAGTCCAAATACAGGGAGTATTATACTGGGATGTGGAACGCAACTGACGTCACGAAACTAATTACATTACATCGGCATTTCTTAGAGTAAAACAGCCTTCGGCCAGTGTTGCCGTATAAAATTCTTCTAGTATGACTACAATCTACAGAAAACATTGTTATGTAACCAGCTTAAATTGTCTGTAAACATAAATAGTCTGTTTTGATGAACTCAAAACAAAGTAGCTGATATTACCTCCACCACTGTCCTCATCGTAATATCGCCTAGTACAGTAGTGGTTTTAAAACGGTTGGTACAGACACTTTTTCTTGGTGGCAACACTGCTCCAGTTTCGCCGAATTTCATTTTCTTCTTTTTCTTTAATTTCTTAAAATATTGTAATAAAACCCTAACACAATTTGAGAGTGAGAATATAAATTACGATATTTATTTTCTTCATTAAAATACGCACTCTTTAAATATGATTACAAGAAATTACAAAATATGATACATATTTTTTATTTTTGAAACAATTATTATGATTGTTTATTATCTATTGTTTTTTCGAAGATAAAAAAGGAATTTTCGTTCAAGCCATCGAGTGCATTTGGGATTTCTCTAAACATTGGGGATTGGTTTAAACAGGCAGTTCCGACAATCAAGAGCACGTTCGCATGCATTAACTTTAAGAAATTAGCGAATATATCTTTTAAATAATATGAGAAATATTAAAATAAAATTAATATTGGAGCGAACATAAAACCGGCTCTACATTTATAATTCTTTTTTTAACGGAATTCCGCTTTAGCGTACGAATAGTAGATATTCAAAATGGCGGAGATTAGATTAATTGAACTAAACGGACTGAAATAAATGAATTTATTGAGATTTATGAAAGTATGTGAAAAAATAATATTAGCCTTAAAAACAAGGCGCATGTGGTGAAGAAAAAGTAAAAAAAATTGTCTTATTTGTAACCTAAATTTCTCTATTTTGTAATCTTTTATCACAGATAGGTTTGCACTATTTCTCGTAATCATATCATTATTGTTATAAACAAAACTATTACTGTATTTTATGGAGCTGTATGTTGCTAAGTTGAAGCAATTTTTACATATTAAAATTCGTATACGATAACCTTAAAAAAAATTAAATTTTATTAAATGATAAATTACATTGTGGGAACCGCAGTGGACAACTGAATTGTATACACTGTAGTTTACTTTCGATATAAAAAAAGACATATTACGCGCCCTAAAAAGCAATTTAGATACAGAGTGTAGCAAAATGTAACAAAAGAAAAGTTCTATTTCTGTGAGAAACATACAGGATCATTCACAAGAATGGCACAGTAAACGTAGGTGTTCGTGAAACTAATTTGTTTTTTGGAAAAAAAATGCACGGATAACTAGATATCTCGAAAAAAATATTTTTTTGTCGTTTCCTTCTGTGTTTATAGAGCTACATTATTGTAAACTTTAGAAAAAGGAGTAAAGAAGGAAATTGTAGGTGATTATATGCTTAGTAAGACAATCCAATCGATTTCTTTTATTTAAGCTCGAATTTTTGAGTTATAATAAGAAAAGTCACCTTTTTTTTGGCAACGTCGACGGTTCAATATACAGGGTTACCTGTAAATAGCACGTAAGCTACCGAAATCTGAAGACTACCTATCAATGTGTTACTGAAAATTTAAAAAGAAATTTATTTGTAACATATACATTTTTTTCAAATTTTAGGGCCCAAAATGCAGGTAAAGCCGGTCCATATCTTTGTTTCTCCTATATTATACAAATACCGCTGATGAATCAAAGTTAACCCAGATGCAAATAAAAATCGATAAAGCATTGTAGATGCTATGAATAGTGAATAGTCTATTGAAATGCATTAGTCTGTCGTACAGCTGATGTCGAAGTGTTTATGTGTTTACATTGAATATGCCGATAACCATATGATTTGCGTTCTTAATGTTTAAAGTTAATGCATCCGAAATGTCGGGTTTTGAGTTATTTGTAGTTATACATTCTTTTTCTTTTTATGAAATTTGTGGTGGTCCTAACAAGGACCGATCTAGGCGAAACAGGACAAAATAATTTATTAATGTAAAAAATGTTCGAAATGTCCACCGTGAGCTCTAATACAGGCATCAATTCGGCGACGAAAGTTATTATGCACACGAGTAAAATTTATCATGTCTTCGCGATTGCGTTGAGCTGCAACATAAATGCGATTTCGCAGATCTTCGACATTTTCAATATCAGGGCGACGATCATATACCAAGCTTTTCATGTATCCCCACAGAAAAAAGTCTAATGGATTTAGATCATTTAATCTAATGCCGTTAATCTTTGCACGCGCTGGATGTGATACGGATGAAGTAAATTATTTTTCAAAATTCGATGCACCGTCGTTTGGGATACATTTACTTGCTGGGCTAAAAGTTGTAGTACTTATGCCTGGTTCCGCCTCAACGATGTTTAAAATATGCTCTTCTGCTTGCTGAACTCTACGTGATATATGACGGCCACGACCTTCGAAACGTGGAATTACTGATCCTGTTTCTCGAAGTCGATACACGGTTCTCACAATTGTCTCGGATGATGGATGCCGCCGATTGGGAAACCGTTCCGCGTACAAATTTTCTGCCGCAAGACTATTTTGTCCTGTTTCGCCATAAATCAAAATCATATCGGTGTATTCGATATTCGTATAGGATGCCATTGCAATTGCGTGTAATGACGGTGAATGCTATGTGCATACTAAATGGATATCCGAACGCTGCTTCAGCGACTGCCGGTGATTCCCATATGTTAACTAAGACAGAGTCGGACTCGAATAAAGAAAAATCATTTTCTCGTTACTACGTGCACATAGAACCATAATATTTTGTATTTAGGCATTACTCATGCGTTTCTTTCACCTATTTTTTTTTTCGTACTATATCAGAATAAGGCTGTATAGTTTAGTGTATTTTTTTTAAAATTTATTCTTAACCTAGTCCGAATACACTTCAATTATATAAACGAGAAGTTTAGAAAGTCGTATAACAGACACGAAGTACCCTCTTGTATTGTTGTGCCAAACCATACACTTTTATCTAGAGACTGATAAAAATGGGATTTTCTATCAAAATGGAAATGAGCAGAATTTTGTTATGAAGCGTTAAGAATATGCAGAATTTGTTAAATTGTATTTTCAAACACAAAGAGCTTTTCGATCGAGGAGTTCCGCGCGAAGGGAACAACTCGATGTTTGACAAACGCAAGATAGAATCGAAAACTTCCATAAGAAGACGTACGGCGCAATAAAGGTGTCTGAGCGGACTTTAAGAAGAATTTTGCACTTACATATGTATTTAAACTGTGGACTATTGGCAGTTAAGGACGTTTGGAATACGCACAAACCGCTACAAACTTAGTGAAAGCTGAACCCAACTTTTAGCAAAATGAACGAAGCAAATGTTTGCCTTTTTGCTGTTATTAACAAGCAAAATTATGTTTTTTTTTTTTTTTTTTACATTAATTAAGAGAACGTACAGTTTGATTAAAGGGTTTTTGGTGCTAGAAGCAAAACAGTTATTGTTAATAATAAACGGTAACGTGAATTTCTGCAACCACAATTGAAAGAACTTAGATGTAGAAAATTTTTGGTTCCGCTACATGCCACACAGCACGTGAAATGATCGCCACTCCATTTTTTTTCCTGCAAGACTCGTTCCCCTGATTTGATGGCACCTGATTTTTTCTTGTGGGGAAAATTGAAATCCTAAATTCGTCGCTTACAGGCGTTAGAAGACAAAGATTCGTGAAGATATTGTGCACATTTCAGCTGCAAAATTGCTCAAAGTTATACAGCATGCTCAAAATAGCGTTTCGGCTTTGTCTGACTTGTCGTGGCGGTCATTTACTCGATCCTGTTTTTAAAATACGATATTTTGATAAATAGTTTTCGTAAAAAAAAATATTTTGCGCCGAATTATTTCTAAGGCTTTTTTTTTTAATAATCCCCCAAACCAGTGAATTAGGTACAGAAGCTGAGTTTTATCGATTAGAATATGTGGAAATGATCAAAAATAGAGTTTGCTATTAATAAAAAAATAGACTTCTTCCTAATTAAATAACGTCCACGTTTGGATTAGATTTTTTAGGGCACTTGCATAACACTTTTGACATTTTCGAAACTATTCATCAGTGATTTACACAGTTAATGCGAAGGAAAAGTTTGCATCTGTCAACATTTTCACAAATACATTAATTTCTAACGATTGCTACATCCTTGACATTAATTCGTCAATTACATTAGTCCCCATAAATGCCAGATCCGGATTCATCAATTTCCTTCTTAACAGAACATCGCAAACAAGCGACATTTTTGATTTGGCGTCGTCTCGATTAAAAACACCGTGTATACACGCTAATTGCTGTAACCACGTAGGCGACACATACCCCGTTCTTAAAGAAGTCGGTTGCGACATATTAGGCCGTAGCTCGGGGCAAAAGTAAGGCGTATTTCGTGAGAACGCATTGCGCAATGCGTTCCATTGAAGAAAAGAAATCAAAAAGAAAAAAAAATTGGACCGAATCTGTTACACAAAAATTTAATCTAGACCGAGAATATAGAGACAGTGAAAGTCGTACACATACAACATGCATATGTAGGAAATTGCGGCAAAACAACGTAGCTCGGTTTTCATTCGTTTCTTGCTAGTTGTGCGCTAAACTCAAAATGGGCTGCCGCTATTTGTTCTTCGTCTTGGCTTTGGTTTTCGTGGTCGTTTCTGGAGTAAGTGTGGTAAGTACAAGCGATGAAATTAAGAATTTATTTGAATTAAATAAAAAAGGAAATTGTGTTCACAAATCGTCAAAATATTGAAATAAAATGCAATACACCACTGTACCTTTTAAGACCTTAATTGCAACCTTTCACCCGGTTTCTTCAGCCAATTGGTGGTCAATATCGTCCACAGCTTAATCTCTATTCGGCCGATGAAAGCCTCCTGTTGATAAAGCAGAAAAGGCGCCAACAGGAAGAGCAGCAGGATCTTTCCAAAATTCCCGGTGTTCCGGGCGTCGATTATCCTGTATATCATTCCGTTCCGGAGACCCATTTTTCCTGCCATAATGTTCCGGTCCATCCGGGAATTTATGCCAACGTAGAAACTGGATGTCAGGTAAACAATTCGCGGAATAAAAAGGAGTTATCGAAGAAAATAAGACGGTTAAAAACGACATTTCTAGGCCTATCATGTCTGCCATGACGGTCGCGAAGGTCATCAGGGCTCATCCTTCCTCTGCACCAACGGAACCCTTTTCAATCAAGCTGAGTTTACGTGCGACTGGTGGTATAATGTGAACTGCCATGAAGCTCCAAATCTTTACAGGTGAAAACCAATATTAAATAACATTTGAAATTGGACAATTGATCTTCTGTTCTTTCTCTAACCAACAGGTTAAATGCGGATCCTCTCAAGAATCCATACGTTCCAAAAGCCAAGCCAGAAGAGCAACAATATCAAGATTACGTGAAATATTAATTTCTTTTTAAAGAAGTTACACGATATTAAAAAAAGAAAACGAATTAAAAATGTTATAATTTTTTTATTGTATTGGCGACGCTGTTTAATCCTTTTTTTTTTGTTTTATTTATTTTGATGTGTTTGTATGTATGAACTTGTAACGAAAAAGGAAGATGAATTAAATTAACAATAAAGTCTTAAATTTACAAGTAACGAATTGATCTTGATGGGGATAATCGATAATACTCAAGGCCATGCGCTGCCATTCATCGCCATAGAAACCTTATGGGTTTCTATGAAAAATGAATGACAACAATCTATAGTCTATGTGTTTTGTTTTCTGTTATTTTAGACTTGACTTTAGACTTAGAAATAAAACAAATACTAAAGAAACTATTAGAAAAATGGCTTTGAAATGGGAAGATAAAGAAGTTAGGTTTGATGTACCTTTTTCGTAAGTATGCCGTGTTAAATTTTATTATTTTATGAAAAAAAAAATAAATAAATATGAATTCTTCATTCAGGGAGATACGATTGAAAGTCGGGGAAAAAATAATAGATAGGCTAGATTACGTCGAGGATACCAAAGGTAATGCCGGAGATCGCGGTAGACTGATTATAACTAATCTAAGGTTGCTCTGGCATTCCATGACAAGTCCGAGGATTAATCTGTGTAAGTTAAATCTAACGTTTCTCGTACAAGGTGTCACGATTTTCGCGTTAATTAGATCCATCCGCAGATTTTGAGATACAGGGTCCGGCAAAAAGACCTACCGTATTAGCAGAGGCCGCTGTGCGAAAGGGGCGGTGTATGTGCCATTTTTTTTATAGACGCGAAAGCTCGTAACGGTGGTTTTGATTCGATTCGAACTTGGCAATCTGGGAAATTTGTACTGTAAATAAACAAAATATGCTCTACTGGGCAGTAAGCAGCCCACCAACGACCTCTTCAGGTTAGGTGGCTGAATTTGGTGTGTGGGATTCGTATTTTTTTCGAAGAAAATGGCCTAACGGTAACGGTTACTATCACATTATGGAAACTTTCGTGCGACCTATGTTTTTGACCAGTTTGTCGGGGATCATGAAAAGAAACGGGGCCATAGCTTAGCTCCCTCTTGGGGTTCTATACAAATTTTAGAAGAATTGCTTCCGTCTTGGACGTTCTCTCTTTACGAGGAAACATCGCCTGACCCGTAAGGATCACCTTGTGATTTTCTTTTTTGGGGGACAATTAAAAGCTCAACCACAACCACCTTTACAGCCCCGTAAGCACTTTGTTTGTTTGTAACTTCTTTTTGGAATAGAGGAGGTCTACTTGCTTGAATGTTGAGGTATTTGTGCAGATATGTTTTAGAGTGAATTTTTACGATGTTATATTGTATTCTTGACTTTTTCTAACTTTACCAACTTCAAATATTCTAAGTAAAAGAGATATTTATGGTTGAAAGCGCGCGCTCCGTTTAGATGTTGAATCGAGGTGGCTCTGGTATTAATATTGTTTGGTTACCGTGTCGTCAGCAAACAAAACAAACTGACGTTGTTTGTTTTGAAACTATTACTTCAACTTTTGTATTTAGGCAAAAGGGAACAATAGAAATGAACATTTAAAACCGATGTTATACTTTTAAATTGTGGTGGAAGGTGTTTTATTTCAAATAACAAAGTATGTAGATCTCAGGTTCGTTAACTTTCATATGCAGCAATATTTTTGGACAAAGAAACTTTATCAGAAGTTTGGGACGCTTTGTATAATCAGAAAATTTCAATCTAATAGCTCGAAAAAGATCTGCTAATCTGTTCCATATTCTTTAGCAATTGGCTACAACTGCATACTTTCTATCAACACCAAAGTAGTGAATTCCGTAAGTATTACCAACTTAAAAAACTTTCAAATTCAACTTCTTAAACGCTCTTGATAAGTAATTATTGTCCAAGATAATATTTTAATAACATTTTAAGAAATTACGCGGTACTACCCAAGCTTTGCACATGATGACCTCATCCCACGGCACCAGATTCGAATTCATCTTCACCAATTTAGTGCCGGGGAATATAAGACACTTTACGTCGGTTATGGGAGTTCACAAGTAAGTTTGATAACGTTTCGAATCTTGTCAGCTTCAAGACATATTCACCTTTATGATCTCTTTGATAGGGCGTACACGTCTTCGAAACTCTACAGAGAATTAAAACTAAGAGGAGCAATGTTACACAACAAACAATTGAAGATTTTGCCTTTAGAACAGGTCTACAGAACTCTGTACGGGGTGTGGAATTTATCCACAGATCAAGGCAGTTTAGGGACTTTTATTATAACGAACGTTAGGTTGGTATGGTTCGCCGATATGAACGAAGGTTTTAATATATCTCTACCGCATCTACAGATTGAAAGTGTAAGAGAAAATCATTACAAATTACTTAGTTCATATCCTAGAAATTAATTTAATTGACGTTAACTGTCAATTTTGACGTTGACATTTGCGACGTTGACAATTCCTTTCCTTTCAGATTAAAATTCGTGATTCAAAATTTGGTACAGCTCTTGTGGTCATCAGCACAGAAGAAAGCGGTGGTTACATCCTCGGTTTTCGCGTAGATCCGCCGGAGAAGATGCACACTGTTCATAAAGAATTACTTTCCATACACGCCGTTTACTCCAACAACCCTATATACGGGGTCGAATACAAATGGACCTCCCCGAAAGAGGACAATAAGTACCAATCGCAGAATTTAATGGACGACGTTGAGATTGAAGAACCCAAAGGTGAAATGAGCAACGATTTGTCAGCTTATATAGCCGATACCAGTGACAAGGATAGGCCTCCTGTATATTCTGTAGATTTGGGCTTGGCCGTTGAGAAGGTTAAAGATGGATATAGCATCAGCAAGTTGTGGGAAGTAATTTCCGCTTAATACTTTGCAAATTTAGTATATTTCATTTAAACGATGTAATTTAAGATGGCACGTGATGTTTCGATGAGATTTTTTATCGTAGATGTATCGTGACATTAAATATATGGTTTACAAGAAGTAAAATTGGTTTTTCTGGTTTAAAAAAAAAAATAGGCTGATGTTTTTGCTTGTGATATATTTTAATAATAAAGTTCTATAACAATAAAAACAATATCCGATATTCAAAAAATGTACGCATATATCAAATTTTTCTATGTATTAAGTAACACTATTTTATAGGGTCCACAGTATGTTCAAGATAAGGTCGCATTTAGAAACTCTATATGATCATATCAAATCAAAATGGCAGCTTATCGAAAGATAACTGTTGGACAGGAAGAATTTTAGATAAGCTAATCTCGAACGTACTGTATATTGCACAATATCCATCCAATAACCTAATATTTCCCTCAATACAAAATAACGAGTCGCCATCTGCAGACAACGACGGTTACAGCACATAATAAAATATCCCTAGCTCTGTCGAAATGACTCGATTCATCTAGGAGTCGCTTCGTAAACCAGAGACGACCGTCTTTCCGGCTGAATACCGTTACCGTTCACCGTCATTTCGGAAAATTTTCTTAATATTCCTGCTAGAAAAAAGAAAGAGATAACAGTCCGGATAAGCGAGAATATAAATCTATGTGGTATTAACTTTCTGTCGACATATTTAGGATATTTTCCGCCGTCACGTTGGCATCTGTCGTTTGCGAATTTCTCGCGTGACGATTCAAGGCGTACCTTCGAGAGCTGGTCTTCGTCTGGCGTGGTTCGTAACCAAACGGCACGACGGTGTTCGTCAAATTTGGATCGACTTGCTTCGCAAATAAAGGTGGAAAAGGATTAGTTAGCATCGGAATCGTCGGTTTTTATTTGACAAAGGCCTTATTTTTTCCTTTCGAACTTAAGTCCAAGAATGTACAGGCATAGCACCTAAGATGCCTTGCACCATAGCTCCCTTACCATAGACGATATCGTGAGAAGTCTAAAAGAAAAATTGTGCATAATTATCCTTAAAATATTTCTGATCATCAGTGGCGTGTCAAACATATTTCTTTTTTAATGAAACGTATATTTTATTGCAGATTTGGAAGGTTCTCGAAGAGTATTTATTCTTTTATGCAACATGGCACACCCCTAATTTTAACGGTTTATTTTACTTTTTCCTAACAATCAGAGTATCGTTTATTTTTTTTTATTTTATTTTTTTTTTCAGTAGAAACTTAATTGGCCCTTAGGTTTCGAATTTAGGGATAGACTAAGACCTCTTGGACCTTAACATAATTTGCTTTCAAGCAATTTATGGGAAGAATATGATATAATATATGATAAGAATACGCAACAGCCTAAATGCTCGAAATAGCGACCCTCCTTCAGCTCACAGGCTACACTACGGATAGCTCCACGAATCCCCTCTCGCCTATCTTCGACTGTATTTGATGCTGTTCTATAGATTTCGTTCTTGATGCAGCCCCAGAGAGAAGAAGTCAATGGGAGTGAGGTCTGGTGATCTTCGCGGCTACCTTACCGGACCTCCACGACCTGGAAAACCATCGTCGGGCGGCTAAAGGAACATTTTCCAGAGTTTAACCAAATCGTCACAAAAGGATCTTCGATATTTTACTTCCCTTTTCTTCCCGTCGAAGAAGTACGGACCAAGTTAACAAAACATTGACAATCTTTGCTGTTGGTTTCCAATTTTCATTAATGAAAGTTGTCACGATTGACTACCTCATTTTTATGGAATGATAGCCCACGCACGGAAATTCTATCTGGTTTGAAAATGTCAAGGTCGTAGTTTCTCGTGCAGTTGAATCTTGGATGGTTAGAACTTGTACTTCTGAAGAATACGATGCATAGAACGCATTGAAATGAGGATTTTCAAGTGACACCTCCAGAAGTTGCAATTCATTATCTTCAGTCAAAACTTCTTCCTCTTCGTCCTAATTTTCTTGGCTCATTGAACGGTCCCAGGCGTTGTAAATCTACTTCTCGAAACGCACGCGGAGTTGGATGTGCTTCGCCAGGATATCTTTCAGCGTTCGTCATCAAACAATTTTTGTAGCATTGTCCAAGAATAAACACTATATCAATTGAGTTCAACGCAATTTCGCAACGTTTATCAGAGAACAACGTTCCTTTGATCAGTTTATTTTTATTTTTACTGTTTGTTCTGGCAATTCCGCTTCTTAATATAATAAATAAATCACTTGAACGAAAATTATCTGAAGAAACAAGAGGCTCTAGTTTATCCCTAAATTCGAATTCGACAAAAAAATTCTAACGGCGCTCTGATCGTAAGAAAAGAATGTTACGCCACTGGAATACGGTACGTCACTGACGACTAGAAATATCTTAAGAGGATGGCGATGGTAATTATGCGTAATTTTGTTCTTAGACTTTTTTCGATGTCTTGTATAGTAGATGAGCTATGATCCGAGGCGTCGCACTTTAAATATATATTGGCTAATAAGTAGAGCTCCCCAACTGCGTGGCGCACCATAGGCGTCGATAAGGAACATAAGTAAAGTACATAAAAACAAAAGAAATAAAGAATTTTAAAACGCTTACTTTTGTAATTAGCCGTATCCAATATAGTGGGTGTTAATGCACAAGGAAAATAGTATTAGTCAGCACACGAGGAGGTAGGCACATTAAAACTGTTACCGTAAGCGCAATCCGATTTCTCAAACATCTGAAGCATTAGGAATGTTTCCACAGTCGTTTCTTTCAAGGATGTTCGTCGTTCTGAAAAAATGTTTTTATATCTTGAAAATGAACGCTCGACGTCTAATGATGTAATACACGCGTAATGAAAATAATCTTTGAATTTAGTCACCGGATCAGTAGAGTTACCTTCCCAAACTTGTCTTAACCTGCTAAAATTTGTATCTTTCTTCATAACACTTTCAAAATTTCTTGTAACGATATCATTTTTTTTGTTATTTATACAGTGTAGGAGTGTATTAACGTCATCTAATATTTGTACTGACTCCGTCAGGGACAGTGCACTATTTTGTAATTTATTTATTGCCTCAAGTACTTCTCTATAATTGTTGTAAACGGTTTGTAAATCTGCTCCAACGGAAATATCTTGGAATTTATCCTGGCTTTCCTTAATAGCCGCAGATTCGTTGGGATTGAATTGTAAGACGACTGATGTTATTTGCCGGAAGTATTTAAAATAATAAAACGCTGCCTTCAGCCATGTCCTCCAACGCGTAAGAATCGGCTCTGGTGGTTCGGGAATACCGGGACACTATTTATGAAATTCACTGGTACGTTTGGGAGATTTGAGAAACACTCGTTTCGTATTTGTTTCAGCCGCAATATGCAGAGCATGAAGTTTACAAGTAATATGTAACATCATCCCATAATGTTCTTGAAGAGAACGACCTACACAACGCATTGTCGCGGCACCATCGGTCATGAAAATTAATACTTGAGTAGTGGCAATTTCAAATGTTTGTAAAGTATCAACGACTACGCTCTCGATAGCGTCGGCGGTACACGATTTTAGTCTTTTACTAGCTAATAAAATTCCCTTTGTAGGTTGACGAGGTTCCAGTATACGTACAATCACATTGAAAATAGAATGTTTTTTACGGTCCACAGTAGTTTATTTTTTATTGCAGATCTGATCCTGTTTTCGATTTCGGTACGTACACTTGGCACACATCTCCTTAAGCTTGTTTCCGACGGTAACTCAAAGTCTCGATTATATTTATTCCAAAATTCACGGAATGGTTTCTTCCTGAGTAAGGAAAACGGTAAATTACACGCAGCCAGCATATAAAATAAATCAATTATAAATTGAGTTACCTCAGTCGGTGATACACCCAGTTTTTTATTTTTGTGTTGCTGACTATTTACATGTCTTCTACGGCCATATTTATCATTGCACATCAGAGGTATATTACAAATTTTACATATAATCTTACTTCCATTATATATTAAGTCAGGAAATTCTCCACAGAACTTTTTCACTTTGTCGGCCTGTGGGCGTTTCTTACTACGCGCGTCCGCCATACCGTCACAACCCGATCGCACACGGTAATAAACTACCGAAATGCAATGCGAGTTATTTGCTTATATATTACATTACATATCCCCCGGCCACGCCCGGCGGTACGGGCACTTTGGGGAGCTCTACTAATAAGTCGCCAATTTTGAATTTTATTTAATTGCTAACATAAGCACGTTTCTTTCAAAGTAAATAAAGCCATTTAGAATTGTCACATTGCTTCCTAACACATAGTTCCTAAAGATACCTTACCTGCGATATTCTGCGAGCCTGATTGATGATTGGGAACCTCCCAGTTCTCTCAGCTGCGGTGACGCTAACAACAGAATCTGCAATTATGTCATCAATCTTTCGTTCGTAACCTATATCAGATCGAATTACTCATAAGATTTTGATGGTTATGCCTTTTGACGAGTTGGCAAGTACTTTCAGTTGCTGGATGGCAATATGAGGTCGTACTATCTCCGATTTCTCCGTCGTCTTTGGTTTGGGTGCAAAAATCCGAGTTTCCTTTGGATGTTGGAAATTTTAGTCGCATCTCGACGTCTGGCGCTAATTGGCCGTAGGCGTTCATCCCGCTAACGGTGACGGACCACCCTTCTATAAAAGATATCATTGCGGCTCAAAATTTGGCGGTAATAAGGATTACGTACTATTATGGTATTCGTCGCTGTTGTTAAATTTTGTGTTATTGCTATGGTTGCTGCTGGTATCATTGGCGTTCTTATACGAGGAGTATTGTTTCGAAGATTGTTCTCCGTTATCGGTGTGAGGTAAAGCTGGATTCAGGTTATCACTGAAAGCATCGCTGGATAAGATGGTATCTAAAGTATCCCTTCTACTTTTATCTTTCTTGACGGTAATAAATTCTTCAGAGTCTTCATTGAATGCCCTGTCAGATCTCGTGTTATTATTGTCTTTCGCATATTCGTTTATCGAATTATTCCTTTTGAAACCCTTCCCATCTTCAGGAATATTTTGTTTTTCCCGCAATGATTTTGTCCCTAAATAAAACTACCTGTTACTACATAACCTATCTACACGTACCATTTAAAACTGTTTGCTACGTTGTGAAAGATCTGTACCTTCGTCCGAAGTGCTATCTGGCGATCCTTGGTTCTTATGCAGCATGTAGAAGGTGATCCAACCCTGGGGGATGGTCAAAACATCCTCGACTCTCCCACCGCAAACTGGCGGATTGTTCTGGCAAGAATCTTCGCTTTTGGAGTTGTCCTTTGAGGAGTTTCTACTCGATCTATTGCGTTTATACAATTTCTCCTGTACGTTGTTATTCTTCAACACGTTCCTGGTCAAGATATCGGCTGCCGTTTCGATCAATCTCCCTGTAGATGGCGTCTTCTCGCTCTTACTCGAACTATCGTCCAGCGAAGATTGCCGCGAAGGTTCTTCGGGAATAGCATCAAATTTTCGCTGGTATTTATTGTTGTGGATCGCGTGAGTATCGTCGGGTCTCCTCTCGTCGCTCGATTTCAAGATGTTCTTCTTGGAATCGCCCGAAGATGGAGTCGAGGAACTTTCGTATTTATTCAAGGTGTCGATTAGGATGTTCGCGATTAACTGGTCCATTTTTGGATCTAAATTTTGCGCTTCATCAAATTCCAAATAAACAGGCTTTAAATACGTCTTCTTCTCGATTTTCGGCAGTTTGTGCTGGACCAAGATCGGAATTTTCGATTTGCCACCTTTTGGAAAAGAATGGTGTTTGTTACCAACGCATTCCATGATCTCTAGAATCTCGATACGTTTATTCGCGTTACCGAATTCGGTCTTGTGGTAAATCCCTTTGGGGATCGCGTCGCAGGTATACTCATTTCTGCTCATATAAATTGGACTCAATTTCTCGGGGATTTTTTGGGGATTCCTTGAAGACCAAGAGTTTTGCTTAGGGTTGTCATTTTTCGAGGTTATCTTCTCGTATTTCGTTATAGATCGTCTCTTGATCGCTTTATTGTTACGGTCCCTTACTCTCTCACATTCCACGTACTTGATGTTGTCTTTCGAATCGATCTTAATCTTCCTGATGTTCTGGATGCTCGGTAAAGCAGCCCTGGATCTCCTCCTGGTCTTATGGTTGTTGATTTCCGGTAATAAAGGGACAGATTTGACTTCCGCGTATTCAGGGTTGTTATTAACGGTGAAAGAAATTTGGTTGCCCGTATCGCTAGCGCTGATGTAGTTACTGTCAGATCTTGGAGAGGTAAAATTACTTTTAGACTGTTGAATCTTCTGTTCTCTCTTCAATTGTCGTCGCGATAGTTTCTCTTTGACCTTAGCCGGAAGGTGGTAGGAGACCGGTTGTCTAAGTTCCTCATTTCGTTTGCTTTCGATTGGTATGAAGAAAACGGCAGATTTTTTTGGTGATTTTATCTTCTTGCTGGCATCACTGTTATCCGGAAGCAGCGCGGCTAAATCGTCGCTTTTTACCGCTTGATTCTCTTCGCCCTTTCCCAAAATATTATCCTCCCCTTTCCTAGGTGAGATTCCATCTTCTAAACTATCAACCAAACTGACAGTATCGGATTCCTTATCTGTAGAATCAACTGACGACGTATTAACTTCCATTGAAGACGTCCGAGGTAACGCTGAATATCTAGGCACCACCACCTGAGGTACTTCAGCTGGTTTACTGTAAGGGCTCCCCGTCCCAACATTGCTGATCATATACTTGATGACCCTGCTATGTTCCGTTGATACCACGATGTCTTCTTTGCGATTCAAATAAAAGCTCGGGATCGGTTGCACGTTGATGATCTTAGGATCGTCATCCCTGGATGGCTGGTTTTCTTGCTTATTTTCCTTGTTCTCATCTTGTAGTATGGCCGTTAGCGAACTCATGTTTAGAGAATTCGGCTGTTTGCTGCTAACATCCTGCAGGACGTGATTGAAGATGATGTTCAGCGTTGATTCGCTCAGTTGTATGTTGGAGATAACGTTTAAGTTGGCCGTGTTTGGCGTTTGAGTCGATGATTCGTTTAAATTTTGAGATTTTAAAGATTGTCTGCGTTCTTCGCTTTTAGAATTCGATTGGTTGTCATCCTGAACATCATCTAGCGGATTTACATCGTCGGCGCGTTCTCCGTCCTCGTCCTGAACGGATCTCTGCGTTCCGGAAGTACACGAAAGATTAGAGTTGATCGTCTGCGTAAAATTTGAGTGGCTGTTCGTAAAAGCTGAATCTGAGTTGTCGGAGTAGCTTGTAACGTCCGTCTTTTTCGCGGATTCGCATTCGGCATCCGTAGATTTAGCTTCGGTGTCGGTTATAGTCGCTGTCGCGCTAACGGAAGTACTTGTTCCGGTAACAAAGACACTACTACCATCGCTACTAGTGCTAGTAATATTTTGCCTTCCGCTTGCATTGGTGCTCATATTGTCCATAGTTTCATCGCGTTTCGGAGATTTTCCTTCGGTTTCGTCAAGGTCCCTCGGCGAACTTGAGATACTCGACGAAGATGAATTTTTCAAAGAAATATCCGTGATTTCATCCGTTGAAGACGTCGTGAGATCGTAGAATCCCAGGCTGGTTTTTACGGACGACAAATCCGTCTCATTGTTTCTAAAATAAAGTCGTTTAAAGTAGCGAGCCTATCTCCGAAAAATAAACAGTGATTTTGATTTACTGATTTCTCGCCATTAGCTGCGAATTGCTTCGGTTTTATTTAAGGACGAGGGTTTAGCTTGTCAGTAGCCGCCATGTTTGATATTTGCGCGATTTTATGAATTCCGTTTTGGTTTTACACGTTTCTCGTTTTAATCTGGAAAAAAATGAAGCATTTTAAGTTGAGTTAGTCTTGATAAGCCACAAACAAAATAGTGCAAAAAGATAGCAGCAAAATATTGCCAAATTACAATTTTCAACTTTTATATTCACGAAAACAAAGACGATCCTTCGGAAGATTCGCGTCATTTCGCAAAAAAAGGTTCAAAGAAGTCCTCAGAGTAATCTGACGTCATTTCTAAAGAAGATATCGTGAAAACATAAGCGTTCGCTCAAAAAATTTGCGATGCTTCCTTTCCTATTGTACTTTTAGATATTTATCAGAATTTATTAAATTTATTTGGCACTGGTAAAAAGACAAGACAAAATCGATTACAAGAATTGGAAAACAAGCTCCTGATTTAAGCAGGATGACAAAAATTTCAAACAACGATGAATACGTTACGCAAATGAAAATCCGTTCGGTGCTTTCATTAAAACATCAACGGAATTTAATTTTCCCGGAAGTGTTACAATTGCAAGACTACGCTTAAAAGATCTTTGAAGTGGAGGGCGCTTATAATAGAGCTGCTAGACTCGATAAGAGCGGCGAGTTAACAAAACCGGTCAAAAAGTTACGGAAAGGTGGAACGCCTACCGATTGTTCCGTCTAGTCAATTAAGGACATAATTATTTATCAAATCTACTCCTCAATTATTATTTTGAAACACCAACTCATACTATTGGCGTAAAAAGCGAATAGTATTCTTTCACTTTGTGCGTATTTAACCACTCCTAAACTATGAACATCAAAAAGCCATGTCCGGCTAAAAGCGAACGTTTTGGGATTTTGATGATGATTGGGTTCGGTGACAAGAGATCCCAAACGTGAACCCATTACGCAGACTACTGTCGGGAAAATAAATTTTAGATTCAAAGAAACGATATTAAATGCGATAAAAGTAGCTGCCCAAGGCTAGCAAATGACGTGTTGTTTTTGAAAAGCCTCCCGTATCAGAGGAGCTCTGTAAGAATATTTTCAGTTTTGGGAAGAAATTACGGTCATCTTTGAAGACAATCACTTTTTGCACGACCGCCCAGAAGAATCGGCGTTGGATGGACCGGATATTTAAGGGTGGGGATTTTAGGGAAGGGAAATCGGAAGCTACGATAAATACCGGAAGATTTTCTGTAATTTGTACTCATTCCAATAATGAGTACCAAAAACTTCCGAAAAGAGAAGAATAAAAGACTCGAATTAAGAGAAGGAAGCATTCATTACAACTGTTGGACTCAACAGTTGTAATGCAAGAAAAAGAAGAATACCAACACAAGGAGAAAAATTAGAACAAAATCTACAAAGTACAACGCGGAAAATATTCAAGAACGATATTTTTAATAATAGAAAGCAAACAACGTGGTGGTCAGTGGACATAAAGCAAGCCGTAAGAGATAAAAAACAAAACTGAAAAAAATATTTGTGTACGGAAACAAATGAGACAAAATCAGAAATGATTTTTAAAAATAAGAAGGAATAATCGCAAACTATCGAAGAAGAAATAACAAGAATACTTCCAACAATTATTGGAATGGAAGAAAGGTGATTGAAGGGGGTACCATTGAAAGTATTTATAAAAACGTAAACACTGAATGTGCAATGGAAGAATTGGAAAAAGTAATAAGACAAATCAAGCCTGAAAAAGCACCAAATAAGGAAATGATAGAACGTGCGATATAAAAGTACAAGAAAATGGATATATTTAATGAAAAGGGTAGAAGCAAGCACAAAGTAAGGCTATATTTCTCTTAAGCATATTTCAGAAGACGTCGACTCCGTAAAAAAAAGTGATATAACAAATAAAGAGATCATTAATCGCATCGTAAATTTATGGAACAAAAAAAAATATCCCGAAGATTTCCATCTCCTTTTGACGTAAGACAAAGGGGCCACAGGACAAAGGACACAAAACTTTTAGGTCGAAAAAGGTAAGGAATAGGGCAAAATGCCATTAAAATAAGACCAAAGTATGCAAAGCAGAGAACCATGAAAATACAATGTATGAACAATTTAAATACGGGGAAAATCAGTAACAGAAGATGGAAAGCCAAAAATAGAAATGGACGAAATACTCGTTAATTAAACAAATATTTAACAAAAAAAAATGAAAACAAAAGCCGAGGTGAAGGTCTATGATGTCACAATCTTGACGAGTTTGTCAACAGTCGAAACGGTGGGTTTTTGAAGGCGAACTAGTTTCGAAGACGGCGAAAACGGTGGAATCGGCCGGCAATGTGACGGGGTTGGTTTTTTGAGATGCACGAGGAATCATTTACATCGATTTCTTGGAAAAAGGATGAATAATAAAATAAGGTATTGTTAGATTGATGGAGAGGAGAAAAAAAAGAAAAGATCGTCTTCCATCAAGACAATGCACAGGTATTAGTACAACATCCACTACATTCACGGAGACGGCGGGATTTGGCCGCCCATGATTTCATTTTGTTTCCAAATTTAAAAGAAAATGGTTCGGCGGACGACGGTTCACGTCGAACGAGGAAGTCAACGCCTGGGAGGGAGGACTTTCCGAGAGCCTACTTCTTGACAAACTTAAAAAAGCCGGAGAAACGATTGGAAAAGAAATAAAAATCACCGATATTCTTTATTTTGCACTCATGCTGTACGTAGGAGATATTTAGGCTGCCTAATCTACCGTTCCCGAGATTAATTGAAAAATCCCTGTATAATTATAGCATATACAGGGCCCATTCAAAAAAATTGTGCATTTAAATGCACAACAAAAAGGTAATATCGCAAAATGCTTCGCTTAGCTTCCTCATGATATTGATGAAATAATTCACGGAAAACATAACAAAAGAAGAGAAAAAATACACTAAGACGCGGAGATGTTTCTGTTTACTCGGGATTGTCAGCGTGGTTCCGAGAGTATTTTTTATCTCTAGCTTCCATCGCTGTTGCCAAACAGTTAAAGCCACGCTGATGACACCGGGTAGGCACAAATATGTCCGTTTTTTTTTCTCCCCTTTTGCCGCGTTCGCCGTGAATTATTCCGCCAATACAAAATAAAATATTTTAATAAATGTACTACAGTAAGAATTATTTCAGTTAATGTTCGCGAGAGAACAGCGCACTTTTAATTCAAACAAAGGACTAGGGGTAAAATATGGATTACGTTTGTTCTTTTTTTTAATTTATTAAAAAGCATTGCGTATACAATATAAAAATAATAATAATAATAATCTACATAACGCAAAATAAATAAGTAAGTACAATAAATGTGATTATTAGCAACGTGAATTGCATATTAGCATTGTTATGTGAAGTGTGCATTTTCGTGATTAGTCAAATTTTATTAATAATTAATTACCTTCAACTTAGATATTAATGCAACATTCATTAACTACAAACTATACATTTTCACTAAATACTGCGTGAAATAAATATGTTACACATGATAGAAAGATTCGCACTAAAATCTATTAATATACACACTCAAGTCAAGTGTGCACAAAACAAAATACAAAACAAAATTTTAAATTCACTCAGCAAGCCAACTAATATTAATCGAAAATTTATTATTATACAGAATTTCGCATATTTCTAAAGGCACTCCTCAATCAAAACAAATCGCTATTTTACACGCAAATTTATACGTTACAATGCGAAGGATGAACACACAATGAACCAGTCGTTTTTTCATAACGCTATGTATATCGATTCAGATCGTAAGTTTAGCGCCTCTCCTTCTAACCGACGCCTACGGGAAAAAAAGGAACCCTTTTGACCCTTTCGCACTTAATAACAATGACCCAACACGGGTCGAAACCCGTTACGCCTCGAATTATAACTGGTGCTTCTTTATTCCAACCATTCGAACAATCAAAACAAATGAGCACGTATAGCGGGTGGTAGGTACTATGTTGTTGATAAGAATTAATCTTGCAGCCGTGTTGTTAGGTTAAATAAGGTTACGCTAATTCTATACTTATTGGCGTAATAGTACATAATTCGTGCGCATGCGTCAATGTGGGTATTTATGATCCTGTGTATATCCTGTATATACATCGACGGCTATTAAAATATGAACAGGTTTACATTTTTTTTTTCCCCTGTAGAAGAATGGTAACTACCCAATAGATAATTTTTAGTTTTCCTTGTTGTTTTATCAGCAAGTTTAACGCGTTGCCCCGATTAACTAATTGAAGTGGAGGATTTAATTTTTGCTGTCAAATTTTTCCAAAATGTCGAAGTACAAGGGTGTTTCTTTTCTTTTCTAATCAGCCAACTTCCAACGCTCAAATTCAGCTTGATTATTTTTATTGTAATTTTATTTTTTGCCACTTTACCACATTTCTTTCAAATAATTAGAAAAGTAAATTTAATTATAAAAAAAAACATTGGGTCCTTAATAAAATTTTATATAGTCTAATCTTCTTGGTGAAAATAAATAATAATAAATAATAAAAAATATTGATAAATGAACAGAAAAACTAAAAGGGGAACAAGCTTTTCCTTTGACATTTTACAGAAAATTAAAAAAATAGGGAAATATATTCTAATTTTTCGATGAATATCAAATTTGTTTTTTTCTTTTTAGAATAAGCAGAGAACAAATACGAGTAATGTTATGATTGGATGTAGTCGCGTATATTCGTCTCATGAGAAACGGTTCGCATTGCTTATCGGTTTCTTTCAGAGTCGACGAAACACATCACTTTGAAAATTTAATAATTTCTACTATCTCACCCAACACTGATTCATGTAATTCATGGAAATAGAATAATTATATTATCTAATCAATAGAAGTATGAGCACGATTTGCTATTTTCTTTAATATTGACAGTTGATAGTTTTTTATCAAACTCCTCAATGATATCTTCTATTGACCTATAGCATCACCGGTGCTATTATTTTTATCAATTAGCAGCATTACGTCTATTTCCAGTCGCCAATCATATTTACGTATAAACTTAAAAAAAATTGTTTTCTCATTATTTTGAAACAGTCGTTTCATTTGTCCATTTTTAATTTTGAGTATACTACCCACAAGGTTAATACGAATTGTAAGTGGAAAGTCGAAAATGACGACCTGTATATATAGATAACTTCACTTCCAATTTTTTCCCGCCGTAGCTTATAGTAGTCAATAATATTCTTGATTAATTTTATTGCTAATAAATATAATAAGTAATCGAAGAATAGCAAGAAGATAAGTACATTCTTTTATCTCACATTCTTTCATATTGCGTTATCTGGCAAAAATGCTATTCGTGGGATAATAGAGATAAAAGGTGGGGTCTCCAAATAAGTATTTTCTAAAAGTTGAAAGTGTTATATAAATTCCATTATCTCGTCGTTAAATGATTCATGATTCATGGTAATTGATGATACGAAGGAAGGGCCATGCAAGGGTTGGCAACAGATAGACTCGTCTGAACAAAGTTTGTGAAAATTTCGGTCGTTTACGAACGTCAACGTTTGTTTACCTAGGTTTGGTTATTTTGGTGTAATTTAAAATAATTATATAATTATTTCGGCTATAAAACAGGATGGAATCTAATCATTTAAATAATAAGGCCTACAGAAATACTTGCTCAAGATGTAAAAGAATAAGAAACGAATAAGGGATAGGTTAAGAACTTGAATATTAACAAGCAAATTCCCGAAACTTAAACAAAACAAAAATGGTGAAATTAACGCAGCAAACCATCAAATTACACTGTCTCCAAGTCTATAAATTCATCGCACAGACAGCAAGGGAGGCAGAAAATGAAATGGAAAAAATCAAAGATGAATTCGAATTGAATACTGTAATAACGAGGCTAACGGTAACTTTGGGATTTAGCAATAAGATCATAGAAAATTTAACCAGTTTTACACACGTTATTGTGAATGATATCAATGAATTGCAGAAAGTGAATCCTATACAAAATAGGAACGGTGAGAATAATCGAATTTATATTTGGATTTCGGTGATAATTTGTGAATTTTACAGAAACCCCCGTTAAAAGGAATAAGTTTAGTTTGAAGAAGGAGAAAGATCCCGAGTACACGCAAGATGAATTTTTGGAAATTTACAAAATCGATATGACCGAAGATGTAGCTACACCATTCGCAAGTGAGATCGTTAGGTTATATAATATATGACATTATTAACTATAATGTTATTTAATGGTTTTCAGATAACAATACCAAAGATATAGATTTATGTGAGAAATCTGACAGTTCATCTGATAAATCTGATGATGACGATTCAACCACAACAGAATCTTTAATTAATGAAAAAATAAGTGATGAAGATGAGCAAGAAATTTTAAATAATTTAGGCTGCGATTCTCCTGTATCCGATTCCGATACTGATAGCAATCACAGTTTATTTAGTATTGCAACAGTTGTACTTCCCGATAATCTAAGTGTAAATGAGAATATTGGAGACGAATGTAATGATATAGAAAAGGAACACATTCAAGAAAGTGAAGTAGTTAAAGAAAAGGAAATATCAGATTGTAATATTGCCAGGGATGATTTACAGTTGAAAGAATGCTGTGTTTTATTAAGTGACTGCATAAAACAGCAGGAAAGTAAGAAGAATATATCGGAAAGTGATCAAGAAATGCAATCAATAAAAGCGTGAGTAAAAGGATCTAGTTTGTTAATTTACCAAAACTAAGAGTATTTTTCCGAGTAAAAAGCAGACCTTTTCTAATTCTGATAAAATTTCATTAATATCACGGTATTTATAATTTTAGCTTGATTAATTTGGAGAATTTAAACCTAAAACGTAAGCTAGATGAAGAAAATGTTACTTCTAAGCAAAAGAAATTACGGAATGAAGATAAATCGGGCAACAACGTTACTATTAAAAGTGATGATGATGTTACAAATTGTAGTGATCTTGATGGTAACAGCATCGCAAGCCCTTTAGCAGAGAAACTTAAAAGTGGTGACCACAACGCCACATTATCAAAAGGAGATAAGCAGTCCGGTGTCGATATACTACAAATGCTTCTCGAATGCATTGGGAATGAACGTGACTCGCTAGCTGTCACGGAAAACGAAGATAGTAGTGATAGTAGTACCGATGTGGATAAAAATCAAAATAAGATGCGAGTTGCTAATAAGAAAGTAAAGATGAAATATTATACACAGTAATTCAAATTAATAGACCACTGCTGTGGGCAATTGTTTCTTTGAAGTCCATTTAGGAAAACATAGTGACCTGTTAATTTGGATCGTCATACATATTCTATTACTTAAGATTTAATGAGCATTTTTTTCATAGACGTTTTCAAAGGAGGAAGGCAAAAGTGATAATAGTAGAACAGAAACTCCAGATGATGTCATCGAAAGTAGTTTCTTGGATAAGGAAAAACAAAAGCGAAAACAATGGAGAAAAGACCGGTTATTAAGGGAGAAACTTACAGATGGCTCAACTGATGAGGAGAAGGAAGACAACCTAGAGGAAAGAAGGAGGTCTAGAAGGAAGAGGAAAACTCGTATTAAAAGGTATATTTCTTAAACAAGTTTATTTTTAAAACTTATTTTCTTTGGCAATCTTTTACCTTAACCTTTATTCCTGTTTTTAGAAAAATAGATTTGAAATCCTATGGCATTAGTTCAAGTAGCGATACGGTTGAAGCAATTCGAGGGGATGAAAGCAGTGCGTAAGTGTTATTCTATTGATTTTAAGTTTATAAATGAATTTGTGTTGTATGATGTGCAGTAAATTAATAGTGATATCATTACAATTCCAGCGACAGTTTAAGTATCGTAAACCTATGTTTCTCATCAGATTCGACGTCTGATAATGACATCGAATTGTAAGTAAAAAATAATGTATATAGCCTTTTATGTGTACATATGCGTATGAATCTTTGAAAATCTTGTCATAGCACTCATACCATTTGTCTTGTAACCTCACCCTTTTAATATGTTTTTATTTTGGCTAACATACGGTATGGTAATTGCTAGGGCACTCAGTATTGTCCTGTCGATATTGTATTTAGAAGATGGATTAAATATTATTGTGAGATGAGTAAATTCTAGTTTGTTGGTAGAAAGCGCTTGTATTAATAAAGAAAATTATCCCAACCTAGAAACTTTGGATTTAATGGAACATAATAGTTTAAAATCAAATTACAAAGGTTCGATAAACAATAAAAGATGTTATCTTTAAAACTCGTAGCTGGAATGGATAGCTTCCGCCGAATCCGGATCCCACTTCTCTTGTTGTCTGTGCCTTTTGCAGTTGAGTCCTCAGATTTGCCTATTTTTTCTTCCTCTTCTTGCCACAGAGCTGCTTCTTATCTTCCGCTAGTTGGACCTTTATGGAAGACTTCTATATCTATACGTACAAGAAGAAGTACAGACAATTGTCACTTTGCGAGCGAAGCGTTTCTTCCTCTTTGGGTTTGTTTTTTCTTGGTTCCATCGTTTTAGTCCAACAAGAACCAACACTTCAGACGGCAAGCCTAGTTGAAACCACGGAGCGATATGTATCCGGAATTCGCTTATTTGTGATCAAGATTACCCCACTTGGCTACCGTTTATGAAGAAATTTTCTATTTAAAAAGAATACGTGGGATATGGTGTGGCTAGATCTGATAAGTTTTGCGAGATCTTTAAATTTTGCTTTTTAAGGGATAAAGGTCTATTATTTTAATAGATTATGTGCAACAAGAAATAATCCTTTGTCAATCCAAAATGATCGTCTGTTGGAATCCATACAGGGCGTTGTATAATATGAGACCTCCTAAAGAACTGTAGTGCTCATTGAGAACATGTCTTACGAGCAAATATTAAGTTATTCCTAAATAAAGGAATTAAAAAACACTCGACCGGTATATTTAGAGGACTATTGTGGCATCATTGAAGGCGATGTATCTTGATTGGTTAACGTTCAAGTCCTTTGATCATATCTATTATCCCCGAGTATCAAACCGCACTAAAGCTGCTATGTTCCTTTAAAATGTAAAATTTTCTGTTTGGAATAGTTTCGTTTCCGGAAAAATATTAAACATCTATTTTCGGTGGATGGTACCCATTTAATGCACCCGCAAACATTTCATTAACTGCACGTGAGACATCCCACTGCTCTTTCATCCGTTGTAACTATACGTTTCGTTATTTAAGTGTTGAAGCTTTTGTTTCGAAATGCAAAGAAGAGGAAGAAAATAACGATGACCAATCGAAGACGGGAAGAAGAAATATTAGAATGGTAAGCTGTAATTAGTTTTTTATATTTTGAGAGTATAATTTTTAATGTATTTGTAGGTCAAATCCGATGCCCTATTAACTGCAACGACAAAGAGAGCCCAAAAAGAAGAGGAAGAAAGACGAGAGAGATTACAAAGCCAATCGCAGTTGGTAAGTACTGTGTTTTGAAATGGAATTTTTTAATAATTACATTTAAATAAATAGGGGGTGGCCTCGACTTGATGAATTCACAATTTTCTGGTCGGGGAAATTTTATTTAAGAAGTTGCTTGTTCTCACGTCCAGTGAGAACAAGTGAGAGATGCTTTGGTCTTCTCTCCAGAGTTCTTGCATGGCATTGCATCAACTACCGTACCTAGTTTCAGAAATGCTACGCTCCATGTTCATGAAAATACGGCTTCGTATGCTTCTATTCGGCCTGAAGCCACTCTGAGCCTCCTAGTACGAATACATCAGTCCAAATTTGATTGGTTTTCAAAGTATTCTCTACGAAGATTTACGTTCATTCAAACCAACAATTACATCGGTTATGCCCGTCTTCAATTTCCTCCTTAAAGGTATCGGGTGCTGCCTCCGGCGACGGAAACCGTCGGCCAGATAGCTCATTCTTGACTTTAGGGAAGACATAGAAAATCGATTGAGATTGGTGGCTTCTCTTCATCTGGAAGCACCCGCAAAGCCGATGTTTGGTTTTAGCTTCATTGATTCAACCAATTCAAAGTGTTTCGGCAGCAATTAACGCGGGTCTCGTTTAGTTTTTCGGTTAAAGAAGCTAAATGAGTCTTGATATTTTAGAACGTAACTCTCAAACTTATCTTTTTTTTTCGATTCGCTCGGTACATTTAGAAAGATTTCTAAAATATAGATTTTTTTTTGTATTCAGAAGTCCCTCATTATTGCCATTTGCGATAAATACAAATTGTCGCAAAACTTAGGTTATTATAAAAGTGCACTCTCACTAGCAATGTTCACCGATAGGTCCACTTTGCCCCTCGGTCTTATCGGGTACCGCAGGTCCACTGCAAGCGTACCCCAACGAATGAGTCGCTAGATAAAAACGCATTTTGAAAATATTACGCAGAACCTTCTTTTGTAGTTATCCCAAGTCGAAACAGAAGAATTAATACTGGACATTGACAAGGAGACCAAAGAACCTTTAATAGCTGTCGATATCAATATCACACAACGTCTGAAAGCGCATCAAAAAGAAGGAATACGATTTATGTGGAATAATTGCTACGAAAACGTTAACGCTCTTAAGGAGAATAAACCTGGAACAGGATGCATCTTAGCGCATTGTATGGGTCTGGGGAAAAGTTTACAAGTTAGTAACCAAAGAAATGCATCGTCAAGCTAGAGTATATTTGATTTTGTCAATTTTTGTAGGTTGTAACCCTTATAAACACGTTATTTTCACACGAAATCACGAACACTAAACACGTCATTATAATATGTCCACTTTCGACTGTTCTTAACTGGGAAAATGAATTTAAGATGTACGATAATATAGTTCCAAATAAAAAAAAGGTTAACCGTTTTCTTATAACGTAAGTGGATTTTACGTAAGCTTGTGATTCTAAAAATATTTCAAGAGAAACATTTTTGGGATCACTGACACCATCACATCAAATTCATTGACCTTATTCGTAGTGATGGAAAAACAAAACAGGAACGTCATCGGGTGATAATTAATTGGAATAAGAACAAAGGGGTCTTGATATTAGGTTACGATTCCTTCCATAGTTTGCTGAAGACCTCGGAAGGTAAGAAAGTTAATTCTGTGCCCAAAGTAATCGTAGAAGCTTTGCTCGATCCAGGACCAGATTTAGTCATCTGCGATGAAGGCCACTTGATCAAGAATGGTACGCTGAATAGGGCTAAGACCTTGGCCAAGATTAAAACCAAGAGGAGGATTATTTTGACCGGGACGCCGATGCAGAATAACTTGATAGAATGTAAGTTTCAAAATTTGGAGTGCTAATAAATGCAATAAGCATCTCTTATTTTGTTCGATATCCTCTTAACTAGCCTATATACCCAATTTTCAGATTTCTATATGGTAGACTTCGTCAAACCTAGCTTGTTAGGCACCAAGAAGGAATTCAGCAATCGTTTCATCAATCCGATAGACAATGGAAGATACGACGACTCTACCGAAGCCGATATTAAACTTATGCGCCAACGCAGTCACGTTCTTCACGATTACTTAAAGGATTCCATTCAAAGATACGAGATAACAGAGTTGCAACAGTATCTTCCAGGAAAATTGGACTATGTGCTCTTCATCGAACCATCCCCTTTACAAATTGAGTTGTACAAGACCTGCTTGAAGGAAGTCCAAGCTAATGGCTTGATAAGAAGGAGATTATTTGGAGATTATACTAAATTACGGGACATTTGGACCCATCCGTGTATTTTGAAGATAAAAGAGCAGAATGTGAGTAGCTGTAACGGTAATCTCAAGCTCAATATACCGTTCTTTTACATTATTCGTAGAAAGCGGCCATGCAAAATAAAAGAAAAGAAGTCGATACAATTGCCGTTGAACCAGAAATCGCAGAGGATCCGGGAGAATGGTGGCACTCAAAATGTCCGGACGATCTCCTCACAAACATCGAATACGGGCCTAAACTGAAGGTCATGCTCGATATTATTGAACACTCTACGAGACTAGGAGATAAATTGTAAATTCGTCATTTGAATTGAATGAATATTTTTAGAATTATATTCAACAAAAATATAATTTCAGAGTCGTTTTTGGTTCTCAGCTGTCTCTATTGGACGCAATCGAGTACTTTTTACAAGAGAATGGTTGGAGAAGAAACGGGTCTTACTTGCGGATGGATGGGACTGTCGCTCCGGATATAAGAGTCAGTTACTGCAATAAGTTTAATAGGAAGAATCAGAATCAATACAAGTACTTTGGATCGTGTTGATAGTCTCAAAACAAAGCAAAACTTAACATCCCTGTTTGCAGGTTATTTTTATTGACGGTTCAAGTAGGCGGCCTTGGATTAAATTTGACAGCGGCCAACAGAATCATATTAATGGACGTTAATTTCAACCCAGCCCATGACACCCAAAGCATATTCCGAACATACAGATTTGGACAAGAAAAGCATTGCTATGTCTATAGACTAGTTTCAATTGTAAGTATATGACGTTATACTATGCATTGTACTATCTACTGATGTATCTATAGTTACTAGTCTACCCTAAAATGTCGATTTATTTCGCTTAAACTGCTTCAACGTGGCTTTGGAAGTGTTTATTCAAACGTGTTTTTGCTCCTGCTTTCACGGCCAAATCTCCAAAGATGCCAACAGCCTCCCTTCAACCTTAATTCAAAGGTCGTCTAGCACCATTTGGTGAATATTTCTGTTGTTATCACCAGTGATGGCAGTTTTTGGCCTTGCTGTTCATATTCAGCAAGGCTCAACCAAGCAGGTACGACAACGTTTAAATTCAGCTGCCCAAAATTTCATTGTGGCAGATGATGATGCAGAGTCCCCGTAAGCAGCGTCTATCTCGACTTTAACTCACGTAAAAGAATTGCCTTTTAAATGGAAGAATTTAGTGATAATTCGATCCTAAATTTTTTGCATTTTCAAGGAAACATTCATATCATCTGACACGAACAATTGTTAAACAACAATTCAGCGTCCAACATGCCCGACATTTTCGAAAATATATTTCAACGCATGCGCATTTCTATTAAAAGCTAAAACTTTGGGAACTACTTATTGTGCGCTAGGGCTCGCACATGAAGGAGCCGCTAAGAGTGTTACGCATACGTCTAAGGAACAAGATGACCTTCTTGCTTGAATTTAACCGCTGCCAAATAGAATATATCAATATTTTCAGGTTATAGTTTCTATAATTTGAAGAGCTTGCAGACGCTTTTGCAATTTATCTTAATATTTTATATAAAAAAAGACGTTCAACTGAGGTCCTTTTCGTTTACATAGGGTACAATGGAAGAGGTAATCTACGAGAGATCAGTCACAAAATTAGCCGTTTCTTTGAGGGTGGTAGATGAATATCAAATATCTCGTCACTACAAGTTTAATGATCTACAAGAGATGTATAGGTAAGCCGCGTTTTTTGTAGCGTCCTTATATTTTTATAGAACAATCTAAATATACGATTTTCTTTAGATTCAATATCTACTCGGGCAAAGAACGACCTGTGATCAAACTTCCTGTAGACGAAGTGTTGGCTTCCATTCTGGAAAAGCACAAACAGCATATCTTTAAGTACCACGAGCATCAACATCTCCTAGAGAATAGACCGGAAGAGCAGTTAAACGAAGATGAGCAACGACTAGCCTGGGAGGAGTTCAGGAAGGAACAAGAGGCCGCTGAACGTAAGTTCTATTTGCTTTCGTATATCGGTCGATGCATTTCCCTGTGAGACATCCTGTACAATTTTTTGTTGAATATCAATTTAAATTTTGTTTTTTCTTTATTGTAGAACAAATGGCCGCAAGATTGCAGAATATACGGAATTTGCAAAATCCTCCAGAGAATATACCAAGGTAGGTAACAGCGCAAATATAAGGGTTTACAGGGCAGCCAATCCTTGGGCATACATTTTTGAAGACAGACTCGTTTAAGTTTACGAGACAAATCGCCAATTGTTTTGTTTTTATTTGCTTATCTGAACGTATGCGTTGTACTGTGTCAATGAGACTGTGACAATGTCTATTTTAAGAGGACTTGCGCCTTCGTGAATTTTTTTACGCTTTCCAAAATTTTGAAATGAATAGCTCATATGATTCCTCCAAGGCTTAGTCTCCAAAGAAAGCGACAGTGTTGTTGTTAATCTGTTGACGTAATGAACGATGAAATTATTACTTTTTATGCAGAGACTAGACAAACTTGTGTTTTGTCGACTCTCCGGGAAATCAGTAGACAACACGAATCCATTCACATGAGGTGAATAGACACGATTCTATCTAGTCGCTGCGAAAAAGGAATAATTCCACCTGCCTTTGTCATCTCTAGTAATAAATCTGGTGGTTGAGGCTTGTAAGCTACTCCTTTTAAATGATACTAAAGAAAGAAGTCAATCTTAGGTTACTCCAGCGGCTGCAGACACTTGATGCGAAGAGCATCAAGTGTTACATCCGGCATTTGCAGCTTCACTCTCCGACATTTCATCTACTGCCTTTCGGTCGTCCATTCGTACTGTTTGGGTTGCTCACCATTTGAGCTTAATACTCTTTGCGTTCTCTCTAATGGAAGACTCATTTCCACTTGAGCAGCTTAGTGTCCCGTGTAAAGAGCTGTATTGAAATTTTTAATTTGCCAGCAGAAATAATTTTAGATGCTGTACTGTCCGCGGCACTTGTAACAAAATCTCGTCCAGTACTATCTTGGTCTAAACTTTTGGCTTTCATTTCAAGGATTGCAGTCATAGCTTCTGCCTTTACATAAAGCTCTAACGGGGAAGACTCGCTATGGCCTTCAAGCAAAAAGTAGAGCTTGGTCAGAATTCTGACTGCCGAGGACATTTCTGTTCTCTTCCACCACTACCTACTACGTAGATAACCGTTAGTCTCACTACCATAACCGGTCTGATCCCCAGGTTTTACCAACAACTATTCTGCAACACCAGAACGGTTATGTAACCCTGTTGGTTACTTTAAATAAGTGGTTATTCCAATTAAGTCTTGGATCAAGGGTATCATCTAGATACTTCATTAACTTTTCTAATTGCAACTTCTGCTCAAGCAGTCTCGTGCTGTGTGGAGTGGTGGGTTTCCCTATGTTGGTAAATGCAACCAACTATGTTTTTGGGGGATCAATTGAGGTACCATTTCTCCACTATTCGCAGCGCATTCCTGCATAATGCTTGCTACTGTCTCCATTGGACAAGTTCCATAACAGTGCTGAGAATACGCTCAATGGAAGGCACCCTCAACCACCTTTTGCCATTCGTTATCGATCCAGTTGCTCCAAAAATTTTACGGAGAAAAACTATTGGGAATTTTTATAGTAAAACGTGTTCATAAATCTATCTTTAGATCTAACTGCTAATGAAGAAAAAAAAAAAAGATTCACCAAAGTAATCATAAGAATAAGGTTTTTGTTTGAGGCACCATTGCCGGCAGAGTATTCATGGGGGCGCAAGTACCTGTTGTTTTTGCTTTGATTTAATTTGAAAAAAAAAAAAAAACAATGTTTCTATAATTTTTCTAGCGCTTCCACTGATCCTATTTTTGGCATGAATACCAATGGTTTAACTTCCAACATTCAACAAGTAGCTTCCAATACTATTGCTTCCAATGCACATCCTACCGTCGTCGTACAACAGCAAGTGCAACAGCCAACTACAACAGCGGTCGAAATACATCCGGAAATTATTTTTGCAAAACACAGCCGATCCTTGATTCTGCCAAAGAATCAGAGAAAATTCGTACTGCAGAAGCAGATGCTTCCCACACCTGCGACAAGCGTTACACCTCTTAATATATCAGTAATCCCTTCCACTAGTACGCAGCATAATCCTTCGCTAATTACTTCAGCAGCTAATTTAGCCCCCTCTAGCGCAGTTGTCCTAAATAAATTAAGCGTCCCAAGTACGTCGAAACATGTCACATCCTGCTCTGAAGTTAACCCAGCACCCAATTTAACCAAACAGCAGCATATTAATATAATCCCGGATGCTAATAGAAGTAAATTTGGGAGAGCACCTGCTTTTGCAGTACCATCTTCGAAGCAGCCGGCTTCGGAGAAACAAAACCAGAAGATAAACCTGCCACGAATAACATCCACGATCAATCAGCTGTTGCGTAATTCCGCTCCACTTCAACACAAGACCCAACCGGCACTGCAAAACCAAAGCATGATCTTGCTTAACAGGCATCCACCACCTGCTACTACGCTAAATAACGTGATTGGGCCAACTTTACCCACAACTAGTGGTACATTGAGCAACGGCGTGAGGTTAGCTCCAGCGACGTCTAGTATTGCGAACAGTAATGGTTTACGTGGGCCAACCACAGCGACAACTGCTGTTATATTAAACAAAGGAGTGAGGCTAACTCCAGCGACACCTAGTGTTATAATAAACGACGCTATGAATGCGACTCGTGGGATGCCTAGTGTTACGCACAGCAATGGTTTAAATGTTGCTCTTGAGACATCCGGTGTTGCGCCGCCTCAAACAACAATAGGTATGTCGAAGCAACAATGAAGTAAATTTTATTAATAAGTGAACGTTCTTGGTTATGGCCTGTTTTTTACTTATATATTTTAATCTGGTGGCTGGTAGTGCAAAGCAATTGGTGTATAAAATATGCCTTTAGTGTTAGTTTAATAGTTCTTCCATTAATCGATTAAAGTTTTTTTTTATTGCTTTTGTTCTGTTTACTACATTAACGTTCTCTGTGATGCTGTAAAGAATGCAATGTTATGTATGTATAGCGTTTTATATGAGGGTATTGTAATTTTGTCAGCCTGCAATTGATGCAAGATCTTGTTTTTATACATGGCTGGCCCAATCTTCCGAAATGACGATCGAAATTGTTACTGTGTTTAATTCATTCTACTTTATTAGATGACCAAATAGGTTCGTGAATATTTCTTGAGCAATATGATTGTTACTTGTCATCTATTTTAATATTAATCCATCTTTCATCGGATACAGCGATGAAACCATTCGTTTGTATCTTCACCAATAAAGGACGTAGAAGCAAGCGGGTCTCACATAAATTGTCACATCCAAGAGAACGAATTTTGGGGGAGCTCTTAATAAATTCCAAAATTTGATGTGATGAGTGGCACCTTTACGCGGAGAGAGATCGATTCGTAGATCTCCCATTCCAAGGAAACCGAAACCAGTTTTATTCTCTCCGAATGCTTCTTCCTCTCTCACCAACCCGATTTACACTAAAGCAGACTTGTACAGCTCGTTTGAAACGCTTGATTTGGAGCGGAGCGTTGCCAAAATCAACGACGATCTATCCACAATGTATAATTTTACAATAAAGCAAAAAGTTCAAGCGCATTTCCAGAAGATTGGGACGTTCTGTACATATAAGAAATATCCTAAATAACAGTGCTCAATGTGACTTATTGAACGCATGTAAGTTGTTAATTTTCTTCCTGTTTCTTTTACTTTGCAAAGCTATAACTGTTGTACGTGTTTCCGTAGAATGTCTTGATACAATAATAAACATAAACATCCCCTCCCATTCGTATAATTTCTAAAACACGTAAAATAGGGAAGTCTAATCTGGAAACGGTTAAAGCCGGGCTCCCACAACCCATATACGCTAAAATATCGGTTGCGTAGTGCTTCCGTGTACAATAATTTCGAGGTGGAAATGGGATATTTATGATGAATGCTTTTCAAATTTTTAAAACAAAGCAATTCCAATAATAACTTCCTATTTCCGTTCGCTTGTTCTAGATGAAAAAGTTAGCATTATCGAACTCGAGTAGGTTTAAACAAACATACGATGCGTTATTTTGTTTATGAAACTAGAAGTAATTGTTTTATACGATAAGGTACTAAATTTGTTGTAAAATATTTCTAATTCTAAATAATAAAATATACTAACTAAATATTTCTGAAATCTTGTGATATTAAGTAGTTAGTTACTTTATTTTGTTGTATATTTCAAATGTTTTTGTATTTACAATAAAATATTTAAGATAGTGTTGTTTGATATAGTGAGCCTATTATCTAAGTAGTACAAAGTAAAAAAAAAATATTCTCCAAACAAATTAAGGTTTCGTACGACGGTGGGGGTCTCAATACTTAACTTTAAACGGAATCGTTCTTAAGGCGAAAACCATTCCTGCCAACTTTTTGGAGAATGCACTAACATGTTAGGACGCTGTCTGTTTGTACTTCTAAAAATCTTGCGTGAGTGGTCGACAACAATTCTTTATCCTGAAATTTTGTTCCATTGTTTTCACTTTTCTTAAGGACGACTTGAAGTAAATTTTGCTTTATTTCAATTTCATGAAACCATTTATGTATTGCATTAATGGTGTTCTAAATGCCATTAAAGACTATTCATTCGATTCTGGTCTGATTCACGAATATATGCACAATCTAAGTAAACTGGGACATAAAGACCACGTTACCTTGCGATGGGTGCCAAGCCATCAAGGAAACGAGGGTAATAAAAAAGCAGGCAAGCTGGAGAGGGAAGCAGACCTTTCATTGGTCCTAGCCCCTTTTGTGGCCTACAAGAGAGCCGCATAAAACGTATAATAAAAGTATGGCAGGACATCAAAAGACCTTGTACAAGGGCAACGTTCCAGCACAAGGATAGGCGAAAGCATTTATATCAGGCTCGCCTAAGACAACAAAAATAGTGCTATCGTTCAGCAAAAGGGTCCTTAGATTACTGACGGGATTTGTGATAGGTCATGCAGCCCTAAAATATCGTCTATTCAATGTAGGAACTGCATTTTTTTAATGTAGCCGATTAAAGAGAAATATCAACCGGCTATACGCTTTTCTCATTGCAGGGTCTTCTGTTTAATGTTGGATCTAAAGTCTCAATAATAAAAAGATAAACATTCTTTCAAGAGATCGTATTCATGTCCTTCGTGCTAACAATGTAGGCAAAAACAGATGTAAAAAAATGAATTTTTGGTGCGGAGTATACCGATACTTTAGTCTTATTACAATTTTCTTTAAAGCCGAAAATTATTGAACAATCTAATAATAAAAATCAGAATAAATTAATTTATTTTATACTATATACAGATCATTATTTATTACATATTTCCTATTCTAATAGCTTAAAGTCTTAAGAAGCGTTTATTAGTTTCTATTTTCTTTTGAAGTTCCCCCTTATTACATGTTCCAAATGAAACAAAGATGCATCAAAACTTCGGTTCTGGTATGGAATGTTTATAATCGGACAGCAATCTAAGCATAGCAGCCGCGTATATCCACTTAGCATTTTGGGCGGCTTCCCACGTCAAGCACACATTACTATCGACGACCGAATTTGCCACCTGTTTGGAATTTCTGGGAAGATGGAAGAACGTCGTTGCGTTAGACGCGGCCAACTTCATCATGTCCATGGTTAAAGTCGTCTTGAGCAGTCCCTTCTTAGAGGTGATGACAACGTTGGCGTCTTTGAGCACATCCGACACAGAGTCGCACTCTTCCAACACGCTGTGACTTTGCTTACAAAGCTCTTGGGCTTCGTTCAATACAGCCGGAGATTGCATGTAGTCGACGCTGCAGGAGCAGCAAAAACTTATATTCATGCCGAGCTTCGTCCCCATCGTTAAGTAAGAATTAAGAAGTCGATTCGGTTGTCCCAACCACGCGACCTTCAAACCCTTTAGCCGGCCGTACTTCAATTGGATAGTCATAATTTCCGCTAAACAGTTGAAACCTTTAAACTTCTGCGATTTAAACACGAAGAGCGGTACATTCAACTTCTTTATCGTATCCAAAACGCATTGGTATCGACATTGAGCGAGTATTGCATCTGCCTGCATCTCTAGGAACTTCATCGTGTCCCCGATTTCTCCGGCGCTGTCCCAGTTTTGATCCACTACAACGGTCAATCGAACGTCCAAGATCTCCGCAGCATTGACGGCGGGCAGATGGAAATACGCGGTAGGTTTCCTCAACAGGAGAACGACCCTGGCGTGTTTCACGTTTGGTATTTTCGTTCGGGAATCTTTTTTATATAATCTCGCGCGGATATCCATCGCGGTCCAAAGGATGGATTTTATTTCGTCGGCGGTTAAATTTTGCGGGTTTGATATTACCTTGCCGATCAAAGAAATACTGCGGCTGTAGATTCGTTGTACGCTTGCGATTTTTCGTAAAACCATATCGGATCTGTACGATAGACAGCAAAGAAAGTTTAAGTTGATAGTAGAGACTGTCAAACGTCGTCAGTGTTGCCATTAAAAGCATCTTACGGATTTGTTTGTTTGGAAATAAGCGCCCGATTTGGCAAAAAAAAAAAAAATATTAACGTCGAAGTAAACATTTAAAACCTGAAAGAACAAACAAACAATTTGCAAGTGCTCCTTTGTCGATTTGAGAATATCCGCATTCAACGTCGTTCAAAGCCCTCGAAGTGGTTGAACTTAAATTGGTTGGTAAAGTCGGTAGGTTTGGATCAAAACGAGCCAAAACTTTTGGCGAACTCAATTTTTTCTTTGTATCGTTAAGAACTTGCGTACAATCATCGTCGAAAACCCGTAATTTAGGAAGCTTAATACTTGGATCTGGAATGAACTTACCGCAATTGCTAACCGTTCCTAAAACATTTGAATTCAGCTTGATTAATTGTCATCTACTTGTATAAAATGACCCCAATTTTAGCATTTGGTGGACGTAAGCCTTTGGCATCTAAGCAATGTCCTAAATAAGTGGCAGATTTCTGGAAGAAATGACATTTATCGATGTTTTAATTTTTCTGAAAATCTGTTCTATTGGTCCCTTTAAAAATAGTTTTATATTTATCCATTAAGTTGATAATTGCAAGATTTGACTTCGCAAAGCCATTATCCTTACTTTTAAGAGAAGTACTATTAACTGGAACATTATTAATAATATTAACTTGTAAAGCTGATAAGATCATTGTCAATCCAATAATGAAGGACCACCGTTAGGCACTACATATAATTTTAGTGCTTGTAAAAGACGGCTTAAATCAACAACAACGTATCGATTGACTTCATTCTGCTTTTCGTGCGTTTCATAGTGTGCGATTCGTAATGTATGCGTAAATTTATGCTTGTCATATTAGACTATGCGATGGAATAGGGACCCAAGGCGCCCTCGTTACCGATAAAAATATGGAAGTAGAAAGATTAGTATTCTATCTATATATTACCCGAAGGACCACTGCTGCCATACCGAGGCTTCTGAAACGCACGAAAAGTGGCGAACCTTAGCGACGAAGCACACACATTACGACAAATTTATAACGAAATTCGTGAAGGTCGTCCATCAGCTGTCGTTGTTCCGACGCTTTGCGAGAAATGATTGACATGTGAAATATCGAGAGATAGAAACATCCATGGACGTTGGTAAAAGATCGCGGACGATCTCGCTAAGTATGCAGCATTCTAACAGGTGACTGTTATCTCGATATATTCATACGAATCCGGCAACAAAACAACAATCCACTATTTAAATCTTTCAAAGTAAGATTGCTTCTTTTTTCAGTTAAATTGGACCTGTTGCTGCCGTCGCTTTTGAGAATCGAAAAACGGTAAACGTTGATTGGTATACAACAATTTGTTTGCCTCAGGTCTTCGATAAAATCAGAAAAAAACGGCAGACATTGGCGCATCACGCTACAGCACATCGAATAGTCGATTATTTAAAAGAGAATAACATTGAATCAATGATTGGTCCGTCCGTATTCGCTTGACTTATCACTTAAAGGCTTCCTGTTCCCTTTTGTCAAAAACAAATTACATGGTGAGCGGTTTTCGATAACGGAAGGGGCCGTATCGAAAGTATTAATGGAAAAAAATGGTTATCTACGATAGGTTTAAGAACACAACGATTAATGACAATGGGCGAGGCGTTAATGTTCACAAATATTTTTTTTTTTGTAACATCTAATGTTTGAATTCTATCTTTTACTTGTATTGTTTGCCATTTGAAGTATTTTATTCTTTAAGGTAAATCTTAATTAATAAAATGCAAATTAGTTAGTAAAGATGGATCCTGCAACACAGTTGCTTGTGCTTTGTATATCTTCATTTAAATTGTTTATTACATCGGCAACCTTCTCTAAATTGTCTGCGTAAAATGAAAAGGATTCTAGCCACGTCCCGGATGCGGAGGTAAAGAATGTGCTGGCCATTTGTTTTTGTATACAGCAACTCTCGTAGTTGCTTTCAAGAAAACTTTTTTCGCAACGTTGGCTCGTCGGAAATGTCTTCCATCTGTACATTTAACCGGAAAATTGTTAATAACTAGATTATCCAATTTTTGGGAAGGTACACCTGCAGCCACAATGCTTTCGCAGAGATCGCCGTGAAAATTTTCATTCGACCAATTGTGCGATAAATATCTGCATGGCATAATCTCTTAGCGACTTCCTTAGGCGACAGTAAATATAAAAGAAAAACAACGCAAAATAAAATTAATATATCTGCACAATTAAAAAGAAATAATTTCAAATAAGCAGTGCTTTTTGGCTGCACGTTGACGATTCACTTGCTTGTGCGAGCGTCTACACAGAGGCGGTCGTCAATCCGCAGTATCTTTATAATCAAATGCAATTTTACAATAATTTCGTAATTTTCGGAACAGTTCTTTGTTACTTCTGTAAGGTCTCTTCAGATATAAGTAAAATCTCAAATTTGGCCTAAAAATGCACGAAAACTCCAGTCTTTTATTTTACATCATTCCATGTAATCTTATTATCCATCCGCAATTACTTATCTAACATATCGTAGCCATAAGCTTCGTCTAATTGCTCGTTCCATTCAAGTCGTAGTGAAGTAGGAAGTTGGGAAAGGAAAAAGAAAACACCATAAACTAAGTTTTTGTAAGTACTTGTATTTCAATCAACAGCATCAAATTTCTCGATATCTCGATTTTTTTTTTTTTCAAATAAATAATAAACACATCAAAGTACAACAAACTTAAAGTTATCACCATCAATAAATCTTCGTATTTTCTGTATCATTACATCAGCGTAATCCATATCTATAAATACTCCTTTCAAGTCTTATCAATTTATTCGTGTACTTTTTGTTTGTTTGCTGGTCAACACTCTGGCACTTACGTGATTAGTAAGTCTTCTATTTTTCCGGTACTATCTACATATTTTAAATCTCTTTTTGTACTAAAAAAATCGTCTTTTCTCGGTTACTTGTTGCACTATAATATAAAAATAATCCGTGGTTTATTTCCTCATTTAATTAATTAATTCTTATAACGATTAGATTATAATTATCGAATATTTTCTTTCCGTAAGAACAGAGGATAGATAATCTTTCACGTTAAAATAAAGAAATTAAAACGGACGCGCTCATATCACAACAATAAGTTAATTATTATTAAAATATAACGCTTTCGTTTAATACGAAAAAATGTTTTTTTCAACATTAACTCAAATAACTAACAAATGCTTAATAAATACATCCAACTGTTCAATTCAAACGTTACTATGTGTAACTACTTGAAGTTAGCAAGAAATGTGATGACGGGCATGGGATGTGTAATTTTTCGCGAGATTAAACGAAGGCATTAAAACATATCAATGTCGCACATACGACATACGAAACCTATATACATCAGGAGGAAGGAGGATTGCACAACCTCTTTCGGATGCGGACAATGGAGTTCCCGTGGATGACGCAGGTGTAACGACCCCAACACTCCAGGAACTCCGTTTTCCAACCGCGATACGGAATATCAAGACCGGAAGTCCAACAACGAGAACGTTACCCGAACGGCTTTCGACGTTCATCAAAGGCACATTCCTGGATTTTGCGTGCACCACCGCGGCCACAGCGCCTCAACCCCGAATCCCCTGGCCATCATACGATCCCTCTGCATGGTTAGGCGGGTGTACACGTTTTCGGCGATCCCGTAGGTCTCCGGATCGACCTTCGGATCGGACCAGACGCGTTCGGCGAAAGCGGCGGCCCTGGGCCACAACCTAGCGTCCAGCGAAAGCTCGTCCAATTGCTCGCTCCATAGGCAAGCTTCCGCTCCCAGCGTGTGCGACTTGTAGAGGGAGTCGTGCGACCACGGTTGGTGAATATAGATCGTCTGCCACGAACGGTAAGGATCGCAGGCGGCTTCGCCTCTTTCGCGCCACCTGCCGAAGCCGCAATCTAAATACCACGCGTTCACGTGGGAGAGGATCACCTTATAGCCGTCTGCGATCAATTCACGGGTTTCCGACCAATCGCTTGCGCCCCAACTTTGAATTATAATATTATCTTTATCGAAATATTTCATGTTGTAGGGGCGCCTGCTTAGGTTACTCGACCATGCTATGATGTGACTAGGCCTCTTACCGCCATTAGCTTGATCTAGTCGGTTTAAAATCTTCAAAGTGAACTCTCCCCAGAGATTATGGAGATCCGTATAGTTCGTGGAGGTCAAATTCTTGAATAAGTATTGCTCCCAACAGTCTAAATTCACTTCATCGCCTCCTATATGGAATAATTCGTCTTCACCGGTCATCTTTATGATGTCCCTGTATATCCTTTCAAGGACCTCGTATACTTGGGGATTTTCCGGGTTTAATTGACCGCAAGGCGGTTCCCCGCAGAACATGAACCACGGTTGGGCGTTCACGCACACGGCTAGTTCGCCGAGGTTCTCTTGAGGACCCCACGTCCAACCATTTCCTGCGTGAGCGGGCGTGTCGATCTCTATAACTATTCTGACGCCCCTCAATCGAGCGTAGTCGACTAATTCCGTGACCTCCCGCGCGGAATACACCATATCATTTTGGTAGGCACCATAACGATGCATCTGAGGCACGCTTGGGATTTCTAGCGGAAAACTTTGAGAGTCTGAAACGTGCCAATGGAAGACGTTCAATTTATTCGCCGCCATTCCATTGATCACCCTTCTAATCGCGTTCAAGGAGATGAAGTTACGCGAGGTGTCCAACATTATTCCTCTGTAAGGCATAGCCGGTTTATCCTGAATTGCAGCACTGCTTACGATCTTTAATGTCCCGCCCGAATCTAATTCGTCCCACCAGATCAACTGCGACAAAGTCTCCAAACCGTGACGAGCACCGAACACCGTCTTCGCTTGTATTGTAGCTACAATGTTCTTCCCGTTCAAATTCACCGTCAAGTTGTACGATTCGTCGGTGTTCAACCGCAATCTCACTATATGCGCGTAGACTACCGAGATCTTCACAATGAAATTATCGATTTCGCTGCGAATTTGGGCCAAATCAACGTCGCGCTTTTGCATGTAAGCGGCGACGCTGCTGTTGAACGCGTTAAACGCATGTTCGACGTAGCCGAACGTTACTTTCTTCGAGGATGTCTCCAATTGGATCTGTTGGATCTGGAAGGCGACGGATTGCGTCCCGATCTTGCTCGGGAGACTTGGCACGGGCCAAACTTTTGGGCCGCTGCCGCAAAGCATGTTGCAGGTGGTTAGTGATTGGATGCGATCCGCGGTGGCTGCTGGCACCTTCTCGCAATGATCTTTGGTGCATGCCCATGTCCATCGAACGTCGGTTTTCCTATAAAAGGAACGAGCTTAATAAATTTAATCGAAACAATCCAGTGCGAAAGGAATTATGGCGTCTCAGTCTTCTGGAATTGTAGAATTGTATCTACTAATTATACAGTAGGCGGTAGTAGTATTCCAGAAGGCTGAAACGGTCCGCGCAAAATCGAGAGATTCGTCTTTATTGGATTCGGTGCATTGGTTGCGCGTTGCAATAATTTATAGTCCGCTTATTATGTTGAAGCAGCATTTTGAAAACTTGGCACCAATAAGTTGATGTCTGATTGGATATGAGTATCTATCAACATGATAACGTTGTTTTCTTAAGTACCACATTTCACCAGCAAACCGAATCAAATGCTGTTAGATAAGCTGGATAACCCTGCAACACACCCAGGCTCCTTTAACTTATTTAGTAAACTTTATCTTTAATAAACAAATACTTCCTTCCGCTTTAAGACTAGCTAATGTTAATAGCAGCTTAGGTATTTAAAAATCTCGCAGAAGCTAGTTTGTAAACGCTGCGCTATATGCAACCAACGTCAGGCGTCTCCCTTCCCCATCGGCCAGATTGTACATATAGGAATTTCTTATAATAATGCTTACGTGTATTGGGCTTAAAGCGTTTAACTCGTCTCTGAGCTGCTTAATAAATACCTATACGCATGTGCCTCCTACCGTAAGGGCTTTTCGGCAACCGATTGGGAGAAGGGGACATTTGCATTGGGCTGAAGTTGGCTTATTATAAGCTTAAACAGCGTTCCTAATTTCGGACCAGAACTCCTAGAGCTCTTTGCATAAAGGTGTTCCGTAAGGTTCTGGTATGGATTCCATCTCAGTGTAAAAGGTTTACCAAGAAACGGATATCGAAGAGCAGCAACTAACGAAGATACGAATGCGGATGTTTTACCAATAGTTACTACAAAGAGATTGAAACAATTTCACGAAATCTCCCAAAAATCTACCCGCAAATTTTGATAGCTGCAAAACTGAAACGCTTCGAAATGCATCTTTTCTGATGAGACAACGTATTGTTTTATTGGCATGGATGTAATTATTGTTACTGGTTAACTCTCATTGGACGGAGAAAGTCAATCTTAAAAAGAGAATGTGGATTGGTCCAAACCCAAACAGGGCTGATCAATCAGATGAATATATTTGGTTCTAACAATACGGACATTTCGCGTGTAATGATCGTGATTATTTGAACGAAATATTTCCTTCATGCGGAGGAATAATTGAACAGCCAGTCCATTCTCCGAATCTATCGCCGCTGGATTTCTTCCTGTGGGGTTACTTGAATTATTCAGCGTATAAACATCGACCAAATAATCTTGAATAATTAGAAGAACGATCAAACGAAGAGATCAACCATGTTATCCCACCCATAAGTAATGTAGAATTCAACGAAGCATTGTGTTGATCGATTACATCACTTCCAAGTGTTAAGCGGAGCTGAAAATAATCACCTGACCTCAGCAAGGGATGACGCTGCTAGAATTGAAACCTTTGGCAGGAGTGTTGTCGAATCTACAAAGATCGAATAAAGAACAGGGATTGAATATCTAATTCGGTTAAATTTCGGCCATATATTTCCGGACAACTGAATATGAACGCGGTCGTGCGAGTATTTTTGATAAAAAATGTCCGAATAAGGTCATCACATCAGAAACGATTGAGAAAATCCACGACGTGATAACAAATGATCGAAGATCGAAAACGCCCCAGATTGTTTTTTTCATTTTTTTCATTTGGATGTAAGGAAAGCGTTTGACAAGATGAGTGCTACGATTGCTCACAATTGACCATAAATATGCACGCGTGCCAACTTCAAAGGAATGCAAGCCGATGGCGTTGACTCATAACTCATAACTATTGACGAAACATGGAATCGGCGAACAAGATCGTGGCAATAGTATCTTGGATCGGACGTACGATTATCTTTAAACGGGCAAAACGATTAATGACCACAATTATACCAAGTTATTCGATCGTTTGCTGATATTTTTCAATAGTTTTTAATGTGCCTTCCAAAATATAATTGTATACTGAGTGTTCCAAAAAGTAAGCATTTTTTGCCAAAGCGGAAACGAGAAAAATGTGAAGTTTTATTAAGTAATTTTTGCGCCGATAAGAAGCATGCATCGCAAGCGACGGCAAACTGACCTGTGTACACACGAGAGCTTATCATATCAGGGAAAATCATTACGACAAATTGCTATTTTAATGATGGAAAAATTATATGAAAAAAGAAGGATGAATAAGCCTATCATACGAAAAATTAAAACGAGCGAGCAACTATTAGGAAACACGTACCAAACGATACTGCCCTGCGGGTGTTACACAGATATGGATACAATGGTCGAGCGAACCGACAAAAACCTTTGATATCTAAGCAAAATCGCCCGGAACGTTTAGGATTTGCCAAGAAATGTGCAAATTGTAAATTGTGACTAGAGGACAAATTATCACATTTTTGCAGAGACTAGACAGGTTCGTGTTTTGTCGACTCTCGGGGACACCAGTAGGCAACACGTCTATCTCTCTCACTACAAAAAGGAAACAATTCCACCTCCCTTCGCCATCTCTACTTGTAACTTTTGAAACAATGCAGTCTCGGACGAATCAAAAAGCAATTTGGCCCCGATGGCAGGCAATTAGTACCGTTAAGCACGAGGGCGGTTCCGCTCTTTTTGAAGGTTGTACGGCTGCTAGCGGCGCTTGAAATCTGGAACTTATTAACGGCATATTGGACAAAATGAAGTATCTCGGCATACTCAAGAAGAGCCTTTAATGGCTTGGTGTGCCACTAATTTATTTCCAGCTAGACAACGATCCGCACAGATAGCGAAGATACGGCGTGCCAAGGCTACTACAAACCCCACCTCGATTACCGGATTTTAATGCGATCGAGCATTTATGGGCTGAAGTAAAACAATGTATGACAAATACGAACCCTACCAGCAAATGGGGACTGAAGAGCGATATTGTAAAAGTTTGAGACAATCTTCCGAAAACAACTAGGTAAACTTACGGAATCTATGCCACAACGATTACCGGCGGTTGCGGGCGCGAACGGGTACTACCAAGCCAAGTACTACCTCAGAATGTCTTTGGTTTCGGTAATAATCGTATTTTATTATTTTTTTATTTTTATTTAATGAAGATAACGCGAATCCTTTTATTGCCTCAATTTTGCGGGCGATCGAAGATTTCCTTAATAAAATGTCTTATTTTTTAGAGACTCCTATTTCTTTATGGTGGCATAAGTGTTATCCTTGAATGTTGTATTGTTTAAATTTATTTCTAAAAGGTTGGCTGAACATGGTCCCTTTTCTCGGAGCATCGAATTTAGGCAAAAAAGGTACAAACTAGGTCCCAAAAATCTAAGTTGTCTTAGTTATACAAGATACAATAATACAAACAAGAAAAGTAAACAACTGAATACAACAACGTACATACATAGCGGGAATTTCTTTTTGTCCAGAACTAAATACGAACTACTGACCTCTAAATAATTTAAAATTAAGAAAATGGGGCATACAGCTTATTTACCTTTTAACCAAATCTGGAAATCCGAAAGTATTCTGGAAACTAACGATGAAATGGATTAGAATGGATGATGCAAAAATGAACGAGGGCGCTAATGCAATTAATCTCTTCCGGGTTTCGCCGTTGATGCTGACGGCTTCCTCAGGATAACCGAACTAATCCTCCGTCGTCCGATGTACGCCGTTGATTCATTCGATCGTTCCACTGAGCGTGACGGTTCTCTCTTCCACGTCGAATCCTTCTTCTTTGTTGATCCTATATCTCCAATCGCGGATATATGTTGTACCATCGCTGATTCCTTGGTTCTTTTAAATCTTACGTCCTTTCGTGTTTCTTTACTCTAACCGCGATGGCTCTTCCCGTTTGTATGAACCCCCCTTGACATCTTATTATTTCAATAAAGAGTGCAGAGGGAGCATCTTTATCGTACGTCACCGAAAAGGTAGGAGTCTGAGCAAACATGTTTCGGGACCGCAAACTAATCCGGCAGCATCTACCGACCGCGAAGAACAAGACAGAGAAAAATCGTACAGAAAGAATCTACAAGAAAACATGCCAATGCGGACAATGCTACGTCGTCCAACAGGAAGAGCTGTCGCGGTAAGAATAAAGGAACACGAAAGAGACGCGCGATTAAAAGGAATCGATCAAGCAGCGGTAGCACAACATGTTCACAAGGTTGGACATAACGTGGATTTCAACATTATAAAAGGAATAACGGAAAATGGCTGGTCAGGGGGGCCATAGAAACAGAAAAGAGTAGAGATTTCATGGTTGAATGCACCAACGGTTCATTTGTTATAGTTCAATTGTATTGAAGAAGCCGTCACCATGAAGGGCGAAACGTCGAGCGAAAGTTCTGGCGGAACCCGGGAAAAGTTAATAGCAGTAGCGGTTATACCGGCAGTAAACAAGGATAATATAAATATTTTAAACAACTGAAACCAAGTATGATCACTTCACATGAAGATAATACTTACACCGCTGCTGAGTCGGCACTATCTAATGTGTCTGGCAAATGTGGAATGTTTAGCCTGGAAGTCTGCTGTGAGAAGAAATACACCATCAAAACTCCGCAGAGTAACAGGAGTAATACAAGGGCTCGCCTCAGGTCGGAGGCTTTCATGATTTTTATCCTCTGTAAAAGAAAATGTAAAAATTAGCAAAAAAAGAAAAAACTTACTATTCGTTTAGCCAACTTACAACGTAACTCGTTTTGTACGCTTCAGTTCCAAACGTAAGCATTATTGCTAAGGTTTAAACAAACAGTATCTACTTAGTGCTTTGAATAAGTACACGATAATAAGAATTCCTCTCATGGTTAACTTAGTATAAGCGTCATTAACGGTAAAAAATGATTTTCAAACGTCGTAGAAGTATTGAAGATTACAATACGAGGCAAATGTCAGCTTCAACATTTGAAATTTTGACAGCTCATGGATAAGGAAGTTGCCTTTTATTTAGTTGGACGGTGATTATTTAGTGACCTAGGTGACAAGTTCTTTCCGAAAAGTGTCCATTCAAATTTGTAGTTTCAGGAGAAAAAAAAACTGGAAATCTGGTATTTAAGTGCCTCGGCCATTATTTCGGCAGGATGGCATCGCAAAAGACCAAACTAAAACCGCTCGCGTTTCCGCCACGTTCAAAACGGAAGAATTGTGCTTCAGCACGAAAATGAAGGAAGCAGTTAAAGTAATAACAATTTGTTAAACGAGTGCCGTTCGATAAGTGTATGGCATTGGAAGGAAACAAAGGTTCCTATTCAAAATTCGTTTTATTTTTCGACTTAACCTCCTTTGAGGTTGCGTCCATCTAAAAAAATTCGATTTCTTCAACCCTCTAAAACAGGTATTTGTTTCTGCGATCGGTAAAGAGGGAATTGAGGTTTTTGGCGTGCGTGCAAGGTAGACGGATTAGGCAGCTGGTAGGTCGTCTTATCTACCTCACCCATCTAGCTGCTAATCACATCCGTCTACTTTGTCTCTCTTTTACACGCATAGAAAACCCCATAAGGAGGGAACCTCTCTCTCTCTCTCTCTAACGCATTGAATTCCCATAAGAAGGCTTCAGAAACTCCAAATTCCTTCTACTGCAATCACCTCCGTTTTTTCACCCAGCCATTTTTTCATATTCAGGAATTTTGCCAGGACGACGGCACAAGTGTCAACGCACGCATTACGCGATGCGGACGTTTTTCTTTCAGAGTATCGTTGAAACGATTAAATAAGTTGGCATAATTCCCGTCGTTAATCGTTTCGTCCTCTTCGATGTAATCAACGTTAGTTATGCCGAAACACTATGGTTATGGTCTTGTTGGCCGATAATGCTAGCTAATAAGTAATGAGCTCATGTATATGGCCGATCCTTCGTTTCCGTATCGTGAATTATTCCAATAATTTCTGCGATGGTTTCGGACCACATTTGGGCGACTTGAATGTTCTTCAGCAAAAATTCTTCCACCGCTGCGTTTAAATTCAACCGTCCAACACTTTGCAGCCGTGAACTTCGCGAAATTAGCACAGATTAGACAGGCTCGAGTTTTGTCAACCCTCGCGGGGACCAGTAGGCATCGCGAACACTTAAGCTTGAGCTCGAGCCTGTCCAATCTATTCGTAAAGCGCACGGAAAGTGACGAACTTCTCTCATCATTCGTTTTCTTTTTCAAGAACAGCTACATTGATGCTTTCTTTCTAATATCTAAAATTGCTTGTAAATATTCAACTAAAGGCGAAGATATGAATAATTCATAAGTATGTAGGCAACGTAATGCAATTATGATTTAATAAATGAGCGCCTTATCGATCTTATTGACTAATAGTCGTGGTATTTTGCATGGCGAAAGATTACGTTACATGAGGACGTGTCAAGGGTATTACATGCGATTGATCACCACGCACAGGTGAACAGGACGTGTAGTACAAGATTTTCGTAGATTAGAAATATTATTTAAACCAATAAAATAATGTTCTATGCCGTCGATGGTATTTATCGATGAGAGTTGCTAAAGTTCTGTTAACATGTTACTATCTAAATGCAACAAAGACTGAAAAGCGTTATTCGTTTTGCACTACAAGCACTTGCGCGGCAAGATTATGGAAAATTTTAGACAGATTATTCTTCAAAGAAATGCTTGGATTTTTAAATAATTTAACGACGACTTAATTTAAATAATCAAGTCACCGTTAATTTTTTTAAATTACAACCGCGGATTTCTTTCTATCTCGATAAATCATAATTAATTAACGCAATAAAGCAATTACCAAATAAAAGTTATTTAAGGAGCGGGAACCAGGAGACAAAAACAAACGCTGTTATTTAATACATCAATTGTTTTTTTCAATCCTTCTAGACTTTCCGAGCTATCAACACGGTTTTTTAATAAGAAAAGATCGGGGACTGTAAGATCTGGGCGTTGCTTTAAAAAGTCGCGAACAGGACCCGCAAAATTGCGAGATGCACCATCTTGGTGTAACCAAATATCGCAATTTGATAAGCCAGGATCACCTTCATTTGGAAAAAGGAGCAGGTATAAGCGCATCCTTCAAAAAAATGTGAAAGTTTCGTCAAAAATGAATCTACTGACGACTCGATAATAACGACGCAGCGATAAGAGAGACTGCGCTTGATTGGGGGCAGAGCTTCAAAAAGCTTACACACCCCGTTGGGCTGTCACCGCAATTAAAAAAAAAAAGGAATCAACTATCCCTGCATTCACGATAACTTCATGTGCTGCATGTGCAGTATTAGCAATTTCGTCGATTTGCCGCTTTATTTAGGCAGAACAAAGCTTCATCCGAATAGAGAGCCTGGCGAATGAATTTATCGCAGATGTTGAATATTTTCTAGCGTGAAGCATTCCGTATTGTTAATAGTTATGTGCAGTTTTCTTGATATTCTAAATTAAACGGATGGCATGATAAGTGAGGCAAACGGTGATAAATCGCCAGAATAAAAAAAAATATGATCATAAGAAAACGTAATCGAAAGGACCACATATACAATTTTTTTTTTTACTTTTTATGTTGGTTACAAGTACATTTGGCAGTTAAATCTTATTAAAATTAAAACTTCAAGCTCTCAGTTTGTCTATTATGAATACGTGATGCCGATAAGCAGCAATTTTACAGGCATTTCTTCAAGAACAAAAATCAAACCGATGCGCTATTCATTTAAATAAACTATAAATCTTACTAAACGATAATTTACAAAGAAACAACTAGCGGAGAAATAATTATACAATTCGCGTAGGCGGCTTAAGGAATCTTAACCTTTGTTATAACAACATTCTGCATTTTCAAAATTTGCGTTTTCCATGAAGAATAATAGACAACTAAATTCAAAATATATAATATTATCGATGGTTACGCATGCAATTGTTACGAACACTTTGTATACGTTAGCAAATTTTTCGCAAGCGCAACATAAAACTTCATTAATCAATATCAGGATATTCCATTTAAAAAAAAAACAACTTTCACCTGTTCAGTATTTTTGGGAAATTCTGTACACGTTTGAAGCTTCACGTGTCTAACAACGCGAATAACCCTGTATAAATGGAATTTTAAACGCCACGTTGTATTGTTAATTATTAGTATCTGTCGATGTAACTTGAAGAAACTGAAGACTCGAGACATAGAGTAGCCTTATCTCACGTTCATCGTTGTTATTCTTTTGTCGTATTCTCGTTTCAATTACTGCCCACAGTCTACGTGTAATTCATTGTTCGTTTAATCGTGAAGGTCTCCTCATTGTTGATTTTTCATCCTCCTCCTATTTCTGTCTATTCTTCAAAACGTTGTTTCGCCGGATTTTGCGCTGGAATAGATGAAAAACAACCTGTACTCGTAACACGATGATCTCATAGTAGTTTCACCAAAAGTGGCAATGTCGCAACTACCAACCGATTGCTTTGCATATGTCTGTCGAAGCGTAGCAAATATATAATCGTCCATAACGCGAATTATTTTATTTCATTTGATCTTGTAAGAAGGTTGTTGAACAATAATTTGGTGTTTTCGTTTTTTTTGAACGTAATAAAAATAAGATATAGAGATAAGGGACATACAGTGGACATGTTATTCTTAAATTGTCGCGTACAGTGATAAGATAAGAAAAATCTGGTATGATAAATGTAAATGATCTTCTTTATTTTTTCTAAGTACATCCTAAATAAAACAAAAATATCTTTGCTGCACGTAAAATAAAAACTTCTACATTAAAAGCTTTTAGCTAAAACAGGTATTTATCAACGTTTACAACACACTGTGCCAGCCCGGAATGCTGAAATGAGCTATCCGATAAAGTTTAGAAGAAGCAGAATTGACACTAAATTTGCCCACAAAAAAACATAATTTTGTAAATACCTCAATAATCAAAAAAATATAATGCTAAGATAGCTTAGCGTCCTCATGGTATTGATGGAATAATTCATAACAAACGTTGCACGAAACAGCATGTTTCTGCCTGCCCGGCGTCATCAGCGTGGTTTCGAGAGTATCCTTTATCTTTACCTTCGATCGCTGTTGCCTCACAGTTAATGCCGCAACTTTCAAAACAACAAACTCGACATTTCTTGGCGCCCTCTAATACCAAAGAATAATTTTACAACGCGGCGTGTAATAATTAAATACGATAAAGCAAAAAATAAAGACAGAAATATTGAGTAATTACGTGTATCTTGAAACGGTGCGTCGCCGTGAACTAACCTGTAATGCACACAATTCGCTAGACGCCGGAGGCCAGAGATTCAACATTTAATCTCTCCAAGGCGAGAACGGATTATGCAAAAACGTGACGCCGAAGAAGCGAAAGGCCATCGAACATTTAATGGCGCGGCTGCATTCCGCGAATGCTAATCACGTCGCATCGCGTCCGATTATCAAAGAAAGCACATCTTCCACGCGTCGTTTCTTATTCAGCACGCGTCGACTTTGGTGCCATCTTGGTGCTGTAAATGTGCAAACCAGGAATGGGATGGGGCGTGGAAGAGGCTATAAGGAAAAAGTTCGCGATGCGGAAATCGCTCCGCAGACTTAAGCATCCGTAATTTCTCTACGCTTGTACGCTACTGCAGAAGCTAAGGTAAGGCGATAAATCGAGACATGTAATATTGCTGGTTGCGGCTGTACAAATTGAAACCATCGCATGCATACGCTACGCCCGTCCCACGCGTGAGACGAATCGACGAAGCATGCATCGAAAGCAACGCACGTTCATGTTGCCTGTTCCTGGGACTATCTTCTGAACGTTTCTGAAAGTCTCTTGATGTTCCATATTGTTTTTTTTTTTTCAAGCATCTTGGTTCCTCGGACGTATTGCCGATAAATTTGCGGTAAATTAACAAAGTTAACGTCCACTTCCGGATTAGCCGGAAATAATGTGTCTTCAAAAATAATTTAAATAATCGAGTATCTAGGTACGCAAAATTTAGATTTTCTATTCTATTTACTTCTTGTACTATCTTTGCTTTAAACTCAAAACGCCGTACCCTGTATATAATGCAAAGTTTATTGCATTTGTGAACGTTTGCTCAATATTACCTATGTATATATGTATCTACAAACATAAATGTATATCTTCAATTAAATATTTGAAAACGATATCGATGTTGAAGTATTGTTGCCAATGTATCCAATCAACTTATCGATATGACTCTGCATATTGACACTCTGATAAGTGCAAAACATGTTTGCGTTGATGATATTCTTGTTATTTGCAAAGCTTAGATGATCATAAAACAGATGCCCATCACATGCTTAGAAGCATGAAGCCCCGATAATTCTTTCCTTGTTCAAATAAAGGACGATGTGACACCAATATAATGAAAATAAGCATTCAATTGTACTTCCTATTTTAGCGGAAAAGAGCTTAGATGTTGACGAATACTACACGTTTGCTAAATAGTTCGTAGTTCTTATCGGAGATTTTTGAACGTTATCCGAAGTTTAGCCGGGCTTAAACCTCTCTCTCGATAACCTTGTTTGTTCATAAAATATTAGACTGTTGTTGACAAAGCGGGATCGGGATTAAAAAAAAAAGAGCGAAAAAAGATCATCTTCTGCTTCTACCTCTATCACTTTAACTTAGCCTCTTCGAGGTAACTTTCAGTCTTCGAGATATTTGTCTGATGTTTCCGTTCTTTCTGGTCATCATCAACGTCCTTATTTTTCATCGACGTTTCTTTGTTCTGGTTCCAATCATGTCTAACATGTCGACGAAAGTTTTCGATATTATACCTTCAATGATGGAGAAGAAATCTCAAGATTAAAATTTGAGCAATCACCTCGTATCATTCTTCTAAGTGTCGATAGAAACTTGGCAGGGAATGGTACGTTTGAAGAGACGCGTAACATTTATGTTAACGAAAATTTTGATAAAAATCAACGGGATGTTTCGTGTTTTTACAAAGCTTATGTAAATCTCATGTTTTCCAAGATAAATAAACGATTACGCCTACGCGCTTGAGATTTGCCCCAGATTCAAGTACGATGAACTTTACGTCGAAATAAACTTTAGCCAAACAATTATTCATGTTAGCCATAATTTAATAATGATCTAAAACAACTGAAGTATTGTGGGGAAAACGACGAAGTTTCGATTAACCATTGTACCAAACCCGGAACACCTTTAATTTTAACTGACCCTGGCCGTGGAAGCCTACGTTATTTTTTCGAATATTTTCTAGATAGATGAATCAAAATTTACCAATTCTAGAATCTTTAACAGAAAAACAGAGCATTATTGGAGCAGTGCAGAAGCCAAAATAAAAAGAAATAAGAAGCTCACAACGTCTAAAGGAGACAATTTCGTAAATAGCCAACCATCTCTTAAAAAGGAACAGCGTATGTCGTGTTCTTTTGACTTAAGCTCTCCGGATTATTTTTTTATGAACAGTTGCTAAAAATATCTATAAAGTCCCATAAAACATTGAAGAACATTGCGGTAGGCTCCAGAATTCCGATGTAGTTCCTAAAAGGATCAATAGAACCCGAGTGTCGGTACACTCCGTACCATATAAGTCCGGAACATCTATTTTGAAGATGCGTAGATCCTCATTAGCAACCGTTCGACCGAATGATGTGAGAAAAACTTTATCCCATCGCTACTCTCGAGAAAAAAGATGTTTATAAGTATCTACTTTCGCCATCTGCCAATGTTACAACTACAACATCAGAAAAATAAGAAATGCTCCCTTGTCCAAAATTTGTATTTCCCTTTATGTAAACAGTAACAATTTCGTAAACGTCCGGTTACATTGTTACGGTTCGATCACCTCCAATCGATCAAAATAGAACCTTCTGGTTATCGCTAAAGTAGGCAAATACGTTTAAGCATGCGCGTTAGTTAGGTGGATGCTTAGCAGACAAATCCACGTTCGTCCTTCTCGAATGCACCCGTCGCTTGAACGTCAAATGAAAACCAGAATGTTACGAAATCTTGGGACTCCCCAACACACACTGCCATAGATCTTTTTGTTTCTGTTGGGATCTTATTCGCGTAATAGACCCAATGTGGGTGGTCGCTATTACTGTCTTTCGGCTCGATGCATGAAACATACGTCTCGTTTCTCCTCGTTGGTGGGTATACAACAAATTTATATCAATTGTTGATAGTTTGAAATGTCGTGCCTCCGTAATTTAATTAACAGAAAATTTTTTTTGCCGCGTTGCCAACGATAAAATACGGAATTCAATAAAACAAGATGGAGATTTACCGGAACATAATTTCAACGATGCGATCCGTCTTTGAATGGCCGTAAAGACGCCCGCGCATTAAAATTAATAATTTTGAACGAAATAGAATTGGCGCTCCAAGCCTCGAGGACAATGATCTCAATGAACGACAGCACCTCCACGTCTACGTAGTTTTATTTCGCAATGTTGTCGAACTTAAATCGTTTGCGATCATTTCGAATTACTTTTGCTTGAAACCCCGAAGCGTTCAATTTATATCTGCCCGTACAGGAGTGGCGTAAATTAGGAAACCGAGCAAATAACCTTTAAAACGAAAACGTTGATATCGATGAGACTTCGCATGAAAATATAATGGCGCATAATGTATCTGATTTCGATTTTTTTTTTTTGGTTGTTACTTCCGGAAAGATAAAGCACTGCTCGCCGCTTGCCCCTTGAAAATATGCAACCCTCTTAAGACCTTCTAATTCCTTTTCAGTGACTTCTCTGCGGAGTAATTTACATTCGATGACCATTCGTCTAATTCCAACACGAAATTTGAGATTATCCCAAAGAAAAATCTAACGGACTAAGGTTTAGAGAACGTGCGCGTCGTTCAATGAATCCTACATGTCCGATACATACATTTGTAAAAAGTAACATTACAAAAAATTAATCATTCCATCTTGTTGCAACGAAGAATTCAATTGATTCAAATACTTTCCTTATTCAAGATTTCGTTTGTAAAAAAAAAAATAATCTAACAGCCTGCTTTCTACCATTTCTATCCAAGCATTCAACCTTTTGTGGACGATGACTATGATCCTCGCGAATCCTTTGACCAATACCATGTTAATTGAGAAATGATCGTCTACGTTACAAATACTTTCGTAAAACTCCAGCCGTCATTTAACATTATTCTCGCATCAAATATACGTTCGTAAAGAAAGTTTATTAATATCAGCATAGGCGAGAATCCGGAGAAACAACGACTTCTATAATCTCCATAATGTCCCAGGCGTCATATTTAAATAGAAAAGTCGAGGCAACCGGAAGTACAATAACAACAAAAAATTCGAAATAAGATACACCTACCCTGCAAAGTTACGCCAATGTTTCCCGTTTTACAGACATTTCTTTTAGATTTACTTTTGCTTTCTCATATAATACGCCGCACGCATCCTTATATCTTTACTATTTCTATAGAAATTCTACTGAATGTTGTAAATCCTGTAAGAAACTTTTTAACATTGCTGTACCTCTAGTAATATCTTTTGTTATCGCTGCGAAGCAAGCGCAGCATCCAGGTAAAGGACCTTTCTTACCTGAGCACGCTGCGGCTACCAAGAACTAGACACTGTATTCCAACACAGTCAGATATCTTGCCTCTACCGCACACAGGAAAGTTGTAAGAGATGCTTCGCGTCAACGTAGGAGATTTCATTAAGGCGTTTTTCTAATAAAAAACGTACACACTGGTAAACAAGAATGAACCGTTAGTCGTATTTATTTCTATACGTCAAGGAACTAGAGCATCACATACGCGGAGCCACTTGCAAAACAAACGAGGAGACTGCAACAAACGATATGAACAGCGCAGCGATGCTGCCGTGCATGTAGTCGGTGCATAGTGCAACACGTAACTCAACGTTTAAATGAGTATTTTTAGACCTTATATAAATCAACGCGACTTACAGTGGCTGGCTTAGGAGGGATCAGATGTAGCAGGTGTAATGCGTCGTTTGTTTTCACCCGGAAAAGACGATGGAACAGAAGAAATTATGTAAAGCTAAGAATCCTCTTTAAATAAACTACAGATTCCTCGATGGGTATAAACAGGGGACTTTGATGGAATGAGAACCATTGAACTTCCTCGTTTGGCGAGGGCTGCCATCGTCCGATAACAAAAATAAATAATAATTGTCGTATCATTTATTTATTTATCTTTACATTAATGTTGATGTGGTTATACATCCCTTCCCGTTCAGCCTTGTCTTCGACGAGCTCATGCAAAGGGAGGCAACTTTAAGTACACTAGGGTCCATCGCGGACCCAACGAATTTTGACTCTGACACCTTCAGCATCCTATTTTCTATTTTCTTCTTGCTCAGGCTGTCACGCTGTATTGCTTTTGGCGTTTTAATGGAGGATTTAAACGAAATTTTATTGTCACATATTAAATTTTCACGAAATTTGGATGATCGTACCAAGACAAAGGGAGATTTATTGAAATTTTTGAAAGACATTTATTCGCTTCGTTTCCGGCTTAGAATCGCGTTGTCGGCATCACTCCTCGAAATCCCAACCGATTAAGCCTTCTAAGCAACTGCCACACCTCATTGATTCGTAACTGTTCTGTTCCATTGACACGTAATTAGTCGTAGTAACAGCCCTGAAGATGTACCATAAGAGCTACGACAACGACCCGGAAACCAAGAATATAGTATTATTGATAGCCGCTGACGCCTACGTAACATGATTCCTATTTCTTCGAATCGTTAAAAGGGACTCTTAAACAATCATCTTTGTCCCTTTTATAAAGTCATAATTCATCTTCTGACAGATAGAGGTACGAAAACTGATCCTTCTTTTAATCTATTTTGTACGAAATAGAGAAAATCTTATGCAGAGCCAGCTTAGTTGAAATAGTCAGAAGTTGCACAACATGTACAAAGGCTAGACTTGGTGCTTGTAAAAATAAAGCAAAAAATTTGCGAGAAATAAAACAAACCAAACGAATCTTAAGAACGGAAAGTGAGCAACACTTCAAGTGAGAAAATGTTAATAGAAGAGTGGAAGAGGTACAAAGCTGAAGTGATAGCGTAAAATAGGGAAAATATGCGAACAGACACGATTAGATTTAAAAAGTTAAAAAAAACGAAGACGAACGGTTTGATGGGAAATGCGAAATGAAAAATAATAAGTAAGAAAAAGGTGGACGATTAAGAAACGAAACAGACCTACTAACATACATAAAAAAAAAACAAAGAAATATGTAAATGAAGAACAAATGGATGAAATACCTAGTTATGGAGATAGAAAAAGAGAGAGTAAATCGAATAATAAATAATAATTAAAGCTCCCTACAAAGAAAATAAGAGAACAAAATTCAAGCTTTCCGATAAAAGGAAGAACGGTCAAAAACGGAGAAGAAGAAGGTTAAGAAAATCAGATAAAAGGAGCACGGAAAGAATATTTTGAAAAGCTATATAGGCAAGATATACAGCAGCGTGTGAAGAATAATGATGAAGTCGAATGTCCGTCTTCTGAAAACTTTAAGATAAAAAACCGAAAAGCCTCTGGAAACGATAGAGTAGTACGCATCCGGAAAAGATAAAGAAGAGAGGAAGGAGAATGAAGGTGATTTTTCTATTCTTAGATCTATCACGTTAGTTTTGCTTTCTTTACCAGACCTAGGAGCCTTATATAAGTGATTCCTTTACGCAGGTTTCAGCTTTTGGATATTCCCTCTGGTTTCCTCGGTGAGGTTTAGGTTCCTCGAACATACAGTGTCCTGTTGGCAGACGTATTATTATTATTATAACGGACTTCCTGCCCTTAGTTAATAGATCCGCTGTCGTCCAATCAGAAATTGCTTGGTGTGTCTCTGATAGGACAGAGATCGTAGAAGTATGAAAACAACACGGTTCTAGGACCTCTTATGCAAACAAGAAAATAAAAGGAGACCACGATCTACACTTAGAAAACACTAATAAGGCAAGATATCACGCATGCAGGTGTTTATTAAAGCAGGAGGAAGAAAAACGAAAAAAACAAAAGAAGACATACCTACACGGAGTATCGATGGAAGCAATCTCGAAATGGTTTAAACCCAAGTTTTGAGTTCAGCGAGACGTATTTTTTTTTTTTTAGATTGCTAATCCAGCATTGATAACTTGAACATCGCAAATTGATAACATATTTCATATTGATAGTAATCACATCTACCCTGATTATCTCGTAAATTACACTTGGAAATTCGTAAGATATGAATTAGGAGAAAATATGTGAGCACAGATACATGAACAGATAAATGAATTTCGTAGATAATTATCTTGTAAATCACTTGTAAATAATGATTATTATTTACAAGTGATGAGAAATACACTCAACGCAAAAAAATCGATTCGATCCACTCGAATTATTCCTCGTAAAGAATACATGTTTTGAGATGTAATCTTAAAATTGGCGAGACAACTATAAGAAGAATTCAATAAAAAAGCTCAGGGGCTCCTTAGCTCCAACCGTTCGGCAGCTACAGCGTCCCAAAGTTTGAAAATTTAAAAATTCTGTTTTCCCCCGGAGAAACTCGTCCGAACGACGAGCTAGAGGTTTGGGATTGGACGCAATCGATCCGGTCTTCAATTCCCTTTAGAACGAGTACCAACACGGCATATCGCAGATGCATATGTGAGGAGAGCCCGGTGCTTTGTCTATTTCGAGTTGATTTTTTCGAAAACTTTAAACGCCCGTATCTCCCAAACCATCAGGGCTAGCGGGCCGAAATTTTACGGGGAACATACGCTGATGCGGGAGCTTCGATTGGCCTAGTTAGATCTTCGAAACGACGAAAATTTCAATTTTTTATTTTTCGAAATCCCATCGCCTCCGGCTCGAATTTTTTCGGCTGTCCAGATCTCAGCGGTCAGGCGTGCTACGACTATCGGTTAGAGCTCTTTCGAAAGGTGTCGACGAGCGTTTCAAGTCAACTCCTTAGCTCCAACCGTTCGGCAGCTACAGCGTCCCAAAGTTTGAAAATTTAAAAATTCTGTTTTCCCCCGGAGAAACTCGTCCGAACGACGAGCTAGAGGTTTGGGATTGGACGCAATCGATCCGGTCTTCAATTCCCTTTAGAACGAGTACCAACACGGCATATCGCAGATGCATATGTGAGGAGAGCCCGGATATTTCTCTATTTCCAAATAGAGAAGCAAGTTCAGCAGCAATGCTGAACTTGCTGAAGATGATAACTTAACTATCGAAACGTGCGTACAGTTTCAGTGAAGTGCTTGTGGTAAGGGGTAAAAGTGAAGTGTTTCGGTGTTCCAATGCCAGAAAATTCGAATACGTGATTTAGCGATACCGGTGTCATATCCGGAGTTTTAGAAGTACAAATAAAAGTGCAATACGTAACTATAAGGATCGAATTTTTTGCAAGGGAGTGTATTTAGTTGATTTAAGCGTTATCAAAGCAATAAAAACGTGGACAACAAAAAATAAATGCAATACTAATACGCATTAGAGTGCTACATAAGTGTATAGGCAAACAAGTATATACGTATATTGAAAACTCCAACTCGAAGCTCGCCGTAAACAACTCATTATATTTATGAGTTGGCCCATGTATGTATGTAACTATAAGTGGTGCTTGCAGTTGAAGTATCGATCGTTTGTAAGCGGGCAATTCCACACGAATGAGTTGAATGGCAAGTGTCGATTATACACCGTGTACATAAAATAAAGAATAAATTCCTTATTTCTTAAAGTAAAGATATTTTGGAAAAATCCTCAAACAGGACGATTTTTATTTTCAACCGCGCATCCTAATGCGTATGATATCTATTTTTGACGTCATCGCTCTTTTATTTCTTTTTTCTTTAATGGAACATCCTATATATTATTTCTTTTATTGGATTATACTGTTATAGGTGATTCCAAAAATATATCACACTTTTTAAGGAAACCTCCTTAAATTAATTTGTCCTTAAATTAATTACCTTGGTAAGAATACTGTAGATTACGAGGGTGGTTCAAGAAGTCCTTAGAAAATCTAAGAGAGGGCGCTCGTAGTATCAAAAATGGTTCGTTTCTAGTAAGCATCCTTAGTCACTAGACAGCTGTTAATGTCGCAATAATATCCATCATACGGTTTAATTTTTATTGTCGATTTAAGCAAAGAATTTTTGTTTACGTAGAAAAGTGGAAAACATTGAGGTTCGAGCGGTGATTAAACGCTTATATTTAAAAGGTTTAATACCGAACGAGGTCAGAGCTGAATTGAATAAGGTTCATGGCGCATCCGCTTCCGTATTATTAGCAATACGTCGCAAAATACAGTGGTTTCAATTTTATACCAAAAACTGGGCGTAAAAAAATCTCAACAAATCGTATGGTCGACTGTGAGACTATTCTGACGCTTTTTCGTTGCAATCCTGACGAGTTTCTCCGTCGATACATAACATATAGACGAAACATGGATGCCCTAGTACTCTCCGGAGACGAGGCATCAGCCAAAACAGCAGCTTTGTAAAGGGCGAACGGGTTCCGAAGAAGGTGGAAGACGATGAAATGGTGATGGCTCCGGTTTTTTGAGAAGCACGTGCTATCATCTACACCGATTATTTGGAAAAAAGACGCAAAATAACTAGAAAATGTTAGGCGTCGTTATTGGACCGGTTGAGCGAAGAAATCGAGAAAAAAAGTTCTCATTTAAAAAAGAAAACGATGAAGGTAAGGTAATGCGCGGGTGCAAACCTGCGCAGTTGCGATGGCCAAAATTATGGAATCGAAGTTCGAATAACTACAACATCCACCGTATCTATCAAATTTTACTCTCATTGACTTCTTTTTATTTCCAAAATTGAAAAAATGGCTGGGGGACATAGGCTGATTTAGGTGCTTATTTCTAAAAATCTGACACGTTTCTTGATATCGATCTCTGTTACCATAACCGATCATCATTAACGTATCAATTCTTTGTTTCTGGGTTGGTTGTACCATTTTTATTGATAAAGATAAAAATCTACTTTAGAGTAAGCAAATTACAATAATTTTATTGTTTACTTTTGACGCGTGTAACCTGTAAATGAAAACGAAAAATAGTAACTTATAACTAGAGCTCCCCAAAGTGCGTGGCAAGTCAGAAGGCGTACCGCCGGGCGTGGCCTGGGGGATATGTAATGTAATATATAAGCAAATAACTCGCATCGCGTTTCGGTAGTTTATTACCGTATGCGATCGGGTTGTGACGGTATGGCGGACGCGCGTAGTAAGAAACGCCCACAGGCCGACAAAGTGAAAAAGTTCTGTGGAGAATTTCCTGACTTAATATATAATGGAAGTAAGATTATATGTAAAATTTGTAATATACCTCTGATGTGCAATGATAAATATGGCCGTAGAAGACATGTAAATAGTCAGCAACACAAAAATAAAAAGCTGGGTGTATCACCGACTGAGGCAACTCAATTTATAATTGATTTATTTTATATGCTGACTGCGTGTAATTTACCGTTTTCCTTACTCAGGAAGAAACCATTCCGTGAATTTTGGAATAAATATAATCCAGACTTTGAGTTACCGTCGGAAACAAGCTTAAGGAGATGTGTGCCAAGTGTACGTACCGAAATTGAAAACAGGATCAGATCTGCAATAAAAAATAAACTACTGTGGTTACGTATTGACGAAACGACAGACCGTAAAAAACATTCTATTTTGAATGTGATTGTACGTATACTGGAACCTCGTCAACCTACAAAGGGAATCTTATTAGCTAGTAAAAGACTAAAATCGTGCACTGCCGACGCTATCGAGAGTGTAGTCGTTGATACTTTACAAAAATTTGAAATTGCCACTACTCAAGTATTAATTTTCATGACCGATGGTGCCGCGACAATGCGTTGTGTAGGTCGTTCTCTTCAAGAACATTATGGGATGATGTTACATATTACTTGTAAACTTCATGCTCCGCATATTGCGGCTGAAACTATTCGTGCAAATTTCCCCGAGGTAAATGCATTAATAACAAATACGAAACGAGTGTTTCTCAAATCTCCCAAACGTACCAGTGAATTTCATAAACAGTGTCCCGGTATTCCCGAACCACCAGAGCCGATTCTTACGCGTTGGGGGACATGGCTGAAGGCAGCGTTTTATTATTTTAAATACTTCCGGCAAATAAAATCAGTCGTCTTACAATTCAATCCCAACGAATCTGCGGCTATTAAGGAAAGCCAGGATAAATTCCAAGATATTTCCGTTGAAGCAGATTTACAAACCGTTTACAACAATTATAGAGAAGTACTTGAGGCAATAAATAAATTACAAAATAGTGCACTGTCCCTGACGGAGTCAGTGCAAATATTAGATGACGTCAATACACTCCTACACTGTATAAATAACAAAAAAAATGATATCGTTACAAGAAATTTTGAAAGTGTTATGAAGAAAGATACAAATTTTAGCAGGTTAAGACAAGTTTGGGAAGGTAACTCTACTGATCCGGTGACTAAATTCGAAGATTATCTTAATTACGCGTGTATTACATCATTAGACGTCGAGCGTTCATTTTCAAGATATAAAAACATTTTTTCAGAACGACGAACATCCTCGAAAGAAACGACCGTGGAAACATTCCTAATGCTTCAGATGTTTGAGAAATCGGATTGCGCTTACGGTAACAGTTTTAATGTGCCTACCTCCTCGTGTGCTGACTAATACTATTTTCCTTGTGCATTAACACCCACTATATTGGATACGGCTAATTACAAAAGTAAGCGTTTTAAAATTCTTTATTTCTTTTGTTTTTATGTACTTCACTTATGTTCCTTATCGACGCCTATGGTGCGCCACGCAGTTGGGGAGCTCTACTTATAACAATTGAAATATATCATGAACAAAGTAAATAATCTTTATTTTAACATTTGTAGCAATATTTGTACTAATAGCATATTTACCGTAACTAACATATCCACGTATTCCTTTTATGTAAAAAAAAAACAGTAATAATTTATAGCCAACACACATTTTACATACGTGCATATCTCGTTTATTCGTATCGGCAACATTCGCATTGTTCGGAAGATTTAGATCGCTCGATTACATTACATTAATTAATTTAACGTCTAAATCTCTTAACTCTATTTGTACATCTTTTGAAATATGATTGGTCGATTTTAAATGTAGATTTAAATATTTATAAATGATGTATTTGCGAGCATATACTTAAGCAGCATTCAGACAGAGGAGTGTTTCTCAACTGGCTGTTTTTTTTTTTTTTTTTGGTAGAGCGGGCAACCCCAGAGCACTTATACTTTTTTTTCGAGGAAGGGGGTTCTCGGAAAAGAAATATAGATGCTTCAATGTGCCTAAGACGTGCGTCTCTCTCGCACATATTGAAAAATCTGCAGTGGCATAACACCTGCACCGACAAGGATAACCCGCAGCGACGTTAAGGTATCAGCCAGGACTAGCCAATACTACCCGAGGATAATACGCGAATCGTTAGAAATAATAGAGAATGCCAACTTCAATCGCGAAGATCAGCAACGCCTGGAAGTTAGCACTGCAGAATCGACGAGATTCAGTCGAACGGAAACGTTATGGATCAGCAAAGCACAACGGAAATAGGATATGTAACGAGGAGCGAGAGACAACAACACCGATCTTTAGAAATCTGCTGAAAAAGCTGACAGTTAAATAAAATTCGATTCGTTGTGATGGTGGCAGCCATGATTTCGATGAACGATGTAAAAGCAGTGCTTTCAGAATATTTTGCGCTTCGATAACAATAATATCTCTGCAGACAATTTTTATAGCAAACATTTTCCGAGCAATATTAATAACCACAATTAACTCAATAAATTTACCTTTTAACTGAGAGACCAATTAACATCTGAAGCACCCGCGTGGGATGTATACGGCCCAAATCTAACAACATCAACACTAACACCGGCAATAATTTTTGGGCGAAAAACCGAGTTTCGGAGACAAAATTAGCCGCTAACCGGAGCTCCGTGATGTATTTCGGTCATTCGGTTTGGCCGTTGTATGGGCGCAATTAAAATAGACACGTCGTTTTGGTACGGTGCGATTTTCGCTGGTCGAAACCGCGACAAGCTACGTGCACATGTCCGACAGCGACTGCAAACTCGGCGACATCGAATTTCGTCAAGCTACGACGGCAGATACGGTGCACGTACTTATTTTTACGTTAATCGGGATGAGGTGCAGTGAATCGGATAAGTATCTGAAAACGGATGAGATAGAGCTTACATTTTTTGAAATCGTTCTGCCTAAATTCTAAAAGAAACGAATTTCATAAAAAAAAGTAGACGAGATGAATTTAGCCAATTTGTAAGTTGAGCTGTCGATGGCGTTAACAATGGGGCGAAGGGCGACATCTCGCTTGCGGATTTTAGGCAAACCATAAGATTTGGGTGCTTTTGAGAACGATGCTCTTTTGGATATCGTCAGCTGTAGAAGAATGCTTGATGATGGCTTGTCTTGTAATAGGTTGAGAATTTTACCGTCATAATCTTCAGTGTTGTGAGATCCACCTTTGTCGATTCTGAATGGGCTTCCAAATGAGAAAATTCAGACTTAGGTAAATTTGGTTAAGTGGTCTGGATTGTTGGAAGATGGAAGCAGTGCTACAGCTGATGGGATTAGGAAATTTATCTACTGCGGCGATATGTTTTGGCGCTGGGGCTAAGTGGGAACCTTTTGATAGTACCGGAAGTTCGAAAGGGAAGCAATTACGGAGATATTTACTACGGTCCGTTGCTTTCTGCTTGGAAGGAGCAATGACGCGATCGATAACATTGAAATAATCGTGTTTCAAAAACTGAGCCAATTCGAAATGTCGTGTATGGCAAAGGCCATTTCGAGCACCTAAAACGTCAGCAATAGGTAAAATCTCCCACTTCCCGGGCGCTTTACAGAAACAGTGTTTCCAACAGAGAGGTTTCATGTTGCCTATTCGTTTCCCCGAGAGTCGACGAAACATAGTCGCTGCTGATTTCGTAAAGAGGAGAACCTTAGTAACAGGCAAAAACACTAAAACAAACGATCAAATATTCAATACTTGGTTCCATAACAGCTTCACGCTAATTACAATCGCAGCTTACGCCTTATCAGGACGCATGCTGTCATCGATGAGTAATTGGTTTATATTTGTTAGAATGTTACTACATTAAACAAATCAAATTTCTCACTGTTTCGGAGTAGTCCTGTTGCGTGAGTTTGCTACCGCGATAGTGACGAAAAGAAGAAAATACAAGCATCGATGAATAAGAACTGAAAATATCCGCTTAATCAATCCTTATTGGTGACATTTTCCAACAGCAAAGTAAACCGTTCCTTCTAATTTTAAAAGGGGACGAACGAGAATATCAACATTGTCATTTAATAAACATATGTATCAATACCGATCGAACTCGCACATTCTTCTAGGAACTTGCAAATTACGGTGTAAATAAGTGACGAATGTTTAGCTTCAATATTTGCCCCGGATCCGTCATTTCATGAGTACCGCCGTACTACAACTTGACAAATAAATATTGATGAAAATTAATAAGGATAAGGATAGGATTTAATGGGAATTACGTGTAAAAGTGGAATATTCTGGCTATGCGAAGATGTTATTCTTTCATTTACATCAATTACTTTAATTTTAAACAAAACTTAAGGTTTTGGTAAAATTCCCCTGACCAACCTTGACATTAACAATCTTTGTAATGTGACAAAAATTCATCTTTCCGAGTAACCCAAATTACGTTTCCATCAATAACACATGTACGTTACATAATTGTGGAAAGTCACTGGACATCAATCATCATCTCGTCTGTTATTATAGACGCCGGGTTTATCTAATTCCATACAGTAAATTTCCTAATTTTATCTGGCAACAACAATAACTACTAATTACCCGCATCGGCCTGTCTAGTTGGCTGTTATCCACAACCAAACTGCTGCAGCCATTTATTGTTTACATGAATGAATACGTTTACACTGCGCGGAATAAATTCATTAAATTAGAAGCAATTTATTTTTTGGAGGGGATACTCCAGCAGGACAATTTTATCTTTTAAAGATAAACATTTTAAGTTTTTAAGTAACAACCTCAATGTCAATTTTTTCTATAATAACTTCCAGAATTCTTTTTTTAATTTTTATGTAATTGTTTAAGTGATACCATCAAAACTTTAATTTATTTTAAAGCGTGGTGACGGCCCAACGGAGTGCTCATATAACCTTTTTGAAGCTTGCAGCCTCTTAGTTTGTAAGTGGTGCGTCTCTCGCCATAAAGGGTGAGTTAATTGCGAATGTTGGCTCGGAAGTGTACCGAAACCGCTAAGAAAATTTTTTAATCGCGTGCCTAATGCTTAACTCTACCCTATCTTACTTAATAAAATTCTCCAACGTAAATCATTCGCAAATTCAAGAAATGAAACGATTGTTGCCATCCATCGGCCCCTCGACATATGGACACATTCGTTTCGTACGTTCTGAACGATGTCAACGCTAATTCGATTCATTTCATACCTAATTCTACTTCGGAAAGGGTTTGCAGGATTTCAGCATCTGGCAGGGCCACTCCGAGCGACCTCTCAGAAAAGCAATTATCAATACCCGAGAACAGGACGAGCGAAGTGTGGAGGTGCGAAGCCAAATATACGAAGAAGAAAGAACTAATGATTCTATTGTCGATTAACCGTGCTCAAAACTTTACGAAGGATGTGTGCTTTAGTAATCGAGTGCGGATTTTCTCTAATCTGCCACCAGCAATTTATTTATTTGTACATTTCTATTTTTAACACACGTAATATTATTAATCGCCGCTACTCATCGTTATCTGCTTTAATTGCCCGAACATCTGCGTTCATTTTCTTCGGACGACTTGCGTTTAACATGCCCAGTTATTCTTCTAAATTTTATCTTGTTTTTACTCATTGTACATTAGTCGATGATATTTCGCATTATTACGCACTTCTTGACGATTTCTAGTTTTATCGTCGCATCCAACAAGAATTAACATTTCTTCGCGCTGAGTTTCACATGCTTACGATTAATTAACTCTCAAAACATTTTTTTTTTTTATTAAAGATAAGTATTTGGGATATGCAAGCACATAAGACTGATTATTTTTTATTTTTGATACCCACTTAATCTGCATAAACTTATCTTTACTTTTTGTTGTGATTACATGAACATTCGATTTAAAACAAATAATCTTTTAATTTATCGAATACCGGCATTTATTTCTGCTTTTTATCCGATGAATGGTCGCATGTAATCTTTTCTGACGAATCTAGCATCGAGGTATGCTTCTTTTATAATTGTTTATTACCTAATTTACATAACGTAATTTTATAAATGTCTTATTTAATGACGTTTGCTGTCTTTTCTCCTTTTATTGCAGCTTTTCGGACGACCGGGAGACCAATTTGTACGACGAAGACTCGGAGAAGAATATCTCCCGCAATGCATCGTCCTACCAACGGTAAAAGATGGTGATGGCATGGCATTATGGCATTATGGTATTGGCAGTAACATGTCGACATCAAGCGTTAGCGAAATCTTTCTTTGCGAGAGGTGCATGAGCAGCAACCGTTACACCGAGATGCTACAGGAGGTCCTGAAGCCGTCCGTACTAAGATTGTTTGAAGATGAGAATGTCGAACATTGCATGCATGAATGCAGTGGTTCACGGAATAGACCCGCCGAAGCATTTCCTCGAAAAGCAAATTATTCCAAATTTAAGGAATTCATTCCACGATTCTGCCGCGCGCAGTGTATCGGATAGTTTACGAAACCGACGGCTTGTAAAGCTACATTGATAATAATTGTATCAAGCCAATGCGTGGGTACGGCTACGTACAATTGTTTGAAGGAAACAAACGAGAAACCCACGCCGATTCTCTTTTGTTAATTGTCGCGCTACGCGATATGAAATCAGTGAGTTACATAAAGCGTACGAGCAACGCGGAAAGTATCTGAATGAATCGGCATTTAAAGTAGGCAAAGTCGGTAAAAGGAACAGGACAAATTAAACATGCACCTCCATCGGTCTCACAATAGACCACCGCTTATCTAATAAGGAAACCAAAACTGTTCAGAGCGAAAGGTTTGCGTCGCTCTGTTTTGGGGACAAATTACGAAAATTGTTTTCGGAAAAAATCAAGTAGTTGCCCTTTGGCTTTGTAACAATAATAATAATAATAATTAATGGAATTAATTAATTAATTAATTAATTAATTAATGGAAGACACCATCTAATTACAGAAGAAGATCTCTTATCCATAGATGTATTTATGATCATCAAACACGCGGTTTCCTTCCACAAAGGCTCACTGACGAGCCGTACAACGGCGAAACGTGCGCCTAGCATGGCGGTAGCCTAAATTCATTATTAGCATTATCTCGCCTATTTTCCGTTAATTTTTTTTTTCTTAGAGTTTTCTATATTTATATTTAAAAAAATTACAACGTTTAGGAAACGTTCTATACGCTACATACCGCAATGTAATTATTGATATAATTGTGAATAGTCATTAAAGTAATCGCGCTAGGTAATTATTGCAATAATGGTAGTCAGTGTAAGTATTGAAAACAAGAATTGCTTTCACCATGAACAATGCATAATAGCAATTTTTTTTTACAAGGGCGTCTTTTGCAAAGCAAAACTCTAAGAGTTTTCGACGAACTTTCATCTGCGCTTCCGTTCTCTTAACGCGGATATTTGGAAACGTCGGAAAATTGTTTAAAATATTTTTCAATAGCTTTAGAGATTCCGTATAACGTAACAAAATTGTTATAATAACGGTTAGATCTCTACAAAAAAGGAGACTGCAATAGCTTAAGTAGTTATCGTTTATCTTTGATTAGATATATCTTCGATTATTTAGCTTTAAACAAGTTTATTTCTTTTCTTTAGTTCTTGAATACTTTCAATCTCTTAAATTTTAGCATACTTTCATTAAGGAGAAAGAGCCCTTTTCCAATTTACGGATGTAATTTTGTCAATATAAGAGAATTGGAGATTATGCATGCGGTAATGCGTAAAACCTTTTATAGCGTAGATCACGCATTCTAAAAGCCTATTATAGTATTCAGCATGTGCCCCATAGTCGTTAGATGGCTATTTTTCTGGTAGAATATGTCCCATCATGAACCTGGGAATTTCAGTTTTACATTATCTGCAAACGCTGCCGCTTTGAAGGTTTATATTAAACATACGTCATCATAAAGCCCTAAGTTTCATCTTCGCTAATGACTTGCAGAAAGCCAGCGAAAGGAGGGGATATAACACCTTTTTTCAAGAATTAAACGCGAAGGATTACGAAGCGCTTTTCTAGTGAGTCATCGGAAGATGAGAGACTTTCTGATCATACTTCAGTGTCAATGTATATTACAGCTGTCTGGATGTATTGATTTCACAAACTATGAAAAGATCCCATAGCTTCTATGACTTGAGATATTTGAAATTTTACAACCGGCTAAATTGATGTCCTTTTCAGAAGCGAAGTAATTTAGAAATAAAGCATCTAATCAATTAGTCGCTTTAAAAAAACTGGTTGAAATCAAAAATCCAAAAAATTAATACCATTAAGGCACTCGCTGAATTATTATTGATGCCTTACCATCAGTTTCTCAGAGGTGTACTTAGCGTGTTTGTCCCTTCCGATTACAACTGCAACCGCAGAAAGAAGTAACCGTAGAAAAAGAAACACTTGAGAAAGTAAATCTTTTTCGTCTATCGCATTATCTGTAGATGCCTTCGCCGTGAAAAACGCCTATTTAATCACTACAAAATATTTTTTTAGGGAAAATGCCCTCCCAAAAAAAATCTGATGCAGGGCCCGCTCAGGGCTAGCTACGCCACTGGATGTAGCTGTAATAGTTCCAGAAATAATCTAACAATGCAAACGTTAGCGATACGAAGGATTCAAACCAGATATGGGAGAGTTGTTAAAGATCATGCCTGAACTTTTGTTAATGTACTTAGATCGAGTATTTTAGCGCGCTTAAGATGTTTTTTCTAATAGTAGGAAGATGTTTAAAAAGGGAGACGTTTGGTAATTCACATAGAGCGCCAATTTTAATATAGGTTTAGTCACGGTTGCGCATGCGTACAACAGGGTGATCGAAAAGAACATGCGAAATGTAAACTACGTAGTACGCTAAACTATTAGTACAAATAAAGACGTTTAACTATTCCCAAAGACAATACGAAACGTAAATTGATATAATTTAACTTTATTGAAATAAATGCAAGAAGAACAGTATAATAAATTTATTAATTTATAGATTTCTAATTACGTTACTTACAACCAATCCAAATAGCTCAAAACATGAAGTCATTAATTCGCTTATTCCTTGTTGTTATAAATTAATTGCATATTAACATACAACATTCCCCGGTATTCATATTTCATATAAGATTTCACATTTCCAAAAAACTACAGCAACGCGGCCAATTGAATGCACTTATAAATAAAAATAAATATATACCGACACACTTATAAAAGTGCGAACATCGAAAATTTCTTTTATATAAACTGGCATGACAAGTCAATTACAAGTGTACATTTCCCAAAGTCATAGCCGATAAACATTAGTAGTAATATAACAACTATCGGAGTTGTTTGTTGTTGAAATCGAAAGGCACAAGTAAGTACTTACACGTATCGATAATCATTTATACCTTGCTCGTTATCCGTTGTATCAATTAAACGTTAGGTAATAGCGTACCGAGATTAATGTTAAAAATAAACCTAGTGTCGCCAAAAGCTCTTGATTTGCTCTGGTCGCCTTCCAACATACGAGAGGATTTAAATAGGTGAAAAACGTGTTCGAGTATATTTATCTAGTAGGTCATGGTCGAGAATACAGAACGCTCGTACGGACGGCAAATATTGATCCAAGACGAGGACCTAACCTCAAACATAATCTCGTATATCTGCACGACTTACACCTGCATCGATTTTACGCTCCGCAAAGAAAATATCGCATTTCCTCGACTTACCCACATGTTTTACGCACGCTTCCGGTTAACAATTTCTAAAACCATTTCCTGCGACACCGTTTCGATCTTCTAAATATTCGTAATTACGCGGTAGAACGTCGACACCAGCAACAACACGCGTTCTTCTATCTCAATAATTCGTCAAATCGCGACATATTCATCCGATTCAAACAATAATTTTCCGCTCGGATTCGCGACGTTCACAAGATGGAATCGAAAATGTGTTGCACTCGGCTTGAAACGGCGAAAAAATCGATTTTTTCCGTCGCAAGGTGCATTCTCGCGAATGGTCGCCGTTTCGCGTTCAACTGTTTCGTCTTGCCGGTCTTGAGGCGACTGCGATCTTCGTCGCATTCAACGTTTGGAAAGTCGGACGACGACGCTGTTTTTATGGGTTTCGTCGACGTATTGCGCGTAGTTTTTTCGCTTCCTTTGAAATCGGATTATTATTGTTGTTAGACAAAGATGGAGTGGAATCGGAAAACGTCGTCTCTTTTTAGTAACCGCTGTATACACTACATCCACAATTCTTTGTTAGCTGGAGACACCCTGTCCGAAAAGATTTATTATGCATTGTGATAAAAAAAAATTAAATTGGCAATTAGGAAGTAGACATTTTGTTCGATAAGTTTATAGCACTCGTTATTAGCAACAAGGAAAACAATGCTTTTCTTGATTTTGTAAAATCAAAATAAATCGTCTACAAAAAAAAGCACAATTGTTGTATTTTTAATTGGTCATTTTTTTTATACAAAAGAACTAGGTACATATTAAACAAAATAAGAATAATCGTTGTATTTTAGCGTTTATTTATATCTTACATTTTTTTATTTATTTATTTATGTTTACTAAATTATTTTTTTATAAATTTTATAAATTTTTTGAAAGTAACGATAGCGTCAACCACCCATCAGGTAATTAACTTAATAAAACTTCCCTCATTTTATGCTTACAGTATGTATCGTACCTAGACAAGGTAATAGTAGTGTTCACCCAATCACCGTCTTATATGGTTTAAAAGAGGTGATTTTCATCTTAAACTTTATTTCACAATCGTTAGTATTCAATAATGTTTAAGTGCAATTGTTTTAAATAAAAAAAAAATGGGCCGAAAGAAACGCGGTACTCAAGAAACGCGGCAGTTGATTTTAAAATTAAGAAGAGAAGGAAGAACCTATCCGTTTATTCAAGAACTGTTAAGCTGTTCGGCGAAGATGATTAGATTGCCAGTACGCCATCGAGAAACACGCGGCCGCAAAAGGATAACTCGAGAGTACGACATGCAAAAATGGACCCTTTTATAACAGCCACTGCACTAAAACAAAAATACGGACGAAATGTTTCTGCTCCGGTGACGATTTGACAGCTTAAAGTCGAAGAAAGGTGGCCATTTTGAAAAAAAAACGACATATTAAGTCAAATGGCCGACAGCAAAATGGCGCAATATTCTCTGAACTCTCAAAATCGTGCTATTTGATTCAAAGGGATGTAGAACGTATGTTATGTTATGTTGGAGGACCTACATCATCCACAACGTACTTTCAAAACTGTTAAACGCGGCGATGCAAAAATTATGAACAATCAAGAAAAAGATTAATTTCTGACGATTTTTATTTATTTTTTTAACATAATCTCCGATAAATTCGATACATTTTTCCAAGCGTTTCTTCAGCCTTTTGAGGCCAAAAAGTAGAACTTCGGAAAGGCCCGTGTTTGGGCGATAACTTCCTCGTTTTTCAAATTTGGAAGTACGAAGAAGTCACCGCTGATCAAACTCCATAATTTTGATAATTGAAACTGCGCAGGTGTGCACGCGTGCATTGTCTTGTTGCAAGAGGATCCTTTTCTTTTTCAAATAAGCAGCCTCAGAGTCTTGAGATACGCTCGTGTCCTCAACTATTTCGCGCACTTTGATTCGTCGACCATGCAAGACCATATCGTCCATTTTGTCAATCATTTCGAGGATAGTCACTTCTACTGAACGTCCAGAACGATGTTCATCTATTGTGGATGCACGACCGCGTTCAAGCTCATTTACCCAATTGCAACCAGTTGCTAGCATAGGAGCAGATGTGTCATGAACCTCATCCAGAGATTTTCCATTTTTTTCCATGTTTCTACATAAATAACAATTTTTCGCTTATGGCGGCAATAAAAATGAAACCGCGTGATGCCGTCCCTTAGATTTCCCAAGGTTTTCCCGAACCACCCTCGCAACAGCGACATTTTTTGCTACCTTAGAGGTTGTGAATTTTCTTAGAGATGCTTGCTTCTTAGGAAAAGGCACTCGTAGGTTCAACGAGTTTGTAAATGGTCTATTTAACTGCTTTAACTTTACTCATGCTTTTCTACTAAAAATAAAGAGAACTTCGCAAATAAAATTAAGCGACTGATAATTTTTTAAAGTGATTAATCGCCTGTTTTCGGTATATTGGGCAACCCAAATGCAACACTACCCTTCGCTGTTTGACTCAACAGCTCAGAAACTACCAGAGATCACGCTCTTCGCGATGACGAAAATATTTAGCAAAAATGTACTTAGCCCAACAACCATCCATCCCCTATTTTCAGAATGTTTATATGCCGCATACAAAAATACAAAGGCTTATAAGTCAACAGTGGCTCACTCAACGCATCGTTGACTATTAAGATATTTTGCTCAGAATTACGTCGGGTATTCTCGCAGTGAATTTTGTAAATTGGAACTGGAACACCCCGTATAGGAAACTACCTTGTCAAATCTAATTAGTTAAATCTTGTTGTTAAGCGCTATTACTGCTAGATGGGTAAAAAAGGACGTCCAATTATAAGGAATACAGTTTATTGCTTACACTGCAAGTTATTTGGCTTCGTATATCAATTCATTGAAAGTCGACGGGCTTCCCGAACACTTCAAGAGGTCTTAAATAGTCAAGCGCGCATTAATTTGCATCCTTAGAAAATATACAGAGGGAATCTAAATATATGCGACAAAGCGCTTCATTAGCTTCAGTGACGTTAATAAATAAATAACAGTGATGTTAACAAAGAATGCAAAAATTGCGAAAAATTTCTTAGGCTCCTGTATGCGAAGCACAACAGGAAGATATGATGAAGTATAATAAATATCGAAGTATGCGAGATTAAAACATCTCATAGCCAATCTGGAGTAAACCTTAATGATCGATGTAGACGGTTAGGCTAGTTCGCTCAATTTTTTATTACTACCATTTGTTTGACAATAAAATTTGTTGGTGAAGAAATCGACAACTTTACAACTTGAAATGTTGATCGCTAATGCCTAATGTTAAACACATCGAAGCAGCGAAGAATTGAAATTATCCTCGTTTATTTCCGCCATTCCTTCGCGAAGGCACAGTAGAATAAGCCTTTCCTTTTACTTATCCACGCAAGCAAGAATCTATTAAGTTCTGGGACCGGAACGGCCAAATTATTGGTCCACTCCGCTTACAAAGTAGCAAAAATTATTGTAATTTTCAACGTTCAACATTCTTGGGCCGATGATTCTTTTCCTCAACAAACTCATTCAAACATTCAGAGGCCAACATCTTTGCTGATTCCGCCGACACGAAGAAATACGTCGATTGTAGTACTTGGGAACTCCTTATTGGTTGAAACGAGCATCGTCGTTAAACGAAACTTTACGGAAAAAGTTCTGAATTTGGTGTAACGTCGATATCTTCGAAGACATCTTTTATTCCCAACATCCTGCAACAACCGTCCGTCTTATCGCCGTGTAAGTTTTCGAGGTCGACCAGCTTGCAAAGAACGTTACGGAGCGACACATCCTCTCTACACAGCACGTGTTTTTACATGTCTGTTTTGCTATACCGTCGTATACAGGGTTACCTGTAAATAGCACTTAAGCTACCGAAATCTGAAGACTACCTATCAATGTGTTACTGAAAATTTAAAAAGAAATTTATTTGTAACATATACATTTTGTTCAAATTTTAGGGCCCAAAATGCAGGTAAAGCCGGTCCATATCTTTGTTTCTCCTATATTATACAAATACCGCTGATGAATCAAAGTTAACCCAGACGCAAATAAAAAGCGATAAAGCATTGTAGATGCTATGAATAGTGAATAGTCTATTGAAATGCATTAGTCTGTCGTACAGCTGATGCCGAAGTGTTTATGTGTTTACATTGAATATGCCGATAACCATATGATTTGCGTTCTTAATGTTTAAAGTTAATGCATCCGAAATGTCGGGTTTTGAGTTATTTGTTATTTTATACATTCTTTTTCTTTTTATGAAATTTGTGGTGGTCCTAACAAGGACCGATCTAGGCGAAACAGGACAAAATAATTTATTAATGTAAAAAATGTTCGAAATGTCCACCGTGAGCTCTAATACAGGCATCAATTCGGCGACGAAAGTTATTATGCACACGAGTAAAATTTACCATGTCTTCGCGAATGCGTCGAGCTGCAACATAAATGCGATTTCGCAGATCTTCGACATTTTCAGTATCAGGGCGACGATCATATACCAAGCTTTTCATGTATCCCCACAGAAAAAAGTCTAATGGATTTAGATCGGGACTACGAGGTGGCGGTTCAAAGATGCTTGAATTACTCGACTACTATGCGCGGGTGCTCCGTCATGCATAAACCACAATTGTTGCCGTATCGCTAGTGGTATCTCATCCAAATACTCGGGTAATTCTGTATTTAATCGTTGTGGGAGCACATGTGGTCCAAGTAGGTAATCGCCTACTAAACCCGCCCAAACATTGACAGATATCCTAACTTGCGAGGCGCCTTGGTGTATCTCGTGTGGGTTTTCGTCTGCCCAGTGGTGAATATTATGGTAATTCAAAATACCATCTCTTGTAAACGTGGATTCGTCGGTAAAGAGAATTACCGACGCAAGACGTGGTTGACGAACTTCGGTGCGTTGGAACCACTCGCAGAAGGCAAGACGGCGAGGATAATCTAATTCCGTTAATCTTTGCACGCGCTGGATGTGATACGGATGAAGTAAATTATTTTTCAAAATTCGTTGCACCGTCGTTCGGGACACGTTTACTTGCCGGGCTAAAGTTGTAGTACTTATGGCTGCTTCCGCCTCAACGATGTTTAAAATATGCTCTTCTGCTTGCTGAACTCTACGTGATATATGACGGCCACGACCTTCGAAACGTGGAATTATTGATCCTGTTTCTCGAAGTCGATACACGGTTCTCACAATTGTCTCGGATGATGGATGCCGCCGATTGGGAAACCGTTCCGCGTACAAATTTTCCGCCGCAAGACTATTTTGTCCTGTTTCGCCATAAATCAAAATCATATCGGTGTATTCGATATTCGTATAGGATGCCATTGCAATTGCGTGTAATGACGGTGAATGCTATGCGCATACTAAATGGATATCCGAACGCTGCTTCAGCGACTGCCGGTGATTCCCATATGTTAACTAAGACAGAGTCGGACTCGAATAAAGAAAAATCATTTTCTCGTTACTACGTGCACATAGAACCATAATATTTTGTATTTAGGCATTACTCATGCGTTTCTTTCACCTATTTTTTTTTTTTTCGTACTATATCCGAATAAGACTGTATAATCGAATGGTACGTTAATTTTTCTATTCATCTTCGGTGTTAATTTTTGTTTTATTTTTTGATAGTAGAACACACACTCGAGGGATAAGAAGTGAATATTAGCTAACCCAAAATGGCATAATTGGCGTATTCGTATTTGTCAAATCGTTACTACTGTTATCGATCCGCATCCACATGATGAGTGCAATGCCCCGAATTCTCTGCCGTAGCGTTGGAATTTAGACCGACGTCGCTTCAGGAGCTGCAAGGCTACTTTCGCTGAACGAATTTGCATAATATTCGGTAATAAACAACTTCGACAGGAACGTCGGATTAAAATTCCACGCGCTTCCACGGCAGTAAAAGTTAATTTCGAAAGCGACGATTAATTTCGACAAGCCCGCGTCAAATTCGTTGCCCTCGTGTCGTTTGAGTGGAATCGTTCGCTTGAAGATAACGTTCAATTCGAGGACGAACCGTGGAGATAAGCGTAATTATTTTTGTATTTACTTAAAAACGATACCGGGGATTGCATCATGCTTGCAGTGTATATAAGGTGAATACGAAGTGACCTTTTCCCGAATTTAACCAACCTACATTTTTCGAATTGTACGCTCAAGATTGACGCGAAAGTCACACGTATTAACATTCCCCGTTCGGTACTGAATCGGAAATCTTAATATTAAAATGTCGTATCATGCTTCGTATATTTTCAGGAATACAAAAATTTAATCAACCATCTGTTACGAAGGTTGCTACAATAATGCATAAGTTTTAGTTACGCCACTGCAAAAGAAAGCCTACTACATTTGTTTAAGAATTATCAGCAATTGTGTCAACAATTACCGGCGCCGCTTAATGGTAGAATCTGATATTATTAAAGTACGTAGACAAGCACTCAACGACAACCAGCTCTACTGGTTCTCAACGCGTATTTGAGTTTGATTGACAACGTTACTCGCAAACTTATGGTTTCAAGAGTAGACACCTGCACACGACATCAGACCCGGCCTCCAGCGCCTAGTCTTCTCGATATTTCTCGAACAGCGGTCAATCTATCAGACAAGCAGCTAACCGTGGATGAAATCTCAATACTTTCAAAAGGCGGGAAACTTCGCAGTTACTCCAACCTTACCAATGGAAGACATCATCGCTAATATGGAGTTTGCTATACGAAGATAACAAACGGTCGATGCGACGTGGAGCTTCGAGGCTTAGCTTACTACAACGTGTTACGTCGATCAAAAGCTTTCTTATATCCGGAAATAGAACGGCGCTTCAACAATTAAACAACGACACCAGTATCATTATCTTACCGGCCGATTAGGGCGACGCAACGACAATTTCGAACTTCATTGACCACCGAAGCAGAATCCTTTGCTTTGGCTTTACTCGACTCATTGAGGTCTTTCATCATATTGACTCCTCAGTTGACGAGCCTGCTTGGATTAATTCGTCTGCCTTTACGTTCCCTCGAAGCCCTCAGACCCTTAAATTAATTTTTAGGTGGCTGTTCTAATCTTCTTTTGTCGTGGCTAGACCGACAATGTAGAAGTGACCCCTCAAAATTGTTGGTATCAATCAAAAATACGAGGATTGCTTGATAGGATTAAGGTTCTGAAGACTTGATACAAAAGTGCAGCGTAATGAAGTAATCTTCGATGGTTCATATTTAGCCAACATGGATCTTTTAAGGTATAGGAAATGCCATGAATGCGATGTGTCTCATTATGGGTCGGATTCAACATTGCAATAGTTGAAACGGCAAAGAACCAGGGTATCACGCCCTGGTATCCCAGCAATGGGAGTTCTTCCCATCAATGTACTCCTTACTGCCGCATGAAGTCCTCAATTTCGCCTAAGCCAACCCAAGTATTAAAGCGACATACGTTCTAAGTCCCAATTAAATGTAACATCTAGCATTTTCGTGATCGATGACAAAGTTGCCTTAATTCTACCTGAATGTTGCTGGTTTAGCTGCAGCAATGCAAACGAACTTTGAGCGTGTTTTAGAGCAGATGAAAGAACACGATTCAAACGAAAGGCGAAGTATGAGAAGTATGCAACCCAAAATTGCGTTTAATGCATTCCAAACTAAACTGAAATTTTAATCCTGCCCTACACTACAATAGCGGCTACATCGTTAGGCTTCAGCCTAATTTTCTGTTTAATTAGTTTATTTATTTTTATATTGATCGCAGGTGCCGGATTGGAATTAGATGTTGATATTGATGTATTTAAATATTTAAAAGCGAAAATGTTGAAAAGAAAGGAGGTTTTATGCGAAAAATTGCCACAATCTTGTCCCGCACAAGATACAAACAAATTCAACAGAAACTTTAACACGACTTTGTCGTCATCTGTTACAACAACAATTAATTAACAAAAATCTGCACGCGCAAAATTGAGAAACTCTTTGAAATGTTCTTTTTTTTTTTCTCGTGTGTCTGATGGATGAACTAACTGAAAATTAGTTGTTTGTTGTTTTTATTTGTTGAAAATTGTTTGTTGAAAACAATATATTAATCACAGTAATACAATTTTAGTTGTCGTCTGAGCATCCAAATCTGCGACCGGGTTGTTTTCTTTCTTTTTAATAAAACGAATAGGAACATGATTGATTACCATTAACATATTGACTGGCAGATCAAAATGACATATGTTGTATAATACCAAAGGCTCCAAAGATTGTACCGAACGGGGAAGATAAGATAATAGGATTATGTACGTTAATATTTGGTGTTTTACTAGAAAACGTAGCAAATTACCAGATCAATGGATCTTGGATCTTTATCCTTTATTTATTAATATGTCAAACGTCGAGTTCGGCGATATGCGTTTTGATGCATTGTTATACAGTCTTATTCGGATATAGAAAAAAAAAAATTATACGAAAAAAAAATTTAGGTGAAAGAAACGCATGAGTAATGCCTATATAGGCAATACAAAATATTATGGTTCTATGTGCACGTAGTAACGAGAAAATGATTTTTCTTTATTCGAGTCCGACTCTGTCTTAGTTAACATATGGGAATCACCGGCAGTCGCTGAAGCAGCGTTCGGATATCCATTTAGTATGCACATAGCATTCACCGTCATTACACGCAATTGCAATGGCATCCTATACGAATATCGAATACACCGATATGATTTTGATTTATGGCGAAACAGGACAAAATAGTCTTGCGGCGGAAAATTTGTACGCGGAACGGTTTCCCAATCGGCGGCATCCATCATCCGAGACAATTGTGAGAACCGTGTATCGACTTCGAGAAACAGGATCAGTAATTCCACGTTTCGAAGGTCGTGGCCGTCATATATCACGTAGAGTTCAGCAAGCAGAAGAGCATATTTTAAACATCGTTGAGGCGGAAGCAGACATAAGTACTACAACTTTAGCCCAGCAAGTAAACGTGTCCCAAACGACGGTGCATCGAATTTTGAAAAATAATTTACTTCATCCGTATCACATCCAGCGCGTGCAAAGATTAACGGAATTAGATTATCCTCGCCGCCTTGCCTTCTGCGAGTGGTTTCAACGCACCGAAGTTCGTCAACCACGTCTTGCGTCAGTAATTCTCTTTACCGACGAATCCACGTTTACAAGAGATGGTATTTTGAATTACCATAATATTCACCACTGGGCAGACGAAAACCCACACGAGATACACCAAGGCGCCTCGCAAGTTAGGATATCTGTCAATGTTTGGGCGGGTTTAGTAGGCGATTACCTACTTGGACCATATGTGCTCCCACAACGATTAAATACAGAATTACCCGAGTATTTGGATGAGATACCACTAGCGATACGGCAACAATTGTGGTTTATGCATGACGGAGCACCCGCGCATAGTAGTCGAGTAATTCAAGCATCTTTGAACCAAAGATTTCCACAATGGATTGGACGTGGAAGTCGTACTCCATGGCCACCTCGTAGTCCCGATCTAAATCCATTAGACTTTTTTCTGTGGGGATACATGAAAAGCTTGGTATATGATCGTCGCCCTGATATTGAAAATGTCGAAGATCTGCGAAATCGCATTTATGTTGCAGCTCAACGCATTCGCGAAGACATGGTAAATTTTACTCGTGTGCATAATAACTTTCGTCGCCGAATTAATGCCTGTATTAGAGCTCACGGTGGACATTTCGAACATTTTTTACATTAATAAATTATTTTGTCCTGTTTCGCCTAGATCGGTCCTTGTTAGGACCGCCACAAATTTCATAAAAAGAAAAAGAATGTATAACTACAAATAACTCAAAACCAGACATTTCGGATGCATTAACTTTAAACATTAAGAACGCAAATCATATGGTTATTGGCATATTCAATGTAAACACATAAACACTTCGACATCAGCTGTACGATAGACTAATGCATTTCAATAGACTATTCACTATTCATAGCATCTACATTGCTTTATCGCTATTTATTTGCATCTGGGTTAACTTTGATTCATCAGCGGTATTTGTATAATATAGGAGAAACAAAGATATGGACCGGCTTTACCTGCATTTTGGGCCCTAAAATTTGAACAAAATGTATATGTGACAAATAAATTTCTTTTTAAATTTTCAGTAACACATTGATAGGTAGTCTTCAGATTTCGGTAGCTTAAGTGCTATTTACAGGTAACCCTGTATAATCCGCACCTAGATCAAAATTGGTCCGAGCATGAAGATCGTATTAAACATAGCTAAATCTACGTATTGTCCTTAATCTTACTATAGACAATTAAACGATGGCGGGATTCTTCTAATGCTATTGATAGTTTGAGCAATTCACAGGTGTTTCTCAGAATGTCCGCACTGTTCAAAAAAAAAAAGAAGGTTTTGTAAACTTTGCACAACTTATAGAAGCTCTTGGGCAAATACAGTCTCCTGAAAGGTTTGCCAATCAACACAACATGTTATGGCATTACTCATTCAAAATATACTTGCAATAGAATTACGTACGCGTTGGATGCTCGATTGTTGCTTAACATTCAACTTAACATAAATTTAAACTTGTCGTACCAGTTTGGTTAGAGGTATCCTGTATCAAAAACTTCAACCATTACCGGCGGCATCGGAAAAATTCGCCGAATGGTGCTATAGGACCGCCGAACTAAGGTTAAAGAGGTAGCACAGACTGTAGGCGTTTCGAAAAAATGTTTCTTAAATATTGACTGGAGGTTTAAGTGTGTAAATCTAACCGCACATCGGATGGCCGCGCTTGTTCGCTTAGATTTCCAGGCCGTCGGGCCCTGTTAAAATAGTTTAAGGAAGTTTTAGCGTCGATTAATAGACTATAACCTTAGATGGAACTTGAGGTGAATCGGCTCTAAAAAGACCGAAGGCTATTCCGCCGGCAAAGAAACTGATGTTACGGAACTGCGTTAATCGATTATCATGTTACACATCATTACTTGAGAAGCTGAACGACGTTTTGTGCTACCAAGACGTGTACCGTTCGCCAGATCATGCCTCCAACGACTTTCTATATTTTCTATGCTCAAAGTTTCGCTCGAAGAAGCGAATTCTTCCTTCATTCAATGAGGAGCCCATCATATTGGTAAACACCTATTTTGTAAAAAATTATTTGGACGGATCAAAGAAATGGGAGGGAAAAACTTGGAATTACAAAGAGACAAAAGAATATTTGTTTTCTGCCTTAGGATAGAAACTTATCAGATCACCCTCGTACATGTGCCACCTTTAAAAAAGAAATTTATAAATGTCTGGTCGGGATGGGACGCAAAGATAAGTAAAAAGAAAATCTCGACGGGAAGAGGTATTAAGTTCGCGTCCCTTGAAGAGAACGGTGCGGATGTGAAAACTGAGTAGTTAAAAAATAAATATTCTTTCAATTTATTGCGTTAGTGTTTGTGAATTCAGTTAATTGGTTTTGTTCTATCTCTTTGAACGTCAAGATTTTCTGGGTAAGTTATGCAAGATGCTCTCGAATGCGCTTCAAATTAGTTTTGCTTTTTTTTAATTTGTTAAACACCTAAATTCAGATCCAGGAGCAAAAATCATTGGTACTTCTTCCTCTAATAAATATGGATAGTGTGCCGCTTAATTAGTCTTTCTTTTTTTACCTGCAGCCTTCAAACCTTCTATAATGAGATAGTAAACAGGGCGCCTTCTGGCTTCAAAACCGTCTCGACAACGCGCCGCCTAAGCAGAGTGGTTAAGTGCTGAAATAGGCAAATGTTTTTTCTCCCCATCGAATTTGTGTCTTCTTTGCTTACTTGGCAATCGACACAATACTCGAATCGCTTTCCGTCGGCGACTTGGCAATGTCCAAGCCTTCATTAAGACATGACTACTTTTAAAATTCTGCCTTCAAGTTCTTCTAGAGTCTCCGGTTCGGTACAACATACGATACTTTTTAAACGATCTCAAGGATCGTGGATAATGGATAAATTGGCTTTCATCCGCGAATACAGAAAAATCGGTTCTTTCTTAATATTAATAGAATGCCTAATGGCAACGAGGGATGGAGGATTCAATAAAAAAAACTTTTAATTCATTGAAAACTAACTTTAACCAACGATTACAAATGTTGCAGGCACCCACATCGTATCTAACGTGTAATAAAACGCAAAAAAAGCGCATTTACTGCATTTTATGAACCCCAAAGCATGTGATATTAAGAGTCCCTCGAGACTGAAGAAGATCTTCCGATTCGCCATAAGAAAGCTGGCCATTGCAAATTTTAAAGCTACAGGGACGCTGCAAAACGGAATCAGCTCGTGTTTGACTTAATCTTTAACGTGTTAGAAAAAGCTGTCTGCACGACAACTAGCTTGGAAGCAGCTCAAATTAAGCATAAAAATATTCAGACGGTATTCACTAATAACTAAATAGAAGGAGGCATAATCATTATTTTTTCTAGTGGACGTGTTCAATATATAGATGGCCTGAAATACGCCAATATCAAGAAAACATTGTCCTTCATCTCGTGGTCTATTTTACTTTTTACCTCGTCTTGCTTTCTCCATCATCGTCATCATTAAACCATCCAATCCTTCGGATTATGGTGAACGCTTAATGCGTTAATCCTCGTTATTCGTTTCTTTCATCTTTCAATACATTTTCCCAGCTTGTTGCTAGTCTTCGCTGCGTTTGCAATCTCTCTTCATTCCTTATCCTCCCGGCAATTTTTCTCCCAATCTGCTATTACCACTGCTCCTCACACATCCTCGTCTGTCTCGTTTCTCCAGGTCTCCCTCGGCCCGCCTCTTCTTCTTGGGCATCGCAAGGCGTTGCTGATAGTAACTGTGAAATTAGCTCTGTGTGTTCAATCTTTGCGCCAATTCAGAGACCGCATGTTCGAATTCTGTAAGAAAAACTTAATTTCTTTTGTAGCTGAACGTGAGTGGATATCCCTTTCTTTTCGTATGTTGCTCTCTTACTTATTTTCTTCGTTTTATCATTTCCAGGAATATTATCCGACAAGCACGTGTGTCGCGTGAAACGTCTTAAACCAACTTCATCGATCGGTCGAAATTCTCGGGTGAAGTAATTTGATTTTCCACCATATTTTCAGTTCTCAACTTTTCAGCCAGAGGAGGTGTGTGAAAAGCTTCTAAATAAACTACAGGATGATATTGAGTTATTTGTTGCTTCGTAGTGATTACTATCAACTGCAGAAATGAAAAGATCGCCAACAATTAACAATTCTGAGACCCACCGTCCATTTTAATGGACACCCGTTTTATAATTCATTTTGTTGGTAAAATCAATTATAAAACGCTGCAATCAAAATCCAATGTCGCTGATAAATTTTACAATGAGTTGTTGTGACTTATGGTGCATTAGTCCTTGCACCATAAGTAGAGAGGACAAAGGCGGATGGAATTATTACTTTTTTGTCTTGTCGATCGTGTATCGTATTGATCGCCGAAAATGTTGAGATAGATGCGTAATTTTCCAATGTCAACCTCAAATTCTCTATATTTCAATATTGATAAAAGCGGTAATACTCCAAGAGGAACTTTATTGCCGCCTCTATCAAATCCCCGACCAATAGCAAGCAAACAATATAAACGCTAGTACGGCAAAGAAGTAGCCAATGAGCGGTTCAGCGAAAATTTCGAAAAAATTTCGTTGTGTTCAAAGGCTTACCTCCGCTCACAATCCACAAAGACAATCTCCAATTTAACTTGAATAACTTTTATTAAGCAACACCCAACCCATCTCAATCATACATTTCTTACATTGTTTACATCGAATAGATCCTGATTTCATTTATTTCCCGCGCCGGGACTCTCCCAATCGCCTCTAGGACAAGGCTTCGGTTTCTTCTTCGGGCATTCATTGAGGGCTTTTTGGCTATTCGGTGGGCAAGGCTTCACCTGGCACGTCGTCGCTTCCATCGGCCGCGACTGTTCATTGCTCAGATCCTTTTGTTCCATTATGTAATTGCAAGGACCGCATTCTTTCTCTTTAAATTGCCTGGCGGTCAACGGTAATTTCGGAGCCGGCTTAACGCCGCAAGGGGGACACGGAGGACCCTCTTTCGTACGGCGCGCGAAAAATCTCTGCGAGAGACGAGGGCGGCATTCGATCCTGATTCTACTCAGTACCCGTTTGGTGTGCTGCATGCTTTCCGCGAAGTTGTTCGCGGAGAATGATCTTGGATCACTGGAATTTGGAATTTTGACGAAGGACGAAGGAAAATTCGAAGCGAAATATCAAAACTTGACGTTTGTAGCCGACGTTGATGTATTTGATCCGAAAGATGGCGACGTATAGATATTGAATTTTCTATTTTATGAAAAAAAAAATGATCCTGCAGTTTGTTAGTTTCTGTATAGATGGAGTTATAGTTAATTTATTGGATTACGCGAGGGTAATGAGAGGTATTAAGGCGCCCTCTAAAACTCACGGTGAAACTATAAAATTAACGGCAGCTTATTCAAATGAATATTTTGATACAATAAAGGTTTTCCCATTTACTTCGTGATTTTCGGCTCGTATTTACTTTTATTATTTAATATAGTAAGTAAGTAAGATTAGGCAACCAGTACAGCAGCTATTGCTGTATAGTATAGTGAAATGCTCCACTTTTATTTGACTTTGTTAAATTGTCCTTTAATTAGCTCTCGTTGTTGAACAAACAGTCTGAAATAACTAAATAAAATATACGTTAATATTGAGAAAATAAAAAGTAAGACAATGCACTCGTATAATTTATTATTCCGTGTAGACAATGTATTGCATTGTTCCACTTTAAAATATAATCAATTGTATTATACCATCCGCTAAATAATATAATTGCTGATAATTCGAGTAAATTAATTTCCCTAATCCTTGTTGAAAATACGTAGGTTTGCAAATGATATTCATAACACAGAGTGATCGGGAAGGAAGCCCAATTTTCAAGGAAGACGTTGCGGGGATATAAAGTTTAATAAATCACCGAGATAACAATATTGCTTATATTTGCGAGGCTATTATTGTGGAGATAGCTTAAATCGTTAATATACGCGACAAAAGCGAATACAAGGAATGCACTCCACGTGCATTTAAAATTTAATTGAATTTTACTTATTTGTAATGTTATAAATTAACACAAAATAATAACAGTAATCACAATCACAGCTTCCCAAAAATAAGTAATATTGCTACTTCAGTAACTGTCGAATTCAAGCATATACAGAGATGCAATAAAAAAGTGCGTTAATACAATCAAAGTTAGTCCAACGAACGAGTTCATCATTTTAATAAATGGCTGTTTATTACATACGCCATATACAATAAACGAATTTATTAAGGAAGAAACTTCTAAAGTTTGCGTCGCTTCTCTCAAAGCAAGTCATTTATTAATTTAGTAAACATGTCCTAATCTGTTAAACAACCGTTCATTGTTGTAATAAATTTATTAATTGATATAATAATTTTTTTTTACTTTAACAAAACGAACCCAACAAATTTCGTAAATTTTTTTATAGGTGTCGCTTTACGGGGTTGATCCCGAAAAGCGACCTTTTAAGAATTAACGAGAAATTATAACAAAAATATATAACATCGGTGAGTACCTAACGCGTAATTTTTGTTTCATTCCAATATCTGCTGGAATGTTGCAATAAAAAATGTCTTTGAACTTTGGGGGGATCCTCTTCCCCGTATATCCCCTTTTATTCATTTTTTTTAAGTATATATACAGTTAATAGGACTAAAGAGTAGTCTGCTAACGCAAAATTATAAAAGTAACGTTTCGTTAAACGAAAAGATCATTTTGGCGTTAAAATATGGCATTTAGTTTGACGTGTCTACTTTTGTAATCAGTGATGTTAAAGAAAGGTTAAATTTTTGGTAAGAAAAAAAATATTTTTAAAATTCAAAAGATGCTAAAATTAGAAAACATGGCCTTATCAATGCTGAGAAATTCTAAGATTAATTACGTAAAATACATTTAAAAATATTTTAAGAAATATACGGGAAAAAATGTAGAAGGAGGTCGAAATATGTTATCGGTAAAAAGATAAAGAACTATTAACTAGCTTCAGTTTCGCGACTAAGCACCTTATGTAAATGGTCAAACTTTCGTTGTTGTTGACCATTTAAAGTTTCGTTTCTTCAAAATTATCTCGTCTACTTATCATCGAATTATAGAGCTCAAAATTGGCAATAAAATTGTTGTCGTTGTAATATTTAGATTAGATTTAAACGACGTTTTCCTCTAAGAGAACCAGTGGCCCGACAAGAGCGGAAAATTTTAATTTGGCCCCATTTTTACTGTTTCGTGCTTTGACAGGAAAGTCATCTTGACGGCCGGATGATAGACAATCCGTCATTATTCAAACCGAACCGCAGCTCGACACGAAAACGCATTCTTATTGTTAAACATTATCTCAAAAATTATTGACGCGATTCACAATTTTCTTTAAACAACTATGAAAAGACCTGATGCGAAACCATTGGCTCGTCCATGTCGTTTAACAGAAAACGCAACAGCTGTTCGCAACGTCCGGGAACATCCGTTTGACGTCGTGCTCAAGAAGTGAACGCCTCAAGAAGCAATACGCAGCTTACCCCCGCGTCTTTATACCGCCATGATCCAACTACCTTAACTCAAGCCTAGAGACCATACACAGCGAAGAAAGGTGTTGTAAGCGAGCAAAATTGTCGCATTTGGAATGATCCAGAGCACATGTGTCTTATGAGAAGGGGATGCGTGCCCAACGTATCACTGCTTGGTGTGGATTTTGAGCCGCACGCGTTATTGCCTTCGAAGACGCTGTTGGAAATGCAGAAACGAGACCAGAATTAGCTGCTTAGATCGTACGACTTAACGCTTTTGGGCTTCGAGCCCAAGTCTTCAAGGAGGAGATTAAACGCTGTATTACTGAAATTCAGGCGCGATTATGCCGAACCGTCATTGAAAAAGTACGTTAAAAGAACGCAAATGCTTCAGCGAAGTCGAGAAGGGTATTTATCATACATAATTCCACACATGTCTGCTTCATGATTCATGATCAACATTTCTTTACTTTTTCAACAAAAACGAATTAACGCCAAAGCAATTTAGTTGAGGTGAAATTTTGACGGAGGCGCTGTAACTCGTCCTACGAAGTTAGCTTGGATCAGAAGCCGATAGGATCAAAAGAAAAAGACCCATGTTTATTAAATGAACGGACAGCAATGCGCAGACTCGCGCCTGCCAGACTAGCCAAGCAGCAAGCTTTTACGCCGGAGGTGGGCGGAGTCTATTGATGATTGGGTCTCGAGAGAAATATGGAAGCCCGTCGTTCCTAACGACCAATCCTTGACTAATAATGACTAGGATACCGAACCAATCAGAGACAAGCACCGACTATCGCCAGCATAAGAGCCTGCTGCTTCCCTGGATCCCCGCAGTAGATTCTCGGTATTTGTATGGTTCGTATGTTGCTTCTCGCTCAGTTAGTTTCGTCTCTAGCGTGATTCTCCAAATATTGGTTACTTGAAGTCAACCTATCTTCAGCATAATGACAAACAACATGAAAATATCGGCACACTCACCACCACGCAAGCTTAATTAATGAATTCATTAAACTTGTGTGGTGCGGAGTGTGCCGATACTTCGTTCGCGTTGTTTGCCATACTACGCCATAATCGTTACGCATATCCCTTTACGCGTCCCTTTCTCTGTGGAACCTAATGGCCTCTAAGGTACCTTACCTTACCTTACCTGCCGCTTCCATCTAAGCATAGTAGAGTGAACGCGGAATGAGAAGTACGTGTCGCGTGATATGCGAAAAAAAATTATCGTCGGGTGAGCTTATAATTAATGCGGCATTTGAAAAAGAAGGGCGGAAGAATATCAACTAATACTAATAATATAAAAGGTTCTATTTTTATTATTTTAAGCACCTCATTTTTTTCAAATTGCCGACATCACTGGCACAACAGACAATAAGCTGCGACCGGCTTGAATATCTCAATTTTTTTACTGCCAACCTTGATCGTTTCGTCGGCATTGCCAACGGATACGAGTACAGAAAAATATATAACTACACTTGAGTTCATTAATTCAAACTATTCGGGAATTTCCCGTTTTTTAATCGGGGATCACGGCGAGGTTCTAATTAAGCGGCCATCCGACCTGGTAACTAAAAAAAAAAAAATGTTGCCTGTGTAAAAAAGAACAATAAGCGATTTTCTATTAAATTTTAACCATTCGTTTCGCAACATTTCGTTTTACAACGTTACAACAGATTATGAAGTTCCCCTCTATTCAACATTAGACAACATTAACGAAAAACTAATCAGTAGAGCTCCCCAACATAAAAACAAAAGAAATAAAGAATTTTAAAACGCTTACTTTTGTAATTAGCCGTATCCAATATAGTGGGTGTTAATGCACAAGGAAAATAGTATTAGTCAGCACACGAGGAGGTAGGCACATTAAAACTGTTACCGTAAGCGCAATCCGATTTCTCAAACATCTGAAGCATTAGGAATGTTTCCACGGTCGTTTCTTTCGAGGATGTTCGTCGTTCTGAAAAAATATTTTTATATCTTGAAAATGAACGCTCGACGTCTAACGATGTAATACACGCGTAATTAAAATAATGTTTGAATTTAGTCACCGGATCAGTAGAGTTACCTTCCCAAACTTGTCTTAACCTGCTAAAATTTGTATCTTTCTTCATAACACTTTCAAAATTTCTCGTAACGATATCATTTTTTTTGTTATTTATACAGTGTAGGAGTGTATTAACGTCATCTAATATTTGCACTGACTCCGTCGGGGACAGTGCACTATTTTGTAATTTATTTATTGCCTCAAGTACATCTCTATAATTGTTGTAAACGGTTTGTAAATCTGCTTCAACGGAAATATCTTGGAATTTATCCTGGCTTTCCTTAATAGCCGCAGATTCGTTGGGATTGAATTGTAAGACGACTGATTTTATTTGCCGGAAGTATTTAAAATAATAAAACGCTGCCTTCAGCCATGTCCCCCAACGCGTAAGAATCGGCTCTGGTGGTTCGGGAATACCGGGACACTGTTTATGAAATTCACTGGTACGTTTGGGAGATTTGAGAAACACTCGTTTCGTATTTGTTATTAATGCATTTACCTCAGGGAAATTTGCACGAATAGTTTCAGCCGCAATATGCAGAGCATGAAGTTTACAAGTAATATGTAACATCATCCCGTAATGTTCTCGAAGAGAACGACCTACACAACGCATTGTCGCGGCACCATCGGTCATGAAAATTAATACTTGAGTAGTGGCAATTTCAAATGTTTGTAAAGTATCAACGACTACGCTCTCGATGGCGTCGGCGGTACACGATTTTAGTCCTTTACTAGCTAATAAGATTCCCTTTGTAGGTTGACGAGGTTCCAGTATAGGTACAATCACATTCAAAATAGAATGTTTTTTACGGTCCACAGTAGTTTATTTTTTATTGCAGATCTGATCCTGTTTTCAATTTCGGTACGTACGCTTGGCGCACATCTCCTTAAGCTTGTTTCCGACGGTAACTCAAAGTCTGGATTATATTTATTCCAAAATTCACGGAATGGTTTCTTCCTGAGTAAGGAAAACGGTAAATTACACGCAGTCAGCATATAAAATAAATCAATTATAAATTGAGTTGCCTCAGTCGGTGATACACCCAGTTTTTTATTTTTGTGTTGCCGACTATTTACATGTCTTCTACGGCCATATTTATCATTGCACATCAGAGATATATTACAAATTTTACATATAATCTTACTTCCATTATATATTAAGTCGGGAAATTCTCCACAGAACTTTTTCACTTTGTCGGCCTGTGGGCGTTTCTTACTACGCGCGTCCGCCATACCGTCACAACCCGATCGCATACGGTAATAAACTACCGAAATGCGATGCGAGTTATTTGCTTATATATTACATTACATATCCCCCCGGCCACGCCCGACGGTACGCCTTCTGACTTGCCACGCACTTTGGGGAGCTCTACTAATCAGATAGTTCCAAGCCGACAACGACGATTTATGCAATAGCGACGCGATAAAGCGTACATATGTAACGCGGACATTGATTTGGAGGCCGTAGCAATTGAATAATCTTCCTGGTAGCGATTATGAGGCAGAAAATAGTGTCGCTACGACGAAACTTGAAATCCCCCCATGCTCCCCAGCGAGATTTCATTATCCCGTTGCGAGCTTGTATCTTCCCAAATCGTTGTTCGGATTAAATATTTTTATTGACGACGAGCAGGTACAAATTGATATGTAAATAGTGGATTTACATATGCACTTTTGTCACTGTTTACTTATGATTCTGTGTCTATATCAGCTACGTCACCTTATTCTAGTTTATCTCGCAATGAGTCCAACGATCAGGGCCTGTTTTTCGCGGAACACCGTCGCGCTTACTTCGAAGCTGGAGAGTTTCATCCTCGGCAAACGGAAAATGTCCCAATCGCCGCTACCGGATATCGGTAAGTCATCTAACTTCACTCCATATTTATTTAAAATATAGTTAGCAACACTGAATCGAATCAATTGGCGAATTCAAAGCAATTTTTTTTTTGACGTAATAAACACTTTTCGATGCTAATTATTTTATTTAACGTCGAACTCTAATTTAAAAAAAAATCAACAGTGAGATGCAATGTGAAACAATACTAACGGAAACGAGTCGATAATGTACAGTGAACTCTTCGCCTCCCCTTCCCCATCATTTACTAAAGGTCACAGTAAATTAAGCGCAGCACAAGGACGTTCGTTTATGATAATTATTACTAGTAACGGTGTAATTATAGACGACCGTTGCATATTTCGAGACGCTGTAATTGAAAATTAACTTCTCGGAATTGTTGACGACTTCAACGAAGATCATTTTCAAAATAATCAAAGTGGTACGATACGATATGCATTCCTAAAAATACATAAAAATATAAGATTGTACGCTCGGACATCGTTTTATCGCGCAGATAAGAAAATATATAACTCGATACATAGATAAATATATTGACGTGACCTTTATGTTAACATCAAATTTTTTATTTGATGATTTTTCAAATTTCGCGCGTTCCTTTTTGAGGGTGGCGAATTGGGCGTTTATTGCACCAACCTTTTTAAGCCCCCCCGAATGGGAGGATTTCGGAAGGTCCTCGAAACAGGCGTCCGTTTGAGCGATGACTTCCTCCTTCGACGTGAACCGTTGTCCGCCGCGCCGCTTTTTCATATTTGGAAATAAGGAGAAGTAACTAGGGGCCAAGTCAAGTGAACACGGTGGATGTTTAGTTCCATAATTTTGGCGTCCGTGCATTGCTTTGATCGCAGAGGATGTTTTCCTTTCTTAAATGAGGACGTTTCTTCGCACGACCGGTCCAATGACGACGCTCAATACTTTCCAGCTTAAAAAAACAGTGTTGCCAAGAATTAATTATTTCTGAAGTCTACAATTTCTTAGTGAAGAACGGAAGAAGGAAATATGTACCGGTTGATGATGAGGACCATTCGTATCCTCGAAACGGCTCTTCCGTTCTTCCGTCCGCTCTTCTTTTCGACTAATTATTGTATATTTCTATGTAATAAATTAATCTTATGTGGTGCGGAGGTTGCCGATACTTATGTGTTGTATATTAGAAGATGCTTAAAAACAACAACCAAAAAAAAATAACTTCCTCGCGGGTTTGATGGATTTAATCGCGGCAAAAGCAATATGAGGAGCGAAAAACAGCGAATACCATCCGACATCATCAGCGTAGCTCCAAGCGTACTCCATTTAACAGAACAAAGAACCATAGTATTGGTTTGAGGGCGAGTCAATCAGAGCCTCCCGGCTTCCTCAATAGTTCTATAGTTCAGTTCTAGTTGTCCGGATTTGCGTTTACGTCTTCTGATCGTCACTTTCAGCGAGTCCATAGTTCTTATTCGGACATCTCTGACCCTTCATCCAATCGGCGCTGACAATCGAAGCGATCCGCTTCGTCACACTCAGCAGATCTATATCTTGTCTGATTCGTGTCTATTTTCTCCATGATTTGTAGATTCATAGGTGCTGCCGCGCATCAAGCGATTGTTCTTTTATGGCAAGTGTCGTGTTTGCTGTTCTTGCATATAGCACCAATCGCCTTGTAAAGTTTAATCCAAGATCAGGTCCAAGTATCTCGTTTGATCAGCCCAGGGAATCCCACCTAGCAGCAGTAATTGCCTTGCGGCTTGCATCAGACTATTCCTACGACATTTTGGGCCGGAGAATAGAAAGACGCGAGCTGTTTTTCTGGCAGTTACTCGCTGCTCTTGCATATCGGAGGATGTAACATCAATCGCCTTATAAAGTTTAATCCAAGATCAGGTCCAAGTATCTTACCTGATCAGCCCAGGGAATCCCACCTAGCAGCAGTAATTGCCTTGCGGCTTGCATCAGACTATTCCTACGACATTTTGGGCCGGAGAATAGAAAGACGCGAGCTGTTTTTCTGGCAGTTACTCGCTGCTCTTGCATATCGGAGGATGTAACATCAATCGCCTTATAAAGTTTAATCCAAGATCAGGTCCAAGTATCTCGTTTGATCAGCCCAGGGAATCCCACCCAGCAGCACTTATTGCCTTGCGGCTTGCATCAGACTATTCCTACGACATTTTGGGCCGGAGAATAGGAAGACGCGAGCTGTTTTTCTGGCAGCTACTCGCTGTTCTTGCATATCGGAGGATGTAACATCAAGCGCCTTGTAAAGTTTAATCCAAGATCAGGTCCAAGCGTCTTACCTATAAGATAAGACCAGGGGATGCACTAATTACCTCGCGGTTTCTATCAGACTATTCCTACGTCATTTTGGCCCGGAGAATAGAAAGCTGCGAGCTCTTCTTCTGGCAAGTGTTGAGTTGAGCTGTTCTTGCATATCGCAGGGCATAACACCAACCGCCTTGTAAAGTTTAATTTTTGCAGAATGTGTACGCGCTATAGGAATTTGTCTTGTCTTACTCGATCCCTTTAATCGGCACTAATTACCTCGCAGATTGTATCATTTCCCTTCCAGATAACAAGCTAAACATTTTCTAGCGCCCTCTTGTGTCAAGAAATAAATGCCCGCTGTCTAGAAAGAAGCGATAAAAACCGAGTATTGTTCTCTCGTTTCTCTCCCCACAACGAATGATTTTATCGATGCCGGGCGGAAGCCGTATCAGCATTTCAAAGTTCGTAATACAATGGACCCTTCCTTCATAGAATTAAAAGACGCTTATTAAACTTCTCCAGCTGGCAATTTGTAACAAAAAAGAACTTGAGTACTCCCTAAACTGTAAGATGTCCACGAAGTATCAGACCTGCATCCGTACTAACCGGAACTAGCATCCTAAAATTTCTAATTTTAGGATGCTATTAAATAAATTTAGGACGGAATTGTTTCTAACAGCCAGCTTTTAATAGATACTCCAATCATTCCACTTTCGGAATCGCGCCGTTTCATTTCGGAATGTCTCCAAGCAGTCGGCACCCAAAGAGATCACGCGAACGTCATGGCAGATCTCCTAGTAGAAGCCGATTACCGGGGACATTACAGTCACGGGATGAATCGCCTGGGTAATTCACCGCCCGGTAAGCAAAACCGCCCGAATTCAACCTAATCTTAGGCTACTTCAAGATATGTACGTGAAAGATGTAAAATCGGGCACCTGCGATGGCAAAGCTACCCCTAAGATACTTAAAGAGACGCCGGCAACCGCCTGGGTGGATGGCCAGAACGGTATGGGAGCTGTGGTTGGAAATTTTTGCATGGACTTAGCGATCAAAAAAGCTAAAGAGGTTGGCGTTGGATGGGTAGCGGCCAAAGGTGACGATGATTTCATCTTGCTTCATATTGCTTTAGGGTTAATTCGACTTTATTGCAGGATCGAATCATTTCGGAATCGCTGCGATGTATACAATGCAAGCCGTCAAGGAAGGGATGCTGGGTATGAGCTTTACAAATACTTCGCCGTTCCTGGCGCCGACGAGGAGTAAAGAGGTACTTATGAACCTTTTTGTTTCGCACCACGAAATTTATATTTTCTTGAATTAGGCGGCGCTGGGAACGAATCCGCTATCTTTGGCTGCTCCCGGTAAAGAAGGAGACAGTTTCATATTGGATATGGCCACAACAGCCGTAGCTGTCGGTAAGGTTAGTTAAAGTTTACGAATTTCTAAATATTATGATTGTGGATTTTATTAAATTTAAAAACTTCCTTCAATCATATATTAACTAATCATATTTCTCTCATTATTAAGCTTGAAATTGCAAGAAGGAAAGGTCAATCAATTCCTGAAGGCTGGGCGCAAGACAAGGATGGCAAAACCACCACGGACACAAACAACGCATTATCGGCCGGTTCCTGTTTAATGCCTTTAGGAGGTTCCGAATTAAATTCAGGTTATAAGGGCTACGGTTTAGCCTGTCTCGTGGAGATCTTCTGCGGGATATTAGCCGGTGCGACGTACGGACCTAACATTAGGAAATGGGGCAACACAAGTCGAGACGCGGACCTCGGGCAGTGCTTCGTAGCGATCAATCCGCAATGTTTCGCACCTGGTTTTGAAGGGCGAATGAGCGATTTGATGAATATCATGCGTAATTTAAAAACCGTAAGTACCCCGCGTCCGTTTTAAGCGGTCGACTTCAATTTGACTAACTAATTTCCTCGCGACAGACCGATCCGTCGAAACCCGTACTGGTAGCTGGAGATCCTGAAAAGCAGCATATGGCGGCTGTTGATAAAATTGGCGGTGTTCGATACGTACCAAATCAGTTGGAAACGTGCGAACGTTTATCTAAAGAATTAGGAGTTAAACCGATGAAGGGTTTGGCGAAGTAAACTTCTTGGCAGTATTTTGGGGGGTTCGTCCTATTCCATTGGGTATTTATGAGTCTTCCGTAAGAATAAAACAGAGATATGTACTATTTTTTTAATAAATCTATTGTACCTCTAAGAAAGGTTTTTTTCATTATTTTGAGACGTTCCCTAACCGGGTCAACAGTTTTTGGAAGAGATGTTCAATTTACAAAGACCTTTGCTTTGAGAAGGCTACCATGGACAAGTGACATAATATATTTAAACAAGACAGAGAATCGTTTGAAAAGGATCTAATACTTAGCAACCTCATCAAAAAAATCAATCCAAAAATCCACAAGATCCTTTGCTCCTGGTTTAACAACGAATGGAACCCGATGAACGAGCATCTCTTGGAATAGCAACGATGCAATAAAGTACAACAATCACAACTGGGTATTATGCGGCGACATGAATATTTTAGATCAACTTTTTGGATCAGCTTCGGATAAAGAGAAATTGACCAACAAAAGAGCATTCAACACCTGGCCGCAAGAATGAAGCAATGTTTTAACAAACAAACGTTAGCCAAAATAAGTCGATGTTACAAAGTGTTGCGATCAAAAGTGAATATTAAAGAAGGTTCTTTGTTGGTAACTTTAATGATAACTAGAGAGGATAAAAGCGAGTGAAATCACTCCTTTTTTTCGGGGACTAGACTATATGATATAATCTTCTTTCTCTGTTGTATGTTCTTTTATTTTTTTTTTTGGAATGACGTGTCTCATACCTGGCTAACAATGAGCCATTGAAGAAATAAAGAACTTTGTACATCTAATAACCATCCACAACCATCACTAGCGAATAATTTGAGAACTACTATCTATGGATTGAGCCTTATATGGCAAAGGGTGAAAACCCATCTACCTTTTATAAATATGATAAAGTACCAAAGAAAAATCAATGAAATCTACATATAAATGTATCTAGAAAGAGTGTTTGAGCTTTGGACATTTGTCAAAGTTTCACTTGACGTTTTCATTCCAATAGTGCATGAGTCACTTTCTAATTGATATTTACACGGAACATTGAAATGTTTACTAGCAAAAGGTAAATTAGCTATGCAGTTCGGTACGCATAATATGGTAGATTTACCGCATACATTAACCTGTTACAGTTCTATCTCGGGATGAGATCGGTCTACCTTGGTCTACCTTGGTGCAGGTGGGACACGGTTAGATTAAGTTTGAACTTCGACAGTTTCATCACTGGGAAACGAAAAATGTCCCTTCAACCGCTGAAAACCGGTAGGTCGGACTACCATGCTTAAATTCGGTGATCCGCTTCAGCTGTTTTGCAGTTCCAGTTTTACTGCAACTTGTTGTCAAAATGGCAGCTTCGATCTGTTGATGCGATAACTCTGTTAAGCTTGTTCTCTCCCCAATTGTAATCTGTCAACATATCATGTAGTCGTGCAAGTGGCGTCAAATTCATTCAAAAATCTCGCTCGTTAATTTTGACTTATTTGACTATTATGCCGCATCTCAAAAGGATCACCTCGAAATTGAATTTTTATTGTACCATTGAAAAGAGCTTGTTTTCTTCGAGCGGGAAACGTTTCCTTCGTTCCTTTAAGGACAAAGGAACTTAATTCTTACTCATGTAGACGATATACAAGCTTTGGAAGACGTGCATGGTTGCCTTACTGCGCTACCAGTCTCAAAGAGTGGTTTCTCTACCGCTAAAAGACCATGCCAGAAGCAATTGGCAACAAAAACAAATTTCCAACGACCAATTGAAAACCAATTGTTTCACCGTAAACTGAATATTAATGGATTAATTGGATTTCTTATTTGCACTGAAACCTGAAATAGAGAGGTTCAGGGATGAATGCCCGGTTTTGAGAACAAAAGCAAATCATCACTTTGCACCATCAAATGAAATCAAGTTTGTATTGGAAGCGTATCTAACGATATCAATTGTTTTGGGCAAAAACAACCGTTCATCATCTGAATATTGCAACCTTGCAATCGAAACAGTGCATTGGCTGCATTTATGGTGGCAACTGTCTGTATTGATAATGGAAGAAAGCAATAATCAATTTCATGCGTCTTCATTCTACTGACCAGAAAGACAAGACCAGACCAGGAGAACCACACGTAAGTTCTGTTATTCCGGTTTCAACAAGAAGAATGAGTCGACAATGTAACTTGCCAGAAGCTTGACGAAGAGTGGACGAAAAGTGGACTACTATGGTTTGGAAACCAGAAAGAGACCCAACGTAGATTTGGAAAACTGTTGAATACCTCGTTTTCGGCTTAAGAAGTTGTTAGATGCTTACAATCACACTTAAGGACCTGCTAGGCATCCGGCTCATTCAGGTTGGAAGCCTGTGGCAAAGAAACCTATCCGTGGCTGGACGCGCTTGGTTATCAGGTGTGACCCGTTAGCGATAAACCTCCTTCTCATCAAACAAGATGAGCTCTTTCCAACGGTACCAAGAAATTTCAAATTCAATATGTTCTTTTCGAGATACGGTCTTTTGAAGGCCCTACAAAACGAATAGTCTCCGCTCAATGTACAGTGGTTCCGCTTATCCTATTCCCAAACGCGTTTCTCATAAAGACCTATACAAGACTTCAAAATCCAATAAGTTCATTCTTTCTACCTGCGCTTAGAGAATTCTTATTAATATAATTAAAAATAACCCTTATAGACACTCCAATCGTTCCGCTGTCGGAATCACGACGTTTCATCTCGGAATGTTTGCAAGCTGCTGGAGCTTTGCAAGAGCACAGCGACGCCCTAGCTGATGTTCTGGTGGCTGCCGATCATCGGGGACATTACAGTCACGGCATGAACCGCCTGGGTAATTCACTTCTAATTATAACCCAAAGCATCTAAAAGTAATTTTTAACCATACGAAGCTATGTACATTAGGGATTTACAAACCGCCAGTTGCGATGGCAAAATTAAACCAAAGATAATCAAGGAGACGTCGGCAACCGCCTGGGTGGACGGCCAGAATGGTTTAGGCGTTGTCGTTGGGAATTTTTGCATGAACCTAGCTATAAAGAAGGCTAAAGAAGTCGGAGTGGGATGGGTCGCAGCTAAAGGTGTTGATGGCCTGAACTTGCGCCGTATTTTGAAGTTAATTGAGTCCCCCGTTGCAGGTTCGAATCATTTCGGCATCTGTGCACAATACTCGCTGTACGCTGTCAAGAAAGGAATGTTGGGCTTGGCGTTTTCAAACAGTTCACCGCTGTTGGCACCAACTGGGAGCAAAGAGGTACTCTGTGATTTTGTAATTTCTCAATTAAGCTACAACATAAATGATTTAGCCTGCTCTAGGAACAAACCCAATAGGTTTAGGTGCTCCCGGTAAAGATGGCGACAGTTTCATATTAGATATGGCAACGTCAGCAGTAGCCGCCGGCAAGGTAAGTGCTCTCCTCTCGGCACTCTGGGCACGGTACAAATCTATCCAAATGTTAATCGAAAACTCGACGCTTCTGCAGGAAAGGGAAGGCTAATAGGCTACAATCAGCTCGTTAAATCAACCTGTAACCATGCCAAGAGCGAAACTAACTGAGTGGAAACGGTCCTTCCCTTTCCTGAAGAAGTATGGTGGTGGGCGAGTTTGCGATTAACTAGGTACCATGACGCGGTCCAAACCCGGAACAGGTTTAGTTTTAACCGACTTCGTCCGTGGAAGCCTAAAATTTGTGCTTGTTGTATGTCTAACCAGCTTGAAATTGCGAGAAGAGCCGGTCTAGCAATCCCTGAAGGTTGGGCGCAAGATCAAACCGGTCACGCCATTACAGACGTAAAAGGAGGTCTACAAAAGGGGACCAGCTTGATGCCGCTGGGAGGCGAAGAAGAACATTCCGGCTACAAGGGCTACGGTTTAGCCTGTCTGGTAGAAATACTGTGCGGGATATTAGCAGGTTCTAAGTATAGTACTAAGATTAGGCAATGGTTAACCACGCGTAGCGCTGCGGATCTAGGGCAAAGCTTCGTCGCAGTTGACCCCCAGCATTTCGCACCCGATTTTGAGGAAAGGCTGAGCGATCTATTGGGTATATTGCGCAGTTTACCTCCTGTAAGCGTTTGTATTCTAATTTAAACGATATGCAACTTAACTAATTCGGTGACGATGTAGATTGATCCATTAAAACCTGTGTTGGTAGCTGGAGATCCTGAAAGGCAACACATGGCATCTGTTGACGAAGCTGGAGGTGTTCGATATGTCCCAAATCAGTTGGCAACTTGTGAAGCCTTAGCTAAGGAATTAGGAGTTACACCATTGCAACCCTTAAAGAAATAAGCGCGGTTACTCTCAATGGAAATAATGCAATTGTATATAATTTGTTTTATTGATAAAAACGTGCCGAATTGTATTTGGCAAATAATACGAGCGTCTGTTTAATCCGGCACATCTCTGTATTCACCAGCAGTTTAGTGATTCACTATTGTGGCAGTGCCAATATCGTGTCACTGAACATTGGTTTTTCTTAATTGTCTCCGTCGTTCATGTTCTTCAAAACATTAAAACATTTTTGTTCTTATTTTTTAATTAAATTATTAAACATTTTAATTTAGGGAAATTGATGTTACACCGGATGGACTGGATTTCTTTATGCTTGGCAACAATGTGTATCTTTCACAAATATAACACCGCGTCAGTGCTACCAATGCTTACCGATCTATCTGCAAAAATAATTAAGTTTTATTGTTTCATTTTATTATTTGTACCTGACGACTTAATGGGAAGATATAATCCCTTAATGACTTTATTATTATCGCATAACTCATTTCTCCGCAACGAAGCGTATCTGTCATAAATATCACTTATGTACTTCTTCCCCAACAGCATTCTTTTAAATTTCCCAGATAATTTAAGTTGGTAGCTCCCAGATCAAGAGCATATTTGCCGTAATGTATTTTTGTGTATATTTAAAGAACGTTGAATGGGATTTTTCCTCAATAAATTTATTAAATAGAAAAATAAACAAGCTCATTAAGTACTAAACCGAATGCAAAGAAAGTCTCCTACAAAATTTTCGACATGGCTGGTTGGCGACACTGAGAGGAAAACTGACTTAATATAATATTTTTATTTAATTTGTATTAATTTTGTAACTTTAGATAACGATTTCCTTTTTATTACAACATAAACTTTGAATATTCCCTTTTCTTTTAAAACATTCAATAAATACACCAATTTTTTTTTTGTATTGGCAACAAATTTTACAAACATAACCACGCATAGATAACCTAACCTTTCTTTTTGAATACTCCACACTTGTATTTTACTGTTGAATATTTAATAGTATTTATGGATTACACTGTAGGAAGTGTAGCCGATTTAATATCAGGTTCTAAAACACCTAATAAGCCTAAAGTTATGCAGAAGAAAATTAAAACTAAACTCAAGCCTATAACCGCTGAAAAAAAAACAAATAATGAAAGTGGTACGATAGTAAAAAAATCGAAAAAACGTTCAGTGTCTCCTCAAGTGGAACAGGTTAAAAGGAAAAAGAGTAAAGTGCTGAAGCAAAAAGCTCCAATCGAAGAAACTAATGTACAAGATGAAAATAAAACAAAACAAGCAGCAGAAGATAAAACTGCAGAAAATCAACAAGAAGAAATCCTTACAGAGAATGGCGATCTGAATAAGGAAACGGAAGAGAAAAGTCCTCCTAAAACCAAGGAGAAAAGCAAAAAATCCCAAAAACCGAAAGAGCCAATAAATCCCAATCATGTAACTATTTTTGTCGGCAATCTACCCATTGGCATAACGCATAAAAAGCTAGTGAAATTGTTTTCAAAATGCGGTTCCGTTGTTAATGCACGGATTCGTGGTATTCCAGGTGCAAATCCTAAGTTAAGTAAGAGGCTTACCGCCATCAAAAAAGAATTTCATCCCCAGCGTACAAGTGTCCATGGTTATGTTACGTAAGTTACATCTTATTGCTCCTTTGATTATGAAGGATTGTTTAATAATTATTTTTAGTTTTGCAAATTTAGCAGATGCTCAAAATGCTCTGACTTTAAACGGGAAAGAATATAAAGAGCACCATATTAGGGTAAACATGGCAAGTGATAGAAAAACTCCCGATAAGACGAAAGCTATATTCTTAGGAAATCTAAGTTTTGGTAAGTATAAATTTGTGTTCATATTGTTCAAAGCTAAATTTTCTATGATTAGCCAGCACAAAGTCTAGAAGAATCCGAAAAGCTATCGAAATCCATAAACAAAGAAAATAGGGTGTTAATCTTTGCTGATGCTTCTCCATTTACCATCAATACTACATTTTGTTACAGCTGCAGAAGAGGAAGAGCTATGGAAACTCTTTCAACCTTGCGGTGAAATCGAAAGTGTCAGATTGGTTCGTGACCGTCATACAGACATAGGCAAAGGTTTCGGGTACATCAATTTTAAATCATCCGACTCCGTAGAATTAGCGTTGCAAATGGGGGAGGTTAAATTGCGGGATCGGGTAATAAGGGTATCGCTAGCTAACGACAAAGCGCCCAAGAAACAAAAACCTGTAGGACTACAAAAACAATCTAAGAACCGAAAACCTGTCACACAGAAAGATGGTTCGGAGACAATAACAACGCCTTCGAGTGGACAATTTCAAGGAAAATTTGCTAACACTAAGAAGAAGGTAAGCTTGCTTGTGTTGCGTCTGTTTTATTTACTCCAATCTTTCTCATGTTTAGAAAAAGTTCAACAAAGGAAGCCAACAAAAGAAGAAGCTGGCGAAAAAGATCGCGCCGAAGACAATATCAGGCTCTACGCAAGCTTAATTTTATGAATGACCACTAGATATTACTACTATTATACGGGATGTTTTCAAAATCGAGGCATTTGCAAATGAAATCGTTTTATGAAGAATCACCTAATGTAAAAAAGGGGCGACTTGATAAAAATTTTGAACTGCTTTTTTTAATTGTCGTGAACAATAAAAATTCAACAAAATTTGCTGGCGACTCTTAGTTCATCATTCTTCTATGAACTACAATTGATATCGTACCTAAGGTCTAATAACTGAACAGAAGCCGTCAATACATTGTAGAAATGTGGTTTTTAATATTTCGATTTTATTTGGACGATTTTTGGTAAAATAAATTCATTTTTACGAACTCTGCTACTGACCTGTTAAAGGAAACACCTCAATTGTGCGAACTTCCTGTATATTTCCATTGTTAGAACTACATAATAAAACAGATGAATAATTACAAGGAATTTTATTATACTCCGCAATGATATAAAAACAAATAAATAAATTGAAAGGTAATAAATAAAAATTAAAAAAAAAAGCGATTAATATAACAAAACAATAAAAGATTTCATTCATTTATTGGCAGGTCCTGATTTAGATTTCATTGAATACCTTAAATTAACTAAACGTAGTCGTAAAAATTGGTTTCTCTATTTGACAAAAATAAATCGAATTCTTTCATACGTTTTTGTGAGTTTTATTATTACTATTTTCTGCGTGTACATGGTACATTATCTGCGGCGGTGATAAACGGTACGATATCCGTTCTTCTGCCAAAGGAATAACCCGCCGGCTTACAGCAGGGTCCAGGTAATTTTGGTAAATATCCCGCCGGACCAGGGTTCGGACCTCTCCCGGTTAGATCAACATGTTTAATACCCATCGTGTACACGGGAGGTTTGCTTTTGTAGATGTTCGAAGTTGTTTCGCCGTAGCGAGCTGGTCCCGGAGATCGTTCTAGATCTTTAAGACCATGTTTACCGCACCTAAAATAGACGAATAGTAGTCATTACATTTTTGGATTTGAAAAAGTTGGGCGATTCTGTACGACCATTTCCGATTTTAGCCCACTAAACACAGGCATCCATAAACACCAGTAATATACAGGGCGATCAATTTACAGAACTAAGCTATAAACCACCATTTTGTATTCTGCAGAATTTCTCTTTGAATAATAATTTTAAAAAATTGTATAAAACCTCGGGCACGGAAATCGCAAAAAAATAATAATAATTTAAAATTTTAAATCGTTTCAAATATCCACTCACATGGTATACGCCGAACTAGCCGGCATATGGGGAATTTTAGGGCCTATCGTCGAAGGTTGTGGGTATTGATTGGGTGCGGGCGTCATCGCCCCTTTTAAAGCCGCATGCCTAGCAGACATTGTATACGCCGGTGGCCTAGGCTCCTTCATGCGCGGTGCTTTCTCAGGACTGTACGTACCGGGCCCTGGAGGCTTAAATATGGCTAAAAAAAAATAAATGAATTAGCTCTTAAATATAATTAATTTCATATTTCCCGCTCTCGTCTTGATGTTCGAATATGATTGGTTGTCGTGTTGTAACCGTCACCAATCAAATAAAATAAAATTCGGTGATTATTAAGTATGATTTAGGTTCGATGTGGATATTCTTCGTATTCGATGTGTCGTCACCTTGAAGAATGTTAGAAAAAAGCAATAGCTATTCTCCGTTGAATCTATTGAATTATTTTTAATTTTTTTAGTCATCTACCAATCTTAAATATTCATTACGTACAACTTCTGATTTATTAAAAAAAAATTATTATTCCAAATTTAATTAAAGACGGGTGCCACTTACTGAGCTCTTTCGGTCTCGACGACATACTGTACATGGGCGGCGAGATCTTTCCATATTTCGTGAACCGACCGACGTCATGACAAGGGCCGGGACTAATTTTCTTATTAATAAACGGTAGTTTCGCGGCCATACTGTACTGGGGGCTACGGTAACGCGTGTAATCATGTTTCTCGTGGCCAACGGTGGTTGGGAGCAGGTACGCTCCCGGACCAGGTCCTACGATAGTTGCGAAAGCGTTAGGTTTATTTGGGAGTGCGCCTGCGTATTCGCAATGGGACACTTACCGATTTTACCAGCCATTGTTATGATTGATTACTGAAATTTCACTATCATGCCATAGAAAATGATCGGAAAAGAGGAATTTTACATATAAAAAGAACCTACGACGAGAATATCATTTAAATTTTCTGACGTTTCTGATTAAAACAAAATATGACAGGCCTAGGATGGAATGATTTGCCGCTATGGTGTTTCGACATCCTCTGCTCGTCTTTCAGTTTCACCCTCACACGGCGGACAGGTTTGCATCCTCGTCCCCACGTTTTTTTACACGATTCTCTGGAATATTCGGTCACGCCAGGAGCGCAGACGTCTTCTCTGATTCGAACAATTTCTACAAACACAATTACCTTCCATATTTGATTAGTCTCCATCCCTAAAGAACTACTTCCACAGATGAGAGATGATGAACCTTTTGGGATATCATTTGCGTATACTATAAACCATTCCGGATCCAATAGCGATCTCTGGTGGACTCTGAGGCGGGCGCTTGGGAAAGCCGCCCCTTAGCACGGAAGAGAGGCTTCCGGAAAAATATGATGCAAATAGCCAACATCAAATCGGCATTATGATGCAGTATGTCTCCGTTATCGTTTCTTTTTTAAGGTATATAAAAAATTATAAAAAAAGAAGCCGATGGAAGAATCTTCGGCTCTTTCGGAGGCGATTCACCATCCGCGGTCGACTGTTTTGGCTTCAGTAGTGTGCCGTTGTTGCACTTCCGAAATAATAAAAAAAAGAACTAATACTTAGATGCAATATTTTAATATAAAAAAGTTACAAAATTATTAATAAATAAGTAGGTATAAAGTATTAAAAACCAAAAGAAAAGGAAAGCTCAACCTTCTAAATCAATATGTTAATAGGACACTAGCAGGATTAAGGAGTCAACATCAACATCACCATCATCAAAGCTTCATTTCTTCTTCTCCTCCGTATTAAGTTTGCCACCTTTTCCAGTCCATTCCTCTTTCAATTGTACGTCACAACCTAAATCTCTTAGAGCGGCCTTAATATCATACTCGGACTTCTTGAATTTCACCATGGCCGCTTTCAAGACCTCCTCGGCACCTAATTCTAGGAATTTTTCCGATTGATAGCGACTCCTTGAAACCATATTCCTTATAGCCCAGCTCCCATTTTTCTGCGTACGGAAAAAAAAATTAATACAATTAAGGACACGAAGAAAGCCAGAAGTAACCTGGAGATTCTCGTTATTCCCGTGTATCCTAAGCACCTGAACGATAACATCGGGGGCACCAGCTTCGAATAAAGCCTTACTATTATCCGGACTTCGCAATGTTAACGCCGCAATGCAAGCCAGTCCGAAAATTACGGTTTGAGCGTTCTTTTGATGCTGCTCCATCACCAAAACGATATCCGGAGCGATGCCGCGTTGAATTATATGCACCTTGCACTCGTCGTTTCCCGCTAACGCCTTCAGTACCTTCAAGCACTGCTTGACGATCTTATCGTTGTCTTTGAAGTCGTTCATGGCTTCGTGAATGATCTGTATACCGCCGGCGTCTTCTACCTTCTTGCAGAATTCGGTCCTTACGAGTAGAGACGAGAGCGTTAGGAGCAGGTCGTTGATGACGGCGTTGTCGTGTTTGAATTTCTCCAGTAATCCGGTGATTGCGCAAAGCGTATCGCTGGCTATTGCACGGGCATGCTCGTGGGCTCTTCCGAATTCCACCCGCATATCGTCGTCCAGTACTAGAGCTCTTAGAACGGCTAAGACTTCACGCAACATTGTTGAGCTCGGGTCGTGCAACAATGCCTTTAGATGACCCAAAATATCCGCATCAAATATCTTTTGCCTAAGTCAAATAAACAAACGTAGTATAGTACGATGCTTAAAGTAATTAGAGGAGCACTTGCTTACATCTCGATAACTTCAAATACCTCACAAAGTTTATATTGGTGGGTAAAGCTAAAGCGTCAGGACAGCCCGTACCACGCTAGTTTAATTAATTAGTCCGCAACAGCCGTTTCGAAGATATGCAGATCCCCATTATCAACTGTAAAGACATTATTTTCTCGTTTTTAGGAGTCGAATTGTCTATTTCCAATTTTTCATTGTTTCTACGAAACTTATTAGGAACGGAAGCTGACTGTTGACTTCATCTACCATAAACTTGAATTCTGGGCCACCGTATTCAATGAGCACATTAGGTGCTACAAACGACAAATAGAGATAACGGATAAGTGTACTATTCAGGTCTTTTTGATTTATTAGAGAAAGGCAAACATATATTTTATGTTTCGTGCTACAATGGCAAGAGACCCTTTCATCCATGTTTTCATATTTTTTGCATGTCATGCAGTCGATAATGGGAATCTACGCATCCTTGAAACGGCTACTCTGGACTATTACGTGAACTTGTATAGTGCGGGGTATGTTTTTATATGACAAAACCAATTTACGGAAACAACAAGCAACAAAGTGAACGAAACAATCAAAATGTAATCCGCTGTGGTACAATAACTAACGCTGCTAAATTTGTTATCTGTATACCGTAAAAATTGAGATGCTATTAATAATTTCCCTAAAAACGATTTCTCCTTGATTAGTTACGTAAAACGGCTTACCTATTCATTTCATGCAAAGTGCAACATTCCTTAGTCCATTTAAGTATTAACTTCAACACGTCTAAATCTTTTTGGTTGTCGATAAACTTGACAATCATAGAAACACCTTCATCGTCCAAGAGATCCGGATGTTGGGTCATTAAAACGATAAGCGTATTTAAGCATTCTTTCACAACGTCGATATTAGTTTCAAATTTTGATAAAACTCTCATTATCACGTTATAAGCACCTTCCTTTCCTGTAAATGTTAAAAAATTACAATAAACTTACTTAAAATGGATGTACAAATACCTGCCAGTACTTTATAATTTAATCCTTTATCGCATTCGGTTTTAATAATCGTTAATTGCTTAATTATAGGTGTAGGATCTACGGACGATCCTTTCTCTAGATTATCTAATTGAACGATGGCATCGACTAAGGCTGGAGAACTTATAGAACCCGCCATCATCCAGTCTGTTACGATATGGGACAGATCAACACCCTAAAGTCACCAATAATGATTGACATAAAGAATCAAATTTAAAAGAGTAAGCGGAGTTGATTTACTTGTGTTTTAAACTGTTCAACTGTCTCCTTTATTGCTTCCTCGATTGACATTTCGAATTCTGTGATATTCTCCCGGACTGTATTGTCGAATGTTTCTTGAGTAATTTGGAGAGACATGACTAATCGGTTACCTTTTATGGAATTGTATTCATTAATTAAACTATGGCTTGGTATTCAGATCACTTATTGATTGATTGTAAATTGCGTTATAAGAACTCTACTATTGTAATGTACCAACGATAACTTTCAAAATAGGCACTGACCGCTTAAAAATAAGTAAGAAAATTGTAAAAATTTAATGCAAATTTAAAATTCCATTCGTTCCTGACAGGCACAAGTTGTCAAACGTTGCCAATATTTAAAATTTAAAACTATTTTGTGGAAATTTATATTTACTTATAGTCTATCTTTTTATTCGGAGGAATGTTTTTAAATTGAAGCGGTAAAAAGTAGGCTTGCTATCGGTCAATTTTTTTTAATTATATTATATATTATATATCTATTCAAAAGGGAGACGTCTCATTATTTTGCACATAGGATCTGAGATTGGTTTTGTGGAAATATTGACCATGCTACTCAACAATACTGTTATTGTTATAGATAATGCTAGATATCATAGTCATAAAATTGAAAAAATTTGAAACTGTGAAATTGAAACTGTGTATTACCACCTTCTCGCTGCGAACTCAACCCAACTCGGTTAGTGTGTGCTCAAATTAATAAAGTGGTAACTAAGAATACCTCATCCAAAGTAATAGATGTAAGGGTACTTTTACTACAGGCAATCCAGATCATCACTGCGGACAAATGAAAATACTATGTAGTACTATGTAATAGCATGCGATTAAAGAAGAAAGAATTAGATGGATCAATCGATGATACAATCGAGTCATTTATTGTATTGGTAGGCAAAGATACTAGTTCAAGTGAAATCAAGAAGAATAGTGAATGAAGTAATGTAATATGTATTAACGCCAAGCTATTGCTTAATTTGTATATGCTATATTTAATATACATCTAAATTGTTATTCGCTTGTAAATAATTATATAAAAATAAAAATTGTAGTAAAATAGATAGATTTGAAGTCTAGTATGGAGTAAATACTATTTTGCAGTGTTTTCTATATTTAATCGCTTAATTATTTTTGTAATGATTAAATAATAGAATATGTAATTAATAACGTATAAAATCCTAGCTAGTTTTAAAGCTGCCGCCAAAAAGTAGCTTTTAAGAATACCATTATGTAAAGAGCGTCTTTTAATTTTACTCCTCCGGATTAAAAAACAGAGTATAACATGTACGTTTAAATATTTAACAAATTGTTTTTGTGATAATTATCGTTATTAAGAAATAATTTGAGGTATTTTAATTTTTAAAGTGAACCATATAAAGAATTTTTCTTATTAGAAAATAATAAGGTTTGCCAATCTTAATAATTCCAACTATGGCTGCCATTTCATTTTTAGTTTAGTGTCGAAGTCGAGAAGATGGTACAAATTTGAATCAAAAATCCACAATTCTATTGAAAAGAATTAAGAAATAGTATCTTTTACAATCCAGCTATACTTATACAGATTTTGGAACTACAATTTTATTTCCTACTACGTTACTATAGCCGTGTTCTCATTTATTCGATAGAACCACAATATAGAAAGTTTATCCTACTTTAAGAGGAGGAAGTCGGGAATTTTATTTTTATAAGCATTTATACATAAAAGAGAAGATACTAATTAACATTTCTACTAAAAATGACTGAATGGGTTGGATATATGGTCTCTATTGAATGTGATAATAATAAAGGAGCATATCAAGGTGAAATAGTCTCCGTAACGAATTCAGAGATTGTTCTAAGCAAAGCATTCTATAACGGTATTCCTTGCGGAGAATCATCAGTGACGATACAGTAAGCGGTTCCTTTTTAAAATCAAAAACGTGTACAAATTTAATTCTTATTTTAGAACCAGTGACATAATAGATTTAAAACTAATCGACAAACAATCGAGCCCAACCGGTACAAGTATAATAACAATTGCTAAACCGATTGCTAAGCGAGCTGGTAGAACGCACAGTATTTCCGAAAGTGGTAATTCCAGTAAACCCAACCAAAACGGTGTTCCTAACTTGAGCACGAAATCGAAGCCAATTGATATTGTGAAACCGAATAATGATTCTTATAAAATGGGTACGCCAATTAAGAAAGATAAAAGTAAAGGAAAATGGAACAAAAGTTGGAAAGATGAAGCTTGCTTTGGATCGCCTCTGGATGACGCGATATACAAAGATTTTGATTTTGAGAAGATGCTCGCTTTGTTTGATAAGCAAGCAATTTGGGAAGAGATTAATTCACAGAAGCCTGACGTAGTTAAACATACTGATCAAAATAAACGAAGTACAAAATACAGGTAACCTATTATAATTCTTAAGATTAGAGAGCTAAAGTTTGTTTCCTTTTAGACATGATGAAAATGTTTTGGGATCAACTCCGACGACGTATCGACAAATCATAGTGCCTAAGCAAGAAATCTGCGAATATGTTACTGACGATGGTTTAATTATACCGAGTATATCACGATTGTTAAGAAATAGATTGTTTCTCTTGGCCGAGAGATCAGGTTTAACTTGGGAAAAAAGAAATGAATTAATGGGTCGAGCTACTACCGAGATGGCTTTGCAGTTATTAGGAGGTGGTCATCGATTAAATCCACACAATACTCATCAAATGCCTACAGTTGTAGTACTGTGTGGTCCAAATCGGTAAGTATAAATTACTGGATATCTTAATGTCAATTGGTCAAAATTACTGTAAACGCTTGACATAGTTCTATCAGAAAGTATGTTATTTATGAATTATTTATAAAACTGGTAGTACTACGATCAAGATAATTTAAATCAATTAAATATCACATTTTGGATGTTTTTTTTTTTCTTGTATTGAAGAAAGAAACAAAATTGTTCTGATTGTTAGTAACGAACCGTAACAAAAGTACTCATGTTGGCAAGCTGGAGTAAAATAAGCTAAAAAGTGAAACGCATTGTAGGTTGTTCGTATATATTTTTATTTACCCTTCCCTTCTATCTTTTTTTAGGCAAGGAGCTATGGGAATTAATGCGGCTCGACAATTAGCTAGCCACGGAGTCAATACAATTGTCTATATTGTCCCGAATGAACTAGAAGGTATCGCCACCGAATTGTCTCTCTATCGCATGACCACCAACAAAATCATAACATCTATATCAGAGCTACCAGAGTTAACTGATCTGATAATCGTGGCTCTTTGTGAAGAATCCGATCACTTAAAGCTTTACAGCAACCTAGCCGATTGGACGAAGAAGAACAGAGCTTCTGTATTAGCGATAGACCCCCCGGCAGCCGGCACTCCAGGAATAACCGCCAAATTCTCAATCGTACCTGTATTACCTTTACCGCATTCGATCGAGAATGGGAAAATATATCTGTGTAACCTAGGGTTCCCCGCAGATCTATTTAGGAACCTAAGGATACAGTATAAGTCGCCTTTCGGTTCCAAGTTTGTCATTCCGTTGCATCCCAACGAAGATATTTAGAATACATATTGACCAATGATGAAAATAAAAAGAAGAATCGAGTTATTAAACCGTACCACTTTTCAAATGGTATTGTATCGATAAGCTTATTACTAAATGGGACTTATGGAGAAATCAAACGAATTTAAGAATTGTTGTTGAGATGCATTTTGTATATGTGAGGTTCTGTAATTAAGTTTCCATATTTATAGTGGCACATTCCGAATGTACAGGACCTTTTAAAATAAAAAGAAAAAATAATCCCTTGTAGTACGGGATTATTTTTGTTTTATTGATATTGACTTGTAAACCATAAAAGATGGATGTGAGAAGAACGGTGGGTTATTTAAAGACTGCAAGTTACTATGCATTGCTGTACAAAATATAGACCCGTCAAAAATATTGCTTTCCTTAATATCATTTTGATTTTTTTTTTTTGATGAAATGTATTTTAGACGCCTTTTAATTAAGGAAATTTACTTGTAAAGCAAGTGCTTTTTTTTTATTCTGCAGCAATCCCCCGTTAAAAAAAAAAACTATAAAAAAAATTGTTTAAATTATGATATCCAAAGAAAAAAACTTAAATGCAAAACCTTACTTTTAATTCCTGATAAAACAAAAATAAATTATTTCAAATTGTATATGCTCTTTAATTTTAAAGCGATTTTGGGTGGTACCATTGGCAAATATATTCAATGTCTAGTTAAATTTTGAAAATTTTCCTTTGCCTGCGGATGTAAAAAATAATTAATAGAAACAAACCAAAACTTGATACCATGAGACAGTTGCAAATTAATAGGATAAACAATGATGGCAAGTAAGGTAACCTCCTCTGCAACACAAATTTAATGAATAAATCCGAAACGGCCGTTTCGATAATGTGAATGTGAATCGTTCATATGTTGAATGATTCACATTCACAACTGGTGGCTGAACTGTGCGAGGAACCCCTAAAAATAATATGCTTGTTCTATCCCTACATGCAAGAAAAAATTATCTACTTTTATCACCTACCTACCTCAAAATTAAAACGTGTGACGTTGCTCTTTACGTAAACTGCTTAGTTTACGTAAAGTGGCGAAGTTACATTCTTAATCAAGTTCGAGTTTTCTAATTTAATATTATACTCGGTCTCATTAATGTATTGGATTGTGCTCAACGAATCTAATTTACCAAAGTGACAACACTCGTTCCTTAAATCTAATGCCTATCACTCTTTTCGTTTGACCGACCTAAGTTTTCTTAGTACACTATATGGAATTTTAAAAATTCTCGATGTTTCTTCCATTTTCAATCGGATTGCCGAGGATGTTTTTAACTATGTTACGCAAACCGAAACACCTTCATAATTTGACCCTTCAGAACCTTTCAATATACCGTAAAAGGGGCGTTTCACCGTCAGTTTCTACTGGAAGTAACAAATCGCTGAATTCCTTAAGTAATGTCTATATTGGATTCTCATAAGTATGCGATCGACATCTATAGAAAAGTAACCGTTGCAAATAGTTAAATTTAAATTTGTACTTAGTGAATTTAAGTTTTTCGTTACAGCTACTTTTACGTAAAGAGGATTAGTTTCATAATTAATAGATTAGTTAGACTCCCTTATAAACTAGTTGCCAATAGATTTCATTCGATCCGCTGCGACAATGTCTTTTTAACAAATTCTTTCAGAAATCTACAAAATATTACATACATTTCAAATATAGAAATATCCAAAATTATATAAGTAGACGATATATTTCATTTACTAATTCATTTCTATATCAATTTACTAAACAAATTAAAAATAATAATGATAATAAATTTTTAAGCTACATCATTAAACATATCTTCACGATATTCTCCTAAACCTTTTGCTAACTTCTGCACGAAGGGATGTTGAAATTTGCCTTCGGTAGAATCGAAAAATTCTTGTAAACTATTCGGAGCTTGGCATCGTTTCTCATACAAAGCGGCAGTAAAAATCATATCGAATTTATCTAAATCCTTAACGAATCTAGCTTCCGGTGTCCTTTGTTCCCTATACTCTACGTAAGTATTATATATAGTTTTCCCTACATCGCTACTTAAACCTAAAAGATTTGTAAGCTTTCTTATAGCATCTTCTTCTAATTTGTGCTTTTCTGCTGGTGTAATTGGATCCTCTGGTATTATATCGCCCACAATACATTCCGGTAAATCGTGTATTATGGCTAATTGCATACATTTTAATCGATCTAATCCGGAATTGTTACCGATCAGGAACGTCATGAGTGCCATTGCGTACATGTGATCGGCTATAGACTCCGGATTGGGGATATTGCGGACCTCCCAACCTTTTCTTCGAAATTCTTTGAGATCGTACGCGAGTTTTAGAAATTCTATCACATTTTTTACGTTTAATGAATCCATATTTTAAGCTTAACAGCACTTAAGAATCTTGTAGGTTAGGAAACTTTCAAATAAGTTTGTAAATTTCTGACAATCCTGCCAATCGCCAAAACGATAACCTAATAAAACTGAATTCTCTACAAAATTTTACGAATTCAATTAAATACAGAGTCATTTAAAAAATACTGCTATTTAAGAAATCCATTACGTTAATGCAATTTCGGCAACCCACACGTTATGTAACAAAGTAACGTAGAGGAAGTTAAATTTCTGTGAAAAATGCTATAAAAGATGATACTAAAATTGTAAATTTCGCTCCCCCTATTGTCTTAGGTTGTCGACAGAGTGCGCAAAACAAGTTGTTCGGTCTACAAGGTATTCCATCACTGTCGTCATTGTCTTTTTTTTGGCAACATCACAGTGACTAACTCACGGTATATATTGCTAACCTAAAATCTCTACTAGTTAATTAAATGGATAAGTTGATAAACTTTCAATGTGATTCGTTTTTTCTGGCTTCTTCTTTTTTTTATCGTAGACTTCTATGCTCTTGATTCTCGATATTTCGACCGCTTTTATCATCATCTACTGCCTGAACAATGTTGCAAACCTAATAATTATTTTACTTTATTAATAACGCAATAATTACTGATCTTCCTCTACTTTGCACAGGCCCATGGGCGTAGCCAGAGGGGGCCATCGAGGGGCTATGCCTTTATTACCCGGTTTTATTCATTTTTCCATGACATACCGCAAGATAGACTCCTCGAATATTTCAAGTTCAGAGTCTGCGTGATTACAGCGATTACCTGAAGACGCGGATTGCGAGTTCTTTCTGAAACACTCTGTATACAATATATTACAAAGTGAAAAAGACACTGTAAGATTTAGGCGCTTCTTTTAAGGAACACATTCATCCCTATTCGGCTCCTTATTTCGTTTACGCCTTGTAGGTGACAAAGTAGCGGACGATGCAGAGAGTCCGCGACCTTGTATCAGATTCGGCGTTCTATATACGAGCGCATTTTAAGTTAAACTTGCTTATGTTAAACGTAAACCTGCGCTTCATAGAGAAAAAAAGCTGCTATCGCGTACGTTTAACGTTCATCTCGTCAACCATGTGCAGATCGCGCTAAAAAAAAAAAAACAAACTTATTCAAGTGCTCTTTCTAATCTTAATTGCGAGGTCGTCTTTTTTGTAACTCGTGTAATCTATCGCGAGATAAGAATTGCGAACCTAAGATATTCAGGTGTTAGCGGGTGCTATTTCCTTTTAATCTAGTAAACGTGCGGATCCCATCGCTTCTTGAATTTAGAATAAAGTGAACGCTAAACGGTCTATAAGCGGCGTATAACTAAATATCATTTTAACGCAGGCGGATGTAAAGGTATTGATATGAAATTCGGTGAAAGTGACCATGTAAGTAGAGTAGAATATCGAGAGTAAGACCTTTTATCAGGATGATGAGGTGAACTCGTGATTTCGACTGTGTCTAACGTGTATGTGCTTTGTGATTTATCATCTACAAGAAAGAAAGAAAAAAAAAAAACAACAACAACGGAGTACAAAATCAAACGTGCTGTGATATATATGTTTTTTTTGCATGAAAATCCCGTAATGTGGATATCTCCTTTTATTCGCTATTCGCAAAATTTCAAGAGAAATGCCGCTGTTCTTGCGTCAAAGGAGTAATACCTGGTCGAACAGGGAGCGATCCTCATCTGTCGTTTCCGTCGCTCACGTACCACGTAGATCTTTTTGCGCCATCGATACGGTAAGTTCGATTAATTGCCTCCTAATACGTGTACAGGATGTTCCTTTTTCGGAGGTAGATGTAATTAACATCTGTAATCGTTAATGATTATAATTACGTTTTCCTTTGTAGATCCTTTTTAAGTAGAAAGGCATTTTCAAATGAAAAACGCTGAGAGAATATTTGAATAGGTTCGCTATCTTATCTCGATCTTACTAAGTATTGTTTAATTTCGTATTTGCGATTAAATAGATTATTTCAGGCATATTTATAGGTAATTTTTAATTTATTCGGTGATTAATTGGAAAATTTGCAACCCTTGTAACTTCACTTCTCGTCACTTCAAATGTCAAATAATTGGGGGGGAAATTCAAAATTCGAAGATCATTTTTTTTTGTCCACGCGGAATGTGAGCAGTATTAATAATTGCTTCCTTAATATCTCTATGTTTGTATTTAACACATGAGTTATCTTCTTGAAATTCGAATGTAAACGACATGAACATGCAGCATGAATCATAATTAAATAATCTGTGCAAATACAAGCATTCCATATTTTTTTGGAAGATATCCCGCAAAGAAAGAGTTTCGTTTTTACGGAATCCATCTGCAAAACGTATCAATTCAAGGCTTATTATGCAAAAGGACGACGGCGCAGAATAAAATGTGCAATTTCTGGAAAAATGTCCTTTTTTATTCGTACATAACTTCATCCTAATCTTTTTGAACATTGCTAATTGGCGGCAAATTCAAAATATTTACAGACGGAACTTGTTTGCATTTAACATTTACTTATCTTCTTCAAATTAGGATGTAAACAACGTGAATTTGCCGTATCGTATTTGTTTATCGTTGGAAATAATCTATGTTAAATGTAAATAGAAAGATGCCATGCTTTCGACATTGTTTTGCAAAAAGCCATCCATTTTTGAGAATTTTTATCGCTAAAAACTTGTTTGTTGATATTGAATAGTTGTTATCGCCATAATTTTACAATTTTAAATTGACATCGACCAATGTACGTCTGTTTGAATTAATAATAACGCAAAAAAAAAGTAAATTCAAATTGGCGATATTGCTAAATGAATTTGCACTACTAGCAACGTTTAAGAAAATTAGTGTTACAACGTAAATTATTAGAAAAATTGTGGTTAGCAACAGTATAAAGTCACCGTTACTCTTTCTTTAAGGTCTTTAAGGTCGCTTTCTTTTACATGGAACTGTATTTACACTACCATCCGAAAGTTTGAAAGCGGGGATAGATTTTACAAAAGAATCACAAATACAGCAACATTTTGTATTGATTAATACACAACATAAGTTACTGCCGTCAAATAAAAATAAATATATTAAAACAATGGATGCTCATGCATTATCTATAGGGCCTCCCTCTGCTTTAATCGCCGTTGCACAAATTTTAAGCATCCTTCTCGGCAATTTTTGAAGGCAGTCCGCGTCAATTTGTTCCCAAGCGTTTTGCAAATATCCCCTCACCGTTGAGCATTCTGAGATTGTCGTTTTGTCTGGCCCTCCGTTCAAATTCATCTCATAAGAACCCAAAGTGGGACAAATAGGGACTCTCAAGAGGGTAAACCAATAATTGTACCTCATTTGTAGCTACTTTATCAACCAGAAATTTTTTCCAAAGTGCAACAAGACGACATCCACGTGGAATGGCATGATTTTGTAAAATACTCAAGTCAAGTCAAATACTCTTTGCGCATTGTGCCAGCAAGTTTCACTAAATCGCCTGGTGCAATCACACACAACTAACACTACCACCTCCATGTTTGACGACCGGCACCAAACAGCCCTCGCTAGCTCCTTCACCCGGTTGTCGACGAACAAAGACTCGCCGTTTTGTACCAACACTATCGAATTTGGATTCGTCGGTCCATAAGAGTGTCCAATGACCAGTTCGCATGCTCTCTTGCCCATCCCCTCAATCGTTTCTGCTTGCGTACGCGTTTTGAAAACGGCTTTTGCGACCGTTTAAACAGGCTACTAATAATCGCCTCGACATTTATTTGTCCTTGTCTATTGATAAATGATTGTCTATGGTTGTCCATAAATCACCGGTAGCCGTCCTACGCCTTCTATGAATATTTTGCCCTGTCTCTCTTCTCCGAGCCGATGTGTAATGCATTTCTTTCGCTCGGTATATCCTTCATCCCGAAGAGTAGAGATGGTAGAACGTTGCTCTATTATCGGTTGTCTGCGTTTAGGCTTTTTGACGTCCAGTATTTAATCAAATTGTTTTTTCAAAAAACTAATTGATTGTTAACCATTGTAGGTACCTCACACCATCCCGTTCGAACAACAACCACGTAACAATTTTACGTTTACATATATTGAATTAAAATAGGGATTAACGATTTCATGATAAACCTATCAGTTGTAATGTTTTAAACGAATTTTCAGCTTGCTTCCAAATTTTTTGGACGGGCGTGTATGTATCGCGAAAGATGATTTAAAATATTGCCGATCACAGGAACGTTGCGCAACCTGCAAGAAACTAAGACAAAATTACTATTATATAAAGGCAGTTTTCTCTTTTCAGCGGATTCGTGTCAAGTAAATCGGGGTCATTATTTCTTTGCAAAAAAAACAAACTTTACCGATTTATTTAAAAATCATCTAGTTAACGTTAAAAAGTGTCCTATTCTTTTTTTTCATATAAAAAAAATAAGTGTGTATAAAATTGTTTGCAGCAATTACTAAGTACAAAGTATAACAGTTATTGCTGTATGGCAGTAGGATTAATGAGATAATTAGAGGTTTTTAAAGTGTATTTAACAATACTATTTATTTCTCTTGAAATTAACATTGAATCACTTAAATAAGAACGAGAAAGGTTTCTGCATGCCTCGATGAAGGTTAAGCCTGCAGAAACTAGTGCTACCGCAGTAGCGTACGGCTCCGTTATTATCAATATTAAAAATAACGTATGTAATTACTTATTATTTTAGTTTAATTGTCTTGTTTGTGATTTTCTTTGAAGATTCAAGTTTGGTTTGTGGTCGAGAAATATGAGGCTTAACGAACTGAAAAAGTATTTGTCAGTACTCGTTCCTATTAACGTGCTAATTTTAGAAAAAAATTGCCATTTTTTAGGACACTATTTTAAAGATTCATTCATTGTTTTATACCAAAAAAAAAGGATCAGTAGTAAAATTTACCTCAAAAAATCCACAAAAAATTTACATAGTCAATAAAATCCAGTTGCATACACAGCTTACACCGACCGTTATAAATACGTATTAATTTTTTTATCTGCGGATTAACGATTTGTTCTATCAAGATGTAGCGATACGGGTTTGGGCAGTAACTTACGCAATTTTTTGCGTTATCTGCATTTAATGCTGACGAAACATATCGAGGACAAGAAAGATAAGATTTTGATGAAGGTAATTGGGGATTTGATAATTTAAAATTAATAAAGAGTCCTCTTTTTGTTAATAGCATCAGAGAAGGATATTTTTAGGATTGAGTTTTTAAAGCTAACTCTTCACCTCCGAACAAAATATATTTTTTTAGGATATCATGATTTTGTTTAATTTACAGCGATTGCGGATCAAATCAGGGCAGATTGAAAAAATAAAAACATTCTGACAGACGGTAGACGTAACAACAGATATAAGAAGGAATTGCGTTAGAGCTTTGATAATATTAAAGAAGACAAATGCGGAAACGGTAGTAGAAATTGTAATAAATATCTTTGGGAAGTTCAATACATCGATAACCCAACTTATACTGTTACTTACGGGTGGGTGTTCAAAGATGGGTAAAGCTGGAAAGTTACCAAAAAAGCAATCTCCTTCTCAATGGCTTCACGTTAATATGTTTGCTCCATGGTTTTTAATAAATTCAACTACATCTGGTAGTAAACCTTGTATGTTAAATTTAATTCCTCAAGAAGCCCAAGCAACTTCAGTGAGCCAGCGGTTGGTTTCAAATACCGAAATCCGAGCAAATTTCCGAAAATTATTAAATTTTTTCAGATACGATCTCCAAATTGGAGAACATTGCATAAAGCGTTAAATATAGTAGTAAAATAATAAAGATAATGTAGGAAGGTAAATTATCCCCGTTTTTCCAATGTTTTCCAAGAAAAGCACAAACGTGACTACCAAGCGGCTATAATTCCGCTATTAATTGCATTGTTTATTTATATTTATCAGCCAACAGGGCGAATGTAATGCGAACGTGCTTTTTAAATTCGCGATCATCGCATAATTAGATGCAGAACATTCATTTTCTAAATACACCAACATATTTTTATCTCGCCGTACGAAGCCACGCTAATAATACAGTACTACGGCGAATTTTTGCATCGCCTACACCAACAACACAATCAAAATAAAATAGTAAGTAATTACATACGTTAATTTTAATATTGATAGTAACCTATGCGTACGCTGCTGCGAAAGCACTCGCTTCTGCAGGCTTAATATAAGCGTTTGTACGCAGTGCGCACTCGTTTCTGCTTCGACAAGTACTTTTTCGAATCCTTAAACTTCATATTTCCCAACCACTCAAACCAAAGTTGAATCTTCAAAATGAATCACGAAACGTGACTACCAAGCGACTATAATTCCGCTATTAATTGCATTGTTTATTTATATTTATTACCCAATTTACCGCTTCAAGTGTATACCTTTGTGCTAATTTTTAATGAACGCTATGCTGTTTATTTGAACAGGTACAAGTATCATTCGAAAAACATCTAACTGTTATCTTCCACTTTTTATGTTGATAATAAAATTTTACGTTTACGTAATACGAAGCAATCTGTTAATCGAGTAGCCTGAGAATATAATTTGATAAAAAAATGTTTTTTTTTTTTTTGTAGATTAAGAGCTTATATTCCATAATTTTTTTAGTTTTTTTTTTTTAAATTCACACTATTAATATAATGTTATCACAATAAACAGGTTGACTAACATCCTAGTAGCCGTAATTTTCCAGGATATAAAAGTACGTACATAACGAATACACGAAATGAATTGTAAAATATCAATATTTAATTAAAGAATAATATCGTGTCGAGTATTGTAATCCCCAATCTTCGCACGCGATATATACATCTTTTTTTCTGAAAAAATATATACACTGGAATTGAAAAATTTCAAACAAAACACCTAAGTTGTTCAAAGTTAAATTCTTTGGCTCTATTCAACAAAGTAACAATTACTAAATAGTGTAAAACCGGTCAATTTCTGGGAATATCTGGTATTCCCCAAAATACAATTATTTACATAACGACAATAAATATACGAGAATGTTGAGTTACGTTCTCATATATTTATTGTTAATGAGTAAACATTTAATTCGTCGAATACAAGCTTTATATTTCCAGAAATTGCTCCATCTACACTACTCGGTATTTATTTAATAAGAAAGGTGCGTTATGAAGTCAGTATTACTAACGTGACAACTTTATTTTAGTAACAAGTAATAAGAAATCTGACCATTTTAAATATTTTTTTTGTTTTTAAGTTAAATTTCAATTTTTAAATTTCCCGCCATACTGCGGTTGAGTGAAGAACAAGGATGTAGATAGTCAGTTGGTAACAAATTAGAAGAAGAGAACGAGTGTTTCAGTACGTTAATAGAAATACGAAATGAAACGGCTTATTTAAAATATGTGTCCGGCCCGACCTTAAATAATATTTAAAAGAATTTCGCTTTTAAGCAATATATATTTGTTCTTAAGTCAAATTTTATTAAGATTTTTGTCATAGTTTAATGCCTGAAATAATAGAATTATGAGCGCGTTTGAAAACCCTCGTGGCAATAACGCGAACTAAACATCCAAATTAGTTATGCTATTGTAATATAGATGGCTCGCAGTTCTATAAATTATATTTCTTGGATGTGTTTCCTTAACAAATAATGCGTGCCATCTATTCAAATAATTCTGAACTACTATCGAGTATTCATATTTTACAAATATATAGAAATCTGTACTTCAGTAGCGGAATATTTTTTTTTAACTTTTTGTTACCAACTGCATAATATTACATTATTCTAGGGTACCTATATTTGTTTATCATTTTTCAAATATTTGATTTAAATAATTTAATTTTCCACCATTCTCTCAATATAGAATTTTAAGAAAATCACTTAACAGGAGCTTCGTAGTTGTTTTTTCTATAATCTATGTGTAAAATGTACGATAAGTCATGGTTTTAATTTGTCTAACGCTGTATGCATGTCGTTTTAAGAACGTAGCCCGAAAAAGAATATTGTTTCACTTAATTAAACTAATTGCTTTATTCTTGGAAAAGAAGACATCGTCGTGTGCGATGCAACGTTTGCATCCGAATATAATAATCGAAGATTCAATAAGCATTAAAAAACGTCGAGTTTTCTTGAACCTTGGATTAACGCTTTATTCGCGGGATTCTCGAAATGCGCAAAGGAAGACGGAGAACGCAAAAAAAAGGATAGCCATCCATTTTGACGTTTGTGACATCACTAATGCTAATATGTTCGTCGTTTCTGTTTAGTATTTTGTAATAATAAGTAGTATTCGTTCAATCGTACGGATCTGTTCTACACCCGCGTATTTTATTCCGTCATTTTTGGATATCCTGTAAATTTATTGCGGCTGTGAATCAAATGCATCAGTAAATGCCACCGCACGACGGTTAAAAAGGAATTATTTTTCATGGCATCGGAAGGCATTTACGGATATATTCCACGTTTAGGAATCGGAGATTATGTGAGTATCGCCCTGCTGTGCACGAATTAAATCCAATGTCACGCGAAATCGCGTCAAAAAAGCATCAAATCGAATTTGTGCGCCTCTTCAGCAGCAGGCGAATTTGATAAGGAACCCTGCCTATCTTTAACGATGTTAGATGTACGATACGGAAGCGAATCTAATCTTTACGATTACTTGGCGATATTTATCGATCACTGAACATAACCCATATTTTTTTCTGTAATAGAGCGATGAGCCCACAAGCAACTTACGGATAAAAGTAGTTCGAGGGATCGGATTAGCTAAAAAGGATATATTTGGAGCAAGGTAAGGTCTATAGATTGGCCTTGATAGCATTTAATAAAATTCATTTATTTCATTTTAGTGACCCGTACGTTCGGATAGATTTAAATACCATTAATGGTGATGAGACTATCGACTCGGTCCTCACAAAAACAAAAAAGAAGGTAGGATAATTTACTTCGCCGAATTTTTTAGATATTAACTTATAAAAGAAACTATTCCAGACTCTCAATCCTGTATGGGACGAAGAATTTATATTTAGAGTAAGTGTTAATTTATTTGTATTCAATTTTTATCTGTTAATTAACCTGTGTGTTGTCGTTGACATCAATTGATACTATCTTTGAATGACGATTGGTGTTAATAATGCTGTTTAACTATTACTATATAGTGCGATATTTCTCAACATTTCATCATTTATGACTCATAGAAATTTTGCTATATGAATTTTGTCAGTTCAAGCTTTAAGTTTTAACGACTAAGCATAACAGGTGGACACACACTAGGCCATATACAGTTACGTAGGTCAGTGTAATAGTTACACAATTAAATGGCATTCTCTAGGTTAACCGATGGATTAGAGGTTTCCTTTTTTCGAAGCAAAATATACATTATGTTAAAAATCATATTAACCTTCATATGGCAAGATCTTCAAAAAATATTGGAGGATTCACAAAGATTTCCAATGCGAATCGGATGAAAGTAATAACGACACCGCTACTAAAATTAAAGAATGAAAACTTATTGTGGACCTAAATGTGGTCGAACTTCCGTAAATCCAATATGTAATTACTAGCAAGAAAATTTGAGATTTAAAGAAAAACACTAGCCGTTTGGAAGATAATATAAAATTGAAATGTTCCTTACTACGACTTGCTAAAGCTCAAACAAAGTAATAAAAAATAACAAAACTTAATGTTTCTGTAAAGAGATCTGGACAAATGGACACCATCTTTGTCGTTCAACAAAAGCTACAATCCGAATCCAGCTTTTTAAAACGCTATCTGTGGTGCAATATCAGCGTTCCATCCTTCCAAAGGTAACCCCATCACAACAGCGTCTTATACATGTCAGTTTCGTAATCTTGTTTGTCTCCAGTTCTGTTATAGTAAAGCCTACAGAAACGACTTGCGTTTCAAAGGAGATTGGACAGGCTCGTGCTAATCTATCCGTTCATGAGAATAGGTTTGTGTTGCCTACTAGTTTCCTCGAAAGTCGACAAAACACTAGTCTACCTAGTCACTGCTAATTTGGTGAAGTACTCGTTTCTGTAGGCTTAGTTACAGCTTTTTAAGGTGTGGAATAATACCTTGAGCCAAAGGCTGAATCGAGACATGGAAGGAAATAAATATATTTGAATCCCCTAATGGACGAGGATAACATCAAAAGTTTCAAGCCTCAACATGTAGATGGTGTCGTTAAAAATATTCTGCTGTATTATTATTGCGTTGAAGGATACTTTTGAAAATTTCGACCAATGTTGGATGTCGTAGACGATTTTGTTGTTATTCGACGTTGGTGTTTCTGTAAAAATGTAAAAAATCGAATATTGAACTACCATTAAATACTTACATGTAATGTGCTATGCGGAATGAACAGTTCATTCAACATTGTACAACTTAACAACAATTTACATTTTTAAACACTATCGCTTATATATGAATATTCTATTGTTCGATAAAGGCAAAAGTTATTTTTGAAACGTTGCATCTTGAATTAAATAAATATTTGGACCTAGGCTGTTCAAAAATTGGCGGTTATATTTTTCTTTCATATTTTATTTATGTTATTTATTCCTTCAAGTATAATAAATATATTCTTTCTACGTTTGGTATCCAAAAAACCATGTCTTTTCCGAAAGCACTTCCATATTTTGCTTAGATATTTTGAAAGTAAACTTCTATAGTTCCTCGACAACAAACGAGCAGATATTCAAATTACTCAAATGAATAATCGAAGTGTCTTTCGGGTCAAACATCAAGTACATGACAACACCCGGAAGGCATTCGGATTATGGCCATGAAAGCCTGCACTCAACTATTACTCGAGTCAATGATTCGATTTGTAGCAACACTAGTTTTTATTTTATTGCGATATTTCCAAGATGATAATTTTATAATTTTACAAACTAAATTGTCTAGGTTAAGCCAGCGGAACACAAACTAGTTTTACAAGTATTCGATGAGAACAGACTAACAAGGGATGACTTCCTCGGAATGGTAGAACTCACCTTAATTAACTTACCGAAAGAGCAAGAAGGAAGGGCGATAGCCCCTACGAAATATGTTCTACGACCAAGAAGGTAAGACCTATCGTTTTAATTTAAATTCCACTTATATATGTTTTTTTTTTAAATATACATAACGTAGCTTGTATCTTTATTTAGTCGTATATATATAGATGTTGTTGAAGTACGTTTAATCCATGTACTGTAGAATGAAGGCTAATGATTTTGATGGGATTTACGTAGCATTGTATTTTGTATTATTTTATTAAATGTTTTGCATTAGATGTTCCGGTAATGAATTGTCATGGAAAATGTTATCGATATTGGAAGTAACAACGAATTATCTCATTATCGAAACACCTAAAATGAATCTCTTTGTAACGAAGGCTTTGAATATATAATTTTTATTTTATGGTTGCTTAGTCGTTCGGTCTTTTACAAACATCAACATGTTTTTTTTTTTTATGATTTCGTGCATGAGTTTTTATATATTATTTAATAATTGTATTGCGGGCTTTTAATCTCATAGGATAAGGTGAACGATATCACATCCAATATCAGACTTTAACAGACATCAGAGTTAAACGTCACTATACAAGGTTTAGCAAAATCCATTTTATTCTCTAAAAAAAAAAAATATTTATATAACTTCACATCCTAATTATCCTAAAAAAAAAAAAAAAAATATATAACTTCACATCCTAATTATCCTGTTTGCAGCGTTTGGTTTGAGAAGTAGGTTGGAATATTAAAGTTTCATCTATAGTTAATTATGCACAATGACATTAATTCATAGAAGTCAGTAAAAATTCTAATGAGTGATTAGTATTAATGCCAGGTGTACAAGCAAGAATAATAAAAAGTCGATGCAAACAAGTGGTAATCGGAAGGAGCCAAGTCTGGTGAGTAATCCGCGTGGGGTAGAACTTCCCAGCTGAGTTCTTCCAACGTATCGCGAACCAGTTTTGCCGCGGAGCATCGTCATGAAGAAAAATGACTTTGTGTTACCTCTTTCGGTATTCTGCCCTTTTCTCAAGCAGCGAACGCTGCAGATCGGCCAATTCTTGTCTGTAACGTTTAGTATCAACGGTTTCCCCTTTTTTTAGCAGCTGGACGCTACGCTCCTCTGGTCCCACCAAACACAGAGCATCGTCTTTCCGCCATTGTTTCATGTTCGTACACCTGGTATTAATCGAAAGCCGTTAAATCCAAAATTGAAAAGTCCCCCGCTTGACTTTGAATTCTACGTGATCGTTCTCATTGCCGTCACCTTAATCGTAGCGTAGTTTAATGTATTAAAAGTAAGTTGATCCGTACGAGATTTATTTAAATGTGTACTGGCGCTATTTTCTTCTATACCTGCTTGAGTCTTGCATGTTGACAAGTACCTGCGGTATTGTATGTAGTGATTACAGCGCGCGATCGAGAGTTCGAGGTTATCTGGAGGTTTACCACGCCTACCTGCGAAACAACACGCCCACCGCCGAGGAAAGGACGGACGGATCTGATTGGCAGATCGTGGCCAACGATGAGCCTACAACGGTAAGTGCCGATTAATTGTAGATAATAGCTGAAGGGAAAATCGAACTATGTAATGCACGCGCCTCGAGAGGTTTCGCGATGTTTACAGAAATTTTCGAACGGGGAAAAAGGAAATTTTCCATTGGCTAGTTTAGTTTATTGGGCAATGAAAAGAAGCGGCGGGTAGCCAGTTAACAGTTAAATAACATTAAGATCATTAGTGAATTAACTGACGGTATTTAATTAGGTTTTCTTTTTAGCAAGTAAACTTCTTCAATACCTCCACCGAATCTAACCCGGATCTACCGCAAGGTTGGGAGGAACGGCAGGACGCCAATGGTCGTACTTACTACGTCAATCACATAGCTAGAACTACGCAATGGGAAAGGCCGACACTAACGTGAGTTATATAAGTATTAATCTATTCTATCAATTGAAATTTGTCCCTCCAAGGTATGTTGCATCCGCATATCATTTAACCAGAAAACAATTATAATAAGCTATAATTATTATTATTTTTTTGTTTGTTTGTTTGTGCAGCTCAAACAAGCAACTTAAACAAGACTTTATCTTGGTGTTTTTTATATTATTAAAAAGAAATTGGATAAAATAAACAAACAAACCACAAGAGTAACGCTATTACGGCATGACGAGTATATTTGAAAACGCAACGAATGCAGGCGCTTGCGCGTTACATTACCGAATCGGGTGCGACAACCATTCATGTGGGGGAGGGAATCGGAATCGGCGGTGAATTTAGCCGACGCTACACGATGTGTCGGATGTTGAGCTGAAGTCGTAAGTCGATAGTTAGTTTGGTACAAGTGTTTTTGCGGCATGGTGTGGCAAATGTTTGTCTACTAGAATATTTTACGTAGGCTTCCGCGATCGTCACTAGTACTATATTCTCGTCGTTGTCGTAGCTTTTGCCGACGTTTCGTCTTCGCGATTGTGGGACATGCGCAGCGATGCTACAGCACTCCGAATGGGGACTATTCGTGGCAGAAGGGTTTAAATACGGCTTGTTACGGGTCAGTGGAGCGAAACAATTACTGATTAATGAACCGCGGCGGTTTAATCAGTTGGGATTTTCAGGTAAGGGGTTGCCATCGTTGCGATTTAAATTGCCGGGATGTTGAAATAGTAACATCGTGTAGCGCCGGTTTTACCCGAATCAATGAAATTTCGTTTCTATGTCGTGCAGATATTTTCCGTTGTATTTACCGAGATTAATTTATTCTTCCAATTTCAAGGAATAACGTCGATAACCAGCTGCAAGAGCAACGTGTCTTGGAACAAGCCGTCGAATTCGAGAGACGATTTCACATTAGCGTTGATGACGATAATGAGGCGAACAACACGAACGCAACGCAGGTAAGGGTATATTCACAAAGGAAAGATATTTTTCGACTACGATTTCGTTATAATAACCTCTTTTTCATATCTTTGAATGATCGAAATCACTTATATGTTGGCTAATTTACCTTCTCATAACTAAAGAAGTTTATGCACTAACGCGATAAAAAAAAAAAACGAAGAAAATCATCATAGCCTTCCATTTGCATGGTGAATTTTGTTTTGCATGCTGCTTAGGGCACGGCTACCAATACTGCCACCACAACAGCTTCGACAACAACAACAACAACAACAACAACAGTTACTCTTCCTCCTCCTCCTCGAACTTCTACCACCATTAGTCCCGTCATCGTAGAAACGTCCGAAATCGACGAGAACGACCGTTTAGAACTTACGACGTCATCTAGCGGCGACCGCAGCGAACTAATCGTTGGCGACGAAGCGCTGGACGCCGATCTGGTTGTTCAGCGATTGCACAGCGCTCGCTTGAATAACAATAATCGGTTGAGCGCTCTGTCCGAGGAGAACTCGATCAGAAACGATTCAGATTATAACGCGTCCGGCGAGAGCGACTTCGGCAGCGCTCGCAATTCCGTAGGTTCGAGCGATTACGAGCATGCGCTGCCGAGGAGTCGCCTGCCGATAGAGAGCTCCGTCGTTCGCGCTAGGAAATATTCGAACGACGAGTTTGACGGGACCGAGGTTTGTTCATCATCGCTCTCTGTATCGTTTGTTTCACGTTCGCTTGTTTCTTTTTTTTTTTTCGTTGTAAGAAATTCGGTTCGTTTGTTTTTGTTTTGTTCTTGTGGAAGCGGAAGGCTTAATTTATATTGACGCTTTATTTTCGTTATTTGTTTTAGTAGATATGAGTTTTTTGTTTTTTTATGAAGAATTTTTGCCATTCTATTCACCGTCTCCCATATTATTAATGTTACTGCTAAATATAAAAATGATGTGTTTTTAAACATGTGCTGTTTTATTAAGTACAACTGCACAGACTGTTCCAAATTTGTTCCTTTTAAGAAACATACACAACTTTATGACTTATTACGCAACCGCTATGGTTGAGAAAATAAAGTTAGTCGAGCTCCATCTAACGGATAACGCTATCAACACACGAGGATGCTAAAATTTTTTTTTTTCATTGAATAGCCTTTATTTTCTAAAAAGATTTTGGTAGGCTTTGCAGTATTAAGCGAAACCTAATAATAGGGGACAGAGCCCTAGGAATTTGGCACAGCCTGTACATACGTTTAGACTTTAGCTATGTACGTTGGACGTCTTGTTCTTGTAAGTTAATTTTGGACACTCCTGTCAAGTATCGCTTTATGCTCTCCTTTCAAGGATAATAAATTTAATATTGATGAGGAATTGACGTCATAATTAACCTTATTTAATTACAACAACCAAAAATGATTTTAACAATTAAAGTAATACATGAAAACGACTATATTAGTCATAAATATTTAAATAATAAGAAAAAAAAGTAACGTCTGTACATGCATATTTTTAAACAGAGGTCTATTGTGACGTCATACTCCCTGCTTTGACCGTGAACATTTTATTAACCGTGCTCCTTTAACCTTTAAACTTATCTCCTACATATTTCAATAAAAAAGTGCTTTTTAGGTTATACTATCATGCGGATTATACGAGAATATCACGATCACGCCTACTTCTTAACAAATCCCCTCCACTACACCTTTCTGGACAACAAAAAAGCAAGAAACCTCGCTCGATTACATTTTTTTTTACGAAAATCGTGTATTTTTGTCTCTTGTTTCAGACTGACGATACCACCGATAGTTCTACCAATACTTCGAGACGTGACTCCGCCTCCTCCAATAGCCTCAATCCCAATTTGCAAACGGACGGTTTACCTCCAGGTTGGTCGATACAAGTGGCGCCTAACGGTAGGATCTTCTTCATCGACCATAACGAGAGGACGACCTCGTGGGTGGATCCTAGGACGGGTAGAGCTAGTCCGATGCCGAATCAACTTGCTACTCCGTTGGCAAATCGGAAACCCGATGATGATCTAGGGCCTTTACCTGAAGGTTGGGAGGAGAGGATCCATTCGGATGGTCGCATCTTCTTTATCGATCATAGTAAGTAGCGATATTGGAGTTTATTTTGAATTGGTCGTATTGAATATAAAGCAATGCAAATGTTGACGTGACGTCATATTATCGATTGATTCTGTAATTTATATATATTTATTGAACATCCACGTTAGAATACAATTCTCGGAGTGGTAGATGGTAATTTTCAATTTAAACTTTTTCCGTTCCCACAGATACGAGATCTACTCAATGGGAAGATCCGAGACTATCCAACCCATCTATAGCCGGTCCCGCGATTCCGTACTCTAGAGATTACAAACGAAAATACGAATACATGAAGCAGCAACTGAAGAAACCTGTAAGAGAAACCGATCTTTCCTCCTCCGCGCGAGATCTTATATCCAATTTTTAACCTTTCAGAGCAATGTACCGACTAAGTTTGAGATTAAGGTTAGAAGATCGCATATCCTAGAAGACTCCTATCGGGTTATCAGCTCAGTCACGAGAGTGGACAATCTAAAGACGAAGTTATGGGTGGAATTCGAGGCTGAAGTTGGATTGGATTACGGCGGCTTGGCGAGGGAGTGGTTCTTTTTGCTGTCGAAGGAGATGTTCAATCCGTACTACGGTTTATTCGAATATTCGGCGATGTAAGTGGGAGTCTTAATGGCCATACGGGATGTCTCGTGAGGGATCCTACGTGTACTACGGTGCTAAAATTTTTTCTAATTATCTTCCGGTTGTACCGGAAGTATTTGTCAATTTTGTTAATTTAAATAGAACAATCTATGGAGTGTGCCCGCGTTTCGTAGGGACTGCATGGATAATTGATTGTATTTGATAGAAGGTAGAGAGATTGATTAAATTAGCAAGGAGAGATTCCGAGAGCCTAGTAGAAGTCCATTTTCAAGTATTAGTTCTCACGGCTTAAAGAAGAGAAAAAGAAGAAAGAAAACTAAAAGAATTAAAAGAAAAAAATCTGCCAATTTCTTTTAGTTGCTGTAACTTCTTTAAATTTTAATTGGGAGATTGTGAAGATGCAAATCACTAGTGTCATGATCATAAAGTCCTTGCTTTTTGTTTATCAAGTTATCTGTTAAATCCGGTTGAAAGGCAAACAACACGCTTATGTAATCTAACAACATTTTAATTAATAAACCGACTAAGCTACAAATACAATAATTATCAACAATAAATTATTTAAATAAACCAGCATTGTTTGCAACGCAAACTTGACACCGTTCCTGAATGTTATATTAATTTACTTCGTGGATAGCATTGCCATTAATACGTTGAAACGCCTCAAGTACAACGCTTTCCGCAATTCTTCAGCGTTGTTGTACGTCGGACTATAGAATTTACTTTTAACAGCATCCCATGAAAACTCTTCCATTAGTTACGTACTAGTTTAAGTAATAATGCGAAGGACACTCGCCCTGTTTAAACCACATTTATTTAGTGGTTTTTGACGGCAAATAGGTGCTATTAATCGGTTATTTATTATGCCGCACCAAACACACCAACTGAATCTAACTTGGCTTCGGACTGAAAGAATCAGCTTTAATCTTACGTTGAGAGTAGTAATGCTTATTATGCCTGTTAAACATTCCGTAATTTGTAAAGATCGTTTCATCTTCTTTCTTGTTCCTGAAACTTCAGCCGTTGACACACTCACCCTCAGCGAAATTTCCCTAAAAATTAATAGTACAGATTTGAATTTTAACGAGACATCTTACTTATTCGCAGGGACAACTATACATTGCAAATAAACCCATTCTCCGGCATGTGCAACGAAGAACATTTGAACTACTTCAAGTTCATTGGAAGAACAGCCGGCATGGCTGTGTACCACGGAAAACTTTTAGACGGTAAGATTCATAACCTCTTTCCATATTTTCCAATTGATTTTGCTTCCTTTCCTTTCAGCATTTTTCATCCGACCATTTTACAAAATGATGCTTAGCAAACAGATAGACTTAAAGGATATGGAATCTGTCGATAGTGAATATTACAAGTCCCTAATGTGGATCAAGGAAAACGATCCAGCTGGTCTGGACCTAACCTTCTCCGTCGATGAGGATTCATTTGGTCAGACCTCTGTAGTCGAGCTGAAGCCGGGCGGTGCAAATATTCCAGTAGATAATTCTAATAAGGATGAATATATAGAGTGAGTAGAAAACATCCTTGACCCTATCCTTTCCGAGCCAAATTTAGAGGCTAAAAATTATAAGTGCTCTTTAGTAGAGGCGTATTTAGAGTCTAATTTTGTATTTCTCGTTTCCAGCTGCGTCATAAGATGGCGATTCGTCAGCCGGGTTCAGAATCAAATGGACGCGTTCTTGAACGGGTTCAGCGAGCTGGTGCCTCTGGGTGTGATCAAGTTGTTCGACGAACACGAGCTCGAGCTGCTGATGTGCGGCATTCAGAACATCGACGTCAAAGACTGGAAGCAAAATACCATGTACAAGGGCGAGTATCATTCTAATCACATCGTGGTGCAGTGGTTTTGGAGGGTGGTGCTGTCCTTCCCGAACGAGATGCGGGCTAGGTTGCTGCAATTCGTGACGGGAACGTCGAGGGTGCCCATGAACGGATTTAAAGAGCTCTACGGAAGTAACGGACCGCAATTGTTCACTATCGAGAAATGGGGAACCGTCTACAATTACCCTAGAGCTCATACGTGGTAGGTTTTGTAGTTTATCCACATAAACGTGAGATTTATTTAGTCTCTGTTAATTTCGTGAAGCGCACGGAAAGTGGCAATAGATGCACTATTTTTTTATAGCATATTTCGTTTAAAAAAATATATAACTTTGGATAGCAAGGAATCTACGGGACACCCTCAGAATTGAATATATTTTTTAACAATGTCCAATCTCCATTCGCAAAGATACAATTCTTTGAGCCCGTACCTGCAGGTGTCTTATAACAGCCTTTGTTATTTTTACAGCTTCAATAGATTAGATTTGCCACCGTACGAAAGCTACCAACAATTGAGAGAGAAGCTAATAAAGGCAATTGAAGGTTCGCAAGGTTTCGCAGGTGTCGACTAGAGGATTTTACAGCAAACACGTATATATATTTTTCGAGGATTATAAAAGTGAAAGAAATTTAAGAAAACGGAAACATTCTGTCCATTATATTTTAAGATTATCTGCCTTTATAAATAAACAAAACTATAAATATTATATATATATATACATATACATAATATATGATATGATACCACAATACGATGATATGAATCTTGAATATTGTTGTGTTTGTTATATGTAAATTTTTATTCAAATTATGACATATATTTTGTTATTTTTAACTTTATAATGGTAACATTGTATATAGTAGGATATTATTTCCGCCTTTGGTAAAGTCATCATAATACCTAATCTAATACGATATGGTTTTAATCGCATTTCCACATTACTGTAGCGAGCTAGAGTTTATACATATAACATGTTACGTTGTTTAAATGTCCATATTTTTACAATTTTTAAACTATCGATATACTGCTTAGTCGCATACGTTATTGGAAATTATTGTGCATCATAATATTTAAGCTCCGGAACAAATGTTTGATGTGAAATCGTCATACGACTTCAACAGAACGAAGAGATACACTAAGGAGATTCTTTTATTTCTTACTTTTTGTTGTACGTATATGTATAGGTTATAGCCTTTGGATAAAGAAAAAAAAAAAACAAATTCCCGCCAATTTTTACTTATACACTTGTTAATATTATTACGATTTGAGGAACTTATATGATTAAATTGTTGTACATAATTTTTAATTTAAATAAAATATTTATAGTCGATTGAGTTATTTCTGCCCAGCTTCCTATTCGAGACCAGGGTAAGTTCCTTTATTGCATGTAAGTCCATAAACAACACGAGCAGGAGTTTAGTTTATTGCATTATCTCGATGTCTTGAGTCGTTATAATTTAACCTTCAGAAGTACCCCCGCGTATCCACGTCTTCTTAGACGCCTACTTTTACTCGATCAAGGATGCCGATATTGTCTCTTGTTTGTGCAACCGTTGGGAGCCATGGACAACTAACATTAGGATCTTCGACTTCGTACTGGAGCTAAACTGGGCCTATGAACCCCTTTATTATAACCTTGTCAGTGCTGCTATAATTTCAATTCCAATAATTCCAACACCAGGTCTACCACATCCTCAATCATTATAATTTTCACGTAGTGCATGATCCTTCCAATAAGCGCGTATCAGAAGCACTCTGTACTCTTATTACAATCATCGTCAGAGCTATGCTATATGTACGTCTTCAACTTCGTACTAGAACTAGACTGGGCTCTGTAAATCTCTTTAAACATAGACAGCTTCTCCGTGCTGCTAAGATTTCAAGCTTCTATCAGCAATCTGGCGAAAGATTTGCAGTATTCGAATCTTCCAATACCCTCGCGAATTCATGTGTTCCTGATACTCAATCGAGCTGGAAATGCCAATTTCGTATCGCTGAAGTGCCTCGTAGGTCACAAAACACGAGTCCATTTAGTCTTTTTTGATGTCGTGAAGCGAACGGAGGGTGGAATATATTTTGGTGTAGTGACGGCCCAACGGGGTCTATAAGCTTTCTTTTAAGTTTGCCTTATTCTTAGAAGTAAATGTACAATAAAAAAAAGGTAATTACGAAAAAAATATATTGAAAATAAGTAAGTGTATATAAGCTGATAAGTAATAGTACAAGAGTGAGATAAAAATTTTAAACCGCAAGGTATACATAAAAACTTTGAATATAGTTTAATAGCCAAGAAAACATTTCTAAATTTCGCGAATAATGTGAGTTGGCGCTTCTGTTAATAAATACGCCGTTCGTTACCGGAACTATCAACTCAAATTCAAAAATTTCTACGCGGATAAAACATATTCTATTTTCAAACATATTTTTCTTTTGGACTATTGTAGTTATTTCTTCTTGAATAACCTGGCAAGCCGCAGTCAGATCTGAGACAGCTTACGATCCTTGTAAATATATTTTTCAAGCAAAATTAGCCTAAAAATACACTTCAAACCTTCTTAAATCTGACGAGAACTTGCTAGATTATCAAAAAAAAATACGATTACTATCATATCTTCATAGAATGAAAACGATAAATACATTGTGAAAAATTCGAAAAGCTGCAAAAAACCAACCTTGCGATTTAACATTTTTTACATCGTTGTATATATATATATACATATAGACATGAGATATATAGTCACATCACAAAAAAATAGGACAATTACCAAAAATTAGGGGATAAAGTACCAATAGGTGCCGGAAAATATCCTCGTTGCTCGTATTCTTGAAGTAGCACCTCTAACCTTGTATAAGGGCCTCCAGAATCGACTTTTTTTAGCATAGGCATGTATACACTGATTATAAATCTGATGATCTTTGTAAATTCCTTCTTATATGTGCTTTGCATAGTTGCCCCTACGGTTTCCAAAAATACATGTATTAAACTTGCCGTAATGTCGGACTTTGGTTCTAAATTTAGTGTCGCAGTTAACCACCTCCACCCTTGCAATAACCCATGCGGATTGTGACCATTTTGACTCTTCTTTGGTTTGCCTATGATGATCGCTGCATACAACCGCATAATACCAGTCATACGTTTCAAGTATTTGTCATGTTTTTCTACAACACCATTGGAATACTGATAACCTAAACTTTTATAGTAATCTTCGTCACTTTGTCCTACAGATTTAGGCATATGTATCGGCACAAGATACGGGCATTGCTTATGGAAATGGGCCAACAGTAGTTTACCGAACTCGGGAAATTCATTCCACAAAGAGATAATTACAGTTGCATAACAGAAAGCTGCCTCTGGATTGCTCGAAATCATCAGGTCTCCTTGCAAAATAAATTTCTTCGCTAGCAAATCTGTACAAAATGCTATTCCTTGCGGGTGCGACTTTGCCGACATCTTGAAGTCCCCTATAGGGACAGGATTACCGACTAATAAATTTGATAATTTTACATATTTATCGAGTAAATGTTGTGGATTTACGGCTGAGATCGCGTTCACTGGGATATTCACAGCTTTCTTGCAATCAAATTTAAATTGTTTTAAAGCTTCGTTTCCTAGTAACTCTGCATATGTCTTCTCGTAATTTTGAAGGAACTCCTGGAGTTCAGAATAGAAGCTAAGCGATCCTTTACTTACGAATTTATCGATTTTTGCCGGAGAGGCGATTTCTGTTGGTGGTGGATCAGGTTGTTTTGATGTAGACGGTATAGCGCTTGTGCTTGGAGTTGCCTCCTTTATTTTTCTCATTTGATCTTCTTTTAATTTAATTTCTCTTTGTTTGTTATGTTCGATTATAATCTTCTGCACTTCGTCCTTTAATACAATCATCTGTTCCACTAACTCGCTTGATTTTTGTACTTCAACGGGACTAACGTTCATTTTAGATTTCCTTGCTATTTCATCCATATTTAAAGAAAGGGCTTTTAACTTCTGCGATACTTCCCCAATAGGTTTCTTGATAATCTCATCCATAATAGTCGTTTTTAACATGTTTAAAATGTCTTGATATAAAGCACTGATTTCCTGTTGATTTTTTGTTATTCTATTCATATATTCAAGGTTTCGCTTCGTCTGCTCTTTGGCCTGTAATTCCAAATCCCTCTTCCTACGTCTCTCTTCCAATTCTTGATAATATATTTGTCTTTGTTCGCTTTGTATTTGAAAATTTTTATTTTGTTCCTCTTCAGCTTGAAGGATCTGCAGTTCTTGACGTTGCACCTGCAGCAATAACTCCTTTCGCTTTTGTTCCCAACGATCTCTCATCTGGTTTTCGTGTATCTTCTGTTGTTCTACGATTAGTTTCCTGCGTTGTGCAATTGCCTCCTGGACTTTCTCTAACCTTTCCAGTTCTTTCATTTTTAGCAATATACGAAGATCATGAACTGGCTCTCTTGTATACATTGTTGATTTGGGTTTTAATTTCTTGTGTTGCTGTTTTTCTTTGTGCACGGAAATTTTTTCAAAATCTTTGCAATTGTTGTTCGGACCAAGCGTTACATTGTGGATTGAACTATTTATTTGTTTTACCTTATCGAAGGCTGATAACTTTAAATTTTCATATTGTTCAATTAAATCGTCCATTTTAAATGTAAAATTTTGCATAAACCAAAAACACACCGATAACCTTAGCGATTGTGAAGATACTGGTTTGATACGAGTGAATTTGGAACTGTGACTCATTAATAAGGAACAGTGACTTAGAAACTTGCTAAATTATTTAATAGATTTCATTACGTAAATAACAAAGTAGTGTCTAAATAATTAGGGCAATGTACAGTTCATAAATTTAGTTAATGAAAATGTTTAATTTCGCAGATAAATCAATAAAATCGTAGCTTTCTGCTATGTTTTTTCACAGGTATTGTTATCCGACAACAGTGATTGGATATTTATTTTTGACATTATAACATAACCTCAATACATATATCTAATTTTAAATTAAGGCTATGTATATGTAAAATACAAATATGAACACTCGCGAAATATGCACTTTACAATTCGGCCACTACTCAAATTTTATAGGCGCTCACTGGTGGAATCTGCAGGAATTTGCATTTTCCTTCACACCCGAAGATCATACAGAAATAAACAACCGCGTGTTATACAGAGAAGGTCTAACATTAAAGGTAAAAGCTTTTTCTTTCTAATATAGATCTAGATAAACCTTCTGCTTTAGGGACAACCTACGTATACTCCACGTTTGTTACTCGCTGACTTACGAGGCAGTTTGAATTCATTACCCGAACATGGTGAATTGTACGGTACTCCCATCCCTCCGAAAGTAACCGAAATACCATGGCATGATGACCGAGTGGAAATAACAGAGGAGGATAGAATAGGCAAGAGTGAATTTTTACAAGATATAGATTCTGAACCTTCAACGGCACAGAAAAAGAACTATAATTTTGAGGAGAATGTAAAAGTATGGTCGGATTGTTTGTATACACGGTTCCATCCTAATACGATAAATATAATAAAAGAATATGAACATGATGATCCAAATAAAGGGTTTGACGTATTTACGCAAGGTAGAGAGACTTGGCGAGGTCAACAATTTCAAGAAGATTTTACTGATAAGATTAGGAATTTTGCCGAAGAATGCGATAACATGCAGGTTAGCTTATAATACTACACAAATTAAGGATTAGGTCAAAACGATATCTTTTAGGGGTTTCATGTTATTCTTGATGCTAGTAATGGCTTTTCAGGATTGAGCTGCGATTGTATTGAATATTTACGTGATGAATACGATAGGAAATCTGTATTAGCAATACCAGTGATACCGTCTTACTACAGTGATTATTTTTACGAGACTGAAGAAGAACAGCGTAGATCTCAAATTAATGATTCTCTTAGAGTTATTAATTTTGCACTATCGTTTGTTGATTTAGCGGAACATAGCTCTATATTTACGCCTTTATGTACTAACAAAGATGGTTGGAGACAGCCTGGTATAAAAAGAGAATTTAACCACATTCAATATAATGTAAGTTTTAGTTTTGATGATAAAATACCTTTAACTAAGATTAAAATTTGTTTCTAGGATAAATTAATGTACCATACAAGTGCGATACTAGCTTCAGCTTTAGATACCTTCACTTTACGATATAGATTGAAAGCAAGTCAATACACCTTATCTGATCTATGCGCAGATTTAAGTTTGCATAGTAGAAAGCTTGTTGCTGCAAGCTTATGCTTGCCGTTTTCTTTTAATGAAGGTGCAGATTTTATCGAGTGCTTAGATAATTGGGATGGTCCACTATCAAAAAGTATAACCCCGAACTGTAGTATTGGTATTTTCTCTGTCTATTATCTGATGAAAATCATGTTCAAAAACAGACATTTTTAGGTACCGACCGAATGATGCAGGTTATAACATTACGTGGTATCCCGGAAGATCGACTTAAGAAACCCTTTGATCGAGCCGGAACTCAAAGAGATATGCCAGCTTATCGTTGCAAGAATATTAACGAGATGTTATCGTTTTACATGTCATGTACTACTTTTGGAACAGCCACTAGTGTAACAAATATTTCAAAAGGTTTAATACCAAACAAACCTTATCCAAACTTCTTCGATAATAAAGTTGGTGTTAGTGGAAATATCTGTTCTACTTTACGGAGGGAAAATGAAAGTAATTCACTAGCTAAATGTACTTATGAATGATTATTTAATGGAACCATTCTTTTAGGCATTCAATCAATACCAATTTTAGCAGGTCTACATTCTTGTAGTGAAATAAATGAAACAATTGGATCGCTTCATAAAGAAGCAATGAAATTGAAAATAGAACGGTTTCCTCAATTTACCTCCGGAGGTTTAGAAAGGGATACATACAAAGAATGCTTAGATAAGTTGCTAGATCTTAAAGAATGTTACGAAGATAATTATGTAATTTAAAACGTTTTTACATTTACTACGTATTTTTTTAACAATAAATAACAACTAATTTTGAATATTCTTTATCAACAACCTCCTATTTGGCTCGTCTCTTAAACCCAACTCAATTCTATTAACGATCCATGAATCTTCAGGATTTTTTCGTTCTGCCCAAAAGTACAACGTTCCCTTCTGCTTGGGTCCCTTCACGGGCACTTCGTAATGTGCCGACAACTGCCTCGTATAGTTCTTTTCTCCATCTCCAACATCAAGTAATTGATCTTTTATTGGTTCTCCTAATAAACTCACGGCTCCTGGATGGCTTCGTAATGTTTTGAATGCATCTTTGTAGTAATCCGTTTGGCAAATGTTGTTGTTTATCTTCATACGTAAGGCGACTCCCATAGATACGGTTAAAATTCCTCCAATCGAAGCGATTTTCACTAGGGTCATATTAGAAACTGGCATTTTTTCTTTGGACTTTTTGAAGTTTTTCACGGTATTAGGTTACGTATGGTTGTGTCTCAAACGGCGACTAACGTACAACTTGATTTAGTTATTGAACGACACTCAAAAATATGCGTTATTAATTCATTTTTGGAATGTAACTTTAAAAGTAGCTTAATTTTGGCGAGAATCATGCGTTGCTGCATAGCATAACAGGCAATAGGTTAAATTAAGTGATATGGGTGTTGTTGAAATTTTAATTATTATTTAAAAAAATACATATAAATAAATCTAATACAACATAAACAAGATACCAATTAAATAGTAGTTTCGCGTATTTTTAGTTTGAAAATTACTTCAGTACACCACTGCGATTATTAGAAATATAGCAGCAAATATATGGCTAATTTCACATATAAATCATAGGCGTGTATTACTGGATTTCAAAGTAGAATGTACTATTTTCTTTTTATACAAAGTTTATGATATGATAGTAGAAAACGGTTCTGCATTAGCTGAGCTGCATGACCGTGACGGTAGCCACTAACATTTCAGTTTTTTCGAAACTGGCCATTCATAAATGCGTTGCCAACATAGGGTCAAAAGCCTAAAATTGAGGAACTAAAATATCGAGTTCATCCGTAGTTTATGTGTAAAATTTCTTGGGCGAAGACTATTTTGGTGTTTACCTGAAGCACTCCACACCTAACACGAAAATTGTTCACTTCAATCACTTATAACCACTTTGCAAACAGTAATGGTACGCTACTGTAGAGCCGTTCGCCACTTAAAAGTTAATCCTACAAAAATAAGTTTGCCGCGTACATATAACGTAATACGTCCTTCTTTATTTGAAACTGTGCTGATATTGCTTATAATGCAATGTAATAAATCATAGGCGTACTAGATCAGCCGACGGCAATCCTTGGGATGCGATTTTGAATTGAAAAATGGAACGCGGAAAATCATTTTCCTTTTATTCCCACATTCCATAAGCGCATAAAAAATCTTGTATTGGAAAAAAAAATGAGATAAAGTTAGAAGTCGTGGAAGTATTTTCTGAATATCCTCGGCGATTAATTTAAAGTTAACGATTTTTCAATCCCCGCAAACGTCCTTCTTCGGTTATATAAAATTCTCCAGAATATCAACTTTTATTGGGGATCCCCACGGAACAAATTTTAGCTACGCCCATGGTTATACTACAATGACAATGAACTAAAAAATAACGCAACATAACCCTCTCAAATTTCAAATTCCAATTAGAATTATTAGAATTGAAAGAACGGATTATTCATATTATCGAATTCCAATTAGAAGTACTTATTTATATCTATAAACGGTCCACACCCTTTTATCGTAATTTCCATGTACGCCACTGAAAAAAAAGAAGAAAAAAAAAGACTGCGATGCGATTGGTCTATTTATAACAAACTCCCACTTGTTTGCTACCCCCAACAATTGCACATTCTTGGCAAAAATGTGATAATTTGATCTATTTATTTTACCGATTAAATGTATGTATTTAATGAATTCTGATGCTATTTATTAATGATTAGTGAAATGAGTGTATTTTTCTCTAAGCTGGCAAACCAAATAGTGTTTATCTGCTACTCCGCACCATAGTCTCCATAAAATATAATTTTCATGAGTAAAAGTTATGGAGCTGACGTTTAATTTCTGCAGGTGTGGCTTTAAGCTATTCAAACAAGGATACAAATCGGGAATACGTCTATACAGCGAGAAGATAGTGCCTCTTGATGAGAGTACTGTCATCGGAAGAATAGTACTTTTCATGAACAGCAAATATATAGAGCCGAACACGAATAGTAAAGTCAATTACGAATTAAAAGACGCCGCCAAGTATCCTATAAACAACGTTATCGACAAATTTAAATCCAACCAAGCGAATCATATAAGTAATTTAAAGTCTGACGAAATCGAAGAATTACTACGTACTTTAAAATATGAAAATTACATGTCGAACAAGTATCATTTTAAAAGGCTGATGCAAATTATCGACGCTGAATGCTGTACAAGGCTAGATTATTTAGATTCCACCGCTATTTTAAGGATACTAAATGAGTTCACGCAATCCGTTCCGAATAGAATAAGAGAATATCAATTTTATAATAAGGCCATCGATCGTTTAATGTCGGAAGTTGGTTTCCTATCGAAGGAAGAGCTCTTACAAACCATCTTCTATATTGGATTGGAGAAAAAATCAAAGACTGCGCAAGTTATGCTACGGAAGTGTATGCAGAAGTTAACGAAGGAGGATATCGAAAGTTTATCCGTCGAAGAGTTGTGTATCATATGCAATTCGACTTTTAAAACGAGCACAAAGATTAGAAACAGGCAAATATTGGAGAATGTAAAGAAAACGATAAACGATAAGTTATATTTACTTAAAGATACCGCTTTGTTCATTATATTAGTAAAGACACTTAGACACAATCGCTATCAGGATGAAGACGTGTTAAATACCATATCATCTACCATCTTCTTTAATAAAACACATCAATTTTATTCATTTTCTGTGATATCGCACGTTTTAGCCTTGTACGCTGATTATTTCTATTACGATGAGGGTTTGTTGAATTTATTTGTCGATTTGGGCTTAAAACAACTCAAAGAGACCAAGATTGACGCCGATGATGGAAATGTACGTGTCAAAGATATCAGACGGTTTTTGTGGGCCCTCAGTACATTGAATTATAACAATATTGATAAGGATATAATCTCAAATACAATAGCTTTAAATATGTTGGAAAGAATCAAAGCGCGACAATATGAGAAGGATGTGGAAGAGTTAATTAATAGTATTTTGTATTTATGGATATTGGATTACCAACCTATCGAGCTTATTCCATATGCGTTAACTGATGCTAATGTTGAGATCGTTAGAGGTAATTTTGCATTCGAGTATCTCTTTTTAATCTAATACAATTAAAAGCGTAAAAATTTGTTGATTATGGTTATAGTTGATCGACTGCAGTTTCTTCTCGAAATTGCATGATTATATCCAACATTCTTTATTTAATTTCTGCATCTCTATCAATTACTATCTTTTTTCCCCCCCCAGGAATTAAATCGAAAACGAAGCAAAGACTGAACCTTTTACTAACATGCATATTCTTCGAGAACAAGAAACTATTCCGAGAACTAAACCTTAAAGCTCAACACCATCAATTTCTTAACACGAATCAACAATTGATCCGAAGGCCAAATCTCGTTAAGGTATTGAATACACTGAAGCAGATGGCTAAACAAGAACCTGAGATAACTGTGAATAAATTTGAGATCTCCTATGAGGTTCCCCATTTACCTATTTGCGGAATCATTGGTTACACGAAGAGAGTTTATAAGACTGTATTTGTCGAAATATTAGATGACTACGTTTGCGTGAAGAATTACAAAAATATGCCAAATGGTCCTATGCAGCTAAAACTGAGAATCTTGAGAGAAACGGATAATGCACTGATTACTGTAAGTACAATGTTGAATATATAGAGTGAAGAAAGGTTAACAGTAAATCACAATTACGATATTTCTAATGGTCCTTTCAGGTTCCGGGACATCTTGTTGAAGAACTATCCCAAGATGAACTTTATGATCACTTAAAATCGGAAATTGAACTGTTATGTTGATTTCCAGAAGGCAGGTTATTTTAATAATTCAGCTTCGTATCGTGGCATAAAATGTGGATTGTTTGTACTTTTTGATGTTTTATGGTTTTTATACAATAAAAGAATTTTCACGCAGCTTTAAATATGAATCTAGAATTATTTTTCTCTTGAACATGTCTTTTGCATGTTTTTTAGGCAAATTCTTGAGTGCGTTAATTAGAAGTATTTATTTATTAGATATTCGTAATTTAATTAATTTTTAGTTCTTCACATGATGTCGATAGAGCTAATTCTTATAAAAGAACAATGTGCGGGGAAATGGATGAAGAAAAGAACCGTCGATGAATTAAAGGATCTAAACACATAGGGTGTTCTCAAAGTTAAGGAACTTATTCTAGCAGCTTGAAGAATTTGGAAACATATAACATAGATATCATACTTAGTAATTACAAAAACAAACATTTCTTGGAAAGAAAGAAGTCCCAAAGATAACCGATTCTTTGGTGCTAATGTCCTATTTTTCAGTGACATTTCGCGTCAGCTTTGGTAATCGTTGTGTGTATTGTGTAAGAAGATCTAAATCGTAAATGCATTCCTCGTCCTAGGATGTGATAAGGGTCAGTTCTAGGTATTCACGTCACATTTTCTAAGATGTTAGTATGATTTATTGAATTAAATCTCTTCCTCTAACATAATTCCAGTATCGTGATAAGTATACGTTAACTGAAAACCCTTATTGCTATCATTATTAGTCAAGTTTCGCTCTCCAAATCAGGTGATTTGTGATCTATAAACATGTAACGCACCATTATTTGTTGATTGAAAAGCATTTTCTGATTGATAAGTAAGTGTATATCAGACGAACCAACCCCAATCATTTTGAGGTGCTGTAGTCATCAGATTTGTAGCAGGTCAAATTGCAGTGGCTCACAACAAACACTTCGAGGACATCCAGTAGTTAGTAAAAATACACTTCCGTAATCTTAATGCATTCTTTACTATTTACGATATTACGACTCCTCTACATTGTAATTTTTATTATAATTCTAAGGTGCAACTCATGTTAATAAATAATAAAAATGAAATTAAAGATATCACAGTACGTTGTCTAAATAATTGACGTCTTAAATATATAAAGATCCATCTGCTGGTCCTAAATAATGCAGTGATATTAATATAACATCGATCAATGTCCAAACACCCAAACCACCAAAGCTGAACAACTTTCCGATACCTTCCTGCCAATGCCCCAGATAGAAACGATCTGCACCGAATCCCCCCAAAGTTATACTCAGTGCCATCGCTGTAGACCATCGATACCCTCTCGTCCAGTTACATCGAATATTTTTGTTGAAAGTTCTACGCCCTGAAGAATATACGATTTTTTTAAGTGGTTTTATAACATCATAAAAAAGAAACGATTACCAAGACATAAAATATCAGAATGTACTGTACAATTCGTTTGGTAAATTGAATTTATAATAGAAACTGAATGACAATCGGCTTTTAAATCGCAAGTATGTTCCCAAGGTTCAGTTTGATAACAGTATCGGCATATCATATTTCGATTAAACCTCCGTTCACCCTATTTAATAAAACATTAATCTCACAAGTCATTAACGGCAATTTTCAACCAACCTTGCATTCAGCATACCGTTCGACGTTACAAGAAACATTTAATTCCTCACCGTAGACACAGGACATATTAAAATTGCATGTGATACAGTTCGGAATCAACTCCTTGCATAACGTAGAATTAGATGTGCAAGGAATAATTTTATCGCTATTCTAAAAATTATATCGATGAATAAATAATTCGGAGTACAAATTATTGCATAAAATATACCATAACACGTACAGGCTCCTCGCTATTAGTATTATTCTTGATGTTTTGATCTTTCGTAGTAATGTCCATCCGATTATCAGCTGAAAAACAAATGTTTAAATATATGGGTTACAATAAAATAACATTTTGTATCTTGTACACATCTCAGAATGTTGTATAAGTAGGGCTAGTAAGATAAATGCCGCTGTTCGTATATTAATATGTACGCAATGCATTCTTTTATGTTGTTTGTAGATATTCCTGAAAGCTTCAGAAGATGAAGGAGGTTATACAATTATTTTGGATGTCTCTGAATGATTCGGCATTGCCAATACCTAAAATACGAAGCCCGAGAATTAATAACCAAAATTCACATGTTTCCTTGTAGTGGTATTCTTTAAGCGGCAGATTTAAAAAAGTTAGCATTATATATACCAAGCCAATTATCTGACAAACTAATTTATAAAATTACTATGATTTGCCTTCTTTTTTTGGCAATAATAAATGCTAAATATAAGAAAAATTTAAAGTGTTTCTTTTAACTTGTTATGTTTGATAAAGTAAATAGAACAATTATATTAACCTTGAGTGAAGATCTCATCTCATGCTTAACTAACAACACTGCCAAATTAAACTATGCCTGATCAACTAGTATTATTGACTGGCTTTGGCCCTTTCCATGGGCACAGCGTGAACGCCAGCTGGGAAGCAGTACAACTAGTGCCATCCCAAAATATTGAAAATGCTATCGTAGTAATAGAAGAAATACCAGTTGTTTATAATGTTGTTGATACGAAAGTGCCAGAGTTATGGAAGAAATACAAGCCTACGGTAGGGAAATTCGTCCTTTTTAAAAAAAAATGAAATCTAACTTTTAAAAACTTCGTAGTTAGTTATTCACGTAGGAGTATCGGCAGAGGCTAGAAAAATAACAATCGAAAGTCAAGCTTTCCGAAACGGATATTATAAAACTGACTGTGTAGGAAAACAGCACCAAACAAACGAAGTATGTTCAGCAACGGAAGGGGCCGACTGTATAAAGCCAGGTCTCGATGTTGATGAGATCTGCAACTTTTTGAACGAGAATACTGATATTAAAGCGTGTCTTTCTAGAAACGCTGGGAGATATCTGTGCGAATATATTTTCTATAAATCTCTGTCAATAGATTCGCAAAGGACTCTATTCGTTCATGTACCTCCTTTAAATAATCCATATACAGCTGATGAATTAGCTGCAGCACTAGCAGCTATTGTAAAATGTGCTTTGGGCCAATTGACTGCTAGGTAAAGTGATTTTATTGAAAAATATGGAGAAACTATAAAGAATGTGCCAAGTTTAATATTCACATAAATAAAGATATATTTCATATTTATGTTTATTTTAAAATTGTATTTTTGGGTTTAATTGATTTAGTTGGTTGGTACGCCGATTGGAGCGTGCTTGCGCTTTTGTACCTATCGTCAGTTCTATCACGGGTGTAACTAGGGAAAGGTTAGGTTTCATACAACATTTTTTTTTTTAAATTACTTTTATCTTTAATTAATGTATTAATATAAATTAAATACAAGATGACTACAAGTGACGATAAAAGGACTCTTGTGCAAGAATTTAAATTAGATCCCGACAGTGAATTACGTTTCGAAATCGAATCAAAGAATGAAAAAGTTTATCTTGTTCTTAAGTCAGGATCAGCAGAAGTATTTGGTACAGAATTAGTCAAAGGTAAAAGCTACGAGTTTGCTTCAGGCGCTAAAGTTGCCGTCTTTACATGGCAAGGATGCACCTTAGAACTGAAAGGAAAAACAGATGTCCATTATGTTGCGAAGGAAACCCCGATGATCATGTATTCGAATTGCCATGCAGCTTTGGAATTGATGAGGGTTTCAGCTGAAAAGGATAACGTAAAAGGGCCTGTTACAATGGTTGTTGGTCCTTGCGATGTTGGCAAGTCTACACTTTGCAGAATCTTGTTGAATTACGCAGTGAGAATGGGACGAAGACCTTTGTTTGTCGATTTAGATCTTGGACAAGGGCAAATATCAGTGCCCGGAACTATCGGTGAGAATAATTACAATTTGTTTTAAGGTATGTGTGGTTGCTTAAACGCTTCATATTGTAGGAGCTTTATTAGTCGAACGTCCAGCTTCTATCGATGAAGGGTTTTCACAAGAGGCCCCGTTAGTTTATCATTTTGGACATAAAGCACCTGGAGCAAATCCTGCATTGTTTTCTATGATAGTTACGCAACTAGCAAATACCGTTAAGGAACGAATTGAAGTTAATAAAAAAAGTAAGCTTTGTATTCATAATAAATTTGAATTTACGTTGATTTAATGATATTGTAGCTAAAATGTCTGGTGTGATAATAAATAGCTGCGGTTGGATTAAAGGAATAGGTTACAAACAACTTTTACATACAGCAACTGCATTTGAGGTTGACGTAATCTTAGTTTTGGATCAGGAAAGGTTATATAACGAATTAGTACGCGACATACCAAACTTTGTAAAGGTCGTTCTACTTCCAAAGAGTGGTGGTGTAAGTTTATTTATTTTAACTTTATTTATTTTATTTTATACAATAACTTTGTTTTAATAGGTTGTTGAGAGATCTAAAAGCGCTCGTTCTGAAGCTCGAGACCAAAGAATCAGAGAATATTTCTATGGAACACCGAAGAATTCGTTATATCCCCATTCTTTTGATGTAAAATGGTCCGAAGTCAAAATTTACAAGATTGGCGCACCTGCGTTGCCCGATTCCTGTCTCCCTCTAGGGATGAAGGCTGAGGATCACTTAACAAAACTTGTTCAGTTGACACCAAATGCAGGTTTATTACACCATTTGTTTGCTGTTAGTTTCTCAGAGAAGGATGATGATGAAATAATCAATTCCCATGTTGCCGGATTCGTTTGTGTGTAAGTTGCAACCTTTTTTTTTTCTAAATCGTCTACTGAAAGTTTTAATATAACATCTTTCTTTAGGACAAATGTCGATACAGAAAGACAGATGATTACGTTGTTATCTCCACAACCGAAACCATTACCAAATAATGTATTAATATTATCTGAATTGCAATTTATGGATAGTCATTAGGATTTAAGATGTTTTACTTATTGTATATGTATTTAAGAATTTTGACGTTATAAAGATGATTTCATTAAAAATAATTTAATTTAATCATTATTAGTGCTTTTATTTTAATTAGAACTTTTGATTATTAAGACAGTTGTAAGATATAGCGCACGCGTATGATTAGGAAAAATTAAATTGATTTGGTTTAAATGTAGCCAATTCATTGTTGACATTTGAGGTTATGTCATAACCGATGACCGCTATGAACTAAATTTCTGCGTTTCTTAAAGTTAGAATAACAAATAGACTGAAAATGTTGACTATTGCACATTGTAAAAAACTAATCAAAAACAAAAAATCACCCCAAAATATAATTCGACATGTGAGCAAATATCTCGACAAAGATCGAATGTCGAAGGCTGTGAGACAACGGTTTTTAGATTATTTCATAAACGAAAACAATCACCATTTCGTCAGGTCGAGCCCCGTCGTACCTTACTGTGATCCTACGGTTGCTTTTGTGAATGCCGGCATGAACCAGGTAAGCATCAGCAAGTTCTATAATACGGCGCCGGGTTGGTTAGCGCATTCATTTTTAGTTTAAAGGAATTTTCTTAGGAGCTCAAAGTCCCTCATATAAGAAAGTCGCGAATTCTCAGAAATGCGTCAGGGTTGGAGGGAAACACAATGATCTGAGTATCGTCGGGTCCGACGGTAGCCACCATACATTTTTTGAAATGTTAGGCAACTGGTCGTTTGGCGATTACTTTAAGGTGCTTAAAATACTTGATTCCCAAATGCCAATCAAAACTATTAACGTTACGCTTTTAATGTTAGAAAGAAGCTTGTGAATTAGCCTGGAATCTTCTGACAGACGTTTACAAAATAAACAAGAAAGCATTATATGTAACCTACTTTAACGGAGATGAGAAACTGGGCTTGAAACCTGATACCGAGTGTAAGGAAATTTGGCAAAGTATCGGGTACTAAACGCAAGTAATTTATATCTTGGAAAGATTTTAAAATGATGAATACGATTTACAGTGTCGAACCAGAACGGATCTTACCGTTTGGAGTAGCAGACAATTTTTGGGAAATGGGACCTACGGGTCCTTGCGGCCCTTGTACGGAAATACAGGTTGATCAGAGAGGTTTCAGAAATCGAGCACAATTTGTGAATAAAGGTGTGCATGACCTAAACGAGGTGTGGAACATTGTTTTCATACAATATAACAGGTAATTATGATCATTCGAGTGACTAAATTTTCCACCTCGAGATTTATTTGTTTTAAGGAATTTAGACGGGACAATTGTACAATTGCCTAAATGCCATATCGATACTGGAATGGGTTTGGAGAGATTATGCGCAGTACTACAACAAAAAATTAGTAACTACGATACAGATTTATTTTTACCAATATTCTCAGGAATACAAAAGGTGAATCTATCAAAATATAACACCTTCCATCTTTAATATATTGCAAATCGTAGATATGTAAGGAAGTTCCTAAATACGATGGCCATTTCGGAGAAAAAGACTGGAACGGCTTGCAAAGAAGCTATCGGATATTGGCAGATCATACAAGGATGCTTACAGCCTGCCTATCGGACGGGATGATTCCCGAAGAAAAGTAACTGTTTTTAAAATGTATTATCGACCCGTTTGTATTATTTCAGACCTGTTGCAGCCAGAAACTGAGGCGTATTATGAGAAAAGCGTTTTCGATAAGTGAATCTACTTTTGGTAAGCCGGATGGATTGGTAAAGGAATTGGTTAATTACGTGGTCGATATCTTGGGGCCTGTTTATGTGGAAATGGAGAAAAATATAAATCAGGTACGGAATAGGTCTAAAATAATGTATTAATCCAAGTTAATGAGATATGCTGGGTGTTAAAGAAGTTGATGGCTCATTTTATGTGGAAAAATATTAGTGAACATAAAGGTCCGTAAAGAAGAGATCGTTTCTGTTTATGTATAGATGTAATGCCAGGGATGCACATGGCGTTCATTCCAATCACCAGAATCCTGCTGTTTGTGTCTTTGTACGATTGCGTAAAAAATTGTGTGAAAATCGTTTTATTTGAGATAAACATGTCCCATGATTCCGAGAGACCAAGACCGGTGACTGCATTCGAAGAGATAAATTCAGCACGGGTGTAGCAGGAGAAGATTGTGCGGAGAATATCATCTGAGGTTGGAATTCCTCTTGTTTGGAGAACAACGTGTATAACAAATAGCAGGCCTAATCATCAAGCACATATGATCTTTTTTCAATGGTTTCTATTCTATCGAATATTCTATTCTACCGACGAGGTTAAAAATGGAACTGTTTTCGATTTTCTCTATGTTGTTTGTACAAAAAATACGTAAAATGTCCATTAGGACTCTTCCTTCCTTTAGGCTTATAACACTTCTTTAACATCCTGTATGGGCGTATCCGTACATAATTCAAAGATGTTAATTACAGGTTAGGCAAATTGTCGATTACGAGGAAGAGCTCTTCAAATCGATTCGCTCAACATCCCTAAGCGAATGGAGCAAGATCGTTGGACACGAACCGCTCTTAGCCGATCTCGAAGTGCTGGAAATGCCCGGCCTAGTTGCCGCATACAAAGACATCAAGAACAACAATATAAGGGAAGTATCGCCCCAATTTAGCTTCAAGCTGTACGACACTTACGGATTAGACGAGGATGCTATCACCAAGCTAACCCGAGCATTGAACATCATCTTCGACGAGAACGTCTTGAGGAAAGCCCTGGATCACACGAAAGGCGTTAGTAGGATGATCGATAATGATAGAAAAGATGAACTGATAAATGAAATAAGAAAGCGAGATATTAAAGCAACCCCCGATCATTATAAGTACAAATATGTGAAGAAGGATAAGACGTACATTTTTAATTCTATGTCGGCGAAGGTAAGCTTTACCGAATCGAAACCAAGTAAATACCTCAGGACCGTGTCTACTTTAACGGACAGCTGGCTCCTTCTTTATTTGTTATTCTTAAATGACTACGTTGGAATTAAAGCGTTTTTCTCGCCAGAGATATTTACTTGATTTCGCACGTTTCCTCGTCATTAAATTATTTTCTCGTTCTTGCAAAGGTAACGCAGCTAATCCGAAACAACCAGTTTGTTGATGCCGTCGAACCCAACACTGACTGTAGCGTGGTATTTGACAAAACTTCCTTCTATCACGAAGCCGGAGGACAGATCAGCGATAAAGGTCACGCGGTAAACAACCTAGGTGTCTTCCAAATAGACACCATTGAAAATATAAATGGAGTTCTCCTGCATCAAGGCCGGTTTAATTCGAACAACAAATTAGCGCTTGGCGATAAAATGGTTTTGAAAGTAGACGAGGTGACCAGGCTGAGTAACATGCGAAACCATACCGCGACGCACCTCCTCAATGCCGCCTTGAAGATTCTAAAGGGCGCAACGTGCCAGAAATCCAGCAAGGTTAACAGTAAATATTTGAATTTAGACGTTGGCATATTCGGAAGCAAGTTGGTCGTGAACGATCTTCGTTTGTTGGAAGATGAGATCAACAGGGTGATAAAAGCCGGCTTGGATGTCAAGATAAGCGAGATCGATAGCCAGGAATTGCTCATGTTGGATAATGTTACCTTGATACCCGGAGAGATTTATCCAGATACGGGAATTAGATTGGTAGATATCGTTGGGAGTAGCTTCTTATCAAGGTTTGTATCGGACGCTTCATCCTTTCGAGGTCACCCGTGTCTTATAACTTCATGTAGAATGTCCGCTGTCTATTTCCGCCTTCTTCAAAGTTGCAGCCACGGATCGGGAAATTTTGCGCGTTCCAACTTGTTCGGTGGGAACTGGTATTTGTGAGGAGTTAGAAATTCACTGACCGTACGAGTTCATCCCGCTCCTTGCTCATGTTAGAAAAGATCTCTTCTCAATCTTGGACGGGTAACGGTCGGTAGTGATTACTTCATATTTTGTCCGCCGGACTCTAGGATGCCAAACATTGGCAACCATCCACCAGCAAAGGAAACGAAATAGACCGTGAGGTGCAATAGGCCCGCCCGCGATGTGACCCTGGCACCGCCAGGCCAAAGCCTTACCCAAATCGTGCCTACCGGGATGTTCGTTACCCAGAAAACTTGAGATTGGAGAATGAAGTCTGACATTGGGATGAATCCAAGGAATTCCCCAACCAACCAAAATACGGTCGGTACAGGAAAACCCGCCCGTTACTGTAACTATGATCAGGCGGAAATTGAGCAGTGGAGGGCTTTATGGGTAAACGCCCACTCCCCTAGCGTAACGACAGGGGCTCGGTGTCGGTCGTTTCCCCTTTGAAATACATATAAATGGAAGCGCAAGTTACAACGTGCACAATTCGCCGATCGGTAGCTGCGATCTTTTAGTTTTCTGCATTAAATAAGAGCTATAGAAACTTGCGTTTAACTGTAAAGTAAAGTGTATTTTTCACATCTTCTAGAGAGCCCTGCTGCGGAACACACGTATTCAATACAGCCGATATAGAAGATTTCTGCATAATTAACGTTAAATCTTTGGGAAGAAGTACAGCTTCGATTTATGCAGTGACAGGACCGGTTGCTCAACAGGCTAGAAATAATGCGTCGGTCATAGAGGAAGAGATCATTAAATTGCAGAAAAGCTTAAATGATAACATTGATAAGGTAAAAATCAGTTTAAATCAAATCACTTCACTATATTTTTATATAGTTCATTCACTTTAAGAATGCAATAGATCCCATTGAAGTAAAAAAGATTTGAAATAAACTAATATTATTTTCACGATAAGCCATTTAACTTATTCCTGGTTAATGTTAATCTTTCGGACGACCGAATTAAAAAAAAATCAATTTCTATTATTTCAGGCTGAAGTGTTCGATTCAGCGATATCATCAGTAAGACAGAAGTTGAATTACAATCCCGACGACGAATTCATAATTCCCGCAGTTACCAGACAAGAATGTTTGGAGAAATTGAGCGAGATTACGAAACAAATCAAGACGGCCAATAAAGATACTTTGAAGTAAGTTTTTTTTTTTTCTTTTATCAACAATCGTAATTTTTCCATTTACCTTCGGTCGCAGGGAATTCATCGAGATGGAGATAAAAAGCGTTTTGGAAACGAAAGTTTGCCGGACAAAGGAAAATAAAGAGTATATTATACACTACTTGCGCTCGTCGATGATCCTGGAATCTGTGCCGCTCCAGAAAGCCACTAAATTATGTCCCAATATACCCATTTTAGTGATTTCATATTCGGATAACATGGTGAAGGCGAGGTGTTGCGTCCCAGAGGTAAAGCGCGTTAAATCTTAAATGCGCTACGTATATTAATCTTATGCGTATCCCCTTGCAGCACATATGTACTAAGGATTTTAACGCACAAAAATGGTTGAGTCAAATCGGGTTGGTTTTCAAAAGCACCGTGGCGGCCCCGAAAGGGCAAGATCCAACGCTGGTGTGCAATATGAAGGCGAAATACGTAAACATACAAGAATGGGATACGCTGTTAAGCGAGAGTTTGAATCTAGCGAAGCTATTTGTCGAGAAATATTTGTAAATATATCGTTGAAGTCCAAATAAACATATAGAACGCGAATGTTTCCCTTTTAATCGTTCAAATGTTCCAATATTGCGAAAGGCTCCATTTGAAGCACTGCATTTACTACGTTTTCTTGAAACACGCTGTATTTTAAAATACAAAGTGTTTAAAAGTATTATAACGGGTGCTTTAGGATACTACACGGAGCAAATAATGTTAATAATCTCATGTCCTGTTTTCAGCCATTACTTGATTGTATCGGGTTCTCTTTCTTCTTAAGTTTAATAAACCATGCCCATTGAAACATCTCCTTTATTCTGTACTACTGCCAAATTATTTAATGCAAAATTCAATCGTACAAATGCACAACTATGCCAAGATTTATAGATTTACCCGTACCAACATTTTTGGCCTGAAGATCGCTATTCCAGCAGTCGGTACAATTTACATATTATATTACATGCTTGTCACATTACTGACAACTGTTTGCTGCGCCTGAACCCACCTTTTGGCTTCTTCTGATAACATACAAATACGGCATGTAGACAAAAAAAAAAGACAACCCGGTAATTAGAACCGGCATAAATTAAGCGCGAGTTTGGGTCCGATTAACCTGGGATACATTCCAACGAGTTGAAATTGCTCGAATTTTCGCGTTGTGAGTTAACTTCAAATACTCCACGCATTACATCACTCAAGTCGGTAAGATGAATTTTCTGCGAGAGACATAAAAAAAGAAATAATTTTTTCCAATTCATTTTTTATTAATAACCTGAAAAAATGTGAACAATTTTTCAATTTAATTACCTAAAACTCGTGTGCGTTAAGCAACAAGTGAATTCTATGATAAATATTTATTATCCAAACGGAGAAATTAAAACAAGTAACCCTTCAATACAATAAAAACTGTGAAAAGCAACTGAGACGAAAACATTATATAAAAGTACGAAAAAAACATTTGTCGATATTTACAGTTAAATATTGGAAACGGGTATGCAAAAACAAATTTCAACATTTCGAGCCCTCTTCAATGTTATTATTTTGTAATTGTCTTTGGTGTATGTTTGCGAATGAAATTTGTATTAGATACCATTTTCAAGGGAAAAAATAAGATTATAAACGTAGAGTCAACGTGCAAGAATTCAGAGATTTCGGAACATAAGTGTAATTTCTATATTTACTCAATAAAAAAAATCCAATTCAAATAACTACCTTTCATTATCAATATAGCTGCTTTAAAATAAATCTCAATGAAGAATTTTTTTCTCCACATGTAATACGTGGGTATACTTTTTCTTCGTATCCCCCAAATTCAACTGGCCGGCTTCATATTACTTAAAAATATCTTTCGTTAATGTATGAAAATTGAGTACATTCAGATTTCGAGAAAAACAAAAAAAAAAGGAAAAAAACATCACAGTTAAAAACAAAAACAAACCTTTGTAAACAAGGAAATCATTACTATATCAGCCAACGTTTAGTTACTATTGGGTTATTTCGGAATATCATTCTGACTAGTCGTCGTTGATTTCTGTTGTTGATTCGGTTTAGCTTGCATAGCTTCAGGCTTCGATTCCTGCTTTTTACCATCTGCTGTCTTTGTTTGTGCTTGAGCAGGTTTATCAACTGGTTTCGTTTGAACAGGTTTCGGAGTTGTGTTCTGTGTTACACTTGGCTTAGGGGTAGTGGGAGTTGGCTTAGCAGGTTCTGCTGCTTTCTTTGGTTGTTCTTGTCGCGGAGGAGGTTTCGTTGCGGGTTGAGCCGTTGTAGTTGCCTTTTGTTGAGTTGTCGTAGGGGCTTTAGTTGTCGGTGGAGGTTTCGTTGTGGTTTGAGCTGTCGTGGGAGGCAAAGCTGTTGTAGGAGGTATAGTTTTCGTTGGAGCTTCCGTAACAGGTACTGTTCTAGCTGCTTGAGGTGTCGTTGCTGGCGCAGCAGTAGTAGTTTTCTTCGTAGTCGTTGGAGCTTTTGTAGTAGTGGTAGTGGTTGGAGGAACTTTCGTAGGGGTGGGCGTAGTTGCTTTCGGCGGAGGTGGTTTTGTGGTTGTGGTTGGTTTCTCTTGAATTGCTGGTTTTTTAACTAAGTGCTCCATTCCAAGTTTACGTAATGGTATCCGTGGTATGAAATCGTTAAATGGTGATCCAAGGTACAGTTCCCCGTTGAAAATGTATGCTTCGGAAATGCCTAGTGCTTTCTTATTATTTCCATGAAATGCTTCTATTATCTCTCCCGTCTTGGAAACGTGGACGATGGTAACTCTACTGGGTAAGATGAATGAGACCACCGAAAAGTGGCCGATCTGTAAGAAGTAGAGATGAAATTTATAAAATTCGCAGTTCTGTTAATCTTCTGTTGATTTGCTTTTCACATAATGTTGATGAAAGCCGTTTTTCTTTAACTCGGTTACAAGTTTCACAACTTACCAGATGTATGGCTCTTTCAAACAACTCCAATCGATAGACTCGATTGGCCAAAGTGAAGCCGAGCTCGCTCAATCCAATCATTCTAGCGACTAATTTCCTGAATAGGGGAAAAGGTCCGAGAACTTGAGACGGGACGGGAGTGTAGTCGTCCCGCGGCATAATCAATGGGAAGAAAAATCCACCATGACCGTCGGAATTGATGTTATCTGGAATACCGGGTAAGCCATCGATGAAAACATCGTGTGTTCCTTTCTTAGGTCCTTTCAAATAGTACCGATGAACACAACTGCGACCACTTTCTGTCACTAGAATGAATTCTTCGTCACTGGAAAGGGCAACTCCATTTGCGAAGAGTAGATTGTCAATTAAGACGGTATTGCTTTTAGTTTTGACGTTGTAATGGATCAATCTGTAAATTAAAAAAAAAAAAAAAACGATTGGAGAACTGGAACGTTCATGCATATGTTACTGATTACAAATAATGGATCAAGAGAAGTAAATAATATCAAATAAAGAGTATAGCCTTCATGCCTAACTCGCTGCTTGAAAAGTTTTGGTCTCATCGATCCAAAGCCAGCATTTCTTCGTCCGCCGCAAATTGAAGACCCAAGACCACGAAACCGACCGTCTACCAGACTATGTCAAACATCTCGCATATATCTATAAATCTGTCCCAAAGATCTCTCGATGACTGAAAGAATCTGTCACAGCCTCGGATAACCTGATTGATCGACAAACTTTTCCTTAATTCAAACTGCACACTTGAAATAGTCAGTCGCGCGATTTTGGAGAATGCCGGGACAATAGTTATGAAGATAAAAGCTATCCTTATTAGGCTTCGGAATAGTAAGGAAAACCCCATGATCCCAAATCATTGGAATATGGATTTTGTATGAAATACCATCGAAGCCAGGCATTTTCTGCTCGAATTGGGCCTACTTTTAGCAATTGGCTCGCTTCCAGAAGCTTCAAGCAGATCCTTCTTCTCAATTCTTTGTCAGGAGTAGCTATAAGATAATAAAGTAGGCTTCCACGACTAAAGTTAATCAAACTCTGGTTGCAAAAGCCTACGTTATTATCTTATAGCCATTCCTGGCTAAGAATTAAAGAAGTTCCTCCTTATGGAGAACAAGGTTGTAAGCTCTTGTTCGATGCTGGCTTAATTCTTCAGGGACTCTTATTATCAAGGGCTGTAACTGTGTAAGTGATTAAGAATCAGTATACGAAACATTCAAATGCTACATATGATCCAAACAGCCACGCACTTCATCGGTGGTAAAGTGATGCTACATCTTTTGGTAGAATGACGAAGATTTTATTTTTACAACTATAATTGCAACTGGACCAAAAATATGCAGTTTTAAGAGAAAGATCCTCCGGATTAATCAGCGGAAGCCATATGCTTTTTCTTTAAGATAGCATTAGGCTGGATACCGACTAGCAAAAGTACTAAAGAACCAAGATAGGTTAAAAAATTGTTTGAATAATTTTCAAGGTACTTTTAAAACTAGCATCTCATACCTTCCACTTCCATCTGCAAACATATCAATCATCCCATCTTCCAGGTAAAATTCGGTACTTGAATCCGACCAATAGATATCCCCATTTGAAGCTATCGCTAAAGAGTTTGGAAGCTTGGGTTTCTTGCCGTTGATTTCAGTCTCCATCGATACCAGCTGTATCTTCTTCCCTAAAAATGAAATTTCAAATTAAGAATTTTACGAAGACATTTGAAGGAAAAAATTACGGCAGAAACTTACCAGTATTAACGTCAACTCTGTATATGCCATAGTAAGCATCGGCCGCTACCAAACTACCATCCTTATCAAATTGTAACCCCAATGGCCTACCGCATATCTTTTCTTCATGAAACCCTTTACACGGCTTCCCGAATTGAACAACGGGAATAACTTTATCATCGACAAATTTTACAATCTCTCCATTATGCAGCGACGCATAAAGGACGCCGTTATAATCAGCAAACGCTTCCGGTCCGTACAAATCACCCTTATGCCAGATCGCTACATCGTTTAGTTTCTCGTTTAAGGCTAACTTGTCTTCCAACGGCTGCGAGGGGGTTACTCTATAAAACAAATTAGGTGCTTTGTTGGTCGAGTGTTAGCTATAAAGGGAGACACTTACGCTTTAGGGTCCGATATCTTGCAATACGGCGGAATGTTGGGCATAAACATAATCAATAGAAGGACAAGGATACCTTCTGTAGTCCGTACCGTCATGAAACGTATGACTTTACCAACGTCCAACGCCATTTTTTACAAAGTAATTTGTTTGCTTTCAAACTTTAAAGAGACCTTTTAAGATTTATACGAAAAGTATCGAACATATTAGGTGACGAAGCGTAAGTGAAATAAACTGTGGGAAGACGTGGGTTGAAAGAATGACATGCAATTAAACGTACGCACAAGTTCACTTGACTCAAAAAACACTGACGTGTAATGTGTAAATGAGACGGTATGAACGTTGAACCTATTACAATGCGCAAAATTCGTTCTCGAGAAACTCAAATACCGTTATTAACGACATAAATAGCGAAAGTGGAGACACCGGTATGTTTAGTGCAGTAGGGCCAAAACGATAATAGTTTATTTAGCTATAAAAAATAAAATCACTACGATAGTTATATCGATAAAAATAATTACTCTACATATTTCTGTGCAATTTAGTTCGTGTAGTTTTGAACCAAAGGAGTACGTGATTTTTAATTATAATACCTTGATTCTTTTTTAGAATTAAACATTAATCCTTGTGCCCTTTTCAAAAAAAGTATAGTTACTTTCATTTTGGAGGATACTACTTAAGTGGCACTAAAATGAATATGGCGGGAATTATTTAATTTCAAATAATTGTTTATAAATTTCTTTTTAAAAGTACGACCTGCGTTTTTTTCTATATTTTTAATTCAAATAACTTATCAACGACGAATTAAAAAGAACGAACATTCACAACATTCGAGCAATTCGACTAAAAATGAATAATTAACATACAGGACAGTTCGCTGGAAATTGAAATTATATTTCATATACACTACCGTCCATTGAAGATAGAACAGTTATTAGAATTTTAAAAAACCAAACTTTTTTAACAATAAAGTATTTAAGGCGGAAGGTATCCTTAGAAAAAAAACATAGAGAGGAATTTTAATTTATCCTGATACCAGGTAACGAAATCATTAGAAACGGCCCTCGAAATAGCAACAGAAATGAACAGGGACGCGAGCGACCGATTTCTATAACTACGCCTAAGAAAAACCGGCCTATTCGTTCGCGTTGCGGTAAGAAAACTGTAGGAACAGCCAAAAGCGCCAACAAAAATTGAACCGTAAAAAAGTTTAGTGTTAAACTTGGGTTTTTCGGGGGGCGTCTGCATTTCAATCCGGGTTCGTACAATCGTCGACGTGGATATTTGGACTCCTCGTTGAGATATTACATTTCCTATTTCTTCGGCGGATAAACCTCGGTTTTCGGTTGCTGGATACGTCGACCATTCCGATTAGTAGTGATCCTTCTCTTGCCGCAAAACGCTCTTCTGGTACTCGTAGTGGTGCACGTTGCACATGCCGTTTACAATGTATCCGTGACCAACACGTTGGATATATATCGCACACCAAATATTTAATTTTTACGCAGTCGTAAGTCAAATCTAGTTGATCCTTAGTGAACCTATTCACAGTCTTTAATGATAGCTATTTTCTCAATCCATGTACCTTCGACATTATTAAAAACAGAACACAGAGTACTTCGCTATTACTATTACGTTTGTTCCAGACGGCAGCGAACTAGATACTCGCTAGTGTCTCGCACGCGAGAGTCCGTTCGTTAGCTGCGCCGATGGTGCGCGTACCCGAATTTGTCTAGTTAGTTAATGTGCCAAGCGACGTCATTATAAATGGAAACGGTCACCGTTGCCGAACAACTTCTTATCGATACAATAAGATTACTCAATTGCAGATTTGACTGAGCGGAGTACTTGGGTAAAGTTTTATTCTGGACTTCCGACAGTCTTACACAAACTTAGTTCCGAATGGATTAGTTTCGAATTTTGTGCTTTTAAATGTGATAATTAGACACTCTTGTTTTAGGTACAATTTAATGAATTTATTTATCATTGCATAGCATATCTTTTCCCCTAGAAATAAAAATTTGTTCATACTTTTTATGTACTGTTATATTTAAAACACACTACCGACGTAGGTAAAATTACACTGTATGTATATATACTTATTAGATATTGTACATTGACAGTTGAAAAATATGAAAGAAGAATGAAAAGAAAGGCAACTCGAACAAAAAAACAAATAAATAAAACAAAGGTTTTATAGCGCTACAAAATTTATTTGGTGCTACAAACTTACACAAAGCACCTCAGAAAAAAAAAGGAATCATATCAGACGTATAAATTATATCATGTATATCATATATATATATTTAAAAAAATATGCATCAAAGCGAAAGAAAAAAAATCGAAAAAAATCTGGGAACTTCACGGAGAACTCCGATTGTACACCGCATCCAAAGTTATCGTCACAATAATTTTGGATACACTGTATATATTTGGAATTCTTGGCAGGACGCCTCGTATGAAAAAAAAAGATTATCACAACTGAACATATCTGATATTTAACTTAAAAGAAGAAACGATTAATAAATACAAAACATTTAAAAAATAAAGGCAGTAGAACGATGACGTCATCAAATATAATGAATGAGACACAAAATAAAAGTTATTAATAATAAATGGCGATGATAGAAGAGGAAGTAAGGAAAATTATAAAATACGAAAAAAAAAAAATGCAGTCTTTAAATCATCCAAATTAAAACGAATTTGGTTTATTTGTAAATTTAAAAAATCAGTCTTAAAATTTAATCTCATGTGCTTTTTATGAGTATATCTTATTTTTGTTACTGTAATTATTGTTTAGGTAGATATAAACGATGCATTCGAAAAGTTATAAACTCGCCCTCAATGAACGATGAAAAAATCGGAAGTATTCTGTTTTCATCGTCCGCCACTGTAACGCGTTGCTAAACTTGGGGAATTAACAAAGTGTTACAACCCGATAATTCCTCAAGTTACTATTTGCAATATTAATGCAAGTAATAAATGATTACTAAACCTCATTACACACCGTCTGAAGATGAAAACGCAACATATCACGAAGGAACGTTCATAACGTCTTCGCCGCATTGTAAAATTAGAAACAAGTAATTAATTTATTAAAAACGTAATATTTCGATAAGCAAATATTTCTCAAATCATTTCATAAAGTGTGCAGGTTCGACGGAATGTTGTTTTGAAATGATTTTTTTTCCTTTTAGCTAATCATCGGCTTATCGAAATATCTACTTAATCTACCCATTTTACGAGATGATTCCCTTTTATATTATGGAAGATTATTGTGTCTCATTTTGAGTTGTGTCGTTTCATTGTTTTGTTTCGTAATGATATGCAATCGTGTTTTGGAACTGGTAGCAAACGGTAAGGAATGAAAATGGTAACTTTGTTAGACTTCGATTAAATCAAGTAACACGAAGTTGGCAGTAGCAAGCTTACGGTAAGCCTTTTCTGTTTCATCAACTTAAAATTAGAAAGTATAAAATTAGATGCATGTACACAAAATGAGATAATACTGCATTAACGCAATGTTATTCAGCTTGCTATGAAAGGAAAAAGATTCTTATCGAAGAACATGTTCTGCTCCAATATCACTTCGTAACAATACAAGGAACTTAAAACCGTGTAATTCTAAGATCGATATATTTTTCTTCAATGCATAAAATCTCACAGCAACGAAAGAAAAGGAAGAGAAAGTAAATAAATGCCACGAAATCCAAGTTACAATTTTCTTTTGAATTCCATACCGTACTTGGCTATTATTTTTGCACACGACTTTACATACTCCTCAAGAATAAGTAGTTACACGTTGAAAAAAAACTTTACTTTAGTATAACAACGAAGGAATGTTACGTTTATATAAAATCAAAAAGAAAAACCTATAATGATAATAGTAAAATAAAAATAAAAGCCTTAATTCTAAGTACAATACATTTTACATCTATCGATATTCAAATTATAGATGAATTTTGTTATGACGCTTCGAAACTTTAAGGAACGGATTGTATTATTCAAAAATCGAAGTTGGTTTGTCTTGTTTAGGAGTAATAATAATAATAATAATAGGAATTTGGCACGCCTGACCAAAACGAAAGAAAGGGAAAATATGCCTTACGTTCTGTTTCTCTTTTCCAATAAATATTACGAATATCTTAATAATAAAGTAGTATAGTAGTTTCGATTAGAAAGGATGTTCCTAAAAAAGAATTAACCTTATTACGTACAAAAAAACCCTAGAAGGTAAATCGTATGCGGATGACCTTTATACGAGAGCAGTGTACTTGATTATACAAAATGAAAAATATGGAAAACGGATAATGTTTACATCAATATTAATCATTGATAAGTCTTAAAATACTCTTACGAAGAGGGGAGGAAAATGTTGTGGTTTGTGTGTGTTTTGAGGGATGTTTCGAGGTGAATTACGCTTCGACACTGACAGGGGTCGAATCTGGTTTATCTTCAAGCTTTTTGACTTTGATCTCCTCCTCTGGGGGGGTCGTCGTACTGCTACTTTCGACCTCACCATTATTTTTAACGTCATCACCATTCTCCACACTACCCTCTGCACTAATACTATTACTACCACTACTACTGCTCGTACCATTTGCTAGGTCACTCTGGTTCTCCTTCTCTTCACTTGTCGTAGCCTCACCATTGACATTCTCGGATGTGGCCTGTGGCTGTTCGGGGGTTTCTCCTGCTTCCGTTCTGCTTTCCTCTTTTTTGTCATTTGCTTCTGTAGATTCGTTGGCGCGACATTCGTTTGTTTTACTAGTTGAAGTCTCATTAGTCTCTGTTATACTCCTTTGTTCTTTCGTTTCATTTGCTTCTGTCTTTTCAACGTTATTTACACATTCTTCGGATGCTTTCTTTGTATCATCTGCCTTTGTGTTTATTGCTTCCTCCATATGTACATCGTTATCTGTTGTTTCTGTTGCAGTGGCATCGGTTGTTTCACTTGTAACCTTTTCCGTTTCCACGGATTCACTACTTTCTTTATTTACAGCTTTTTCTGGCTCTTTTGTGGTTTCTGTTGTTGTAGCCTCGGTCGTTTCACTTATAACCTTTTCTGTGCTTGTGGGTTCATTATTTTCTTTATTTACAGACTTTTCTGGGTCTTCTGGGGTATTCAGTGGTTTCTTTGTTTCATCTGTGACTGTGCTCGTTGCTTCCTCCATATGTACATCAGCTTTTATTGTTTCAGTTGTAGTAGCTTCAGTCGTTTTAGTGTTAATCTTTTCTGCTTCAACAGGCTGACTGTTTCCCTTATTTACATCTATTTCTGGCTCTTCTGGGGTATTCACTGCTTTCTTTGTTTCGTCTGTATTTGTGCTTATCACTTCCTCCATGTGTACATCGGATTTCGTTTCTGTTGCGGTGGCATTAGTTGTTTCAGTTTTAACTCTTCCTGCTTCGGTGGCTTCACTATTTTCCTTATTTACCTTTTCTGATTTTTCAGTGGTATTCACCGATTCCTTTTGTGTTGTTTTCGCGTCTTCTTCCTTATTTACAACGTCTGTCACTTCTGACTTGTCGGTTTCAGTTTCCATATTTACATCATTATCCGTTTTATCTGTCGCAGTTTCTTCAATGTCCATACTGCTTTCCTCGAGCTTCTCGGTTACCGTTTCTGTCTCCATTTTATCGTCACTATTTTTCTTACTTTCTTCTGGTACCGGTTTTGAACAAGTTAATTCCTTTTTACATGTTTTATCATCGACTTCTGCAGTATTCTTTGCTTCCTCGGTATTACTTTTCTCATCAGTATTAGGTTCCGATTGGTTGCCCCCTTTGACAATTTCCACCTCTTTTGGTTTACTTTCGTTTTGGCTTGTGCCTGTGTCGCTAGTATTTATTTCTTGTATTATATCTTTATTTTCAACATCGTTCTCCTGTGTTTTGGCTTCGGGAGTTTCGTTTGGTTTTATTTCTTCTTTATTTAAATCTTTAGTTTCGGCAGTGGAATCTTGTGCTTTCATTTCAAGTGCTTGGATATTTTCAGCATCATTGGTTGTGGTAGTGTGTTCTTGTTCTGGCTTACTATCTTCTATTTTCTCAGTTTCCGCAGTTTCTATTGTTATCTCTGTTGTAACTTTAATTTCAGCGACTTTTTCATCTTCGGAAAGGGAAACGGTGTTCTTTTCCACAGCTTTAACCTCATCGAGTTTAGTATTTATTTCAGTCTGCGTCTTATCTACTTCGGCCTTAACAACTTCCTCGACATCACCGGCGTTTTCTGCAATCTTATCTTCAACGGTCGAAGCAACATCTTGCTTAACAACTTCCGCAGTTGTTACAATCATCTCCATATCTTCATCGGCTATCGTTTCTTTTGTAACACGGATTTCTTTAAGTTCTTCAGTTTTCGAGGAAGTTGTCGGTTCTTGCGGAGCTTCTGCGGGCTTTGCTTCTTCTGCAGTGAGAAATACTCGATTAGCATAAGCTAAATGATTCCTTTTTAAGGCTAAAAATTACGGAACAAATTAAATGACATACCTTCTTTTACAAGTTCCTCCGAATCGACTTCCATAGCTTCGGCTGCAATTTCAACTTTCTGTTCCTCGGTTTTCTGAGTACTAGTAGTATTGTCGCTACTGGTTGATTCAATTTCAGTTTTAGCTACTTTTGAAGGTGGCGCCTATATTGCAAGGAAGGTAAATAAATAAATACATTGTTCATTTCATCAAAATTCAATTAGTGGAAGAAAAAGAAAACAATCAAATTAAAATGTGGCCTTCTTTATGTATTAACTTTTATGTAACAGAAATTAAAAAATATGTACAAAGAATCTATGCTATCTTCAAAGTATTATACACTGTCTGCAAATACAATTGCAACATAAGAAATGTGCAAGCTTTCACGGCCTATGTCTAACATAGAAGCAGGACACTAATATGTACTGCGATTTCATTTTCAGGCAGTGTAGTACAAAACCAATAAACTAACTCTAACCGAAACAAATCTACACTCGAAAAAAATGCCTCTTTCCAGGCGTACACACCTCTGGAGTCTCCGGTTCTTCGTTCTTGCGCTTTCCGGACGTTTCAAGAAAAAGATCCGCAAAGGACGCTATGATGGTGAAGCCGGCAGAGTCCGCCTCGGGGATTTCCTTATTACCCTCGCGTTTAACGAGTATCGCAGTAATCCCGGCCTTCTCAGCAGCGTTTGCCTCTAAAAAGAAAAAAAAAAAAACACAGAAACCAAAAGGGGAGGATCGATAAATTCCGACGAATATTACACTAATTACCATCGATTTGGTCGTTGACGTAGATCAATTCTTCGGGTGCTATTGACAATTGTTCGGCGATCTTCGTGTAACTGGTATCGTCGGTTTTACCGCCAACGGAGAGGTCGAAATAGTGGGAAATGTACTTGGAAAGGTCTCCCGAGATGGTGTGCGCGATTAGTTGTTTTTGAGATTCTACGTTGCCCTTGGAGAAGATGGCAATGCGCCGGGTCTTTGACCAATTCTCCAGTGCTTCCGGTACATCGGGAAATATGCTGAAATAATAGGTTAAATTAAAATTCTAGTAAACTTAACGTTAAGTATTCTGAGACAACGTAAGTTCACGTTGGAGTGTGCCAGCAAATAAAGAATAATCCGGAAGTATTAAAAGCGACCATCCTGTCTATCCTTGATTGCGTTTTATTGTGTATTAATGCTGAAGGTGGTCTTTTTTCTTTCGTCATTATTTTATTCTTACATTTTACAATAAAGCTGTTAAATGTTAACGCTTATATCTTAATTATTGAACATGTGCACCTCGTTAACCATAACATTTTTTGATTGTAGAAACGCCGGGAATGTGCGCCTTAAATCTGCACCCAATCTGAGTCTTCGAACACTCTGTAGTTGTTCTTAAACGCTCCGGTCGCTGGATGTATTGGCACCATTACGATGCCTTTGCAGACATGTTAATTAACCAGATTTAGACTGACCACTTTAAAACAAACAGTTCACTTTCACTTAGAATAAAATCCAATATGGCGGTTGTTTGAATGCAGGACCATGACCTTCCGCAACACACCGCGTTATCGGAATTATCACGCATTGTGGTACTCGCAAATAATGCAAACATAACGTTCTAATTTATAAGATTAGATAATCGTTACATAAACATCTAAATACACAAAATCAGATATCAAAAAGCTCAGGTATTATAGCGCCAAATCCTTTAACAATGGAGTAGATACGATTGTTACATCAAAAATCTTGATAAGATAAAGATTTGGTTTATTGGATTAAAACAAACATGTGACGTTTATTCAAAAAGAAAAAATTATCAAAATAAACATGCTGGAACAGGTTTTCCAACGGTTTTAACAACAATCTTAGCTAACGTTAGTATTTATAACTCGACAAAAATATTTTTTTTTTTTAAGCGAAATGGCGAAACTTACTGTGCTACTAAAGATCCATCTTCGAAACCTTTCTTATACGTTGCTTCTTGTACACTTTGAACGGGAGTGGGTTTGTCATACTGTGTGTTGATTATTGTTTTGCATTCTTCAACAACCTTCTCCAACGGCAGTTCCTCCTCGCCAGAAGATAAATGTTTCACTAAAGTCTTAACATCCTGTTCGTCCCAATGAGTTTTGATGTACTCCTCAAGGTGTGCCGCAGCGTACGGATAGAGAGTGTCCTGAAATGCCATTAAAATTATATTTTATTAAGAATTTTCGTTGGAGGTCCAATAATATTTAAAGAGTAAGTGTTACGACCACGATTTCATTAGTTTAAATATTGGCAGTGCTAATAGGGCAAATGCAACCGTTCATGTTGTTAAATGCGTTGACGAGATTCCGAACGGGCCGTTGAGCCGCTATTGTGTCGCATTAAACTGGCGCGGAAAAATAAAATTTATATTATTTAAGTGATTTTCATATTCGTATTTAGGAGATCCATTGTTTGTAGTGCTTTAATGATCTCTAGCGTTGCCTCATTGGAAGTATCCATCCCTTGGTTCGTTGTTATCGTGCGTAAAATTGATACGCAAACACCAACCTCTTTAGAACATAATAATTTCTGTACGATCCACATAAAGGTCTCTACTGGGCTGTGTATGCATGGCACAAGGAGGAACCAAGCTTCGTTTGAGAAGAAGGATTTTCAACCAATTACCGTATTGCACCGCCACTACGTGACCAACGAGCTTGAGTTCTTGCACAACACGAATTTCTTGATATTTTCCCCGAGATCATCTAGAGAAATGAATATCCCGTTGGCTAGTACCGTCCTCTTGAGCCTACCATTAGCAGGTTTGCGACTTACTTGTTGATGTGATACTTCAAAAATGCGGACATTGATGACGAACGATATCTCCTAACAAGTATTCCAATAAGAGAACAAGTAATCGCAGCTTCTCACGCTTTGGTGAAGCAGCGGTGGTGGTGTAGCAGCAGCTTTCGGAAAGCCTCACCCCTCGCTCAGGACGTTTTTGTGATTCCGAAACGTATTTTAGGAGCAAGTAATAGAGAATATTTTAACAACGTCAACGAATAAGCCAACAATAAAAATCGATAGAAACTGTTTACCGCAAGTTCTTTCCTTCTTTTCCGCAGATAAGATCATTACCGTAGCAACTAAGAGCAACAATAATTATCGATGCGGTGGAAATTATTCAATCTTTGAGGTTCAAGCCTAATTCGTGAACCTCGTGGTATCATTGCATTGATGGAAGCGATGGTGAAATCATGGTATCACGATGAGCTAAAAGTAAAGAGTTACTTCTTGTATTCTGCGTGTACTTTCCGAGAGGGCGAAAGAAGAGTAAAAAATGTAGCCGGTAACGCTTCGTTCACCGATTTAAAATTTGCTCTAATTGCCGCCAGAAACGGGAGAAGCCGCTGATGTCGACGAAGAAGCTGCATCTTCTTCTCCCTAGACGCTTGAAGTCGTATTTAACGTGGATGCGATTACAATTTGGAAGATGCCTAAAAGAACTTTTAAGGCATGCGAAGAAAACCTCGCTCCGTGCTTTGAGGTATCTAAAGACCGTTTAACAATGGCGGCCGACGGGACGAAAAGCCAGGAGCTTACCTGTGATTTAGAATTAAAATTTTTAGGATTGGTTTAGTCACTATATCCCACCAAAAGTTTATAATCGAAAATGTTGTGTTTTGCCTCCAAAATTAACCAGTTTGCTTAAAAACGAGGAATCTGGAAATTATTTAAACATTCAAGCAGTAAGACTTTTGGACGCCCTAAGTATCATTGCAAAATCCTGGGATGAGATTTCCAAAAAAGAAAGAAAGAAAAAAAAAACATTGAATAGTATCAATTTTTTAACAAGAACTTGTTAAATCTTGCCAAGCGACTGGATTTAAAATATGATGATGGTGTCTAGGATGCATACGGAAGCCATAAGAATCATTGGAAGATCCTGGATTGAAATGTCCCAAAAGAACATTGAATAGTATCCGCTTTTCTTCCAAAACGTGAAAAGAACCGATCATGTTGTTCGAGTTGTTAAATCTTGCCAAGCAATTATTCAATTTAAAATTTTTGATGAGCTGCTAGATACGCGCGAGCAAAGCGTAGTTCAAACACTTAAAAATTTGTAGACAACTTGGACCCTCGATTTTTTTACTTTTTCTTCGGAATTTCGTATTAATTTCTGGGCATAAAGTACTTAAATTTACACTTATTTTAAAATTATTTAAAATAAGTTTAGATTTAAGTAATTATAAGAGGCGAATGAAGACGTATTTAATTGGTAACGTATTATATAAATTAAATTAATTTCTTAATGACTAGATTATTGATATTAATTATATTTTTGTTCGGATTACGTATACCTACGTCGTCCGGAACATCCCGTATAGTAAGCATCGGCATCCTCCGCAGCGCACGGGTTTAACTAATTACGTAATAATTAATCTGGGACGGCCGTTTCGAGGAGACGAATGGTCTTCATCATCAACCGGTGACCGAATTATTGAACATCCTGTATATAACGTTTCGGTTGAGACTTTTAAAACAGACTAAAATAATTTCTTTAAAAAAATCGTTGAAAAATCCCGAATTTTATCAACGGTGACGCATATTTCTTGATCTTAAAATAAAAATATATAAATAAATATACTTTTGGAATTCACTATATATTCATTAATCGTCACATAGTAAAATTTCAAATTTTAACGCAATCGCATTCAATCTCCCGCTTCTCAAAATTAGTGCTTAAATAATAAAACAATCAAACAGGTTAGTAACGCTTGTACGTATCGAATAGATGAGCGTTTTTTACGTGTTTATTCGGAAATTTTAATGAATTTTAAATAAATTTAATACGGGTAAACTTAAATGGCGCTACGTGGAATGTTAATCTTGGCGTAATCCGCGAATAAAGTAAGCCCCGGATAAGATAAAATATTAATGCGGGATTTGGTCCCTTTAAAAGCTAAGCAAAAACCAGCTGTTTTTGCGCTTTTTCGAAACGATACATCAACGGGCTGGATTGAACGCCTCTCGTCGTATCGTATAAACCGGAGAAGAAGTTATATTTTGCTTAGACTGTACTCTCTAAAGGATGAATGCACTGCGTTCGACGAGGGATAAATTTTTACCTGCCCAAGGACATCAACTACCAAGGGGTACCTACTATAACAATAATAATTTCGCCTAAAAACTATACACGTGCACAGGATTCCTCGTTTCGTTTCATCTATTCGACGAGATTCTTATGCTACGATCGACGTACATCGGCGATGGAAGTAGATTTCGTCCGTACGCGACGAGACGCTCGAAATTTGCGTCCACCAGCACACTAACATGTCCTAATTTCTCGCCTCGATTTTCTACGTTATTCTGTATTAATCGAAACGGGAAATCGAAACGATTCAAGAGGCAAACGGCCTCGGAAACGTTTGCGTACGCGAAAACAACAGGTGTACGTCGAAAACGACCGTTAAAATCCTATTCGAATAGGCGCTTACCTTTAGAAAACCGTGCGAGGTGATTGTACCGGCTATGTCCAGCAATATTACGGGCCGTTTCTCCAACGGATTGCCGCTCGACGTGCACTCTTTTTCCGCACTCATCTCGTCCGTTCTGTTCGCCTGACTAGATGGTACCACGAAAGATGGGATGTTTTTCTTTTAATCCGTTAACGAGCAACGTTCAGCAGCGAGATAATTTCCAGCCGAATGTTAAAAACGCCAGTGCGAAATACGTGCAAAATGGTGAAACCGGTGAGCCTAACGCATGCGCACCACTTTGTATATAAACCGATCGTTAACGGTCACGCACGAACAAAAGAATACAAATACCAACCTTGAAACGAATCCTTCTAATCCCCCGGTTTACCTAATAACTTTAGATCGATTAATTTTTGCGAATTAGACGAAAGTTGTAGGGAATCGGCGGTTAAAACGGCTTTCGATTTTACGTTGAATAGAAATACATGGAATAGAACCGGACGAACACGAAATCGAACGAAACCGCGTCGGCCGCCATAATTCAAGCGCGAAATTGATTTAATTTGAAATCAATCTGAAAAATAATACCCATTTCTTGAACTTAAATTCATCTTTACTAGTGAAGATCTCGTCAAATTTCCATCGTATACGTACACCGTACTTAGCTTAGCGAGTACTACCACTATTCTATTCGTAACCTTTTGCAGGAGATATTATTATTTAATCAATCTACCTACAGGGGAAGCCAAAAGTATTGTTACGAAGCAACGTACAAGAAACTATTAAAGGAATACCAAATAAAAGTCAAAGATGTACTCCTCATCCTTAAGTCTTCACTTAACAATCTAAAGGCACAAGCTACAAAAAAAAATCGAGGAGGAGGCTGTAGTAAATCATGTGTAAATTAATATGAAACCTGGAAAAAAATAATTATTTCTAAACGTTATGACAGTAAGACAAGGTTTAACACTAAATTAGATTTTTGCTTTTTTTGTTAATCGTCATGATCTATCGCATTATTTCTTTGAAAATTATGATAGATGTAATGTAATCCAGAAAGTATGAGCTTTAGATATAGGAAATGTACTGTAAGAATCGAAGAGTTGTTAAATATGCATGGAAAGCTGTAGAAATATACAAGGTGTTCTATTAAATTAAAAAAGAATGCGAATTTCAACGAAGATACCCCAATTAGCTTCTCGAACAAGAATTTAAAATTTTTTTTTGAATAATTAATGAAAACTAATGGAAACCGTTAAAACTACTAAATAAAACTAATGCTCATTTGCTAAAATTTTATTCTTATTTCAATAAAATTGTAAATACGACTGTCTTTTGTAAACTTTCCAAAAATATTAATGTTAAAATGGTTTTGTTTGTTGGTTAGTCCTAACTCAGCTTCTTCGAATAAAATAAAAACCTAGCATTAAAAGCAATTAGAAATATCATATAGTGAATGGTTGAATTTCGATCACTTTGTACATAGAATTCTACTTTACTATCTGTTTCTATTGAAAAAAAATCATGTTAAGTGGTACCCACGCAAGCACACCTACAGAAAATCCCCGTTTCGGAAATGTCCAACCGCTTTCGAAACACATCACCGCCGCCAACGAGTGCGCACTCGTTTCTGCAAGCTTAATTAAGAACCTGTAGATTTGTTTGTGTTGCTTACCTTCTAATCGCACTAATGTAGGAAGATACAGAACGTGAAATGTTAACTCGCATTATTCAAATGGACAGCCTCAGTTCGGCAATTTCTTTTTTTATTCAATAAAATTTATTTTAATTACTTTACTAATTATCATCTTTAGATTGTTTATAGGGGAAATGGGGCAACGAAAAATGAAAACAACATAATAAAATGGCATTTATGTATTTATATAATATTTGTATGTATATATATAGAGTGCATTTACAGTTGTAATACATATACAGTGTTTTTTTTTTTTCATCTACTAAATACAGAGGTCATTTTGTAGATGATCGAAAATAAAATAATGAATCGAAAAAAAAAATACTGAAGTGTGTAAATTGATCACACCGGATTAAAAAAAAAATACGTACCGTTTATAAAAAAATAAAATAAAAAAGCTAGAATAAAAAATATCTTAAAAAATATGTTAACGAGTATAAATAAATAATTTCGTCAGAGTTCAGTATAGTAAATAAATTAATTAATTAATTAAAAAAAAATGACATAAAGATACATCTCTAAAACCTTATGAAACAAAAAAAATTAAAGTGAAATAGGAATTGTAGCTGTAATCTCCTTTTTTTTACGTAAGTAAGATTTCAAAATTTAGATATTTGTTCTTCTTTCTCATTTTTTTTTTTAGATGCCGAATTTACAAAACGCTTTTTTAAAAAATATTCTGAATCTACAGCCTAAATATTTATTATTATTTCTAAAATATCATTATTCACATTTTTTTTTTGTTCTTCATATCATCTTTAAAAATATTGATGGGGTTTACTCAATATATATTATTTTGTCTACGTGAATGTACAAGCTATTCCAAATTTACGGGACATACGAAATTACGACTTGTTTATGTGCTGCAAGAGACAGTTCGTCGATCTTGCTGTGCTATGATCCGTTGAGTTTTGCGAATTTGGAACACGCCTCTATATATCACGTTTTTGTGTCTCTCGTTTAATCTAGTTATTAGTATTTGTCCCCTTATATCTTATTTCGAACTTCTTTTTTCTTTAATAACTTTTAAAACTGCAAAACTCCTAATTAAATACGAATGTAATTATTTTTATCCTTCGAAATATAGAAGGTCAAAGTGTCGAAAATTTTTTTTTTTATCGTTACTTTAAAATAGTACGCTATTTATAAAAAATCTAACTGTTTTTATTTTAGTAATTCTTTTTTTTTGACATTTTTAAAAAGGCATTTCCACACATTTCCATTTTATATCCGTACGTCTTTTTATTTACTTATTTTTTTTGTAAATTGTAATAATTTATTTTATTTACGAAAGGGAGTCTTTTTTTATACAATTCAATTAGTAGCAACGGCATATTTTCTAAAAATTCAGAAACCTGGAAATTTATGAAAAATTTCCGAGGAGGATTAACTTTTTATGCAAAACTTATCTCATCCACTTGCGCCCCCCGCTATCGGGAGCTACGTCAACGGAAAGGGATATTGAGTAATACCTCATTTTAATCGTCTTTTGGAAGAGAACATTTTGGCGTTTAGTTTTTTGGAATTGATCAATTCGTTTTCGAGATTTTTAAGAGAATCTTTTGGGTTGGTTCGTTTTATATTTCTTGCCGGTTAATCTATTTTAGGAGCATCGAAACAAAAACATTGTTTCTCAAAAGCAAAAAAAAAAAACTTCATGGTTATTTAAGTTATGCTTAATGCAGATTATTTATCATGCCGCTTGCACTTATCTCTTAAATAAAAATGCATGTTTTGCATGCAATTTCCTTCCTCCTGGTAAAAAATTGAATCAACGAACGCAATATCGACACAGGATGATAAATATTCTGCATTAAACATAACTTAAAACATAAATAACTATGAGTGTTTTTTTTTTTTTTTTGTTATTTACCTAGTTTTTAAGATATTTATAAAGATTTTTAATGTTGGTTACTGACCAGTTAGAAATACAAAACAAACCAATTCAAAACATTTTTATTAAATCTCAAAAACGAATCGATCAATTTTAAAAAGCTAAACGCTCAAATGTGCCGCTTTAACAGACCAATAAAATGAGGTATTTCTCGATACCCTTCTACATTTAAGATTTTCAAGGGGTTAAAGTGGGCGAATTTTTGCATAAAAAGTTGTCCCCCTCGATGTCCTCCCCTTTTTAGGAGTTTCAGGCAATTTTTCATAGCTTCCCAGATTTCAAGAAATTTAAGGTGGGAAGTTTTCAAATGAACACCCGGTATATTTTTCTACGAAATTACAAGACGTCACTGATTTATTTACATGAAAACGATGGACGTTAAAGGAAAATAAAATTAATATTGAACATCTTAATTAACGCGAATTTCCCAACGGAGATTGTATATGAACATCCCTTCGTAAAATTACAACCAATACGTGTTGATTATTTAAAGTGAATATTGATCATTTGTAAAATGAAAAACTAAAAAGACAGGATTCTTCAAAATCACGGATTGTACGAAGTCTTTTCCTTATTTCTTTACCAGGTTTATCGCTGTGGGTCCAGAATTTTACATAGATTATGACGTAGTAAGACTACCATTCTACACATGTATTGAACATTTTTCTTCTCTTCCTCGTCTCTGTGTCCGGTATTTTTACAGAAATTTCAAAGATGTATACAATGCGAAACGACGCAGTACTTGATCGCCGCGACAAGCAGCGCTCGTAGTATACACGTGTAAAATTTCTACGGTGACAGTTTGAGGTACAGTATCAACGTTTGGGATAGTAATAAATAATTTGGGATTATCCAAGCATGTTAACGTCATCCGATCGATGTTTTCCGCGACGATACATGGGCAAGAACTTATTCGAGCGAGCAAATTTGATGTAGGAACAAAAATTACAGAACGGATATAGTTAACTTTCTTAAGTTTTGTTTACGTAAGTACGTTTGCTGATCATTAGGATGCTAATAATACATAATAATTAACTCTACGTTACAAATAATAATAATAATAAAAGAATTGAGGTATAAGAATGTCGTAAATCACAGAACGAAAAGAATCTTTGCACCTTCGTACGGTAGTCTTGAGCAAGACAAAATTAATTGTTTTCGACAAGTTTTTGTGAGGCGATGTTTTAAAACGCAGGAAACGATCGTATTTTTTTAATGCAATTTTAATTAATTAGAATAAATTAGAGAGTATGTACGGTGTTCGACGAGTCGCGGGTAAAATTCTTTGTTTTAGCCACAACTTCTGAAGCACCTGGTAGAACAAATTTAACTTATCGTATATAAAAGTCGGATTAATGCGTTTGCGGATTAATTTTTATAAATAATTAAAAAAAAATTATAGCGACAGCCAAAAAGTCGTCAGCAAATAATTGCAAAATAGTCATTTCCACCAGCTACGTAAGTCAATCATTACTAAAGTTCCCCATTTTCCGCGCGGCTCGCAGGCGTCGGTATGGAAGTGGTCGTTCGGGTGGTCGCATAGTCCAATATGCTTTAAATGCTATGCGTCCATACCGACGCCTGTGAAACGCACGAAAGTAGCGAACTTAAAAAATTACTGCTCCGATTGAAGGGACGTTATCATTATTTACGTTGGCTGACCCTAAATACGGGGTGTAATAGAATTTTACGTCCCCGAGGGTGTAAAGTAATAATTAGAGAGAACAAAGGCGGGTGGAATTGTCGCCCATTTACGGCGACTAGACAGACTCGTGTCTGTTCGTCTCGTGTGCCTATTGGTTTCTCCGGGAGTCGACAAAACACGTCGCTGTAAAAGAGCGGTGGTTCCACCCACCTTTGTCTCCTCTAATAATAATACATTAATAGACACAACAGAAATTGACAAACTTGGCAGTTATGCAAGTATATAAACAAATGTCAAATATTTTCGTTGTTACTTCATGTCTTTAGGTATGTAAAATTCCCTTACAACCTGGTGTTGGGAGTAACTAAGGTAGACAACCAGTCAATCCCAATTACGTCCTTCCAATCAGACAATACGGCTTACGTAGCTGGTAAATAACTAAAATGATTTAGAACGGGGTTTCTTATTTAAATACAAAGAAATTTTGATGGTGACATCATTATTTAAATATATGTATATATAGTAAGTATTTTTTGTTATTTTAAATGTTCCAAAAATTGTTTTAAATTTAATCTTTCTCCTGGAAAGAGACACAAAGGCAAATATTGTGACAATCCCATTCTTTTAAATAACCAAATGTAACTTGGTATATCCGACGGGGGCGAAATTGGTCTCCTCACAAACACAAATCCCTGCTCTAACGATACTTCCAATTTGACGCCGACTTTATGGCGGTCACTGTGTATCGCAGAATAGCAAAATATTATCTCTTACATAAGACGTTACAATTAATTTCTCGATATCAAGCAATCGTACAATAAAGAATTACACTCAAATACATAGAAATAAAAGAAACATATCGATAAATATTTAAAACAATTATTTGATTATAGCCTAAACGTAATCGATATAATACATATATTCTAATTAATAAATTAGCAGAAGAAAATTGTATATAAATATACATATAAAATGTCCCAAAAAAAAAAAGTCTTACATCCCATCTCTTACAATCTACGATATAAGGAAAAAATTAATTAAAGCGTTTCATTTAGGGAGATTTTTCGTTGTCATATTCAGATCGTTAAGTAGATTCGGGAAATGGCACAAATACGTTTTCGAAATGGACGCGCAGTACGGGTTACGACACATGCTATGCGTATGGCATATACTCGAAAGTTGTCGACAAACAATAAGTACAGACAAACTGTCAGGACATGTAAAAATACCGAAAAATACCCTTATTCACTAAGTTAATACTCAATATTTATATATTTATATATATATAACACAATAAAACTAACTTTCAGTCTTTTACAATTATACAAATACGGGTTTTGTTGTATCGATTAATTTTTTTAAGGGTGTCGTTAACGCTTTCCATTGCATATCTTCTCTTTTTTTTGTTAGATTCCGTTCGATTTAATTCAATTTACGTTGTTTTATTTTTTGAGGAAACTATTTCGGCTTACTCAAAAAGGAAAATATATATATAAATATAATTATATATATATAACATTTACGTAGTCCTCAAGGAAACATTGGTCACTATCTACACCAACATATAAAAACTGTACACCACAAATTTATAAAAATTAATTAGGCAATAAAAATAATATTGTACCTTAACGATAGGTTCCGTATGTACAAGTCGACCCGTTATTGTATTTTGTTTGATTCTAGAGTTCGTAATATGACTTTGAAGTGGGAGGCATCATAAGATAACAATTTTTTTTATAGTGATTTCTTTTGTTGTCTATCAAAATGTTGTCAATGCATTAATTTTTGATAGTTAACATTCATTAGGTTGGCGATGGTAGTCATAATAGTCGAACTATTTTTATTAATTTCCAAAATACATCTTGTACTCCAACACAAAGTTTGTATTGTTTCTTAGTTTTAAGAAAATACGTATATATTCGTCAAATGTTATGTTTTTAATGACCAACTAGAACCAACTAGTGATCCTTAAACACTACCAACAGGCCCATAATCGATGACATTTTCGACAATTTATAGGGTGGAACAATAATATTTTTAAGCCAAAGTCACTTCTTCATTTATACGTATTTTTTTGGTTATCCACTGTTATCAACAGTGGCGTAGCTTGTTTATTAAAGAGATTGTCAACGTTTTTTTTAATATCTTTTAAACTATGTAAATTATATATTTTTTTTTTTACTTTAGATACAACAAATTACAATCAGTTACTCCAAAATCTTAAAGTATAAGAGCATCTCAGTGAAACGTCGTTAGAATTAATTGAAAAATACAAAAATATACAAAGTGTTTCATTTGAAAATAGTCAAAAAGAATACTTCGGATTTCTGCAACATTTACATCGCCCTGTATACGTAGCAGATATGTTAAAATGTATATCTCATGCTATGGGTATCGCCCTAAGCAAATAGGTTTCTTTTACAGTTGAAAATAAACGTAATAATTTTAAATACTTGGTTTATTGGTTGTTGGTAACGTTTAGAATGTAATTAATATATTAGCAATGAATACAAGTCAGCGGCGAATAACAGTATTTTAGAACAGATGCTTGCCACTGTATTATTGTGGGCAGTATAAGGATATTGGCATTATTGTTTATTGTATTATTAGCAATAAAAAAAGTTCAAAATAAAAGTTACACGAGCAGATTTAATTTTATATAGAATCCAGTGGCGTGTACAGCGTTTTCGATATAAATACAGTTAATTTGTTTTTCATTGCAGCAGAAACTTTCACCAAATAAATGACGGCAACCCTAAACTTGGCATAGTAGCTGCATACCGGCTGCTTGATGAATGAGTTTGTATGTTGCTAAAATCAAAAATAATTGACAAAATCTGGAACGGTATCAGATTAAACGTTAGCTATAAATGTAAGTACCGATATCAAATATTAAGCAGCATTGCCAGATCTTTCGATTTTCAAATTGAAGCTCCTGACTTTTACCAAAACGATTCGTTTATTGTTAAACAATGTGGTGTAGAAACCGTTTAAAGCTTGTGGCGACAATCTCAGGAACATTTTGAAAGATTCATTACTTTAATCTTGGTCGTGGCAGGATTATATACCAAGTTTAGGCGCAACTATCGTTAGCAAAGTCCGCACTTTGGCCGTAGCAATACTTTAGGTTTGACGATTTTGATTGGTTCATTCGAATTTTTGACATATCTGTAATTTTTCTATTAATATCTTAACATTTTAAAAAAGTAAATAAATGGAGGATAAATGCGAAAGAATTTTTCCAATCGGTTTCTTTCCTATTACCGGGTCTGAGAGGGGCATGTTTCTAGTTTTAAGACCATACATTAAGACCAACATTTCCATTAATAAAGAGAGCATCAGAGATGCGACTCAGTCGAAAGTATCGTAGTATACAAAGTGTCTCATTAGATGCACGCCACAGGTTCTCTTAATACAATTTTTATTTCGGAAATAATAAAATAAACAATAGAGAGACCAACATATAATCCTGACCTCTACCTAAGCCACTTCCACTCCTTTTCTCATGTTTGTTTTCGATGCGAAATGGATTACATCCGAGATATCGAAATACATCAACGGGTCAGCCCGAATACATACGTTTTTTTTTTTTTTATATTAGGATTAGGTCTTGTATTATCATTATTATTATTTATTCATTATTATTAATGACACGATAACGTCTGTTGCTTTCCTCGTTCTAATACGTCAATTTCCTCCTTACGTTACTCAACATTTAAATCACACCAAACAAGGGGTTGCGGGAGAATTGAGGGGGTTATGGTCCATTTTTCATCTCGTTTTGTTTCTTAAAAGCGTGTCTTTCATCGTAACGCGAATATAACAGTGAGCGTGGTCAATACCACCACCAAGCTCATATGGGACGAATGCGCACCCAACGTGAGCTCTTCGCTTTTAACCACCTCGTTCGGGTGCTTGTCGTAGACCTTGGATTTTTTCGTAGTCGCCACCGTAGACGGCGTTGTGGTCGTGGTAGTCGTCGTAGACGTAGTGGTGCGCGCTTGCGGGGGTGGCGGTGCCGAGGATGGCGCTGGGGTTGAAACGGTAACCGGCGTTCGCGTCGTCGCTTCGTAAGATGGCGCCCACACCTTGAACACCATCTTCATGTTATGGGTGGTGCATCTTCCGCCTATTCTTCGATGTAAATCGTCGCTAGTCGATGTAGAGATGAAATAATAGTCATGACCGGGTAGGAATTCCAACCCGCCCGGTTGAGGCGTGAACGGCCTGAAGGTTATCGTGAAGTACATGAGCTTGTAGGGCTTATCGCAGACTGCGATGATGCGCGGGTTCGGATTAGTTATCCTGCACGTTTCGTATTCATCCTTCGACACGTTATAGATGATATACTTCTCCATCTCCTCCTCGTTCTTCGTCCCGGGGGTATACACCGGGCAGATCAGGTTGACCTGGTCGTATTCGAACTTGACGTTGTTCCGGTTAACGTCGATCACGTTATCCGTATTGTCTATCCTGAAGATGGGGTTCGTCGAGTTCCAATGGATCGTGTAGAATTTCGCACTGCTCGGTGTGGTCGCCATGACGAACGCGTCGAGGATTGCGAGGAGGAACAACGCGCTTAGCGCCATCCTGCATCCTATTCGCCAATTCATTGCACTTCCCCTATTGCTCGGTCGGCGTCGCTGCTGTCGTTGTCGTCCTATTGGTTCGGCTCTCTGTTTGTCGTCAACAGATATCGCGCCGGCTTTTCCTCTTTACATGACTTGCCGTCCGGTTACTTAACTAAAAACAAACAAGTGTTAGTGTATGACGACAAAAATGCGGATAAATCATACGTTAATAGAAAAACAAGTCAAGTCAAAAGATAACGGGGCTACCTAATTTTCTCCATAAAAAAGAAATTTATGTATCTTATCGTCAATATCAACAGATCTGATCACAAAAAAAAACATCAATTTCGCTTGAAACTTGAAGAGAAAATGCGGAAGAAGCTTTGTGTTCTTTAAGATTGATCCTCCACCACTAGCTTTTAGACATTTTCAGAAAGAAACATTTTAACTACGCAAGAATAATAAAATGGGCTTTATTCAAAGCAAGCTCCATCGCTAGACTTATACATTTTTCCCATCTTTCGGGTAATTTGTGAATGTAAATGCCAAGTGTGCCATTTGTGAATGTAAATGCCAATTTGTGAATGCCAGTAAAAACCTTCCCCTTTTGCTGCGAACCATTCAACGAACCATTTCTCCACGTCTTCGAACAAATCGAAGCGTTGCTCAGCAAGAGCGTGACCTATCGATGCAAACAAGTGGTAACCGGAAGAAGCCAAGTCTGATGACGAAGCCGCTTTAGAACTTCTCAGCCGAGTGCTTCCAACCTGTCGCGAACGCTTTTTCAAGAAGCGAACAGTGCAAATTTCTCAATCATTGTTGATAACGTACGATTACGTACGTTGATAACGATACAATTCTTGGCGGTCTGTAAAGGTGGACCAGGTTTAATTATCAATCGATTCGTCACCGGAAATAAAGAAGGGCTAAAAGAAAAACTGTTTTTTTTTTGCGATTGCCGAGGAGGTTTAAAGGTTGGTTACCTACATTAAGGCAATACGGTAAGATGAGAGCATTATGCAAGCTTAGCAAGCGTTTCTTGAGAGATTCTTTTAAAATGAAAAGGCACCAGTCCACAAAATCAGGCGTTGAAAAGCTGCCGTCGCTGATGTGAATGACTCTCTGTGACTATCCTTTGTTATCCAATCAAAAACAAACAATAAAAAACAAAATTTATGGACGATGGCCAACCTACAGCGGCTATTGAGAGGTATTTTACAGACAAACCAAATGAGAATTTGAGGATTTGAGATGCTCTGGAAGCTATGTAATACTTGTATCGAAAACCAAGATGCCTCATATCGAAAAGTTTTTTTGAACGAGTTTTTCTTTGGTTTGTTTAAATTAAGACAAAAATCAGACCAACCTTGCTGTACATCAACAGCACTACAAACACATACAGGTTACAAGGAAATTTGCATAGGAGCCTTGAATTAGTTAAATTTTACCATACCTGTATAACTAGTCGCACTGTACGTATGTTTATGTTAATTCAAATTCGATTTCATTTTATAAACGCACAAACACGAAATACTTAAAACAACAAATTAAGATAGACTAACCTACTTCATCAAATTATCCGGAATTTAATTTGTCTAGCTTTATTTTTCCTTAATAGCCCTTAATAACTATCTCGAGCTCATCCATTGGATTATCTACGAATCGCCAAATATAATATTTAACTTCCGATAAACCGTCGATAGGTTAATTCGATAGGTATACAAAAAAAATAAATAAATAAAAGCCAGGGCTTCTTTATTTATGTACAGTATGGATTATCTAATATTTATACGTTGATAGGATAATTTCGGCGAATTAAATCCGGCAATCTCATATATTGGAAATACATCGAATTATATCCTTTAGATATAGTAATAGTATATTTTTACCAGGTGTACAAGCCAATGAAATGGGGATTTCAGACAACAGATGGTGCACCAACGCAGCTTGGTATTGTTGTTGTCGTGTTCAACATGTCGAAATTTACACCGAACAGAAGAGCATTCGCGGATAACATTAATTTTTCGTTTTCGTTTGAAGAAAACCGCTGCCGGATCATACCGATCACTTCGAGAAGCTTATGGTGAGCCCGCTCCATCGCAACATATGCACGTGCGAACGACGGTACCGGCTTTTCAAAAAGTGGCGACTTCGATGTTGTAGGCAAAGAACGTGGAAAACCTCCAAAGAAATACGAAGATGTTGAATTGCAAGCGTAGTTGGACGGAGACGATTCGCAAACAGAAAACAACTCGCCGAGCAATTGGGCGTTAGTCAACAAGTTGTTTCCAAGCGTCTACGGGCGGTAGGAAAGTTTCAGAAGACCTGGAGGATAGGTACCACGTGAGTTTAACGACAGGCAAATGGAAAGGCGTAAAGACACATGTGACATTTTGCTCGCTCGGTACAAGCGAGGAATGAAAAGTAGATTTATCGCAAAAAATCATGGGTAGACCCAGGTGCACCATCCATATCGAAACGGTTTGGTAGAAAGACGATGCTTTGTGTGTTTGGTGCGACCAGAAGGACGTGATCTATTATGAGCTGCTAAAACCTGGGAAAACGGTTGATGCTAAGCGTTAACAACAATTGACAGATTTCGCTGCTTGAAAAAACGCCAGAATACCGAAGGAGGCGAAACAAAGTCATTTTTCTTCATGAAAATGCTCCATCACAACTTAGTTGGGAAGACCTACCCAATATGTCTTACTCATCAGACTTGGTTCCTTCCATTCACCGCTCGTTTGAATCGACGGGTCACGCAATTGCCGAGCGGCACTTACATACTTTGAATAAGGCCCGCGTAGCAGCTATGACCGGGAAACCAACACTAAGTGTAATCTTTGATCAACCAACTACTTCAGAAAGGTCTACATCGAAACAAAATAATTTCTTCGTTCACTGCTAGCAAAAACGCCTCAAAGATGAAAATACATTTTTGCACGCATTTAATGCTTGTAAACAGACGTTGCCAAACATCATGTTAGATATTTAATATAAACATGAATAGTGTGAATCAAACAAAAATATTTGATGGAGCGGCAGGATATTGCGGCATGGAGACCAGGACATTTACGCTTCGTTTTAATGCGACCTTAGTCACAATAAAAACCCGACGAATGTTAAGAAGCATACAAAAATTACGCTGCTGGACAGAGATGGATTATGGTTCATGCTGGAGAAACAATGAGTTTTATTGACGGTTGTTTACTAATATTATTTATTAATAATTTAGGGACTTAGCTCCCGAAACACCAGATAATTCGATAATTGTCGTTGGTAATAACGCACCTACAGCTCCAACGAATAAAAGTGAAACCATATCATGGTTACGATTAAATAACGACGATTACAAATTTATTATTGGTACAACGTGATATAGAGCGGAGAAGATAATTATTAATAGCTTCCATCTGTGATTATTGAAAATTTATATTTTCCTTTGTTTTACCGACGTAATTAAATTTAATTGGTAAAATACAATTCTCATTAGAAACCGGTAGGATCCTACCGGTATTAATTGAATTTAAATAATTCAAATAATATATATAAATTTGTCCATGTATTACTTTATGTAATTGTTACTTTTAACTAACATCAACTATGTATGTTGCAACGCTCAGTATATTTATAGAAAGATGTTCGGACGTAAATAATGCCTTGATTTAATTTGTAATTGATGCATGTTTCTTTTTAATATTCCGTTTGGAAGAATTAAGAATGGGAAATACGATGTTAATTGTAAGATAAATAATAAACATTGGAAAGACGTAACGGACGAGATAAATGGAACTTCTCATTTAAATTCGATATCGAAGTAAATACCACAAATTAGACTAATTAGATATTGAATAATTTAATAGAAACAATGCTGAATTGTCGCCCGTTTCGAAGATCCCGTTATCTGGAAGATGCAATTGTTTTCACCTAACGAGGAAATTATCATAACCCGACGTTACCAATCACCAAATAACAATATATGCACATCTACATCACGTGCATTGTATCACTCCGTAGATTAAAAAGGAAAAATATCCGAATAAATATATAAAGTAATCGAAAATAAAGCATGCTTTTATGCATGATTAATGCTAAAAATAAAATAATAGAAGCAAGATCAAAGCGGCAGATTTTGGAATATTTCTAGTTAAGAGCATAAAGAATACAACGAATGTGTTCATCGACCGGTCTAATTTCCTAAAATCCAATCAAATTTGGAAAAATCTACATCGACTATGTATTCTGTATCGCTCGGTAAGTATACTTATTAGAAAGATGTTCACGGACGTAAATAGTGCCTTGACCTTTTCCTCTTGAGTTATTTTGCAATTAATGCCTGTTTCTTTTTAATATTCCGTTTGGAAAAATTAAGAATAGGAGATACAATCATCGGGACAAGCTAATTGTAAGATAAATAATAAACATTGGAAAGACGTAACGGACGAGATAAATGGAACTTCTCATTTAAATTCGATATCGAAGTAAATACCACAAATTAGACTAATTAGATATTGAATAATTTAATAGAAACAATGCTGAATTGTCGCCCGTTTCGAAGATCCCGTTATCTGGAAGATGCAATTGTTTTCACCTAACGAGGAAATTATCATAACCCGACGTTACCAATCACCAAATAACAATATATGCACATCTACATCACGTGCATTGTATCACTCCGTAGATTAAAAAGGAAAAATATCCGAATAAATATATAAAGCAATCGAAAATAAAGCATGCTTTTACGCATGATTAATGCTAAAAATAAAATAATAGAAGCAAGATCAAAGCGGCAGATTTTGGAATATTTCTAGTTAAGAGCATAAAGAATACAATGAATGTGTTCATCGACCGGTCTAATTTCCTAAAATCCAATCAAATTTGGAAAAATCTACATCGACTATGTATTCTGTATCGCTCGGTAAGTATACTTATTAGAAAGATGTTCACGGACGTAAACAGTGCCTTGACCTTTTCCTCTTGAGTTATTTTGCAATTAATGCCTGTTTCTTTTTAATATTCCGTTTGGAAGAATCAAGAATGGCAAATATGATGCTAATTGTAAGATAAATAATAAACATTGGAAAGACGTAACGGACGAGATAAATGGAAGTTCTCATTTAAATTCGATATCGAAGTAAATACTACAAATTAGACTAATTAGATATTTAATGATTTAATAGAAACAATGCTAAATTGTCGCCCGTTTCGAAGATCGCGTTATCTGAAAGATGCAATTGTTTTCACCTAATGAGAAAATTATCAAAACCAGACATTACTAACCGCTAAATGATAATATATGCACATGCACATCGTGTGCATTGTATCACTCTGTAGATTAACAAGGAAAAATATCAAAATAAATACATAAACCCGTCGAAAAAAGAAAAAAAAGCATGCTTTTACACACGATTAACGCTAAAAATAAAATAAGAGAAGCAATAAATAGATTACATTAAATGCAGAAGATTTGGGAATATTTCTAGGTAAGAGTATAAAGAATACAATGAAAGTATTCATCGACCGGTCTAATTCCCTAAAATCTAGTCGAATTTCGAAAAATCTACTTCAACTACGTATTCTGTATCGCTCAGTATACTCATTAGAAAGATGTTCACAAACGTAAATAGTGCCTTGACCTTTTCCTCCGGATTTATTTTGTATATTTTTTCAATATTCCGTTTAGAGGAATCAAGGTAACATAATACGAGAAATAAGTTAATTTCTCCGGAGTAAATAAAAATACGAAGGATGTAATAGATGATGCAAATGTAACCTGCCATAAAATTGGATATCCAAATAAATACTTCAAATTAGATTATCGGATAGGCATTGCAATTTGGTCGAGATAATTGGTCTATTGTTGTCCGTTTCAAAACATCCGAGTTACCCGGGCAATGCAATTGTTTTTACGATAAAATCGCTATCACACTGTATAAGGGTAAAAGAAAGAAAAACAATCTAACCCTAATTCGCGTATCGTCGAGACGTTTTAAAGCAAATATTAATTGATAATCTATCCCATAAGGTACTTACTGAACGGGGAACGGGTCAATGGTAAATTCGAAAAAAAATCTCAAACACAATACTTCGGAATCCATACCCACTTATATTATTTATATGTACGTCGCCGTTCGTACGTACAATTTCCTTCTCATCTTCGATTAATTTCCAATCTTTACGATCAAATCTGACCGTTTCGATGTACGGCGTACTGTCGACCGTACGTTCCGTACAGGTAGACAATCAATAAATCAAATTATCATTAATAAAAAAATATACAAAGGTGAATGATAAGACATGTTGAATTAAGTTACCTATTGTTAAAGTATATCGTTGATAAATCGGAAAAGAACCGACATTTTAACTGAAAAAGAACACACGCGCCGTTTCGAGCTTCACGCACAGATCGCACCTTATCAAATTTGCCTCATGCCCGCCGACGAATTACGCGCTTACGCGAAAAAAATGTTATGAAAACATAACTCGGAACTTAATGCTCCCAGCAACATTCCATTGCCATTTTGTCACTGATCCAGCTTCAGCAGCGACATTACGTGCTGACATCTATTTATTTCAATCATAATCATAATAGATTATCTGCGCTGCGCTAACTACCTTACCGACCGCAACAAATCCCCATTTACGTTTTACGGAACATTTGTCACTGAATTAACGGAACTTTCGATTCAGATAATTAATAAAATGAAATCGAATGCGATGAAATCAATAATTTAGTTATGGATAAATAAAGTTATTGCTGTTAATAAATAATATCGATATACAACGAATTTGAAAAGTTTTGTCCGCTTATTCTCATATACAGGTAACTTCAAAAGTATACGCACACCCATCAAATGTAATGTATTTGCAAATTGTATTACGATGATATAATATATCTGTAAATTAAGAAATACTGTGTGTTGACTACGGTGATATTCTGAAACTATATGAAACCAATTGCAATGTCTTCTAGCACTTCTATAGCATATACTATCTATTTCTTTACAGGTAGATGAATGGTATAATAGAGCTTAAAAAAAATAAATAAATGCAAAAAGACGGTCATATAATCAATGGCTTAAATTACAGATTTTCATTTCCATCAGAGCTAAATACATATAATTTTTATTTGAAAATATGTTCAAACAGCTTCATAACTAAAGTTCGCAACTTTTCGTGCCCTTCACCTTTCTCTTAATTTCGCGAAGCGCAGGGAATGTGGTGAACTTTACTAATAACTGTTAGTATTTAATAGGGCAGTTTCTCTGGAATACGTTGTCATAGACAAAAATATGTCATGCTTAAAACTCATCACCTTTGATAATACCTTATTCAAGTAGGCTACGTTATTTTATTTGCGAGTTATATTTATTAGAAAAATATTAATGAAAATTGATGGTTTCTCAGTTGCTAGATTGCTGTTACAACTATACACGTATCAGAATTGCAAAGAAATATTTTAGGCGTGAGCAATAAAAAAAAAATATATATAGAAATTCCATTTTATGTTGTGTTATGTTAATTGAAAGTGCCATTGCAATATATTCCAGCTATTGCCCGATAGAACACACAAATAAAACACAGATGACAAAGTTATGGCGATTGCAATTTATTATGACCGTTAAGTATCGATCTCAACTTATAATTCTTCCGTTTTAAAAACAAATCTTTCTACTCATAAAGTCACTTATAAAACTAAATGTAAACAAATGTCACAGTATATATGTATACAAGATATAAATGTAAAACACAGTTCTGGAAACTTAAAAAAAAGTTTTTGCATCGATTAGTCTAAAACGACCTCTCGAATATTAAAAATCAAGGGTTTCTTGGATCCTAGCCGATAACAGTGGAATATTAATTTCATAAATGTTGTCTTTTATATTTCGAACGGCTTCGACATCGTAGGACTCTCCAACAATTATTTCTTGCTTGATCATGTCGATAATATCATTCTTAGAGTTATTGTCGTCTAAATCTGTAAATCAAGTATAAATTGTAAAAGTAGAAGGAGGAGGATTAGGCTTTTATTAGAATGGCTAAAAACATTTTTTTATGCGTCTAAATAAAAATCTATCCACCTCTACAAAAAAAAATTAATACGTTGTAAGTTATTGTTACTACAATCTAAAATAAAGATCGTGGTTATAAGAACTAAGTATTAATTTAAAAAAGATGTTCTCTTTATTATTCTGTTGAATAGGAGTGGATAGGAAGAAAAGAAAATATTTATTATTCCATTCTTAGTTATTGTAATTACAATCTTCATTTTCATGCGGCGGCAGTGCCCTTTTTACATTAACTTCAATTATAAATATATATTTTACATTTTAATTATTCCAATTTTTTGCCTAACTTTTTACCTCATAGAAATTATAACTATTTTTCCATTCATCATTTGTTTTATATATAAAGTTCAACTTATTATAGACATTAATCACTGCCCCCTTTTGAAAATAATAATAATAATGAGATAAACTCCAAATTAATGATAAATTATCCCTTTCAGTGCTGGTAATTCGTACGCACGCGAGCGTGGACAAAGACACATGAACAAGAACAAAAAGAAAATTTGAGATGCACGTACCCGTGGGCGAACTCATAAATGTAGTCGAGTGAACGTACACAAATGAATATTGCCGAATTTTGCTTGTCAGTGTCAATCTAATTTAAACTAAAACCGACTGTTGCTTCCATGAAACACTCCAGTGCCCACTGGGGGGCGGTATTACCCTTGTTGGGAATCTATGATCTAAATTGTAACTACATCGTTTTAGTAATATCATTTAAATACGTTATTAATAATTTTTGTGCAAAAAAAACACGCTTAATTTTTAATTATATTTGTTATATTTAACTTAAGAGTTAATACTTGTTCATGCAATGGATTGTAACCATTTTTAGAGGTCGCCGGAGGATGCGCAAGTAAGCGCAAAATCGGTCGCGTCGTTTTTTGATCAATTATGAGAATTTTGTGAGAAAAGGAACCTTTATTTTTACTCTTTGACAATATTAGTGCAATAGTATACGTGAGCTTTAGTACGTAAAATTTTTCATCAAATACTCTTTTATATATCAATCGATACCGGTGAGACAGCCTGTATAGGACGCTAAAGTTGAAAAAAAAAAATGTATATAGTAAAATAGTCATTAGAATGTAAAAAACACGGCTTGCCTAACATCCTGATGCGTTAGGTATCAGACACCCTAAATATAACTAAAATATAACATGCAAAGTATATAGAAACGTAGAAATGACTAAAAAAATATGACAAAACTATATATGCAGATACCTTTTATATGGCCTACAACAGCCAAAGCAGGTACTTGACTAAAATCCTTCGGCATTTTTCTTATATCGGAGGAAGGAATAGTAGCCGAATTTCCATAGTCTATATAATAGACCTGATATTCTTCTAAGGCTTTGTTAACCTTTTCAGCCTTTGCGCGACACCATTCGCCTAAAAAAATTTTAATCGGTACAAATTCACTCCCCAAATAATATAAAAGACAGAGTTTCGTACTAACCTTCGTAATTGGCAAGGCACAGCTCATCTGCGATTGGAGAATAAGGTTCTGAGTTTGTTGTGGTATATTCGGTGATTTTCTCGGTTAACTCAATGAAGTGATTCATGCCCGTATGTGGAATAAAAATGATCTGGCCCTCATCTTCAATGTTAACGCACACTAGATTCTCTGCCTGGCCGGGTTTCATCTCCCAACTTGCGACGTCCTTGCACATTACTCTGGATTCTTCGTTGGGAGGTGGAGCTAAAAGCCAAATTAATTATTTCAAATTAAAAATTAGCATATCGATGTTGCCAATATAAAACGTGTATATAGCTATACAGAGTGAGTCAGCAAACATATATCTGTATTTTAAATGGAACATGGTGTATATTTTTGAAGATTCCGATAGTCTTTATTAACTTCATTTCGTATCGTAGGCGTTGATAAGAGTTTATGAAAGAAAGCCATTTAAAGTAAACACTTTCGTTATTGACTACAAACAACCATTTTAGATGAAAAAGGAAGCTTCTCGTAAGATGGGCGAAGGAATTGCTCACAATTGACCATAACACATACGTGTTTAAATTTTTAAAGAATGTATGATGAAGTTAAAAAATTTTTAACTAGAGAGGACAAAGGTAGGTGAAATTATTCCTTTTCTGCAGCGACTAGATAGACTTGTGTCTATTCGCCTCATGAGAATAGTGTCCCCGAGAGTCGACAAAACACGAGTTTGTCTCGTCTCAGCAAAAAAAAGTAATAATTTCAACCGGCTTTGCCCTCTCTATTCATAACACACTAGAGACCAAAGATCAGTCCAAACAGTGGGCTTATCGGGGCTAATCGACGCCAAAAAGCGCCAATGCCGTTATATCGTCCAACAGAAGGTCATGACCATAGTTGTATAGCAGAAGAAAATTCATATTAATTTAGTGAGGCGTCTAAGATTTACCTGCTGATAAATCCTTGATTTTCTCCGACAAGCTCAGTCTATCGTGTCCGTTAAGCGAGAACAGTTCAAAAACGTTGTTCCCACACTTTTTCTGAAAACGAGAAACAGCGTCCTCAACTAAAATTTATCCGCAACATTATGAACTGCTACTTACCGTGAGCAGCTTTTCTTCGCGTTTACAATAACCTTCCAGAAATTCGATCTCTTCGTCAGAAAAGCGCCCATTTTCGAAGCCTTTCAAGGTAATCGGTATCAGGGTAGCGCAGCATTCGGCTAACGATTCACTAATATTCTTCAATTCTGAAACTGGCGCCATATCTATGAAGCCTAAGTCGATAAAGTCAAGATCTACGTAACCATTATCTACGTTGTTTGTCACGATTCCCCTGCATAATCGAGGCTGAGTTTCGTGAGGGCATAATACTAATTGATTTATAACTGGTGGAAGAACCAACGGTGTGGCTGGAAAAGGGAAGATGTTAGTGTTTTGTCTTAAAACGCAACAACGAGAAAAACGAATATAAACACCAATGCATAAATGTTCTTTAGGAGCAAATATGCAGGGTTGTTTTTTTTTTTTTCTTTAATATGGTAATCATCGTCCCTACAACTCTCCATACGCCACTTTCTTGTTTCAAAATTAACAGTATATGTGATGGTGATTGCGACAATCCATCTTAAAGCGAGTTTTTAGTAGAGCAGCATAGAACTGAGGGATAAGCATACCAACACAATCTAATCTACCACATAAGCTTAATTGACTAATCCTGGACAGCTGTTTCGAAGATGCGAAGATACTTCAACCAATTAAACTTGTGCGGCGAGGCGTGTACCGATACTTTTGTGTCGTTAAAATTTTTAAAACTTTGGAGTCGCCGGAGATGACTCCTCCTGCATAACAATCAACATCTTACCCGAATAAGAAGCTAGCTGTTCGTTCACCTTCGATACTAACAAGTGCGTTTCTTTAGTCCTCACAAACAGCTTGCCTTCGTTAATCGCCACTGGTAAAACCCGTTCGCCATCTTTGACTTCTTTAACACTAGGCGGCGATACGATCACAGGTGATTGGTTGAGGTTTTTTACTGGTTTTAGTTTTAAGGACGGATTCCATCTTTTGCAGTTGACGTTATAAAATACGTCACGAAAACCTATTTGAATATTACCCTTTCCATTACACCTAAAATCTGCTTGATTCTCCTAAAATTATAACGTTGTTAGTTAGGTTAATATTACAATCGACACACCACGAAGGCGGTCTGAAAAGCTTCAAGCATCAACGTAAAGACGGCGCACAGCGGTGAATTCGCCTAAATGGAACGAACGAACTGTAGGTATCTTATCTTTATTTATTATAGGCCTACAAATTATTTCTGCGTTAGGCTGGAAACTTTTCGGATTACCCTTGAATAGTGCAATAGTAACACGAACTAATTTGTTAGTTGTTTTTCTAATCATGCAAGTAAAACAATCTTTTAAATATAAGCCTCGTTTAGCGAACATCGGGCAAGATTGGCCAAAAAAGTAGTACCACTGCTGACACGTGTACGCTATTCGCTTCTATTTTGCACCGTAAACAACTTAGAATTATAAGCTGGTTGCTGTTGTAACTTAAAAGTTCCGAAATAAATACGTAATTCTCCTAAAATGAAACTGTAACAATTCTTGAACGAAACGCAATAAATAGGCGACGTGAGTCGCAGATGGATTTCTTTAGCAAAAATTTTTTTTTTCTCTAATGTGAGAAAAGGTAGAAAAACACTTTTGAATGTTTTTCTACTTTTTTTTTCTACCTTCAAATTTCGAATAGTTGAAATTTCTCGTTCGTCGAATGACTTACCTCCTTGAACAGGTCTATAAACTCGCTATTCCCTGTACAAACGCAAACAAACTCGGGGATGTCCAGAAATCGTTTCTCCAAGCGGCAGATTTTATCGGTCGAAATAATTTTACCATAGTCTACCAAAGCCACGTCGTATTTACAATCTTTCACGTTCATTATGCAACCCCGCACCCAGGTTTCTACATCCTCCTTATAGACCGATACGATATCGCCAACTTTACCGTTTAACCTTCTCAATAAATGAAATAAAAAATTACGTAAGCGCAGGAGAAATATTAATTTTTAACTTACGTTGATTTTTCGTCGCCTTGTATCTCGTTTAAACTTTCAATTTCATCCAAAAAGCGACACGTTAGGACGAATGCTATGCAGGAATCGTTATCCAATTGTTCAATAAACTCGAGAGTTCCACTCGTGCCAGGTTCGAAAAAATCCACAACGCTTCTAAAAATGATAAAAAAACATAAAATATTCGAAATTGCGAATAATAAAGCATTTGGCAATTCAAAAAAGCTGGAAATAGATATCTATAGAAAGGAAACCATCACATTATGACCGATTCTAACCATTATGGACAACACCAAATAATATGAAAGATGTACAAAATTTACGAAGGTACCGCAAAGTAGAAAGAAAAGGGAGAGCCCAAGAAGGCAATGGACACGAGCGATTACAAAAGATTTAAGAGAGAAGCAAATAAACAACTGAAAGAAATATCTAGAGGTAGAGTGATATGGTAGAAAACTACGAGAATACTTACTTCCTATTAGGATGTGAACTTGGTGACACTTTCATTTTTTGTAGTCTTTCTTTTAAAGTTAAATTTGTGGTTTGTTCGGCTAACCTGTCGGTTGAACTTCGGGGTGATTCATTACATGGTTCAGGTTGAACTCGATTTGGTGCAACTCCGTTCATTAATTCAGTTCGTGCAGGTTGTGATTTTGATTTAGGTTTAGGTTCAACCGACGTGCTATTATTACGTTTGGTCGTTTTCCCTGCGGGGAACACATTTAAAGAGTTCGGAAGATTTTTGCCTTTTACGGTGTATTTATTAGAAATTTCTTCAACCTGATAGCTGCCATCTTCATTCTGTTGGAGAAGCAGCTCTACTTTAAACAAGAACAATCTAAAGCATCACTGTTACCTTCTTTGTTGCTATTATATTTAATTGAGCATTGTCGTCCAATTTATTTTTAGGACGCGTTACGAAATTCAACTGCACAGCTAACACCGGCCTTGACGTAATACTGGAGGGCAATTCACGAACATCTTTAATTTCATCTTCGTTGAAGTTCCCAAAATCTAAGTAGTGAACTCTAACCTTCGGTGTAACTTCTTGAACTTGAGCTCGATACCTAAGAAGTAGAAAACAAAAGAAAATGAGAAATTAAAAAAAACGAGTTAAAAGGAGATTGACTTCATTCTAAACTTAGGGATTTAAGCTAGTAAAGCATTGGTAAGTTAAGAGTACAATGATTAATTTACCAAGTTCCAAGATAAGTGCAAGCACATATTTGTCCAACAATTGGTTTTGTAGACGGTCTTTTCCTTGCTTCTAGATTTGTTTCGAACAGCAATGCTTCCAAATCTCCTTTATCGGATTCTTTGAATGCCCAACACTTTTCTTGAGATTCAACAAAGGAAACAATGACCTTAAGAAAGAAATAATTAATGTTCATAGAATGGCATAAATTAAAGGGAGTTGCGAGTAAGATTCAATTTGAAAGTAGCCAGACTGAACCTGACATAAGTTCAAACGGCTCCAATTCGAATTGAAATTTCGTCAACTTAAAACATAAGAATAACGACATATCTGTTGTAGCCAACCGTAAACTAATAAAATTGATCAAAAATATTACCTTCACGGGTTCATTTAGAGGGAGATCCGCACGTTTGATATCACTTTTAAGGCATACGCTCGTATCGGGCGTTATTGTTTTAGGAACAACCTTCTCTTGTGCTCCCGGGTTGGTATTCTCTTTACTGTCATTCACAAACGAATTGCTAGACTTATTGACAGAGTTATCACTCTTTTTTTGCCAATTTTTTCCCCGTCCTTTATTTGTATTGGCCAAGTTACTACTATGCGACTCATCTCTGATAGGACTGCTTGTTGGTCTTCGTAAAGGCTTCTGAATATCCTGCTGATTGGGTCCTTTGTTACGATTAGGAGGGTTTTTGTTTTTCCTCTGAGCGCTAAAGCCACTAGCTTGGGAGAATTTCGGTTTGTCGTTAAATTTTAAACTTATCAACGAAGGTATACTGGCGGTCGGCGATTTTGCGTCACGTACACCGCCATTGTTCATGTATTCATTGATAACCCTACGAAAGACAGTTGAACAGTTCTTTGAGTATAGGGAGAGACAGTTTTTTTTGTGATTGTAAATATGTTTTAAAATGTATACCACATTCTTGGTAAGAGGAAGTGACAAACTAAGAGTCTGATTTGCTATTTACCGATTGCTCTATATATGCGGTGGTGTCTCGTGGTGCCTCAGAAGATAAAAAAAACATACCGTATTCAATTTCACATAAATTAATAAGAAAAGCATTTACCAGACTAAGAAGTGCTTGATAAGAAACGAAAACAACTTACTCATTTTTGATACTTTCAATGTTATTCTTCGGTATATCGCATTGCATATTACTGATATATTTCCTTGCTTTAATATTTAAATAAACCCGAAGCTCGTTTAACATCTGCCTGAAATAAAAGAACATAGTATAATCAATCACGATTATTATAATTGGTAGATTTACTTGTTAAAATCTATATTCCGAGGTATCTCGTTCTTTTTGAACAATTCAAATCCAATCTTTTTAACTTCGTCTACGGGGACGTACAATCTTCCATCTTCGCCCATCAATGTTGGAACAGCAATTCCATGTATATTGTAGTATTCCGGCCCTTCGTATCCATACGTCTCGTATTCTTCTTCGTAAGACATGGTACTTGTATTACTTCCCGATCCCGATAGATTGTTTAAATTTTGTTTTTCGCTCCTATGAAAGTAATCGGTTAGATATACGTTTTTTACGAGACTATTAGAAGAAATACTGAATTTGTAATGATAAGTTGTAAGGTGGTTGTCTGTCAAGTTGACTAACCGCAGCTTCGGCTTCCCTAAAAAATAAATTAACGATCGGTAGAAACAAATTTACTTATCTCGAATACTTACTCTAAAGTTTCATAATATACTTTACACCAAGTCAAGTCAGGATGTAAGTAAATTTTCCTTATTGTGCCAAATTGTAGAAAAATTTTGTAGATAAATTGCTGCAAATATCGAAATAATAATTACTAATGTTGAATCGTTGCATTATAAATAACTTACCCTATTAACATTATCCGGGAGATTATTTACACATACAACGTGCCTCCTGCAATGTATGCAAATTTTTAACGTGCACAAATAAATACAATGATAAAAATAGGAAGTAATGCAAAAAAATTACGTATGATTATATATGGTATAGAAGAACCCAGGCCAAAGAAATATAAAAAAAAAAATGTACCAAACATCAAAAGTATACATTCTAAACCAAATAATAGGAACTTACTTCATTGCTTGAACCCTCTTATATTTCAACGAGAGCTAGCTGAAATAATATCGAAATTAATCTTATAATCTAAAGTACTGCTATTTTAGTAGCTTGAAGCATGCAATTTGAATATGTATAACATTCCGTTGTTATCGACATCGAACTAAAAAACCAAACCAAACAAAAAGTTAATATCAGGAAAGTGAAGTTAGAGGCTATTTATTGGTTAAGTACACAAGATGCAAGGAATATGGATACAAACCGATTATTTCTTAAGATTTACTACATGTAAACGTTAATAGGTTACCAATCATACAAAATTATTCATTCGTGTTAATACCACTTTCTAAAAATTATTGTTATTTATTAAAGAGCAAATACATTTCAATTCAAGATACTTGCCGCCAAGCTGAGTAATCATAAAATAAGTAAGGATGAAGTTAGCATATAGAGAAATATGGAAAGCCCAATAAACCATCCTTTGTTACTAAAATATCACTAAAATTTTCGGGGTTGAAAGAACCATTAGCCAATTAAATATTTTATTTTTTTACTGTAATATTATATAATCTAAATTTAATTTAAGTTGAAGTCTATAGACAAATATTAATATTAGTTGAAATGATTTGGGTCTTGTTATGTATTAGGCAAAACAGCGGTTGGTAACGCCGACGGTTATTCCCCATCGACAGTTAGCAACTTAGCGAAGTAGTTTTAGGCGTAAACGAAGCGTATTAGCGTATAAGCGTATAGTATTCAATAGTTTAATGGATTTTGTTAATAAATAAGTAGCAGTCAGCATTTATTTTTAACTCGGTCAGAATAATCCGAATCAGTTCAAACCTTCAAACCGCTTTAACTTTTACATCATCCGTTAGAAATTCATAAAAAAAAAAAAACTCATCCCACCTTTGCATTTTTTTTTTCTTAATTGGCTAGAATCAGTTTTGCCAACCTGATTCGATTGGTAAGCCTGCATCCCGAAGAAACAGTGGCGTAGTGAGTTTAAAATTGCTCACCAGGTATTTTATTTATTATCAATTTATTCCGTTTATCCATCAGATTCGGTAACATTAAAACATGGGATAGGTAAAATATTATTTAGAATTAATACACATGTTGCCAACAGTAAAAATCGACTTCCTTTCGGTTTTACATGTTACTGTCCGTCTGTTATAAAATGAATTTTTAAAATATGTGATTATATAAGTTCTCTCGATTTGTCTTAGTCATTTCCTTGAGATGCTTGAAAATACTGGTAGCAAGGACTGTGGCGTAAATAATTCTTTCTTAATCGATGCCTGTTCTCCCCTTATTCTCCAGAAAAATATTATATACAAGTATCTACTTTTACCGCCTACATATCTTAAAATTGAGATAAGCGAAGAAATACGGACAAATAGATAGAAGGGTCTCATGTCATTGTAGCACAAAACATAAAACATATGCAATCTTATCGCTATAAATTAAATATAACTGAGGATAACAACGGTCCTCCAAGCGTCTAATTTCCTGGGCACTTGGCGATTCTCATCTACCAAATCGATAAGACTTGATACGTTCATTTAATCTGGCGCCTATCGCCATTCTGGTTTGTCTAATATGGGCTTTTAGGTTTATTTCGCGAACGAAAACATACGTTTATGTCTTTACCTTTCGCTTTGCTGTGAAAGGGGAGTTTCACAAATACCTTAATAAGCTCGTGAGACTTCTCACGTTATCTCCGTGCTGGACTCTCTCAAGCATGCGACGGACATCCGTCTAATTGCTCCTAGTACTCGCCCTATACTTGAGAACAATTTTAATCTCACGCAGAATGAAGGTGGTCTCCTGTACTTTGCAATTTTAGCAATCTTCGGTTTTATTAAGTTTCGGAAAATCAAACAAACGACCGTGACAACGTCTAAATTTGCTCAAACGAGAAGAGCGATATGCAGCAGATTAGAGGAACACATCAAGTGTTATCGATCTGGTAGATTGGAATCGTCAAATGTAGTGCAACGCATAAGCGAAACTGGCGCGTATTAAATTAGAAAACCCGAAGTTGATCAAGAACGCGAGAATTTGACGCCTACGAAACTGTTTACATAAAAAGCAACATAATTTCGATGGATAGAGAGAGAACGGACCGTTGTCGTACTCATTTCTATCTAATTTATTGGGGTATGGCTGTACTACAATGATAAGAGACTTTTCTGTCTAGTTGTCCGTATTTTTCCGGATGTCTTGGTTGTAGAGCATTTAAACTTGCGTGCTGCGGAATCTGTATCATCTGTGCTGTAAATGTAGCAACACAAATTAAGTAATGAAATTAATATCCTCAAACAACAACAGAGTGCTGTCATATATAAAATTATCATCAGCAAAACAATAATAAAGAAGTGATGTAATGCTGAATAAGTTTTTAAATCGTCGATTAAGTAATTTTCTGCTTCAGTATTTCGCTCATCGTTCATTCTAATGTTTTCCAGTATTTTTCGGAAAACTTAGACCAAAACCAAAATCCTTGGTTTTTCCGGCAGTGTATATTGTTTGCGTACGATTAAGAGTATTGTAATCTAATGATTCATAGGATGTCCACGAGATAAAGTTCAATATCACACGCACAGCTCGCTACGAAACAACTTGCGAAGTAACATTGCCACATCGTAGTTAACAAAAGGATATAAGATGTTTCGGAAAAAAATTAAGCTTTTCTTGATCCTTTTAAGCGTAATCTTTAAAACTAAAGCTTATATATTCGATGTGCGCTATTCCTATTTGTATCCGACGAACGGTTCTCAATATACCACGGTCTTTCTCCAACAAGAGCATACAGGGTGAGTAATATTTTTCCGAATTATTTACAAGCTGCTTTCTTGAGGAATATTTTTATATTGGATTTGAATAATTATATCGCAAGGAACAATTGTGATAAAATTAAATATTTGGTGGTATTTAGGGGGGTTGATATTTTAGAAAAAAAAAAAAATAGATAAGGTTCAAAATACGAATATTTTTGATACGTTTTGCAGTACGCAAGAACAACCACGTCCACTACGTTTTCTTTGTTTTTTTTTTCTTTTTTATTTATTTAACAATATATAAAAACGTAAATAACACAAAAGTATCGGTAATCTCCGCACTACGTAAGTTTAATTAATTAATTCAGGACGGCCATCCAGGATTGATTGTGTTGTGCGAAGATTGCCAATACTTTTGTGTTGTTTATCATGCTTATGCCACAGTTTTTGCTACTTTATATAAGAACTTTATATATATATATAAGTTCTAGTGCTGCATTAAGTACAAGGCAGCGCACGTAATATTAATTCTTTTTTAGTTTATATCTAACAAATTGTGAATTTGGCAACGTTAATTTTTTTATTTGATAAATATGTTACACTCGAACTGTTTTTTAAGTACTCAATTATACACTCGCTTTTTCACGGATTGTTAGGTTTTCTTTGCGACGATAGTCGCGATCGAACATTTCTCCATTCAAATAAAGACTGCAAGAAATGTTAAGACATCGAGCTGGATTGCGTAAACAGCGCGTATCATATAACCCAGAGAAACAGCTGCGGCAGCAGCATCAAAGTATCGATACGGGAAAATCTCGCAGCACAATGCGAACCTGTTCACCTGATGCGGCGTTCAATGTTATGAAAATGAATTCCATCGTTTGAGTAACGAAAGAATTTGAAAGCACGTGAAACGAAATTGTTGAAGCGTTCTCTAACGTTAACTACGCCATTTCTGCATTTTATGCTATGTTGTTTGGTATCATACGAACATTTGTTCCGATCTTCAAGAGTTCTCAACATAATCTTCCTCCATGGTTCAATGGTGAAATTAAAAGGAACCTGAAAATGAAGCAGTGCTATTGCAATAAATGCAAAAAAAATTAAGTTGGCTACCTACTAGGCTGAATTTTCACGTTTGAGATCATTTATTAAAAAGGCAATTAGGAGCGTTAATAACGATTCTAAGTTGTTCTGGAAATTTGTAAACACCAAACGTTCTTCCTCCATGTTTCCCGGATCTACGATGCTTGAAAATGTAATCCTTGAGAAAGCTGCGGATATTGTTCAGGCTTTTGCTGATACTTTTTCTTGTGTATGTCATCGCAACACTTCCGGTACTACGAATCAGGCCTGCTTGGAGTTTAACATTCGTAACTTTGGTATTCCAAGCTTCCCTCTTCACGACTGCGCCCCAGATCTTCAACTTGGCTACTCGTACATCTGTATTTCCATCCGGTTTCTAAAAAAATCTACTTAACTGTGCTAAAGTGCTTGCACAGCCTCTACATAGAAGACCTTATCGCTGCATCAAGCCGTATCCTTCTATCAACCAAGATAGTTTTGTTCGTGGATGGTCGACAGTAGTAGTAGTAGCTTAGTTCAACTTACTCAATATATAAGCTAGAGACAGACGCCATATTATTTACACGGATTTTAGCAAAGAATTCGACACTATAGATCGTGACATCCTGATTTCCGAACTTCGTGCCATCGGTTTTTGTCCAGGTAAGTCCAAGTTATGTCTACTACAATGGATTTTCGTCTAAGACTATTATTGCGTCTAGTGGCGTACCTCAAGGTTTCAACTTTAGTCATCTTCTTTTTAATATCTACATAAACGAACTTTTACTTCCGGTGGACTGCAATATATTTGTTTATGCAAATAACCTAAACATTTACAGTGCTATTATATCTCTGTCGGATTGACAACGTTTGCGGAAAAATATAGCAACTATTAGTGGCCGGTGCTCTATCATCAAAGTTGAGTTATTCCAAGAGTAAACCTATTTAAGGATCTGGATGTCATATTTGACCCGAATTCTTATTTTGGGGCTCCACATTTTAGGGCCGTGACGTTCTTGGCTTCAAAGTCACTCGGATTTCTGTTTAGGACTTGCAGGAATTCTTCTAACGGATCTAAAAAATTCATCAATAACATTAGTCAATCATCAGTTTGATTCACCCTCTTTATTTAACCAAATCACAATACAGCTTGACACATTTTAATTGCTTGCTGCACGAACTCATATCTTCTTCAAAGTACCACATGTGCAGGAATGCTAATCAGGTGGATGCGGACCTTTCCGCTTTTTCTATTATCCTTTTTTAATCCTTTCTGTTATCTTATCCTTTTGCTTCTAGCCTTTATGTTGCTCCTAAATAATTGAACGTCGTATCCATTTGCAATGTGTGTTGTTGCGTTTTTAAATGATTTGCTTTCTTTTCCGTCCCCTTTCCTATTTTCCCCTTTTTCGTAGATAGGTGCTATTATACCTATGTTACGTTCATTTGGAATTTTATTTTGTTTCCATATCTGTTGGATTAATTGATAGATGTTGTTGTCCTCCATATTTTAGTAGTTCTGCCTCTATTCTATCCTCTCCCGCGGGCTTCGCCATTTCGAAGTGTTCCTACTTCTTTCTGTATCTACATTTGTGTGGGTCGTTGGAATTCATTTCCTTCCTCCATCTCTGTATTGGCATTATATTTTTCACTTAACATCTGCTGATAGTATTCCTTCCATATAATGCCAACAAATTGGCGGTCGTGTCTTTATTTTTCATACCACACTGCTTTGTTTCATTTTCTTGATTTCCTTCTTTTTTCCTTCTTTCCTTCAGTTCCTTTTTTCTTCTAACTTTTGATTTAGGCATTAATTTTTTTTTCTGTTTATATATTACATCGTCTTAGTTTCTTTGTGTTTTATAATCACTTCTGCTTTGTTCGTTTTTCTCATTTATCCGCCTTATCCCTGACAGGTTTTCTTGTTTTTATTTTCGCATTTTTTTCATTGTATCAGTCTTTATTTTTCATTTTTGTTGTTTTCATGTTAATTCTTCATATTTTTCATGAATAACAACTAAGAATATGTGGTTTATCGAATAATTGTGTCGGTTGTGATATTTTTCACAGATTAAAAAGATTGTTTGTTCTGATAGCATATCCCCTGTATATAAAACTTTACACGCTAATAAAGAAATATTTATGTATATTTATCACCTTGAGCTTACCTACTATTATCAGCTTTAATCGGCATATTATAATGTTTTGCGGTTGTGCTATTTTACAGAGTTGGCCAAATGCGACGGAACATATGTTTCCTTTCTTTTAACCGAAGTGATAATTATGTTTATTAATTATGTTGTTATTTTGGTATCCATTACGTTATCAGTTTTTTCTTTAATTGCATATACATAATGTAATTGTTCAACCAACATTCTTTTTGGTAATTTCAATAGTTCGCGAGAGTAGCCTGCAAATTTCACAATATACTTTCTCTTCTAAGTCTATTTTACGTTTCTTTCCCGGTGATGCTCCCATCTCATTAGTAGAAAGGATAAAGGCGGATGATATTATTACTTTTTTGCAGAGACTAGACAGACTCGTGTTTTGTCGACTTTCGTGGACACCATTCTCATGAGGCGAACAGATACGAGTCTATCTAGTCGCTGCAAAAAAGGAATAATTCCACCTGCCTTTGCCATCTCTATTCATTAGTCAGTTGGCATCATGTTCAACGCAAAACAGGCGCTTACGAATGCGATAACCTCTTCGTTCGATGAAGAACAGAAAAGAGCTCGCCGGGCGGCAGATCCGGTAAATAGGGCACGCGGTCCAGCTGTTGGGGCCGTAATTCGCGAATTTGAGTCGAACAAAACCGTTTTTTTCAAATTCAACTGCTTTTCACTGCAGATGGCCCCCGCTATTCTGCGAAGATTAACGTTGTCGCGTTCACACGCAGGAACAAGACTCTTTGGGGAGACTCCCGTGTGTTTATGTGGAGTTCCTTTACGGAAAGCGGGGGTAGATAAGTGCCGGAGGATTCGTCAAGAGGAAAGGGCTTAAAAAAATTTAAACTGAACATCATACTTTCGGGACAACGATATTAAAATTGAATTGAAGTAGAATTCAATTCAATTTTTTAAAAAAGTAGATGATAAAGATGGCTACCAGGTGGGGCAGCTTTGAATTTTTTGCTCGGATGTTTACTTCATTTGGGATGAACTAGACGTACGCGGCTTAATTCTTGTTACCGCGTTCACCGAGTCTTTCAAAAATTTGGCGCATATAATACATATTCTTCGCGGAATCCTCATTTTTAACTATAGACCCAACATGCCTGATCTAGCCCTACTCTTGAAAAAAATATTATTTACAAGTCCCCACGTATTTGTCGCCTACACAGCCTAAAACTAAGACATGCGAACGATATGAGAACATAAACGAAAGCTTCTCCTATCGTTGCAGCATGAAACATAAAACAAATGTTTCACGCTAATGCGTCCGCTATATTTTCAGTAGGATGGTAATTCCCGCGTTTCTACACTCCGCCAAAACAGTATCGCATAATTTAGTTTTGAATCATAAAAGTATCGCATAATCTTTGTTTGTAGCGTAAAGTTGTAAATATACTTTAACGCGCTCTAAGATATAATTTCTATGATTGTTTAAATAAAATACAGGCCAAATAAAAACAAGAACTCACACTTGAGATTTTTATTAAAACAAGAAATTATAATTTTGGAAAGAAAAATGTCATAACAGTAGCTTCTAATACTGAGTATTGCCACCTCCGGCTCTTACGACCGCTCGCACACGGTTTGGCAGAGATTCGATTAACTTCCGTATATAAGCCTGATCCAAATTCTCCCGCTCGTCACGGAGAGCATTTTCTAGTCCATGCAGGTCCGCTGGGGCAACATTTTGGGTTCATGTCCGGACTTACCGCAGGCCAATCTAAAACTGGAATACCGACATCGTTAAGGTGTTCCCGGACGATTATCGCAACATGCGGTAGTGCATTATCGTGCATTAACATGAATTCGTTTCCTATAATTGGCGCATATGGTACTACATGTACTTCTAAAATGTCCGTTATATACCTGTGGGCAGTCAGTGTATCTCTGTCTACTGATACTAACTCTGTACGACCTGTTAAACAGATGCCTCCCCAAACCACCAGCGAAATTAGGTCTAGGCCTGATATTACACTGCGAATAGCGCTCACCGTCTCGTCTGTACACTGAGATACGCCTATCTGAGGTGTAGAGACCAAATCTTGACTCATCTGTGAAGAGTATATTGGCCCAGTCATTAATGTTCCAATTTACATGTTCTCTGGCAAACCTTAAGCGAGCCACTCGGTGGTTCCTAGTGAGACGAGGGGCTGTTACAGCTACTCTAGCTCTTAATCCACTCTGTCGTAACCTATTCCGAATAGTTCGAGTACTCACACGAGTATTTCTGACTCTAGCCAAGTCGTTCTGCGATTGTCTCGCAATTACATGTCTTCGACGTAATGCTGGTGGTAGTAAATAGCGGTTATCTTGGCAAGTAGAACATCTTGGACGACCTGGTACGGGTCTTCTACTGTAATTCCTGTTTTCCTATATCTGGCTACGGCTCTAGAAACACTTGACTGATCGATGTTCATCAAATTAGCAACGTATGCTTGAGATCGTCCATCTTCGATTAAAGCAACTATAGCAGCCACTTGTTCTGAAGTTAAATTGCTCATTTTAGTTTTAAAAACGTCGGTACAGAATTCTGACTTCGCACTTTAAAATTTGTCCGAATAGGAAGACTCAATAAACAACTGAACAAACCTTACGCATATACATTTTTCTAAATGTGTTCTTTTAGAAAGAAAAAAAAGTAAAAAAGCTATGTTCCATGATTTCGTTAGTGTTTTTATAGTTCACATACACGAGGCAAACTTTTCGTGAACGTATAAAAATATCTTGGTTTATAAATGCCCTTTTTTAGTTTATGCGATACTTTTTTGGCGGAGTGTATTTACGTATTCTGCTACATTTGACGAATCTAATCTACCGCATTGATTAGAGCCGATGTGTTCCTAACAAAAGACCAACTTCGCTTTGTACCAACCAAAATTATTTTCAAATGCTGCGAGCAATTAGAGGGTACGAAAGTATGAAAAGGGGGCCGCATATTTTCCTAGAATTTGACTCGGGCACGTGGAGGATCTTTGGTACTTTGAAAAGTACTATCCTGAATCTCCTCGCCGTACTTAATTCAAAGTTCGAAACTATTAAATTCACAGTGGCAGAAAGAGGTGTTCATACCTTGCACCTTAGGTGCTTGTAAATAATATTTCTTTTTCTCGAGCGTAGAAATAGGACGGGCATGTTAGAATTACAGCTTTTTTCGCGTAATTAATATTTTCCTTGGCGTTTCGCTGATCGCGCTGTCGGCTTCTTCAGAGAACTTCTAAAGATTAGTGTTGTTGTCTCTTGCTCCTCGTTATATTTCTGTCCCGCTTAGCCGGAGTTACCGACAGGCTAAAAAAAGAGCCTAGGAGAAAAGGACATCATCAAACGATTCAACACGGCGACCAAAAATCGACCTTCCAACAAGGACGCGTTACCGAAACTACGAATAAAAGGCATGCGCGAACTGAAAAGTCAACGTGGAAAGAGCTAGAAAAAGTATTCAGCGCGGAATAAAAGAACTCGAGATAGACTCACGCTTTAGGTACATTGAAGAATTTGCAGTAGCAGAAGATCTGCACCAACAAGGAGATCACCGCATAACGACGTTAAGGTATTAGCCAGGACCGGCCACTATTACCCCGGGATAATACGCGAATCGATAGAAAAAATGAAGAATGCCAACAATTTCAATCGTGAGGACGGATACAAGATGAGCAACACGTGGATGTCAGCACCATACAACGAACAACGCGGATTCAGCGGAATGGATCAGCAAAGCGGAATAGAAATGGGATGCATAACGAGTCAACAACAGCAGTTTTTAGAAATCTTCTGAAGAAGCTGACAGGATGATCAGCGAAACGTCAAGTAAAATACTAATTACGAGACAACATCCGAAAGACATTTCTATCGTGGATTACGGCCGTGAAAGCCTACGCTCGCAATTATTAGATTTAAATCAATACGAATAATATGCAGCTTATACGCTTTGGTGTTGAATGTAATCAGGCATGCAAAACTTGAAATTTGTATGAGAATTAACGTACAAGAATTTGCCATTAAGTGTTTAGGAACTATCAGCTAAGATTTCGGATCAACAATACAGAGAAGTCGGTTTTGCAACGCTAATTTTAAACCATCAGTTCTTTCTATTAAGGGCCGTATTAACTCCACGATCTCGTACAGTTTCAGGTTCATAGTTGGCGCGCCAAGAGACGATCAAATAGCCTTATGCGGGCCGAAGTGGTGCCAAGAATTTCATTTCAACGTGAAGAATCCAGCCGGTAAATTTAATAATACGCGAGCATTTTTTTTCAGACCAATCGATCTATGTCTTTGAAATCTTGCAGGTTTCGAAATGTTAGGAGCCTCGATCAGCGGCGGGGATACGGTTGGAGATCCTACTTACGTAGGTTGTACACTTCTAGAAAATACAAGATATAATTTCGTCGGTCTTTTTCCACAGGTTTGTGCCCCACGTTATATAGCGACGCAGCAGTATAGGGTCAACGGACGATGTTTTGCGCTACATAATAATTTTCAAGCGATTACTTCGCTGGACAACGGTAGGTAACTTTTTGTTGGCGGATAATTTGTATCGGTTCTTCTCTAATTACGAAACAAAGTACGTTGCTCTTGGAGGAGCTAAAGATTACTTATCTGAAAGACTTCAAATGATTAAATTCGAAGAAAACTATTTGAAATGAAAGAGAGTTCCTTGCACACTTCAGTATTGAACGAATTCCACAAATTCCAGATTTCAGCGTAAGACCTTATCCAATAATCAACTTCCTGAAACGATTTAGTGTAAGAACGGTGTATGTTAACACTGTTTGTCCACCATACCATGGAGCCATATTTTTGAGCGTATTTTGCACGTTCTTCCACGCAACCTAGTACATTCGTGTAGTTTTGCTTGTGAGAGTTTCGTATTACTTGTTCCGTTATTAGATGAGAAACGCGCACAGAATGGGTGACCGTACACCTCGCCAAGCCTCTTACTTTCGTGTTAACTTCCCCAGAGGCACTACTAATTATGCATTCCTCTAGGATAGATAGCCTTTATCCAGCGGCAGAGTCGTGAAGAGATTCCCTTGTCCTTGATTAGCGTATACTAGGGAATTTGTAACGATGTTGTTGAACCCACCCTCAATATCTAAAAAGACAGTCATTGCCATCTCTTTATCTTCCACTGACTTACAGGTCAGTCAATTCAAGTGATTTAGCGCTGAGTCTTTTGACTTTCCTGGTGACAAGTGTTAAGTTTTTGCGTTGTCAACGTTTCGTCTCTAACATACTTGTACACCAGCCGTTTCAGCGTTTATCAGTAGAAAAGAGGACGAGCTACGAGGTGGAGGCTTACGAGGTCCTGTAAGAGGTTGGCGTTAGGTCAGAGATTCTTCCTATTTTCGGTAAGAATATTTTCTTTCTCATGTGCCATAGGGTTGGCATGTATCGCATTCTATATTTCATTCACTCCGAGATATTTGAATAGTTGCGACTTGTTTACTGCCAACCTAATTGCATTTGGCTTAATTACTTTTGTAGCCAATTTCCAATCCTATTTCCCTCGATCTGGACTGTTGAGCCTTTGTTCAAAGGCTCCCGTGGCGCTATTCGAATAGCCTTGATAGCCTTGCAAACATTCATCCATGGTTTCATCTTTTTTTTTTTTTGATAAGGCGCATCTCGTTTTCAGAGCAACCATCCGTTGCTGGGATTTCGCGGATTCTAAAGCATGCGAGGTCGTCTCTACACGATCTAGATTCTGAGCAAATTTGTGGTAGCGTTGAGGTTCTTCTCAATCGTCAATCTATGGACTATTATAAATACCGCAAAATACGAAAATTTATTATTGAATTGGCTGAAGCTCGCGGAATATCCAAAATTTTATTGATTTTCTGATTGTCTGATGTTCCTTTTGATTTTAGTTTATAGCCAAGTTCAAATCTTCAACAACACTTACGAATTCTTGTATGCCCATGGCGAGTCTGGATTTTCTGTTAAACATGTCGTAAGTATACATTTCCTTCTTAAATAAAGAAAGACGACGCCAGATAAAAAGGATTTGTTTTTCAGAAGCAAAACGAATTTTTGCTGGGTGCACCAGGAGTATTATCCTGGAAAGGTAAGTATTAACTTTAAGTATTAAGGATCTGCAAAAAATAAAGAAAACATGTTTTTCTATTTGTTTGTGATACGTTTTGGTATAAAATTTTCTTTTAAAATATACAAAAAAGGAATACAAAAAAAATTCATGTTTTTCAGCTTGTGCTCCTGCGTTACGAAAGATACGTTCTTATTACGAAAAATAGCAAATTTGGTTCTATCAAACCTCGCCACAACATTATTCAACATTATTGACGATAGGTTAATAGTAGAAATGTCTTCTGGGTGTTATCGCGTATTTAAGGTTTGACTTGACTCCCTTTAGAAGATTTCTAAAGGCGGTTTTGATCTTCTGAAGAAGCCGACAGCACGATCAGGAAACCTCAAGTCGAACGTCAAGTACGCGACAACACCCGCAAGACATTTCTACCATGATTACGGCCGTGAAAACCTATACTCAAGGATAGCTTAATAACTTTAGTCAATGTTAATTGTACTTAATTTTTATTTATTTATTTATTTATTTTTGCTAAAGGTACAGTCATCAAGCACACAAGTTTGGATTCGAAAGATATATTACAACCGGAGAAAAAGATAAACAGAAATAGTTACCTGGGTCAGTATTTGAATGTCTTTACGCAAATAAAAATAAGCAGCCAGTATTCCTCTTGCAGGGTACGCAATCGAATTCGGTTCGTTCTACTTTTCCGGGCGGAAGATATCTTGCGTTATGGCCGGTGCACCGCGTGGAGACGATTTGTTAGGCCAAGTAAGAGTTAAATTACGAGATTTATCTTAAAATTAACCTTCAAGTATCTCAAAGTTAGTCAGTTAGTTAGTAGCTGTGCGGCGACATTTATCTATTATATTTTTTACGAACTCTCAAGCATCTGGTCGTCCTTTTCAGGTCTACATCTTCGATTATGAATACATAAAAGAACTACCGCTGAGAATTTTGAAAGGCGACCAAATCAGCTCCTATTATGGATCATCACTGCTCGCTACGAAGGACCACTTATTCGTCGGAGCGCCCATGTACAACACGAAGGCCTACGAAGAAGGCTGCGTCTTCATCTATCGAAATTATGCAGTAAGCTCTTCACCCAACCGATCTGCTTTCGATTTAGAGTAAATGATTGTCGATCATTTCTAGGACGATCTTGTGTTTTGGGAGAAGATCTGCGGCCATCATAGAGGCGGTAGATTCGGCACGGCCTTGAGTAATATCGGCATCTTGGACGCAAACAGGAATATAGGTTGGTAGATGGTTAATTTCGAGGCGAAAGAAGGTTTGATAGTGGAATAGTGGCGTAGTGGAAACCATCAACCACAAAACTGGACAGGCGAAAAGATAAAAGATTCCTTTTTGTTTTGGGCGGAATGTTGTCTCTTTTAAAGGGTTTAACATATTGTAAAAATATGTTTTAGTTGTTGTTGTATATTAATAATAGCCGATCGACAGCCTCACGTCGATTACTGCATTAATAATAGCTGATCGATAGACCTCAGGAGCGAGAGAAATGAAAGAACGCGCTGAAGCAAACTTTCAGGAGCGTTGTCGTCGTGATTCATGAATTAGCATCCCGTTGTGTATATACCTCTATAATTGCCCCTTCCCGAACCCTTGGAGACAATATTAAGACCAAACCCAAAAGGAATAGTTTAATGTGTTTACTTGTTTGACCAATCAGGAAGACATTGTTAAGTTTTCAGTAATTATAGTAACGCAGTAAATAAATTGAACTGTTTAACTTGAGACTTGCGACACCTACGTCGTTATTTCACTGTCGAATCTGCTGAATGCTAGAAAATAGCCAATTTTTCTCTTACATCATCATTGCAGGCGTTGTAATTTCTGCCCCATACGCGGATAATGGCGGCGGGATTGTTTATATTTACGTCCAGAACGAGAATGGTTTCAAAGAAATTCAACAAATCGTTGGGAAGACGGTAACCCATAACGTAGCTGGATTTGGAATTAATCTATCCAACGGACTAGATATCGATCAGAACGCTTATAACGGTAGAGATTTTCAATATTTAGAGACATGTATTGTCCTTGGCTAAGATTTGGACACCATCAGTGTTAAGGTTCAATTTATCGTAGATTAATCAAGCGCGATACGTCCAAAATTCATATTTCAGCATTGAAAAATCCGAACTGTTTACAGATTTTGCAGTTGGTTCTTTGATATCCGACGTCTTGATTATACTCAGATCGCGGAAGATCCTCCGTTTCGAGCACAACATCAATACTTACCTGAAAAGGATCGGATCTAATAGCAAGAACCTCACCATGGGCTACTGCTACACGTACACCGGTCGTAAAGGCGCCAACGACGCCCTGACCGCAAGAGTATCGATGGAAAGCGATGGCAGAGTGTTGATCGTTAATTCGAGTACGACGCTTGAGTCGAAAATTGGCGAGACGAAATGTTTAAACTTCGTCCTAACGTTGAAGCCGCACGCCTTCGATAGTCCAGCGCCGTTAAAATTGAAGATCTCCAATAAACTAGCCGGTAAGTTCGATTCCCGTCCGTCAGATCCTCGTTTACAAGCATTTTTTCTCATCCGCAGAATGTCCGGAATGCCCCGTTGTGTATCCGAAGACGCCCGACCTGACGCACAAGATACCCTTTGTGACGGGCTGCGGCAACGAAGATAATTGCTTACCGAACATCACGTTGCAAGCTAGATTCGAAAATATGAGCGAATTGGTGATCGGTAGTCGGGACGCCGTCTCCTTAAATGTCTCCGTTTCGAATGTTGGAGAAACCGCATTCGTGTGTAAAATGAACGTCACGATCCCGACCGAGATCAGTCAGTTCCCTCCTGCCTGCTCCAAAGTCGATAACACGCTCCATTGTGATATTTCCAATCGGTTATTGCTGAATCAACAGGTAAAATTGTCCGGGACACTTCTGTCTTTGCTTGAAATTGATTTGTGATCGAAGTGACCACCGTTTGTAGTAGCCACTTTAGTGGGATAATCCTGTCCCGTATTCTTAAAAAGGTGCATACAGGATTTCGCTTATCCTAGCGTTAATTTACGAACGGGACATTTCTGTCCCAATCTAGTATTATTGTATTTATCATTTAACTATTAAAAATTTGCATTAGATCAACTTATAACGTTAGAATAACCATCATTTTGATTTTACAGAAACAATTGGAATTCCAGCTAGATGTGAAACGGTTCGATCCACGTATAAAAAACATAACAGTTAGTATAAGCGTTAGCAGCGCGGGTTCCGGTAACGGCAGCAACGCCCAGTTGAGCTTAACACTGCCCGTTCGTTTGCAATCAAAGCTTTCCCTCATAGGGTGCGTACCGATATTGCTGAGGTATCTGCTTCTTTCGACCTATCGCTTATCGCCTTATTTCAGTTTCTCCAATCCGGAATACATAGAAAACAGGGATAGTGTGAACTTCACTCACGAATACGTGGTATTCAACGGCGGACCGAGTCCCTTGCTGGACGAAAGGATCGAATTTAATATCCCCGAAAATGTGATCAACACGAACGGCGGAAGGATCAATACTTTTCTAATCAGCGTAAGTGTATCGCAATTTAGAAAAGTCAACGTTTAAATTGTTCATAGCCTCTAGCGGACGAATGCATTCCGTTCGATGAGCCGCCCGCGAGGAATGCCAGAGATCTAAGTAACCTGCAGCAGATGTTGAAGGAGGTCCCGCAACATATTAAATACAGCATTGGTTGTCAAAACGTTTCTTCGATTAGCTGTAGGTCTTACCATTGCAGCATTGGCGAGCTGAACGCAAATTCGTCGGTAAAATTCAAATTCCGGTTGGAAGTTATGACTTCCGTGTTGAGTAAGTGGCGTCTCGTTTGAGCTCTGTTGCAACTGTTAAAGGTAACCGTATCTTAACTACTCCCAATTCTATTCCAGTTGATACTTTAGGCGAACAGGTCCAGAAGAAATCATTATTTCTAATCGAATCGACAGCTAAGGCAATAGATGGTCTTCGGAGGTAAATAAATTCGGATAATTTGGAGCAGTTGTTTTTATTATTTCTAAGATAAAATTTAAAAATGATCGGTTATAATTGCAGGAATGAGATACTGGTCCGTACTGTGCTGTTTAGAAAAATTGTTGAGGTGGTCAATTGGTGGCTGTGGATTGGGATAGCCGTTGTAGGATCTATTCTCATTTTAATAATCATTATCTTAATACTATATAAGGTAAATTAATTTTCTTTTCTTTTTGTTATTCTATAAAACAAATTCTCTCTTTTCCTTTTAAGCTCAATTTCTTTGAGAGGCCAATGAGGGAAAAGTTATTATCCGAAGAGGAGCATAAACAGGAGAGGGTTGGTATTACTTGCTTCTTTCAGTTTTTAAAGTTGGCATTGCACCGTTAGCGTGTAAAAAAGATAGGAACCTTAACGTAAGGATTGAACGTATGCGAAGTGATCGTTTGAAATTTGTTGTGCTGCTATTAACTTCTTCCGGGTTCCGCCTGTGCTATTACTAGCCTGTACGGGGAGGAGCTGTACTTTATTGTCACGCTTGGTATTTCTACGTTCTCGTTGAGCCGCAAGGAAGATCTTGAGAAGAAGAGAAAACTTCGAAAACGAATGCATCGAGCGAATGCGGCATTGTTGAAAAAGATGACTAGAGATGACCAGCGTTTAGCCGGACTCCTAGACAGACCAGAAATCCTCTTATGAGACGAATAGAGTCTATCTAGTCGCTGTAAAAAAGTAATAATTCCACCTGCCTTTGTTATCTCTAAAGATGGCCGCATAACCTGGCTCACGGCAGAAGTTCAATTCGAGAGATTCAGAATAGCGCAAGCGAAGAAGATCGCAGGGATGGAAGGAAATAAGACCAAGGAGCATATTATCGTTAATCTATCAACTAGGTAGGTTATCTTGAAGACGAGACGAAAGTATCCAAGAAGATACCTACAGAAGAAATCATCACAATGGTGGAAATAGCTATCAAAGGAATTCCACACGTCGAAGCAGAGCATCGAAGACGTCAAACACGCCGAAACGTAACCTTTCCAAAGAGGAAGGAGCAGCACTAACAAAATTCAAAACTCAAGAGAACATCGTCATCCTCAAAGCAGATAAAGGTAACGCCACTGTACTGTTGAATAAAAAAATTACCGGAGAGAAGATGAGTGAATGACTTAGAGATGCAGAACAAATTGCTACCAAGAACCACTTGACGGCCCAGGTTGTACTACTAAGACCTATGATCTATGAGAACTCATCGGGGAAACCGTAAAAATAGAGAAGAACAAGACCGTCTGCAGAGAAGATGAGTACCGTCTTACAAATAGAGCAAACAAGGAAGAACGGGTTCGGTTATCGCGAAGAAGCCGTGAGCATGAACGGTGAAACCCGGAAGAAGTTAATAACGGTGGCAGATTTATTTTCATTTCATGTCATGTTGCATTTTCATAGTGGTTTGATTGTTTTTTTTTTATCAAACAAATTAACATTAATTTCAGGAGTGCATGATCGTGAATGACGATCCTTCGGCTGAGGAACCTGCGCAGAGCGAAGAAGCTTTCAACGACATAAGATTTTAGATGACGTGCAATAAACGTTGATCATTTTTTTAATTCGTCAAAGGATGAACTGTACATACGTATTTTTATAAAAGCACATTTTATAAGTGATATTCTTTAAATCTTTAATGTGTTATTGTATTGTTTTTACAATAGATGTAAATATAGATGCAATATAGGTAAACCTACCCTTCGAAACAGCAAGCAATACATCTTTCCAGCAGCGTCTAGAAAACAGCGACGAAAACAGTTTCCAAGCCAATTCTCCAAGAATTTTCAGAGTGCTGGTCCGGAGATGGAGTGCGCATGAACCTTTCAAGAGGAATACAGAAAGAAAAAAGAGAAAGAAATTTTTATTAAACTAAATTAATTTAATTCATCATAAATGACAATAATAATATTAATAATAATAATAATAATAATAAGGATAATAATGTTGATACAATTACTAATAATAAACATATACATATTTATATAACGGATAACTAAAAATTTTTATTCGTAAATTAGTTACTTTACGCAGTTAAGAGTGTTCTAATAATATAGAAGGACATTAGAAAAGAACAGAATACTACAGAAAATAATATAGAAGAAAATGAAAGACTAAAAAAAAAAAAGAAATATATAAGTTTGGATCGTTTTTTCATTAAGATCTCGTATCGTATCGTTGTTGATTAGTTATGAGAAATGGGATTTGAGATATGCGTTTAAATGTTAAAATGCTACAGATTATAGAGTTTAACTCGAACGCACGACCTGACGAGACTTGAGATAAATCTGCCTTGAAATAACGCGCGCTGTTTCCTTTCGGCCGTTGGCCGATGGCAAGGGCGTAAATCCCGCCTTTTCAAACTTGCTGTGCTTGCTGCAAACTTATATTAAACCCTACAATCGATAGAAGAAAAATAAAATAAAATAAAAATATTTACAGATCGTTTAAGTGAAGTATAAATATAAATAAAAACAAGTAATTATTGTAATAATCATCTTATGTATAAGTTTAAGATATATACAGGAATCCATCGAAATAAAGTTGTTTTTCGTTGTTATTTTTCGGAGTTATTTGATAGAATGGGTGGTTCCATATTGGGTTCCAATTAGTTCCATTTTTGTTTTGAAGATTTGGTAATTTCGGGACATTTTATGGGAGGCAAAATGTATTTTTAAAAATTAAAGGAGAAAAAGTTACCAGCATTAAATTCTGTCCTCTATCGGAGTTTAATGAGAATATAATGTTAGCACCGGTTCTTTGTTTTTTTTTTTTTTTTTTTTTATACAAATAATGCGTACTTAGTGTAGAAGATTGAATCTTCATAATCAATGGTTGGGACATGATAAGTTTTGGGTTAGTTCAATCGTCTCAGAAAATGCCGAACTTCTTATATTCGCGAATCATACTTGAACGAACACGGAGGTGAGAGATGTTGACGGCGGTGGCTCAATGCCAACGATAATGCATCTAGAAACCTTTATTTATTTATTTAAGACCGCTTTCGTATTGGTTACAATGGGAAAAAGTCGTGCATCATCGAAGTTTTTATTTACGCGATCATACTTAAATGTACAGGGTGTTATGAAATTTGCGGAGACGCACTACTAAGCGAAAACCGAAACGAACGCGACTTTACCGCTTCTTAATCTGATTAATATTTTCCGACAATTTTAAAGATCCGCTTTATAACATTTATTCGAATTGCCTTCCGAGCTTTGCTAATCGCTTACACGGTGTTGCGGAGCCTTAACGGGGTTACTTGTTGCTTGTCGCTTGAAGCGCAGGCAATCCAACGGTATTGCCCCGGTAATCCCCTGGTACAATTCGTGTAAAGCGGGAACCTGCTCCGTCATGCATAAAAATCATATTCTGCCGAAGATTTAAAGGTACATCGTCAGCATTTAAAGTTAAAGTAAAGGAGCATTCGCTCCATTTCGACACCACTGGCTAAGAACAGGAGCTTTTTATCTATCTTACGTCGTAGCAAGACCAGAAAAATACGCGATCATCGGTGGAAGTAATTGACGCGGGTATTTTCAAAACTATTTTGAAATAACGTGGAACAAATGAGCAGTAACACAAAGGAACACGTTAAACTTGGTAGAAAGATCCAATTAACGTTGGAAAAAAAGTAGGACACAGGATGCCCCTTTTTTATTATATTTTAATGGAAATGCGGCAATCCAAATCGAACCACCCTTTTACAATATTGTTAAGTATGTACGTATAATGCAAAATAAATATAAATTTAATATTACAACTCTACGTTAGGTATTTCGCAGTTTATTAGCACTTCACCGTTTTGGCCTGGTATTACATAAATTGTCAAAAAAAAAGAAACGAATATCTTATCGCTATTACAAAAAAAAAAATGGTGGGGGATATAAAATGCAAAACCAAAAAAAAAGTACTTTGCCTAAACGTCATAATGAAAAACAGTAAAGTAAAATAGAAGCAATAATAGTAATAGTAATAATAATAATAATAATAATAATAACATTTAAAAGAAGAAACAAATGAAGTAGTTGTAATATGAAGTTAAATGAAATGAACTAGGGGTGACTATGAAAATGAGGATGTTTCTCTGGCGGTTTGTTTTTGAGTCGTTGATGCGTTTCGTATTGTATATTTGGAGTTATAAAAGTCGACAGGCACTTCTCAAGACGTTCTTCTTTTTCTTGTGCTTGTTGGGCCGGAGGATTATGGTTCCGTTTTGAGTTTTGGAAGCATGACTAGGATTGAACGCACCTGAAAGTAAAAAAGATTCCGTAAATATGTTTTGATTTGCTTTACTTGTTTTGTTCAGCAAGCATACCGAGGAAATGGACAATGTTCAGCTTTTTTTTATTTTTTTAACGTAGCCGATTACGTGACTAAAGCGAGATTGAACCAAAGGAAATAGCCAAATGAACGTCTTTATAAGACAAAATTGCGTAAAAGTTGCAGTTTGTTGCCTTCCAAGGCGGTTTTAAAAACAATTCATTCTTTGTCTTGCGTCGCTCATCCTCATTAAGAAGAGAAGGAAACTGTTCTACAAAACCAGCGATTTCGATAATTTTGTTAATTAAATCACTAGTAAGTCAATTGTTTTTTTTTTTTACGGTATTTAAACAAGATAATAAAGGTAGCATTCCAATCACAATTGGTAGAAAGAAGACCTTCCTATTCTTCTAGCAATTTATTATATAATTTATCTCCTCGACCATTAAGCACGTTTTATGAGCTTGGGCGCTTTGGCTGGGTGTCTCAGTTATTAATAAAGATAGAGAGTTGCGGTTTTTGCGACAGTGACTACTTTTTTTAGGAATCAAAAGATGCCAAAAACCGAATTTCCATAAGCCTTTTAGTTTTTGAGATACAGATTCGAAATTAAAAATTTTTGGGCACCTTTGGTTGCGCAATTAATTTGTTTCTAAGGACAAGAGCTGTTAACTATGAAAGGCGAAAGATGTCCCTCTACGAAATCAAGGCGTGTCTTATACACTTCATTTTCTATCAAACTCCACAAAGAGAAATTCAATATGTAAAGATCGAGAGATCGTCGGGATTACCTCGCAAGTGCGTTTGTGCCTATTGATCTACGAAGGAAGTTGTTGCCCAGAAATGGGCTAACGCCATTTCTGGCCACCATTGTGGCTATCTTGTTTGAAGATAATTTGAAATTTTCTAGCAATTCAAGAATAACTTTCTCGAGAATTTTCAGGTAGCTACGTGTTGCGAATTCCCCTTTATATATTCTGCAAACTATGCCCCTTTCCAAATTAAAACAGGAAACATCTACCCTTTCTACTTTCTACTGACTGAGACTTTCTACTGACCATCGCATCGCATTGTGACGATTAAAAATTCTTAAGAAGTAACATTCTTCAAACCAGAAAACGTTCGGATTTATTGCAGTGACGATTGGCAAAACGTTACTCGGCGCTAGACATCTCCGGGATGCAAACGTTGAACTATTCGAAATTTAAATGGATGATGCTTAAATGATTTTATTTTTGTAGAGGGTGGCTTATATTGCGTAAAATACGAAAGTACGAAATATTGCGTACGTAATTTACATCTAAACGCGCCCGATAAGGTAATTTTGATCACCTTGCTCGTTGAAAAAGATGTACACACGCGACTAATTTTAACGCAAAATGCGCTTTTGTAAAATAACATTCTTAACCGTCTCACTTGGATCCCTTGCCAACATTTTGGTCATACTTTAAATGATCTATTACCATCTCTGTAAATAACTTGCACGCTCTTTACTGTCCGAGCACTTTTCACCGGGACGCTCTCAAATTTGGCAACAAACTTAACAAGCGCAGTTCATCATGCGGCTTCCTGTTAGAATCGCGTCGGTAGACGTTCGAAATAAATGGTGTAGCTTCCTTTATTTAGCGTTTTTGTTGTCTGGGTAATAAATGTTTGCCGCCCGAAAATTGTGTTAATAGGTGTTAACATAAGTGTAAATAACGATCTGTTATTGTTGCTTAGTCACGCTTATGGTTTGGGCAAATAACAGATGAAAATAAAGTAGTAGTAGTAGTAGTAAGCTTGAATTGGGTGATATAACCGTGGTACATGTTTACTTAAAAATATTGCTTTTTGTTTGAATACATATTGTGTCTTTTGTAAGTTTTACGACAGAAATAAATAACGTTATTTTTTTGTCAAAAGTTTAAACTAATGCCGACGAATGTTTTCTTATGAATGCTTTAATTCGAAAGATATTTCTAAAACATTGTGTTGGAACACTAAAGCATCGGCACACTCTGCGCCATACAGGTCAAGAAGAGCTGTTTCGAGGACGCGTAGATTAGAACTTATCTGCTCTATCTCTACTTTCAAAAAAGTTTGCCATCTAAACATTCTGAAACGAAGACATGCGAAAAAATACGGAAAAATAGACGAAAGGATCTCTCGTCATTGCAGCACGAAACGTAAAACCTGTGTCCGCCCTAGCCTAACAAATCAAAAAGACCTCCGTTCTCTTATTGCATTAAGTTTGTGTTCCTTATAAATAATTTCGTAAGCGTTATGCTATACTTCACCATTCTATGCTTCCATATCGTTAACGTCTAACATGCTCATTGAAACTGGTGCCTATCACCCTTTTCGTTTGAACAATATAGGCTTCCTTACAATCATCGTATTCAGCTTTATAAATTCCTGACCTTTCCTTCCCTTCATGGCTAGCTTATCTTTTGCATTGCCAAAAAGGTTTCTGAGTCATACTTGGACCTTAAGAATTTTACTGATATCTTTCGATATGTTGTGGAAGGGAACCGATGCGTTAGCGTTGTTAAGCAACGTAGCTACTTGGCAAATACGCTGTTCTATTTGACAGGAATTACTTACTGATAGTAACAGGATGATGTCCGTTCGGACTTGGATAATAGTCTTCGCGGGGTTCGCGCATCTCTTGAAGACACCTAGCAGCCAAATGCCTAAACACGGCCGCTACGTTGACGTCTTCTTTGACTGAAGCGCGTATCAGCTTACAACCGAGGGCTCTCGCTAAAAGTTCGGCTTCTTCTCTGGAACAATGGTATAAATAAATAAAAAATTACGTTTATCCCATTAAATTATCTTTTTTTTTTCTTTGTGATTAAATACTTTATCTTCGGACGGGAGAAAAGAACAACCAAAAGAGGAATTCTAAAAGAAGTTAACTAATATGAAGGTTGTTTAACATTTAAGCCAGAATTCTTTGGAGGCAATCATCTTGCCCAAGACACAATGGAGATAAAGCAAGAGCTTAGCGAGGCTGACAAGATTAGTGCGAAAGAAGTTTTTTTTTTTTTATATAAAAATTTGCTTTAGTTTAGGAAACATTAATATTTACACAATGAATGGCGTACATTTATTTATTTACAATATCTTGGAGACTTCTTCCTTTAAAAAAGGAAGTAATTAAACGTCTGACGAACATTAACTTTTCTTCCAGCCGGATGGTGCTCCACTAATTGCGTTTAGCCGAAGATTTGTAAAATATAACGATCGAATAGCCTCTACAATCACCGCAATTGTCATGTCTCAGCCTGGGGGGCCAGTTGATGTCGATCCAATCTAGATTTAAACACAACGCTTAATGAGGTACTGGGCATGTCCCTCCATGTTTGCGGAAAATTTTAATTTCGAAAATACCTCAAGTGGACCGTTGTCAACAAAAATCTCATTATTTTAGCTCGCATAAATACGTCTTGTAATTATTCAATTCTGAACACAATAATTCAAAGAGACAATACAGAGTGCAGCTTTTCACAAGTTACACGGACAATAACAAGTATTAATGTCGTCCTCAAAGGTTATTAATGTTACCGAATCGGGTCGGCGTTATTAATATTAATACGTGATGAGGTTGGTTTGAGGTTACGAAGAATCCTGTGCACGGATTTGAGGAATCTGCTTTAATAGAACATACGCGAAATATTGGCCGGAATAAATCTTTACGGTGTATAAATAGTGACGTATCGTTGCAATTTATCTCAGATCTTAGGGCCTGAAATAGACGTCCCACATGCGAGATCGGTCTCATTGCCTAAAATGCAGCACGTGATTTATGGACGGTTGAGATAAAATGGGAGTAAGGTATTCGCTTCGGAATGTCGCACGTGAAGAATTTGCTTTATTGCGTATTGGAAGGACGTTGAGGTTAGAATATTCTTAAGAGGAGGTGCACGTTTGATTTTTTTGCAATGATTTTATGTTATTCTTAGATATCAATGTTATCTCATTCAAAGGAATAGTTATATCCATCCTTCGATAGTATTTTCCAAGTGGCTTCTCATGTTGAGGAACAAATAAAAGTCACGTGGATTGAGATCGGGCAAATAGGGGAACTAAAGGAATTCGTTTTTTGTCAAAAGCTTGGATATGGGGACCATAATTGAGCCTCAATGTCCGGTTTGACGTGAGGCACTTTCTTTCTGAGCTTTGCAAGGACTTGATTGATGGTTTGTCTTGGATTCCCCTACTGTGAAAAAAAAAAAAACAAATGGGCATGGTCTCGCTTTTGAAGTACTTTCTTCGGTTGAGGAGCCAGTTCGCACTTGTTTCGTGATCGTACTCAAAAAGTCATAATTCATCACCAGTGATCACACGGCTGAAGTCATTTTCGATTTCTTCTGGATCACTTTCATTCCGTTGAGAAGGTCAAGGAACGCACTTTTCGGAGAACCGTGAAGATTTGTTTAAGACCATCTTAGCACATACCTTGTTCTTGTTCCAAATTTTTATTTAAAAAGTTAGCGATTTAAAGGAATATAGATCAGGAAGACCCGGACGATTTTCCTCCATCCCATCCATATTTCTTTAATTTTTTTTTAGCATATTCTGCAAGATGCCAACATGGTTATTTAAATGTCATTCATCCTTGGGGGGAATATCCCCATAAATTTACGCGATGCGTAATAATTTTTATTGTGTTGAAAGCTTGCCAAAAGAAGAGCGTATGTAGATTTTAATGTAAAGTACAAACGTATTTACTTACAAGAGCATCCCGCTGTTAATGAAACAATGCACAACACACACTTAAAACTGGTTTATCGGTTTTCGATAGCTTCCGGAGATTTCATTCATTCGAATCATTGCAAGGTATTTATAGCGAAAGCATCTCGAAAGTTATAAAATCATTCAGGACGCATAAGCTGCTTTACTTCAAAAGTTTACTACTAGCAAAGTTTATCGCTATTGCTGTTCAACTTACGGATTTACGACGCTATGGTCCATGAGGTCTATTTTGTTTTGAACTATCACTGTCGGTATTTCACCGCATTCATTCTCCACCTGAAACGAAAACGAGCAGATAAAGACGGGGTCATCACGAACAGAAAGGAGCAAGTTCTGAAGTGATTTTAAATTGCGCTATTTTGGCCTATTCTTAAATTAGGGCCGACTTCAGACGATTCCTTCGTTATGCTTACTTTCAGTTTCCACGAGTGTGCAGCCTCAAACGAGTCCCTATCCGTCGTCGAAAACGCTAGAACGCAGGCCTGAGCACCTCGATAGTAAGCTTTGGTTATGGCATCGAATTCTTCCTGTCCAGCTGTGTCCCAAAGCATCAGTCGGACATCCTCTCCGTCCACTCTGGAAATTAAACAATAATAAGCCTTAAGTCTTGATATTCCTTAGTTCAAATTTATGCGTCTTCGGAATAATGAAAAAAGAGCAATATCAGTTAGTGATCCGATATCTCCCTTTGAATGGCAAAACGTAGCAAGCCGAGTCTTTGATGAGGAGCAGCCAGGTCATTGAGGTGACTACGGACGATATGATTTCGATGTCGCGTTAGCATGCCGCTAACATGGTAAATATCTCAATGTTATGGCGATGATTCTTTGGAACTCTCACGACGTAATTCTGATTGATTATTTGAAGAAGGGAAAGGATTGGACGTTGGACTAAAGAAAAAAAAAAGCGCCACCTAGTTGAAAAGATATTTACGATATGAATTGGTGCCTCGTCCACAATATTCGCTGAATTTGATACACTGTGAGCTTTTTGTTTCTTCAAATTTGAAAAAGTGGCTTAGCGGAAAGCGGTTCACGCCATACAAAGAAATCGTTACCGAAATACAGGCATATTTTGGGGAGTTCGAGAAATCCTATTATTTGGATGGCTTTAAAAATGAGAGAAAACGAAAATAATGAGAAGTTTTGTTGAGGCGTTAATTTTATCTAGGACGTGTTTGTTGCAACATGAGATCATAGGTATATCTTTCCATTAAACACACTTTCTACGAACTTCTCTAGCCAATAAACTCATAACTATAAAAATAAAGCAATTGAAAATACATCCTTTACGTCTTTGCAACTTTTAAATAAACAAACAGAGCTCTTTTTGTTGGCCAAAGTCGTGTTACGTCGTCATACCTGTTTTTCTACCGTAATATGACAGTAATGATAGCGAAACGACAAACAAACGCGTAAAGAACGGATTTACGATGTCGAAAGATGTTAAAACCGCTAAAAAAAATAACTTCTCAAAGGTTAAACGATTTCCGCCTGACGCTGAAAGCGGCGCGAAAAAATTACGGTAAATAAATGAATTGCACGCGGAGACGTCATCTGGTCGGTTTAGCCCGATAATGAATAGACAATCTAATTTGGCAATCTGCTAAATTGGCAGAGGATTCATTAGAGGTCGCATTTTTTACGGCGGAATGTATTCTGTGTAGGTAGGACGACGACGCGATGCGAAAACAACGTATTTAATATTTAGCTTCGAGAAAAGGCGAATTTCGAAATATTTGCGCACCTCAGTGTGCCGTCAGCAATCGAAAACCGTCTGCTTAGTCATCCCAAGCTCAAAATGCGTGTAATGGCGTCAATATTTAGGGTTTATGTCAGACGAAAGATGATGTCCTATCAGCGCCAAATTTCTGTATTCAACGTTTCTGTATTCAGGAATAAGCCACCTGTCAATCTCTAGCAGATATCTGCAGCAATGAAACCAAAAATTTTACCGATCGCTTCGTTTAGGCGACGAAGACGGCTCGTTTGAAGACATTATACAGAGGCCTTAAGAAATGCACAGCTTCGATAAGAACTGTAAGGCGGTAATACCAAACAGAAGAGAATTAAAGCTGAACCTATCTGATGCATAGACGGCTCAAAGTCAGACACTGAAGTTAGAGCTGAAATTTGTGCGTTTCAATCAGAGATATCTAAATCAAAAAGTCCAATTCAAAGCGACGCAGTATTTAAAGCCGAAGCAGACTAACAACTTAATAATCGATCTATTGCGATCTATCAAGCAGTGACAGGAGCATTAGACTTCACACAGACGAAATCGAAACTGATACTGGACAGTATGAACGCGCTCGCAGCCGATCTAACAGGTGACTCTGGTCTCCTGGGCAGCAGTACATAAAAACCATCGAGGGAATTAGGCCTAGCAGGTTCGTCAAGAGCGGATTAAAGCAATGGAAAATAAATCCTGGAAGAGCATCCCAGATCAAAGACAGGCTAAGCGATCTCAGAATCACTGCAGAAGTAACCGGATTAGGAAGGACTCGAGCGTACCCAGTTTGTTGGAATCTAAACTAAACTAAGAGATGAAGATGATTGCTGTTCACAGGATGGGGAAGCTGCATATGGATGATTAACGTAAAGGATGCCAAAAAATTCGAAATGCGAAATATACTTTTGCGTTAAGCTTTACGAGATTAATTTGCATACTTGACTCTATCTTCATATGATTTCAGTAGGCTTCCGAAATATACCGGGTGTTCAGTACCGAACACCAAACTTTGCCAACCAATAAAAAGAGGAGCGTTATTTTTAAAATAGCATCATATATGTTCTTCTTTATATAGTAGCTTATAAATTTTTATATCGACAGCATCTTCAGTATGTTTTGTTTACTATTGCGATTGTAACCAAATAATAACAATACTAGAAATCATTTGAATGCAATATTTCAAATGAGGAATTCATGTTTTGCCATAACTGGTTGTTTTTAATGTTGGGAACATGCGTCATTCCACTGATAGAGACTAGGCAAAGCCAGTTGTGCAATTTAATTTTATAAACATTTATGCTAAAATTTGTTTGCATAGATGTCCTCTATATTCATTAAGACAGAACGTAAACAGTTGAAAACCTGCAAACTGTTTTTGTTTTTTTGCTTAGCGTATACAACAATATTATTATTTATTTATTGGAAGAACAATACTTACTCAATTTGCCTTTCTAAGAAATCCACGCCGATGGTTTTCTTGTAGTCTTTCGTGAATGTGCCTTTGCAGTATCGCTGGATCATGCTTGATTTTCCTACACCACCATTGCCCACTATTACCACCTGCAAACGAAAACAGAAAGAAAAGAAAAAGACAGGTAAGAAAGATTGCTCTAAATCGTTTGAAATTAATCTTTCGCAACGGGAGGCTCTTGCGAATTAACTCTGCCGTCGTAAAGGTAAGACGTGGTGGAATTTAGATATTTCTTCCCGTTTACGACCAATAAACGCTAGATCGTGCACATTCTATCCAACTTTCACCGGGCCGTTTACCGCTTGCACGTTTGAAAAGTTGATGAGTTCAAGATGACTTGTGTTGTCGAACATCTTTTATGTCTTCGAGATGTGTGCAAGCATTTGTGTCGGTAGAAAGGCGATATACAATCGTGTGAGTTTGTTACCGACCGCATAGAATAAATAATTTTGCGATTTCGAAGTGTTATTTGCATTGAAACGGATAAAGATTGTTTTTAGAAGCTTCCCGACACCGTGATCGGCAAATCGGCAAGGGTAAAGTCAACGACACGGCAACACCCGGAAGGCAATTCTATATTTTGTTAATAGTTTTTGCTTCTTTTCCCTTTCATAATATTTTTTTTAGGTTTTGTACGCCGTAATATTGAATTATTATTGTAAATGTTAATTGTTTCCTTTTCTCTTCATTTTTGACTTTCGCCATGGAGATCTCGCCAGTCACTGATAGGTTTAAATTTGTCAAGTTGCTAAATGCTGTGTTTATTATGAAATCGAGAAAGAATTAAAAAGAAGATGCTCGGTCTGTTTTATTACTTCCGACATCTGTTTCGTTTTGCAGAACAAAGCTAAGACGACATTCTCAAGACCACTTTCGATCTTCGTACTGGAAATGTTCATACGGCGTTTCGTCAGATATAGGTCTCCTTGAGCAATCAAAGATGGATCGCGATGGATTCTCCATAATTTGACTCAAGCACAAGAAAAGGCTCACGTCAGGCTGACGACAGGAAATATTTCGCTGGCAAAACTCGAATATTTTTTAATATTCGTGCGAACCGGCAACTGAGCAACAATAGGTCGTTTAGATACTCAAAGATTAATCAGATCCAACAAAAGTTGTCAGTTTACGAGCCAACTCCAAGAAAACGATTGATTGCTTTCTTCGTTGTATTAGACACGTCACAAGTATTGCTCTGAGTATGCTGAATATAGAACAATATGTTTTATAGAAATCATCGATGAAACCAGGAAAAAACAACCAATAACGTCGCATCATCCTTCATCATTCCTGGACACAATAATTAATGCAGTCCGACACGAACGAAAATGTATTTTTTGTTTTGAACAAAATTGAATTTGGAGGTAGGGCCCTAACGCCGTATACTAAAGATTCAGGTTTTTAGTCAGGTGTCGAAGAAGAAACGTTGGTGTTCACCAGATTGTCCATTTCTAAAGATATCAATAACTTATTATTTGACTTCTTGCGTATCCTTCGCATTGTTTTCTTTTTTGCACGAAAGTTTGCATCATTCAGTTACCAAATTTCTTCTATAACTCATTTCGAATATTTTGTTTATTTATAATGTTGATAAAAATGTTCCATCTTGTACTTTTCATTGTCTCAGACGTAAATGGGAGGTCAACGACAAGGCCTCGATTACCTTGCGTATTTCCGTTGCATACTGTGTACATTCTATCTAACAAAAGATGCAGGAAGGAAGCGAAGCGTCGTTCTTGACCTTCCTTTTATTGACACTGATGCCGTTTAATATCTTGATCCATCCGTTCCTTTGATTTGTCTGGAAAGTACCTTTTCGGAAACAAAAAAATAGTCGCAGAGAGATGTGGACTATAAGATGGATGGTCGATTTCTTTGAAACTACGTTCAGCAACGACAGCTTTCGAAAGTCTTGACTTATAGATAGGTGCATTGTCGTGGAGTAAAGGGATATCTTGCGTCAGTTCTTCGCGCTTTCGCATCTTAGTTGGATTTTCGAGGGGACGTCTTAATCTTGCAGAATACCACATTACCCTTACTCACTAATAATCGATCATTAAAATTAGAGTAGATTAGTAGAAAAGGCGACTTTAATCTTCTAGGGACGGTTGGAGTCTTTAATATGCGACAACATCGCCACTTGTTTTGAGTCAGGTTCAAAACGATGGACCCGGGTTTTATCTCCGGCCAAGTCCACGCACCAACTTTTATCATTCCAAGGTAGTACGGAATTGGACGAGAATCAGTATCTAGTGATTTTCGATGTTCAAACAATTTTGACTATTTCACAACCAGGTGATTTTTGACAATCGTCTCTGCATACAAGAATAATTTTTGGAGGTTTTTCTTTGTTTTGTTGAGAATTTTGCAACAAACACAGAGGTGTATGTGATAAAGAGGAATATAATGAAAAATTCTTAAAAATGAAAACTGTTTAGTCCGGGCATTGGTATTAATCTTGGTTTTTAATTTCTATGCATTCCTTATGTCTTCCTATGTCGTTGTTTTAGCAATTTTTGCCATTATTCTTGGATCATTGCCAACGTAATGCAGTATTATTACCTTATTACTAGAGCTCCCCAACTGCGTGGCGCACCATAGGCGTCGATAAGGAACATAAGTAAAGTACATAAAAACAAAAGAAATAAAGAATTTTAAAACGCTTACTTTTGTAATTAGCCGCATCCAATATAGTGGGTGTTAATGCACAAGGAAAATAGTATTAGTCAGCACACGAGGAGGTAGGCACATTAAAACTGTTACCGTAAGCGCAATCCGATTTCTCAAACATCTGAAGCATTAGGAATGTTTCCACGGTCGTTTCTTTCAAGGATGTTCGTCGTTCTGAAAAAATGTTTTTAGATCTTGAAAATGAACGCTCGACGTCTAACGATGTAATACACGCGTAATGAAAATAATCTTGGAATTTAGTCACCGGATCAGTAGAGTTACCTTCCCAAACTTGTCTTAACCTGCTAAAATTTGTATCTTTCTTTCAAACACTTTCAAAATTTCTTGTAACGATATCATTTTTTTTTGTTATTTATACAGTGTAGGAGTGTATTAACGTCATCTAATATTTGTACTGACTCCGTCAGGGACAGTGCACTATTTTGTAATTTATTTATTGCCTCAAGTACTTCTCTATAATTGTTGTAAACGGTTTGTAAATCTGCTTCAACGGAAATATCTTGGAATTTATCCTGGCTTTCCTTAATAGCCGCAGATTCGTTGGGATTGAATTGTAAGACGACTGATTTTATTTGCCGGAAGTATTTAAAATAATAAAACGCTGCCTTCAGCCATGTCCCCCAACGCGTAAGAATCGGCTCTGGCGGTTCGGGAATACCGGGACACTGTTTATGAAATTCACTGGTACGTTTGGGAGATTTGAGAAACACTCGTTTCGTATTTGTTATTAATGCGTTTACCTCGGGGAAATTTGCACGAATAGTTTCAGCCGCAATATGCAGAGCATGAAGTTTACAAGTAATATGTAACATCATCCCGTAATGTTCTCGAAGAGAACGACCTACGCAACGCATTGTCGCGGCACCATCGGTCATGAAAATTAATACTTGAGTAGTGGCAATTTCAAATGTTTGTAAAGTATCAACGACTACGCTCTCGATAGCGTCGGCAGTACACGATTTTAGTCTTTTACTAGCTAATAAAATTCCCTTTGTAGGTTGACGAGGTTCCAGTATACGTACAATCACATTCAAAATAGAATGTTTTTTACGGTCCACAGTAGTTTATTTTTTATTGCAGATCTGATCCTGTTTTCAATTTCGGTACGTACAATTGGCACACATCTCCTTAAGCTTGTTTCCGACGGTAACTCAAAGTCTGGATTATATTTATTCCAAAATTCACGGAATGGTTTCTTCCTGAGTAAGGAAAACGGTAAATTACACGCAGTCAGCATATAAAATAAATCAATTATAAATTGAGTTGCCTCAGTCGGTGATACACCCAGTTTTTTATTTTTGTGTTGCTGACTATTTACATGTCTTCTACAGCCATATTTATCATTGCACATCAGAGGTATATTACAAATTTTACATATAATCTTACTTCCATTATATATTAAGTCGGGAAATTCTCCACAGAACTTTTTCACTTTGTCGGCCTGTGGGCGTTTCTTACTACGCGCGTCCGCCATACCGTCACAACCCGATCGCATACGGTAATAAACTACCGAAATGCGATGCGAGTTATTTGCTTATATATTACATTACATATTCCCCCGGCCACGCCCGGCGGTACGCTTTCTGACTTGCCACGCACTTTGGGGAGCTCTACTTATTACGATATTTTAATAGTTTTAATCGGTTTAGTTTCGATAAAATTGAAGTCGCTCAGTTGAATAACGCAATAAAATGCAAATATGGATATGTAGGTATCTAACGGTCGGTAAACATATTCACAATATTGCATATAACATGGTGATAGCAAGTATATAATTATTTGAATCAACCAGATATTTACATATTTATCATCTATCACCTATTGAGAGTTCTTCAACAGTTTTATTCGATTAAATGAAATGGAAACTTTGCACACTATAAACTTCGTTTTTGCGGCGAATGAATGTTTAATACCATCTCTACAATATTGTGCAGATACTGTACGCGTGGTTATGTATTTTGTTTGATTATTCCTATCCATAGTTTCGTTGCTTTTACTTTTATATAATTGCTTCATAAATAATTCAAAAGTAATCTTTTAGATTAGATGAATGTATTTATGTAAGTATGTCAAATCCACTCTACAACCTGGAAAAACGCCTCTTTTCACTATTAGCTCTTTCCAATACGCATAATTGAGCAAGTGACTATGCATATTTATTCAATATTAACATTGTAATCATGTCGCTTGAGCTACGTTACTTTCTAATAATAACATGCAGGCGTATTGAGAACAAATCTTATATGTATTTATTTTATATAACACGAGAAAAATATATATATACAGCTATGTGCATATGTATTAGGCACTTCAAGGAAAATCCGGTATTATAAAATCGTTCCTTATTTCGGGTAATTAGGACGAAGACGGCGAACCACGGCAAGAACAGATCGCCTTTTAGAAAGAATGGCTTTACAGGACCGACGAAAATCATCGAAAAAATTGAGTGATGAGCTGTGGACGCGACATGAAGGCAGCTAATTTACATGGGCGTATAACGGGAAAGAAGCCGTACTTAATTCCAACGTATCGAAAAAAACGTTTGGAATGGACCAAGAAGTACGCGCATTGAACAGAGGAAGAATAGTCGCGTGTAATCTTTTCTGACGAATCTAACATCGAGCCATGCTTCTTTTATCTTCTTTTATGAGTAATTTAATTTTATAAATGCCTTATTTAACCATGTTTCCTGTATTTCCTTCTTTTATTGCAGCTTTTCGGACGACCGGAAGAAGAATAATATCTCCCGCAATGCTTCGCACCAACGGAAAAACATAGCGATAGCATCGTGCATGTTGGCGAAATCTTTTCTTGCGAAGGGCGCATGGATAGCAACCGTTGACCAAGATGCTGCTAGGAGGTCCTGGAGTCATCCGTACTAAGATTGTTTGAAAATGGAACGTTGTATCTTTTTATCAACAAGATAAGCTCTTTGTCACCGTGGACAAAGGGCGACAATGTAGTGGTTCGCGGAAAACAGGCTGCGACATATCCTCAACGATTGGATCTCAATTTTCAGCGATGTATACCACAAATCAATTTGTTGTATGCCAAAACGCGTAAGATCTCTAATAAAATTAATTGGTGGACCAATAAAATATTGAAAATATTCATAAAACATCCTGTATGATATATCTACTTTGTATGCTTTATTGATATATAGTTGACTTTTATCTATCCCAAGAAAAATTGGGGGTGCTTAATGCATAGTCACATAGCTGTATATGTCGATGTTAATAAATGAAAAATGGTTTAATTGCAGGTTCTTTTAACGCTAATCTGATCACATCACCCACTTTCGTTTGCATTGTTCAAAACGTTAGAAAATTAAAAATAAGACAGTAAACATTAAACAGTAGTTCCAGCTTTGGTGATTCTTAATAGGCGGAATATTTTAATTTTAAAAATAATTGCCACAACACCACAATTGGCTTTGGTAATTTGATGTCATGAAAAGAGAGATGGTCAACTGCTTGTTATTATTAAATGACTGCTTCATGTAAATGTTAAATAATCATAAAAGAAAGACGTAATTAAGAGGGCTATGTTTCTTTTCTTTTTATATTGGTCACAACTACATCTGTAGAGGTTGCGATCACCTTCGGTTTCCACACAGATCCTCGTTGTTTCATGCTGTTAAGCGCGTTGACGGCGTGTTGAGGCGATTCGTCCTAGTGCAATTGGTCTAGACAAGTTTTGAATAAGCTATTGTGACAATTCCGCCCTTTATCGTTTCATGAAAGTATTATGGACGAATAGCTTTCTCCGCGAGGCTACCGTTGAAAGAGCAGCAGACAGCAGAATGCGATGGCTTCTGTATTAAGATGGAACCAAGAACCTTCGTCCGAGAAGGTGACTTTATCAAGGATATTATCATCATTCCAATCTGAAAATCGTGCACACTGGAAAGATCAAACGACACTTACAAGCATCGTAACGTACGCCGCTGACACCGTGCGTCTGATCGTAAAATATGGGGAAGATCTCAGAATTTTTGAAGGAAGATCATTGAGGAGAATTTGAGACCACAAAAGAATATCGCATGACATGCAACCATGAATTAAAAGAACTCATGGCTGCTTATCCGACTTCGAGAAAGCGATTCAAACTACACTTGGCCAGATATTTCATGGTGTGCGAGGGCCGGCTTGAAATTCGGGAGCTACTTCTTGCAGAAGAGTATCGTAAGATTGCATCTGTAGATGTTATTAGCATTAGCTTTTGTCCACGAGAAGTTGATGCAGTTATCGATTAGTGGGAAGATACGTATATAGGACGACGAAGAAGAAATCGGAGAGAAGATCCGACATTTTCATGATGGAGTGCTCCCGGGTCTTCCGCGTACTAACAACTCTGCGCAAGGATGGTATTATGCATTTTTAATAAACCGTTGACTGTCGCCATCCGACTATTTTCAAATTAATCGGAAAGAATTGACCCTGTAGAAATAGACTTGCGACGTTTTCGAGCAGCCATAAGCAAATTGGAAGCTTCCAGACAGTCTTAATCGTCGACTGGAAGCTGTGGTAGCGAGCATATTGATGGAAAACTAATCTTAAGATAAACGACGTGGGCTTACAACATAATTAAATTGAAAATTTAAAGAGTTAAATTGATGGGATCTCCGCCATACATAGAAACGAAAGCAGAACAATAACAAATTTCAATTAATTACCTTCAGGGCCACCTCTAGTTCTTCTTCCCGCATGATGTTAGGCCGTCGGCCCGGTCGAACCCCTAGGAGGAGGGGTCATCGACGGTAACGGTTCTCTACTTGTTTCTGGCTCATCGACATCCTTCTGCAAAAGAAGAACGAAAATGCGAAGATTAGCGACGACGTTGCATGCAGCGAACACGAATAAAATCGCACGACGGCACAATAACCGATCGTTCGGTGTTGATACGATACCGCTAAGACAAACTCTCGCATGAATCACATTCCGTTCAAATTATTTACACGTATATTATTACGTATGTGCATATTTTATGTTAATTTTACATACACAAACATCCATACTCGCATCATAATGTTAATTAAACGTGTATACAGGCACCAACGTAATAATGTTGATTCCCCCATTGATATGAATTAATATCTGCTTAGATTGTCTCGAAGGAACAAGTAACGGAATTAATTGAAAACGGAAAGTTCCACTGGTCGCACGCGATTGTTCGAACGAGCTTTTTCCAACCATGGCGTATCTCATCTGCATTCTTCGATATAGGCAACTATAGGTAGTTAATCTGATAGATTTTCACATCACGTAAGGCGTCAGGTATACACGTCCTATTGTATAAGTATATATGCACTTGCATCGTTTATTGAAGCTATCCATTTTAGAATGAAGCAATGGAAATTATTACAATATAAGCCACATTCTCTTCCTTCCACTCTTCCATCAAGGCGATGCATGGGTGTACATTTGCGCAGTGTCGATGACCAAAGTTATGGAATTAATCTTTCGAGGCTTTAAAAAAGTTGGAGAAACACTTGAATTAATCGAAATGCGTAAGTTATATGAAGAAATAAGCGAAGACCATTACGTTTCCATCAATAGACCCTCAACGTTACAACTAGGCCAACAAGATTCATGTGCAATTGGTACGCCCGCGGCGTAACGATTTCGAATTTCGAACACCTGACGCCCGGCGCTGGATTCGTCTTTAAGATGGCGCGTTGGCTGATGGGTCGGCGGGTAAGCGCGCGAGCCCATTTAAAACCGGCGCGACATCAGCGTCAAAACGCATAACGACATTCGCGAAACCATTTTTCAGACGTAATCTCCTGTCCTGCTAGGTAAGTAAGACAGATTACCGGCTCCTAATTGCCTCATTAAAACGAGCACGCCGCGCAGACCGTCTCGAATATATGTAATAAATGGTTTTCGTAATGGACGTCATAGCCCAGATTGTGGTATATTAGCGATTGGGCAATATGTTCTTGCGTTCGCAGAAGCTACAATCGACGAAGCAAAAGAAAATCTACATAAACTGTAACATGTTAGTAAGAGAAAGAAACATCTATTAATGCGATAGAGTTCGATATCTCAATATAGAAGAGTCAATATAGAAGAGAATAACGATTCTTGCGTGCATTGTCTGTTTGTTTGCTGCTAATATTGCAGTCACCTCTTTACCATCTGTTAGTACAGATTTACAGTCTTTTTACAGTCTTTCATTTATCCAATAAGTCACATTTTCCGTCCTATTAAAACATTGAAGTAAATTTTAAAGTGACTCTTTTCCCGGCTGCCTTTTATTTGGATATTTTTCACTGGTTTATTCCTGCAACATAACAGTCGAACATTTATTTCCAGCAGGGAAAATATACTTATTTGCCAATAAGAGCCATACAGGTTACTTAAACGTTTCAATATTCTCGGAAACTATTAACTCCGTGGCCTTTATGGTATTAAAGGATATAATAGTTCTATCAAATGCTAAAGTAATATACTGACTGATCCATTGCAAAGAAAACCAAGCTTTTGATGTAAAAAAAAGCTTGCATATACGAAAAAAACACCCTATACAAGAAGGAAAACTTACTGAACATTAAATCGCACGAGGAAGGGATTCTGCAGACATCTTTACTTGCTAAGGGAGGAAACTTGCCTTTGAGAGAGAATTGAAGATGGTGTTGGTGTTCTGTTTCTTAAAAATTTTACCGATTCAACCATTACCTTGCGGATATACGGAAGATGAGCGGTAGTTAGATTGGCAGTAATGTTGATGAAAACGTTTATTGATGACTCTGCTAATATCCTTAATATGAAAACCATTATTCAGGAAGGTTTTCCGCATACGATCCATCTCGGGAGGACGAAGAAGCATTGGTTTCGGAGAATGTTACCACCAAGAGGATAACTGAGAACTTTCGTATTCGACGATGATGTGAAGTGGCGATAATTGATGTTTGAATGTCGGATCAAGCTGGATCAAGAGCAACGGGTTCGAAGTTTCCATGAAGATATTGGCCATTACAAGGCTAAGCTGTTTGTGAAATTGTCCTTTGATTGCGGAATATGTAGAAGCGAGACGATCTAGACTGGCAGGATCGTTATCCCGTTCCAGAAGTTGTTCGACGATATTAATTCAATGATGGGCGAATGTTGAAGATGAGTTCCATGAAACGAGCCGAATTAAGTAGATGTCAATAAGTGTTCCATCGATTCTATTTTCCAACCGGATGGCGGCTCATATTCAACCAAAAAATGGATCCGATTTCAATATCATCGAAATTCTCAAAGAATAGTTGTTGATCTAAGAGTCAAATTAAGATAAATTTGGGAGACATTAACTTCTGAATTTTGCCAATGCGTATTCGAGCGATTACAAGACATTGCTTAGTGCTGGGGGAGTTCAGGCTTCATATCGTTGCGAAAATAAGGAAATTTAGACGTCCGCTTTCGGTTATGATGACCGGAATGTTGTATTCCCTAACACAGATATTTATCATCCTTGTAATTAACTTCTCTATATTGTAACGAATGTATTTCCGCGTTCTTCTCCGAAAAAGCTGTTTCTATTAAATAACCGTACTTTCCGCAATATAAAGCGTCTTTTGATTCAAACGAGGAAAGACGATTTATCGCAATCAAAAATTCGACATTTTTAATCGACAACGCTTTCACAACATAAACATGACAGGCCAATCATCTAAATCACTCCGGCTAACGCGAGATAGAATCTAACAAATTCCCCCGGACAAATTCGCGTTCGTTCTACAACCGTACAACCGGCGTTCGCGAAACCCGTTTAATTTATCCCAACCCATAATTTATACCCGTGGCATCATTCATTCGGATCACGGCCGGCTCGATAATAGCCGGCACGTCTTGCTGCTGCGTGTCTCGGATAGGTCTGCGATACGTTTTCGATTAAAAATCGCCGTATTTCAGTAGTTTTCCATCGCGAAACGTTGCGAGGTAGTCACGCTAAGTGGAGGATGCCGTTCGTTCGCTGATAAGGCCGATCGGTGCGCCAATATGTACGACGTTGCGCTTTGGTTGTTTATCTTTACCGGCTGATCGACCTTGCTTTTGGGTTAGTGACCTAACGCGCAAGTAGATTCCATTCCGATAGTGTTTTTGTCGCTTCTGTTGTTAGCACCGGTCGTAAATATGTAAATTTACAACTTCCTAGACGTTAAGCTCTAGCGAAGAATTTTTTTTTTCAAATATAAACATTTTTATTTACTAAAAAAAATGACGTTAGATTTACACGTATACCGTGTGTTTAGCTTTATAGCTTGACAACGATGTTTCTTCGTTAGAGCTGGGATAATTCCGCTTCTTCGGAAGAACTCTCAATGATTAGAATTAACCTACGACGATTGAAAATTAGATGCAGGAAATCGAAGAAGCATAGCAGGCCTTGCTGAAGATTAACTTTCAGTCTCAATCATTGCATTTCCCAAACAGAAGGTGTCGCTGAACATTCTTATCAAATGTTAGCAAAAAGTTTGCAAAAGTTTTAATTGGTACTGCGGGCTTCTACTTAAGCTTGCTAACTACCTACCCATCAAAATTTGTCGCTTTCTGAACTGTGAAGAATCATAGATTTTTAAATTTAGAATGACCAACAAAACAGAGCTTTCCGTAATACACACCTTACTTGAATTAAACGGAAATTTTCAAACGGTTATTATGCTGAAATACTTGAGGCTTGGAAGTCTCATTTACAAGAAATCAAAATATTTCGCGAATCTCAAAAAAAAAATAGCGATGATAGTCCTTTTATCTGTTAAATACACCGATTGATACATTGGCATATTTAGGCTATGATAGGCAGGGCACGTGTCATGGGAGTCACTGGCAGGGGGCACCATTTGGCGTAGTAAGTAAATAAAAGAAATAAAAAAATTATTAAAATTAAAAAATTATTAAGATTAATAATTTTTTAATTTCTTATTAACGAACGCAATGTTTATTTAAAAGTAAACCAAATTAAGAAAAGGATAAAACATAATTTTAAATACTTTTGCGGGGGCGTAACTTAAATTCTTGTAATTGCCGCCATTTTACGTAGATATGTACATTCAAAAATTTCCAAAAAAATCCATAGCCCATCTTTAACGCATAAAGAAGTACCCCGGTGCTTTTTTATAAATATTTAAAAAACTTTAGCAAGTCGTAGCATCATTTTTTTTTTCAAATTTTGTGCTTTTAAAGCTAATAGCGGAGGGCCAACTTTAATCGTCTAAAACCGCCGATCTTCCTGGTAGATCGTAGCAACCATTTTCCCTTTCTTGCATCTTGTATTCCCAACCGTGTAGTCGTCAGATGCATAATCAACATCTCATCTAATCCCATCGAGTGACACAGTGGCTTGATGAATAAAGCGACGATTGTTCGTCGATGATGGTAACAAATCCAGTGAGCCAAGCTCTCTTAAATGCACGTATGCACGTACATACGCAACAGACAAATGGATGGGGTAATATTAAGAGTCCCGGACGACTTTTGTGAACGTGAAAGGCAGAAAGTCGCACCTACCGTTCATGTAATGCAAATGTAATACATTAAAAATTTACATACAATGCTGCGTATTGTGATCGTACGGTCGCAGTCGTGCCTTATATAATTTTAATGCATCGTTCGCTTGACGTCGGATTAGATGGATACGCGGGAAATATACGCGGATGACTAGATTAATATACGAGGTGTTGGATCGCCCAAGAATTAGGGTTTACGCGGGCATATTTTGCAGAGCGGCTTTTCTAAAATCAATGAAATTGATGCGTTTGTTTAGTTTAGTTAATGTCTGTACTGTCTTGTGATGTTGGTATCCTGAGAGATTTGTAAATATCACCCTGTATTTATTATTTTATTTGCATTAGGCATAATATACAGGCTTTAGATTATTTCGAAAGTCCTAAATATAAGAAGTGCTTTGATAAATATTATGCAACTCTCTTTTTAATGAAGACTAAATACGAAATGCACCATTTTTGTTAAACGAAGGATTTCCAGGCAACATTATATTTTACTGCAACATGTACTTAACATTAAACCATTGTTTAAACGTAAACATAATATATAATGATAAAGCTTACTTAACAAATTTAAAGGTCTGTATCGAACGGAGCATATTTATGAATAGAGGCGCGTTACCGAAATATTAGAATTGAGGAACCTGAAAAATTAATAATCTAATATTTTGTTACGTCTTGCATTAATAGAGATGCGTATGTCATTGTATATTTATTTTTGCTACCTCTAGCGTGAAATTTAACCTTATTTTCCGTATATTGATCAAGGGCCGCTCTGTAGAAAACGTAACATCTACAGATAGCGTCAGCATACATACATATGTACATGGTCAATGTAATGAAGCTTGTGAAACCAAAAAATTGACGAAAACGGCGCCATCACGTCCATTTTAGTCGATTTAGGAATTTCATGAGCTTTCATTTAGATGACTTGCGTATAATTAACCATATAGAATGTTAATACCGAATATAAAGTTTCTTATTAGGTATTCTTGAAGCTGATATACCTTCGTATCTCACGCAAATCTATAATTTCTTTAACCTTGAACGTGTTCCGGGTTTGAAAAAAAAAAAAAAAACAACAAAGTTAGCCAAAACGACATGACACGGTTCAAACCCGGAACACGTTTAGCTTCAATTGACTCTAGCCGTGGAAGCCTACGTTTTTAGTATAATTTTTTCTTTGAAATATTTTCAAAAATTGCAAAGAAAGGATCAAATGATGTATAAAGTTTCTTGACGCAAGAGAACCAAATATTTGTCTCAAGAGCTTATTTATTTGAATTTTCAAGAATGTCACATATCTCAATGAAGCTTGAATATTCTTGCGTATACAGGGACGTGCCGTTTATTCGGCTGAAGCCAAAACTGCTTGATCCAAGAGATTTCTTATATGAGTGTAGCAAGCGGAAAAGCAAACCTTAGTGATATGGCCTATTACGGTAATAGTACGGTCCTATTTAAAATAGGGAAGTTGAGGGCTACTTCCGGTATGAGAATTGCCCATCGTAACGTACACAACATAATGTAGTTTATGACATAGTGACATCATAGGGACCATACTTTTTCCGAAACGGGGCAGGGGATGATGTTACAGCGACCGGAGAGCTGTGCCGATTGATGCTAACCGATTTTTTGGGACCATAGCGGACATGTGATTTCAATAAGATGGTGCCATATCACATTACTCGACTTATTGCGCAAGGATTTGCATAGTGAAAGGATAACTTAAGGAAATGCAACTGTTATTTGCCCTTCATGAAGTTGTGGTCATATGAAATCCATGGTCTACGCAAAGAAACCGCGAACACATCGTGATCTGACATAATCTTACTTCATTGTAAAATCATATCGTCGTCATTGGAAAAACTTCCCGAGACGGAAACGACTCTTGAACCGCACCGAACATCAGAGATGAGATACGCGATGCGTTTCGCATTCCAGGCCAGGTCGATCCGATCGGTAAACAAGGATGTTAACCCGGTAGATCTGCACGAATGCGGCACGACTCATTTTTCGGACAGTGTGCCAAAGTTTTTCGGCCGCTCCTTTTTTTTTTGCAACCCGCTCAACGCACCGACTACGTTTACGTCGTTTCGACCTCATTTCTAGATCGAGCGTTGCCGGTCGCGCGACGTACGCGGTTTTTTCTACACAATTGTCAGTTTTAACGTGCGACCGACTTGCACAGCCGTCACGTCAGCTATAAGCTGACGCTTCGAAAATAAATGGTTGTCTCGTTCAATGGCCTACTATGCCTTTTAAAGTTGCATATGCGAATTCGATGTATTCATCAGACATATGGCGTCTGAGGCGCGGCCATAAATTGCCGAGATGTTTCCTGCAATTGTTGTTTAACCATAAAGCGGTTCATATTTGAAGGTTAACTTTCATAAACGCGAACTTATAAGATGCAAATGTACGAAGGATCAGGAATAAAACAGATGATTTTACAAATGAGAAAACAAAAAAAATGTATCTTTTTAACACATTTAAATTAAACCCACGATCCCACACATCGGATGCACATTTGTTTAGTGAAGAGAGAATCACGTGTTCCGGGTTTAGACCGTGTCATGGTTAATCGAAACCTTGACGTTTCGCCCACAATCATATGGGACCTCTTCAGGAGAGGGGAAGGTGCTAGGCCTTAGAGATGCTAGGCCATAGAGAGAACTATGGTGAAGATTCTAACAGCGATGGAGACAGAGCCTTCAAATGGCTTTCTGTGACTTTGGAAAGAACCTTCAGGCTGATGAATTTGAAAAGTTCAATACACCGCTGCCACAAGCAGAAATTTTTTTCCCTACGATGAGTCATGCTCTAAAATCAAGCCGGATTAGCGAGGAAAAAGCAAATTTAATATCTTGCTTTTTTTTTTAACATAATAGACTAAAAAGAACATTTTCATTGTAGGTAACTATCGTCTGTTTTTAAAGGAATATCAATAAATTGTTCTATTGATACACGTTAAAAGGCAAGAAGGAAACGTCATGCCGTGATTGGCTATATAAATCGCTCAGATCTTCGTTTTAGATACATTATTGGTGGACTTCATACGTTAGGACTATGCGGACAGCTCTCGCTGAAGGAGCTAATGCTCATCGGTCACTTTATTCGGACTGATAGGGTCTATTTTCCAAGTCTAAGTTCTAAGATTTTTGCAGCCTCGGAAGTTTTTTTTGTAAGTGAGAGTTCCTAAAACATTCTTTCTTTTTTGTGTGCGTGGAACTTCATGCGTATAACGATATACGAGGTGTTCCATTAAAAAGAAATGTTAACACCAACTTGACGAAATGTTACGCGCATATCAATAGCAATAGCCCAATCTCTCTTCCGAAGAAACAACGGTCTCCGTAAATGGCAATTTCTGTAACGAGTTAAAACAAAATCTATATGCGCTGATTTACTTGTTGCTTCGGCATTTACCGTCTTACCGAACCAGATTGACTTTTTTGCCCAACTTAAACGTGATGAATCGTAGTTTTGCCATCGATGAATAACTAACTAATGAGCACGCCAAGGCGTGGTGGAAACGCTGAACTACGAAGGATGAATTGGTTGTGAGAAAGTCCGACTCGGAAAGAGGTAGCGGTCGGTTTTTGGGATTGTCATGGGCTTATGTTACTCAGCTCACTAAAAAAATGAAAGTCAACAACAAGGCAACACTATGCCTCATTTTTCAACAAGCTGATGATAGAAATTGGAGAAAACGGCCGAATTTGGGGAAAAAGAAGACTTTGCTTCTATTACAATAAGTACTTTTGGTGTCTCCTTTGGTTGCCAGCCTCCTGCACAGAATCGCAGATTGGCTATTTCTACTTGTTACGTATTACTAACAAACTAACTGTTCCCACCGTAATGTACCGTTCTACACATCAATGGTCGTCATTGCAAAAATTCATAAATTGGGATCCCAACTAATCCCATCCCCCACTCATCCTTAAATCTTTCTTCGGGTCAAAGTTTCGTTCGGAGGAGGGAGATTTTCGCTGAACGAGGACGGCCATCGCACTAATGTAAACGCCTACTTTGCAGAATAAGATGAGGAATAAGATATGCGAGCATCGCCAGGAAAATCAAAAGTTCTTGTTTCTGCGTTAGGCTAGGATGTTTACGCGGAATGAAAAGTTCCCGTTTAAATTTCTTCTTCCTTGTGCCTAACAATAAACCCGAAATGCCTGCTTTAAACGACGACAAAGAAATCAAGCTTACCGTCTTTAAAATCCGCGTATAAATAGGCTATCTGAGGCTCGTACGTGTCTGGTTCTCACGACGTATTCACGTTTAATGAACGCTAATTTTACGCAAGAGGCTATAATTTTAACCGTTTTAAAGTGCGACGCTCATTTAACGGCAATTAGAGGCACATATTTCGCATAAGCTGATTTTATTATTTGTACCTATTACGTGATCAAAAAGTCGTTTAGTGTTATTTTCAAGAAACGAAAAAATTTCAAAGGAAACCTACAGCGACACCAGCTGTTTCTCCAAGAAAGAACATAGTTATTTGGCGTGTTGATTGTTACCTACCGCCGTTCCTTCTTCTGAAAAAGCCTATTCGATTACCTACCATGGTACGGCCCAAACACACACGTTCAGTTTTAACCGACTCCTTCTTCAAGTAAAAAGTTTCAATAAGAAAGTTTTTGTTGATTCAACAAGCGACCTCCTCGCGTCAGTTAACGATTATCTAATTAATTTCTCCGTCTTTTCATTCCATCGTGCCATTCCTCCTCATTTCCAAGTTATAAATCAGTTAAAAGGTTAACGTCTTCATCCAATCACGATTTCGATAAATAACACCTTCACTTCGAATTAAACGATGCGATGTAAAAGAACGCTCGGCAAGCAATTCCAGCCATCGACAGAATAAGAAATTACAAAGTTCCGTATCGGCGACACTAGAAACTATGAAGTTACGGGAATCCGAAACGAAATAAATGGCTCCTTGACGAAGTGGTCTTTTTGTATTATTCTAGAGAGAAAACTGTTTTCTCTTGCGTTGCGAATGCCGCGACGATGTCGTTCGTTTAATCTGCAAAGTTATCGCCTCTTCGCAGACGTCGAATCCGATGGTGTCCGTAATTTGTCTTCTCGGTAGGGTGTTAAGGGAAATAATCATGGACTTAATTAAGTGGCGAAATATTATTTCTAGTAATGATATGTATAAATTCGCACGTTGCGCTAATGCGAAACGATTAAGAAAATGAGCTGAGAAACTTGGAGTAAGCGTTTTAACATGGCTGATCTCCTCAAATGCTTCGGACGATGCTTATCACTTGTCGTAATAAGCAATGTTTAAAGACTCAAGGGCAGGTTAGTAACTTGGTTATGTTGTCCACGATAGGTTGATAATTACTAAAGCTGTCTCAGAGTTCCAGTCAGCGTACATATAGATATCTGCCATTAAAGGTATGTCTAAATATGTCTTACACGTAATAATTTTTTTTAATTTGAAATTTTTATTTATTGAAAGTTCCTTTTAGCATTATTTAATTGTTCTCGAAGCGTCGGATACAAATTAGCAAAAAAAAATCAATTAACTCCCTAAATATACAGAAAATGTGGTTTCTTCGCTGCCATCCTGATCTTTAAGAACCAGTTTAAAAAGCACAACAAAATTTAAATTAAACGGTTGAACATACCGGCGAGTCGAAAACAATCGGAACGCTATGGTTGAATACGACACTGCAAGATTGCCACATGTACCATTTTTTTTTTTATTTAAATATGAGGAAGTTAGCAAAAAATGAATTATTTGAACTAATGAGTTTTTATTATTTTTTAATAGGCTTTTCTATTTTTTTCTAAGTTATTTATTGATCCAATGTTGACGTTGTTTCTTGGCTTTTCGGATGCGACTGGGTAACTACTGACTTAAAAACACGAGAAAACCTGTGTTAAACGACAATTCTCCCTTTCGTAGCTAAAAGAAAACCGGACGCGTGCCAAATGCAGCGATTAGTTGTTGTGGTCGGTCGTCGTAGCGATAGAACAATTACGAGGCCGGGATAATCTTTGCAATATAAGTTTAACAGGGGGCTATGTGAGATCGAAGATGGACCTCAGCGCAGAAGATCCTTTAAGACAATAAATAATAGGAAGCGGATAACGCGGAAAATATGCGTATTTTTCCATATTTATTTATTTTTTTTTTTTTGAATATTCGCCCTACTTAAAGTTCACATCGTCAACCAGCTGCAACAGTCTGTAGCGGCTATTTATAATTCCAGCTTGATGGATGTTGGACGCTTTACGACAAAAGTTAGACTCGCGGTTCGTTTTACGGAACGTTTTTTCATGTTTACGCGCGAGTTCCAATCGTCGTTTATAGGGAACGTGTTCGTTGCCGTCTTTTAGCCGGGCCAAAATTGAAAACAAGGAAATGGTTTTGGAATAATTCAAACTGTCCAGACCAGTTTAAATAATCAAAGCGAGGTTATATACGTAGATACGTTGTTTATTGAAGGAAATGGGTTCGGGGAAAGATTCTATTTCGTGCCTATTTTTATCGAATGGAAAGGTCCCGACTGCGCGGAAAATGATTTTGAGGATATATTTTCGCAGTTTCAGAATGTAGCTTTAGGTGTAGGTGATTCGTTTAAAATGATCTTATTTTATTTATATTGATCTCTTTCGAATAAGAGGCTTTGTTTTTATTCGAAAGGTTTTGCAAATCCCAGCAGGATATCGTAAAGGATAAAGGATGACGAGAATTATGGTGATCGTAAGGTTAGTAAGGGTAACAAGGGACGAAGACATATCTAGAAGAAATAACGGAACAAAAGATTTTAGATCAAACAAGGAACAGTGGTTGTTAGAACTAAACTTCGCACTGACACAGCTGCTAAATGTTTACTTAACTTAAATGTTAGAAGTAGATGAAATATTAAGTTATATATTGATAATACGCAAATGATAAGACTATTTAATTGGTTAATAATAACAATCTTAGGTCCATGCAGTGTTCTTGAAGATCCGATGAAATGATACAAATCAACAGAAAAATTGAACCAGATGATGTTGGATTTAACGAGGAACAGTGACTGTTAGAACTGAAGAAGTCCTAAATGTCTAATTGATTTTAATGTTTTTGAAGCAGGAATATTAAGCTTTCATTGATAATAAGCAGGCGATAATAGCATTTAATTGAGGAATATTAACAATTCCAGAAGCAAACAATGTCTATACAAACAGAAGATGTTGAATCAAACAAGGAACAGTGATTGTTCCATCTGAAGTTCACGTTTTTCAGGAGGAAATCTTAAGGGTGGCTTAGCTCTTAAATGTCCAATTAACTTCAATGTTTTTGAAGTAGCAATAGTGGACTTCTATTTATAATAAGCAGGTGATAAGAGCATTTAATTGGCGAATACTAACAACCTTAGAAGCAAACAATGTCTATTCAAACAGAAGATGTTGAATCAAACAAGGAACAGTGATTGTTCCATCTGAAGTTCACGTTTTTCAGGAGGAAATCTTAAGGGTGGCTTAGCTCTTAAATGTCTAATTAACTTCAATGTTTTTGAAGTAGCAATAGTGAACTTCTATTTATAATAAGCAGGTGATAAGAGCACTTAATTGGCGAATACTAACAACCTTAGAAGCAAACAATGTCTATTCAAACTGAAGATGTTGAATCAAACAAGGAACAGTGATTGTTCCATCTGAAGTTCACGTTTTTCAGGAGGAAATCTTAAGGGTGGCTTAGCTCTTAAATGTCTAATTAACTTCAATGTTTTTGAAGTAGCAATAGTGAACTTCTATTTATAATAAGCAGGTGATAAGAGCACTTAATTGGCGAATACTAACAACCTTAGAAGCAAACAATGTCTATTCAAACTGAAGATGTTGAATCAAACAAGGAACAGTGATTGTTCCATCTGAAGTTCACGTTTTTCAGGAGGAAATCTTAAGGGTGGCCCAGTTCTTAAATGTCTAATTAACTTCAATGTTTTTGAAGTAGCAATAGTGAACTTCTATTTATAATAAGCAGGTGATAAGAGCACTTAATTGGCGAATACTAACAACCTTAGAAGCAAACAATGTCTATTCAAACTGAAGATGTTGAATCAAACAAGGAACAGTGATTGTTCCATCTGAAGTTCACGTTTTTCAGGAGGAAATCTTAAGGGTGGCCCAGTTCTTAAATGTCTAATTAACTTTAATGTTCTTGAAGTCGCAATAGTAAGCTTTTATTGATAATAATCAGATAAATTCTCTTGGAAACTCACAATGTCACCAATCAACTAGAAAAATCGAATCAGAAGATGTTAAGTCAGAGGAAGCTTTGATACCTTCTTTTTGAGTACTTTCCTCCGTTACTTTAACGTTCATTTCCATGTTAAGGGAAGGTGAACCAGAGAAAATTCGAAAAACTGAATTATTGGCAACGTCAAGTAATTCGAAATCCTTCATAAGTTAAAATACCCCGAATCAGGCGACACCTACAAATTAGATCAAAAAAATATTTAATTCAATTAATCCTAAAAAACTCAACTTAGCTTCAATTTCAACAGCGCCTCACGCTTTATATAAGTTGCATTAAAGAACTCGTTCTTGAATGAAGGACCAGCAATACAGTTATCAATTTCAATACCTCCAGGAAGCTTATAGCTTACTATTGGCGTGGCCTAAAGCTCGTTATTGGGTCCTGCTATTTTTTACGATCTTTCTCCTAACATTACAAATAACTGTATCACTATTTTATACTGGCGATATTGCTTTGGTTTGGTTTAATTTGAATAAGAACGACTACAATCTTTCAAATAAATATAACACCTATCTTAGATATAATCAGGTAACAGATATTTAGGTAACAAACTTGTTGCTAACATCTCTAAGAACACCTATCTTAGATTTAAAGTTAAACGATGAACAGTTAACAAGGCCGTGTAATTACAAAGTTTTAAGTGGACGATTTGATGAACTATTCAACCGGAAAATTCTCCGTGAAAACCTGTTGTCAAAGATTAATTCCCTTTTTGCTGCATTTTTGGAACCTCGAAGGATATTTTAACAACCCAACAGTTGCCAAACATTTGTCACCGTTACGTAGCAAGTAGACTGACGTGTGGCCTTAGCTTTTGGGAGAAACTCATCCTTAGCAAATAACGTTTTCATAAGCCAAGAAACGATCATCCGCCGCAGTGCCCAGCTCGAATCAATAGATCCATCTAGGAATTGGCATCCTGACAAACTTGATCGGGAACGGATCCTCTAGCAAGCCGCATAATATTTATGTTAGCGGGAATTTGAACGAGAACTAATGGGATATCTTACAAGCGGTAAATTAAAGATATGTTTTTGCGAAGGTGAAACATAAAATTAACGCAACGCGACGTTTAATTTATTCCTTCGTATAATTACATGAAATCTAGCTGGTTAATTCCGATTCTCTTACGCGTCCGTCGCCTTCAACGTTAATTCCTATTTACGTAACGAGAAGAAGAAGAAAAAAAAAAGGCGAAGCGAGAAGCGAAGGATAAAGGGAAATACGCGATTCGTAGCAAACCAACTGAAACAACATCGAAATTCGTTAGCGCCGAGGAGAGCTTGCTCAGTGTTCCTGCCTCTGTTACGTTATTAATTTCGTACATCCAACGAAAAATTTCGAAAGTGGAACGTCGATACGATTGGTGGAACAAGTTCAAGGTGAATCTTTTGTGTTTGTGTAACCATACGGCCGGCTGCCTTTAATTTATTCAATTTATTCGTTAGTTTAACAGCGAAGATTTGAATTATAAATAAGTTAGAACTGTGTATCTGTTAATAGGACTCTCTCTGCAATTGAAATTACGTCACATTGAAGAATATTATTTTTTTCCGGAAAACATCTCGTATCTTCCTTTTCCTTTTTATAGTTATTTTATTACGAATTAATTGTTTTGTTTGGGTGTTAAGTTGTTATTAGAAGAGAAGAAGATTTTGTTTGTTTCTTTTTTTTTATTTACTTTTAAGAGCGTTGGTTAGCATTTACATTGTGTCTGTTTACCCGGTTGTTTGTTTAGCATGTTTAATAAGCAAAAGAAAAAAAAAACAATAAAAAATGAATATATTGACACAAATCTCCCCAAAAAAGCAATCCACTGTCACCATTTTTAATATTGTTTGGTTGAACAACGCTATTGAGGCCTCTACATTTGTTTCGTTGTACATCATAGTCGCGGCCGAATGATTCCGATCACAGGCCATTAAAATGGTCTGTCTTTGAAAGCAAATAAATGCCTCTAAATAGCCTAAAAAAAAGAAAACTCAATTTAAAATACACAGTCACAAGGAATAATATTGGAAGAAGCATAGCTGCGAAGAAAATCGATTTAACACTTTAAATTTTACTAGATTCAGATTAAAATTTTGGCCAAGAAGATAGCATTATACACCATCGATAGCATTTGTTGAGGAAAAGGGAAATATATCTCGCCAGTAAATAACACAAAAGTATCAGCAACCTTCGCACCGCACATGTTTAATTAATTCATCCTCTAAAACTAACATTTGCTTGTTCTATCCTTACTTTCGAGATAGATATTGTTTACAAGTACCTAGTTTTACCGTCTACGTGCCTTAAAGCTAAGACACGTAAAACAATAATAACGTATGTGATCCATTATACAAAGATTCTTTTGGTTTGTCAGACCGCTATAAGTTCGTCATCGTCCATAAATTTTGTTGAAAAATAGGCACAGGGAGCTAGATCTAGACTATACCTACACACCATTCATCAATTTCTCTAACTGGCTGCATTAAGCTTGCATAATACCCTTATTTAGATAATCGATCAACCTTTCTTGACAATCTCAAAAATAGTTCTAATTATTTCTTTTCTAGAAAAAGTGACTTCTTGGGATGGTTGGAGCTCTTAATATGTCACTACATTGATTCTTGTTTTGATTTAGGATCAAGATGATGAACCCAAGCATCATCTTCGGGGATAAATCGATCGATAATTAAGTTTGGTTCGTCTCCACAAAGCACCAAAAATTGTTCATACTAAGCGTTTGTTATTCCAAAGTAATGGCCTAGAATTCTGGAAACCGTGGCTTGTGAAACTTCTAATGAAGCTGTTAATTGCCTCCAACACTAAACATTTGGCTTTTTTAATAATATCAGAAGCAATGGCATTAACAGGTCGATCTGGGCGGAGATCATTCTCAACCATGTTGAAAGAATTCGGAAATCATTCGACTGTGAGGGACGTCATCCCCGTATGTTCTGCAACTAACACTTCTTTACGAATAATTTTTTGACATTTTCCTTCTTTTGCTAAGAACGTTTCCTCCTATTTAATAACAATTTTATTAGATTATCACGACGCAAGCAATGATAGCGTTATTTTTATCATTTCTCAAAATTACATTGAAGAAGTAGTAAAGTTCAAGTAAAACCCAAGTTTCAGTTTCAGAAAAAGTAGTAAAGTTCAAGGAAAACCCAAGCTTCAATTTCAGAAGAAGTAGTAAAGTTCAATTAAAACCCAAGTTTCAATTTCAGAAGAAGAAGTAAAGTTCAATTAAAACCCAAGTTTCAGTTTCATAAGAAGAAGTAAAGTTCAAGTAAAACCCAAGTTTCAGTTTCAGAAGAAGAAGTAAAGTTCAAATAAAACCCAAGTTTCAATTTCAGAAGAAATAGTAAAGTTCAAGGAAAACCCAAGCTTCAATTTCAGAAGTAGTAAAGTTCAAGTAAAACCCAAGTTTCAGTTTCAGAAGAAGAAGTAAAGTTCAAATAAAACCCAAGTTTCAATTTCAGAAGAAATAGTAAAGTTCAAGGAAAACCCAAGTTTCAGTTTCAGAAGAAGAAGTAAAGTTCAAATAAAACCCAAGTTTCAGTTTCAGAAGAAGTAGTAAAGTTCAAGGAAAACCCAAGCTTCAATTTCAGAAGAAGAAGTAAAGTTCAAATAAAACCCAAGTTTCAATTTCAAAAGAAGTAGTAAAGTTCAATTAAAACCCAAGTTTCAGTTTCATAAGAAGAAGTAAAGTTCAAGTAAAACCCAAGTTTCAGTTTCAGAAGAAGAAGTAAAGTTCAAATAAAACCCAAGTTTCAATTTCAGAAGAAATAGTAAAGTTCAAGGAAAACCCAAGCTTCAATTTCAGAAGTAGTAAAGTTCAAGTAAAACCCAAGTTTCAGTTTCAGAAGAAGAAGTAAAGTTCAAATAAAACCCAAGTTTCAATTTCAGAAGAAATAGTAAAGTTCAAGGAAAACCCAAGCTTCAATTTCAGAAGTAGTAAAATTCAAGTAAAACCCAAGTTTCAGTTTCAGAAGAAGTAGTAAAGTTCAAATAAAACCCAAGTTTCAATTTCAGAAGAAGTAGTAAAGTTCAAGGAAAACCCAAGTTTCAATTTCAGAAGTAGTAAAGTTCAAGTAAAACCCAAGTTTCAGTTTCAGAAGAAATAGTAAAGTTCAAATAAAACCCAAGTTTCAATTTCAGAAGTAGTAAAGTTCAAGTAAAACCCAAGTTTCAGTTTCAGAAGGAAAAAGGCAATTCTGTGAATTGTTTAGTCTGTGTTGCTAGAGTAAGAATCAGCTCTACAATAAACACAATTCTAATGAAACAAACAACGATAAACTCCGTCGAAATTCACGCAACTATAAATTATACACAAAAGCCAAATTTCAAAACAAATAGTTTAAAATATCAAAGAATATTATATACACATGTATACATGTGTATATAATGTTCACATGTACGCCTCTCATGTTTTATCATCTTCAAACTGAACGACCATAGTAAATTTACAGAATCCATTATCACTTCACACGTTTCTTCTTATAACGTTGGATAATATACCGAAGAATTCGTTAGCGTGCTTAACGGAAGAAGAATCATATATGCAAATTAATCGAATAAAACAGCCAGCTAGCCTGACGTTATCGCATTTATACATCGCGAAATTATATGGTCATAAACATTTTACGCGTATATTTTTGAAGCACAGTTAAGTGCTATTAGCGGGCTAGTTTAATGTTGCTAGAAAAAAAAGGCTTTCTTTATCTAGAAAAGGTACGAAATAGAGAATATATTGTAAGGGTCATTAATTAGTTGGAGGTCATTTGAAAAAAAAAAAAAAATGAGACATGTGTTTCTTCAGGCAAACTATAAAGGCTTCGCGGAGGAAATCCAGAGAAAATTTAGTTGAACTAGAAAAAACGGGTTGGGAGCTGACATTCGATTGGTAGAATGGGATGTTGAAGGTTTTCAGGAGCAAAGAGCATCGTACGCGAACTTCTTTGAAATCAATTTAAAATGCGTCCTTTCACCGATCGCTGAAAAGCGTACTTTTCCCTGAAAGCCCGTCTAATATCAATAACAGTTAAATAACATCAAACAATTCCTCGCAAAGTCTAAAAATAACCGCACCGTATACTATAAACATGTCAAATCATTACATCTTCGTGGATATATGTTCCTGGCGAGTCGAAAATAACTCTTTTTTATTGCGAACTTTCAACAGAACGCTAAATTTAACGGCGATTTACCGACGAAAATAAGATTTTCGCTCGGCGGCTGACCACTTGTAACGCTTACAAGGTAGTGATGTCGCCATCACTTAATTGTTTTGTTATGTACAATAAAATTTAGACGTTCCCTCATTCATCTTGAGGCGAACAAGAACAATCCGTGTCGACTTCAGCTAAATAGAACATGTAACAATGTCGATATTTTCGAATCTTCTTCTCTTGGTTGAGTCCATCATTGCTTGCGGTGTATTGTGCGCGTGCAATGTTTTATAATCTTCTAGTCTAGTAAAAAAAAAAAAACGTAGAATTGACCACACTGTTAATTATTCAAAATATTTAAAGAAATCCCCAGGATCCAAAATACGCCATAATCTTAATTAGAAAAGGACCACACGCATTCAAAGATAAGTCCGTTATTATCTTGATTGATTTCTATCGATCGTCGCGTTCATTTAGTGGATGCGTTTATTACAAGATAAACGGGGTTCAACGACATGCTTTCTCTAGGAAATACGTTTGATTTATGCCTCGATATCGCTAGCGAGCTATTTTAGTAAAATAAAACCCGTTTCATATCGGTTTACCTCGTGTAATTCATTCGGAGATTAATTGTAACGCCGCGGAATGGTATGCGTTTGTTTGTGGAAACGTTAATACAACTATATCGAAGTAGGGTATGGCGCTGTTTATCTTTCGCGGCTCGATCTGGTTCGTTGTTGAAATTCCAGCGGATATGAACGCGTAGACGTTTCATTTGAAATGCAATTGGACGATGTTGTTCAAATAATTACATCGATAATGAAGCTGTGAACGGACCGAAGGATTTTTTACCTTCCTTTTTGAACGTTCGTATTTTTATGCCGCTAATGATCTGACATTCTTCGTAGTTTCGCGTTAAGGATGGTTTAGATCTTCGATTAGAAAAGCAGGACGAAGATGCTTTAATGCTTAGAAAGAAGAAACGGTTCGGGCAAATCTGAAAATTCATAAAGTAAACGTATGCGTTGCTCTCCTCCTTTTTCCACGCGGTAATATCTAACCGAGCTAAAGACGATTGAAATCATCAGAAGAAAGCAACTTTGATCATTGCGATAATCGGAAAAAGCAGTATCTTGCAACAAGCAAAGACATCCAACTGGCTACCTCCGATTTCGATAAAATATTGCAGGCATGTGGAGCAGTGAAAAATAATCGACACATATTCTTTTTAGTTTCTGGTATTCGCCCATACGGGAGTCGCCGACCACCCCCAAAAACGTATTTTTAACGATATCTTTGGGACTAGAAGGGATATCGAACTGAACTAAAAAGGAAACGGTTCTTCTTCGCAATTCGAACGTTTTGGTTTAAAAAGGAGATGAGTGGTGCATGTTGGGGACCGCAGGGGGCTAAAATAAGAACAAATTTTAATCCCCCGACCACGTTAATGAGAAATTCATAAACCACATTCAAAGATATAATTTACCGGTCTTTGGATTTTTTTCCCAAAATATCATCTACAAGGGTTACAGTTACCCCAAAACGTTGCTTCATTTTTCCCTTTTATCTCAAGAACGAATTATTTCAAAGCATCCATATTTGATATTCTCGTTCGATGTACTTAGGAAGACGCGACAGCAAAGTTTTAGTTATACGGACCTAAGGATTAGATATTTTTTTTGATATATTCTTTGGAGCTTATATTTTTGCTACATTTGGCACAAGCTTTTACTTGCGTATGACTGTTGTTTTCTTAAAATTGTTTGTGGAGCACCTTACTTTTATGCTTAATGTCTATATGTACATATACATATCTTCTTCGTAACCGTTTGATGTAGCAACAATTGCTAGTGTTTCGTTTAAACTGTTCATGTTATGGAAAGCAACAAGATGAAATACACCCAAAAGGTAAAGTTAAAGATAGGGATGAATGTCTCCCAACGTTCCAAAACTTGCAGCTGCCTTACCGTAAGAGAGAAAATTGGGATGATTTTTAAAGGATTCAACTCATCGAAATCTACAAATGAAGTTGTTGGTAGGAAAGACATGGGAAAATTAAGAAAAGAAGCGGTGTCAATACGAATAAGAGAACTTGTACAATTTGTACAAAGAAAACTATTAATTTTTTTCCAAAACAAAGTATTTGGAGGAGATGCGGTTCTGGCAAGAGCGATTCCAAAACCAGTTAACTGAAAGGATGATATCAAGAAATGCAATTGTTAGTTGGCCTCCAAGAAATCGGGGGATTTAACTCCCTTAAATACTTTCTGCGCGGTTAACTGAACAGTCTATTGGTCCGGGCAAACAAACCACGAATCACTGTGCGTCAATATTAAATATTAAACGTTGCATTCGTGATTCTTGGCCCGAGTTATTGAAAAATGGGTTCATCAAATTCGCTCGTGTGCACAACGTCAAGATGGATGTGTTTACTGAAAATAAACTACGCTCAAATACACTCCGCCAAAAAAGTATCGCATAAACTAAAAAAGGGCATTTATAAACCAAGATATTTTTATACGTTCACAAAAAGTTTGCCTCGTGTATGTGAACTATAAAAACACTAACAAAATCATGGAACATAGCTTTTTTACTTTTTTTTTTTTTCTAAAAGAACACATTTAGAAAAATGCATATGTGTAAGGTTTGTTCAGTTGTTTATTGAAAGTCTTCCTATACGGACAAATGTTAAAGTTCGAAGTCAGAGTTCTGTACCGACGCTTTTAAAACTAAAATGAGCAATTTAACTTCAGAACAAGTTGCTGCTATAGTTGCTTTAATCGAAGATGGACGATCTCAAGCATACGTTGTTAATTTGATGAAGATCAATCAGTCAAGTGTTTGTAGCCAGATATAGGAAAACAGGCAATTACAGTAGAAGACCCGTACCAGGTCGTCCAAGATGTTCTACTCGTCAAGATGACCGCTATTTACTACCACAAGCATTACGTCGAAGACATGTAACTGCGAGACAATAGCAGAACGACTTGGCTAGAGTCAGAAATACTCGTGCGAGTACTCAAACTATTCGGAATAGCTTACGACAGAGTGGATTAAGTGCTACAGTAGCTGTAACAGCCCCTCGTCTCACTAGGAACCACCGAGTGGCTCGCGTAAGGTTTGCCAGAGAACATGTAAATTGGAACATTAATGACCGGGCCAATATACTCTTCACAGATGAGTCAAGATTTGGTCTTTACACCTCAGATAGGCGTATCTCAGTGTACAGACGAGACGGTGAGCGCTATTCGCAGTGTAATATCAGACCTAGACCTAATTTCGCCGGTGGCTCTATTATGGTTTAACAGGTCGTACAGAGTTAGTATCAGTAGACGGAGGTACATTGACTGCCCATAGGTATATAACGGACATTTTAGAAGAACATGTAGTACCGTATGCGCCAATTATAGGAAACGAATTCATGTTAATGTACGATAATGCACGACCGCATGTTGCAATAATCGTCCAGGAATACCTTAACGATATTGGTATTCCAGTTTTAGATTGGCCTGCGGTAAGTCCGGACATGAACCCAAAATGTTGCCCCGGCGGACCTGCATGGACTAGAAAATGCTCTCCGTGACGAGCGGGAGAATTTGGATCAGGCTTATATACGGAGGTTAATCGAATCTCTGCCAAACCGTATGCGAGCGGCCATAAGAGCCAGAGGTGGCAATACTCAGTATTAAAAGCTACTGTTATGACATTTTTCTTTCCAAAATTATAATTTCTTGTTTTAATAAAGATCTCAAGTATGAGTTCTTGTTTTTATTTGGCCTGTATTTTATTTAAACAATCATAGAAATTATATCTTAGAGCGCATTAAAGTATATTTACAACGTCACGCTACAAACAAAGATTATGCGATACTTTTATGATCCAAAACTAAATTATGCGATACTTTTTTGGCGGAGTGTAAATATAAAAAGATTGGTTAGATTAAAATAGTTTTTAATTCATTTATTTATAAAACTACATCGTCCTTGTTGGAGAATCCTTTCTAGGTGAAATTCTTAATTTTCTCAAAGCGAAAAAAAAGGATTTGCAAAGAAAGAATCAATCTGAAGGAAATAGTACGATTCAGCACGAACGGTGCTCATTTCCCTCCAAATAAGATAAAACAAAGATCCTTCAGATTACACATACTTAAAAATATAAACGAGGAAATGCAAGTCTAATTTGTTTATGTAATTGTAAATACTGCGTGCAAGTGGCTCGTAAACGCGCAAAAAACCTTCAACCGCGATGTTATTTTCGTCGGTAAACCACGAAATTTAGCGTCCAGTCAATAGTTTACAATAGAAATGAGTTATTTTCGACGTACTAGAAATATACTCGACAAAATGTTGTAGTAATTCGATTTGTTTATGTTGTACGGCTTGGTTATTCTTAAACATCGTGAGTAACAAGTTTGTTATTATTTTAACTCTTTACTTGATATCGAGCACGTTTTCAAGGAGAAGTACGTTGATCAATAAGCGGGATAATGCACGTTGAAGTGATTTAAAATCGGAACTTTGAACGGATTAAAATCAAGTAAACGACACATAAGTATCGGCAACCTTCGCGTCGTACAAGTCTAATTAATTTGTTAATAATTAGTCCGGGACGAGCGTTTCGAGGATGCCGTTACCTTACACTCCGAGCTGAGTTCACCAACTTGAGCGGAGGTAATTCCTGTCTTGAACTGGGAGGATGCTTAAACGTAAGAGATCTTAATTCTTCCCTAAAGGAAAAAATCCAATGCGGTTGGATCAGACGACGTCGCCGGCCAATGTATCGCTCCTTGATTGCCGATCCAATTCTTATATCCGCAGCATTGTGAGGAGGTGCTCCGTCATGCCGGAAGTAAACGAATTCTAATTGTTTTACACATTGTTCTACAATGTGTAAAATGTATGTGTTCTACAATGTGTTTCTCCTCTCAACAGTAACATGGGGATTTTCACGCGATCAAGTATAAGGATTAAGCCTGTTAAAGATTCCCGCACTGCTTACGTTACATTCATCCGTCCATACGCAAAATTTAGAGCAAAATGATGATTTTCTTCACATTTTTCCAAAAGCCATCGACAATATACCACACGACGCTCCAAATCCTCGACAAAAAGGTGGGGCGTCTTCCTTGTCCGATAAGGTCTCTTTTAATGCTTTTTTAAAACGCGCCTTGCCGATGTTCTCGCTAATCCTGTTGTTTGTGCCATCTGCCGAGTGGAACGTGTCGGGTTTCCTCCAATTCTTTGTGTCTATTTTAAGCCGCATAATTTTTAGGTCGCGGCTTTCGAAAGGATCCAAGATTTATTAAATTTTTCTTTAAACTTGAGAAAATTGCTCAGAAGGGTTGTTGTCTTTCAGGATGTCGCTAATAGTAAATGTTACATGCAGCTTCCTCGTTTTGATCTGCTGCTATAAAACGATTTAAGATGTCGTATTTTTCATGGTTTTCATGTATTTTTGTATTCTTAGATAATGAAAACATCTGTAATATTAATGAAAATTGAAATTTCAGAATATTTAGTCTATAAATAATAAATACGTGTATTGCTTAGTTACCATCGATAGTCATCTTAAAATTATGTGAAATGAAAAAAAAAACAAATAATTTAAAAATTGTTTAAATGAAATATCAAGCGTGCTATATCATTTTATAAAGATAATTTTATATCCTTTTCGATCATGTAAAATATATAGGCTGTTCCACATAAAAACACAAGTCTTATATGAGGTAATATCTCAAAAGATAGGAGTTTAAAGAAAGAAAAAAATTAGAGCATAGCATTCTGCGTTAAGAAGCGCCCTAATATAGTTTTCATATAAATATATCAAGCGCTTGCACAAATAAAAGAGTTTCAAGGGTTTTTAAAAATTGCATCCTTTAAGAAAGCGCTCTGTATCTGTTATATTAAGGAAGACATGAAAATAGGGATTTCACCAATCGGTTTGTCTTTAAAATTGACCTCGAGAAGCTTTTTTTTCTCCAAATGTTCTTTTTCTGAGCTTTTCATTAAAACTGTGCCATATGCTTAAGATTTTGTAATCGTTTAAATGACGTATATCCCAATAGATCGTTTGGCACCAACAGTTCCGTCTTGCTCGCCAGACTTGGATCAATTGAATTTTTTTAGTGAGGATACTTGAAAGAAGTTGTGCATTCTACTCTATCTACGAACTTAAACAATTTGAAGCTTCAGATTCGGCGTTCGCGCAATGCGTGCGATCACGGCAACAGCTTTCAGGAAATATGTCACTACGAACAATACCTGTAAAGGATGACTTATTAATATATTTAACGTTTATTTGTGATCGCTTTTTATTAAATATCTCTTGAATACAATCTTCGTATTGTAAATTCTCGTACTTCAGTTGTAAGATCAAAGTAAAGATAAGAGGTGCGATAAAAAGCAAGTGGTTTGAGGGCGCTTTAAAAAATATATCTTTTAGACTCTCGATATATCTCTACAAACAAGGAAGATATCCCTTGTAACGTCCAACCTGGGACGGAATAAAGGTAGATGCTTGTACACGGTCGTACGGTTGATTTGATGATAGGAATCCATCAATCCTCGAAGCAATTGTTACGAATTAAACAAGTAACTTGCGCGGAGGGGAGTGTGCCCCGTAAAGTTAGTAAGCACCAATGCACGGTCTCATTACTTATCATTCATTTAAAAAAGCAACGCGGTTAACACATTCCTTTTTCGTTACCTTCAAAATATTTTACTATAATTGAACCGTCGCTGAACTCGCCCAACTACATCGGTTCGAACACGCTTGTCCGCACGTCTATTTTTAAACGGGCTTCGTTTAAGAATGCGTTTGTCACCGGCTCTCGCCCCGTCCGTCCAAATAAAAACGTGCAAAAGGAAGTGGCACCACAACAGAAATAATCTTCACTCTTACATCGTAAATTAGCGGTTCTAGAATCCTCTCCGATGGTTCTCGTTCGTTTTTTTTTTTTTTTTTCGAAATACCTATCTCAAGCGCACGTATCAAAGCCCGTATACTACAACCCACGCGTAGCGCTAATTTTGGAAGTGGTGGAATTTCAACTATTTCTATCGAAGAAAAGTATAAACTATGAAAGAGGAGTGTCCGCCCTTTACGTGCGTAAGAGCGCTAGACTTTCGTTTAGGAAAGGCTCAAATTACTGACGCTGGTCGGTTATACTCGAACACCTTCTTTCTATCTAGCTTTATTTCGTTTAAATAGGAAATTTTGCGGTCGAAGTTCAATTTTTATTTTTTGAAGGAATGTTGCTTGTTGATTGTATATTTCATATACAGCGTGACCGGTTTTCATCGATAACTTTTGTATTTGCGGAGATTCGAGTTTCGAGAGTTTCTCAAGAATCAATCTGCATTAATTATCATGGCAGATTCGGTTAGAATAAAGAAAAAAACAAAAAACAAAAGAAAAAACAAAATCTGCACATTTCTTTTAGTTGCCGTAACTTTTTTTATTAAGGGGGAGATTGAGGTGGGACTTGAGCTAATTTTTATGGCGATTTAAATACTTTTATTGCGCTTGATAAAGCAATTTGTTTTGGATCTTTTAAAAGAAATCTTCTGAATGCAATTAAGTATCACGCGATACGTAAACGTTGCTTGTCCTTCTTTAAGTTATCTGTAAGATCATGTTACGAAAACAAAAAACAATTAACAAAAACAATGAATTACTCAAATCGATGTTTGCAATACTAACTTGGCATGATTTCTGGATGCTAATAATTACTTTACTGATAATATTGCCACTAATACTTTGAAATGTTTGAAGTACTGCTTGCTACCATTCTTTAGTGTTACAATGTGTTGGGCCACAGACTTTATTGTTTCATCTGTACAAAAAATGACATTCTTAAAATTTGGATGCGCGTCTGCTTGGCCTTAATACCAGCTGCAAAGCTGAAGCCTTCCTTCGAATCTTAACGTTTCAGGTGGTTTGAGTTTATAACGCTTGTATTTAATCTCCTTCAGGATTCCTGAAGCTTGGTACCGTTGATACCAAGCTTCAGGACGAACACACCGACACGAAATTTTTCGACAATAACGCAATTGGTTCAAACGATTAGTACCAGTCGTTTGAACCAATTCTCGAAAGATCTTTTCCATCCTGAAGAGACCACCTTAAAAACAAGGTTTTTTTTTTGAAGGCTTTAAACAGCTTCATGAAGAACTAAAAATCTCCATCCATGCATGCATTCCATGTTTAATATTTAAGAACAAAAAGAAGACATTGGCCGATAAATCGGGTGAATACAAGCAATGAGATATTATTTCGACGTTTTTCTCCTTTAAATAATCAATTGCTTAATGTCGTATGGTAGCGGTGGCATTGTTATTATGAGAGACGATGTGATCTCCATCGTTTTCCCTGGTTTGATCGTTTGAACTTCTGGTTTCGATCCTCCAAAGCAGTGTGTGCGAAACGTCCAGTGAAACGAAAGAAAGAAGCGGTGATTTTCTTGGAAGCGCTTCCTCTTTGTTGGATTTGCGTCATCTGGGAATGCCCAAATCGTTGATCGTTGCTTAGTTTCCGGTTCATACCGGAAGTTTCGATATTTTTACGCTCAAATGGTCTTGCGAAATAAAATGCGTTTCAGTTTCATCTAAATTGAGACTGAATTGGTGTATTTCGGTCTATCTTCACGAAATTCATCGTTGATAGAAGCACGCTCACGACGTAATTCTCCGAATCTAAGCAATGCTTTGTTCGAAGCAAGATTGGTTTTTTAAACACTCGCTGTCTTCTCGATATATCGCGTAATTTGCTCCAAAAAAATGCAACAAGTGACGAAACTTGGATATGTTCGTACGAGATGGTATACAACAATATGCCGAAAATCTTCGACGAAATCAGGAAAAATCATCGCTGTCGCATCGTCTCACACAACACGCCAAGTAATCGATTGCTTTAAGGAGAAAAAACATCGAATTAATGCCTTATTGCATGTATTCCGGTGATGTATCGCCTAATAACTTCTTCTTGTTCCCGAACATAAACAAATGGATGGGCAACGATTGTTATCGCCTCAAGAAGCTGTTAAAACGTGCGAAAATTATACCAAGTTGAAAGTAAAAAGAAAAAAATAGGCTCCAACGCATACAAAGGTGTATAAATCGAATATATTGAAAAACGATTGTTTTTATAAAGCAACCAAAAAAATAATGTCCCGCTTCGTAGAATATTTCGATACCTATCTCCTTCAATAAAAACTTCTTTTTTTTAATAGTCGGTATCTCCCTCGTGTATCCTCTATTCGTAATACTGTGAATGTATATAAAAAAATAGAACGTCTTAACGAAGACGTTGGATTTAACGCTTATATTTAAAAAAGAAATATCCTCAATTATCATGCTGAAAGACTCTTAATAATGACCTCTTCAAACATGGACAGGTTTCAGAAAAGAATACGGACTTAATTGCGACCGACCGTTGAAATCCTTCGTGTTGGCTGCTGTTTGTTTTGCGACAGCTTCATCCGGGTACCCAAATAGAATAAAATCAAGTGACATAGATGACTCTAACCGGTCTAAAGTAGTATTCCAATGAATAATATTGATTTTAACGTCCAACATGCGTTGTTTAAATGTTGATTTCAATACATTTTATATTTAGAACGTTTGCACAACGTGATGATCTAAGTAACGTGTGGAATACATCCAGAATTTTCAACCTGGTTAAATTCAATAAATCACCCGTTAATAATTACGACCTCTTTATTTTCTCGAAAAAGTATGAAGCCAGCTACACGCTAAATTGTGACTTTCTTGTTACGAAAACGGATAAATTTTCGCTGTGTTCCTGAAGAACTTCGACGTCATTAATCCTTGACGATGTTCTTTCAAATTTATTAACCAAATTACGGACCGTCGACATTCTCGTACGAAATCTTCGTAAACCAACACTGTCGTTTCTACGACATTCATAAAGATGTCTTTAAGTTATCCTTCCAAGGAGGTTCTGAAGGATATTTTATATGACCAAAGCTCGTATAGGAAACCACAAGGGACTTTGCTAGAAAGGAGATCTGGTCTTGGTTAGGTAAAGTACATTAAGTTTTCTGTAAACCTAATTAAACATAGCAGAAGAAATCAACACCGTTATTGATTGGTGGATTTCTACCACGTCTATAAATTAATTTAATTTAATCTCGGTGTCGTAACACGACACATAAGACAAGAACGTAAAGTTTTCCGTTAACGTAATTAGACGTGGCAAAGAGGTAATCAAGGCCGTTACTGGGTTGGTGGCTTTACTCTGCCTCATGAACAATTATCTGCATAACAAAAGCGGAGTAAATTCTTGCGACGAAGCTACTCGGGCAGAAACATTCAAGAAAAATAAAAAATTGCTGATTGTGCGGCTGAAAATGGGTCATTTAAATGAAATTTTACTGATGAACGGTTTTGGCGATCGTGTCGGAGCTCCCGAAGAAGCGTGTCGCCTTTTTAATGATTTTCATCCCAGAAGAAACACGTTCATTGGGACGCTTAAAAGTTTGCCAACAACTGGAGAGCCACAGACTCCAACTAACGAAGATGTTAGAGAAAACATTTGCCATTTAATTGGAAGCGTTACGCCATTAAACTATTAAACAAAGTCGTTGGTCTATAGGGAAGATATTGAAAGGGAATATGGAAGATATTGTATAAAAAACACTTGACTTAAGTTTTACGAAAGAATGATGGAAGTTTCTAATATAAACGAATACAACAACAATTTAATGTACAACTATCTGTTAATCGCCATAATTCGAAGTATAAATACTTACTTGGATTCATGAAAAATCCACAAAATTGGATGTTCTTGCCTTCAACACAATAAGCAATTACCTCGAAAACTTTTGGATTCAGCAGAATCTAGCGCCATCCTATTATGATAGACGAGTTAGGAATTTTTTGAATATTACTTTTCTAAATCGACGCATCTTGCTTGGACGACCCGTACGTTCTCCAGACCTTAAATCCGTTAGATTTTTTCACCTTAAATCACGCGTTTACGTTGCCGCGACGGCCGACTACTTCGCAGCGGTAACTCAGGAATTCCTTAACAGGCTCGCATATTGTCAGGAGGTAAACGACGAGAAGTTTGAATATTCTTCGTCAATTTGCAACAAATAAAATTGGTTATTCGGTAAACGCGAAGTGTTTCGTCCTTCAATTTTTTTTTACAGATAATTGCGCTGAAATCGATTTGGACGAATCCGGGAGAACGAGGTCTATTATAATTTGTAAAAATATACAGGATGCCCCATTTAAATAAACAAAAAAAGTTAAGAGCGTTTCCGGTTAAACCGTACGGCAACAACGAAATATTCCAAATCAAATACATGCGTCCTTACATTTAAATGCTACAAATATATTTGCTCGGCTCCATTATTTTACGCCAATCCATAATGCTTTACGTACAATTTAAGCTTACAGAAACCGCATTTGATTAAAAGGTACAATTAGACAAACTTATCAACCGCTATTGTTACCGTCGTCAAACGTAAGCATTTCAGATCAAATTAGCCGCAATAAAAAAAAAAAAAACAATAAACCTCGATTCTCTAACATCTAAAATTCCGTTTAACGATTCCACAGCATTATTAAGCTTGTTAAGAACATTTGGCGATATTAATGCGACTCATTTTTTATTAACTGACGATCCGAGCGGACTTCGAGCGTCTCACCCGGCGCATTGGATGTCGTAAAATCTTCAAAATACGAAGCGATCCGAGAAGCCGTAAAAAAATTCTAGGTCGCAACACATTTGAATCGATCCTATGACAGTGACGATCTTATATTTATAGTTTTGCGCGTCCAACAGACCGCGGAAAGCGTTTCGACGACGTCCCCGTCCTGGCACTTCATGTCGTTCAAGTAGGTTGCCGGATTTGGGACGTGTACTCCTTATTTTTTTTTGTGTTCTGTCGCGATTTTCTTTCAAAGTAACTACTTGTTACGGAGAAAAGAAAGCATGTTATCTGGTTGTTGTGTTAAATATGCCTATAAGCATATTGAGTTTTTTTTTTTTTTTTTTTTTAATGCAGCGGCTATATTCAGTCGTAACAGATGGCGTAGATTTACTGGTTTGGTCTTGTAACTTTGTGCTACTTAGTTTTATGATACAATGAAATGAAAGAGACGTTACACGGAGAAAATTGTCCGTTGCTAATACTATATTATTCGCTATAACTATATAATGGTAGATGTATAATTTAATTGTCTCTCGAATAAATATGCTTAACTAAGCCACCTATGCCATTTTTAACCGGTTGTGTTTCTTTGCAAGTTGTCTTTTGGAAATAACATTTTCCAGGCGTTTCTCCAGCTTTCTTAAGCCCTCGAAAAAGTAATATTTCGGAAGGTCTTCAAAATAAACATTTATTTGGACGATGACTTCCTCGTTCGACGTGAACTGTTGTCCGCCGAGCCTTTTTTCCCTATTTTTGAAATAGAAAGATATCGCTTGGGTCCGAATCCGGAGAATACGGTAGATGTTGCACCAGTTCGAACTTTAATGCCATAATTTTGGCCATTGAAACCGCGCAGGCGTGCGTCCATGTATTGTTTTAATGCAACAGAGCATCTTCTTCTTTTTCAAGCGAGAACGTTTTTCTTGATTTCTTCGCTCAACAACGGTCCAATAACGACACAAAATACTCTCTCTTAATATGTGTTTTTTTTTCCAAGTAGTCAGTGTAACCTCTTCGCCTTCTTCGGTGCCAGATCGCCTTCAAAAACCTTTATCTCCGGAGTGTAGTAGTGTATCCATAGTTATCTGTAGATGGAGGAACTCTTCAGGATTGCGATGGAAAACCGCAGCCAACATTGAAAACACTGTAACCCGCCATATGCACGTGGCCCCAACTATTTCAAGCACATTGATTCGTCGATCATTCGAAACCATGTCTAAACTCGTTTAAACAGTTGATAACGCAGGAGCAGATGCGCCACGAACTTCATCCAACTCAGCTTTTATCCCTTAATCACTGTTCGAAACTCACTTGTTTCCATTTGTTCTACGTAACAAAGAATCTTTGTTATTCCTTGTTTAAATCAACAACAAACATGAAGGCGTGTGATGAATACAACTTAGACTTTGGCAACTGTCTAATGGCTAATGATCCTTACCTAAATAAAGCATCTTCGATACTACGAGCGCCATCCCTCTTGAACTAGCCTCGTATTTTGAGATCAAAATTGAAGAACGAAAGGATGTGATTTCCTAACAGAAACCATCTCAACAACACCGTTTTCCAAAGATTATTGACTCAATTTAGGTGACAATACACTAAAAGAAGGTCTGTAGAAAAAAAAAAAAACGATGTATTTGTAATTGAAAATCCTCATATAGGCCAAAATTAAATTCCGAAGAATATCGACATTTAACGAGCAAGAGTTTCAAGGATTCTTCCATCTTTTAAATCCCGCCTCCGCCAAGAAAACGATTCGATTTTAAGAAACGAATTAAAGCTTATTATGTTGGAACGCAAGTTTCGCAGTAATTGGTTTAACAGTAAAAAGATTCGTTAGATTTGGACATGGGAAGAACGAGTTGGCTTCGAATAGATGGAACACATTTTCAAAGCGCAGTATTGGTGAGCAGCGGACAATTTGAATCGTCGTAAGCTTCAGCAAAACAAGTCAACATCGTTCACAGTACTGTTGTAACAGAGACAAATGGAGAATAGATAAATACGAACGTCGTTGTGAATTTTTGAAGCCTAATTACCGCAAGTCACCGGACAAGGATAATAGGATAATAATGCGAAATATCTCAGAAATGCCCAGCTTTAAGGAGAGCGAACGCTTGATATGCTTAACAACCATGGCAAAATATACAGGGCGTTCTTTCTAAAATAATAGCCAAAACATTACTTGAAGAATAACATCGTTATTACGTCGTTAGAGATTGTTTCTTCATAAAGATGCTTTAAATGAAATTATTCTTGGCTTTATAGGTTTGTTAATGTATTAAGTGGAAAACAAAATATTAAATATTAGGCAAATTAATTAATTGCTGGACTTAGCTAAGCTTGCTCGGTTAATGTTCCTGAGCAAAAGAAACCCGTTCTAAGAGTGAGATATGTACAGTCGGAAAACATAAAACATTTCGCAATCAACGTTGCTGGCGCATTTGATTGAAGGATGAATCTGAACCAGCTCTAAGATTGTTCGGAGAATGTCCCTATACAAGACCATAGGGGTGGGATTACTTCCCGGGCGGTTTCTAAGGGCGAGAAAAAGTCTTTCTTCGCCCTTAGTACTTTCGCGAGCACCGCAAAAACAATTCTGCATAAACATACATAGTGATCAACAAGAATATGAATATTAAGTATTTAATTCTAAATGATGAATTTACATCGAAGTAAACGAGGTAGATATTTTTTGAAATACGTTTAATGCGAAAGGCTTTAACGGAGAAAACATTTAGTATCCATTTTGGGATTTTCTGGCATTGTATAGAATACATGGCATTGCCGGTCCACAACAATTAAAATATTTTTATCCGCAACTCGTTCATAAAGTGCGTTATTCAACCACCATCTGAAAAAATGCACTGCTTTCAAAATTAATTAACAATAATTAAATAAATTTGGTTGCGATTTTCTCTTATTCTCTCCCTGAACCATCTGTAATTATAAAATTCCGTCTATCGTATAAATAGTGGGAAGCTACCATTTTCTGGAAAAAAAAAATAGACCTCGGTATAAAGTTTCTTTCAAAAATGTTGCCGAATTTACAGGATAATCGATAAGTAACGAACCAGGGCATCTACTTTGTTATCCTCAGTTCCGTACGTATATAGTCATTTCTTATGCTGCTATGTAGGCTTAACATTTTGGATTAACAGCAAAGAACGGCGATATGACTATGTTTGATTTACTGGCGTCATGGTAACCAAATAATATTAACACCGCAAGCCACTTGGGAACAACATCTAAACGCACGAGTCGCATTTAGTTTCATATACCGTTAGATATACCTAATATTATACAAAAATTTAACAGATATAAATTTCCGCTACGATGGATGTAGTAATATAGAGGGTGTCTCACCGGAAACTGCATCGATCGATATACGAAAGACTACAAACTAGAAAATTCTGAAGGCTTGGCAATGCACTAAAGACGACGTGCGCTATTGAATTAAAATATTTTCAATAATCTGACATTTCCGGTTATACGAGCTGCTAAATTTGATATTTTTAATTGAATGTCTTATTAAAAATGGCAAATTTAAGGCAATTTTCGATATAACGGGACGGGTCCTGATGATTAAAAATATCTTGGTTTAATAGCACACCTTGGCTTTAGCGCACCCTTAAGTTCCCAAAATTTACGAGCTTACGTCCTTTCATATATCGATCGATGCGTTTCTTGGTTAAGCACTCTGTGCTGTGTATGTGCTTCGCGAATATATTTCGCAATTTAATTATTTTAATTTTTTTTACTTGCTATAAATTGTATTTTTTTTTCCACGTAACACTACATCGAGCAACATGCAAAACAAATTTTTTTGTTTAAAAAAATTACGTTTCTCATGCTAGAATTTGACAAAAATTGGTGATCAATACGGAACATCCTGTATATTTTTCGAATGCGCCGTAATACGAGGTTTCTTTCTAGACGGAGAAGCCAAATTGCAAGGATATACAAGATGTTGCATTTAAAATAAAAAAGTAAGTTCCTCGTTCGTCGCTTATCAAACGTTGTGTACGGAGGGAAGTATTGCTGAAAGGTACGTTACGGTGTCTATTACATTACTTGAAAATGTTGACCTCCTATCAATAGGGACGATTCAACAATTCCAGAAGACTGGCGCGTCAAAGATGGCAAAATCAGCGTTTTTCGTTGCAACCGTTGCAATGCAAAGATGCGATCGAAATTTTCGTTTAAACCGAAGATCAAATAGCCTATTTCATCTTCTTACCCATCGTATCGGTAGGTGCAGCGACCACAATTACCAAACTCTACGAATACTTACGAAGATCACACTACGTTTGCAAGTTCCTCTATGATTAGCGTTAACATCAAATTCAACTTACATTTCGCCATTCTCTTTAATGTTTTATGCATGTATTTCCACCTTGAAAACCTATTTAACAATTCCAAACACTCATTCACTTCTGCAAAAAAGAAACGAAAAGTATTTCCACCAGCTTGTATTCGTCTCGTCTCGCACACGGAATCGCACCGCCGATAAGAGGAATTAAAGACGAAATAATGGAGAAACTCATCAACCTTCAGAAAGACGTACGGAATTTCGATCCCAGCAAATATCGAAACCGATATCTTCTCTTAATAGGCGACGAAAACAAAAAGAAAAACACAACCTTGCGGATTGATCGTTATACCACCGTAAAACAAACGCACGTCGTCGAACAACAAATGCCGAACCAGTACTGACCGCATGTTCACCTGTCATGGCGGACAAACACCTGCTGTACCTTTCCTCCGCTGTTGTTCTACCCGAGAGCAGTTAGCTTCGGAGCCTCGTCATCGACTGTAAGAAATGGTAAAGAAGTTAAGAGAAACACCGTGTTCTGTGCGGCACGCCACTGAAGAAACGCGGCTAATAGCGAGCGCAGATGCGTAGGTTTCTAGATCGAATTCTATATAGCTGGGAAAAAAGTGGTTGATCGCGTTTAATTACCATCTTTGAACGATTGGTTCGTTTTATCTTTCGATCGGTATTATCTTTATGGTCGCCGTATTTCGCGTTTGCGAAAGAATTCCATACTTTACGCGCCTGGAATTACCTTGAAGATCGTAATGATCGCCTTATAGTCTGTGGTAAATGGGATAAAGTAATAAAATAGAGGTGATCTAGTTTCAAATGGAATTAATTAATTAATGGAATTCAATAGAAGCAGCTTGCGTAAGATAACCAATATCGAAGTAAGCATTTGAACCTATATATTAAAACCTATATAAGACGATCTAAATAATGGTAGCTTTAATATTGGCTAACTCAACGAGCTGTGTCAGTGGCGCTCAATAATAAATCTTTTTAAACGAACCCCAAGTCCGTTTGTTAACTGGCGCAGTCAGTTGGATTTTGCCGAAGGCGTCGAACACGAGTGAATCGATCTTCATCCTGCGGACGAACAGGAGAAGTTTGCAAAATACGCATGGTCTAAGAATACTCCTAACCGGCGATGCAACGTTGGTGGAAGGAACAACTTCGAAAATTTCAAAATCAATCCAAGAGCCCCCACAACGTTGTAGGATAGCAAGGAAATAGGACCATTTATAGGACCATTAATATCTCAGAAATACCCTTGCTTACCAAGTTACTATTTTGAACGAAGGCGTCATTTTGTTGGAAATACGTCACCTACCACAAACTAATATTTTCAAGCGAAGGGCAGTGCAATGCCAAAGATTCCGTTTTGGCGAAGGTTCTACGATGGGTATGGAGAAGACGGCCTATAGAAAACAACGAAGCTTATTGTTTTCTATAGGCTGGATTTTGAACTTTGGAGTACGCGAGTCGTAATTTCACCAGGGGGAGGGGAAAGACACACGAGCATACTTCGTTGCGCGCATCCAAGCAGTGTAAAAATGAATAACCCAGCTCGATGGTACGTTTTAATAGCCCAACATGGACGAACAAATTGAAGACAAGCTCAATGGATATCCCGAATGTTAAGAGACGATGGTAAGCTCCCATCCATCCATGAAAATGGTAACGTGCTCCTTGGACTCATTTGCATCTACATTTTTCGGTTCTATGAATGCTCATCCTTATTGACGCTCCAAATGGCTGGAAGTTAGACTAGTTTCTGGTCCCTCCGCAGCTGCAGTTAAAAAAGTGTCGAGAGGATTATTTGCTACACACTGATTCTTGCTGTGTAATGGCATTAGGCAAACCCGGGTTGCCTCATTCCACCCCGATAATAACAGATAAGCCGAAGGAATGGTGCAGAACGTTAAGGTAGCCCTTAAGACGATGGCCGGAAATGATATTGTAACAAAGCTTTGCAGATAGCTGCTCACCCAGCATATCACACCTCGCAGCTTGGCAAACAAATCATCAGCCGAAATTTCAGTCGCAGACTAACCACTATGTCGGGCAAGGTTTATCCGGATTTCACAAAGCAAATGATCAGTGAGCAAGAATAAAAAAATCAACAGGAGCCGACCAGGACTTTCATAGAGAATGGAAAAAGGACGACTTCTACTACCATTGAAGCGATTGGTCCAATTCGTTATAAAGTAACTTCCCGGGATGGAACGGTGATGAAAAGACATGCGGATCAGTTCGACCAGTTCACCAAGTGTCGAGATGGAAGAGTCGTCACCGCCGGACGCAAGCGAAGACACGAACCAACCGGAATTTAGTGCAGATATTCCAGAGAGCGTTAATTTTTCACCGACGCACCCGCTCTCGGTTCGACCTACCCGACTGCGCAAGCTCCAAAATATCTGCAGGATGAGAGTTATGTACTAGGCAACACAGCAGATGGGAAAACCACCGGCGGTTAGCAATCTAGCGGAGTCCACTAAAACATCTAAAGGATGAAGTTTAGCGTATTTCGTATAAGAAATAAATAGCAGCCAGCTGTCGTTTATTTTTTACACTCCGTCACTTAATACACTTCGGGTAGCTAATGTATTAAGAAACCCAAGTATTACGGTCCCGTTAAGGTACTGTTCACACAGCATGGACCGATCAACGGTTCTCCCAATGATTATCCTCCATCTCCTTTGGAAATTACTTTCTCCCATCCAATGTGGATTCTGCAAGTAATGTTCCATAAATCCTGGTAAAATCAAGCCCACGAATGTCATCGCCATCTTAAAGCCCATCCGCCAGATACATTTCCTTCATTTGTGCAAGTAATTTTTCCGCAAACATCGAGCGATTACCCCAGAAATAATATTCAAATCGATCCGTTATTAACCAGTTATCAAAGACCCAAGTACCTAATTAACATATTACAACGCTCGCTAGGCTATTTTCGTTAAAAACTTCGTCGGAAATGCGCGTACCTCACGTGCATTCGCGAGGAATGCAAACTATATGCAGAGAATGCGACCATAACCAGCAATCACGTGCAATTTTAAGTTCAGCCATAGTTAACGGGTAATTATTATAGAAGTCAGTGGACTATCATAGAATGCGCATTAGCGTTCACAGCGGACGTCGTTTCGTGCGTCTTTTTTGCGCGTTGGAAAGATCAAAGTTGCCAGTGGATGCTCGCGTATGCATATGTGATGGGAATAGGTATAACGTTGTACACGGTTGCCGCTTAATCTCGGGCCAGACGCTTGCTTAGTAGTAATAGGACGAATGCGTTTTCCAGCGGTTACCACTGATATTGTCGGTAGTTACTTTTTAGATTGAAATTGGCGACACGACGTGAGTTCGTGGCAGTAGTAAAGGGATATGAAAGCGGTAGAAATGGGAGAATCTCGCAAATACACTGGCTGCAATTAAAAGCGCGCCGCACCTAAATCGTTGGAGTCCTTCGTTAAAGTGTTATAAAATGTATTTTTGGAGGTCAACTTAAACGATTGCTTATCATATCGCATTGGTTTAGTTTGCTTTCCATCATTTTCAAGAATCGGATGTTCCGCACATATTTCACAGGAACCCAAAGGCGACAGTATGGCAGAAGCTTCTCAGTAATAAATTGGCTTTCGTGACTTTCCTTAAAATTATTGAAAGTAAGGAGTAATCAAATTACGTTTCGAAAATAAATTAAATTGACAAGTATGCAAGCGTATGACGTATTTCCTACAAGCGAATACTGGCGTTCGTAAGGCCGCGAAGCTGTGAAAATGAAAGCCGGTGACGATAGATGACGGTGCTTCATTTCCTTTGGCGAATTTTCAACCAGCCTCGAATATTTACCTTTAGTATTCTATTCTACAAGGATCATTTCATATATATTACGAGTTTCGTGCGACAGCTACCAGCGCTAGGAAAGCCGTGCCGATGAGGCGTAAACAATGAAACAGGAACAGTGTTGGCGGTTTCCAATTAAAAAAATAAACGTTTTAGATTTTTGATTAACGTAATAAATTTATTGTCGAAACGTAATTGGAGTATTTTTTATATTTAATAAGTCACGAGAACCGCTACTCCGACAGATAGCTCCCTAAATCAGAAAAGAAGGCTTGTAGGTTATTTAGCAGTTAACGATGTAGTTTTAATAATTGTGACGGATAACATCAAACAAAAACGTTCTGATGCGCTGTTTGTAAAAATCACTCCAAAATTGAGAAAAAGCTAAGCTTGTTTAGACTTACTCGGAAATTTATAAGCTTCCATTGTTGCAAGATGGAGTCAGTACTATTGCATAATTTGTACAAACTGTTAAGGCTAACTTCTAAATTTTTCTGGTTACTGTAACAAGGTCATGAGGATCGCTGACAGAAGGATCAAAGAGACCGCCGATACTTTCCATTCTGATTTAGGGAAGCTATCTTCAGCTATTATGAAGAAGCTTTTGATTGAGGACAACTTTATTGATTTATATTCGCTACGTTGCTAAATTTCGTGAAGTTGATGTGGTAAGTCGCAAACCCGGTAATGGTAGACTTAAGAAAACAACTGCTGAAACCATCATTCACGTAGACATTGAATTTAAAAGATTTCACAGTGTACGTCGCTCCTTTGGTCAGTTTGCTGTATTGCATTATAATAAATAAATATCCATCGGTACACGTGCACTTCCTTCTCTTACCTACATGATATCTGATATAAGTTTAAAGGATATTTGTATTGTAGTCGACACTAGCGAGAAAAATGGGTAAAAGTAAGTACAGGTTCCAATGTAAGAAGGTTTGTCGGAATGAGACATGAAGATAAGTAGAGAGAAAAATTTGACAGAGGAAGGTCTCTAGGAAGAATGGCAAGAATTTTGTAAGCTTTGTTAGTGGCTTTTTCTACCATCTAATTCTAGATTTTTATTACCATTGCATTCTGAAAAGTTTGGTAGCTTCACTGAGAAAGAAATGGTAGATATTATAAGAAAGCCTCGACGCCTCGTTAACACATTGACGAGGATCGTTCAATAAGTCCTTTATTTACATTTTTATTTATTTTTCAACGTAACTCTATTCACTTTTCCGAGCGTTTCTCCAGATTTTTTAAGTCCTTTAGAAAAGAGGATTTCGAAAGATCCATCCACCCGCCTAACAACGTGGAACGACGAGTAACAATTTTTATTGAAATTGGAACAGATCAGATCCTTCCTTTATTTTTACTAGAAAAACGTCTTGAATGCGAACAACGAATCTGCTGGATTTAGAAAATGTTGCCAGCATTTTATGGGCCATTTTATCGAACCAAAATCAATTTTAATTCGTCCGTACTGCTGAAACGAAGAATACGGCTGAGAGTATATCTAACCTTAACACATCTGGCTTATATGCATTCTTCTTTTTTAATATTCGTTGATTAAAACAAATCCACCAACCAAAATTACAAAATTCCTAATACGAAGAGGCAACGGCCTGTCTTCTATGAGTAACAGTACATCATATGTCCTAAACGGTTTCTTGCCGTTGGTTGCCGTTTGTTCTTCGAGTGAGTCAACCGCTGAGAAATAGATCAATGGTATTATTAAAACGGATCCCGAATCCGATGTCTGACTTCACCGAAATAGACCAAACAAACGCAGGAACTAAAATGTCTTTTTATAAACAGGAGACGCTAATAGGAGCTGACGCGTCCGTCGACGATCTAAAAGCCAGTTGAGAGTGAATAGAACCAGTCGCTATGAGGGTAGTTGGAAAAGTTGCCGCGTACAACACGAAGATCGTCAACCGTTAAGAAGATTCTGTTGATACAATTGCGCGTGCGTCGAAAAATATTTCTGCCCAGTTCTTCTTTATTATCTCTTTATTCTTTTCGTTGATGTGCAACATTTCTTTGTTACTAATGAACGACAATTCAAATGTTTGATTCTTTGGAATTTCATGACTCCCTTATTTAATACAAAAAGATATTTTTCGTCAATATCAAACATTCTTATTCACATGCTGTGCATGGTTAAAATCAAAACAATCAGTGACAAAATTCAACGTGGCACCGATAAGAAACAATACAAATTGATGATGATGGCCAGAACGGACCGCGACAACATATAAACATTTTTTTTTTCGTTTTTTCTCCGCAAAAGCACACGAAGGTAATAGAGGTAAAAGAAGGAAATCAGTTCTGTTCATTTCTCTTGTTAAATCTCCAACGTCACTTATCATAGATCCATTTCCTCTCGCGTTCATAAAAAAATACAAAATTTATCAACTTCGACAAATTTATCCAACATCCAATAATAAGTTGAAGAGCAATGTAACCAATTAAATCTTTTCATCCGGAATTTCCAACTACTTCGTTGTGGTTTTTCCTCATCGTTCCTCTTTAAAGTACATACGTCCCGTACATCTACCCATTCAATTCCGTAATATTGGAGATGGTAATAGCATGAGCATGTGAGTCACAGCTTCCTAAAATACGAGCGGGCTTTTAATAGACGCACTTTCTACCGGAAGTCTTATACGTTAAAGGCGTAAACTTGGCATGTTAAAATCAAATACGTATTTACATAATTACTGGCACGGTGACGTGATTTATTACGTATTACACGATGTTGGACCGCCCAAAAATTAATTAGACCTTGTTGTTCAGGAAGCCGTAATAACGGAAACACGTGATTTTTTCACTCATCGATGTTTAATTGTTATCTTAAACAATGATACTTCATAAATGCAGAATCAGATGCAAGAAACTCGATCTATTACTTGTTTCATTTTTATTTGTATCATTAAAATTTTAGGCTTAGATCGACACTGTCGTTATTAAATAGAAATTAGATGTAATAGCCGGTTAAAGAGAGTTTGAAGTGGAAAACGTCTCCAATTCTCCTTCTAAAAATTCTCGTTAACTTCAACAGGTAGAGCCAGGGCACTAGCAAAGAGCCGTTGTGCGTTTTAATTAAACCGGCAGCACTACTAAGAGACCAGAATCGGGCTATAAAGGAGCAAGATCCGAATTGTCGCTTCTTCGTTTCACTTTGGTGAAGGTGATAAATCGATCGAGGCAAAGAATGCGCATGTAAGCATGCAATATCACAAAGACGGACTAGTTTTTGCATTGAAAGCGCGTGTATCCAGATTTTGTCTAAGATCACCGGATGGCCGAAATAGAATTTGAGGAAGGCGGAGACGGCTTAATGCATGATTGACGTAGGCTCTTTGGCGACTACAACGTTTCATTTTTACGGACGATAATGCGTCCACATCGTGCTCGGATTATCAACGATTATTTAGATGAAGTCGGGAATGTGGATTATTCAGCTTGTAGTCCTTCGACCTGAATCCAATAAGACGTCTCTAGGCAGGCTAGGAAGGACGTCTATCCTGTCAGAGGAATTGAGGTAAACATGCTGGGACGGTTCAGGTGAATTTGGAACAATGGAGCAAAATACTGAACAAACTGACGAGGTATTTGTTTCTACTTCCCGGCAAGTCAAAAACCTATACAACTATATAAAAACTTAAAGATATGGGTAAGGATGGAACCTGATTGCTTGATTTTAAGCTCCTTGATCGATAGAGCAGACCACGACAAAAAAAACAAGAATAAGACAAGATATATAGGGCCGTTTTGGTAATAAATTCTATCTTCAGATCAATTGAACTTAGAGAAGTACGAAGAGTAATTAAAATGTTTAAGGTTAGGATATGTTTCACTTTGTAGGTTCTTTAACTTAAATATTTGAAAGAAGGCATGAAGATATTATAAAAATCTATCCGGCAACTCACTTTATACATCTCCTAAAGGATGATCGAATTTTCGTATTGGACCAATAACTTCTTAGTTTTAAATCAGAATATGGAAACTTGTAGATTCGGCCTTTTCCAAGGTTTCCAAGGTTCCAAGTTTTGCCACAAACAACGTGGCTAATATGAGTGGTACTTGAAAAAAAAAAACTTATAAAGCCCAAGCATCTAAAATTGCTTTCGAGAAATTTGAAAATAAAACAAGTAAAGGAACACGTAATTAGACTTGTAGAATACTTACGCAATTTCCATTTGCCTAATGCTTGGCGCAAAGAGAAAGGAGATGGGACACTAACACTAACTACTAACATATGTCAGTGAATTGTTACAAATTAGTGAAGAACATGAAGATGACAGTGATTTTTAGAACATTCAAATTAAAAGAACCGAGAACTTTTTAAAATTATCGAAACCCATTTCGGCGACACTTGCTCGAATTCAGCAGAGACTTGCCTATTCGTCTTATGCGGTATCAGCATGGAAGAATTTAATAAGCGCAATTCTTAAAAGTACTGAAGAGGAATTTATGAGAAGATGTGAACAAACTACGACGCCTTTCCACTTCCTAGCTGAGCTTAAAAAGTAGAAAAAAAAGCGATGTAGTCATCTAGGAGGATCTTCAAAGATACCAAGGATCCGTATTCTCATAACTTTTACCACCTACGTGCCTTAATACGGACAAATAGACGGAATACAGCCAGAGACATAAAACATGTGCAGTGTTTACTCCAATAAATCGAATTGAACTGAATAAGACAAGGATCCGTCCTCTCTATTCTTTAGGTTTTTGTTGCTTTTTATGTATATATATGTGTATATGTTTATATGTTTAGCTACGCTTGACGAATCTAATCTACCGAAGCGATAACTCCTGATATGCTCCTCAAATCCGGTGCTTATCGCTCTTTTCGTTCGACCAATATAGACCTTATTACAGTCACTACGCGCAATTTTATAAATTCCCGACATTTCTTCCATTTTCGCTTTGCGAAGGACGCATCTTTAAAATTCATCCTGATCCACACCATGCTTTCAATTTGAATTTTGTTCAAACGATTTAAGTCGATCTATGCATTAATTCTCTTTTTCATTTTTTTTTTCTTTGAACACACGAAAGGATAAAAATAAAAGACACGATAATAACATATTTACAAAATTTATTTCGAAATTCTTCTCAATACGAACAAACGGCATCAATAAATAAAAACTCCAATACATCCATAACTCTTCACGTCATAAATTTCACCGTAATCTCTGGCGGCGAAAGGTCTCCTGTAACAGTAGTTTCGTCTATATTTCTCCTTTCTAGGTAGAAATCTCTCGTGTCCCCCGACCAACGGGTATTCTCCGTATCTATCGCGATCCTTCCTCTTCATTCTAAGCGCGTGAAACATGTGCATCGGTTCGTACTTGGTGCAACCCCTATCATCCGCGTAGTAGTACGGGACTTTCCCGGTTAATACGGCCCTGGTGGCTTCGTGCGGATATACAAGATTAACGCCTCCGCGCGATATCAGGAGCGGTATATGGAATTCGTCGTCTTCATCGCGGTGGTTGCCGACTAAAATATTTTCATCCTCTTTTGAGGTGTGAGGACATGCTGGTGGCGGCGCTACATCTCGTGGTTGCTTCTTCGAGGATCGTGATGGTTTCGTTTGTGAGGACGTTTGATTTTTGGAGGATTGAGGGCAAGTTGCCATTGCTTTTCCTTTTAGATAAACCGGCTTGTATATGGTGTACATTCTAAAGCTGAAAATGAGAAATGAGACGATCTTTCAGATATATTCAATATTCTCCAATTTTCTTTTTGATTTCTACTGTAAACTACATACTAATCATCCACTACTTTATTTCCGCGATCTTTTTATGAGTACGCCGAAAACAAAGAAAATAGGTGTAGAAAGTACATGAAGCCCAAAGTCTGGTGCTTTACATGAAATCAATATTTCCGTTTGGAAACGCTATTTACCAACTGCTAAAAAGAAGGTTTAAATGGACTAAGTACCGCGGAAATTGGGTACAAAACTAATGGAAGACGGCTTCGCGGCTCAGCTGTTGATTAAGAGCCGCCCTGGAGGAACGTGTAATAGCAGCGTCTTTGGAAGAATCTAGTGTCAAGGTGAAGGCCTCCACAGGGGGATGCATTATCACTTTTTTTGTTGGGACAAAGCTATCCGAGGAAGGCTTGCATTATATAGGATATGCTGACGATCTAGCAGATGAGTCAATGGCCAAAAAAGACAAATTATCGTATTTACAATGAAATGCATAATTCGAGGCCTAAATCCAATCGTCCTGGAAGATGTGGAAATTCAAAGAAACCAAATACCTCCCTGTATGGTTCGATCAAAGACCTACATGGAACTTCCACATCACTAAAACCATCTACAAAGCTGCTGTTGCCTTAGGCAAGTGTGGAAGATTGCGTGTGGGTTAAGCCCAAAAATTATGCTGAGAGTAATCAGATCAACGATAACATATGTATCGGTGGTATAGCAGATAGAGACAACAAGTAGAGGCTAAGTGGCATACGAAGACTAGCATGTCTGTGTGCCACGGGGACCATGAGAAGCACGCCAAAGGCTGCCGTGGACATCGTTTCAAACCTAGCATCGCTACATATGTATATGTATCCAAAGGGAGACCGGGCTAACAAACTACAGGCCAACCCCCTATTCGAAACTGTTAAAGGGACTCCCGGTAACGCCATTAGCCACTATTTCGAGCCTAAATAGTGGCAGTGCTGGGGCGTGTTAAAGAATTAGACCGGCAAACAGATAATTACCGATTTGTTGCCATGTTGTCCGCTCAAACACTTAAGCGGTAATAAAAGTGCTAGACTTCGCACAGGCGACTTCGAAAGTGGCATGGGACTGCGCGAATGGACTTAATAGGTTAGGAAGCCGAACTATAGCGACGCTGGCCTGGGTATCAGAACACGGAGGACATCGAGAGAAGATCTACGAGTTAGCCCGAGCATGCTCGTTAACTGTTAAGAGTAACCTAATGCACTCCGCGGTAATGGCATATACGTATCACTAAGCAATAGAAAGGCTGGTGAGGGCAGGGACGGGAAGTCTGTTAGAACAATAGAGGGCCTGCTGATAGGAGACTATTATACGAGTAATTTGGGCTTGATAGAAGAAGTAACATGCAGAGTTCGCTAGGCGAAAGAAGAGCCTGCTGTCCATGTGGTGTGAAAATGTGTAACATGTGTAACAAAGCAAAGAACTACGTCCATGGTAGTCTAATCTAATTTAACGGAAGGCTTTGCTGCTGCGATCTAATCAACTCGAAATTGATATTATCGGTTGAGGCTGCCTCAGAAGCGGTCGAAATCGGCGGAACATTAACAAAATATGACTATTAGTAACCTACGCCCTAAAAAAGACGCCATGCGCATCTAAAAACGTTACCACTGCGCAGATATCTTGCAAAAATTATCGCGACTTTGTTGCTGTAATGCGTTACATTACTTTTAGATTGCTTCGAAGGAATAGTCCAGTGTTGACAAGCGACGTACAAACAACTATAATTAAGCGCAGATCTTACTGGAGCATTCATTATTGTCGTGTAACATTGAGAAAAATGTCTTTTACTAATTAAAAAAGTGAGTTCAACCAAATTGAAAGTCCACAATTAAAATAGTTTTAGATGATTCTCCAGATAAATCAACATATTCGTCCCATTACATTAATCCATTACTGGAAGAAGCAGGTAATGTGAAATACCCTGTACTTTTTAAAACTAACTTTACGAAATTTTCAGCATTCACGTCTTATCAGAAATCAAATTGAGAAAAAAGGGAGTAAGTGTTACTTACCTTTGTATATGCAAACTTGTCACCCACCATAGCACACAGCACCAAGTACTCAAACTAACTCTCAAAGAGCAATCGAAGACAGTTAAACAATGCAAAATTTCTAAATTAAACGCCACGTGAAAAATACAAGGGCAAACTTGGCATTTCATGGAGGTCCTTTGTTTGGATTCCTTTAAGGTCAAAATGATGAGCGCAGATTAAATATAAGATCGATACCGATTAAAGTCTCAATGTGACTTTAACGTACACGTATATATGCTCCAACAACCGGCGTGACATCGCGAATTTCTTGGCAAAGTTGATGATCATCTTTGTTTTGTTTTTATTTTGTTTCGGCGTTACGTATACGCCGATGAAAACAAATTCTTTAGTTTTTGAAGTAACGAGTTCAGTGTTTTCAGCGTTTGCGCTTGGTTTTGATTTCAAGCAATGCAGCAATCTTCTTTATCGATTAATTTTCGGTTTAACACTTTAAATTAAATTCCTACAGGGTGATTGGATTTTGCAAATTTATACGATCCATGGATCGTTACTTTTCATTTCGGTGGAATTTCACGTTTAGGAGGTTGCTACGAATGAAAGAAAAAAAAAAAACAATTAAGCAAGTCTATCAAATTAGCTCTACCAGTATCTCCCGCTCCCTTTCAGGATAATTAAGGGCAAAAAGGGCACGCGTAAATGGTATCGCTTGTGCGTATATTTCTCCTTTTTTCCGTTCAATCCCTACTCCGCAAGGAGATGGGGCGATAGTGCTAAGTTTCCATCCAATTGGTCAGCGTGTTCCCTTGTTACAAAAATACACTGTTAACTCAATAGCGATTCGAACCGAACAAACAAATTGTTTAGCGTCACTTCGCTTCTTTGTTCCCGACAACGTTTGTTGCATCCCGTCCCATTATAATATTTCAATTGTTTTCTCTCTTTAAAAAGACCATGTGTGTACTCAATCTAGAGACAAAGGACGTGGCATGTTTGTGTCGGGAAACATTATATTAATACCGAAGATTCACGATGTGAAGAAAATGGAGAGGAGACGAGCTACTTAGCCGTTTCATCGAGATTATCGAATTAATGATGGCTGTCTTGGACGTGGAAATTTGGAATTGACGACTTTTTGAATAATATCGTTTTGGTTACTTTTGTCGCGCTATAGGTCGGCATTGCTTCCTCGAGCACCGGTTAAGCTATAAACTACATTATTAAACGTTGCTTAAAGGAATTAAGTCTATTTCTTGCATAACCCAAAAGAATACTAGGGTCTCGAGTAAAACATTTTTTTTTTTAATATATATAACGCGATACAGCGACCGCAAAAGTCGCATGGGATGCCTCTTAATTTAAAAATAATTAAAAAAGGAGCCAAACATAACGATCTCAATTCTAGCCACCCGGATTGTTGCCCAAAATAAACGCTGCATATATGTACGTTATGGGTCAGAAATTCTAAATGATTTAGGTACTTTCTTAACGATGTTAGGAGGCTCTTCCTAAGCGAAATAACGAGGCGTATTATTCTGGCTCTGCGAAGTATATCCGTTCGACTGCTCGCTATATTATTGAAGATATATTTAGGCGCGATGTGGTCCCGAAAGAGACGATATATTATCTAAATTTATCCCGGACTATAGCCGAAAATACCGCAACGAACGAATGACTCACTTACCGTAAACGTGAGATACTGGAACAACTTTAAGCCGGATGTTTTCTCTTCGTGCTCGGGACGAGGAAGATTGTTTTTTCTTTGGGGGATCGGCGTAACATGTTTTTATAGTCTCGTACGCATCTTACACATTGAGTACTATTAAAGTGCAATACGAACAACAAGATGCAAAAACAAAACGAAAACACAAACAGAGACACAACACTTATTTCTTTACTGTCAAAAAGATTGTCGATCACATTGTTCATTAGTTTTTAGAATTAGACGTGGGACAAGTTAATTTCAAGCGACCATACGATTATTCAACGACATTTTCCGTATTTGGTTCCTTACTTCTGCCGTCGACCTTTTGGGTGGGGTGTAGAGTTGCTCCTGTCTCTTCTTTGGTTCACCGTCCAAAAGTCTTTCGTGCCCGCCGACGCTTGCGTAATTCTCGTACCGCTTCTCACGATTTTTGCTCATTTTCAACGCGTTAAACATGTGCATCGGTTTGAAATACGTACAACCGCTCTCGTCGATCAAAACGTAAGGTACCCTTCCCGCCAAAACACCCCTAGCCGCCTCCTTAGGCACCACGGCCTGTATACCGTTCCTGCTAATCAAAATCGGTTGTTCCAAACGATTCCTTCGTACCAGCATATCTTCAATGGCCAAGAAATTTTCTGTGCGGAATAGTCTCAGTGGGATCTCTTTAGAGGACTTGACCGGTTTCGATTGACGCATCAAAGCCGCACTTTCAACGACCAATTCGCGGATTCTAGGATCGATCCTTCCGGATTCCTGGTTCTTTTTGATCCTTTGGAGGGCCGTTTTTGATGAATAGTCCCTTTCGGCCAACTTTCGCATGACGATCAACCTTTTCAGCAGATCCAAACATGCTTTGTCCGTGCTGAAGACGTTAATATCGTGGTTCGCAAGCAAATTGTCTAGATTCTCCGAGACTTCTTGAAGACCCAAAGCTTTCGCCAATCCGGATCCTTCGGTCACGAAATCTTTGATCTCATCTTTCGACGATAATATTACGAACTCCTGCAGCTTTTCTTCGGAAAATTCTGTAACGGCCTCAACGATCGACGATTCCAAGAGATGTCTAGCTCCTATTTCTGTCTTGACAGTGTTGATGTGTTCCTCGACGTTCTCTATGACGAAATACAAGACGTCAGCGCTGACTTTCGATAACTTCTTCAGCGCTGACGTCATGATGTCACCGTCGGCTAAGATCTCTTTCATTCTCTCCATGATCTGGAAGCTCTCAATCTTCTCGGCTAATTTGATGAGGTCCTTGAGGATGTCGACCTTGTTTTCTCTGATATCCTGCGTGAGGACCTTGAATATTGTCGAGGAAATCTCGTTTCTATCGATAGGGGTGTTCATCAGCAGGCATAGTTCCTCCAATGATTTCTCTTTACCTTTCAAAGCGTCGCCGATCATTTCCCCTATGGTGTTAAGAGCTAGCACCTGATCCTTTGGTCGCTTTTTGAAGATGTCGTTGGCGGCAACTATGGCACTCTTCAATGCTATTTTTATCGCAGCGTTCGCCGCGTGGAATTTCTCGTCTGCTTCTGTTAGAAATACCGTGCTGTCGATTAAAACCGGATTGTTTATATTCTTTATGTTTACGCTGTTCCTCTCCCTAAACGTAGAAGCTCTTCGCGTTAAAGTTAAAAGAATTTCGGATAATTTATGCATCTTCTCTTTGTTGTCCGTTATCTTGGATGCCACCTCTTGCGCGTCGTCCAAAGTAACGTAGGTGACGTAATCGTCTCCAACGGGGACCGTTAATTTTCGCAGCTCTTCTAATTTCTTTTCCAGCGATGATTTCTTTTCCTCGACGCTTGCTATGACGACACCCATACCGTCGTGTATCTCGTAGTGTTCGCTGTTATCTTTGTTATCTTCATCTTCTGTAAGGTTATCGTCACTTTGTTTGGAAATATCTTCAGTTATAGATTCTTCATAGAGATCGATTACCAATTTATCCGGAACTTCAATTTTTACTTCATCTATGACGTCTGCTAACTGTTGGTCTTGGAGTACATGCGTTTCCTCGATTTTTTCTTCGATTTGAGGAACTTGTTCTTCTTTATTGATCGGCTTGGGGCGTTCCTCCGGGTTCGTCGTGAACGTCAATTGACCGTCGGCTGTTATAGTCGAGTCTGTAGGCAAGAACATCGGTTTTCCGTTATTTTCTTCGCTCATAATCAGGCCGGTGATCAAAGTGGGGCGATTATCTAGATTGACCGTGATTCCGGGGGCATACTCGAGGCCGAATTCGTTTTCTATCGTCTGTCCCGGGACAAATACGTCACCTTCGTCCGTTTTCACCATCTGTCCCGCTACGAAGACTTCCCTTCCGCTCGGTAAGGGCACTTTTACGCCTGATAGGATCCGTAAAGCTTCCGGATCGCCAAGGGAGATTTCCCAGGAGATTGCTTTACCCATGTTTCTTACCACTTCTGGAATTTCGCTCATTTTGGGTAGTAGATTGATGGAACCATGTTCCAGGATTTTTGTACTGACATCTTTGGTGATTTCAAAGTCCGCAATTTCCATGCCGATGTGTTCTTCTTCCGCATGCTCGAAGATGGTATCTATAACGTTCTTGGCGTCCTTTTCGAACTTCTTCCAATCGAGATTCTTGATACCTTCCCTCACCATGTCCTCCCATTCGATGGTACCTTCGCCGTGTTGCTTTTTCCTCTTGTTTATGATCCTAACCAGTTCCATTTCCCATTCGTCCAATTCCCGTTCCTTCTCCTCGAACAGTCTAGCCAAGCTCATGGTGAACTTCCCGTAGTGATGAAACTTCTCCTCTTCGGGGGTCGTAGCGCCTTCACCGTTGAACATTGGTTCGTTGAGATTGCAATTCTCCAACTCCACGGGGACTTTCTTGAAGTCCTTCAGCTTGATGAGGATCTTATTGCTGCTCTGGGATATCAAAACGTCAATGACGTCGCCGTCCCTTATCGCCAACTCTAATTCCGCGCTGAATACGAGATTGTGCCTCTTATCCTGGACCGTGTAGACGAACTTCGATCCGTTACTTTGCTTGCCCTTCAAGATGTTCATCAACAATTGATGGCTTTCGACGGAAGGATCGAATATCGGGGCGAGATAGGTGTAGCCCTTCATTAATTTATGCGTGACTCTCCCGTAATCCTTCGCGTTCTTCGGACGCTTACTCCGATGGTTGAAGAGGACCGGCATGTAATGCTGCACCTTGGAACCGAGCAGCCATTTGCCGGTAATCTTGAATGTACGCAAGGCGTCTTTGGGGGTTTGCGGTTTGAGGAGCGGCAGGTAAAAGTTTCGTTTGAAGATCCTACTCGCCCCGGTGATCTTGCAGAACGACAGGATGTAGTTCATGATGACGGTTTGTATTCGACGAAGTATGATAAGTGAGGTAATAAGCAAACGGGGGAAGTGGAATGATAGCAATAAATGTACTTACTTTATTTAGATGTATAGATGTAGAAGGAAAAACAAATTGATTGACTTAATTTTATTTTCCTGTATATTTCTTTTGATTTTCTCGTACACTAGATTCTGACAATAATTGAATATAATGGATCATAGGGACAATTATCTGTTATCGTTATTGTTCTTATAATTTCGCTTGTGATTGATTCTTTTCTCTTTGTAGTATTAAGCACAGATTTTCAAAGATAATTCGACTACTTGCATAACGTTTCAACCTTCGTCTTTCGTTAAGATTAAAGTGAATGAAAATAATCTCGATTCTAATTTCGGTTTCGTTTAAAGCGGACACTCTCGGAAGACACGACTTGGCCAATACACCACACACGACACTACTGAACGTTGCGATCTAACTAACTACTTAAGCGCGTCCGAAACCGGCGCTAAAGTCGACGTCGTATGCGGCGAGCTTGTTCATCAGCTTGATCCTCCTATTAGAGGTACGTACGTTGTCTAGAATCGCCTTGGTGTTGTCGTTCTCGAAAAAGGTGCCCTTAGAGATGCCCTCTTCGAATTCCGTTAACTTCGTGCTCTTCTTGATCGGCTCTTGCGGCTGGTAAGGGAGTGGCTTCTCGAAGACCATACTCTTGCATTTCTTCCTGATCTGCAAGCGTAACCTGTCGACCTTCAGCTCCTCTTCCTTGATCTTGCTGGTCATCCGATCTTTTACCCGGCGTTTTTCCTCCTCTTCCTGTTCTCTCATGCGCTCTTGGAAGGCCACCAGCGGATCGACCCTCGGTTTTTGCGGCTTGAACGGATCCTTCTTCTTCTTCTTTTTCTTCTCGGTCTTCTCCGGTTTATTTTCAACCATGTCTTCGCTTAGGGTACGACTCCTCGGTGCGAATTTAACACCTCTTCTATATAAGTCTAATGATAATGAACTACTGAAACTAGAGACGGTTCTTTCGTGTTTGTAATCGAAGATTGGCGTGGGAGTAATAAGTGCGACCAATAGCCGCGAGGGAGGGCGGTCTCGACCCTGCAATCGTCAGAAGAAGAATGCGTCCCTTGTGATCTACTTTTTCGGTTCCAATTTGGACGCTGGCCGCGATTCCTAGAGTTTTTGATGGGTTACTTTTGCCGCAGTGAGGTTATATTTAATTAGGACCGTGTCCAAGGAATCTCCCTCTGAATTCTCGTCAAATTCAGTAATAATTTCTTTACGTATTCCATTGCCTTCAAGTACCTTACGAAAGCCTTGCTTTAAAGAAACCAAATATCTTATGTAGCTTGTATAATTCCTTACGCAAGCTGCAGATGATAATAATTACCTGCCAACTTGCGGTTACGCAATGTTTTAATAGGATCTTGCCAAATCTGTATCGTATATGTACACCAATGACATTTTATTGAATTATTTATAGAATTAACTCTGGGGGAGTTTCAGATTCAATTAATCCAAAAGAAAATGTGACCATTTGGAGACATTGTTTATAAATTGGCTGGAGGGAACGGGGTGGTCCTTTTAAAAACAAAAAAATTAATAAAAACAAAATCCATAAGATAATTATCTCGCCATTTCCACAGAAATATTTTCAAAGAAAACTTATCATTAACTTATTCATTTTTGTGGCTCTAATTTTCATATAAAAATATATAATAATAATAATTCAACCACCCCCCTTTTTAAAATTCGTTTAATGTTTGTCTTTATTAGGATTTTTTTTTTTTTTTGAAAAGTAATACGATTTTCCTTTTCATTCGATTGAACTCTGAGCACGTCTCTTAGGTTAACCAAGAAACGTAAAAAAATTATAAAAAAAATTTTATCATTTTTTTTTTGGAAATATTTTAAATAGAAGCGATCACTAATTTGTAAAATGTTTGTGATTTATAAATAATAAGTATATAATAATAACCCCCTATTTTAAAATTTATTTATTTTTTTCAATTTTTTGGAAATATTTTAAATAGAAGTGAATAAAATATATAAATAATAGGTGTATATATATAATAATACTACAACCCCCCTACTTTAAAATTAATTTATTTTCCAATTTTTTTAAATAATTTTTGGAAATATTTTAAATGTAAAATGTTTGTGATTTATAAATAATATGTATACGATACTAACAATACTACCACCCCCTGTTTTAAAATTTTATATTTTAATTTTTTTAATTTTAATTTTTTTAATTTTATTTTTTTTAATTTCATCTGATTACCCCATATAGTTACTATAGAATATTAAAAGCATTTACTTTCATACTCAACAATGATGCTATTAAATCAACAAAAATCTCTTGAAAAACTTTTCTAATAAAAAGAAAAACACGTATTACTTTCTATATTTCATTTTATTATTTTTTTTGTCGGGAATAACTTATTAAAAATACATTGCTTATGTATGTATGCAGACGATATTTTTATAATCGCTTGATTCTAGAGTTTAATGGATAAACGAAACGGGTGATTCTTTGAACGTGAAATATATGTTGCCGATGAATTAATTTAGTTTGAAATGATATTTGAGACATTATTATTTGCAGGATTTCGAAGAATGTCGCCATTTTGTAGTATTTCCGGTTTATCTTCGATTATCTTTAGTTAGAATTAATTTGGTTGGAAGATCGCATCTAAATGTTATCTTGAAGATGATATCGGAGAGTTTCTATCGGTATTTGTCTAAAATTTATTTCGTAGGATCTCAACTACCATTTCAAGGATGTCTGTTTTACGGAAATTACATTAAACACAAAAAAAAAGCTTAAATAAATAAAAAATTTTCTTTTATGATCTCGGATGTTCCCCACGTTAAATAACGCTTTTCCATAGCTTATATCGATTGATTCCGACCGTATCGAAGACATTCTGGAATTCAAAAGGCTCCCTCCAGTTTATTTTCCTTCTACGCACCGATATCGAGAGGTACTTCCTGTGATCGGTCGTGAAGAAGGTGCCCTTCTTAATGCTGGCCTCGAGATCCAGCAATTTTTCGCTTTTTTTAACGGGTTCCAAGGGCACGTACTTGCCGGGCTTCGGGATGCTCTCCAGCAACTTTCTCGCTAACAGCCTAATCTCTCTTCGTTTGCTGTTGATGCTCCGCTCCTCTCCGTCTTTCTTGTTCTTCAGTTTCCTAATCCTGTCCTTCTCCTGTTCGATGGCATCCTTTTCCAATTTTATGGGAGTCATATCAATGACCCGCGCCCTCTTCGGCACGTAAGGTTTGAACGGTTCGTCGGATTTCACCGACTCCAGTGCCTTCTGTACGGCGCTCTTGACTTTGACCGGCGGTTTTGCCGGCTTCTCCCTTCTTTTGATAGGCTTCGATTCGGGTTTGATTCTTTTCGGCCTTTCGTATTTGATTTCTGGCGGTGGTGGTGGTGGTTTCTTCGGAACCGGTTTTGGTATTTCCATCTCTTCCTCGTCCTCCTCTTCGCTAACCTCTTCCGATGAAGATTCCTCGGGCGGGGGTGTTGGAGGTTTTGGGAGCGGTTTGGGACCCGCCGCTGCAGCCGGCGTTGGTACTTTTTTGATGATTTTAACTACTTTGCGTATGATTTTCTGCTTTGGCGGTTCTTTTTTTACTTCCTTTTTCTTCCTCAGTTCCAGTTTCGGTTCCTCTTCCGGTTCCGATTCCGATTCCGATTCGGATTCCGATTTCGGTTCCGGTTCCGGTTCCGGCGGGGTCGGTGGTGGGGTTTCGCGATTTGGATCGCGATCGTCTTCTGTTTCTATAAATTGTAACTCGCCGTCCTCCGTGATTGTAGACTCTCCTGGGAGGAACATAGGCTTCTCTGGGTCGTCACCCATGACTAAGCCGGGCACCAAGGTTACTTGGTTGTCCATAACGATTGTGAAACCTGGAGTGTACTCGAATGTTCCATCTTCCTTTTGGAGAGTTTGACCGGGGACGAATAGGGTGCCTTCTTCGGACTTCACCATTTGCCCGGCGATGAAACGTTCTGTTCCGCTTGATTTCAGTTGCACCCGCATACCGGATACGTTAGCCAGTTCTGTGAAATTACCTTCAGGAATCACCTTTACCAGCTCTGGAATCTCAGGCATCAATGGTAATTGCGCCAAGACCTCCGGGCCGGCGTTCTGGAGTTTCTCGTTGACGTTCTTCGTCTTCTCCATATCATCGACTTCCATTGGGATTTTCTCATCGTCAATGGGCTCCTTGACCTCCTCCACTATGGTCTTGGCTTCTTCCTCGAATTTATCCCAATCCATGTTGTCTGCGGCGGCTTGCAATAATAATTTCCAATCGGGGCTCCCTTCGCCCTTCATTTTTCGCTTCCTCTTGTTGGCCAGGCGCATCATTTCGAGCTCCCATTCAGCAAGTCCCGATTCTTTGGCCTCGAAGAGCTTTGCCAAGGACATGGTTTCTCTACCGTGGTGATGTAACTCCTCGATCTGCTTCTTTGTCCATCCTTCGCCGCGATAGAAAGGAGCGTTTCCGTCGTATTTCACCAGCGGCAAAGTGATTTTGCGATTGTCCGACAAAGTCACCAGGATCTTTTCGCTTCTCTGCGCCATGGTTATGTCGATGATTTGTTTATCCCGAATCGTTCTTTCCATTTGGTGGGTTATAACGAGGGTGCAATCTTTATCGGGAACATAGTACGTGTAACATTGACCTTTACCCTTTGATTTTTGCGAAACGATCTCTTTTAATTCGAGGTGTCCCTCCATTTCATCGTCGAAGAAGGGCGTTACGTACTTCATGTTGGGCCTTTTCCTTTGGCGCTTTTTCACGATCTTCCCCTTCAAGAGTCTCCTATATTTCCTCCGTATTTGGCGGTCTTTGTATTCCTCCAGCACAGGGATGTAGTGCTCGATCCTGCTGCCAAGTAGATTTTTACCGGTGATGAGGTACCTTCGGAGAGCATCTTTGGGCGAAAGAGGCTTCAAGAGCGGCAAGTAGAAGTTCCTTTGAAAGAGTTTGCTGGCCCGCGTGATGCGGCACAGTTGAATCATAACATTGAACGGCATCTTGAAGGGGCGGTTTTCGCGGAACACAGAACAAAAACTCGCTAGTTACTTACTAATTTTCCGGAAGGGGGGGAGGTCGGCGGATTCGACGATGTTACGTAACTCACACAGGAAAAAGATTATTTTTGGCACTCGGAATTTTCGCACGAAACGGAGAAACAGAGCAAAGATCGTCAGCAAGAAGGAAATTTTAGTTCGTTCGTGAACGTCTCAGCTCTAGCACTTAGGACGTAGGTTCGAATTCTCGCAAAAAAAAAGGTGGGGAGCAACGCAAAAAGGACAGGACACAGACTGAATTCAGATCTTGTGACTTGTTTGTTCGAATGTCACAGTTCAAACTGACTAATAAACAACCGTGTGATGTGGTGTATCGTCGATTCTTCGAATGGCATGACGAACCAGATTAAATCGGTCGATTGAGACTACATTCTCGTATAATTCGAAGGTTGCACGGTGCTCAGCGATCTTACGCTTTTGCGTTTATTTTCGTGGGAGATTATGCCGAAGTTATGGAAGATCTCGGTACGAACGAGGGGCTCCAAATTGAAATCTGCGAGATCTATTTTATACCATGAGCGCTGCAGATGGTGTGCGGCGAAGCCTGGAAAAGAAAAAATAAGCGTTACCTGTCGTCGCCGATCGTAAAAATAAATCATTCGGAGGTGTGGTTACTCATTAATCTCTGCTCTATTACGAGATCTTAGTCGCTACAAAGGACGGTGACGAAATCCTATTGTTCTGTTTAAGCGGCTTTCGATGGCATTAATTGAGGGGGTTAAGCGCGGAGTTGCACGGTCTTAATTTAGAAATGCCTTTGAAATGGAGATGTAAAATCTGTTGCTGAGCGAGGAGACTCGTTCGCCGAAATTCGAAGTAAAGACTACTGACGTTGCTGGCACCTTAAAGAAATATTTATTTTTTGCGACGAGTTACCAGTTACTTGCACCGAAACCAGTTACTAGGTTACATACGCATGTGTATTTACTGGATTTGGCCCCGGTGACTTGTTTTTATTTCCAAATTTGAAAAACTGGCTCGGGGGCCAACGGTTTAAATCGAACCAGGCAGTCATCGCCCAAACCGATGCCTATTTCGAGAACCTTGGTTCCATCTCAATGATTTTATCGATAAACAACGAGTATTGAGTTCGGTAAAGACCGAGACCGTCGCCAAGGATGTAAATTTGAAATCTTTACTCTAATTCTTTGCTGCTTTTACTTTTACCAGTAAATATTTTTATTATTGGCTTTAGATAACCTTATTAACCTTATTTTTAAAGACGGAAGAATTATTTGACATGCATTTAAATAATTAATTATTTTATTATTTAAATGCATTTATTATCCATGCCATTGTACATTGATTTGGTCTTAAGACCGATATCAAACCCAAATCGTTGTTCAAGAACAATTAACGCACAACACGCATTTATTCTGAGGATTTTCATATTGAACCTTAAATTATAAATGGGATGTAACGCCTTAAAGAGGTCAATGGGCTCCACTTCGTGAGCTTCGTTAACTAATCCACTCCACTAACCACTTCTTGATAGAGAAAGAAGCCCAATTGACTCTTTTTCAACATGAATGGAATACTGAGGCGAAATCGAACCGGACCCACCAGAAAAACCTGTCACTTGACCCTGGAAGGTCTCGAACGCACAACGCTTGACTCTGCCACAGCCAGAAGCAGGTCTCCTTACCAGTAAGTCACCTTTAATACTCCAATACTGCTTTAATCTAAAAAAAAAAATCACGTGCCAAGAGATCTTTTGCTAAAGTGGTTGTTCCTTATTACAGCTCCGCTCTAGGCCGAATCTCCGATTAACACAATTTCTTCTTAAATAAACCATTTAATTTGATCCTACCTAATAAATTCGCCGTAATATACAATGTTATAATTGCATAGAATTAGTTTCGGCATATTTATCTTTTGGCTTAAGTCGACCCTGTAGATTTCGCAAGTTCTCCCATCCTTTTAATATGATTGTTTATGCAAAATTAGAGCAAACGACTCGAATATTTCAAGCCGTTAATTGGTGCGAAGCGAAATGAACATAAATTACGGTTCAGCTACGCATAAATATCGCGATCGGCGTTGGAACCCGTCCAAAACGCGCCTCCCTTTAGGCGAAATGTTAAGGACGCGTACGGATCGCATAAACAAGTCGAGAATAGTCCTACGTCACACAGTCGGAACCTTTAATCGGGCTTAATGAAATAGATCTGGTACCGCGAGTGCACGCGACTTTTATATCGGGAACTAGATCTAGGTTAACGGAAACGGACCCGCCTCTCGCAAATGTGCACGGCCGTAGGGTCCGACATATTGTAACGAATGTAAAATAAATTGGGACCAATACCGATGGTACGTTTCGTCTTTCGGGGGACTATATTTGATCTATCAAAGTCGAACCAAGACGACGGCGGTCTTTTATAGGAAGTAGATAAGAGAGCTCGATAGGTGGAGTGGCTCTTGATGATCCTTAAAAAATTGTTGAGGAATTTGCGACAATATTTTTTTTAGGTCGAATCTTGCTATGGGGGTCCTCAACTTTCCGCTTAGATGAAAGCGAGTAAAAATTACACCCAGTCTTTAAGCGGGCCCAGTTCGCGTGGAAGACGAAGTGATCGAATCCTGTCGATTAGTAAGATTGTATCCAACAAATGAAGGACCTTACAACACGATGGAGACTGATGAGTGGATTACTAGTTGGACCACTGAAGGATTGCAAGAATTATTAAGTCTCTCTAGGATGTTCTTTGCAAGCTCTTTTAGGTATAATTTTATACTAGGCATCCGCAAATTTACCTGAAGACGATAGTCTTTAACAAACCAAGAGGCTTGGGTTATTAGTCTAAGAATCATGTTTTGTTAAACCTGGCTCGAGACAAGGCTTATACAAGAGCCGAAAATCAGGTGAACTGTTTTTGGATCTATCTATCCCACTTATACAACGATTGTTGAACCAAAAGAATATTTCAAACAAATTACTTTTAAATATTTTAGGTTCCTTTATAAGCTACGAGGATTTTTTAACGTCCTCGTCAATTTTAAAATTTTTTTGTCGTTTAAATTTTTTAACTTAACTTCTCCCTTTCCCTTTCCCCTTTCTTAAGCCCTCCAAAAAGTAGCATTTCAGAAAGTCCTCAAATTAGGCATCAGTTTGAACGGCGACTTGTTCGTTCGACGTGTACCGCTGTCCGCCGAGCCATTTGTTCAAATTGGGACGTTTTTACCCGATTTCTTCGCTCAACCAGTCGCATAATACTTTCCAGTTATTCTTTGTCCTTTTTTCAAATTGATTCCAAAAAACCGAGACCATCACCTCACGGGGCCTTCGCCTTCTTCAATGTCCGTTCGCCTTCAAAAACTCACCGTTTTGACTCCGAGGTATCCATCCATTTCGTCTGTAATTGTAAAGCATCTTATAAGGCAGTATCATCGCTAAAACCACGTATCTGACAGATAACATCTTCTAGACTTCTCTCTTAAAAATTTCATTCAGCAACCATGCCTGACGATTATTTCAGTTCAAAACCAGTTCAATTAACGCTTACTATACCCCGAGTAAAACTCAGAGGACAAAGGCGAACCACTCTTTTGCAGCGACCGAACAGTCTCGTGTTTTCTCGGCTCTCGGGGAAATCTTTTCTTATGAGACGAACAGACACGAATTTGTCTAGTCGCCGCAAAACGGCAACAATTCCACCAGCTTTTGTCGTCTCTAATTATGAACATCCGTTCGAAACTGAATCTTCGTTTAAAGGCGTCTGCATAAGCTTCATATTTACAGATACTGAACATAAACCTAAGGTAAGGGTTAACATGAAAATCGTCGCTGATAACTACCGCTTAAGTACTATTGCTAGTAAAAGCACGTGTACGTCTCCAAAAGTTTTCTTCATCAGAAACTATTATCCTTCTAATAAATCTTTAATTTTTTTGTTGTTGTCGTGTATATGTATTAAAACAGGTTGGCGAAATAAAACGCTCATTCCCTTATGAAACACTTTATTTTAATAAATATTATATTAACAAGCTTAACATGTAGGCAACATTGAATGAACAGTTGGCTGTGAATTAAAAAATGTATATATATACAACACAAAACGAGAAAATGAACAACAATGAATATATATTTGGTATAAAGTGCTGTAAGAAGCTGTAGACTTAAGTTCTGCCGGTTTCTTTAAAAAGGGGAAAATCAATCTGCGACTTTTATTTTGTTTTATGAACGATTGCAAATAAACTTTGCAGCGTTGCAAAAAATTGCTCGTACCAGCAATCGCAGCTTTGCCAAAAATAAAAGGAACGTCTAACGACTCCTCGCTAAAAGAAGAGGTTTAAGCAAGTTAGGTACCACAAACATTGGACACAGAAGGTCTGACGAAGTAAAATTCAATAGCTTTAAAGCGGTTATTTTAACGAGGAGCTTAATACATCTTTGATACAATTTGGATATTCGTTAAAAAATTTCCATTTAACGGATGAACAATTGCGCGAAAACGCGATTAAGTAAGCTGGCGTCATCGTCTCTAGCGGGCACATTCTGGGACATCATATTCCACCGTTCTTTGTGTTCCTAAATGGTGGGACGCAAAAAGAACAACTGTTGTGGAACTTTTGGAACGTTTTCATCTTGTTATAACAAAGTTGCAAAGATAAACCTATCATTACTGTTTGATAGCCACGGTTCCCATCTAAGCGTTGTTGGTTTACATTTTGCAAAAGAAAATTGAATTGCTCAGCGGCTCGATCGGACAGCTTTTGGTTCATTCGAAAGATACATAAACTCGTCCAGGCAGAACGATCGTGATGGAAGAAGTCCTCCGTTTACCAACCATTCCTTCAAAGAAGAGAAACCGAACTCCTAAAACAACATGACCGGCATTCCAGACGAATGACATCGGTAACGCTAGCGATCTCGATCAAATTGCTGAGCCGTTCTCAGGACATCTCATCCTCAATCCGTAAATGATGCATGTTCAATTACTTCATTCAGCGTTTTAGGCCGTCAACGACTTGACAAGAATTAGAACGTTACCCGGAAGAATCAGCCTAAGGCGGTAAAATGTTGCTGTTCTTCGTCCAGCATGATCCTTTCGAAAAGTTTAAAAATAATTTTAATCTACAAATAGTTCAGCTAAAAATTATTAAAGCTCGGAGAGCTCTGAAAACCAGATCGGACGAAACGTTTTATACGTTCTACATATAAAAGAGATTTAGCGTTTGTTAGTGACCGAAATAATTAAAAAAAGTCATTGCTTTCCCACAGCACTCTACCTTACACAGAAAGGAGTCACAACCAAAACGATCAGCAATATAACCTTTGTTCCGTTTCTCCCATATTTATAAATATCCTTGCGTCGTAAGTGTAGTAAATGAGAAGCATATTTATTTATTCGAATTACAATTGCAGTCTTGTTATTTACTTAGGTATCTACATTTTCTTTGAAAGGAAATTGAGAAGTTAAAGCCATTAAAACAAAGAGGACAAGTATTCTTATGTAAGGGTTCGTTTAGTGGGTAATAGTCGTGTGCTTATACTTCTATTCACTTAATCATGTAACAATGTCGTTATCGTCGTTTGAAGTGGAAAAAACAATATGTTGAGGGTAACGTCTTACGTAGCTCTTATTTATTTACAATTGCTTATGCAAATTTCTCTCTTTTTTGATTTCGACATCTAGATAGGGCATGTAAGTATTGCAATAGTGTTGCGCGAAAGGAACTCTCTATCTGAATCGGGGAATTTTGTGTTGGGGGAATTTCCGCTCTTATAACAGCCACATCACGTGTAAAAGATTACGTCGCTATGTCCTACTGAAAATGATATGTGTCCGAGAGTCTATTGTAGGACAATATAGAAATATCGTTTGGCCTTTACGGAATACTGGAACGTATCGGTTAGCTACTTCGCGAAGTAAATGCGCAAAGATGCAGATCAAGACCGACGAAATTGTTTAACGTACGCTTAATATACGTGATGCTAGGAGTATGTTGGGCAACTGGTCTTATAGGAATTAAGCATATTTAAGTGGAGTACCAAAATTGAATTTTATCTGTTCTATCTGCCGCGAAGAAGGCATGGGTCGGAAAAGGCGATGCCACATTCCCGCAATACGAAAACATGGGTCGCAGGGAAAAAATTCATCCAAAAACAAAGGAGTCGTTACCGAAACGGAAGCTTATATTGAATAGTTTGAAAAAAAAAAAACCTATTTTTTGGATAAAGACCAAAACCAACGAACGTTTTTGGATAGCCTCCAATAGGAAGCGGAAATGATATCCAACGAACTTGATACTTTTATAGAATCCTAGATAAACGTAACTTCTATTCAAGGAATTCGGAAAGTCTATCACTATTGCGTATATAAAAAAGACCTATAAAGGACGACGTGGCTGTTATAATTTGGAACGCAGAAATATGACTTTGTACCACAAAGGATTCATAATATTTTAAACTTTAACTTATTGCTTTCACGTCATATTACTTACTGCGATATTATATCATTTTCTTTCAGTACCACTAAATATATTAAATTATTATAAATCCCCGGCTTTTTGCGTGCGTATATGTGTGTGTGTGTGATATCAATAACATTGAAGAAGTGTTAATGAAACTATTACCGAGAGAGGATGGTATACGGCAAGGATAACTTGAAAATTTCCAAAACGATACTTTTTAATTATAATCTAGCTGCATGATGATAGCGAGGACTATGGCGTAGTACGATAAACAACACAAAAGTATCGGCAACCTCCGCATCGCACAAGTTTAATTAATTAATCCGGCATTAATTCTCAACCGGTCCTCCTTCGGATTAATTAATTGAGCTTGTGTCGTTCAAGCCGCGATCTAGCTGTACCTTTGCATAAAATTTTAATTTATAACAATTCGATAAGATGCGAGAAAAGTTAAAAGGGCAAAATCAATATTTTGGAAACTTTCAAACCGTAGTCGCCGTACAATTCATATACGTGGTGCAATTATTAGATAAAAAAAAAATTAAATGGGAGATTCTTAAGAAAAACATCTTATTCGTTCATTACACTTTCGATTAAAAGAATTTTTAAGATTTTTCTTAATTATCGCCCATTTACATTTTCATATATACAGAGTGGTCGATTAAAAGTGGAACGACTTAATATCTTTACGAACAAAAAGTAAATAGAGCAAACACCCAAGTACCGAACGATGGAAAGCTCCACTGCGCATGTCAGCTCAAACGATTCCTGCTCTCGGGCATGTTTTAATTTGAACGTAGAATTACCGATCCCTGTGCTGCGCAAAAAAATTGGTCGCAATGCGTTCCTCGTCATAGAATGTACAATGGGTGATTGGCACGCGACTTTTGTAGTACTCATGACCGGACCGTCACAGAATCGTGGTCGGAACAAAGCTACTGTACTGTACATTTAAACGTAATTATATTGAATTCCAACTATATAACTCTCAACATTAACGATGGCTACCATTTAACAACGATAACATAGAACAAGCTTAAATACAAATTTCAGAAATCATAATTTTCAAATAACAAAGTTATTCGACCGTTCCGGCACTTTTTACTAACGCTGTATATTACTATATAATAAATTAAACCTGTGTGATACGGAGCTTGCCGATACTTAGCTGTTGTTTAATGCACATATTTTTATGTTTTTTCGTAAAACGGGATGTTTCAAAGATATCATGGCGTTCCACTTAAAATAGATCAGCTATATATAACATGTGTATAAATTTGTTATTTTCGCTTTAAAATTTTCCAAAGAACTACGACATACACAGCTTTCAAATTTATACACATCCAGAACTTAGATCCGAATAAAGAACTCGCCGGTGTTGGCTCCACGATATTTTTAAAAAAAAAATTCTTGCATTTATGATTTTTTTTTTTGAATTCATAATAATTTAACTATGGCTTTTCTAACGTCTAATTGTACAACACACAAAAAAAATGCTTCGGCGGTATAACACAAGAGAATAAAATGAGAAACAGAGCAATATCGCGTGTTCCTAATTTGGATCAATCGGTACCTTCTAAAGGTAGTGCCTGTGCAGCGATGCTGTTGTGGAAATGGGCATAGATTTTTATCTTAACATCTTGGGGGATTCGTTTGGCGAAACGTAGAAGGACGCTTGGAAAGATTGAGAAGAGAAGTTTTTTGAAAGCTGAAGAAGAGGAGGAGAGCATGAAAAGTATAAAATCCTATCGTTTAAAAAAATAAATTGGTAAATTTATTTATAACATTTCAAAATTTTCAATTTTACAAAATAACAAATTTTTGTTTCTTCTTATCATTTTTCTACGAAATGATATTCTCCATCGATTCAATTGCCCATTTCGTTTTATCCTCTGAGGTACTTGGGGACATTATTACTGTCCCGGATAGAAACTACGCCTATTTATTTATTTGTTTACTTATTGCTGCGCCTAAACAACATTTCTAAACACAATACTTATGTACGTACTGCAAGTGTTTTATACAGTGTGTCTGTTTCTTTTGTTTTGTTACACAGATTACTTCCTAAACAACTAGATCTTCGCTGAATTACTTTTGCCGATTTGTTTTACATATCTCGATGTACGTTGCACTAAAAGAGCGATAACTAAACTCTAAACACACTGTATATAATATACAGAGTGATAATTTTCTTTTTTATCCGGAATTCGCGTAACGCATTAATTTGTCGCGAATTGTTACATTGGCAACATTATTACGCTAAGGATCACCTCTATTAGGTTTGAAAAACTTCTCTAAATTGGTCTATTTATTCGTTATATATCTCTTTTTATGTTCGAGGAAGACTGTCTGACGGCTTGCAATAGACTGCCTAAGTCTAGCGGCAAAAAGTGGCGATGCCAAGGAGACCTTTCCAGCATGTAAAATCCGAATAAGACGAATGTTTGTTTTCACTAATAAGTTTCGCTAAAAATTAAAAAATAAGGTGGTAAAAGTGTCAGGTCTTAGTGAAGCTATCATGAACAATGCTACAATGCATCTCACGGTGTCATTAACAGACTGATAGTACAATTCTGTAGAAATGAGAGTGAATGTGCTCGTCAGAGTAGAACAACTCTTGCACAATATCGTCATTCAAGACTCCAGGACGGACGAAGTAGCGTACAGTCGTCTAGGACGTTGAATAACGATCTTCGCGCAGCTGTAGAAGTGGTTGTTTCAAATCTGGCAGTTAGAAGAAGACTGCGCGCCTTGTCTATACGCGTGACTACGTATATCACTTAGGCAGTTTATTGCTGATTGTGGCTGGACAAAAGTACACAAAGGATATCTTACAAATTTATTTTTTGTTTCGGTTACTATGACAAACACTAAAATATCGGTACAACCCGCACCGTACAACTTTGTTAATTTAGAACAATTGTTTCGGGAATCTGCGGATTCCTGCTATCAACATCATCGAAATGTACGAAAATGAAACGAAGAGTTGTTTATCCAATCGGCTAAATGGGGCTCCTTTCCTATTTATTCTTTTTCCTATAAATGTTACAGTTCTGCTACAGTTGACGATTCGTTCCTTAGCTGTACGTTCTTTAAATTTGTAACACTCTAACATTATCACTCCGTATATTATCAACGTTAATAATAATTCAAAGTTATGATCTCCACGTTACTTTACAAGCGTTAACGAACTAAATATTGTACTTGTAGTAGGTTTTCTTCTAAAAAAATATCTAGTTTGCGTATTTTTTCTTCTTTATCTTGGGTCAAATCTTTTTTTTAGTCTGTATCCTTTTTTTTTGTTCATCTACGTACTATACAATTAATTCCCTTATTATTATAACTTAATTTTTTTTTTGTATTCTTGTGTTTTGTGTTGTTTGTTTGTTTCGTTTTTACAAGACAGATCTACAGCGCTATGTATGGTTTGCTGATGGGTAATATAAGGATAGTTTGGATTGCTACAATGTACCGCTTTGGCTGTTTCGTTGTTGTTGGTTTCTTCGGAGGTCGTCCAGTTGGATCAGCTGAAAGAAAAAAAAAAATACAATTAGTAAAAAAAAAGACGAGCAAGATTTTATACAAATTTTACGTATGCAGTAGTATAAGTTACGGGCATTTGCCAACAGCCTGTATAATTAATTCAAACATTATACTTGGGCATATTCAGCAATATGACCGACGTGCTATACAGATATTTACTAAACCGAGTCTCTTAACGCAAGTTCGACCTCCTATTTTATTTAGTCGAAAAATTGTGAAATTGTCTTATAGAAAAGTAGTCTGAAATATATCCGACCTAACACAGAAACAAATTTCGTTTCTCAACATAATCGTCTCAACACAACCAGAAAATTAATAAAGCAAAGTCGGACAAAATTCCAGATCTTCCCTAACTTCGCAGAAACTAACCTTTTCAATTGGAATACATGATAATTCACCCCCACCACATTGCGGTGGGGGTAACGGAGTGCTGGGCGTCACCGCCATCTTGCTGGCTTTCTCTGCAGCTTCCCTGGCTCTTCTCTCCTTTAATTTTAACGAGAAAATTGCAACCGAGCGTGCTCTTTTCATCAAGCTCTGCTTAACACGCGTCTTCTTAGCTTGCAATTCCTCAGCTGAAACTACCCATTTGTAGAGTTAAAAAAAAAAAGACAGGGATTTTTATGATGTGATACCTTTAGCCTGCTCATCAGCTTCTTGACTTGAAACGCTCTTAGCGCTGTCGCTTAATGAGGCATCCATTGGTAGAGGGATTATCTTCGGAGGCATACTCGGAGGTGTTCGAGGTCTCGGCGGCCAAACAGGACTGCTACCTCTCAGCAAATCAGAATCGGAACTCGAGGAATCCTGTGAATTCAAAATGGGGGACTGATATAATATTTTCCCGTGAAACGATGTAAATATTTAATAATATCTTACTTTAGTGGTAATACAATCTGTACTTCGGTGAATATCAGTCTCCTCCTTTAACCTGCGGGACCATTCGGCGCCACCTGTCGGTCCAATCGTTAAATGGTAACTGTCACCCTGTAGAGAAATTTGGTATTTGTAAAGTAATATCGTTACATGTGATGAATGAATACGGCCATACCTCTGCCCATTCTTTTGATTTCCTAGCTTTAAATGGCGGTATCTGCTGGATGCTGTCGGCTGTGATGGAAATTACTTTGGGATGGGAGGAGTTCAAAGCAAGGGGCGTGGTCGGTGTCGCGGCCGGGGTGGGGGTTGCTGAAGCTGCTTTTAAGATCTCCGCGTTGGCTTCTTTTATCTTAGCGTCGACTTTCTTGGGTGTAGTCTCTGTTACCAGACTGTGGCTTGGTGATACAGAGAATCTAGACAATTTAATATTAAATGTTATATTATATTAAATTCACAAATACACCAGTTAGAGTTTATGGATAATTGCACCTACCTAGATCCATACACATACATACCTTCCAATCTTAGAGGTTGTATCATCGGGTGAAGGCGTCTGCGTATTTCCCAGACGGCTAGCTTCCCTTCTTGCCCATTCTATCTTCGCCATCTCAGTCGCTAACCAACCAGGTATATCGGGGATCGCGCAAGTTATTATAAAACGAATGCATAGCATGATATGCTAGAAAGAAACGATAAAATTCGAAGGATATACACGGTTAGAGTTGATCGGACGTTACCTCTAAAGCAACTATTAGTAAAATCGTCTGCGTCGCCGTCATATTGGGAAACATACGGTGTACTTGGCCTGATAAGCCGATAAGGGCGCAATTGACTAGTACAGCTACGATGCTCATATATTCCATGCAATTCTAAAACATTTTGCATAACACCGCGGATTTCAAACTATCACCTACGAAAACTCACTTGCCATGTTCCGATATTGGGCACTCTCTGCCCAAAAGGTCTCTGACAGACGTAAGCTAACTTGAAGGCATCGCTACGGATCTCTATGAAGTTATTGAACATTGCGCATAACGCAGCTGGTGGGAATGCCGAAGAGAATAGAATAACATAACCTAATTGCACCGTCATCTCCAAGTGCTCAGAAAATGTCCCATCATACTAAAACAGGCTTTTGTTAGATGGTAGCATTTAAAATTTGAGATAATTATAATCGTCGTCTTTTTTACAGAGGCTGATTGAGAGATGATGAGTTAGTCGATTAAAAGTTTATGAATATTGAAGATGTACTCAAAGTTAAGGCATCTATTAATTTATTCATCTGATCTTCTGTTGTTTAATTCATCCCGCCATAAAAGTCGCTCAAAGTTGTCTCTATTTGTTTAATAGGCGCACAATCCTGCAGCTGCAGAAATGGAAACAGGCATTTTACACGATCCTATAAAGTCTCCAAACCACCCAGGTTTCATTAAATTTTGAATTTCTAGTTTTGTTACACCTAAATCAGCTCGAAAGTACGATCCTCAATTGTTTTTATATTAATCAGCGCACAAATACTAGAACGGTAGAAATTATAACTAACTGGCTATATCCCAACCCCAAAGCTTTAGAAAAAAAAAAATCATCGCATATTCATAAACTTTTAAACAGGCCAGCTTTCTAAATCGATCTGTATACCTTATATAACGAACTTTCCAACTCCGCTTGGCTCATGCTCCTTTTAACGTTGGTCTGTTCCTGAGCATCGCCGCTTTTACCAGTTTCATTCGTTGGTGTTGGTTCCTGTTGCTGAGTGCTGTTGGCGAATTCGCTAGCTGCAGGTTCGGAACTCGTAGGGCTTAATGCACCCCACAGATCGAAACTCATCTTGGCCAACTTGAGGTGTTCCAGCATATAAGGCAGGGCTGACTCTTTTAGGTTACCTATTACTTGACGCGAGATAAGCAAGGCGGCTAGTTGCTATGGTAACCAAAAAAAAAAAAAAGAAATAAAACAATTAATTTCAAAATCCAACGCCAACGTAGTTTTAACGTTAAGATATTACCTCTTTTAATCGGGCTTGATCTTGCAAATAGAAGGCTATGTAAAAAAGGGACATGAAGGAGTTGACGAATTGGAACTGAAAAAATGTGTTACTTTAGCGACATTGTTTTGATTATTTGTAAAAAGGGGACCGCTGATGACTCTCTATAGTTAGAGACGAGCAAACTCGTAGCGACGCACTTTTTCAAAATAAAATGATCAAGTAGTGCTTTGATAATATACATAATTATGTACAGGGGGTTAATGTCCTTACTTCACTAGTTGACTGAATTAAAAAAAAATGTTAGCCAAATATTGGACATATGTAATATTCCACTGGGTGAATCTGGAGGAACGGAAAATACTTTATAGAAAGTTATAGGGCCCGATTGATGCAGATACTGCAAATTCTTTTAGCACGAAGAAGATCAATTAACTGAAATTTTAAACAATGTTCCTTCCTACCAAGCCTGCAGTAATGAGTTGCGAGTATCACGAAATTAGCAGACATTAGACAAAGTCGTATTCATTCATTTAAAGAGGATGCGTTCGTGTTGCCTTGCTGGTTTTCGCGAGAATCGGCAAAACACGAGTCCGTCTAGTCTAAATTCGTAGAGCGCGCACTCGTTTCTGCAGGCTTACATCCCACTCCACTCTACCTGTACAAGAATGTTTAAGAAATCATTTTTCTAAGCGATAAATCAGTTAAGGAGATCCAATAAATCGTTTTTATTTCAGAGAGCAATCAGCGATCGGACAACAACTTATCGGTTTTTCTTTTTTACTTTGATCGTCTGTCTCTATCTTCGAAATACTTCCCACTACTCCGGATTTTACCCTGCATATCCTAAATATTTACGATTACTGCTAATTCGGCTAATCGATAAATTTATTTTTATATATACAGAGTGTACATATAAAAATTTAATATTGGTCGCAAGTATTTACATAAGATTTTGTGTTTTATACAATCCACGTGTTTTAAAGTGAGAAATTCTCCGTGAAATCGTGCACTTTTATTCTACAATTTTTAATTATGTGCATACAAAATTTTCCATTGCTTTATCTTCATTTATCAAATAAACCTTTGACCACATATATTATGCGGCCTCGTAGAAAAAATATATACGAAATTCTTACATCTTTCAAAGACATTTTGTATAAGGAATATTCCTACATATCTAACTTCGCTAGGTATTCATGCAAATTACTAGAAAATCTAAAGGTGATAGGGACTAATAAGACACACAAGATTTAATTACTGTACACATATCTTACTTACGTAAAGTTAAATGGTCGATAAAGAATGTATAATCTATTAAGAAGTTCAATTTGATGTTTAAACCACAGTACGATGTAAATATTAGACATCGATCAAGGAAATCGAGACCAACATGTAAGGACTTTACCGTAGTTCACAAATCATAGGCAGAAAGAATAGACAGTCTACGCTTGCAAAAGTAACGTTGTTGTTGCATAAAAGGTTTCTCAGAAATGTAAAAAAACTAACAAATTTGGATGAAATATTTAGTAATGTAAGGGTTGGTGATGTATTATAAACGACACGTTGGCTTTATAATGCTTAATATTGAATGGGGCGCGCAGCCGCTTTGCGGAGTGATGGGAGGAGATATCTCGGCAGAGAAATACATGCACTCTGCACAAACCGAGTGAAATTCTTCATGCCTGGCATGTTAAATCGTGAAGGCATCGAAAACGAAAGACATGATCGTCGCTTATGAACGAGCAGAAAATAAACGCCATTCGTGATTAGGAGGGCTACCGACGTTTGACAGTTTCCGAAAATTTTCTGTCCTTAGATAGAAATAAATTATGGCAACGCCCAATTCATAATCACCAGGCCCCCATGAAGTGAGTGTCCGATGAGCTCCACGTCTTTGGATTGCAGAATGGAAGTTAGCTAGTTTAGTGAATGGCTTTTGACGTGGTTGGAACGCCCTGGAGCGATGTAGCTAACTTGGCTACATCGCTACACATCGGAATCGAAACAAGCCATCGTGGAATGGAGAAAGGGGGACGAGGCAGCCTGCATAAAAGCCAAGACTCGGCTGTCAACTGCACACTATTTCCTCGCACGATCAGAAAGCCATGAATGCTTCATATTATTGCGGCGAAATTTTGACATGGCAAACCGGTACGAGAAGCGGTTCTTCTCCGTGACAAAGCGAGGTTCCATATTGCAGCTTCACGTGGGTACATTAGAAGTATTACAGTTGCAGCCTATCATTTTTCAGGTATTCTCTTTTTAACGTATAACGGAACTCCTTGATAGATCACACTAGAGACCTTCTTGCTCTATGTTTGCTTTTCTTTTCTGTAATAGTATTAAATCTCGTTAGAGTATCTCTAAAACAAAATGTCTAAATTCTACTCTACTTTCCTTAAAGGACAAAAAATAAATAAATAAACCGAGACTAATTTAGAGACAATCAACCAATCACGGAATAAAAAACGTCTGTTGGTTCTTAAAAACACACCATTTACGATAAACAGAATTTTTATACAAACCAATGCCACTTTGCCGATGAGGTGGTTCTCGTACTTCGTTTCGAGCCGATAGTTCTCTGGCAGCGTGAGAAAAACACGCCAAAGTTAAGAACCGCTAATCTAAGAATACTCTCTAACAGAAAAAAAAAGAAAAATCCTACCCTAGATTTTCGCAAAGTAAAACGAGATGTGTAACCTTCTACGCACTAGATCGACGGAATTTTGCAAAGTTGCCTTCTATCTGAGCATAATTAGTTTATCTATAAATGTTAAATACGAATATACAACGCCGTGTCACTAAGTATCCGTTTAAAACTTGTTAATTATAATATTTGCAGCATTAAGAAAAGGTGGAACTTGGAAATAGTAAACTGCATTCTTTAATTTTCACCAGCTAAAATTAAAGCTGTTCCCACATTTTATTTTTTCTCTTCATCAGGCTGAATTTTACACGATGCAGATTGTGTGCTGATACCTCGCAAAACCCTTATTTCCTTATCAAATAATTACCCGCCATATCTCTACCAATTCTGATACCTTCTCATTGATTTTCACCTTACATCTGCATAGGTGAAAGTCAAAGAGGAAGTTCCACAATCGTCCGAAGCGTGGAGGCCGATCCTTCAAGATCAGATACTTCCTTCGGTGCCTGGGCCATACCACAAGATCAAAGCCAAAGGAAATTTTAACAAGTCGACCGATTCTCGAAGACGCAACGTGGGACCCATTCTGTGAACCAGACAGCCCTCCAACGATTTAACGATCAACGAACCTCCTCGTTGTACAACCCGCACATTAACGTTGACCTATGCATATTTAAGGACAATATGGAACCAATCGTCTGAATTTGCCGGATATCGGCGGATTCTCTCGACCTAAGTCGAGAGGTCAATTAAGAGGTTCCAGAATCGGCCGAGAAGCTGTATTGTCACTATTTCTAAGTTCCATCACTTCACACTGCTTAGATCCTACAAGAAACAGTAGCAAGTTTATATAAATAACAAAAGGCATTTAACAGTGTAGCTTATTCAGAAAAACTTCTAATTATTGAATCCAAGACATAAGATTTAATTTCGAATGGCGTCACAAAATTCGACGTCAATCAATCTCGTGCAGGCTTTAGATAGATTTAAATATAAGAAGACAACCTTCACATTCCTTTATATTATGCTTCAAAACATGTATTTAGAAGAATAAAATTAAATGTATAAAAGTAAGTAGCTATACAGGCCAAATAATAGAAAAATACTTAAATAAAATCCATTAGTTAGATGTGCTTTTTAAGTATATTCGTCATTGTTGCTGTTGTAAGTAAAGAAACTGAAGAAAATGCCATAAATGTACACCTAAAGATCATAGTTACAAGGCTAATCTTTGAGATATAAGAGAAAATTATCATGCAGTGCTTATTAGTATAACCGGCGTATGAGATATATTACTTACCTTTATCGTTTAACCACAGCGCAATTTTGAAGTAAGCCTCATCCATTAAGGTTATCACAACGGCTAGCATAATTTTGGGGAAATACCCGAGCCACAAGGGAAATCCTCTGATGCGTAATTGGGCGTCCCACCAATCCTAAAAAGATATACATTGAACTTCAGCACTAATATGTTGTAATCGTATTTCACTGTTGTAGGAACTTAAAATTACCTGCACTTGTAGCGATATTATCATAACGCAAAACACAGCACACAAGCATACCGCTATTATGGGCACCGACACACAGTATCTGTAGACGTGCCTTTGCCAGGCCGGTTGCCAAGGTTCAAGCCGACCAGTCACCGGGCTTGGCTGCAATTGACCCTGGAAACATATCACATGTCGGGATACCTAGACAGGTCGACATGTTTAACGTAAAATCCTACATAAATGCAATTTATAAGAAAATGGAACTAAAAAAGAAAAGAGTGTTCACTGTGAATACTTTGAAGGTTATGAACTACACTGATCAAAACAATTAGGGGATATTTGGGAAAAAATTTTAATAAAATAAATAAATAATGAATGTAGCATCTCGCAAATGTTTTTAGATTTAACTACAACGTTTAAACAAGTAGGAAACCGCACGCATTGACAGGTTTGAACTTGTTTTTGTAAATAAAGGCAATAAAGGTTTGAAATCTCATTGGCTTTGATCGAATCAGGATATCAAACAATTCTTGTAGAAGATCATTCCATTCCTCTATCGCAGCATTTTGAAGTTCCCGAATTGTGCGCGGTGGCACATTTCTTGCTGCAACACATCCCAAACATGCTCCATAAGATTACCATAAGAATTTATTGGATAGTCGATTCTACTGATTCCAAATAGTTTAATCCAGTTCTTCACGATGTTTGCCCCGTGTGGATGGGCATTGTCATCCATTAAAATGAATCTTTGACCAATAACGTCAGTGTACGGAAGAACATGAATACTTGTGCCCAGTCATCATGATTCCCATTTCTATGCTGTTCAGCCCATAATGTTCGCGACCTTTTATTTCACGAGCAGTTAGTGGAACGCATACTTGAGGTCTTCGAGCATACATGCCAACGTAGCAGCAACAAGCTCACTTCTAAGCTGGGTTGCGTTATGAGCAAATACTGCAACCAATCACTCAATACAACACTTACAACTGGCTGCATTGGAGCGCTGAACAAGTCGAAACTTGTTAATGCAATCTGTTTTTTTTTGCTTAAAAATGTTACAGTTGCAATATAAAAATATTTGCATGTCTCATATTATTAATTATTTTAGCATTATTTTTTTTAAGTATCCCCCAATTGTTTTGAGCAGTGCAGATTTGGATGAATACAACAATCATAATAGTTTACATATGCAACGTACGTAACGTGGGCGCTATCCAATCGAAAGCAGAAAAAAAAAACCTTAGCTCGTAACGGTTGAAGGTAGGACGTTATTTATTTCTTGAAAGACCTGCAGCGTACATTAAAATTTAAAGCATATCCTGTACTGCATAAACAAGATGGTAGAAGCTAATCTCTGCACATTTTATCTACTTGTAGCTGCATTTTTCGCCAGGGCTTCGAATTTTTTAAATTGCATTTATCCAAATCTTTAATGATGACACATTAAGGCAAGTAAATAGCATTAAATAAAAAAGAATCGTTAATAAACGAAAGGCAATAACTCACTCGAAAGAGTGGCCTCGGTTCAGCCAAGAGATCATCCCTCTGATCCAATGTACCCCATCGAAACGCTAATTCTGCTGAATACCTTTTCCAAGCTTGGAGGTAAGTAGTGGCCCAAACGACATTAAAAACGGAAAATAGGACGTAGCCTATATCTTCCAGTGTTTGATGGCGTCCGTTGCAACACAGCTAAATGAAATAGTTTAATAATCCAATAGCTTAAAATCCTCGCGAAACATACCCAGAAGAAAAATCCTACTATCGCTGGTATACTCAGAGCTGTTGTATAATGACCCAACCAAGCAAAATACATCCCGATCTTCACTCCGAAATACTCAGCAATATCATCTAAACGAAAATTATGCAGTAACAACTCTAAATGTCTTTGCATCTTACCAAGAGGCTGCTTGGCAAATACATCTCGCACCCAAAAATTTTGCAACCGTTCCAGAGCAGTGGCATCGTGCAATGGAAAAATTTGGGAAATCACTCCGGCAACTAAACATTTCGGAACTAGAAGGCGATCAAATTAACAAGAGCAATCATCGTACACTTAGTAGTACTTACTGACTGGTTGACCGATTAACAAATTCACACCGGGTAAGGATGAACTATCCGCAGATTTAGCTCTGATACTCTCCAATAGCCGTAACACCAACCATTGACGTTCTTGTGTGGTAAAGAAGCAATGTTCATCCTCGCAACCTTCGAAACACTGCAGATCTTGTTCGGAGAATTCTTTCAAACCACCACCTTTCGATTCTTTGAGTGTTTTTGGTAGATGGTATTCTTCGGCTGCTTTAAGCAAGCTGTAAATATAGTTTAAGATTAGATTTTAGTTTGAATACTATCCGAAAGAAAGTTGGTTGGTTTAATTTGATTCACCCTATAGGACATTGCAAATATATCAAACAATTTAGACGAAACTTTGGCAATCTATCAAATATAAATCACTTACAGCGATTTGCGAAGCCTATTATAGATTTAAATGGGATTTCTATTTTTACACGCCTATTTTAGCCTTGCGTTGATAAATCGCAAAGTACACGGTCGGGAATTTAAATTTAGACCGTCTATAAGTCATTTTATTGACAAAACGTTATTTCCTAACTAACCGAAGGGCATCTTCTACATTTTAATCGGATATACTATTAATATCGTTCTATTTATAAGAGGATTAATATATCAGATGCGTCAATTCAATGCAACGGCCATCCTATTAAAAATTGTAAATAATAAATATCTTTAGAAAAGTTTCTTTTTTTATCAGTTTCTCGTGATGCCTTTCTTTATTCATCCTGTATATATATATAAAAAAAGAAAACCGTCGGATAGAAATTATAAATACGGGACGAATTGTAATAACATCATACAGCGTCTTTCAAAATTATTTGCGCACATACATGGTAATCGATTAGTAACGAATAACGATAGTAAGGACTGTGCCGTAGTACGACAAACAGCTCCGCACCATATAAGTTTAATCAATCGACCGGTTAAGGATGTAGATCGTTCATATGTCCGAAACGACCGTCCCAGATTAATTAATTACTTATGTGATGCGGAGGTTGCTGATACTTGTGTGTTGTTTGCGATAAGTAACGAACTTTTTTATTTTAATTGGGACAACCTGGACAATTAAGATACTTTGCTTACTGTTGTCGTGGTTAAATTTAACAACGCTTATGTTAATAAATTGACGAGATTCAAAAAACTAAGAATTTTATTCAGAATTTAAATGCTAATGTTAGAACACGCATTAATTTTTCAGACTAGTGCACGTGTCGCGCGTAATCTCTGCCAAACCTGTGTAGCACCTTAACCTAATTTAATTTGATCAATTCAGGTTCGTATCCTTTTATTTAACTCGCGCATGAAGTTATCCGTAGTATTATTCAACGATCTTATTGAAATTAGAAACTACAAATTAGATGTTTAGCTCGAGTTAGCGAGTTAAATACTCAAATTTGGTGCCACAGGTTTCTTTTTTTTTTCATTAAAAAATACCTTAATTAGATATGCATTAAGCACATACGAACATGATAAATTTTTCAGTGTTTTGGAAAAATTGTTGAATTAAACTTGAATAAGTAGTTGCATTTATTTACTTAATTTTTAATTGCTCTCGTCCATAAACGTTGATCTATCTTGATCAATAAACGTTGAAAGAAATAAAACCAAACTTACATGGAAAACGGTGCAGTTAAATAAAAAGCGCTACACTGCGTTGAAGCGTGATGTCGTACATGTACTGTTAGGCCAGGGGTTTGTCTCAACTTCGACAGCAACCACAACAACACGGAATCTTCAGTGTTTGGTGGGAAAACGATAACCACATCACAGTTAGGTGTCGAAATGCGTTTCAGCCACAATCTCTTTGGTGCTAAGAAGTGTCTAGCGCAAGGTATTTTGCGTTTAATCAAATCGGTCGCTACGAGAACAAAGGAAGAGAAAAACGTTGTTATCGCCTTTATCGAACGTTAAGAAAATTACCTTGCTCGAAAGTTTCTTGAGCGCACTCCACGAATTTCCTACGTCTCAGGTTCGTCTCATTTTCTTTTTCTTCGGAGGACGTCTCCTGTGCCGCCATTTCGCTAACCCCTTCCGACATCGGCACCGAATTCGCGATATTCTTGCTGTGAAAGGGTCGTAACGTTCGGGGAAATCGATGTAGACGCCAGTTAAACGAGTATAGATCGCCGTTTAGGTACGCCTACCACCCTCACAAATCTGCCATCTTTAACAACCAAGCAACTAATCTTTCTGTTTTCGCAATGTTTGATTTTTTTATACGGGTAAGGGTTGAAAGTTTGAGAAGCACTGATTGATGTATTTATTTTCACAGGACTACCAACTGATTATCGATGTTTTTGTAATAGGCACATTTAATACCAACCTATACAAAATAAATTTATCTATTCCAGTGATATACAGCGGTATTCAAAATTTTAGCGATATTTTTTTAAGAGGTCTTCTTGTCAAACTTGATTATGAAACTGAGATATAGAAACGCCAACTCCGACTTTACTCCAAGTAACATGTACTAAGTACATCTTAAATAAATCTTTCGAATAATTTCACTTTTCAATTCTTACAACCCCTTCTTCCGGTCATTGGAAAATCAAGTCCAAAATGTCAAATCTAATTGATCCCCTCCCCATGATTAAATTCGAGCTATGTGCCTGTAAGACCATGTTCATATTAACGCGACAGACCTGTAAGGCTGTAAAGCAACGCACATGTTATCGGTAAAGGCTTGCAATGCAAGAAGTTAACTCAACTTTAACGCTTTCACGGCGTGTTTTTTGTTGTTTCTTTCTGTATCTCTTTGCTTATTCTAATATACTTATTATGGTAGTTGCACCAGTAAGAATCGGCTAAAAACAAGTGCTGATGGGACCCAACACAAGGGAAAAACAAGGAACAAATTAGCTTTGTTCAAACAGAAATCAGGAACTAATTACAGTTAATCATATTCTTTAATATCAGTTAGGAAACATTTTCCGATTTTTTTTAGCCAATCGAATCGCGTCTAACTAGTTTGTAAGTTCTGTTTGAACAAGGCTATGTATTACAAGAAATGCCAAGATTGAAAAGACCAGTTCACACTGTACAAATATTGTAAATACGAACCATCATTTAATATTTATAACTTAAGAAAGATATTTTTAACAAACCCTGTATAACGATTTTATTTTGACATACTACAAGGGTTGTTAAAAATACCTTTTTTAAATTAGGCTCCAACGTACTAGCCTGACTCGGTCGGTAAGTCGGCACTCTTACTTAAGAAATTGGCGCGAATTTTAAATAAAACAGTTCATTTACTTCAGATTTCTAATATATTTCAACAGTATTAATAAATAAACAATATAGTGTCAGTTATTATTTAATTATGTAATAATTATTAGTATTATTACAATATAAACGAAAAATTCTTCTTTAATATGGAAATATAATTTCATAAAGTAATAATGCACGATCAGTCTTGTATTAAGTACAACAGGTGACGATTCTGTTAATCATCTATTACTCACGTGATTACCTACATCGAACACAGTATCGTCGTCTTCTTCATCATCGAGTGGTAAAGGCAACATTTCAATGTCGGTCCTCTGCGTTAATACGCCGTACTTTCTAACAGCCGTTGGCCGTGTACGACCATTTCTTGTTCTAAAATAAATATCGTGAATATTACATCGTTTAAAAATTATATATATTCTTACTTATAAAAACGATATGAAACGTAAATAATAGACAATGCACATATGCCCAACGATACTAACAAAAATCTATATAAGGCACCGGAATCTGCAGAAGGAGTCGAAATGATTGTGAGGTGGGAGTTATTGATTTCTGTCGACACGTGCATGTCTGTTGAAGTAGTTTCATTCTTTACAGCACTGTTATTATTTAAGGATGCGCTATTACTGCCATTATTGACCAAAATTACTGGCTTCTCTTCGCCGCTGGCAGGCGTATCTAAAGCTGGAGCGTCATTTTGTGCTTTATTTGGTTTTAATGCTGCAAATTCAATATCCACATCTGAAACAACTCACAAATTACCTTGAAATGAAATGAAACGAAAAGAAAATTAATTTACCCGAAATGGTAGCGGCAAAAGGAAATAGTAGAAGACACGTAATCGCGAAATTAGCGGAAAATAAGCTGCAAAACGTCGTTATAACCATGTTTATAATATCGGAATTAAATCTTGGAACTGCAGGATTTAATAAAATACAGATACACACATATTAAATGCATAGCTTATTTACACAAACGTTGACTAATACTTTACTAATATCGGGCAAATTATGTGGTATCGTAAAAATACGCATCTCTTAACCTAACGTTGACATGAATCATATGTTTTATCTGAATATTTTTTGGGATGAATGGATTGGTAAAATTTGTCAGAAGAGCGCTAATTTTAAGAATAATCGGTATTTCCCATGAAATTATAATCTATAAATGTTAATTACATTATAAGTACGAGGCACATTTTTTTCTGCGCTCAAGTATGTATTGTATAACCTTATTTTTATTTAAAATTATTAAATCCGGCGGAATTTCCTAACGCAGGCATCTTTGCTTGCAATAATTCGAAAATTTAAATTACATGGGAGCATATTTTAACCCTGTTTATTTAAATAATGCAAATTACATTGCCATCTATTAGGTAACGGGCGTATCACGGTTTGGAACTAATCTATTGCATTGCAGGTATGAATTTTGCGCCCTCTAGTAGGTGGTCGACTAATTATTCCATTATAGGCTGTACTTTTTAATTAATTTAACCAAAGGTAATGCCTCTGCATCGTCCACATTATGCCCAATTTCTTTAATGTTGTTTTTATTTAGGCTCTATTGGTGTCCACACCATTTTGGCTTCTATAATTGGCTCTGTATTTGCGCATTATGCGTCATCTTTCAACAGATCTCGTTATGGTTTATCTTTTTGAGCATAGATGGCTGTATTCGCATAATGACTAACCACTTTCTGATTGGTTAGGTTATAAAAAAAAAAAAAATAGAAAAAACCAATGGTTCAATACAAACCGACTGACGTCTTGCGACCGCTTCAGATATCGTTTGGCGTTTCGTCGCGGAAGTCTAAAATCAAGAAGTGAATCGTGAGTAATCGACCGCGCTTTATATGATATTGCGTAATTTATTTTACGCGTTTTAGGAATCCAAATCCTGCGAATTGCGATGGCGTTAAACGCCACAACATCGAGACTGCTGAAAGCGGTCCAAACACCTTTAAAACTCACGGTCGCAGCCTACCACCCCAACGTTATCGATCATTATGAGAATCCTCGCAACGTCGGTTCGCTGGACAAATCTGACAAGAACGTCGGAACCGGCTTGGTGGGAGCACCAGCTTGCGGTGATGTCATGAAATTGCAGATTAAAGTTGATGAAAACGGTAAGATCATCGACGCTAAATTCAAAACGTTCGGTTGTGGCTCGGCGATTGCTAGCAGCTCCTTGGCTACCGAATGGGTGAAAGGTAAAACCGTTGATCAAGCGTCCAAATTGAAGAATACAGATATTGCTAAGGAATTATGCCTACCGCCTGTGAAACTACATTGTTCAATGCTTGCTGAAGATGCTATCAAAGCAGCGCTGTCAGATTACAAGGTTAAACAGCAGAAATCCGAAGGAAAGGCTTAAAGGTTTGAAATTTATCAGGTATTCTGAAATAATAGTTTAGCATAGTCGTTATTAATGCAAACTCAAGGTAACTATTACTCCGCAATGAATATATATTTATTGATAGAATTAAAAACGATATATGTATATATACAATAAAAAATTAAGAAATCATTAAAATCGGTTTCTTCTTTGCCTGTTGTTCTGATTCGTACGAATCGTTATACATTTCTTATCTAAGAAGGTCAGCAAGTCCTGTAATAAACAGACGATGTTTATAAAATATGATCATGATATTTTAAAATATGCCAATATTTACCTGTATATGATACTTGTGGCCTTGATCTTTCAACTGTGCATATAAAACTTCTAATTGGAGGGGTTCATATAATAAAATATTTTGTTTCAGTTCTGGATTGCTCGAAACTAAATTATGCCATGCTATATGTAATGGAAGGGGACAGGATGGTATCCGTTTTGATTGTTTCCTTTCAAATAACAAGGTTTCGCTAAAAAAATAAATATGTACGGAGTGTTTTAAAAATTTACTTGTAGTACTTATTAGAATTGTATCGAAAAGACATGCACCGATTAGTTTAAAAAATATTGGTACGTTCGTTTGTAGATGGACGTGGTATGGGAAGTTCAGTTAATTTCTTGCTTATAAGAAGCGGGGATTTTTCAAAGTTAATAGTACGGTGCTGTTCAACTTTTATCGTATCGTTACATTTGGTCGTATAATTATGAACCTTAGAAACAGTCTGCGCAATCTAAATTCTATATCTAACAGACATTGGCTTACGTAATTCCGTTGCCCTTAATTAAAAATCGGCCCTACGATGTATTTTTGCATAACCAAGGCCTTTCTAATATCACAACAAGCACCCCAATGTGCAATTTTGCAATAATTAAGCGCAGATTGAATCAATGAATAATACAGTTTCGATAGGTATAGCTGCTTTAAACTTGAGATTAAATAGAAATGTTTATTGATTGCTTCACACGTTTGATTAATGCTAATCCTCCAAGTAAAATCGTAATCGATATTATTCTACGGTTAGCTTTCCATCTTGAATCGTTACTGCACTACCTTAATCTTGAACAAAACTTCATTAAAACTTATATTTAAAAAGAATTTGCTCCTATTGCACCAGCTCTTAAATTGTTGTATTATAGGCCATGCCTGTTCTAAATCTATATATTTAAGGACCGAGATCAAAACTGCTGAATCGCCAGTTTATAATTTCAACACCGAGCTTTGCGGAACACTGTATTCAATGCTTACAAAATTTAAGGGATAGTTATTAGTCCAAATAACAAATTTCTTTCCCCTGATATTAGTTCAGCACGCAACCTTGTGTGCTTACAAAAAACAATTTCTGTAGTGTGTAATCTATATTCATGTAATCGAAAGCCTTGGTTAAATCAAAAAATACAACCATAACCATTCTGCTTTCAATAAACAGTTGAGCCTTCAACTCCTTTTTCTTTTAATCTACTACGACATGTTACGGCTCATCGGTGTACATTTATGGAAGGTGGTAGTTAATCGATTAATTGTTGCATAAATCTGGATGAGTAGAAACGTATATGGATGAGGGTAGGTTAGATGATAGTCTAAGTTATTATTATCTTCGTTAATCCTCTGGCTAATTAAGCTGCTAATAGATCTTTGCAACCCTCACAGATCGTAATCCCAGCGATCCTTGATCATAACTGTAGAGGTTGTTCGCAAATATTTCGATAGATTATATGTTTAATTAAATACTCTCATCCGTATATGTTTTTACATAATCCAATATCGTTGCTACTACTTTCAATAATTTTATTAAATGTGCATTGTTTTTACCTATCCGGGACATCTCCTATGATTTCAATAGCTTGTTCGACCCCCACTGAATTCCTTAACTGTATTTCCTCAGAGCTGCAATTGTCTACTTCCAAACGCCTTCTGCTTTTAAATTTTGTCAATTTCCTCTTCTTCGCAGATCTTTCCTCATCGCTAATCTCTGTTTCCACGGAACAAATCGGGTGAGTGGTCTCGTAGATATACTTCAGCATCTGTATGCCCCGGTGACGTTTTAACTGCTTCACCCCCATCTTTTCTAATTCCCTAATAATCATAGGAGTGCTCATCGAGTCAAAATCCGGCATCGGTGTGACATTCTTAGTTTTGATTACGACCGAAGCACTTGGAGTTTCTGGTTCGACTCCTGGGAGGCTATCAGCTCTATTTTCGACTGACTTTGGACTGCTGGGCGTTGAGAAAGGCTTATTATTACCGAGTTCCAAGATTCTTCGATGTAAAAGTGGGGAATTTAGAGAATTACTTTGAAAATCCGTATCTTTCGGAGTTGAATAGTTATAATCATCGCAATATTTCTCTAAGTAACTATAGCTTTCGTAATCGTATCGTTCAAATTCTTCGTTTTTCTGGGTATCTTGGAGCTTGCAAGGAGTGCTATAAATTGCTGAATAATTCAATTCTTCATCACTAATACAGATAATACCATTTTCGTCTAAATTTTCAGATGATATTGAACTTGAAGACGGATACTTTTCAAGAATGTTCCCCTGTTGTATTTCATTTTGTATAGGAGTACTAAACGATGCGTATTTCTTGACATCCCTTTTGGGACTTTGCGTGCTAGTTCCAGGAGAAAACGAATAAGATTTTCTAGTAAAATTATTCTGCGTGTGATTCGAATAAATTTTGTTTAAGTCCGTTTGAAAACCTTCACAGTTTAGAATTGCTTTTCCTAAAAGAGCGTTGATATTTCCATCTGGATTCGTACTATTATTCAAGGTTTCTAAATCATCTAACGTTTCTAGGTTATCAGAAGAATCGCTTAAGACCTCATATTTTCGCTTGATCTGCGTTTTTTTGCCAAGAATTTTGTTATCGATACGTGATTTTGGCATCGTTTCCACACCGATCTTATCTAAATTTAATCCCTCTGTGTTATCAATACTTATAACGCTTAAATTTTGATTGTTTAAAATCGTAGCTTCCTTCTCTGTGTTTATATAATTACTTTTTATTGAAATATCACTCTCACAGGCATCTCGATCCACTATATCCAATCCATCATCGTGGAAACTCTCAAAATGCTCCACACCGTTCAAATTTTGAAACGTCACATTGTAATCGGAGTCCTCGGACGATGGTTTTTCAGGTTCTCCAACATCGTCCTTATGCGTCGAACCAAGATTACTTAATAACGAAGCTGAAAATGCAACGATTTTACATTTTGATGTTGTCTGAGCTTCTACGTCACTTGTTAGTGATATCTCTAAAGTTCCCAGGCTATCATCTGTGTTATCAGATAAATTTGTTTGAACGGGACTTTGGGAATTACTTAGCGTTAAATTTATTAGGTTGCTCCCCTTTCTTTGGGTAACTTTGAAATTTTCGACGTGTGAAATTGAACTTTGCTTCTGGTCAATTTTTGAGCTGTGGGATATTTCTAACCTTCCTAGGATATCATCCGTGTTATCCATGTTTATTTCCGTTGATTTATTTGGATTTTTTATATCTTGCATGCTTTCACATTTTATAAAATCAAAATTTGTTTCTTTAATTAGCGTTGTGGTATCTTGTGATTCATTTGTTAAACCTTTAATTTCTGAATCGTTCCCCGATAAAAGAAAACTTTTGTTATCAAAAATTGACGATTTAGGGCTTGAAGTTTTAGTCTCGTCATCCGTAATAACACTCCGATCTTTGTTTACAGTGTCTAAATTCGTATCGAGACCTTGATTTTTATTTATCTTTGAAATATCTTCCAAAATTTCACTTTCCGACTCACTTTCAGATATTAAAATGATTTCCTTCTGGGAAATATCGATTTTAGTATCCCCCAAAATTGATTCAATCTCCGGCAAGCCCTTATTTTGGGAAGTGTTGTATGAAGAATCTTTCGTAGTTACGTTTATGCTGTTCTCAGGTGCGAAATCTTTAACTTCCAGTGTTTTTTCTAAGGCATCGCTTGTATGGTTAAAGTCAGTGAAATTTGCTTGTGAAAAACTAACGTTTTTAATGCTACTTATTATTTCCAAAGATGATCGCAAGGTTCTATCGATGTTTCTCTTAATTTCGCTTGTTCTTTCATCATCTGATGTAAATAAATCAGGCGATAAAGATCTTGTTTCAACGTCATTTTGTGAATTTCTTAAATGTAAGTCACATTTATCTATTTCAAGATGTCCTGTATTAATTTTTGCCATATTAACAGTTTCCGATTGTGGAAAATACTTTTCTCGAGGAGGTGTGCATTCTCTGCCCGGGATTTGACCCCAATCTTTCAATAAATGTCCAGATTTTACAGTATTCTTCTCGATATTAAGTTCATTGCAGTAAAATCGATTGATATCCAAGTCCCTATGTTCAATATTGTTCACATTGAAGATTATCGCAGCTTCATTCATAAACTTCGACAAGTTAGAGCTTCTTACACTAGGTTTTTCTCGCTCGTAGCAGTATTCAGGAAGCGAATTGCCGGATAATATTAATGAAATCTTACTTGATATTAGCTTTTGCCTATCTTCTTCAGTACGAATATTCAAAATCGGTGTAACAAATTGGTATTTCGATTTCTTTGAACGTTTGTTGACCTGAAATGAGAGTACGGATCTTTTAGGGATACATTACCTAAAAAAAAGGAATTTTACCTCATGATTTCTTGTAACCGGCTTATTAGATTTAAAACCGAATTGTTCCAAAGTTCTTCTATAACCTGATATTCTTTCCTTTGTTGATAAAGAACAACTTGCTTCATCTAAATCATATTCAGCCTCAGAATGAGATTGTTCGGATTTCGACAATGCTAAAGCCATCTGCAAATGTTCTGCATTCATATCGCTACATGCAAAATTTTCTTTAATCATATTTGTTAATCGTTTTTGCCCTCGGATAATCTTCGGTTTAGATTGTTTTTGTTTTTTACTTTTGCTAGTCTGTGATTTTCCCAATTTGACTTGACGTGATGGAAATTTAAAGCATTTTGGACTTTTAAAATCATTATCGTCTTCTAGCGAGTTATTTAAAACAGTAGTCGGTTCAGTAACGATATTCTTGTAAGGCGAATCAATTTCTACATTTGCTGAAATTTCATTTGGATCCATATCTTCATTATTAACGTCTTTTTTAGAGAAGAATTGACTTACTTCTGACCTTACTGTACTATAAGAAGAAGAAAAGAGCAATTTACTAACAAATAATTTATTTTAAACTACTATATACATCTGTATGTATATACAATTAAATAACCAACCTAGAAGACGACTTATTTATATTGCGCTTAAAGTTTGGGCTGCCTCTCGAGCAATTTGCTGAACCATGGTTGCGGTTTTGATTTCTCCTCTTCATTTTGAATCTTTTCCTTTAACTTGGCCAGAGCGTTGCTGAGAGCCGGATCAGTGGTAGTTCGTTGCACAAACAGTATGTGGTCTTGTACTGCGCGAGAATATTTGAATTTTCCTTCCGCTATGCTAGTTTTCAATTTGCGTGATTGCGGCCAAAGTCTGAAAAATTAGATGTCTTTAATACGCTGCAATCGTCTTTAGCAAGTGCATATAAGTACTCGTATGCGAACCAAGCGAGGCCGCTAATTGCCACCACTCCTAAAGCGTAGTAGTTTCTTTGGGTGTAGAACGGAGTACCTTTCGTACGACGTGGTTTCCTTATATTATAGTCAATGTTTTTATCTGCCATAACAATATTTAGTTGCTATTAAAAAGAATGTATTTTAAGATAGTCGTTAACGTTACTTATTTACATAGCTTGAACATAACCTTTACAACAATTATCTTAAAGAGGCGCCAAAAGAGTGCGCTACGTATCATCCGAATTTCAAATCAGGCCAGGTTAAAATAGTATCTATATTTTATTTAATATCAAAAGATGTAAAAAATTACAAGGTAAGCGTGTAGAATGCGCAAATATTATGGTTAAAATAAGGAATATGATCTACTTTAAGTACTGTAGCACAGATTATATCTACGGGAATCTTGGCGACGCTTTCGCCCTCTGTGGTTTAATGATTGAAACAAAAACGCCATGTTAGTGGTGTGCTTGTTCAAAATTCAAGTTTACAAATTCGTTATTTTCCTTTTAGAATATCGGTTAGATTCGCATTATACAGGTAGTTAACTGAATGGAACGTTATGTTTTACAAAAATTTACTGACCAAAACGATAAACTATGATCACTAGAGAGAACAAAGGCGGATGAAATTATTCAATTTTTGCAGAGACTAGACAGACTCGTGTTTTGTCGACTCTCGGGGACACCAATAGGCAACACGAATCCATTCTCATGAGGCGAATATACACGAGTCTGTCTAGTCGCTGAAAAAAACGAATAATCCAGCTGCCTTTGTCATCTCTACTGACGAGTCTTTTTTCGGAGTTCTTGATGATGGCTATCGCTTTTACGTTGTTGAAGTTTCATGTAACATGTTCTGCCAGTGCTGACTGTCTAATTCTTTTAAATCTTGCGTCTGTTTTGCTATCATATTAAGTTGGACTTAAAAGAATAGCAACCATTTGCTATTCTTACCTTACATCCTGCGTTTGTTTGGAGCCAAACAAATCGTTTGCATATTTTTTTGCTACTAATCATCATTGTGCAATTCTTTAAATATTTTTTTTTAAGTTGGCCGTCCCAGATGGTAACCGCAGTTCTAAGAAAAAATACCACGCTCCTTTCGAAGACTGAGACCAAGATTTGTATCATTTGAAGTACGTAACATATCAGGAATACTGTTAAAAGCTTTGTTCTACTTTCCAAAAGAAACATAGAAGTATGAAAAATCGGTCAAACGAATGTTATCGCTTTGGTAGATTAGATTCGTCAAGTGTAATCGGGCATGACCATTAAAATTAAAAAAGGAACAAAAACATGGTGAATAGAGAGAGCGAGCTTTTATCATACTCAGTTATATTCGATTTATTGGGAGAAGGCTTGCACGTGTTTTATATCTCGGGCTACAATGACAGGAGACCCTTCCGTCTATTTGTTCGTATTACATATTTTTTCACACGTCCTAGTTATAAAGTACGTAAGTGGTAAAAGTAAGTACTTGTAAATAATATTTTTCTAGAACGCACGGATAGAACGAGCATGTGAGTTTTAAATGTCTGTCGCATCGTTCGCTCGCTGGTTAAGAATGTGAATCATTCGTATCCTTGAAATGGTCGTTTCAGATCAATTAATTAAGCTTGTGCGGAGCAAAAGTTGTCGACACTTTTATGTGGTTTCTACAAAACTAGAATATTTAATTTTTACGTTAAACACCTTCACATCAAAGATAGGGTAGAACAAAATAAAACAAAAAGAAAAATTAAAAGCACAGTCACGTATATATTTTATATGCACAGATATAAACAATAAGCGACAAAATGCAAATATGATACTTTCCTTATTTTATTCTTTTACTAAATCTAGACGGTAGAAATATACAAGTATAGAATAAGATATAATAGTAAATTACATTATATATATATATATATATCATATGTTGTACTCTATATAGATAATTGTATATTATTCATGATTATTTTAATAATACAAATAACAAATATATAAATATTTATACAGGATGTTCCGTAATATGCGCGATCAGTTTCGGAGTACGGAAATAATAATAGTGACGAAAAAACTGATTTTTAATTTTGACATTTAAATGGGGATGCAAGCCCTCGCCTCCCAATAAACGATGGTTTTTGAATCGTATATATTACAAAAACCTCCTGTATATAAATATATTGCAACATATAGCCTAATTTATTATACACCATGCATCATGTGGACGTGAATAATTTATTTTAATAACAAGACAAAAAAAAAATGGATTTTTGACAATTGCCAAGCGGAAATGAAAAAAGCCAGACCACAGAATGGGATGAATCAAACGAAACCCAAAACTGGATCCGCAATATTTCGAGTAACCAAAGTTGGTAAATAATAAAAACAAAATAGGGCGTAAAATGTGAAATAAAATGATCTGGATACACCCAAGTAAAACGGAAGCATTCGTATGTTACGGTTAACTGCCAGTTTTCCATGTTCATCTCGAAACAGTTAATAATTAACCGTTGAAATAATACGTTGCTAATTTCAGCCCAGCATGCGTTTATTTTCTTTATCTTATCTTGAATTATATATGTTTTTCTTCATTTCCTCGATTTTCTTTATTTACAACTGAGGAAACTTCCAATTGGAATGTCGTTGCTGCTATTCCTGGCAGAGATCCTCTAGTCAAGCAATCGCTTTGGCCTCCGGAAGAAAAGCTTCCCAGTATTTTACCATCTAAATGAAGTAATAAAAACATAATTAGAGATTATTGAAATAAGTACCAGCATAGTCTGAAAAGTTTCAAGCGTGAATATGAAGAAGGCGTTACTCAACAAAAATAATCTACAATTCAGTTAACCTTTTAAAGGAAGTATCACTTCTTATGGACCATATGCATCCTTTTTTATTTTGTACCTGTTTGAATATGTCTATTCTTTTTTATGATGAGCAATGTTGTCAGATTTTAATGACCGTCGGTAATGGTAATATCGGTATCGTTCGTATAATTCACTGTCCTATTATTTGTCACATTTGAGAAAATTGGAAAGAAAGTAATAATCATTTTTTGATGCCATTAAAAAATAACGTAGCGAAGAGAGAAACATCGTTTTTATTGATGAATCATGGGTAAATGTTGGACACTTCATAAGCACAGTAAGTATGTCTGAATAAGCATTTCTAGAGAGAGATTTTCATAGAATCAGGAGGCCGTCACATTTGCAAATGACTATTTTGCCCAATTACTACTTGGATAGGTGCTAGAAGGGCTCCTTCTTTAGCTTTAGGGCTTTAAGGAAAATGAAGCTCTTTTCTGTATGCAGGGTGGCTGACTTTTGTAACAAATTCCAATTATCTATTATTTGAAGAAGATATCACAAATGTTATTTACGAGGATTGTCTCAAAAATACGTTGTACGATTTTTTAAATCTTGCATAGCAGACGGGAAAAACTCGGGAGTCGCTGGGAACTTGCCCGGGCGTAGCGTGTGTCAATCTTTATTATTCGTATAGTCACATGCTAGCGACATTAGAGACACTCTATTCGCTCCTACCGTCGATTGCCAAATTCGTGCTGCTATTCGTTCTTTTACGACAAAAAAGAAAAATTTGTACCATAAAGACGTTATGCCGTAAATCATTGGATAATCATCTCTGGAAATACTCACCTGAGCTTGATGATCCATGTGGTTCTCTAAATATTTAACGAACATGGTTTTGAAGTCGTAGATGCGGTACTTTTCAAATCTTTCCATCTCAACTTTGATCATTTTCGAGATCCTTTCAAAATTTTCCCGACCTCTTTCCACTTTAGCTTCCCACTAAAACAAAAAATTGCTATATGTATATTACTGTTTATTTCACTGGATACTGCATACAATAGCATTACGATCATACAGAGAAATCTTTAATGGCTGTCTCCGTGGCATGAAATTTAGTCGAAATTTGCCATTTTGGCAATAATTTTTGCTTATAAAGACGTAATAATACACAGTGCTCCATTTAAAACAACAAAGTTTACAGCTATATCCGATATAACCGGAAGTGTCAGCTCATTAAAAATATTTTAGTTCGATAGTACGTATACATAGTACATTTTCTTGCGTACACTCTCTCAAAATTGCAAGAGTTAAATCGTAATAGATTATACATGATATAGGAGCTAAACAATAAAATACTTACTTCAATCACTTCAACACCAGCCTGATCCGTTTTGTCAGTTCGATTTTGTAACTCGAACTTTGCTTTTGCCTCACGTTTACGATTTAACATCTGCTGTGAATGCTGCCAATGCTGAAATAGTTTCGTTCTCTCGTGGAAAGCATCCCGAACAGAACCTAGAAGACCCAGGTAATCCTTCAGCATCTCGCAGAGAATAAAGAAGTCCGTATTGGCTTGCTCTATGTGCAACGCTTCGATCTGTATAATTTCAAACATTACAATACAAAAATCATGTAAATACAGGGTGTTAGAATAAATCGTCACAAGTCTAGAGAAGGGATCGCACGGCCTAAAATATGCAGAAGACTCTAAATGAATACGGATCTGCTCTTTTGATGTTTCTAACATTTCGAATCCTTCAAAGCTTGTGGAATTTTTTTGTAACACCCTGTACAAGCATTATATCAGCGTACCTTCTCTTCGGTGTCTGCTAATTGTGAGAGAGCTCTTGATAACGAGTTGTGATCCTCGCAAGCACTTAACATCGCAGCGGATCTAGCAACCCCATTTGTTAAATGTGCTAATTCCTTACGATACGAGACCATTGCTTCTATATTTGTATGTAGTTTTCGTAGATGAGTTTCTAATGTTTCTATATGGACTAATTTTTCCTCGAACCACTAAAATGCAATTGAAAATGTTAGAGAACTACTGTCGTATTCGGAAATTGAGACGTGTACCGGGTCGTTTTCTTCCATTTTGTATGTGATTTTATTAACTGTTTCCCCTACTTTATTAAATAATCTCATAACACCTGCGCTGCTAAGAGCCGAGGTACTCGTTGCTTTTGGAAGCTCGATTTCTTCGTGTTGAAAAACAAAACAAGTTAATGAACATCACTTTTAAGCAAATTTTACATACCTGATTCTAAAAATTCTCTAAAATCAGGATCCAACACCAAGACAGGATGTTGAGCTGTCCGCTTCAAATACCTTTCAAGAGCGGCTCGTCGTCTTTCAACGAAATCGTTTCCATTTACCGTTCCTCCTTCCGGTTGACTTGACATTTTGACTTTTGCATTCCCTGAGCATTAAAGGGATAAAAAATTAATTGAGGTGTTAAAATCCTCGTAAAGGTAAATACCTATAACACTTTTCTCGGGTGCAGGAGGTATAATACGACCTACTTTGAGGTATTTCTCCGTCAGTTTATCGTGTAAACCCAAAAAGTCACTGAAACGTCTTAGAGCGACAAACTCTTGCCTTTTAAATATGGGCATGTTGGTCGTTGTACAAACACGATATGCTAGATATGAGCCCATACCTTCACCGATCTTTTGCGGTTCCGTTATTGATATGTTAATAAATTGGTCTCCACTAGCTGCTTCCGCCTTTATATTTATAATAACCAAAATTAATTTAGCTATCACATGTACTACTTATAATCTATAAATTTACAAATGGCATGTTGTGGTAAATAAAAGCTTACCTCCTCCATTGTTGGTAGTGTCACTGGCTTCTCGCTAATAGGAACACTCTCCATCTCCGGTTTCGAATCGGAAATCTTCAATTTCGACGAAAAATCCGTATCGCCGTTCGTCAGCTCTTGTACATCATCGTCCTCCAAAGAGAGAGTAGGGGCTTGTTCCTTCGGATAAACAACGTTTCTTAACAAACATATTGCTCACCGCAAAATGCGAACAACGATAACCGGCCGCGATAAAGATATAGAACCAGATATTTGTAAAGTGTCGCATCCACAACATTGAAAGGTTATCCCATCGTAACGAATATCGGAAACAACTTAACGATAGAATTGGACCGTATATTTACCTGTATCGCTGAAGCGAACACATCGTCCTCGTCATCTAAATTACCTTTTATATCGATATTTTCGAATAAAGGGGGAGGTTCCATAGAATCAGCCATTTTCGCGAATAGTCACAATTTAACAGACAATAAAGTATCAGGAGAGCAGAAAAGCTAACGGGTTACCTACTACTAACTTCACGGGGAACCTTGGTTCGAATTTTGGGATTTGCCGATAGATGGCGGAAGTAGTGGCGTATTAAACAGTGGTTTTATTAAATTTTGCTTAAGAAATGTAATGCTTTTATAGTCCGCAAAAATTGGGTTCGACCTAACTTATGGAATAACCGTACAATAACGGCAAATTCCTACTAATTCCCTAAAGTTTACATTTCGAAATTTTCAATAATACCACTCACAAGAAACAAAATATTTCTACGTTAAATAGTTCCTTTTTACTAGTATTTAGATTTACATTAAATACAATTAATCGTAGTACGGTGTTATTTTACTCCAATTTACTTATTTGTTCAAGGTATACGCAGTCTAGGATGAGTAATTGAGTAGGTAAACCCGATTACGCCATTCAAAATTGGCGCCAATTTTTTTTACATAATTTTTCGAAAAATTCGAATTCTAAAAAAAATTAGCTCCTTTTTATTACGTTTTATCCGATAAATTAACCATATTTACGGCACCATATAAATTCAACCTCCTTTTAGATATTTATCTTAATATACACCCTAAACGTAATTTCCCTAGATCGATCCAGCCACGATTGCATTCTATCAACAAAATTTCCAGTGAAATAATCATCTGTTCGTTATCATTGTAATTAATTCTAATTCAAATATGTACCAGGACGACTCGAACGGGGAGAACACGTTCGAAATCATTGATAAGAAAATTGATGATACCGTAGCCGAGAAAACAGGTAAAAAGTCTATTGTTTGTAAACAATATGGATATGACGTTTAGCGTTGAATAAATTTAATTTTCTTTTAGAATCAATTAGTAGTATGTCATCATCCGCATCGTTACTGCCTTCTCCCAGTGTTTCGGTGGCTGGCATTCCAACCGGTAATCTACTATCGAACGTGCCACCTCCGACTGCTTTACCAAGCTTTATAGCGGGCGGATTACCGGCAACTTCGCCCGTTTTAACGCAGACTAATCCACAACCACCACCGATATCGTCGGTGTCAATATCACCACCAACACAAACACAGACTAGCGCTGTCAGAAAGAATGAAACGCCTGCACCTATTGCGGTGCCACTGCAGCCTGCACTTAATATTACAACCAGTGAACCTTTTTACCCGACACAATTCAGTGCGGCAATACCGCCAAGTAAAGGTGTTCAACATGGCACCGTCGTACCAGAACAACAACCTTTAGTAGGTCAACAAGACTCCGGCGGCTTCATCGGATGGATGAAAGGTGCCGTTTCTAGCGGAGGTCTACTATCAAAAGTTGCGGAAAAAGCTAAAAATTCGGTGGATTCGATGATTACCACGTTAGATCCCCAAATGCGGGAATATATTTGTAAGTATAGTCATTAATCGTTGATAAATAAAGTACTTCATATCCCCAAACACAGATTCTGGAGGCGATTTGGATATTCTAGTAGCTTCGCAGCAAGAAATTAAGGTTAGTGCAGTTCGTGAAGCGTTTCAATCGGTTTTCGGTAAAGCAACGATAACGTAAGTTGAAGATATCGAAACCCCCTACTTTAATTGCATGAGTTTTACTTTATCGTTAGTGGTATAACAGCTCAATCGACTAACATAGCACCGCAGCCTGTCGGATTTGCTGCGGGTGTTAAGGCTGCCGAAGAGAGGATACAGGCAGTACTTAGAGACCATAAAGTACAGCAAAATCCTGCCCCTGTCGTTGCGATTGAGAATTTTATATTAGAAGTGGGAGAAGATAAGTAAGTTATAGTTACAAAACTTCAAAGAAAATGCGTACAAGATATTCTCGAAGTTCATCGTTATCAAATGTAATAATATAACAAAGCTATTTTAATTATAAATTTTCTTAAAAGTTCTCGTTCATCCTGCAAACCATGAATGCTTTCCGAATAGCTTTATGAACCAAATATTTATCGAGTTATTTAAACATTTGTTAAAGGTGGTACGATTTAGGCGTCTTAATCTTATCCGATCCAATAAAGCAGATAAACTTGCAAACTTTTACGCAAATGACTCCAGTCCCTGCGGCCATAGTGACTCTAGCACAAGAAGATACCCCTCAAGATTATCCTCTGCGTTGGTCAGGATTAGAAGTCACGATTGGCAGTTTAATGGCCAATAATTTACACGTAAGGCATATGATAATTTCACATCCTTTAAGTTGGATTTTCACGATCAGTTTTTAATCCAGGTTCATCACAGCGAATGGCACCAAGCGCTAACGGGTGTTTCGAGACGGGAACTTGTACTTATGGCGGCTAAAACATTAGCCACCTTGTATAAAAATACTATCAGCGAAGTAAATTAACGTTTTTAATGCTTTTTATTTAACTATTAATATGTAAGGATTGTCGATGTTCAGAAGATATATCTTAGTGTTTGTATTATTGTATATATTATTAAATTAACTGGTTACTACGAAAAATCGTGAAAGATGGTGGCTTTAATTTTTTCTTAGTTATTCGGTTTGAATCTGAAATTGATGTATTTTAATAAAGTGATGTACTATTTTAGAATTAGTCTTTTTTTTTTTGTTAAATGAGATTTTATATGATTAATAAAAAAAGTTGTTTTATCTTAAAACTGATAATTAGTTTCTTTTTATATCCGAAGCCTAGTGGTGGATACGAGAGAAGATTCCGGTGTAATAAAGAAACAAATAATTTCCTTAAAGCAGCTTCTAGAAAATGTGTTTTCTTGTAGCAGGTAACAGTTTTCTTTATTGAGATTGTCGAGATGTTTGTCGATTTCGAGAACTCGAATTTTTCTAGAATAACGAGGATCCATGGAACAGAAGTTTGGTATCGATAAATGAAATCTGGTAGCCGGCTTCCAGCTTGTGCTCGGCTCATGTAGAATCGAATGTATCGTCTTCGAGCGTTTGTTTTCACGCCTGATAATGGCGAGAAAGAGCGTTCGAATAGCTTCCAATATGCTACGTTCTAGTTTACCGTTAGAGTAGCGAGATACGAGGACATCTAGAAACGGTAGTAGTCCATATTATTCGACTACCTAACACAGGCATTGAGGAAGGTTAGATATACCCCGTCCATGTAGCCAGATGATATCCGCGTATTTAAACCAACATTTCGATTTTAAGTGATAGGATTTATTCGAACGTTTTAATGAAAATGTTGGCGATGACCGGGGATTAAGGGTAAGTCATGGCAGCTCCAGAAACTTGTTCTACAAAATAAGATGGATTTAGATTTAGTATCTTTATATGATTTATAAATTAGACCGTCAATAGGGCCGAAGGAAACTTTCATTTGGTGGTTTTGAGATAACTCGTAGGATTTGGGTGATTTACAGCTCTTTTGCATATCTTCAGGGTGAAGAAGAGTGCTCCGATGTCAATATTTAGCCGTACAATTCAGTCCTGTACAGCCTATTTCTGCTTCTCTTCCTCACTACTACTAGTCCCAACGTTCAAAATGTTTAGATTAAGCATTAAAGTTCAGCAACATAACAAGAACTTACAGATCCTCAATTTCCATTTGCTGAAAGCTATTTTAATTAGTGGAAGTAATAAAAGTGAACGGCAAACTTAATTAAAGATGCGTTGCAAATAAAATCATTTTTATTGTATATTTAAAAAAAGTTACATGTTCAAATTTATTTCAATACAAATAATAGTTTTAATTATACGTACCACAGCCAAAAGTATAGATAACTTCTTCCCCTATCTGCAATAGAAAATTTAATTGAAGCATCTACAAGTTTAAAACAAAATAACTTAAAATAAATAAAAATTCAAATCAGAGACACCAATCAGTCATTAAAGTTCAGACTGGGGCGGTATACAATCACATCATACTTTAATAATTTCGAAATCGTAGCATCACTACAGTGAGGACGTTCGATGCAGTTTGCTAGCGAGTATTAGCCAAGCGTTGATCGGGTATATACATTATGTAGTATCGCTCGGCAAAGGTTACTGACAGGATTTTAGATAAAAAGGCTGAAGATGAAATCTATCGTCTGCGCCAAGAAAATCTAGAGACCACATTCTATGCGGTTAATGCGTTACAATCAGTCGCATACGACACCGACTTTTTAAATAAACTATTTCTTGCATATACTGAACTGAAGGAAGAAAAGGGCATTTTATTATGATTATGATGATGTGCAGTTTAATAGAGTGCTAGTCAGCCAAGCATCGATCCGATCTAAGCAATAACGTAGATAATTGATTGAAAGTTATATTTTTGCTTTAGGAATTAACTATGATATATATTTTTTAAGGACCCAATGAAATCCTTATATTTTAAACAAACTTTCATCCTGGATACTAAGAGCATTATTGGAAATTTCCTTTGACAGTACGTAATCTGGATTTCTTTGTAAAGCAGCATTAATTTTGTTTCGTACCTTTTCGACAATCGATCATCGCTTCTATATTTTTATATTAAATTTTCGCTTCCTAGAAACTTGATTTTTTTTTTGTTTTTGTTACGGTTGAGAAGTGTTTATTGATAGATTCTAATTGCTTGACTAAATCTTCTTTTACAATTAATGCTTGGACTGCTGTAACACTGGAAGCATGTCGTCTTAACTTTTAAAATACGGAAATGTTGGGTGTAAAAAAATGCGGCTTCTAACCATGTCCCCCATCGTGTTAATACAAGTTCTAGCGGTGCAGACACATTCGACCACTTTTCTTTATCCTAGCTCGTGCTTTCAATAAAATGCTTACATACTCTAAGCTAAACATCGCTACGATACTCTGCACTCTACGTGGCGAAACTTGGCCTGCCACTGAACACAACGCCTATGACAAACTGCACGCAACGTCACCATTCTATTTATCACAGAGTATTCGATTACCTCCTATCTAGCTTAATCCGCTATTTCCGTGGAAGTTACTCAGGGAATCTGTAAACGCAAACAAAAATTAATAAAAACATTTTTAAAATGGAAATATTAAGAATAAAAGATTATAAAGCCGTCTATTTTAAGTCAGTAAAACCAATCAGTCACAGAAATTCAGACTGGGGCGGTATAAAATCACATCATACTTAATTTTCGAGTTTTGCGCGTCATTTAAAGAAATTGATCGGATTTCTACTTTGAGATTAAGACTTTGGCTTATTCAAACTTACCGATTTAAAAACTGTTTGTGTGGCGCGTCATACTCCCATGAACTGCATGATTACTGTAATTAAAGTAAAGGATAAATAAAAATTGAGCTCCACACTAAGAGCGATTATTTTATTTTTCTTTCTAGTTAATTCAGAATCCTTTTGGCTTAAGAACACAGACTTTTTTACAAGTTTCTCGAAGAAAAAAAATTATCATCATAGAAACAATTTTTTAGTTTTAAATTAAAAGAAAAAAGCAACTCATACCTTCTTTTGATGATACTTAGAACATCTCGCAGGCTCTGCTGAGATTTAATTTTAAACCAAGTCACCTGTAACGAGTAAAACAAAACCAAATTACCTCAAGGAAGTTGAAATTTACCGTCTTATGTTATATAAATAATATATTCTCAGCCCTGTTGAGCATATAAAAATAACCATCACGGTTTCTTTCTGGCGAAGAACTATCATCATGTAGAGTAAGGGTTGGATATTAAATAGGCTGTTTTCAAAGTCGAAGCAAACCGTAGAAAGTTACAGAATAATGTTGCACTTTTTTGGTTCAATTACAACTTACGCTATTTGTTTTGTAAATAAATAAATAAATAATAAACTGAAGTAGTGAACATAATTTTTGGGGCCGAAAAATACGGATAAAATGACACGCAAAAGAAAAGTCTCCGTTAATAATCATCCAATCGCAAGGATTATTGTTAAAATAAATCCGTCAATTTTGAAATAAGCCTGTACGTATCACAGCACATATCCCAATTTTATGCAGGGGGACTTTATATTAAATCATCTTACGTACCCCGAAATTGATTTTAATCTGTCATGGACCCTCCCCTTCTCGATAGTCATGAAGAGCCCCGTTGAGTTCGCAGGGACCATTGATGTATCAATTTATTAAGCTTGAATGATATGCGAGAAATTTATATATATATATATATATATATATATATATATATATAACGTTGTAAAGAAATTAGTACAAATTTGAACTCGGCGCCTGTAACCTGCAACAAAGAGAAATATTAAGCTTTGGAAACGTGTACGATGATTTATTGAATTTTACAAAAGCTGAATTGTGTTTAAAAAACTCAGTTGGCCGTTCTTATTGTCTGACATGCTCTTAGATTCAGAACAGGTCTGTGATTGAACAATCATCATAGAAGCATTTGTAATGAATGAATTTAGAAACATTTTTATTTTAGATTAATAGAATGATATTGAACACATTTGTATTTAATACTTACATCTTGATAAACAACACAAAATTATCGGCAACCTCCGCACGGCACAAATTTAATTTAATTAATCCGGGACGGCCGTTTCGAGGATTCGAATGAACCACATTGGGGTAAGGCTTGTGGTGCATGTTTCATATCTTTGGTTACAATGACAAGACACTCTTCTGTCTATTTGTCCGCGTTCCATATTTTTTTACCGTGTTTAACGACGCCACAGTTCTTGCTATCATTACTACTCACATTTTGATATTTTTTGAAGATTTCTCATTTCGTCGCGGGCACCTGTAACAAAAAAGAATAATAAATTAGTCGATGAAATTGAATAGTTTATTATCCTCGATGAAACAAAATATTTCAGTTGGCCGTTCTTATTGTCTGACATGCTTTTAGATTCAGAACAGGTCTGTGATTGAACAATCATCATAGAAACTCTAAACGATTTTATTTATTATATTTAATAAATCTTACCTCGTGATCTAAATTCCCAAGCTTGCAATAAGTAGAGAAGAGCCAATAAAAACTTGACCTAGAAAAAAGGGAGACAAAAAAGAATTACTTACAGATTAAACGAAATAAAATTTCCTAAAAATATAAATTCAAAATGTATCCAAAATTCCTTTGGTTGTATCGTACGAGGAACCAATCAACCATACACATTTTTAGAATTCAATGTTCCCATCGTGAGCACACCTAAATCACTCTAAAGACATGAATTTGGTCGGCTTAATTTGATGGGGTATGTAATAGAAAGAATGAACGAAATAATAATAAAAAAAAAATACCTTCTTAAGTCTTGCTCCGTTAGAACCTTGTATTTTGGATAAAGATGTAACGGAAATCCGGCAAGTCTGTAAAAATAATTTAATATAGAGTGAAGTTAGTTTTCAATTCAGTTCAAGTAATTCTTTTGCTCAATACAGCAAAGTTGAAATCAGCAAAACCAATCAGTCATTAGAATCAGACTGGGGCGGTATTATGTAACATCATTTGTACAATTTTAAATATTAAGAGATTAAATTTAAGTTTATTTTTATACATGAACCTACCTTAAATAACAATGTCCAAAATCCGGCCTACAGAAAACTTCCTACATCTTTTCAACATAATGATTGATATCCTAGAATGGAATATTCTTATTAGTGTTTTCAAAAAAAAAAAAAATCTGAATAGGAACATGTAATGCTGCAGGTCTTGTTCACACTTAAATTAACAACGTTCCAGTTAAGCAACAAACTATAAGCACTTGACATTACAGCGACTTTATTGAGAATTGTGACAGTGAAACATACATAAGCAAGCAATTCGTCAAAGAAAAAATTAGGGAAGGATTACTAAATGTGATCGAATTGTCAATTCAAAGGCAAGCTATCGTGACGTCAATTGTGGTCCTACTTCTCCAAGCGGCCTTAAATTATCGATGGGTTTTGAATTCAAAGACATTAAAAGAACCCTTTTTAGAACACCTAAACAATATTATCATAAAATTATTTAAATTATCGAAGATATGTGCTATGTTAAAGCATTGCATTATTCCAAGCAGTTTCAACTAAAATAAAGTTCCATTCTATTGTACTTTCAAAAACGTAAAGTTGCTACGCTTCAAAATTCCGTTGTTAATATGTATTAATCCTATTGTTTCCTGTCCTAATGTCCTGGTTTTGTATACTCATAATAATTGCTCGAATTGATGCTGCAGGATGGACAGATGGATGCAATCAAGAGTCAATTTTCAAGAAACTTAAAGTAACTCACAAATAGTGTTTTTCTTTACTCTGCTTGTTTGGATTTTAACAAAAGAAAATCTAGAATATGTATTCGTAAAGCTGAAGTATAAAAGTTGATTTCGGTGATTATGAATGGTGAAAATTATGGGTAAAGTGTTCCCTCTTTACTGCAAAATTCCTACTTATCGAACTGAGCATTCCATCTATCCTCAAATTGTATTCAGGGGTACATCTAGAATATGGCAAGCAAGAGGGACGTAATCGTTTTTGAGTATTTTTTTAACCATTTAAACATTTTAATGGTTGAAACCCAACGAGGTTTTAAGCTATCGTGGAACGCAAATGACGTCACGTAAACATATGATTACAATTTACGCATGCAATTTCAAACTTTATAAGAACACAGTGCCCAATGCTACAATTAAATTTTCAAACAAACCAGATATGCTTCTTTATTAGAACATACTCTACCAATATTTAATTTATTTAAATAAACAAATTAACAAGTTAATCGATAAGAATAAACATGCTACTTTGCCATGCAAAAAAAAAATAATATGCAATATTGATATTACAAGCAGATACTGCATAATTAAAGATATAATGCAATGTCTCAAAGATAGGAAACTGTTATATTTATCTTCAGAAAAACATTATAACAGGGCAAATTTTGATGTTACTTTGCGAGTTCTAATAATCCAAGAAAACAGGCGATTCATTTTAATGGCCTTCAAAGAACTCGCTAAAGTATACCAAGCGACACAAACTCTTACGATTTTTGAACCTGTAACTATATCAAATGTTTTGTAATTGTCTTACCTTAGTTTTTAATCATCCTCGATTATTGGTCTGGAAGTAAAAGAAGCAACTATTAGTCTCCCCTCAAAAAAAAAAAAAAAAGAAATCGAAAATAGATTTTACTTTGTCTAATTCTATTTAATTGTGTCATCTTTGTAGACTGCAGCAATCTTTTATTGGATCACCACAAAGTAACATTAATGAAGCTATTATTCGAGTTACAGTAAACCAAATAAATATGATCAATAATCTAGTTGGTCTGCTTAAAAACTCGAAAATATGAGCGATAAAAAGAATATAAGCATTAGCAACTTTTTCTAAACTTAAAAGATAAACAACATCAATTTACCTTCGTTTAGTATCTTTAGGTCATGTTTAGTTCCAGTAAGTCCTAGTCTCTTCCTGCAAAATAGAATCATGTAGAAAATACAAAGAAACAATAAAAAAAATCGAGATAACTTACCTGCGATAAAACGATTTTCTAGAGGTCTTTGTACTGAATTGAATGATAATTTTAAAATAAGAATTATATTTTATTGAACTGAAGAAAAAACAAATGATAAACATAAAAACGTAACTTACGTAGTATTCCGCAATAATAATAAAAAAAAAAAAACGAAATAAATTTGAGAAGTAGTTTTTTCTTCGTGCCCTTTTTTTATAAAGGATTTCTAAGAGTAGGTACAAACAAAAGAAAATTAATAACAAATATATTAAATTGAATGAAAACAACATATCATAAAATGTTACCATGAATCATCACCACAATCATTTCGAGCAGATTTACTAACTAGGGATGGATCGTTTTGCCGGTGTACAATAGCTATGTTTTTCGCAAATCACGGTTCTTGATCAATTGAGATGGTGTTTAAATTGTGGTCTTTGAATTTTTCATCATCTAAAATATGCAACGCCGTTTGTACGTGGCCAACAATTTTACACGAATCCCGTAAGGGCAACGAAGTGGCATATATATTTATAACCCGCTCCACTCCTCCCCAATCTCCCTATTATCAAAGGTAATCGTAAATAATAGACAAACGTGCTCTTGTTCTTCCTCAGTATTTACTTTCTCCTCTGGAATAAGCGTACAAAATCTGTACCTCGTTTAACATTAAATATAATAATAAGAGAAATTTCAAATATCATCTATTAGGATGTTTCCTTTTCCTTTTCTGTTTTATTTTCACTTTAAAATTCGAATATGGTACCTAAAATTCCTTTTTGCTCTTGCTCTTTTTAAGATAATTTAAACTATACAAAATGCTAATAATAATTAATTATAATAATCGTAATAAAAATACTTTAAAATAGTGTAATGTTCTCTCTATGTTAAGCATTTATCACCAAATAAGAAATTAATATGTATGTACTTGAATTTGTTTTTAAATTATTGATTTAAGGTAGTTTGCAAATAATATTTCCATTTTTTTATGTTTTAAATAATTTGTACAGATCCTAAACAACCCGGAGTTTATAATTTATCCAGATACTGAGCAAGATCTGGTAGACCTTCTTTAAGTCCTTTCCTTTTACGTGTTTCCTATAACAGAAAGAAAAAATGCTTTATTTACTAAAGCTTAATAAACCGAATGGATTATTGTATGGTAGAAAATAGCTTTTAGGCGAGAAAAAAGTTTCTTCGTTTTACGAAGTGATAATTGATTTAAATATCGGTAATTCTCTATGTTAGCCCCCTTATTCATGCAAAGGAAGATAAGGTCGTCCAATACACAAACTTAAAGAACTGTTCGATCTACCACAACATGCGAATATTGAATTTTCAACAGCGTTATTCAACATTGTCTATGCGTGGCGCGTCAAATATATGTGGCATGAAATGATACTCACTTGTACAACGTTGAACGGTCTAGTTCCGGTTTCAAGCGGATCACCAGGGAGAATTTGCCAATGATCAAATACACATTGAGGGAAAGCCTGTCCGCCGGTGTTCGAACGCAGATCGGCAGTGAAGCCGAACGATTCATTTACTGGAAGATATGCTTTGACGACGAACATTGGCGTGCCGGCTACTTGTTGTTCTTCGAAGACATGACCTCTCCTTCTGTTCAGAACGCCGTAAATTCCACCTACGGCTACTTCAGGGCACTATTGTAGCGGTAAGATATGTCAGATTATGGACAAATTTTATAATATAATACTCACTTGGATCTCGCATTGATAAACTGGCTCCATAAGCCTTGGACTAGCGGTCAACAGGCAAGCGTACAAGCAACGACGGGTGGTGGGAATAATCTGACCACCTCCGCGATGGATAGCATCAGCGTGTAGAGTCACGTCGTAAATATTGAAGCGAACACCGCGTAAATTTTCTTCGGATAGCACACCCTAAAATGATTTGAATTTTAGAAGAAAAAAAAATTGAAAGTACAATAAAGAAAGTTATAAAATTTTCAACAACTTGAGAAAAAAAATCCACAATTTCACTAGTCCAGTAAATGAAATAATCCAAGAATTTCAATTGAAATTAAAAAAAAACTTACTTCTTTCGCAGCCCATTGAAAACCGGCAACGACAGAATCCTTAATTTCATTCAAATATTGTACACCCTTAGTACAATCGACCAAGATATTCGGGCCGGTACCGTCAGGTCCGAAGCACCAGATCTTACGCGCTTCCGTAACGTCATAGTCGTATTTCTCGCTCAAGTAGCGGGCGCGAACTTTGAAATCGTCGCGTGGATTGACTTCGCCGTTATCAATATCCTCTGCTAGACCGTCGGGCATCGGGCAGGCCTTCATGAAGAGACGGTTGTGTTTGTTGGGCGATTTCGATAAGCACATCTGGTTGGATTCTTCGCTAACTGTTTCACGGTAGGAGACGACCGGATCGGACTTCTTGATTGGAATGCAGGCGTGGTCTTCTTCCAAGTCCTTGAGGCAAATTTCCAAGTGCAGTTCGCCGGCGCCTGCGATGATATGCTCGCCGGATTCTTCGATTATACATTGGACCATAGGATCGGATTTGGCTAGACGTTTAAGACCTGGAAAAAGGAGAAAAATCGGAAGTGTATTGCTGTAGCATATAGTTGGTTATAATCAATAGGTCTCGAAGTGTTGTAAAAAAAAAAAAAAGGGAAACGGTCATGACGCGATCACGAAGCAACCTCTAGTTAAATAGGAACTTCGGCGGTAGCCCATACTGCTCTTTTAGCACCAGTATCTTTAATTAATAATAGCTTCTTTGGAGCTAGAAACATAAACGCACTTACCTTCTACTAGTTTAGGCAAATCGGCTGGATTCTTCGGTTCGACAGCAACACGTACGACAGGAGAAACGCTGAACTTCATAACCTTCATGTTATGCGCATCCTTAAAGGTGGTAATAGTACCGGTCTTAACCAAGAACTGATCAACACCGACCAGCCCGCAGATATTACCGCATGGTACGTCTTCGATAGCCTCGACGTAACGTCCCATCATCAAAATAGTTCTCTGGATAGCTTTCTCGTACAAATCTTCCTTCTTGCCGGGAGTATAATTAGGGCCCATGATTCTGGCCTTCATACCGGTGGACACCTTACCGGAGAAGACGCGCCCGAAGGCGTAGAATCGTCCTTTATCCGATGTCGGTACCATCTTCGAAACGTACATCATAAGTGGGGCGGTAGGATCGCAGGTCTTGATACCCAACGCAGCTTCGTCATCGTGAGGACCTTCGTATAACATTTCCATCCTGTATTTCTGAGCGACTACCGGGGAAGGTAGATGGATAGCGATCATTTGAAGTAGAGCTTCGCCAGCGGGCAGCCATGTACGCATGACGACTTTGAGCAATTGTTTGCCGTCCTTATCTTTGTCTTCGTGCTTGATCGTGATGCCCAATTTTGGAAGGAGCGCTTCGTATTCTTCTTTTCTTTAAAAATAAGGATGAACTTTGTAATTTAATATACGAAGTGATGCGAAAGAGATTAGACATACTTCAACCGCTTTAAGTACTCAGCGAATGAATTACACAAATTTAGTGCACTTTATACCCTCTAAATGCCAAAAGTTTTTTTTACATTTTTTGTAAATTAACAGAAGTTACTTACTTGTAATTCATGATAGTATCGAAGATTTTATAGATGGGATCCAAAATGTACATACAGAACGATCTTTTATTGTCATCTTCCTTCTGCTTTGACCACTTCTTCGTTTTCGGGTTGAAGAAATTCTCACCCCATAACCTATTCATTAGTTTCACCACATCGATCTTGAACTTTTCGGCATACATTTCAGCAAATTGTTTCAGGGTGAAAGCCCAACCGTGCAAACCTGACCCGAAACCAACAGAACCTTTGCTGGGATCTACCTATTAAGACAACGATTATTGGGATAGTTTTTGAAAATTTGGGGACAGGAGAAGACTTACCCTAACTTCACCCATTGGTCCTGAATCGTCCGAATAAGTGGCAATGATTACGTTGACGTTTTCCACAATACGTTGGAAAGTTTGATATAATTCTTCGGAATCTAACTGTAGTTCGAGGAGAGCTCGGTCCATCTTGTTCATGAATAGAATTGGCTTGATACGTTCGGCTATTGCTTGACGTAATACAGTCTCCGTTTGTACGCATACACCTTTATTTTTTAGGAAAAGGAAACAACATTAAGTTATTACTAATGCTTTGCTATTAATGTGTTGCTATTAATGGTAGTTATAAATTCAATACTTATTCATTATATATTTTATAATAATTTTACATCGTTAAAATATTGTATTTAAATTTTTTTTTAACAAGTCAAGGCATATTTAACTCTGAAAATGGATCGTCAAATATTATTCCTTTAATATCATTATAGAAAATTTAGCAAAAGTCGCAAAAGCAATGCATTTCGATTGGTTAATGCAGGGTATGCATCCTACAGTATTAAGCATATTATTCGTGTTAAGCAAATATATTTCAAATTAATATATTAGTTTCCCTTATTGAGTAGTGAAGCTCTACTATTAGATTTAATTACATAAAAGAAATCAAGAAGTCAAGAGAAAATATTGAATAAATTAGAAAGGAACATCCTCCACATAAATAAATGTAAAATTCCCACCGTAGCATATCATTAATGGACATAAAGATAGAGGTCCAATGACAGCGTTTAAATACGAATTCAACAGATAGTCTACTTCCATTGCACTGTCAATATCGTCCTTGTTTGCACCAAAATAGCGAAGCTATCTTGATAGAAACTGCGAAATGACTCAAATGTGCTGGAAGCAATTTAATAAGACAAAAATTTAAGCTTACCTGACACACAATCTACTACGACTAAGGCTCCATCGGTTACACGCAACGCGGCCGTTACTTCAGATGAGAAATCTACGTGTCCAGGTGAATCGATCAAATTGATCAAGAAACCCTTTTCATCCTTTTCACGTTGGTCGGGGTTCGTAATAAAGACCAAGTCCTTATCTTCTAACTCGAAGAACATAGATATGGCACTATTTGTATGTAAAAAAAAAGCATGAGGTAATTTATTCCGTTCTGACGATCCGACACGATAATGAAAAGTTTAAATACTAACGTAGATTTAATTGTAATACATCTTTCCTGTTCATCTTTTCTCGTATCGGTAAACCTCGTCTCGCCAGCTTTAGCACCAGCGATGATACCTGCTTTGGATACTAAGGAATCCGTTAACGTTGATTTTCCATGATCGACGTGAGCTATGACGGACATGTTACGTATGTTTTTCTTTTTGTCCATCATGGCACGTATTTCGTCTACCGTGAAGTTCACCTGGAAGAAAGGTTAGTTAACATAACCTATATTTACAAATTAGACAAAGAAAAAAATGTAAATTTGAGCACTTGTACCGTGAAATTCTGGTTAATTTGTTTGATTTTAACATTATCATTGTTTTATTATGTTAATGATTATTTAAAATTTAAATTAAAAGTACCATATCTGCGGATTTCACTGCTATGAATATGTTCCAGGGAGGACTCTACCGTTATTCAGGATGAGATTTAATAAAATTTCTGTTGGGAACCTTTCACGAAGTAAATTAAAATCCTAGGTTTGCTTTCTTTCACCTTTGTGCTCTTTTAAGTTTTATAAACCAAGCAGAATGGATTAAAATGCGCTAGAAGAAATCAATATATCCCGATTAAAATATAACCCAGTAACAGCTGTACAACGAAAAAGCGGCCAATTTCTTTATCTGGGGTTCATCTCTCAAACGGAACATCTGTTTCTTCTCCGACCGCGCGAGTTTCGATCCGATTAATCTCCGATATTCAGCTAAACGATAGGTTCAAACGAATAAACTAAAGCAAGCCAAGAGGGAAAAGCAAGGATAAATAAAACGAATAACGGCAGACGGTATTTCATCTTGTGGTGCAATCTTCGCTAACTTGTCAAGCGTAACCGAAAATTGAAATAAATGTCAATAATTCGTGCGTTTTAATGCGGGCGAATGAAAGACGATTATTTTGAAATGAAAACTATGCAAATAAAATACGTACCATCTTCGATGATTGTTGATTATTTTCACCACAACCAAACACACAATCTACTGCAATGGCGGTTCCGCCTAGAAAGGAAGTGAAGTTGAAGTTTGTTTCGTACCCCGACGTAATATAAAGTGATGTTTCGGCGCCGCCAACCGTAGAGATTGAAAATCGGAACGGTTCTCATTAACTGTTCCTGGATAATTGATCAATTTTTAATTATTTTTTAATTATCGTCGATTCGAATTTTATAAAATCAAATAAAATATTATAAAATGCGCTTTAATTTCATTTCCATAAATAAAATAATTTAAAAAGAACGTATTTTACATCAGATAAATACAGAAACAGGACCACCAACCGTGAAATATTTCTACCCTAGATACCGTGCATAAATGCAGAGGTGCATAATCATGTGCAGCGCCAATATACAATGGTGTTCGAAAGAATTTAACATTTACATAAGTTTTGAATATTTTTATCTAGCACCTTTGTTACGGTTTTTATTCATGCTGAAACAATTTTTTCAAAGAATCTTGAGAAATTGATACCTTTTAGAATATAGTCAGTCACAAAAGTTTACATACACTACAAAATCATTTTTTTAAATATCAAATTGCTTATCTATCATACAGCGGGCGCTCATTTGAAAATCTTGTACGCTCTAGAAATCTGGAAACTGATGAAAGATTTCCTGAAGCACGTAAGAAGTATTATCGAGGAGGAGAGCTTTTCATGCAAAAGTTGACTTACCTTTACCCTTACGTTACCTTTACCCTCTGCCCCCACGAGCTACCTTCTTAAAAATCTTAAATGGAAAGGGATATCGAGCAACATTTCATTTTAATGGCCTTTTGAAACAATACATTTAAGTTGGCCTATCTATTTTAGGAGGAATTCTTAAAAATCTCGAAAACGAATCGATCAATTTCAAAAGCTAAACGCTAAATTTTATCATTTTAAAAGAACATCAAAATGAGGTATTACTTGGTACCCATCTCCAGTTAAAATTTCCCGGGGATAGCGAGTTCAAGTGAGTCAATATTTGCGTAATAAATTTGCCGCCTTCCATAAAACCTACATGTCTCAGAGAATTTTTCATAAATTTCCAGATTCAATTAAAATTACATTAAATAAAGGAAATGATATTTAACACATTATATTTATTGCAAAAGAAATCATATTAAGTAAAAAAAATATATATTAAATTTAAAGGATGCTTGCAGGTCCTTGTGACCAACTGTACAAATCTCTAATCTATAATCTATTTTTGTTATATTTAAGATCGGTAGCAATTTGCAATGAATAAATATCAATTCTCCCATTTTTAAATTTAAAATTAAGTGGCTGAAGATACGAAATATTGTTTGTTAGTTTGTTTTAAATAATATTGTATACATGTGTGAATAACTTGAATTTTAAAATTCGTAAAATTAAAAAAGGATTTATTTAAGAAATGTTATTTACGTTAAGTAACAAGTACATTTCTTGAAATAAAACAATTTAACAAATCAAATCAATTTATTTCGCAATATTATACGGTACAATTTGTTAATTACAACGAATTGTGAAATAGAATGTAATAAAAAAAACCAGCAATGCAAGCGACAGGATTAATCAATAATCTATAATCGTATTCGCAATAAAAACAACCTTAATTTCGATGAAAAATATTATTTGTATTTATTTCGCTTTGCTATTTTTAAGATTTACACCAAGACCAGTACAGACGGCTTCGTGCTTTCCGATTCTATCCGGAAAAAAAGTTCTTCCGCATCTTTTACATTGTACCAGTTCGGCCAAATGATTGTCCCAAATGCGATGAAAGGTACCAACAAAATCAACACCGCCTGACGCTATAACAAAATTTAATTTATATGAACCAGTTTTACATAGCTTTACAGGGATGGTTACAAAATGTCTATTCGCTATGTACATCCAAAATTATCTGGAAACTTCAAAATTCAAAAACAAGTATTTGGCGATAGAATTATTTAAATTTAGCGCCTAGATATGTATCTTATGCGCGCGTATTTTGAATATGTGAATGTATTTGGTAGCTATTTGTTGTAACCGGGCAAAATGTAAAAAAAAATTGGCAGTATGCTAAAGCCGATATGTGCTATGAAATTAAAATATTTCCGATAATCTTGCACTTCCGGTTATATAGGAAGTAGCTTTTAACTTTCTTAATTTAAATAGAGCAAACTGTAAACGATTATCTTGAATTTCTAGCTCAGTTTTAAGCTACGTTTAATGCAACGAATATGTTTTTGGTTTTCCAACACTCAATAATGATAGCAAAGACTGTGGCGTAGTATGGTAAACAACACCTAAGCATCGGCACCTCTGCACCACACAAGTTTAATTCATTATATACTAATATATAATAAGTAACAAGGGGCAGCCACTTCGAGGACACGAATGGTCCTCGTTATCAACCGGTGACGAAATATTTGCATTTTTTGAAATTCTTTTGACAAATGAATGAGTGAATCTTAACTTTTATAACCGAGAAGTAAGCTTGCAGAAACGAGTGCGTACTCATTGGAGCGCTTGGGTTAATGGTGGCAAATCGACGGCGTGCTTTGTTATGTTGCACGTGAAAGCACTCGTTTCTTCAGGTTTATTTATAACCGTTAAAGAAAAGACGTTATATAGCGTGCTCGAAAATTACGGTGAAATTTTGTAATGGAACAAATTAGGAAAATGGATGCTAACTTCGTTGAGTAAAGTACCAGGTTTTGTTAGAATTTGGACAATGGACGAAATCAAAGACGGGATCTTTGTATGTTGATTATTTCTAATATTTATCTATTTTTTTTTATGATTAAATAATCAATAAATGTATAATGTTGATATTTTTAAATTTGGCGGATGATTTAAAGTTGGTACTTATGGCATAAAAGGACATATTTGTTTGAATGAATGTAAGAAAATCTTTTGTTGTTAACGTAAATCGTCCGCGAAATTTAAAAAATTCCAAATGTGTCGCTCTCTACGAATAACTCAACCTTGAGATATTTAAGCTCCCTCTCGAAATAGCTTGCATACCTACTCCCTATTATTTATTAATAATACACAGTTGCAGTTATTTTTTTTTTTTGTTAAAATTAATGCTGAAAATAAAAAGGAAAATGAAACAAATTCTATTTTTGAACATATTTTATTTTGATCTTGAATAGGTGTATGTTAGTCCTATTAGTATGTTATTAATTATTTACAAAAATATAATTTTACATAGAAATAAATAAAATATAAGATAGGATAGATCCATCTACAGCTTGATGATTGAAATATTAAGAGGTGATATATTGATAGATATATATGGTGAACCGAGCAAAAAACGATATAGTTATCAAAATGAATAAATTTATACGGCGAAAAAATTTATCATGTACACATATCGCTCTTCAAATGACTTACTTTTTATTTATTTAAATAAATAAAATTAATAAAAATATTGTTAATTGACATGTAACAGCCGGTGCCATCTATTAGGAAATCATATTAATTAACTGGTCAGTAAAATAGTAATCTGCTCATTTGAGTTTACCTGCCATCTTTGAACAAAAAGATCAAATAATTTCCCCCAAGCTGTAGAATATTGTTATTAATTATAATTATTGTTAAGAATAAATTAAATACAAAAAAGCGTTTCCTTTCGTGTTTCAATAAGGTATCACATATTTCTCTTTTGAAATAGCTCATCAACTAAGATTGTCACACACTTTAGCTATGTTAAAAAATTAGATTTCATTGCGTTCTCTAATCAACTGCAAGCAACAATGAAGAGGAGAGCCAAATTTCAAAAAATTACTGCAAAATCTCAACTTTAATATCCTGGAACTTCCTGAAAGCTTGCCCTTTGCAGCTCTTCTCGTGTACTTCAACTCTTTCCGGGTTAAAGGTTCTTCCGCATATCCTGCACGGGACCAACTGCTCCAAATGGCTTAGCCAATTAGCCTCTATGGTTGCTTGATTATCTATCTTTCCTTCCGCTGGAAATACAATGGTATAAATGCAGTTTTAGCGGAAGATTAACGATTAGCTTTGACTAGCTAATGAGTAGTTGTTACATAGCAGCAAGCGATATTTCTTAAAACCGTAAGGATTTCATCGCGTCAAAATCGCTTGGATAACGAGGCGTGCATGGGACAATTAGGGCAAATTAATGAAATAATAAGGTAATGGTGATTGCCAGGAAGTGGTTCTTGAGGAATGTAATAAATATTCTGCGGTTGAATAAATTAAATGAACAGGTCTACCTATGTTGTATGTAAAATTCATGGGAGAAATCGTAGGTTCCATTCATTTACAAGTGCAGAAATAAGACGACGTTATTAAAACTCTATAAACAAGAAGGAAACGAACCAGAAGAACAAAAGTTAATAGCGTGCGACACCTTCCCTATCTCTGATCACTGTTTGGATAGAAAGGATGGCTTGTTCCTACTCCTTAAGAAATCTAGAAGTTGGTAAATGACGCATAATTGATTTTTTTAGAGTATCTCGAAAGTGCTCAATCTGAATTAAGTCTAGTACACCCGTGCATTATTTTGATGGAAGAGGATCCTTTTCTTCTCGATTTCTTCGTTCAACTGAACCAATAACGACGCGTAATATTTTCCAGTTATTGTTTGTTAGCTTTTGCGTCTCAGTTATGTAAGGATAGAGAAATTTGTTAGGATTGCGATGGAAAAGTGTCAAAACACCTCAGAGTCCCCTAAACGATTGCATCTATTCTTCACTGACAGCAAACGCGGCACCCATCCCGCCGAGAATTTTTTTATATCTAATTTTTCTTGCAAAATTGGAAACATTGTACGTTATGATATGCCTGTAGCCTCGACTGTTTCACGCACTTTGATCCGTCGATTCTTCACAAACATATTGCGGATTTTGTCAATCATCCCGGGGGCAGTTATTCCAATGAACGAACTTCTGCGTTTGTTAGAAATAACCCGTTTTCGATAATAGGAGCGCCATCTCTTACATTTTCTAAGTGCTTCTTGAACCACCCTCGTATCTTTCTCCAGCCCTTAACTAGACCGTCTGGAGATTTTAAATTTATTCCAAAATCGTCCTCTAACAAATAGTCACCTGTTGAATCTGCGTGATTTTTGGCGAATATGGCAAATATGGCGGGTTCGCGATCTTGAGTTAAAATTTTATTAGCTTAAATTCTGTGCACGGAAGAAATTAAGGTAGTTGAACGTAATTGGAACTTGATTGATGCCAGATGTATTTGCATGAAGGTACAAGATTATGTTCTGTTAAAACAAACATTTTTGGAAAATACAAAAATTATGAAAAATACGTCAGAAACATTTGGGGGCAAGTTAATTTGAGCTTATAACAAATTAAAGATTGGCGACTGGTAAGCTTTAGAGTTTATTCAATTGCATATTCGATCTTCTAGTTTTCTCTTTTTTTAAGAGTATCAAATTAATTTGTTAACAAATATTTCAACCCCTTACATCATGCTACATTCGCCAAAGAAATAACGTAGTAGTAAGAGAATTCAGAAAAAATTGTTTTTATTCAAACTTTTGTAGATTTATAGACCAACTTTGTATAAAAGCAATGGTAATTTTTTTAAGTGTTAAAGCGGCCATTTTCGAGCTGTGGGGCGCCCTAAACGCAATATGGTACCCAGCTGCTACCGCTTTGTACGTTTTCAAATATATTAATTGTTAAGTTTGCACCCGTTATTATTAAGTTTGCCGCGAAACGATTCCTTTTGGGCAAACAATGTTATCGTAATCGTTGCTGTGTATGTGAGGATAATGATTTTGCCATCAAGGAGTGCAGGGTCAGAGTTGAAGGTAGCGTACGTGAAGTTAATTTGTGGGAAAGGATTGCAGTCGCGCAAGTTATTAGGTCGACGACCTTGTATTGATTGGATTTTGACAAACGTGCATGTGGGAAAAACGCATTTAATACGAACTTTTGGTCGGGAACGTTTAAACTCTGAAGTAATCTTCAGTTCTTATCACGTTGTACTTGCTTCCGAATAGAATTTTTGGGCTGGGTTCGAAATTATATTAGTCGGATAGATTCTTCCTAAATTCCCGTTTAAAAATTAATATTTTATCCAAGAAGCATACTGCGTTAAGGTCTCCAAAGACAATGCATTCTCGATCTACTGTAATTAAGAATATCACGAAAAATTCAGAGTATTTTAAGCTGTCCAAGTCTAGTTCTATTGGACATTGTTTCAGAAGACCATCCGCCTCTGATAGATCCAGGTGGCGATGTTCTAAGCATGAAAGGCAATGAGCGTTGAACCTTCTGCAGTTACTGAAGAATATTTAAAAGTTTCTACATCAAGAAGGTGCGTGTTTAGAAGATAAAGAACATCACAATATTGATATCAGCACACGTTCTTCATCAAAATTAATACTAACTAAATTGATGCTGTTTATGGAGGCTCTGCACCATCATTGGCCACAATGAAATTTTGGAAAATTAAATTTATAGTCGCATCAGCTTGCTTCACGACGACCGCGACCACTACCGATAACATTAAGATTTAAGAGATAGTAGAAGCTGCGAGTATCTTAGAAGAAGCGTGCTTATCATCTATCAACTGAAAATTTAGCTGTGATAAAGCTGGAATGAAGCGCTTGGTCGCTCAGGACCAAAAATCCAGTAAGTTAGAGTTTTGGCGTTGCACATTTTTGAAGCCGATAGACAAAAGTATGAATAACAGGGTAGAAATTGCGGAAAAACGGTCGCATCTAAAGAAGATAAGCAACCGCCTCTCATTTTAATGGTCGCCAAGCGAAATTTCGCTCGGGGGAGAGGTTTTCATCAAATGAGGAGTCCACATCTTTGTAACCGCCTATTTTACAGCTGACAATTTTAATACTCACGTGTGAACTTTATATCCGGCTTTAACGGTTCCGGTCTCCTCTTATGCGGTGGCAATTTATCATTCTCGGTTCTCCATTTCTTCAGACATTGCGGCTCGTGTATATAAATGGAATTGACGGAGAACAGTCGTCCACAAAGGTAGCACGGGAACATGGGCGGTTTCTTTGGTGCGGACGGCGTTCTTTCCGGTTCTGGGGCGGAAACTACTTTCTCGGGAGTTGACGGGGTCTCTTTGGCTGTTTGAAAATAGAAAAGAAGGATCGTATAGCTGAAAATACGTTGTTGAATCCAGGAGGAGAACCTTACCGGTATCGCGGTACATTGGTTCACGTTCGTTGGGTGGCAAATGGTCGTTCTGTGCATGCCACTTCTTCAGGCATTGAGGTTCGTGGAATTTTATGGACTTGGTTCCGAATAATCGGCCGCAGACGCTGCATGCGACTGACCTTGGTTTCGACGCCGAGATTGGACGGGTTTCTTCTTTTGGAACTTTTGCCTAGATAGATCGGAAACGATTTTAATAACAATTTGCCGAATTTTGTTAACCAAGACATTTTTTTTTAAATTTTATGGCAAGATTGGGTTTGTTTCTTATCTTTTTGAAGACCTAAAGCTTTAACGTTTCAGGATCTAATCGCATACTTCCAACACCTCCGAACAGCTCTGTTTTGATTGCCAAATTTTAATTGTACGTAACGATTCCCACAAAAAAATATTTTTTTTTAATAATCGACTTCTTCAGCCGAAGCTGAGAAAGTGCAAGTCTTCAAGAAGATATCCAATTGTTACGAAAATGAGTTTCTTATGCTTAGAACTTGCCATATTTATTAAAAAAATAAGTATTAATTTCATTATTACACATTAACATACTTTATATTTATTAAAAAGAAGATACCTATATATTACACGAACAATCTTAGGTCAAAGTACCAAGTAAAGAGAAAAATCATTAGATTTTATTAAAGATACATTTTATATTGGCAATAACGTTAAGTTGGCTGATTTGGAGCTTTTAACTTCGAAATCAGCACGATGAACAATTGCAGAAAGTAAGAAATCACTTTTGGTGGATATGCACATATTGACTAGCTTCGTATATCTACTTCTGGGTTTTCTTTCTTTTCAATTTAAACATCCGCTAGCTTTTCCTGCTGCATCTGCGATTGTTCCCACTGCTTCTGCTGAAGTAACTTCTCCCTAAGCGCGATTTCCTTGATCTCGTCCCTTGCGTCTTGTTTGTGTTCCTTATATAACCAGCTGGAAATGATAAAAGAATCACATGAGGAGCTGCAGAGGTCTCCACGTATTAAGGGTCCTTTCGGACAACACCAACTTACAGAAATATTATGACCGCAGGCGTCGTCAGAAGTCCCCCTAATAATAGAAAACTACCAGGAATTGTGTCTATGGTCTTCTTGTAGATGAAACTGTACATTGGTCCATAAACCAACGGCATTAGGGCCTCCGAAACGCCGAATAATGAATTAATTTTACCTAGAAAGTAGAATCTCCAATATCTGAGGTCTTCTTTCTACGAACATTTAATAACGTACCAAGTTCTTCTGGCGGCACCAATTTAGATGTGATGGATCTCAAAGCGATGAAAGATGTACCGTTTAACATTTCGACAATACCACCTAAAAATTACGTATTTCTTTTAGGTACGTTCTGCACATGTGGATATAATTACCTAAGTAAAATATCGTCGACGTCGGTGCGAAGGCGTAAACGAAGGACGAAGCTATCTTACTCGTGCTGGATACCACCCCTAAGATTGCGTCGTCCACCTTCAGGAACTTTGAAAAGAACAACAAAGAGAACAGGGTGCCTGCAATGAAGTCGATACCAATTATCAAATATTTTCTTATAAGGATGTTCGGCGTTTACCTAACATGTGTGCGCAGAAATTAAATGTGGAATAAATCGAATAATCCATCTCGTTCCAGCCGAATTTATATCTCACAAATAGGTACATAACGTTCATTTCACCTAAAAGACATTAAAATTAATAGTCTTCTTGAGAATGTTCTTCGTTGCAGAAGTAGTCGAAAAGTTAAAAGATGATTGCGTAAAATTACTGCTTTATCCTTTCAAATACCCTTAAAGAGAAGCAACAAACTTACCATGCATAGGTCCAATTATAACCATAACCAACACCATTATGACGCAGATCCTTTTCCGGCGGTTTCTCTTACCTTCCTTAAAGGCTACTTTGAATGTTTCGGAAATATGCTGAGGATCGAAGAAATCTGCGCAAAAGTTCTTTTCCTCCTTTTTCACTCGTTTCTCCTGTATACTGCCAACATTTTCATCAATGTTGCTGCAATTGTCGTCCTTCGCGGGTACTTCCTCAACTCTAATTAAAGCGTACAAGACGCCGGACGTGTACATGGCCAACGCCAAGCTGAATACCCCGTAGAATCCTATCTTCCGATATAGGATTCCACTCATAGCCATTCCAATAGAAATGCCGGCGTTCAGAAACATATTAGCTGCTCCGATTCTTACGGTGCGCGTTTCCACACTTGAAATGCCGCTGATGTAACTGAAGACACCCATGAACATGCAGAACCATCCGCCGGTTATCGCCGGAGGAATGGCCTCCGACATGACGTTAAATTCCATGGGAAGCTCGTAGAAGAAATAAGTGCATATGATGTATCCGGTGGTAGCCATTATTTCTCCAAATAACGGTAACATGATGCAAGGTTTCCGTCGGTTATATCTGTCGCTCCAAGAGCCGAGAAACATCAGCAGCACGGACGGTATCAGGCTCTGAATGATATTCTTGTAAGCGTTCATGGTAGCCACGGCTTTTTGTATCGCTTGCTCATCGCTGATATTGTAACCGGAAGCGTTCCTCGCCGACATGGCATCGCAGATCTCTTCACTGAAGCCCAGATTCACCCTACACGCCTTCTCTAAGCTAAGATTTTGCACCGCTAAACTGGCCATAAGACTGGGTAAAACGTAGCACATCATAATCGGTTCGACCGTAATGTTGGTGAAGATCCATCTGGCTTTCTGGCAGAACGTCGCGTTTTCGGCTTCCTTGGTACTTAGCGGCTGGTCGTGAGTTTCGTGGATGTTAAAGCCCAACTGCAAGTTTAAATCTGCCTCTATGCTTTTTGATTTCTCCAAAGCCATTTTGGCGACGGTCGAGATCGCTCGTGGTGAAATTCAAACTAACCTTTTCGAGAGAAATTGAAAATTGTGTTACTAGCGGGTACTTGGTTTAAAGCTCAAGTGCAATAAATATGCTTAGATCGGAAAAATTGAAAACTTTGATGTCAGATGATCATGTCGGCCTGTTAACGTGATATTATGCATCACATCGGAGGTTCTATTAAAGTGAAAAGGCGCGGAAAAGACTTTGAGAAGCTACCGTCGCTGAATGTGACGTCACAGCGAAGAACTTATAGCGGAAAAGGCAACTTCTTCATAATCATCATAAGAGATGTTATTGAAATGATATCTAAAGACCTGTCTGTCGGGATATTGCGTTCAATATCTGCAGACATTGAAGATCTAAGCGTTAAAAGTGATCCGCCCCTGCGGTCCATGGGATGCAGCTAGTTTAATGCACCCGTCCGAACAAAGGGAGCCGAATCTGTTTGTTTATTTATTAATATTTTATTATTTATTTATTATTTATATTATTAATATTTAACATGACAATGGGGACTAATTGCGAAAGAAGCATAAGCTCCCAAGTTATCTCGACAGATTTATTACGACTACATAGTAAGAATAATAGACCAGATGATATTTTTAGAAAATTTTAGCGGCTAAATAGGATTACCTACGCTTATTTCGTATTTGTCAAAAAATTATTGAGGTTTACTACCGTCGCGTATTTGTCGAGGAATAGAATCTAAGCAAACACGAGGAATTTTACGATTCGCAATGTCAGCGACACACAATGAGTAGCGAAAATAAAAAGTTGATCGTATTTTATATCTTTCCTTTGTTTTCCGATGTCACGTTCCGTGTTATTGACACTCTACATTACGTCCTACATATATCACAAAATTCCTCTCATAAATCAGCTTTAATTGGATCCGGCGAGCGTAAGAAGTGATTTAGTTATGTTTAAACGAAGAAGAGGAAAATAATTATTAAATATACGATGATGGTGTACAGTCCGACTTAACTATTCCTGAAAGGCTTAAAAGAAGGAAGAAGGAGCAAGTCAATCGATTGCCTACCACCAATTTCTTGAGGGGTTTTCAGTGGAAGGTGTTCGGGACATTTTTACCAACGTTAACTTCTTCCTAATTATGGGAACTTTTTCCAAAATCTTGGCAACTTTTTGCCAGGAAGACCTTTATCCGTTCCTGCAGGCCTTCTGCCTTCCCAACAAAAGCTTTTGGAGGAAAATCTTGAGAGTGGATTTAGTTAAAAGCTACACTTTTTTATTAGAAGGATATCTTGTCTAAAGCAGTTCAAACCGTTACCGCTGTCAATTGGAAGAAATGTACCAAGTTGGGGCCTAACCCCTTCTAAAACCATTTAATTTTAATGGAAACCGTGATAAACGTATCCATCGATTACATCTATCATCAGGTTCAAATTAAATAAAAATTAAATGAAAGGAATATGAAATGTTGGCGTTTAGATGTAGAAGTGACGAAATGTAGAGCACCTACTTAGTAGATCGAAGATAAGATTTTACAACGTGCCCAAATAGATCGAAAAAAACTCCTTCGAAAATGCTTTGTCACATTGTAAAATCTATCTGTGTCAATCGGACATGTAAATACAACAATTAAACCTTACACTGCATTCTTAAAACGTGACACAGTACGATATCAATGTAGGATAAACGTATGTCGTTATAATATTATATTTAGAGACATCTTTCGAGGAAAAAAGGAACGTAAGATGCTCGAAACCGAGAATAATCAACTAAGGAAACCAAACAATCCTCCAAAAAGTCCCTAAGTTGTTCTTTTTTAATTGTATTTTTACCACCATCTACGTAAATTGCCCTAATTGCAACGACGTCAAGAACTTGAAGACGTCGACGTCTTCAAGTTCAATTTTTTTTTCCGAATTTTTTGATCGCGTATTAAGCTTTACTAATTTACTACGAACGATGTCAATAAGATTATCTCATTTAATTGTATAAGTTAGTAATCGAGACGCTCTTCAATCCAGAAACCATGCTTCTATTCCCCTGATAGCAATAACCAAATAGTTCCAAGACCATTACTTAATTTTGCTTCTGTCCCATTTCTAATAAACGAGGTAGTGCTAGCAAATATAGAAATTTTCCCATCAAGGAAGATGGATCAACATAGCTGACTTCTGGTGTTCCAATAGCACATGGATTTTATTGGATAAGAATGTGCTTGCCGTGGAACTTTTATGAAATAAAAGCTGCTATTGGGTTGGACATGAAAACCCGCAAGAATGATATGATATGAATTCGATGAAATTTCCGGATTCCAGAATTAAAAGTGAGAAATGGCAGAAAGAAAAAGCCGACTTCTTGCGTCGGCGTCGGTAAGATTTTGATGATAATTTCTTGAGATACTGAAGAATTCTTCATGTTAATTATCTACTTTGTTGACGCACTACCAGAAATACTAAAGAACTAAACCATTTAAAAGATTACAAGAACGAGAACAAAGGAGGATTATCAAACGAAGTATTACAAATAAACTTACCTGTAAAGCTCACACTGAAGTCACTAATTATTTCACACAACTAAAACGAATTGTTTCAGACTACATCCTCGGATGATGATAACTCCGACTTCAATAAATTGTAGCAACTGCTGCATCACTCTCATCAACACTATTATTTAGACCTTCTCAAGAAACAAATAAGGTGTTATCTTTGACAAACACAATTGATGATATTTTACATATTTATTTATACACGTACGCGTGAACATTTCTGCCCGTTACATATATTTCATTGCTGCAGGATTTATTCCTTTTTTTCTGTTTAAGTAGAATTGTGGCGAATTACTGTGATTTTATATAAAATCGTAGCGGACGCCTGTGGATGGAAACTATTTTTTGTTTCGTTCTTTTTCCTTGCTTTTATTTGAGGTACCGAACGATGGGTTATTTCATTTAATATATGTGAGCCGCGGGCTATTCGTTAGGGCGCCAGTGTAAACGTCATAAACGTGATTACTCCTTAGAATAAGGTTAGATTCGTTCTAGGGAGCTTCTTTTCTTCTTCATAAAAATGTCTACCGTGTTCAACGATTCGGTTTCGTTAAAGTAACAAAAAAGTTATTACAATAACTAATAAATTTATCACAACAATGAACTAAGTTTATTAAATCGAAACCTGTTTATCAATATAATAAACACCCTTGTACCGACTTACTTTGTGAGAAACCAAATAATCTTTATGACTTTTTCATAAATAGAGAGGAAAAAAGCGAGTGAAATCATACCTTTTTTGCAGCAACAAGACAGACTCGTGTCTATTCGTCTCACAGGAAAAGGTGTTCGTTCAAGTTTCCGCGAGAGTCGACGAAACACGAGTCTGTCTAGTCGCTGCAAAACAGCTATGATTCTTTGCTTGAGCACTTTCTTTGTATTTATGTACTTGTTTGCTCGAGCGCAAATTTCAGCAAAAATGGAACTTAAAAAAAATTCATCTGCATCTATTTTATGGCGCATAACATTTACGCGCTGGTGTATACGGCGATCGTAATCCCATCAGTAAAATTGCCAAACAACACAGTGCTTGGGTAATTGTCGAAGTTATCTCGAATTTAATTTCGTGGAAGGACTCAAGGTCTCTTCGCGTAAAATCCAAAATCAAACCGTTTCGCCACAAACATTTTGGCGTTCCGAGGTGATCATCTCGGAATTACCAGATCATAAAATTTCTCACCATTACTGCAGCCGGCTGTTCCTTGGGTTCCCTGGGCTCCTTGGGCTTGCAACTTCTTTGGTGTACCACTAATCTATCCGGGTAGAATGTTCTTCCACAATTTTGGCATGGTACCAAGTTAGCCTGTAAGGAAGATTAAAGCCATGTTCATCACTTAGTTGTTAGATGTAATATATTGATGTCAAAGTCAAACGTTGAAGCTACACTGACAGGCTTGACTAATGAAATGTCGGAAAGCTGTCGGGATGGAAATATTTAATTTCCTGGATCTCATCATTTATTTACGGTGTAGGATATTGAGACCGCATCTAAAGTTAGTAATTAATAGTTAGTAGTTAATAAGAAATATATACAGGCTGACTCATTATTGAAGACAAGGGGCTGAAATTTGGTAAAGTCTTGTTAATCGAGATTCTTAAGGCCATTTTTCGATCTTCTATCTAATGGAATATTCGAAATTTTTATGTTTCAGCTCTTTCTGGCCATAATTAACTTTCTTATTTCTCATTTACGCCGTATTGGATTCTTTGTTCAATATTGTCAGAAAGTCTTTCTTTCCAATCATGTATAACATGTTGGCAAAGGTTTTCGATATTATGCTTTAATTGAAAATGAAGGCATTTCGGGAAATTGTCCCATGTAGGACCAGTTACGTATGATGAAGCATGAAATGGGGAAGTTTTTCTAAATAACCATCATTCATTAAACCATCTGGTCGGGTAAATCAACATTCGTCAATTCTGAAACCTTTAACAGCAAAATAGGATAAGGAGACCACAACATCGTTTTGGATCAAACGTTTGGATAGACATTTTGGGAAGTCGTCCCGTATAGGAGAAGCATCGAACGGGCAAAGATACTCAAACCACCTTCTTTGGTCATACGTATCTTACCGATATTCCTTTAAACCAAGTATAGCATTTATGGCGGCAGAAAGACGGCGTACCGGCTCACAATGCGGCAACTATGTGCAATTACTTAAATCAAGAGTTACCAAATCGTTGGATTGGATGTAGCGGAGTTGTTGCATGGTTGGATTATTTTTACGGGGAGCTGTTAAATAGAATATTTTGTGAAAATTGCGTTTACGGAAGGAAGGAAGTAAATAGCTTATTTCCTTTTAAGTCTATACATTTTTTTCAACGATGTTCCCATCTCTTTAATCCGTTCGAATAGTAGGAATTTCGTTTTGAAAAAATGGGCATTTACGAACATCTAGATGGCCTTGATCTGGTGAATAGGGTGAGTAGTCTGTCAATTTTAACGCCAATTCGGAAATTTTTTCCATGGTGATCATTACCTTGCCGTACCTTGCCTTGCAACATTTTTTTAAAGCTAATGTTCCATAGAACATTGAAGAACCTCGAGGTAGACTCCAAAATGCCTATGCTATGCTTAAAAGAGCCGCAAGGGTAGTCTAAAATGCTGGAGAAAGCGTGCGCAATCGTGCATTTATTAATAATCACTAGGTAACTCGATAACAAGCAAGATTACAAAACATACCGTTCACTATATCAGTGTAATGGTTCATATATCTGTTTAAATGTCGAATATGTCTTGGACGACCCGAGATATGGAGCCTTTTGTTTGAGGGTTTTGGGTAAACTATCGCTTGGACCCATCACAAGACAATTAACGACACACGAAAGCATCTGTGCTTGGTAACATTTGAACTTAGGTCGATATGATTTTTTTCCGTATTTCTCCAATTTGCTGCAGCATTACGCCCGCCTGGACGTTCGGGTATCATCGAAAAAACTGGCTGCTATCTTTGGCAGTTCATTTCACGCAGGTGCTTCCTTTAATTGGGCTTTGTTCTTTCTTTCATTTCACTCACGGCTGCAATAAGCAACACAGTACACGATTTCCATTCTACACTTGGACATGTCCACGAAGAAATTATTAATTTAACTTTATATCACGAAATTTTCCTAATTTTGGGAATAGACGAAGTCGGTCAAATCCAGTATCGAATCAATGTTGGACAAGAAATATCAGAACATTACGGGAAACTAATTTCCTCTTGTCCACTTCCGCCAATCGTAGATGTTTGTTGAAGTGTAGTGTGCGACTTCGAGTCGTTACATGCGAGATTGCTGTCGTAGAAGTCCTAAAGGAAGGGCTGATGAACTTTCACCACGCGAAGAGGTTGTCGAAGGAATAAATACGAACAAATCACGGTGCGAAGCGCTGGAAAAGTTTTAATTTTTATTCGCGTAATTTCGGAGTAAATGAGGATCGATCGCATCAACATTTGGAGCATTTATACGCGGTATCTACGTCTGTTTAAGTCTGGAAATTGGATAAGAATTCCATTTAGTTGTTTCTGAACTTCCCGAAAGATTAACACAAGTGATGAGAAAAAATGTCGAGAAACCTATCGATTGAACAACTTAAATTAATTTATTGTCACATCGACGTTAAGAAGAATTAAAGTAGCGAGAAAATAGCTATTATTAAATTTTATATGAAGATTAGCTTAATTCAGGATTAAGAATATCAGCTTATCTGTACCACAGCTTTCATAAATTGTTCAAAAAGTTATCAAAAACAGTCAAAAACCACAATTATCGATGAAACGGGTTTCGATATCGTTGACTGCGTTAAAAAGCCTCTTTAACAGTGCCATTGAACATCTGCTTGGGTGACCTAAAGTTCTACCTGATTCTATTGAAATATTTAACGAAATTTTCTTTGTCTTTTGAAGCCACTTGCATTCCTGCAATCAAAGTACTGAGGAGTAATGTAGCCTTGCAAAAGTTACACTTTCAAGCAATCTTGTCGACGTTTCATTTTAAAGTTGTGGTGCTCTCATTTCAAAACTCTTTGTATACCAAAAACAAAATAGACGTCGCCCAAAAATGATGATATTGCATCGTCGATAGCCGTTATAGTTCAAGTTCAAGACGTCCCCGGACGCTCTAAAAATACCGCCATGCAAAGATTTGCATAATGTATTCAATCCGATGCAAATCGACTTCGGCAAATATTCCGATATTCAACATCGACTCTCGACACGAAAATAAACAGCCGGCTGCTATTAACAGCACATTAATTCCGTTCCATGCAATGACATTAGTGGACGGACTAAGCAATTAGTTCCACGGTATGAACAGAGGACATGGCATGCGAGACGTTCGAAAATATCCCGTTAATTAGACTGAGGATCGATACAATAAACGTCAAGCTGTAAGTATGTAAGTGAGCGTTGTGGGAGAGCGGCGGTGCATTGAAACGCGTTACTTGCAGCTAGCTTTCCATTTAGGAAGAGAGGGTGTGGGCAACCGCAATGGCAATCGAACGGAGAATATTGGGAGCTACCTTTGTGTACAAGCGTGCATCTTGCTACGCGTTGAAGTTTAAGGGATTCGGCGTAAAGTGTTTTTGTGGTAATGATGAAATGATATGTTTGTGGTTTGGGAGGTTCAGCATCTTTTTATAATCTGATTTTTACGCACAGACATACGTCTTAAATTTAAAGATCTTCCTTTCTGTGGCCGCAATACTTCCTTTGGTATTAGGTAACGGTTACGTAAGCACGATAACGTCTATATAAATGCCAAAAGCAGATACTTTTTCTCTTTTTCTCTCTTTCTCTTTAATCCCATTTTTTTTTATTTGAATTATTGGTTGGAATTCTCCTGAAGATATGCAACCAACATCACATCTTTTTGTAATGTTAATAAGATGCGTTAATACGGATTATTTACATACGTTGTGTACAATCGCATCGGTAACCATTTCCGGCTTACCACGAATATATTTAAATAATAAGTCCCGTGCTGTAACTACCTATCCCAAAATGTCAAAGTTCCGTTCGCAATAACAACTTTCAACCTTCAATGCCCGTTTTTCAGGAACCGTCGTAATAAGTAAAATACATCGCTTACCTGAGAAGATTCCCAAGCATAGGCGTTCCATTCATCTTTGGTTAACGCCCGATCTGGCTTGATAGGTCGCTTCCTCTGCAGATGTGATGGTAAACTCGCATTTTCCCGGTCCCATTTCTGAAAGGTTTTTTCTTTAAAACCTCCAATTTGCGTCCTTGATGTACATACACATATTTATATATGCGTATGTACATAATTTACAAAAGAAATCAATATATGTAAATCGTTATATGTAAATTTGCAACAATAAAAGATGCTTTTGAAATATACCTCCTTCGTTAAACAGTTTCTTATTAAGTTAGCAAATTTGAGGAAAATCGTTATCATTTCCTCTTCCTGACGCGTCGACAACAAAAGAATTAAATTCAATAATACCCTAACAACTTTTAGAGAATAAAAACGTAAGTTTAAACGTTACACATCACATTCGATTCGAGCGGCGGAAATGGTAACAAGTCTATTATTTTAAATAGAACAGCCTAGATATAAACTCATCCATATCTACTCCTACAAAAATTAAATAAAACAAAAAAATAAAGTGACATACGTCTTAAAGCAAATGCTTAAATTGTCGTTTACTAATTCGAACGAAAGAAGCTTTAAGTAACCACCATCAACACTTATTCCGCGCGCACATCTTCTAATCTTCTGTGGACACTGAGTATATCCCACTTGCATTCAATCCGGATTCTCTGCCTCTTAATGCCTATAATTTTGCCTAACAGCGAAATCATGAAAGGGAAACATCGCTTCGTCAGAAAAAAAAAATGTTAAATGCAATTTGCATTACGAGAAGTGGAATCTTCGCTCAAAATCGTCCTCTCGAAACTCTTGCGCCAAATAAACGACAGGAGTTCGATAAATGCTTGGCCTAGGCAAGAAAATAACATTTTTCCGTGTAAAATCATATTTTATTCTTTAACATAGTCTCGTTTGGATCTCTTGTATCTCTCCAATGCTGCAAGATCTCTTCGTAGTGTTAGCCAAATATTCTTCCGCCGGGTCATTTCTTCATATTCAAAAATAGAAGATAATAACTGGAATCAAAATTTGGAGACAATTCGTTCCTTGACTCATTAAATTTTGCCGTAGTGACAATATAAGTGGCATGCGTGCTTTGTCTTGAAGAAGCAGAATTGTTTCCTTCGACAAATGAGGACTTTTCCAGGTAATTAACGTGGATTGTGTCGTATACATCCCAAAACGCTTTAACCATGATCTTGTTTATCGATAAAATGGCTTCGGTTCGACGCTGGACGGAGATAGGAAAAAGACTGTTCTTTAGCTTTTGACTATTGTGGTGTGATGAGCCCATGTCTTATATGGAGTTGCGAATCGAAGCTAAAATTCATTCGGATTACGTTCTGACATCTTGCAGTTGACGTAAACGCGTGTTTGTGATCAATTGTGAACAATAGCAGTACCCATCTAAGAGAACCTGGGTGCTTCACTTTCAGTTCCACTTTTGTCTCAATGTTCAGTATCTTTTTCAAAAACAAATTCAGTCAACAGATATATTCGCTTGTTGACGTTGTTAAATCACAAAGGTTGACTTTCGGTCCTCAGGTTGACGTGAGAACTTAGAAGAAATCTTATTCACAGAATATTGCTTGATGTATTAACGGAAGAACAGAATAAGTTTCGTTAATATACCGTAAACTTCTGGTTAAAGTACGTAATCGATCATAAGAACCTTTCAGAAAGACGCATTTTGGATTCAATCAGATGTGCTAACTAATTAATAGAGATGACCGAAGCAGGTGAAATTGTTACTTTTTTTGCAGAGACTAGACAGAATTTTATCAATTATCGAGGAAACCGATGGACAACACGAACCCTTTCTTATGAGACGAACAGGCACGAGCCTGTCGTCTCGTTGCAAAAAAAGTAATAATTTCACTAGCCTTTATCATCTCTCCTAATAAATAAGCACTTGGAGCCACTTAAAGATGAAAACATGGAATAACAAAGAGCCTCGTCCTGCCAAAGTGTTCTAGGACAAAAATAAGCGTAATCGCTCATATCAGGAACGCCAAAGGTAGCACAAAATAACGGTATCGTTTAGCAAAGGGGACCTTGGAGGTAGTAGGAAAAGCTGAAGATCAAATCTACCGTAAGTGCCAAGAAGTCGCACACGATATCAACATTTCATTGTTTCTATTGAACTGAGAGAAGAAGATCCTGGTGTAGTACCAAAGTTCATTAAAAACTTTTTTTTGTTTTTGTAATTTTGTAAGAATTGTAAGAAAAACAAAGAAAACAGAATACGGCGCACTCTAAAACAAAAATCTTCATGCTTTCAAGCATCTTCATACGGAATGGCCCATGATTATTATAATTTAGTTAAATATCCCACCAAAAGTAATGAAATCATCTTCAATCTCCCATAAATACAGTAAGTACTAAAACTATTAGCTTTTACTGCTTCGCCACTTCGCTTCGATTGTTTAATTCAAGCCATTCAATATTTCCACTTACGTATGTATAAGCAAAATATTGATCAATCCATAAAGCATTATATGATACATATATTTCATATAGTGGATTGATTTTATCAATTATCACATATAAAGGATATCGGCCACAAATTTATGTGCTGAAATAAACTTATTACAGCGTATAGAAACGATCACAATGAAAGTAAACAATGGCTAGTAGGCGAAGTAATATACGTTTGTGTTAAAATTCGGGGCAAGGCCACGTACGAAGCATATTTATTCTCAATTATGGCGTATCTAATTATTCAAAGTGACTAGTGTTAATTGGATGGAGCAGCATGGATATACAGTGTTATCCAGAAATATAAAATTGTAGAATCTCCTCAACGTACGTACTTCTGAAAATGCTTCAAAGTGATTATTGATTGAACCTTTGATTGAACAGAAATACATGCGGATTTTCTTAATTCTTCTAGTTCTAGTCTATATAGCTAAAAAAAAAATTATATAGAGTGTTCAAAACTTATACTCGAGCCAAAACAAAACAAAGAAGGGTTTGTCAATACAAAATTTTTATTAGGAAATATTACAAGTTGAGCAAGCCGAGATTGTTTTAGTTTTGTTGATAGATTGGACGGAGGAAGGATACTTATCTCCCAATATTATCTCAATATTATTTTGGAGATATCGAAATGAAATTTGGTAGGTAGATACTACAGTATATCTTGTATTTTATTTGAATAATTTTATGGTAATTCACCATCTCAACAACCATCACAAACGTTATGCAATTCCAGCGGCATCTTCTTTCATTTTTTTTTAGAGTCGGTAATTCCATTATAAGTATTTAGGTATGGGTACTTAATTTTTCTTTGAGTTACGTTCGACCATAATTGGCAAATTTGACGCCTTAAATTTGAATCAAATAAGGAAGATCTCAAGTCATTTGGGACAAGCAGCGGTCACAATATCTGCAGACCGTCTCTATTTCTTACTTTCTATGTTAGTGTGTTTCGACGATGAAATTGCACGCACACTCAGCGCACCCAAGAAGGTGATACATTCGTTGCTATGCTTGACATCTTTGTCATCGTTTAAGAGATCTTCAATCCTCAATCTCAAGAAGGTGTTCGTTTAGAACATATCAAAAAAGTAAGCTTGAATATCGATTGGGGATTGGAAGTGTAGCGCTTGGTAGAGGCTCGTTCAATAAGTCCTTTTATTTTTTGTTTCTGCAGCTTTTTGAAGCCTTTGAAAATGTTGTATTTTGGAAGGTCCCCAAAATAGTTACCCACAAACCACAAGCCACAAATTTCGAAATAAAAAGAAGTCACTAAGGGCCAAATCCGTTGAATACGGTGAATATTGTACTACTTCGAACTTTTATTTAATTTGGAGTTTCCATCGGAGCTGCACAAGCGTGCACCCGTGCCTTGTCTCGATGGAAGAGGATCCTTTTCTTTTTTAAATGAGGACGTTGTTCCTCCATTCTTTCGCTCAACCGGACCAACAACGACACATAGTACTTTCCACTTATTCTTTGTCGTTTCTCCAAGCAATCCGTGTAGATGATTCCTCGTGCATCCCAAAAACCCGACGCTGGCCGACTACGCCGCCTTTCTTTGTCTTCGGAGTATGGTAGTGTATCCGTCCTTCGTCCATAGTTATGTATCGACGGAAAAACTCATCTAAACAGTCACATGGTCACAGGATTGCCTTTATTCTTCACTGAGAGCAAACGCGGCGGCCATCTTGCCGAGATTTCGCCCACCTTGATCATTCACAACCATATCGTGGATTTCGTCTATCGTTTCGAGCTAGTCACTTAGACTGGACGTCCGGAACGATGTTCAGGTGTTTCATCACCACTAGCAACTCACTTTCTTCTTTGCTTAAATCGACAATAAGAGTAAAACCAAACTTGGACGGGTGCTTATTAGAAACGAACCATGTTCGATACCACGACAGCCGGGACTTCTTGAGCCACCTTCGTGGATGCTGGAACGCATTGCTTTTGAGCACTTCGAACACGTTTTAGGAAAGATCTCCAAAAAGTATCCGAACACAATCCTCAAATTCTGCAAGAACTCAAGCTAATTGGTCACGTAAGTAGTAAGCATGCAGCGATTATTCTCAGAAGTCACACGAACGATGATTATATCCTTCACAGATCCTTCTTTTTAGTCAAGGCTTGATTCCACGTTAATTGTCTTATTATCATGATACGGGGAGCAGCTTCGAGAAGCAGAATTATTGCTCAATTAAACGCTGGTAATTTATTCATTTTTTTTTTTAACTAGTTACGTGTTGGAAAATCAGGTTTGAGTACTTACAATAAGACAATGCTCTAACTCAATTTGATTTTAGACTATTTTCATGAGCGTCTGGTAGATTTTCCTTCAAAATTCTAGAATTAAGTTATAAATGAACCTCCAATTGATTTATTGCTCAGAAACTTACGGAAAATGGTGTATATTCACCAGTGCTCATTAGAGCATTATATTCCGTAATGAATATTAAGTTAATGAATCACATAGTTGACCTTGGCGATTGAAAAAGAAAGGAAATAAGAAAATTATACGTATTACAGAATATACAAGCGGTTTCTATTTATAGAAATAATAATTTAAATATCGTATCGAATAATATTGAAAAGAAAGGGCGATTGTAGTATTATTCGTTTCTCATCTGTTTTACGTTGTATATAAAAAAAAAAATAATAAAAATAAAACCAACAGATGATCTGTACTTATTAAATTACATCTCTAACAAGTATAGCGATGATATCATCGTCCATAGTCACCTACCTCCAAACACTTAGGTTCATGTAACGGCAAGGACATTGTACCAAACTCCCGTCCGCAAATATAACACGTCAATGTCCTAGGACCTTTCGCCGAAGCCACTTTCCTGCCGGCAACGCCATTCTGGACGTTTTCCGAATCTTTCCTTTGAGGTTCAGGCGTTTTCGCAATTACGTCCGGCGTTTTCTTCGCGGGGGCCGTCGCGATCTTCCTCTTCTCCGCCAATTTCGATTTGTATTTAATGGCGACCGGCTTCTGGACGGTACTCTTCATCACGGACATTCTCTCGTTCATCTTCTTCGGAGCCAGCGGCGGCGTTTCAGGATGGCTGTGAAATCTTTCCGGTTGGTCTATCCTACCGCACGTTTTGCACGGCTGCGGTAGTTTATTCGGGACCGTATCCGATGTTTTATCGATAACCGATACGCGAACTGTACGATTTTTGTTCGGGATGCGGTAAGTTTTGAAGCCGTTGCTTGTGGAATTTAAGCGGCCGGTACGATTGTTGTTATTCGCATCGTTCTCGCTGATTTTCGCGTGTTTGATCGGGGATATCGTCGGGATTCTCTTGGGGGATTTGGTCTTGTTCATTTTCGATGAATTCTTCGAGCTTAAACTGCCTATTCGGGCGAGGAAAAAAGAGAAATTACATAGATTTGTCGATATAAAAGATTTTGAGGCAACGTTACGTGAAGAATTTTGATGTTTGGGTTTAATCCGGGGAAACGCGAGCGTTTGTTTTAGGAAACCGCACGAATTTTGAGCTTTTTAAAAATTCGATTTCGGCCTATACCCGCCCGGTTTTCGAGATATTTCCAAAAATCGTGAGATAGCTAAGCCAAGATGGCCAAAACGAGTCTATACAGCAACGCCTACTTCTTGGTAATCTTCGATCTTCTTGGTAATCGAAAAAAAATATTCTTTCAGAATGATGATTTTCATGTAATACACTTAAAAACCAAAAATGGAAGAAATACCGGTGACTGTAATAAAGCCTATGTTGGTCAAACGAAAAGAGCGAAAAGTACCAGATTTAAAGAACATATCTGGTGTTACCGCTTCGGTAGATTAGATCTGTTAAGTGTAACCCAACACGTAAACGAAACCGGGATTAGAAAACTTGGAATGGATCAAGAATGTAACTTTGCCGCGAGAATTAGACGCGTACTGATGTTGTTTTTAAAATTTTGCAATTGTTATGCAGGAAAGCTTACATAAAGCTCTAATAGCGATCCTTATCTACTGACGGTAATCGTTCAAAAATTAAGTCCAAATGGAGAAATTGTTTTATTCTCAAAGGAAAACATACTAAAGCAACGAATTAAAAAAAATGTTTACCTAACACACCCTAAAACTCACGAAATACATAAAATTAAAATGGAAGGTAGCACAAAACGGAAATATGCGCCCGCCTTACGCAACTAAATCAATCAAATCTAGGTGGCTAAGTAGACCTTTTCCCCCGTTTAACAGATTTACATTCTTTTTCATATAAATGGTTTCGTAAGTCTAATTTTTTGGTTTAATATTACGGCCGATTTCGTTCATATATTGTGCTGCTCTTTAAATCTGACCACTCCATAAGGGTAAAATCCCAACTTTTCACGAATTTCCGAAACAATTGTACCGAATTAAACAAATAACTTGCGCGATGTGGAGCGTACCGATACTTCAGTGTTTGCCAAACATGAACTGTCAATGCGATCAGAAAACATTGGTGACATTTTTAAAATAATGACAACATATGGAAGCGTCGTAAATATAATATGAGACACGAAAAGACACGATTTATCAAAGAATTAATATTTTCAGAATTAAACGAAACGTTAGTCACGGCAATCATTTCTTGTTACGCTTGGTCTTAATTCGCTTTGTAATGATTGCTTAATTAAAGTTAATTGCACAGCAATCCAGGCTAATCTAATAAACATCCTTTTTCTATTAAATTTTTGATCAATTAAGTAATCGGTTAGCGCTTAAATTGTGGGATTCTTTCTACTTACTGCAAGTCTGCGAGGAACTACTACGATCTTCTTCCCAACTATCTTCACTGGTGCACGGCCGACTAGATTTTTTCAACTGTACCTTATTAACTGGCAAGCTTAACGGTCTATTGGACGGACGACGACATCGCCTACTTTGATCGTCTCTACCCGCATTAATAGTCGCGATATTATTGGACGCTCCCGTCGATACCTTATTATTGTTATTGCGTCTCACCCTGTTGCCGGAATGGTGAGGTAATGGCGTCAAGGTCCTCAGCGGTACCCGGCACAAATTCGCGATGCACAGGAATTCCTTCCGAATCAACGACATATCGATCTTGGTCACTAAATCGATGTCGAGGATCTGGGGCTTCTCCAAGGTGGCGGTGAGAGGTCGCGCGGCGTCCAATTCGCTCTGATTGTGATGGTTATGGTGCTGGGGGTGGTGGTGCGGCTTCCAGGTTTTCGTGAAGAGACGTAATCCCGGATTTTTCGCGGGCATTTCGACATCGATCTTGGGTAATACCAGGAACGGACTTTTACGGGATTTTAGGACGGCGATGTCGATGTTATCGGGTTTCTCCTGTTTTTTCCACTTCATTTGTTCGTTGGAAGTTGCGTTTTTTTGGCTTTTAACATTTTTTTGGAAATTCTCGAGAAGAATTGTTAAGAAGGTGCATTTCCTGTCAAACCGGAAGTGTTAGTTATTTTTAATTATACAATCTGGTTTATTTTCGACTCTCGCTACGAGGATCTAGCTTATTATTGAAGATATAAGATAGGTTTAAATTTGGCGAAATTACTAGAAAATGGATCTGTGAAATAAAAGAAATCGAAGTAAAAGCATGCATACAGCTATTTAATGTCTAAAGGCTTGATAATGGTCAGAAAGACCCGAAACGTCGTATCAAAATTTCGAGGCAACCATTAAAAAAAGTTCAAACGAAGCCTTAAGAATGTGTTTTTATTTTATTCTCGGCGGGGCCCAATAAAAGCCATAGAAATAAACGAAGATTAAACGAGCGTTCTTCTGCTTTTCAAGAAATCTCGAGCGTCGTTTGCCACGAGTCAATTTTCTCTTCGGGTTTATAACGAGCACAATATTTAGTAACTTTGCCAAATTTTAACCTACTCTCTATATACAGCGCTTGATATTTGATTACTTTCACGTAGTGATCGATGTAATTCGGTTCGAAGATCACTAGATCGTGGAAGAACTTTAGGTTTAGAAGAAAGAGGAAAAATCGAAACTTTTCGACAAGAAGGCTACTCGAATCGAGAAAATGGTAGAAAAATTGAACGAGCACGTGGGTTACCTGAAAATTATGGCGTTAATCGGAGAGGTCGCATTGCAACGGCGACAACAGCAACGGAGCCTCGTGCGATTTTGTAAATGGCGTCCAATTCATGTGCTACTTCTAAGCGAATCATGCTTCCGTACGGACCACCTAAAGGGTAATAAAACAAACTGCGCAAGAAGATGATAATGCGCCAATCCACGCAACAAGAATAATCAACACATGAATGTTATAGATAACTTATGGGGCTGGATGATGGGGCAAGTTTACATTGAGGGAGGACAGTTTAACACTAGAGACGAATTGATGTTTCCAATGAATTTGTTAAATGATTGATTTATTTCGTTGCCTCATGGCACGTTAACAGTTATTGAGAAACGAGGAGGTCAACTCATTGTGTAACGCTAAAAGATAGTTGCCCTATTTCTATTGTTGTTATCAGAGTAAAACAAAATCGCCAAAACTGGCGTCTAGATTTGTTCAAGCGACCTAATCTAACTATTTTTACCGACATTCTAACTAAAACATTCATGTTTCAACGAAATCGCGTCAATTGTGAGATGAGAGTAATCAATTGTCGGGCACTATAGCTCCAATAATAAGCGGGTCCCCATGGTGAGGGTTGACAATAAGTAAGCCTTCAGAAATCCATTGAAATTGTTTATTAACAAGTTAGCGGTATCGCGAGCAAATCACATCGGACGGGATTGTATCTACTTGCGTTAAAATATCTAGAAGCATGTTCGATTCGATTTTTTTACGTAATAACAAAGCATGATGATTGGATGACATCATCTGACGTCAGACACAGCTGAATAAGCGAAACAACTGACATTTCCCAAACGAACCGCCCACGTTATTAACTTCCCAAGTGGTATAGAATATAATGGAAATGGTAAATGCTGTGTTATACAGAGTGATTTAAAGATATCGAAATGGCTTCGTTTTGTTGGATCAACGGTGGTGGGTTACTCAAAAAGATTGCTTATTGTACACGTTCTTTTCAATACGTTAGGTTTTTCTCATTCAATTAGGTTCATTAATATGATTATCAATGAACATAATTTTAAACCGGATCGGATGTATGACGTGGATCAACATCAGCTGCAACTGGAAAGCCGTCCGGAAAGGAACTCCGGCTTCAGAAAATTCTGACCGATTTGGATTGATTTTCAGCCCGAATTGATTGCCCAAATCTCCAGTCAATAGACTTATTCCGCGAGTAAAATATTTTTTTTTATCAAAAAGTAAACTAGCCGAAAAGGCATTGTTCTTAGCTGATATCCTACTGCAGGAATGCTTAAATCAAGAGATGGTGACATGTTTGTCGCGTGTTTGCTTCCTGATGCGATATCCATTCCTCAATCGATAGATCAAGGATTAATAGACGAAATCAAGATGAAATTTTATGATGCAATTACCGGAAGAAAACATCGAAGCAACGATGTTGCCTTAGGAAGCGTCGAACATCAAAATGAGGATGAGGAAGAAGAAGGCGAAAAGACAAAAATATTCCGTATCCAATACTTACAATATGTGAATATTTTGATGGATTTTGGATGTTTTGTAGACATTTTCTTAACAGAGCAATGAAGGCAATAAAATGAGAAAATGTAAATGTTAAATATGTAAGTATGCTGGTTTTTGGTTAATATATATATTTTTTTTTTTACCGAGGCTCCTTTATTAAGCCGATCTTCCTTCCGCAAAGCATAATTGAGGTTTGTAGTATTAAGGTGTACAAAGAAATATTTGTTAACAAGTACTTCGTGGCCCACCTTGTATAAAAATGATGATTATTAACATATTTCCATGTTGTAAGTGCCAAACAAACATAAATTAATTTTTAATGACGTGCTACGTGCGTTAAGCTATGGTTAGTGTCAAGGTAACCCTGGTTATTAATCTTCCGTTTGTTAATAAATAATGAGGTAAACTTAAGGCTATATACTTGACGTTAGGTTCTTCTTTGTACGTAACACATTACGAAAAAAAAATAAAATAAAATAAATAACGATAATTTAAACGTCCACTTCTTTCTCAATAATTAGTTTACTAGACCAATCGATTTCGTTCGTTTCTTTCGAAATTTTCGCAACTCAAAATGAGTACGTTCGTTGTGGTCGCATTTTCCGAACGACGCGTGTTTATCGCGAGCACGGCTAGAGGACGCACGCTATGCCGCGATGGTCATCGCCAGAAGACTGCATCCGTTTCGGTTAGGCAACAATTCACCGTGGTTACCAACTCCAGTTGACTACCCACGCGCAATGTACGTTCGGAATTTATGGAAAAAAACAGGTATCGGACGTTCAACAATTCGACGTCGTCGGCGGTACAACCTTCCTTTATTTGGGCAATGCGTGGCCGATGTAGGGAGGCGTGACGTCATTCCACCCCGGCCCGTTTCGATTAATGACGATGGAATGCGATTTTCTCTCTTGTATTTTTTTTTTTTACTATCGATTTTAATAGATGCTGTATCGATTGTTCTTTCTTTGTTGTGTTGCGTTATTATTAAATTATTGTTTCATACAGAGTGTTCAAATAGTTAGGGATAATGCTTGTACAACAGCTATAATACGATATTTTGATTTTTTCTTTCATGTGAGTTATTTGGGGAGAATTGTTGTAAATAATGGAAGAAGAATTTGTTTGTTTAGTTTTGGGAGATTTTTGTATCGTTTGATGTTTACTCTTCTTCAGCGTACTAATCACAAAATCTTAGAATATTGGATTGGGTTGCGGAATACGAAGAACTAACTCAAAATTAATTAACAAGATGGCTCTATTTTTTTTTTTAATATTTTACGGGTGCTTTGATTTAATATAAAGAATGTATTAAAATTGTTTATTTTTATCATTTCGTTTCTCTCGTTTCATTATGATGTTTTTGCAACGATATTATCCATCAGATTTAATTAAGTTGTCGCAAAATATGACGTTCAAACTTAAATTTCTCAAAAACCATGGAACTTACCGCAAAATGGCCGAAATCCCCGTAATCAGCAGGTCAAACTGAATAAGGAACCATGATCAAAATAATTGTCTTAAAACATTTTTGAAATTCTTCAATTGTCCGAATTTCCAGACTTATCATCACTTTTTTTCTAATTTCTCTATATGTCTCCATTAAGTTCATTGATAGATTTCGATACGCTGGATCCATTAAAAGTTATCCCGATTTTCTATCTCTTACGATAAACGAGCTAAAGGCCTATCTCAGCCTCTTTCTTTTGTTTTGTCCAAACCTATCGTTACAAATAGAACTTAAAGAAAAAATAAATTTGGTGGAACTAGCTAAATGTTGTTTTTAACATTTACAAAGCATTTATTCTGCTATCGAACCTTAATTAAGCCCAGTAAGTTTTTTATTTTCGAAATTGAAAGCCGCTGAGAATAATAATTTTGATAACGTCGAATCGGTATAAAGAAACAAGATAGAGATATTTAGGAGAAATGAACCGTGTACACAATAACAGATACATAGATAGAAGTAATTTTTTTCTAACACATTGGGTCGATGCTTAAACGCAGAGGTGGATTCGGCAAGTCTGCGGGCGTGGATTCCTATAAATGGTTTTGGAGATTTGTACGCGTGGACTTAATTCTTTTAAAGAGATAAACGGTGTCGACTGGTTCCAATCTGAATATGTGTCAATTGTTCAAGTTCACAGAAATGATTAAGCACACTGAAAATCAAGAAAAAAAAGGAAAAAGGTTGTAAAAATTGTAGATATTCAAATAATAATACGTAATAATAATCCTTAATGTCGATACTAAACTGCCGGAAGAACGACGCGAGGAATCGGGATCACCTATAGGACCTGCTAGGTTGGAAAGGGCGATTTAGACAAATACAGGACGAATTGCACGGAGAAAGGAAAGCCGGTTAAGCAATCCGAGTACTATGCGAGCGACTAGAGAGATGTGGCAGGTATGAAGAAGGACGAAAAATTAAATATTTTGGATATAGCCAAGCCAATGGTATAGACTATAAGATCATAAAGGAAGAAATTACCACCAACCACCTCTGGAGAACCGGGAGCTTTCAAGAAACAAAATCATCGGCAAGGAATATAACTAAAGCGATTAATGTGTATGCGACCTCCGTCCTTTCGTACGAAGTTATTGCGTGTGCCGACGCCAAACTTGCAAACCATTAAAACAGGATTTGAATAGACACCGAACACATCATCGTCACAGCGCCATTGAAAGACGGAAGCAGGAGGAAGCAGCACAATATCACCAAGTGCCTAACTTAAGGGAATATCGGCCAGAGAAAGCGAGAATTAGTTACTACATCGAGCAATTGCATCACTAAATGAACATCTTACACCATTGAAGTTGTCGGACGCCAGTTGCGACCCAGTATCTAAGATCGGTAGCATAGAAGACCTGACAAGGAAGTGGAGAAGCAAGCCATTGCACTATAGAGATAGAAGGTGAGGATATTAGCGCAAAGGACTCGCTAGTGTGCTTGCTTACAGAAGAAAAATCGCCAAGGAAATCGAGAAGGAAGAAACCGTGGATCACCTACTGGCGGGTTGCTCAGTAATGGCTCCCAAATCTTATCTGGATAAACACAACAGGGTCGCAAGTATAATTCATAAAAGACTACGGGAGAAATACGTATTACTCGAAGATCCCTCCTTATACTACCAATACAGTCTACCGCCCGTAGTAAACGAGGGAAACATCAAGCTCTACCGGAACAAGAAAATCATTACCGATAAACGTATACTCAACAACATCTAGGACATAGTATTCACTGAAAACTACAAAGAACCACGTACATCGTAGATATAGCCTTTCCTCTCCTCAGTAATATATACAAAACATGGTCTGAAAAAATTTTAAAATAATTAACGTTGGCTAACGAAATACGCGCTATGTGAAGAATGGACGGAATTGTTGCAGTTCCTCTTCTCATTGGAGCAACAAGGGAAATACCTAAAAAACTAAAGAATAGTCTAAAAGGCTTGAAAGAGAAACTCTATTTACACCTACATAAGTCGACCATCCTGGATACCCCCGCTATAGTACGAAGAGTGATGTGATAAGTAGAGAGCGAATATACAGATACGTGTTTTGTCTACTCTCGGGGAAAGCAGTAGCCAACGCGAACCCTTTCTTATGAGACGAATAGACACGAGTCTGTCTAGCCGCTGCATAAAAGGTATGATTTCACTCGCTTTTGTCCTCTTTAGTGATAAGTGTTTGGAAAAACAACATCCTGAAGTGTACTTAGTTATAGTTTTTCCAAATGCAGCACGCCATCTCTTATTTCCACCATCGATTAATTGTTTTCATGTAAAAAAATCCACTGCTAAGAAGGCACACTTCAAAGGCGCGAAGAAGGATGACAGCTATCATACTAAAATATTAAACGAAAGCAGATATCAGTACGACGTACTTGTTTGGAAGAAGGGATGATATGAGTTTCGTATTAAGATAACGCGTTTTTTAGATGAAAATAATTTCTAAAAATTCAAATTAGAGAGAAAACACATCACTGAGTTGTAATCCGTCATCGTCTTTAATAAAACCGAAATCGCACTACAACATTGTATTTGCTGCTGTGGAAACCTCTATTAAGAAGCCAGATGCCATAACGAAGGATTATGTAAGAAAAAAAAAAACCTGAACAAGGTTAAAAATTTAAGAATAATACAGGAAATTTGAGGATTATTAAAGGCCTCGAAAATAAAAATTGTTTTTACGTAAAAGCAGATAAAGGAAACAAAATAATCATTTTGGACAAATCGGATTGTTTCAGACGCATCAAAAATTTGCTATCATCGGGACCTTACGAAGAATTTAAGAAAAACATCTTTTACCATTCGTGATTAGGGAAACGAAGAGGTTGTAAAAAATTGCCCGAAATCTATTAACGTGAACCTGAAGTTAAAACTGACAATCTCAAATCTTACAATTTCAAAAAGGGGCTGTTTATCCAAGCTTCCAAACAGGGGAAACCTATGAGACCAATAGTTTCAAGTATAAACTCAGGTAAACGAATATAAAAATTTACGTTTATCAATGCAGATAGTCTAGAAGCAGAAATTTCACTTGAATTAGAAGATGGGGAAATTTTAATATCGTTTGATATATGTTCCATCTTCTCTAACGAACCGATCCTTGAAACCATAGAACATTTGATGAAGTTCTTCAGATTGCGGAATATAAAAGACTAATTCCACCTTGCATTTTCAAGTAGGCACCAAGAACAATTAGTCAACTTGCTCATGAGTAAATTTGAGACTCAAAGATATAAAAAAAAAAATGGTAACATTGGGCAAGTTTGAGTTCTGCCAGGGTCAAGCGCAAATCTGAGGTTTATTCATTGTTCCTATAAAAAGTTAAAATAGGCTTTCGTGGATAGCTTCTGGATCAAAGGTAATCTGAAAAGCAGATATAGATTCATATGTAAGGATGAAAACAAGTCCGGGACATTGGGCGATTGGAGAAGCTTTAATTTTGCATTTTTTTCTTCTTCAAAAACGTTACCGATTTCCCAAAAGTCTGAATCCCAATATACGTTAATTGTTTGATTGCAATACTGCACAGTAGAACTCATTTTAAACAGAACAAAATGGGTAATCAAGTAGAAATTAAATATAATCGTAACTGAACAATCTTGCCTAAGTACATAGTAAGATGTGATAAAAGCTATTGAAAATGATACGCAATAGCTCCCAAGATAAATACATTGTCTTATCATCGTACCGAGATCATCCTAATTAGAAGTACAAAGGAATGGTTTTCGCGCAAACAAGCAAATATTGTTATTTCTTATCATCCACCATTGCTATGTCTATCTTTATCTTCTGTTTTGCCAGCTTTTTCCAACGAACGGTCGTTCATATTTAAACACAACGACCGAAAAGAGATGGCACTATTCACGTCATAATCGAAATTAAAACTAATAGGAGTAATAGGTTCGAATATCGCAAAGTTTACTGATGCTATTTGATTAAGCGCTGTAAACGTAAATAAATACGAGGCGATTATGACGGTATTGATTGTTTGAACTTGCCATTCGATTTAAAAGGTAGTGTTGTGTTCTTTTTTAATAAGTGTGCCGGTGAGTTGGTTACCGTCCAAGAAGACTATTAATAATCGTAAGTGGGCGTTGTTTATTCCTTTTCATTTTAAGGTGCTTATTTTGCTTTTTGAAGAAATCACAATTCAATTCCAGTTGCGAAGGTCAAATGGAACTTTTCGAATTGAGATTATTCAGCTTTTATAAGCTTTTACTCACGTGACGTGAATCCATCAATTAATTTTTCTACTTATCTATGCGCCATCTAGTGATTTATTTAGATGTTTCGTAAAGCTCTAATTTACTTTTATTGTTTAGCGGTTTGTAATGTCTTCAATGAAACAGAAAAATGTCTGTGAATTAGCAATAATGTACTTATGTTGTGTTAATAGTGTTATCAATCTAGCGGCGCCCTCTACACTAGAGATCATGACATATAATAAATATTGTAATCATCCCTTTCTACTATACCGGCAAAAATTTAAGTTATATATTTACCGGTATAGTAGAGAACGATAATAGTAATATTTATTATAATTAATTAATCTACAGAGTGTTTTTTTTTATATAAACGATCAGCCTGAAATATTTCAGCGAATAGAAATTTCCATAAATACATATACTTTTATTGTAAGGGAGATGTTTTAATTAAATGAATCACAAACAAAAGAAATATATTTACTGTGTAAATATATTTGTGTACTGTGGAAAATTCATTGCATGTGACGCAATGATTTTTCCAACGTGCAGCTCTAATTTTTAAAATACAAACTTGCAACGTTTCGTAGAAGCCGTGAAATTCTTTATTTCCATATTTGGTTTCTTCCTGAATAGAAAAATACAGCCATGTTCAGATACAGGGTTGGACATACCTCTTACACATTTGATTTAATTTACGCGCACATCATTTCTTTTATTTCTGACGATTCGTACATAGTACTCTGATCCGAATGAAATACATTATTATTATTATGCATTCAATAACAACGCAACGTTAAATATAGGTATATACAGTCTGTCCCGCGATGGAGTAGACAAGAGGAAAACAACCGTTACTATTATTAGAAACGCCTGCCTCCTATTCTATATTCTCCGATATATCTTATACAGTTGCATTGCGCGAAGCAAATTGGTAAAAAAAAAATGATTAAAATGAATCTGTCGCAGATATTAAAAAAAATACTTTTTGAAAATTCGAAGCCAGGAATTCGACGGCAGCAAAATGCGTGTCTTGCTTATTTCATGCTTCTAGTACGGTAAATGATGAATTCGAAGAAAGATGGATGGGGAGATCTGATCCAATAAATCTTCCTGCTACATGTCCTGATTTGACACCAACGGACTTCTTCTTGTGATTTAACTTAAAAACAAGAAATTCAAAGATTTATCATTCTTCGCTTCAGCCGTTTGTATGCATTAGTAAAAAAATCATTGTTTCGGGCACAATTGCCCGATTCTACCCATAAATACGAAGATTCGACACGGAATCACCCAAAAGTCGGTCAATTTCAATAATTGCATTCTTGTTTTTAGGTACTTACCTGCGTTTCTTGTATTTGCTGACGTAACTTAAAGGAAAATACATGGCGAATTCTCCGTTAAACAACGATACAGTGCCACCCGATGAAAACGAAACTCAAACGAAATCAACGCCAATTTTGAATAAGCGCAAAAAATGTAAGACAATGTATCAGACGTTTATGGAACGGCAATCAGGTACCGTAGTTTTGTTCCTGTTGCTGTTATGCTGCTGGGGTATCGCATACGCGCTGTTCGGAGAGGCTGTTGGCCTGCGGAGTCAAATGTTTGCTTTAGTGGTACGTTCAGAATTCATTTTCATGTAAGCACTTTTCCAATTCGCCCCTTTCCCTGCAGGTATTGTTTATCACTGCCAAAATTGCCGGTTACTTAACTTCATTGCTTAAATTACCGCCAATGGTAGGTATGTTAATTATGGGCGTCCTACTTAGGAACGTTGGTTTCCTGGAAATTGAAGGAGATTATAGGAAATTTACAGCGGTATTACGGTAAGTTAAATTGATAGCGTAAACGGGGAATTCTGTGCGTATAAAAAGCCTAACTAAACGCATCGACAGGCGCTTCTGCTAAAAAAAAAAAACATTTTTTTCACAGCCAACTGGCTCTAGTCAACATCATGCTGCCAGCGGGCATAGGGCTCGACGCCAACGCTCTGAAGAAGATGATCTGGACGATTCTCAACCTCGCCATCGTACCCGTAGCCGCGGAAGTCATCGGAATCACCGTCGCCGCCCATTTCCTCCTGGGATTTCCGTGGCTATGGGGCGTACTTGTTGGGTAGGGCAAAACTGTATTTTAGAATGTACTATATGGTGTTGAAAAGGTTCTTGCCGTTGTTCAAGGCTCCTATTGGCGGCGGTCTCGCCCGCGGTCATCATCCCTTGCCTCTTTCAATTGCAAGATATGGGCTATGGGGTTAACAAGGGGATACACACCTTGGTCATCGCCGCTTCCACTATCAACGATATCATCTGCATTGCATTGTTCGGGATCGTCGTTGGATTGATTTTTAGCACAGGTTCTATTCTATGATATAGAACTTGCGGTTCTACATACGTTTTATCATTATCTTCCTTAAAAAATTTAGATAAAAAAACGTTCCTATTTCTTTGCCGAGACGTTTTTATCGTAATTTTTCCCTTTTAGGTTCCTTAACAATGCAGATTCTGCAAGGTCCAATAGTTATAGTGATGGGATTTTCGTTCGGCATCGCCTGGGGAATCATCTGCCAGTTCTTACCTAATTTCCAAGAACCCTATTTGGTGACCTTACGAACCCTTCTCCTTGGATTAGGTTGCGTTCTAGCAGCTTTAGGCAGCGATGCCTTAGGCTACGGCGGTGCAGGGCCTCTAGGCTGCATTATAGCCGCGTTTGTAGCAAGTTTAGGTTGGAGAAGACAAGGCTGGGGGACAAGTGTAAGTAAATTTCTGTATTTTGTTCGTATTATTTTTTAATTTAAACGCTACAGAATCCAGTAAGAATGAATTTCGCGCTACTTTGGAAGTTCTTCGAACCTATCTCGTTCGGCCTAATCGGTATGGAGGTGAATTTATCAATCCTAGAAGGAACTACTGTTGGATGGTCAATGATCGTGATGGTAGTTCCTCTATTGGTACGGCATCACTGTAAATGAGAATGAGTTTTTACGTTGATACTGTCCTTCTTTCAGCTGAGATTGATGGTGTCTTTCTTGTCGACCTATTGGAGTAATTTTAATCTGAAGGAGGATATATTTATCGCCATCTGTTGGATACCGAAAGCGACTGTTCAGGTAGGCGCAAATGTCTAAATTCCGAATATGTACAATGCCGTGAATACGAGGATAGTTTCAAAAGTTTCAACGTGAAAACGAGAGCTGCTCATCGAAAATATTCTGCTGATTCCGCATGCCTTGAAAAATACTTTTGAAAATCTTCATCATGTTAGGCGCTTATTGCCGTCTATGAAACTCTGCACCGTCGTTAGCCATAGTGAGATTTTGGGCGGCTGGATTGAATCAGCTTGATCGACGATGTACCATAAAATACAACAACCACTACCAATAAATATCCGAAACACATTAGACGAGACCGTAGAAGTTAGATGCTGTAGGCAGCTCGAAAGCATTAGTTTGTTTATATTGGCCGAAGATTTGTTACTTGCTCATTTGCACAGTCAGAATAACGGAAATTAACATTTCCAAAGCTCTTTAAGCCTTGGAGATGTCCAAGCGAAATAAGTTGAAGTTTTGACGTCGATCAGTAACTACACCCCGTTTACTGCGAACGGTGGATCGGCTCCAAAAAAGGACGAACTGTTCCACCCCGCCCTGGACTAGATATGGTCCCTTCGCAACATTTTTCTGTTCCTCGTTATCAAAGTTCTACTCTGAGGACAAAGATCTTCATCGAACGAAGACATTATTATATTGGTAAATGCCTATTTCGCAGAACAAGATCCCCGCAGAGCAAGAGATGTCGTGCAGCACTTTTTTCTAATGACCTGACTCGACTATTCTTTCCCATTTTTTTGGGGGCTTTATTACCTGACTAAGAGCAAGTACAATACGAATCCAGCTTTATCAGAAGCATAGCCAATATTTACGTATCTGCTTCTTTATTTCGATTATTTTGTTTTTCTTTGATGTGACTAAAGCAGTTTTCTTTACATTAGAATTCTCCATCTTCGATTGCTAATAACGTACAAAGAATTTTGAGTTGGACTTGAAGAAATTGAATTACATGTAAATCCTAAGTGGGACTTTTCCAACTTATAGCTTTCGATGGAAACATAGTCGTAATCACAATTGTTGTTATTTTAGGCTGCTCTAGGACCCCTGGCTTTAGATAAGGCACGTGAGCTAGACGACGAGACCATGATCGAGTATGCAAGCATTGTAGTTGTTGTCGCAGTACTCTCAATCATTATAACATCTCCAATCGGTGCGATACTTATCATGCAACTAGGTCCACGATTCTTACATCAAACATTACCAGACAACACTAACTTATAATAATTTCTTTTAATATTGTAAATATCGATCGGATTATTGAGAAATAAACTTTTCCATAAAAATCATTGTCTTTTATTTATTTCTTTATAAAAATAGATTGGAAATAGCGTATCTCACATATAAAGATATATAAAAGAAAGCAATTTGGGGACATGTTTATAGAAAATCCTTAATATAACTAATAACAATAATAATATACTAAAAATATTTTAATTCTTTATACGAGTTATATAAAATTAGATAACGACACTTACAGCAATGGGAAACGAAAGCTACGATGTTCTCCATTTAACGTTAATACTTTATACACGAGAGCTTGCATTCGAAACGGTTGTTATTAGTAATTATTCATCATCTTGCGGCGGTGGAGGTGTAGTAATTGGCCTTTTAAATAGTAAAATATGCGGCTCTAGAATATAATACCACAAAGTCAACATCACGTATGCATCGGGACAGTTTGAAAGCTAACCTGGCGAATGTGTCATGTAATGTACCCAACCTTTACTCTGCTGGACACCGATACTTCTCCATTCTTGTTCTGACATCAGATGCGTTTTAGGTACCATCTCCACAAGTTCTTTCGGCAAAACGACATGCCTACATACATACAGAAGGATTGATGTCTTACCTTTAATTCAATATTGACATTTTACCTATATTCGTGGTCGTTATCGTAATATTTATCGGAATAATAGATGTTCTTGCTGATGTCTTCTATTTTCTCGCGGTTCATCTTATTTACGTTAAAGAAAACTGGTAGAAGAAGAGGAAAGCTGTGGTAAACAACGTACTTGAAACAGCGTTTAGTTTGGAAGTTTTAACGGTTAAATTGAAACTTAACGCATGCGCCGGTTATAAGGGATAATTCAAAACTGGCGGCAACCTATAGAAATTAAATTTTGAGTTTTTACAAATGCTCCGATTAAATAAACCGAAATAAAACACATTTTAGATTCGATAAAGCTTATTATTTAAAATATAACACAAACACCACTTTAATTACAGGTTATGTATGATATGTTAGAGACATCTTGGTATTAAACCTACTAAAAATAAATAATACTAAATTCACTTTTTTTTTTATTAAAAATTAATAAAAATAGCTACTTATATATGTAAAAAATACTTCAAATATCTATAACTTAATAAAAAATATATAATATAAATAATTAAATTCGATCTTATATTTACATGTTTCAAAGAATAATACAATAACAATTAATATATCTTTTAAATAGCACGAATGGAACATGTAAATATAAGACCTCTGCACCAAGCGAGGATATTAACATTTCCCTTCTAAGTAAGCAACATATCTCATAATATACAAGTTCTTTTTTTTCCCTTAATTTACAAAGATTAGAAAGACAATCTGTTCTTTAGAGTTTAGTGATCACCTTGTGACGAGGGAGGGGATGTAATGGGCCGTTTGAATAGCAAAATATGGGGTTCTGCAAGAAGAAAATCGGAATAGAAAAAAATTATCGCTTATATAAATGAAGCATACCTGGAGAATGCGTCATGTAATGCACCCAGCCTTTGCTTTGTTGTACGCCGATACCTCTCCATTCCGGCTCTGACATTAAATGCGTTTTCGGTACTAATTTAACTAATTCCTTCGGTAAGACTACATGCCTATAAGAACGGATTTTAAATCGGGCTGTTCGCCCATGTTAATTTAACGTGTCGGAATGCGTACCTGTACTCGTGTTCATCGTCGTAGTATTTGTCCGAATAGTAGATGTTTTTGCTCATGTCTTTCGCGCGATTTCTAAAACGCTACTAAAATCTAACGAAATTAAATTTCTTTCACCGATGGACTACTTACAACTTTCTGTAACTGTCAACGTTTTTAAGTGCGGCGCACGCGTACACGGCACGGTTCTTTTAAATCTGTTGCCAACATTGAAACATACATTTCTAGGGTGCCTCCAACCAGGGGTGGCGCTAAGCGGTATTTATGAAAATAATAAGGAAGAAAGAAATGGTGCACGGTCGTACATTTTAAACATTAACAGTACGGCTCTGTTCCCTCACCTGTCCATTTGTGCTTGTTTCTAACCAACCTATTAAAGATGACATTGCTGGACAAGATAGTATGTTGTACATTCCCGTAGCATTCCATCTTAAGCTTATATGCATATCCAACCATTCCATTTTATGGAAAAGTTTTAAATTAACGCTCAATAAGAAAACCAACGTTTGGTTACCTTTTGATACTTCCAAATGTTAAATCGTATAGCGAAAACTGTTGAAAATAGCTCATAAAGATTTAGCAACTCTGTACGTTACTCCCTCAAGAGCTGTACTGCATAAAGGGCTTTAGACGGACCAGACAAGAGGAAAACAATTTTTCTCGAGATTAAAACTTATAAGAACATATGTCCGATCATCAATAGCTCTTTGGCTTGTTAATAATTGTGATTGAAGACGGTATTTGCGATGAAATTATTAATCAATCTTTCAAGAAGAGATGTTTATATTTATTTTAATTTTAGTTATACAGGATTTGTTAAACTTTATATGTGTACTGAGAATTAAAATTACCCAAAATTTCTAGCTTTTCAGTTATATGGATGTGATACTATAGCTATAAGAGGGAGGGAGTGTGGTCCTAAAGTTTTGTAGGGTGGGTCCATAGAGAACATATAATACACAATATGCTAAGCAAACTGTAAACAACGCAACAAACATAGTTGATAGTAACTAGCAATGTACCAATGTTTGCAATACACGAATGAAATTAACACCGATGACTATTGCGAAGATGCTACCGCCGCCACTGTCTTTCATATTAATTTTATAAAATATAACTATTGTTCTAATAGTTTATTTAATCAGTATTAGGTAATATATTTGATAATAAAAATTGTGTCTTAGTGAGAAACATGTTAAATCTCTTCAATTTGAATTATCTTCTTCGTATTCGTAAATTTTATTATTTTACGTGTGGTAATGCGGACGAAGCAACATAACCTAATTTACTTTGTTCTATGTCAAAATATTGATAATTCTACATTTATTTTTACGTATACGTATATATTTGTGGTACAATCTACGTATAAAATACTACTTTTTATTTGTTCAGCTCTTTATATGCGAGAAAATGCCAAAATATGATAAGTATGTTACTATTATTACGTTCCTAGTATTGTTATTATTTTTTTTTATTTTTATAGACGAGATCGATCTTCAAATTCTTGCATTACTCGTTCTAAACCCAAATTATCCCACGGGAGATCAAGGTCCAGATCGTTGGAAGATCGAAGAAGTAAAAATGATAAATCCAGCAAATATTCACAATCTTCGAGTAGCAGTACGAAAAGCACAAAATCTAAGAAGTCGAAGGAACGCTCTACATCTCGTACAAAACATAAAAGAAGCAAGAAGTATGATTCGGATTCAAGTAGTAGTTCGAGCAATGATTCCGACTTGAGTACTAGTTCCGATAATTCTATCGAGCTACTGAAGAAGTTAAAAGCTGAAAGATTACGACACGAAGAGGAGCGGAAACGACAGAAGGAAGCAATGAAGGCTAATGAAACACCCGAGGAGAAAAGGTATTGTGAATATATAGAGTATAGGTGTTAACTTCTATTGATTTCCTTATTTTTACATAGATTGAGAAGGTTGATTAAGAAAGAAGCGAAAGAACGCAGACGAAAGGAACGTATGGGCTGGGATAACGAATATCTACATTACACCAATACGGATAACCCTTTTGGTGATGCGAATTTGTTATCGACTTTTGTTTGGACGAAGAAATTAGTTAAGGAAGGTTTGATCGGTGCTAGTAGAGAAGAGCTTGAAATTAGGAACAGGTACAAGCAGGAAGAAAATAAAAGAGAGCTAGAAAAGGTAAGAGCTTAGATAAATATGGTCATTAAATTGTGGAATTATCGAATCTTTTTGCTTAGGTGAAAAAACGAAGACTTGAACGTGAATTGGAACGTCAGAATCGCGAAGAGGAGATGCAATTGATGCAACGGAGCAAGGAGGCAGCACAATTTGAGGAGTGGGAACGTCAAGAGGATCAATTCCATCTTGAGCAGGCCCGTCTAAGGTCGCACATTCGAATACAGGATGGTAGAGGTAATTAATAGCATTCGATATTTTCAACGCCTTATATGTTAATATAGAGATTTAATTTTTATTTGATTGTTTAACTTTTCGAGTTTGCGGTAGTGTTGAAATTGTTTCAGTTATTTCAAATTTTTTTTAGTAAAATCTAGGGTGTTACAGAAATAACTCATAATTAACCATGAGGTTAACCAACTTCCCATTTAAAAATTGATTGTTTTTTTTCTACAGCCAAACCTATTGATCTCCTTGCTAAATATATAAGTGCCGAAGAAGAGGTTGATGCAGTCGAAATGCACGAACCATACACGTACCTTAACGGCTTACACATTAAAGACCTCGAAGATTTGGTGGAGGATATCAAAGTTTATAAGGAACTAGAACGAGGGAAGAACCTCGATTATTGGAACGATATCACTGTTATTGTCGAAGATGAGCTGCAGAAACTCAGGAAATTGGAGAAGCAGAACGAATACGATATGGGAATGAATCGCAGAGAGGGTATCCATCAATCCGTCGCCAATGACGTCACGACCGTGTTCAAAGGAAAAACTTCAGCACAACTGGCAACGTTACAGAACGAAATTGAAAGTAAGATCAATGGAAAAGCTGATGGAATCGATATTGGTTACTGGGAGAGTTTGCTATCACAGTTGAAAGGTAATTTCAATCGTTAAATTTTTACAATGCTTCTAGGTGTACTTTTTTAGTTTAGCTCATATTTTGTTTGTTTTAACAGCTCATATGGCTAGGGCCAGGTTGAGGGACCGACATCAAGATAGTTTGAGGCGTAAATTAGAAGTACTGAAAGCTGAACAGGCTGTGGCGACCACTTCTAACGCGGAAACTGTTGAAAATGCTCCGAGTACCCCAGCATCCGTTAAAGTTTCTTCGGTGGGGGGAGAAGCTGAACATAGCGCAAGTGGTGTGTCCCAGGATGAGAATAGCGAATCTGATGGGTATGTTGTTGTACTTCTTTCTCGATTGCATAATAGTTTAGATTCTACCCCACCAAAGGAAGATGATTTGGTTAATTCTTTTTCATTGGATCTATCGACAATGTTAAATAAATGCAATCCGTTTGAGTCTGACACATTTCCTAATTTTTCAGCGATGAAGAAGAAGCAGCCAATGCTTTGCTCAATGAATGTTTCCTGGCTTTTGAAAATGGGGGATACAGTCCAAAGTTATTGACTCCAGAACAGATAGAACCTGGCACTATTGTCGTAACAGAAGAAGATGATGATAAGAGGTTGGAATTTGCAAGAGTTCAAGTCATCGGAACTGGCAAAAAGGTTGAAGTAAGTCATGTCAGAATGTCATTTTAAACCAGTTGATAGAAGCAATCTCTTCGACAAAACCTTGACGTATGGCTCGCTTTTCACCTTCGAGAGCCGGTTGATACCTGATATTCCTCGGGGATCTTGAGTATCGTTGAAGTTCATTTTTTGAATTCACAATGTCCCTCATTTCCCACAAGTTGAACCACGATAGTACATCTATCTATATTGCGTGCAGAATTTATCGGTAAAGAGGCTTGAATGAGCTTGTTAATTCGATGATTCCTTGGCGGCCCCGGGTTAATGAGGAGCAGTCGGTTGCCGTTAGATTAATTAAAATACGAGGATGGCCGAGTTAGAAATAAACGACTTGCAGCACGGTGGTTTTTTGATCAACGTTTGATTCGGGTGCGGCTTATTGACGAGGTCAAGAAATTTGCTAATTTCCAGTTCGACGTTAACGATAATATGATCCTTTAGTGCTACAATGTCGACTGTCGCTTTCTTTTGGCATCATTTGGCCACGTTTTATCAGCTGCACCATGTTATAATGTTGCTTTAGTGTTGGAGTCAAATTGTGGGAAATTCAGAGGACATAAAGCTTACTTTAAGAGCTCCAAAGTTTTCATTTAAGGAAAGTCGACCACGTCGGACTTCTAATAGCTTCTAATAACTTTTAAAACAGTTTTTAACGACATCACTTAATTCCATTTAACGCAATATGTTATTGACAAACCGATCAAATATTTTGACTTTCATTTTTAATTTCCACAGAACGTCGTGGCGAAGGAAGAACTACTGCTGCAACGCGAAGCTAGAAAAGGTATGGGCGATGACGAAGCACAATTTTCGGTGGAAGCAGCTCTGGATAGTCAAATTTACCTGTGGTCCGATAAGTACCGTCCCAGAAAGCCGAGATACTTCAACCGCGTCCATACCGGCTTCGAATGGAACAAATACAATCAGACCCATTACGATATGGACAATCCCCCACCTAAAATCGTGCAAGGCTACAAGTTCAACATCTTCTATCCCGATCTCATCGATAAGAACAGCACGCCCGAGTACTTCTTAACGCCTTGCCCGGAAAATAAAGAGTTCGCCATCTTAAGGTTCCATGCTGGTCCGCCTTACGAGGATATTGCATTCAAAATTGTCAATAGGGAGTGGGAGTATTCGTATAAAAGAGGATTCCGTTGTCAGTTTCACAATAATATATTCCAGTTATGGTTCCACTTTAAGAGATACCGATATAGACGTTGAGATAGTTTTAAGATATATATATATGTTTTTTTGTACATAAGAAGTATGTAAATTAATTAATAAACAACGCATGGTTTTAAATAGGATATTGTTTTGGTATTTGGAGGCTTCTGTAATATTGTACTTGTGCTATGGGAATAACACGTCCCATGCTATCAGTTGGACCCACATCTTTGGGGACAACATACGGGACTCACTAAGATTATAGTTGTAGATTTCTGCCTTTTGTTATTACGGAAGAAACTTGTGTTCAATAGCGCTATTTTCACCTATTCTTGCACTAGATGGCGCCACTCACGTTATCCTGAGAATCGAAATCGTTTATACTTCCCTTGTTATAATTTCAATCATCCATTAAACCATAGATGGCGGCACAGTAGTGATTTATATACGGAAAAAGACTTTATTATACAAACTTTTAAGTTTTAATTTCATTTTTTTAAAGTTTATTGTGCCCGATTCGAGTTTTTCTGCCATTAGCGATCATGGTAAGTGGTATTTTCCATAATATTCTCGCTTGTAATAGAGTTCGCGATCTCGGATTGAATGATGATGACGATGTAAGAGGTTATTGCGGCAAACATCTGCAAACAGTGAACACGTGCGTCATTTGTTTTGGGTATTCAGCGGGAAATTCAAAGATGATGATGTTTTATAATTAAATTCGATTTGTGCAAATATGGATAAGTTGAACGCTGATGTATTTACCGCGGTTATCAGGTTGAAATCGACATCAAAGAAGCCGCAGACGTGGAATTTTATCTTTTTCTGGGCTAAGTGTAAACAGAAGTCGCGCACCTGAAAAAAGAAGGCAATAAGTGTAAAAATTGATACGTCTTAATCAAAACGCATAAAAGATAATTCTAATCGTATTTCCGTTTGCTTGGACTTAGAGCCTTTTTTTGATCGTGTGGCACGAAGTTGGTCGTAGAACATTTTTCTTTATGACGCATTAAAATTGTTGTTTTTGTTGTCTAGAGTATTTAGAGTATATTGTCGGTTTTTTTAATATTTAAAAAGGAAATAAATATAATGCTTCAGGTATCTCACATTGGCAATGAAAAAATTCATATAATTGTAGATTATTATTTAACCAAGCTCTCCAACTTAACGAAAATATAATCGCCAACTTGAAATACTTCAGAAATATTAGAGTCATTTACACGTGCTTTTTTGTATCTGATCACGTTATTTTCACATAAAAGGAACTTACCTCCATTTTCAATACCTCTCCTGCCGGATTAACATGGTACAAAGCATGAACGTAGAATACCGTTTTGCCTACCTGAAAAAAGGAATTGCAAGGGAGACACTAAAATTAAAGTAATTCCATTGTTTACCTCCTCATGGGTCTTTTCCGCGAAAATTATTATTATGAATATCTCCAAAACTTGGACGAAAGCCCATTGGCAGCTGAAATAGGCGTCCACGCCCGGGAGATCCACATCCATGTTGTACATTACATCGTAGGCATTGTGGAATTGTCTAGCGCAGATGGCGAAAGCCGATCCCATTGCTAACAGCAGCTGAAGGCCGTAGAGATAGTTGATTAGGCTGAGAAGGTCGCAAAGCTCGTTGAAAATATTGTGAATGGTCGCTAAAAGCTCCAAGTGTAAGGTCTCTGTAATTTTTAATTTTTAATTTAATTTCGGCTAATCAATATACATATACAGTATGTACAGTACATCAATATACAGTATAGGTAGGATACAGCGAATGTAAACACCCTAGATACGAATTATAGCTTACCTGCTTTTAGCAATCTAGGGGAATTTCGTTTTTCACCACTAACATCGTCTCTCATCTTTGATTCCAATTTCTTCAATATACGATTTATTACGGAAAATCTTTTCCATAGTAAGTATATTAAGGTGGCTAGCTGGACTTTAAATAAGCCACCTGTTAGTATTGGATAATACGACGTAACTAGATAAATAGTTGTCTCGTTTTCGATGAAGAAGATGTAATCGGGGATGAAGGTCATTAAAAACTCGATAGCCACTAATGAAACGCCCCCGATAATAAATTTTCTATTATATTCTCCAGCGACTCTCTCTCCAAGCTTTTCTATGCGGAAAATTCTATTATCTACGATGTTGAGTCGATGAAAGAAGGCTATCAGTTTGTTATTGTTGACGCACATCGCTAAAATCGCCGTGGTCTGGCCGACTATACCCGAGTACAATTCGAACATGTCCGTGGCTTCCGATATGGAATCGTCCAGGTCCTCAACGTTATTTCCGGTCGCGTAAATGAAACAGCCGAAGAAGCTTCCGGCTACTACGACGTTAAATATTACATTTGGATATGATACTTTCAACTTGTTATGCCTTGCGTTCATCTTGAAGCAGGATAAACTAAAAACATTCGTGACGTACGTCAAAGGAGCTATGGAATTGTAGAATTCTTCCATTGTTCTTTACGATATTCGATAATAACGGCTGACGCGATGCCCGCGTCCATTACTTCCTTAATGCCGCATTCCCGTCGCGTTAGTTAATTTTGTAAATTGCTCATCAAGTCGTGAAGCTCCCACTTATTGAGCTGCCAAGCCGTAACTTCAGAGTAGTTTACTAAATTAAAGTTACAGAAAAAAAAAGGATGATATATTGGATAGGAAGTAATCGTTACGTATGAAGTATGTAATTCCTTTATTGTTCTTTTAATAACTTCAAGCTATGTATTTTTTTTTTGTCTTTCTATTACGTGTTGTAATGATGGTATTGGTATACTCACTAAATAAATTGACGAACATGGCCACGCCAGGAGCTAACGATCAGCTTGAAAGATTCGCTTTCTGCATCAACGGAAGATCTGAAGGATGTAGTTAAGGTGAGACGGGAAGTGAGGCTTGCGCGGATTTACCTTTGGTCGTCGAAAGAAACCGCAAACGAGGTTATCGTTAACGTTGCCACCTGGAGGTAACGAACTATGATCGTCCGGAAATTAAGCGAAGCGTTTGTTTGATGTCGAGCAAGGCAAACGAAAGGGTCTATATAGCGAAAGACCACGTTTTGGTATTGACTCTTCTGCAATGTAACAACTAGGGGGAAGCGTGGAAAGCTAAACTACGAGGGGCCGTCTTTTTTATAAAAAAGTCTCTTTGTTGAGAGTTGATTTATTTAATTGATGCTTAGTTACAATAACCAACAAGAATATTGCAACCAATAAAATTACACGTAATCTTTCTTTAATGGTTTTTCGCGCTATACATTTATTGTGGTATTAAAATTGGCACTTTTCGCACCAGACGAGATCTCAAATTGGATTAAAATGACTACGTAAGTGGTGACAGCTGCTATTACCTGAAACATACCAAAGAAACAACATTAGAATTAGATTATTTGGCTGAAAAATGGTTTCTATGTCCTTTGGGACTATTAAATAATTAATTGTATCTTTTTTTGTAGAATGCAAGAAGCTTTTCTATGATTTGAAGATAATTATTTTGGGCATTTGTACATCCGTATTCGCGATTAAAATTAAAGAAATAGTAACTTACCCTTTGCAATAACGTCCAATCTAAAGCAAAGAAACCATAAGCCGTGAAAGAGAGCCTATTGTTGTAGAGTTGCAACGAGATGAGTTGAAGGTGTTTGGTTTTTTGGTCGATGTCGTCCTTGGCGGCTAAATTGTTCCATATATCGTGGATGTAGGTGGCGGTTTTGTGGGCCTGTAAACAAAGAACTAGTGGCGGAATCAATGCGAAATTTGCTTTGAGAAAGTTGCCTGCAGTTGCTTCCAGATTTCCTAATTGAGATCTCTTTGCTAAGAGATAGTTCCGTCTTTGGGTGAGCGCCACACGCATGCTGTCTTCTATAGACAGTAAGGAAGGTTCGCTGTTTTTTTTTTTTTCTTTTTTTTTTGTGGCCAGCTTATAGCAGAGTTGCTGGTTTATCTACCGTAGAGACTAGGGAATAAGTTGCTGAACTGGATTGTCATGCACATCCAGAAGAAGCTGATTATTTGCGTTGCCGCTAACATCTTCACTAAACCTCCACCAAGGTTCGATAGTCCCACGTCTTTATGTACAATAAAAGCAATATTGTCAAATTTAAAGTGCCTTAGAAAGCCATTACCATTTTTTTTTTATTTAACATCTTGGATATTACCGTTAACTAGGGAAGATGTTAAAATCTACATTAAACACCCAAACCATTCAGAAATGTCAGCTAGGTTTCACACGGAAAGAAGTATGTTAAGTATTATCACCCCAAAATCAACTCTTAAAAGATCTTTATCCTTGTCAACAGATGGTTCATCCTCAGAGGTTGCTTAAAAGGAAGGAAAAAGAAATAGATGACCGGACGAATGAGGCGGTGAACCGGATTTGTTATCTTCTTCCAGTTTTTTTTTTCCCCATCATCATTTATCCTTATGGCCATTCTTGGAATGTTGACGTTTCACCATAAACGGTGAATAATTATTTAAAAAAAATCTGGATTCGGATCGCTCTTGTCCAACGAAGAAGATGCAAAGAATGTCATAGTTGAGCATTATATATCTTGCGCACCTTTGTAAAGCACTGAATTTTTCTCACAACTGGTCGCCCAAGTACATTAACAGTGCCGTTTGTCGGACAAAAACTTAAAAAAAAAAATACAATAAACAACCAAACAAAACAAACTAAAAAATTAAATTATGCAAAATTTACAAGAACTACTGAAGTCGTAGTAAAGATCCGCTTCAGATATGAATTGTTGCATGGAACAGGAACTTACCTCATCTTGAAGCTCCATCCTCATCTTGATGCTTGTGCAAATAATTGCCAACATCACGAAATTAATCCAAACATACCAAACGCTTAAAGTCAAATCTATTTGACGACGTTCAATTAAAGCTGTAATAGTGGTAACCCATCCGTGAATGGAAAACGTTAGCAAAATGAACGACGACTGTAAGCTTCCGACGATGGTCGTATTAAGAAGGTGGTTATTTTCCATGATTAACACGCTCAAGGAATGGTGAGCGAGGCAGTATTCTCTTAGCTGCAGCACATTTACGTTGCCACTAACGGAACATCGAACACTCCTGTTTACGTACGAGAAAATGTCGCGAATTTTCAAGAAATAGGTTCGAAGCAGAAAGATGTCCGTGACCATCAACAGTACATGGAGTATATAATAGAAATTAGCAGCTATGATCGTCGACAACGAGCTTCTCAGAAGGAGCACCAAGTTGAGCAGTAGTAAAATCGCTGAAATTATTGCGAATATTACCAGTTCCTTCCATGAATTCGCATTTTTACATTGAAACTTCCCAAGCGGGCCGACAATATCGGCAATTCCTATCAAGAAATGTCTGATCTTGTGTCTGTTAAAGAAATAAACCGTGTATCTCAAGGTTATCTCCGATAATGTGCTGAGATAATATACAACATTTATCCCGACAGTTACCTTAGTCATATTCCAGAAAATCGTGGATAGAACGGTATGCGAGGTGATACAACCAAGTACCAAACAACAAATCATTACGGGGAATGGAATTAGGCAACATAGTCGATGGTCTTGCAAGGGGCCGTTTGTTGGAATTTTAAAGAACACCATGCCAAAAGCTTTTCCTAAGTATAACGCGGGTTTGAGAGACGATAGAAACATCAGACGTGAAGAAGTTTGCCGTGTATCCATTCCGAAAGTGTATGTTGGCTCGATATTGACAACTTGTTCTGCGATAAATTTAACGGTGGTTGTCTTATCTCGTAGGCGTATCGATTAAACTAACAAGCCAGTTGTACTCCACTTTAGCTTTAATAGTTTCGAAATTCATAAGTGAATTGGAGTAATTCTCGTGGGCTTAATTAATTGCAGTGGCGCGGTGTAATTTGACGGACGGACCCATTACTGTAATAGATACCATGTAACCTTACAGTAAGAACGGCAAGAATTCAGGGTGAGATGGGATATTAGCGCAAACCTGATCAACATGCTGAATGCATGAAATGAATGTTGAATGCTGAATGCAAAAAAAAAAGAAAAAACTGTGCGTAGCGGAAGACGCTAAATTTGTGGAAATGGGCTGCGATATTAATGTTGAGAACCTCGTCGCAGCATTTAACTGAACCTTTTATACGGTAAGGCGCGTTGAATTTGTTAGGATACACGTTAAATTGCGAAGGGCAATGGCAAATATCTATCAAAATAGCACAAATTACATAAGAACAAGCAAGTTGTAACGATAAAGGTTTACAGTTAAACGAAAGATTAAAGCGTATTAAACCCGGTTCACTTCATAATAACAATGGACGATGTCTTAAAAGAATTTAATGTAAAACTACATAAAAACAACGTAAGTTACAGGAAGCCAAGATCGCTTAAACTTGCCGATGATCTGACGATACGTGCCAAAATCGTCCCTCCAATTCCAGGGAAAATTTGAAAATGAGGCAAGAGGAACTGTACAAAAGAAATACGAAGATATGTACAAGCAAAATAGATGTTATGATACGAATCATACGAACCATAAGAAATGGTTCGTGTTTCCTATTGGTTTTCCCCGAGAGTCGACAAAACACGAGTCCGTCTAGTCGCCGCAAAACAGGTATGATTTCACTCGCTTTTGTCCTCTCTAATTGTGACACTAGGGAAAGGAAAGGTAAACATACTTTGGAGTAAGCGCTATATTTTAAGTACCTGCAAGTAAGCAAGTAATAAACGGAAGAATAGGCAACGCAACGAAAATATACGGTGCTCTCAACAAGACAAGACAAGATATTTATTAACAACAAGGAAAAAAGTAAGGATAGTGATTAATGGCATAAAAAGTGGACTTTAGGCTATGCAGGTGAAATATAGAATATTTAAGAAGAGTAAGAAGAGGTAGCAAGAAAAGAAAAGAATAAAGAAAAAAGAACGAAGGAATTAAAGATGAATTAAATATGCAGGCTTTTAGCAAAGATGATTGAGAAGCAGTAACCGAAAAGGATGGAAGAAGAAAGGCACGTGGAAGCTATATGGGAGGCGAGATCTAGAGGGGGACCCAAGAAAACCTGGAATAGTGCAATAAAGAATATATTGGAAAAACTACGCATGGCGTGAAAAGAAGTAAGCAGATCGTTAAATGATATAATAAGTAACCTAACAGTAGATAGACTGATAAGTAATGTTACACAACTAAACATCCGTCTTCTGTATAACGGTACATTGACGCATCAGAGATGCTCTTATGTTGCTCACTTTTTTCAGCTTGTCAGGAATTTCGTATTTGGGTGTTGCCACATCTGTGAGTATCGTATTGTTTTTGTTGAGATTGTTGCAGAATTTCTGCTTTTGGAGAGCTTCTGAAGTGGAAAAAATAAAAAAAAAGGATCTTTGATTTTTCTTGTGTCCATGGTTTGGCGGGAGCCTGCTTAGAACAGATTAATCACATTCAAACAGACAGGGTGGCAGAAAAAGAGCCCAATAAGGCTTACACATCCCATGGTCCTGATCTTAAAGTCACGGGAGGATATTGAGTAAGGCGGAATTGAGGGATCCCATTCGAGAAGACAGAATTTCTGAGGGTTAGGCTACAGCAACGTGATATCAGAGAGATCTGCTTCTTTTTTTTTTGAGAAGAAAAACAATCCTGTTGTTTGCTAGGATGCTAACGACCTGATGGAATATTTGAATTTCTACCACAATGCAATTGAATGCAGACTATTCACAGACTCTTCCAAGTTTAATTTGGAAGCCGTATTACTTTACAACGACGATGGTCTTCTATTTCACATAGCTTATATGAAGGAGATTTATTGAAACAGCGCAAGTTTGCTTTTGCGTCATTGTATCTGGATAGGAATGGTGGGCAAGAAATTTTAAAGATTGTTGGCGATTCTTTCGCGAATTTACCCCTTCGTATAAAGCTGGGTTCGACGAAAAACTGAAAAATATAAAAGAAAGAAAGAAGATTTCCAAAATTAAGCGATGCTAAAGTTAAAGAAAGTATTTTGTTCGGATCTTGCGTTTGCCCGAGGTTCGAAGGGAAGGAGGGCGTTCGTTAGAAAAAGATATAAGCGAAAATGTCAATTATATTCTAAAATTAGCTTCGCTAAGATAAGCGGAACCGCAATCGCCTTGCATCGTCACCTTCCGCTAAAGCGGATACGGATGTATTTAATTTGCTTCGTAAATTCTTTGTAGATGCGTTTTATTTATGTTTGTATTTACGTTTAGATTTCTTAGAGACATTCTGGGAGCTTCATCTATTGAATTTAAAGCAATTGAATTCTGCTTCATCGAAGGCTTATTTCATTTGTTTGTTTCATTGTTTGTAACATTTTGGCGTACTTTGAAGGGAAAAAGTGCTTTACACGTGACGAAAATTTTTTCCATCTCACCGTTAACGGCCGATCTGCTTTAATTAAGCAGAGTGAAACCCCCAAAAATGATAAAATTATTTACCTTTTACAAGAGTTGTTCTACCTACTAGATAGGCTATTCCTATTGCACCTTTGCCAAATTCTGTATTATCCTAAGAGCTCAGTCAAAGTCAAACAAAATTCTTCATTTAACATCACCATAAGCGAAAAATAGTCGTAAATTATAGAAAATTCAATAATCTAGCTTACCTCATTTCGAAGCTTCATCCTTATATTTATGCTTAGCCAAACAGTCCCTAACGCGAAGAAATTTAACCAAACAAACCACATGGTTAAAACCAGATCGATTCGACGACGTTCGGTTAATACCATGATGGAGGTGACCCATCCGTGAATGGAATTCGTTAACAAGATGAACATCGACTGTAAAGTTGCGACGACGGTCGCATTGAAGATGTGGTTATTTTTCAAAATTAATCCGCTCAACGAAGAGTGAACGCGGCAATATTTCTGTACGCGCGACACGTTGACGTTGCCGCCAGCGGAATTTTGCAGAGTCTGGTTTATATGCACGAACACTTCGCCGATTCGCAAGAAATAACTTCGAAGCAGTAACATCTCCGTGATCATCAACTGCATTTCGGTCGCGTAATAAAAATTGGTAGCCGTAACGATCTTCAACGAGCTCTTCAGAATCATCGCTGTACTGAATAAGGCGTGCAATAACGAAAATATTTCGAAGATTACGATTTCTTTCCATAAACTTGCATTATTGGATCTAAAAGCTCCAACGGAGGCATCTACGTTATCGATTTCCATCAAGAAGCTTCTAATTCTGTTTCGGTTGAAGAAGTAAACCAGGTACCTTATGGTTGTCTCCGACGCAGTGCTTAGGAAATGTATATAGTTCATCCTGAGAGTTATCTTTGTCATATTCAAGAATTTGACCGATAAAGTCGTAAGAGAAGCTATACAACCAAATACGAAAGAACAGATCAATACGGGCAATGGAATTAGGAACCATAATCGTTGATTTCGAAGCGAACTATTTGCTGGTATCTCAAAAAACACCAAACCAAAAACTTGTCCCAGGTATAAAGCGGGTCTGATTGATCTTAGGAACGTTAAATGCGAAGTTCGATGCGTATCCATCTCCTAAATGAGTTCTGATGGTGGTTGTTGATACTTAGCAACCGTATCGAATTGAACTGAGGGGATACGTTATTCAGAAATTAATCGGAAACGTTCCCATTTCGATAAGCTCTTGGCTAATTGCGGTCGTAGAAGAAAGGCATTAACGTTGACCTATTAAAGATAACGATTAATTTTGGGGGGATATTTTTAGTGTTGTCTCCAAGGAAACATGCATCTTTGTCTACATTTCCTTTTGGAGGAACGTATTGATTGTTTGGGATTACTTCACGTCCATTTAATCTGTCGTACGTGCCGTTGTACCCATCGCGAGTTAGGGAAAATTACGTCATTCGTGGGAAAAAATTGGGGATTACGTCCTATTTCAGAAAATCCGCTGGCTCAAACGCCTATTTTACAGCGTTGGAGCAATCGTGCAGTTCAGGTGGGACGCGAAAGATAGAACAACTGTAACTTACCTCATTTATTATCTCCATGCGATCCTTCAAGACGAACCATACGAACAGCAAGAATACGAGGTCCGCGACAGAATTCCACATTATCAAGATCCAATCCACGGCACGATTTTCGAACCACGCGTTTACATTGATCGCTGTTATGGTTGTTACGCTAATTACCATGATAAACAGCCCGAAGAACGTCGATATTATGTTGCCGTTGAGCAGATCGTTATTGTCCGAGATCAATTGAGTTAGCTTTAGATGATAATTAGCGCGATTAATGATGCGATCCATTCTTTGGATAGCGTCGGAAGTTCTGATGCCGTCGTTGATATTAGAAAATAGCACGGAGAGCTCGTTTAGGATGGTTTTCAATAAAAATATTTCGGCGTAGATGTATTCGACGCGTAAGCAATAATATAGACCGGCCTCTATAGATTGGATATCCAAAGAACTGATACTGCATATCCAGTAATTAGAACCGGTTGTTGCTATGCTAATAACGATAAAAAATACCATTTCCCTTTTCATATTTGGCGACTTTCGTCTGTCTACATCCAACAAGTCATCTAGCTTATCGATTTCGGTTAGAAACGTCTTCAGTTCTTTTCGGCGAGCAAAATAAAGGAGGTACCTGAACCAGATCTCGAAGGAGATGGAAATGTGCTCGACCAAAAGGGACGCGTCGCTTACACCGCTTCGGTTTATATAGGTGAAATGCAAGATGCTTACGGAAGCTATCAAACACAAGCGAAAAAGATAGCAGATTACAAATAAGCAACTCAGATAACCCATAAATGCGAGAATTTTCTTCTTCGGTTTTGCTACGTTGAAGAAGATCAAGCCGAAGCTTTTTTCCAAAAACAGCAGAGGTTCAATGTAATTTAGAAAAGGTACTTTTAACGGTTTCGCCATCTTAGATATAAATCCAACTACTGTTACATTGGCCTAAATTCATGTAACATGGGTTATTTCATAAATACGTTGCTACAACTTAATTTATCTAGTATGGGTTAATCTTGAGTAATTGCCTAACGCCGACACAATTTTCTTAATCGAACGAGTTGAATGGTTTAATTAATTAAGGGATGAATATCCTTGTTTACGTCCTTGTACGAGGGTAGTCTGGAAAGTTTCAAGTGTCACCATGAAGACGACGTTATTCATCGAAAATATTCAGGTCTACGTCGAAAGGTATTTTGATTCAATATTTGCTTAATAGTCGTTTATGCCGTCATTAAATTTCTGCATTTTCAAACCAATACGCCTTTTCAGGACACGGTATATAGGCCAGAGACGGGAAAACTGGAATTTTAGAAAATTGACGAATTTGAATACTTGGAAGCAAGGACATCGAGAAAATGTGAAGAAGAAAAAGAAACAGAAGCGGGAGTAATGGCGAGGGGGACTTAACACGAGCGAAACAGCTGACGAGAAAGGCTAAAGCAGGTTTGTACGACACTGTTCTAGGAACAATTAGCGCTGCACGGTTGCGGAACTTGGATATACAAAGACCCAAATACCTCAGGGAAATTAAGAAGATGGAAAAGAAAGAGAGAAGAACATAGGAAGGAAGAGAATGAAAACCAAAGATAGAAATCTACGGAAGAGAATAAACGAGCTATGGCACTGAATGGTTTGTCAAAAGTTATAAATATTATTTTCTCGCAAGGTACAGTAATTAATAAATGCGAAAAAACGAACAAAAAATACGTCTTCTCATTTACGACGTCCGTACGATCTTTTAAAGTGATCCGTATGTTATGTTATATAGAAGTTGGCATGGTTCACATGTTGAGTTACCACGATCAATGGCTACCGGCTCAGTTAGTTTCATCTCTGGTGTGGTTTACACGTTGAGTTACCGTGCTAACTGTCGCCATTCTCCTGAAACGGTGAAAATTTTAGATTAACCGTTTCAGACAAAAAAAAAAAAATTAAACACTGTGTAACATCTTTGGAAGTGACGGTTATCCTTCTCCTGCAACAAATATCATAATTTACAATTATGAACAACCCCTACGTCCCTTCTCAAACTAATATAACCTTTAGAAAGTTACTGCATAATTATCCGAGAAGCTAGCCTTTCTAGGGCGTGAGCGGCATTGCATATAATCGTATCAACTCAGCATTATCTTTTCGAAAGTTAAGGAACCTTTACAAGTTCGGACACTTGGATAAATTTGAGGCGCAAAAAGATTTTCAAATTAAATGAAATCAAAAAGATTTGTCGAGGACCCTTCTATCAAGTTCGTTCCATAACGGATCGATTTTGTCGAGATCGGGACTTTTGGATTCCTTCCAGCCTATTATTGTTTTGTTCCCTGTTCAAATAATTTTTACATACGAGCGCAGAAGGTTTACGGTCGTTGTCTTACGCAAGTACAAAAAGGTTCGCCTCTTAAACGTACTTTCGATGGAATTCCATTTGTTTCGCTTCGAACCTCCTGCGCCGGCGTACATTACGCAATCGTGAGTAATCACGGAATTTTGCCTTGTCTCACAGTTGGCACTAGACATCGAGACAATATTGAGTCCGATTCATCCTCCATCGTTTAGTTTCTATGTATCTCCACGCACTGCGATAGCTTTTTTGTCCGTTTCCCCGCCGAAGTAAGGCTTCTCCTATCGCAATACGGCCGCGAAGATTTCTACCTTTCAAGAATATCAACAAAAATTTCTTTTGAACGATCGCGATTCATTTCTTTGACAATTCCCAGCGCCGTTAGTCTTTGTTTAACAATCTAATACGGCCATCGACTGCGCGAAATGTTATAATGCGTGTTCTTTCGGAAATCTAACGCGTTGAAGACTCATCTCGTTCCTTGTTTCCTGAAGAGTTCTTTAATAGCTTTATAGTTTAATGTAATATAATAGTTTAATAGCGATTCCTTTCCCTTCCGAACTAACATGAACGGTAGCGTACATAAACATATAGAAAAATCGAAACAAACATCCTTGCTTACCTCATCCACGACATCCATACGATCTTTCAAGGCGATCCAAATGACGCTCCAGGCTCCCAGGATCAGGTAGCAGTTCCATCCAATTAGGATCCAGTCTATTTCACGATTTATCAGCCAAGCCCTTATATTCGAGACGATGAAAGCCGTCGAGGTAGTTATCCAAACAAATATTGTCAGAAAAGTGCCAATTACGGTAGCGTTGAGTAGGTCATTGTTGTCGAAGACGATACGGGTTAATTTTAAATGCCTCTTGGCGTATTGAACGCAGTCTTCCATATTTGGAACTTGTCTGGATGCTTCGATGCCGTTATTGATATCGGAAAATAGTACGGTAAGTTCCTTGAGGATGATCCTCAGGAAAAAAACTTCGAAATTGCGGTATTGACCGTTTAAGATGTAATACAGACTAGCTTCTATTGATAAGGTGTTCATCGAACTAACGTTATTCAACCAAAGACTAGATGCAGCTGTTGTCAGGCAAATTGCGGCATAAAGTATCAATTCTATTTTGATATTTAACGACTTGCGCCTGTCTGCTTTGAGTAACTCATCTAGTTTATCGATCTCAATTAGAAACGCCGCCATCTCTTTACGGTAACCGAAGCAAAACAGATACCTGAAGAAGATGCTGCAAGCGATGGAAATATGCACGACGATATAAGTACTGGTATTCACGTCGTCCTTGTTCGTGTATTGAAAATGCAAGACGTTGCTGGAAGTTACGAAATTCCATCGTAAGAAGCAAACGAGCACTGCTAAATAACCCAGGTTGGCCATGAACGTGAAAAATGTGCTTTTCAAATTTAAAACGTCGAAGGAGATCACACCGAAACACTTCCCCAAGAACAACGGAGCTTGGATGTAGCTTAGAAAGGACGCTTTCTGGATTGGTGCCATTCTCGATCTAAATTTAACGCACGGACTTGTTACACTGACTACTGCTTTGAAGAAATAGATGTTTTGGAGATGTTATCATTGATGTATGTAATGGTTCTATTGCATCGATTGGCTTTAAGTAATTGGAAAATGGTCATTACCTTTCTAATTGGTTTAATTTAAAATTAAATCAATCGAAAAAAAACTACATCGTCAGCGGGCTAGTTGTTGATTCGTAGATGCAAGATTCCACCTATTTCAACCTACGACCCCTGTTAAATAATTAGTTAATCTACGAGTATTGGTACTAACTACGGGAATTTAACTAAAGCACTGCGCGAGTACTAATTAATACTAAAAAGCATCTTATATGAGGGAAGTTGTTATAATTATGAGGCCTCGACAAGGGATGGCGCTGCTAGAATTGAAATAAGTTTATTTTTCGTCAACGTATCCTTTGGCGATGCTCCTGACCAATATTCAAAGAGATACGTCACTTATTTTGTAAAAAACAAGGGAAAAATCGAACGTAGAGCTGATAAACGCGAAAGTCAGCGAAGTTTATGGGGACGATGAAGAAGGTCAAGAGGTCGACAGGGTGTACAACTTTTAAAGAACATATTTGATTATAGGGAAACTCTCCGCAAAGTGGTATTGCTCACAATTCTGTCCATAAGCACGCACGCGTGTCAACTTTTAAAGATTTTTATAACCGCCGACGAAATATGGATTCATCGCAGCGCACCAAAGACCAAAGAATAATCCAAACAGCGTTTTTATTTGTGCCGAATAAGGCCGAAACCGCTTTATTGGATACAGTGTTTCGAAATATACTCGGTATAATCCACGTTTACTATCTTGAAAAGAGCAAAATGTCAAGTATTCCGCCAATTTATTGGATAGCTTTAACAATTCCGCGAAAGAAAAACGTCCGCATTTGGCGAACAAAGGAATTCTGTTTCATCGAGACAGTGCGCGCGTGCATACTTGCGTCGTCGCCGCCCACTATATAGCCGTCAGCAATTATCTTCCACTTGTGAATAGCTCGCAGGAAAAAGATTAGGTTCAAACGATGAAGTGATCGCATCGATACAAACGCTTATTTTGCAAGCTTGGAGAAATCGCATTTTTTTTAGATGGGATACAAACGAGGCTGGATGATGCTGCGGCGATTTTGGCGCAACATTTCGTATATTTTCTGATGTAGATCGAAATTTACTATTTATCCCTGCCGTTCCTTCGTCGGGCGTGTTGTCCGCGGAAGGAGTGATTTCACGTATCATCAGGGCCAGATATTTTAGAAGTGTTTCCAGAAACCAAGAGCAAAAGTAACCGAGATGATGCAGCAGTTTTCAGAAGGTTAATTTTAATCAAGCAATTTGCAAATGATCAAAAAATATTGCAAAAGTGGACAATAGAAGCGCGTTAAAAATCGATGTCGAGGAGATGTAGAGAATAAGAGCTTTTCGTACAATAAATATTGTTAAAATTAGTTCTTTTTAATATCTTCCGATTCCGATTTGTTAATTGCGAATTATATAGCGATCTGGGTATGAAATTATGTATTTTATCGTCGAATAGGTGTTCCACAAGAGAAAAGTTTCTCTTGATTTACCAACACGGCCCCCCTCCGCGTGCATGGTTATAAAAAAAATGGCCGTTAACAATATAATAGTAATCTTTATTTCAATCAAGTCCATCTTTCATTAAAGCCATTGTACCGTTTGGAAACGTAACATTCTTCATCGTAAAGGATATCTCAAATTGCATGATTATAACGACGTAAGTAGCTACGGCCGATATAATCTGAAAGCAAAATAAATAACTTTCAATTCGAAAATTCCGTAGTTCTGTGCATACTCTTCGCAATAGCGTCCAATCTAGTCGGAAAAATCCGTAAGCAGTGAACGTTAATCTGCTGTTGTAAAGCTGCAACGATATGAGATGGAGATGTTTGAGGTGGGGGTCGATCTTTCCTTTGCCGATCCGCTCGTTCCATATATCGTGGATGTAAGTGCTAGTTTTCCCTGCCTGCAACAAAATCGGGTTGATATTTATTTACTAAAGAAAAAAATTCAATGTGTTATATACAGGGTGAGGCGATATTCACTTCCCAGTCTTGGGATGTGTGTTTTACTATTAAAAATAAGAAGAAGATTGAGGTGAAAAGTCGTTCAATTGTAATTTTCTTTTTATTCTTAATAAACAGCAAATATGAAGAAAAATGTAATTTTAAAATAACAGGAAATCTTTGGCTAAGCGAAACGGAAATAAAACATCTAATTCCTCAACACGGTTGTGGAAAATCAGGGAAAAGCATAGCAGATCGATGATTGTTTTTTTCAAGATACTAATCCAACCGTTCACAAACTAACGTCTTTGCTGAATCCGTCGACGCGGAAGATGGGGATTCTAGAAGTATCAATAACGGGGGTTGTGTTGATTGAAAGCTCTCCGTCGGTTGAAATAAATTTCAGCGGTATTCATTACGGAAAATCTCGAAATTTATTCTTAATAGTTCATCTTCGAGACGCAGCATTTGTACAGGCCGTTCTTCGAAGACGTCCATGAATTGAGAATTGCGCGCGACGCCTACTTCTTGGCAACAAACGCGTGTTGGTGTTAGGGTTAGTCTCAACACAATGCAGTAAGTGTTCTTGTTGTTGCCATGTAACTTTTCTAGCTTGATCGGTATGCAAAGAACGTTTTAGAGCCATAGCGCCCATTTCGGGTTGTTTGGTGATCTGGATGATGGTGGTTTGGGAACCGTTCTCTGTAGAATAAAGCTTTTGTCGTATCTGTTAATATATCCTGCCATTTTCTGTTCAATAATACTTGTGAACGCTTTCGCCTGCTTTTCTCCCGGAACATTTTCTCAGTACGAGATTTTTTGATCGGGCCACCACGCTTTAATTACTTGTTTTATGCGGCTCTCTTATAGGCCATAGAAGCTTCTATAGCTGGCTCTGCTTTTCCATTGCTTTCCATTCCTACAAAGTAGCGTAGCTTTTACGTCCCAATTTAGACTAACCTGCTTAAACTTGGCTTTGGATTTGTTTTCCGGGATCATTTGAATTATCCAGGCCGTCACGGTAGATCCACATTTTCAAGTAACTTCGTAAAAAGCTCAAATTAGGTGGATCGGTCCGCGTCGCCCTATCCATTCGCCAAGGAAAGTGTCGTTAAGCAATGTTCTAACATTACCATCAGAATAGAGAGGAGCTTCCTTCCTGTTGGGATCAAATTTGTGGATCTGCATTGCTACCAAACGGATCAAACCGTCACGTAAAAGCTCGCTTACCTCGTTTACAACGTCCATGCGTCCTTTCAAGGCGATCCAAATAACTGTCCACGATCCTAGAATCATGTACAAGATCCACGTAACGAGGACCCAGTCTACTTCGCGATTCTCAAGCCAAGCTCTCACGTTCGATAGCACCAACGCCATCGAGGTGGTTGAGAAAACGAATATTGTCAGGAACGTACTAGCCACGCACGCGTTAAGTAGGCCGTTATTGTCAGAGATAATCCGCGTTAATTTTAAATGGCTATTAGTGTACAGACTTAAATCTTCCATTTTTCGAACTTCATTGGATATTTCGATGCTGTTATTGATAGCGGAAAATAGTACGCCTAGTTCCTTGAGGATGGTCTTCAAGAAAAAAGCTTCAAAATAGTTGTATTGAACGTACAACCAGTAATATAGGGCCGTTTCTATCGATAGAGATTCTATGGAACCTGTGACGAACACCTAGAGATTAATGGCTAACGATGTTATGAAAATTGCGATATAAAGTACCAATTCTCGTTTCATATTTAGCGATATACTCCTTTCTATATCTAACGACTCATCCAGCTTATCGATCTCGATTAGAAACGCCTCCATTTCTTTGCGAAAAACGAAGTGAAAGAGGTACCTGAACGAAACAACGGAGGAGATGCAAATCTTCTCGATCAAATCGGCAACATTAAATACATCGTTCGTGTTCGCGTATTTGAGATGCACAACATTATTGATAGCCGCGACAGTCCAACGCCAGAAACAACAAAATACTGATACGCGGGCCAGGTTGCCAACGAACGTGATAACTTTACTCTTCGATTTTGAAACATCGAAGAAGACCATGCCGAAGCATTTCCCCAAGAACAACAAGGTTTGGATGTAATTTAGGAAGCGCTCTTCGTCAATTGGCGCCATGCTAGATCTGAATCTAACGCACGAACTGGTTAAACTAGCCGGTGTTTTAAACAAGCACGATGTTTCGGAGATGTTATCACATCGATAATTGCTTGTATTGTATCGATTGGCCATAAGTAATTGGGAAATTGTCACTAGTCTTCACAATTGCAGATCAGCTGTTCATTCAACTTCCTCTTTATTACATGGGCACTTTAGCCGCTTTTAATATTTCATATACTTTAATTTAAATAATTTTACATGATTCAACCTTTCAAATCTTCTTTACTTTTTAAATCTCTACGTTACCTAACTAGCTATTACTACTATATATAACTAACTAGCTAGCTAACTAGCTAAACCTGAAGAATGGGACAAAAGATGCTTAAAAGATATAGACACATTAAGTTAAGAAACGGATAGATTAGACACTTTAACTCAAATATCCAAGTTTACTTATTTCTGAATTATTTGAAAAAAACCATAAAGTTCATCTGTCTTCAACAAAAATCGGTTGATCGAACAGAGAGGTTTTTCTAGACGAATTACAAACAAGTTACATTCGTAATAAAACAAGGAAGACCTCAAAAAATTATAATGATTGTCCTTCATACTCGATGGTCAAAATCGTTTAAGCATGGTCGAGAATCGCCGGCGGCCCGTCGACGCGATCACTCTCGATGCTATTGAAGAAGCCAAGAATTTGGCGGATGCGAGATTGAAGGGGCGACAATTAGAGGCTTTATTACCAGGAACCATGGTTTTTAGAAGCTAGATGGGTTTCGCTATTCCGCGTGTCCGGATGGAGACCTGTGAATGATTTTTGTCGTTTTGTGGTAACCAATTAGACTTAATTGTCCATCGAAGATGGAAGCTGGGTTCTCTAAGTCAAAACAAGAGTCAATGTGTTTCTTGTAACGACCTTCCTCCTGCAGAAAGAAATAATGGCAACCATTTTTTCAAGCTTGTCAATCAGTTTTAATGATTGATTATTTAAATAAGGGTAGTACGATAACATGAGAGTATTAAACAAACTTAATGCATCGCCTTAGAGACTATTAAATCGGAGAAGCGCGGAAAACTGACGCAAAGTGTCCTGTCGCTCCACGACAATGCACCAGTTCAAGTCTTTCAAAAGCTGGTGTTGCTGATTGTCGCTTCATAACTATGACGAACGATGTCGTCATAACAACAATGAACAAGCATTTTCGTTCTTCAATCTTGAGACGCCGTAGCGCCGGAACGGTTAGAACTAAGGAATTGAAATTTCCCCCCTTTTTAAAACGCTCGTCGAGACCTTTCGAACGAACTCGAGCTTATCCTCGTAGCTCGTCCGTCTACCGAGATCTACACGAGCCGCAAAAGCTTGAACCCGAAGTGATGAAATTTTTGCAAGGTAAAAAAAGGGTAGCTACTCGATAGCTCTACGGCATGGCCGTATATGCTCCTTGTGAAATTTCAACCCGCTACATCTAACGGCTTGGATCTTGCGTCAACTTATCGATACCGAGAAATGTCGTAATATAGCATCCGTTGATAACTTCCATTGAAAATTGCCTCGTTCATCTTTAAAGAAATATAGACCAAAGGTTCCAGGTGACCAAATAGCGCACCCCTAGCCCAGCTCAACAGATTAATACAGCAAATTCGTTTATAACCATGCTGTTAATTAAGTCTAGGCGTCCTTCCAATATCCTGCGGCAAAATTGTAAAGCTGCGTTAAGGATGCTAGTCTTTTTTTCAATATTGCTTACGCGGACTCATAAAGAATTCGTACTTGTTGCCATAAGTAACATGCAAAACATGTCCTTCCGTTTCCTTGTTGTCCTCTCCTGCGGCTTAAAATTCTTCGCTGGTCTCCTGCGGTGGGTACCCATTTGCTAATTGTTTTGCCGAATCATGTTGTTACTACACCCCCTTTAATAAACTACTTGATCTCCGTTAAAATTTCACATTGATCGTCATATGCAAGTGCGTCTAAAAATTTGGATCGTTTAAATGACTCGGCCTCTTAGGATAGACGCCTATTTTCAAATAACTACGCGAAAAGAAATGCCGCGGACTTAAGTGGAGGACCGTTCTCGATCTTTCTGCAGATTTAAAAGTTAAGAAATGTTCTAACATTGAGAACTAAAACGAAAAGAAGTTCCATCTGCCGCTTCAACAAAATTTGCGTTTTTGAGGAACGCCAGTATTGTGATTATTTAGAAAAAGATGTACATACCTCACTTACAACATCCACGCGAGCTTTCAAGGCGCTCCACATGAGAACCACCGATCCCAGCGACGTGTAGAAGTTCCATCCGACTAGGCTCCAGTTTACTTCGTAATTCCCGAAACATGCCCTCGCGTTTGATACGATAAACGCTGTTGACGTAGTTGCCAAAACAAACAATGTCAGGAAGGTACCGATTACGTTAGTACCGAGTAGGACGTTATTGTCGGAGATAATCCGGGTTAATTTTAAGTGCCTGCTCGTATGAAGGACGAAGTCCTCAATTTTTTGGAACTCATTGTATGCCTTGATGCTGTCGTTGATGTTGGAAAATAGCGCGGCAAGTTCTTTTAGAACGGCGCACAGGAAAAAAATTTCAAAGTTACTGTATTGAACGTATAGCCAGTAATATAGAGATGTCTCTATCGATAAAGGATGCACAGAACTTGCGATGTATAACCAGAGATTAGCTACAATCGACGATACAGAAATTGCGATATAAAATACCAATTCTCGTTTCATATTTAACGATTTGCGCCGGCCTACTTTTATCGCCTCATCGAGCCTATCGATCTCGGTTAGAAACGCCTCCATTTCTTTGCGGAATGTAAAATAGAAAATATACCGAAACAAGACACCGCAGGAGATGCTAATCTGCTCGATTAAATCGGTAGCACTGTTGATGTCGTTCTTTTTCGCGTATTGAAAACGCAAAACGTTATTAGAAGCCACGAAATTCCAGCGCAAGAAGCAACAGAATACTGACAGACACACCACGTCACCAACGAATGCGATAAGTTTGCTTTTCGATTTGGAGGTGTTGCAGAAGACCATGCCGAGACATTTTCCTAGCAATAACAGAGGTTGGATGCGACAAAGAAAGGACACTTGCCGGATACGTGCCATACTAGATCTGTATCTAGCGCTCGAACCTGTTAGACTAACAAGTTTGCTGATGAAATATGATGTTATTTGTGTAATAGCTCTTGATGTATCGATTGAATTTAAGTAATTGGAAAACGGTCGCTGCTTCTCCGATCTGGTTTAGTTTAAAATTAAATCATTATCGCCTAATAGTTACTTAAGTCTAAACAGAGGACAACAGTTGAGGCTTCTGTAGGACTCAAATTTGAGAGGATCTCTCAGAATTGCCACCACGAACGCCGCTGACTTAGTTACCAAAACGAACAATCAATGTCAGAAAAGTACCAATTACGCTAGCATCGAATAGGTCGTTATTATGAAGGATATTTCAATATTTTGAACTTTCTTAGATGTTCCGGTGTTGTTATTGATGTTGGAAGATAGCGCGCACTAAGTTCCTCGAGAACTGGTCCCCAGAAAAAAGAACTTAAAATAGCAATATTTATCGTGCAAGCACTAGAACGGACATGTTTCTATTGAGAAAACGGTGAAAGAATTTATGCTTCTCGGAAAGATACCGGATACATACCGGAATAAAACATCACCGGAAATACAAATCTGCTCGAGCAAATCATTAGCCACGTCCACATGGTTCTTGTTCGTGCGTTTAAATTGTAAGCAACATAATCCATGAACGTGGTATGTTTGCTTCTCGTTTTCGAAACATTGAAGAAGACCATACCGAAACGTTTTACAGAAGAATTACACAGATTGGATGTTGTTTAGAAAGGAGAAACTTCTTGGATTAGTGCCGTACTAGATCTAGATTTAACGGGCGCAGTAACTTGTACATGTTGCTTTGGAAATGTTATCATCAAAGTGTTTTATTTAATAGTTCCTATTGCATCGATTGGTCTTAAGTAATTGGAGAATGGATATTAGTCTCCCTAATTGGTTTCGTTAAAAATTTAATCAACCGATAAAATTACGTAGTGGGAAGGTCAACTATTGATTCAACATCTTTATTATATTAATACAAAAATACAGCTTAGCGCATGTTTCGATCTATAACCTCCCTCAATCATTATTGTTGAATAGGGCCAATTATTGACCAATACTGTTATTCGTACAATCAACAAACTTCAACTAACGAATGGTCTCTGTCGGTTTCGTACCTTCTTTGCGTATATTGCTATGAAAAGCTGCAAAATTAAGTAATACGTTCAATAATATCGTAGGTGACAAAAAAATAAAGCTTCTGATAATGTTAGCATTTTTATTTCCAACTGTTTTGAAACCATTTTGTTTTAAAATGACGATTTACGCTGCTGTACTGTTTGAGGACGCATCGTCGTTCATCGGAGAGGATATCTCGAATTGTACGAAAATGACAACGTAAGTAGCAACGGCCGATATAATCTGAGGGCAAAATAAATAATTCTTAATTAAGATTCGATCGTTCCGTCGACGTTTCCGTACTCTTTGCAATAGCGTCCAGTCCAGCTTAAAGAAGCCGTGAGCGGTGAAAGTTAATCTGCTGTTGTAAAGCTGCAACGATATGAGTTGGAGATGTTTGAGGCGTGGGTCGATTTTTCCCCTGCTAGACCATTTGTTCCATACGTCGTGGATGTAAGTGCTGGTTTTCTGTGCCTGTAACAAAATCGGGTTGGTATAAAATGAGACGTTCCGCGGACGTTAATAACACTATACTCGTGGTTTCCGGTTTGGAAACCCGCGTGGTTGTCTTAGCTTCTGCCCTTATATGGGACATCTTTAGGGTCGTTACTGTACTCGTAATTATTCGTTCCTCGCGCGTGCCAAAGTTCCAAAATTAAACTTTCCTAAGTTAGGAACTATGGCCTTAAGAAAGCTGAGATTCGATTCTAAAATTGCTGCATTAAGAGCTGATAATGCTGCGGCGATCCTAGACAGCGAAGAGTATAAGAGTAAAAGGTCCTTGCCTTAGTGCAAGACGCAACTTCTATTACTTCAGCGCTTAAATTATGCGGTCTCCGTAAAATTCACAAGCTTAGTATCCCGTTGCGTTCTATTGTCGTCGTTATTGGTAGCCTTACCCGTAAATTATCGAAGTGCCTTTCCAACCATTTAGAACATCACGCTGAACGCAGTGATTGTTTTACGGTAGTTCTGGTCAGCTTTAATATTGAATTTTCGTTCAATGAAGTTCACATACTAAATGCTATATCCACCATTACAGAGCCCTTCATCTTCAACGACCAACCGGATCATCTAGCTGATTTAGTTAAAGTTTCCATTTGCAGCTTTAAAAACAGTAGGAGCTAGTCTCAAGCGCAGCTATGCGAACACCTCTATCTCCTGTCGCGCCAATATCTTTATGGAAGCGTTCGGATAGCAAGTTCTATTAACTCACAACTTCGAGCCGAAGTGTTGTTAGAAATTCCCAACACGATACCCTATGCTTCACCCTTGGTGAAGCATGCGTGAGATCGAATTAGAGGAACTTCCCTAGACGTTCTCGTAGACCGGTGTCGTCGGTACGCATACAGATAAATATTTCGCACTAAAGACCGTTAATTAGTTAATAATTCCGAAAATGTCCCATAAGAATGAGGCCGATACCTTGGCAGGGGCTACGACAACGACGTGGTACCAAGAGTATAGTAAATATACAATAAATATTGTAAAAATTGAACTATCATCAGGTTAAATAAGCCTTTAAATTAACAAAGTAGGTTAAAGCCTATCTTGTTAATTTTAATGCTTTGTATTGAAGAATTGAATTGAATTATTGATTTTTTTAAATAGCTGGAAAGCTACTGAAACTGAACGTTGAAACACGTCAATTTTATTATTATTATAAGAAGTACTAGATAACGTAACATTTTCTTTTAATTTACCATTTTAATAATAATAATTTGTATATTAGTTTCTCAGGCCGTTGGTCATTTAGAAGATATAGGCGTTCTTCGAAAAAGAACGTAGCACAAACGGTTTTTATCTTTTTTATCAACAAAAATCGTGTTAAGGGCTAAAACGCACATAATTACACTTATCGCAATTCTTCAAAATGTTCGGCTGTTCCGATTTAACTTTATTTAACTTAAATATTTGGTTCGTTGATTTTTTATTTTTATTGATCTGCAGAGAACGGAATCTAGTGTACTTAAAATAAGTAAACAGTTCCTCGTCGCCTTGAGGTGCAACCAATTCGTCATATTCGTCAATAACTTACCTCACTCACGACATTCATGGGAGTCCTCAAAGCCATCCAAATGAAAACCCACGATTTAAGGGCTACGAACAAATTCCAGCCGAACGTTATCCAGTTTACTTCGTGGTTTCCAAACCAAGCTCTGAGAGTCGATGCCGTGGTCGCCGTTAACGTAGTTATCAAAGCAAATAGCGTCAGAAACGTAGCAAAGATGGTAGTATTGAGCAGGTCGTTATTATCAAAGATAAGCCGGGTTAATTTTAAGTGTCTACGGGTAGAGGGAATGAAGTCCTCCATATTTTGAACTTCATTGGATGATCTGATCTTGTCATTGATGTTGGAAAATATGTCGTTTATTTCCTTGAGAACGGTCCTCCGGAAGAAAAGATCGAAAAAGCAGTACTGATCGTTTAAGTAATAGTACAGACTTATCTCTACGCACCAAATGTTCAAACAACTTGCGCTTTTCACCCAGAAAGCGAACGCAACTGATATTATACAAATTGCGATGTACAATATCAATTCTCGTTTGATCCTCAACGATTCGCGACGGTTTACTATCGTCGACTCATCCAGCTTATCGATCTCGGTTAGAAACGCCTCCATGTCGTTGCGAAGGACAAAATAAAAGATATGCCGGAACAAGACAGTACAGAAGATGCAAATTTGCACGGCTATGTCGATAGCGATGTTTAGATTGTTCTTTTTCGTGTGCTTAAAACTCAAAACAGTAGCGGTGGCCGTGAAATTCCAACGTAAGAAGCAACAAATCAGTAATAAACAAATCGCGTCGCCAATGAACGCGATAAGTTTGCTTTTCGTTTTGAAAACGTTGAAAAAGACGATGCCAAAACATTTGCCCAAGAATAACACGGGTTGGATGTTATATAGAAAGGACGCTTCTTTGATCGGTGCCATTATAGATCCAAGTTTAACGCACGAACTGGTTGAACTAATTCAAGTTTTAAAGAACTATGCTGGTTTTAGGATATTATGATCAATGTGTTTTATTTAATAGTTCCTGTTGCATCGATTAGCCTTAAGTAATTGGAGGATGGTCATTAGTCTTCCTAATCGGTTTGGTTTAAAATTCAGCCGACTCAATCGAGACAACTACATCGATTAAATTACATTAATACAAACGTAAAATTTAGCCTCTTCTTGATACTTTGCTTGTTTCAATCTACAATCCTTGCGGAACAATTTCGTTTGACTTTTATAGTATTGGCACCAACTACGTGAATTTAACTGGGACTATCTTAACAAGATGGTCTTTGTTGGTTCAGTAACCGGCATTCTCTCCATGTATAGCTATTGTTAAAAAATACTTATAAAAACATAAAATAATAATAAAAAAAGAGTTTCTAACAATTCTAATATCTTTATTTCAAACCGTAAAAGGGGCATGATTTACGCTGTTGTCCTGTTCGAAGACGCGCCGTTCTTCATCGTAGACGATATCTCGAATTGCATGAGAATAACGACGTAAGTAATAATGGCCGATATAATCTACAAGAAAGATAAATAATTTACAATCAAGCAAATTTACTTCATACTCTTTGCAATAGCGTCCAATCTAGTTGGAAAAATCCGTAAGCAGTGAAAGTTAATCTGCTGTTGTAAAGCTGCAACGATATGAGATGGAGATGTTTGAGGTGGGGGTCGATCCTTCCTTTGCCAATCCATTCGTTCCATATATCGTGGATGTAGGTGCTAGTTTTCCCTGCCTGCAACAAAATCGCCACAATTGGAAGCCGATATCATTTTTAACAAATCCAAACAAAATCTTCAATATTTCGGGTTCGGGATTCATGTTAAATGCCTAAATATTTTTTTTTGTTGTCAAAAATATTACAAAAAAAAATCTTATTCAAACATGGACGTATTTAAATAGAAAGAACGCCACTTTTAAAAAACGGGGAACGAAGGGAACAAAAGAATAACTGAATAAAAAAACAAAAATTTCAAAGACGAAAAGTTCGCGCGCGAGTAAACGATTCTTGTAAATTGGCGTTTGCGAGATGTGTGACGAAAATGAAGGCTGTGACCTTGTCTTGATGGCGGCTTTTATCGGTATTTTTCCCGCCAACTCAAAATGGAAGGGGCAGGAAGCACTAGTCGTCGGTCAATTTCTGAAGCGACTTATTAATTTGATTCCCGATGCTGAAAACCTTAGAAACGGCGCCAGGAAGTAAATCTGATTGACTTTTATGAATTTTTAAATTATGAGCAGTGTATACAGAACACATCAGAAAATGCCTAGAAACAATAACCAAGTACCTATAATGCTAAGTTAGCCTAGCTTCCTCATGGTATTGATGGAATAAATCAGGGCGAACGCAACAGAAGGAGAGAAAAAAATTATTCGAACACACGGACATGTTTCTGCCTATCCGGCGTCATCAGCGTGGTTTCAAGAATAATTTTTTATCTCTACCTTCCATTGCTGTTGCCTCACAGTTAATGCGACAACTTTCAAAACGAAAACCTCGACATTTCTTGGCGCCCTCCAGTTCAGGAAGCAGCGATATAAAGCGGGTACTATTTGTTGCGTTTGCCGTGAATTATTCCATCGATATCATGAGCAAGCTTGAACTGACTTGAACACTTTTTTTTGAATATTTGATGTCTAAGTTACCCTTACAGCGGTCCTACTTGATTGGTACTTTTTAGAATCATATTTCAATTGGAAAATAAATAAAGAAAATTTGAATGGAGCCTCAAGGCTCAGGAAGCTTATACTGAAATCTAGAACACATTGTACTATTAAATCATCCAGTTACCTGAATATTACTATTCATAAAGTTAGTATAGTTTTCCTCTCACCTCTTCTGCAATGGAAGACCACATTCCGAACAAAATAGTAGTGTACATCCCAGAGAGGGCCGTCCTTATCGAAATCATCAATATCAAGTACTCGTAGTAAGGAAACTTGAAAACTAGCATCACGAAGGCGGAATGCAGTATCCAAATTAAAAACACGAATTGCAAAGATAGAGATAGAAGCAGAGGCAACGTGCAGATTTCATTGAATCGCCTCGCTATTCCCAACAATTTAACTCTGCAATTGACGATCTCCATGACATCCTGGACTACTCTTTCCGGTAGCGTTATCGCCTCGATATTCCGGTTTAACGTCTCGAGTTGCTTCTGAATTTCCATACCGACGCTGTATTGGAAGATGTCGTTCAGGCTGCAGGCGTTGTAGCTCATTAGGAACATGAAATAATTGATTGGAGTTGCGTCTAACAGTTGGAAACCTTTGCTCGTTATAACGAACGTTATGTTGGTAACTATCATACCGACCATGTTCCTTAGAAGGATGAAATCGATCGAATAATATGCTTGATACTCCTTTCCCAATGCGCAATTGATACGGTGAATGTCCAAGAAGATCTGTTTGTGCTGCTTACGTACTACGAAGAAGTACACCGGTCTTACTAAAGTCCCAACAATCGCGACGGAAAAGAACAAATTATCGGAAACCCGCTCGTATACGGTGATCGTTTTAAACATGTTGATGTCTAGATAATTGGTACAACACACTAGGTAAACGACGAAGAATGGTAATGCCATTATTATTGCTACGTAGGACGATTCATCGTCAAGGGTAAATAGGACATTCCCAAATATCCTAGACAAAGTTAAGGACGGGTACATCTGTTCTAAAAATGTCTTTCGGTTCTTCCTGAATAAGATCCCTAGACACCTTGCCATGTTTCAGTTCTTGTTCGCTATTGCCATTGTCAACTGAACAGTGAATTCTAGCAAATATAGCATCGTTACTCTAATGTTAATTAGGACTAAAACTATTAAAGGTTGCTAATTCGATTGAAGTCGTTATTTATTAGGAAGAAATGTACGGTCAATTTATTATAGTCTTATGGATTCCTTCGTTCTTCTAATGGAAGTAATCAAATTAGGGAATATTCGTCTTCTTTTTCTTATTGAGGGAGCCTCTGTTTGTTGTTTGTTGTTTGAATCAATACACAGCGATGCTTTCATTTGTTATGGTTAATAAATTAGAATGTCAGTGGGGATATAGGTTACCTCCTCGCCATACGAAAAACGATCGTCCGTAACGACCAATCCTCGCCTAATCGTGACCGTCTCGCAGTTCATTTTCGCCTCTAGGAAGGTTCACATGCCGAGCTAGTGCGATCAACTGCTTCCCGTTTCAGTTAATTCCGCCCCTGTTAACTGTTGCCTACCGTCTTTTCCTCTCCCGAAGAAGACTCTTATGATTGTGGGCGTTTAACTAAAAACGATGTGATGGGTACAAACTCGGAACGCGTTTAGTTTTAGAAGACCGTTTGATTCTTTTCTTCAAGAGAAAAGGAACCTATCGCGAATTCTTTCAGACGTGGCAATCGCACGCCTTCACTTTATTGGTTAATTCAATGCCTCTTAATTCGGAACGAGTTGACATTAGTTGTTATTCGATTCGGTGATGTAACATCACTAATCTTGATCATGGAACAAAACCGGGCAAAAATAAATGAAACAATATGCAGCTTTATTCAAATGTTTATGAGATGTCACTATTCGATAGTCAACATTTTAGTGACATGAATTAAAAATGCAAAACCATTTGTTCCTTTCGAGATCTCCTCGATTAAATCTTTCAGTTTGCTTTCTATGAAGTTGTTTACGCAGCAGAAACTATGAAAATTAAGTTAAACACGATAGGAAAGCTGTAATAGGAAATTTGATTGGTTCAACCTTTGTGAGCAATGCTCAGAATAAGCAAAACAATTTACTTTCATCCGACCAAGTTTAATTAAAGAAAGAAGTTCTCTACAAATCTTTACGAACATTGTAGATTTGCTCTGTAAAGTTAAACGTTTCAGCACTCTTCCTGGATGTCGAAGATATTTCGAACTGGATCAATATAACAACGTAGGTAACCACAGCTGCTATAATCTGCAAACGAGACTAAGTAGTTATAAGAACAACTGGATTAAGAAATAAATGGAGTAGCTTACTCTATGCAATAAGGTCCAATCCAGAGAGAAGAATCCATACGCTGTGAAGGATAGTTTGGTATTGTAGAGTTGCAGTGCTAACAGTTGCAAATGTTTAGCGGAATAGTTGATTAGCCCCTCGTTAGCTAAATCGTTCCATATATCGTGGATGTAGGTGGCAGTTTTTTGCGCCTGGAAGGAAAGAAAGGTCCTTAAAAGGTCTCGAAATGGTCACCAATGGGAAAAACGCATTTTTGTCAAAAATCTCACCTCGCTATGCAAAATCATCCGCTTTTTCACCGTAAAATAAGCATATATAAAGCATAAACAATTTGCGAAGGTACTCCACAGTATAACGGTAACTTGCAACCATTTCGCGGTTGACGTACGTCGAAAAAAGACGAAAGCGATGTACAAATATACAATCGCCAACATAAGAACGTTGAACAACGTTATAATGGTAGGTAAGGTAAAAACGCTATTATAATCTTCAGCGAGCTCTTCCAGCTTGAGGAAAATTTGCATCCGACGAACGATTTGTTTGAAAATCAGTTTATTTTTGTTGTTGGGAATGAAAGCTAGCAAATGTTTGTTGATATTCTCGAATTGGGTGCGGATTTCGCCGGAAATTGCGGAAGTCAAGTGGTAATCGAATATACCGTCATGGACTCCCCAAAAGTATATTAGATAGTTCCAAAAAGGTACCTCGAAGAAGTTTCTTAATATGGCGAAATTAATCGACGAAATGATAACTATGATCGGCATCCATTTCAATATATTCGAAGAAGATCCTTCGCGAGTTCTACAGCGCAGACCAATCCTCTGATTTGTCGAATCTATTCGGAGAATTAATCTCTTGAAGTGGTCCTTCCTTGCAAGATAGTAGATCGGCTTCAGCCATGCTGTTACCATTGCGATGCAGATATGCAAAACGCTTGCTATTTTAACAATATGGTTCGAGGCATTCCGGTTATAACTTTCGAATGAGGTAATGCTACCGTAGCAGCAAGTAAGAAGTAAGAATAATATTGGAATTGGACAGAGGGCGTTCAGTACCTTTCTTTTTAGACTTACTAATCTCTGGATATCAAAAAATGCTTTAGCTGCGACTCGATTAAAGCGTAGAATTGGAACCATGTGGTCTAGAAATGTCTTCATTTTAACTACAACGGACCAATCTTATCGCCTTATTTTTATTTGATACGCTTCAAAAGTAAAATGATTTTGTCGCTCGGATTTGTCTGGAATCGAATGTAACGAAATTGGTGATAATTTCCCACGAGAGCCAGGCCCTGATTTTGTGATACATTTACGTAATTGTTTATCGATCGATAAAGAAGCTTTTGTCACATATGAAGCGTAATAGCCTGAAATAAGTTAATCAGGTTAGGAAAGCTCGTCGATATCCTTTGTTGCCAAAAAACATTCATTTTCCGTTAGAGTTGTTGAGAAGATGCAGTTACAAACGAAGCGGCAAGAAAAACATGTTCTACTTGTGCACACTTAAGAAATAAAATTTTATTCATTTGTAGTACTTACCTCTTTGGCAACTTTTGTCCAAATACCAATCTTGAATGCAACATAGCAACTCGCAGACGCGAGCCTTACAAAGGAAGCAATGTTGATATTAAGATCAGCGGTTCCGTCGACGGCTGGCCTTCCAAGTTGGACAAATATAAAATCAGACGTCCATACAATTATTCCCACGTAAACGTGTAAGCATAGCAGAAGTTGGGGAGTAAAGAAACAATTCAGATTCGAAGCCGAGCTTGTCATTTTCTGATGAAGCTTAACGAGGTCAGAAGTAAGCCTTATTTTCTCGTGAATATTTGCTTTCCGAGGATCGGAGTCTAGAACTTTTCGATTCAAAGCAACGAATTGCAGCCGCTTCTCGTCTAACATTGAGTATTGAATGTAATCGCCGATGTAGCCTATTATGTAGAAGATAGATTGACTGCCGATATGCCCTAGACCAAAACGTACCTTCCCTGTTAACGCGAGGTATACAAATATCGGAAACACGCCCATAAAGGTGATTACGAATCCAACCAACCCTATCGAAGGGTAATCGACATCATAGCACACTTTACTTTCCATATGAAGGAGCTTATTGTGCTCGTGGATCTCTAATATGAACTTACGGTGTCGATTTCTCCGTATAAGTAAGTATAAAGGCTGCGAAATTGATACGAAGATTATATTGGCAAAAAACAACCAGCTTGAAACGTACAAAATCCCCGTGGGATTGTAATTTTGTTCATTGTAGTAGACTACGTAATGCGAAATACATGCACCGTACACAAGCTGCGTCGGTAACGTTAAAACGATGTTATACCAAATTCTTCTGTCTTCGAGGGCGAAGAAGTTACATCCGAAGAAGTTTCCCAGGATCAGTACGCTCCTTATCCTCTCCAAGAACGTTTTTTGGCGTTTTCTGCACACGACATCTCTGAGATGTTTAAAAATCTCGACCGGCATCTTCTTAGATGTTATTGGTGCGGGTTCTCATGAAAGAAATGACGTTGCTCGGTGCGCAAGGAAGGCAAGCAATTTCGTTAATTGTTTGCTTTTACTTGGTGGTCATCTTTTTTTGTGATTACCGGTTATTAAGTGAAATGTATTAAATGAGCTTCCTCGTTAAAATATTCCCGGAAGTGACTCTTATTGCAACGGAAAGCAATTCCATTTTGAGCGCTTAATAATGCACGAGCAATTAATTTATATAATTTTTAAAATGGTTGCCTACTCACGAAGCCCCTTCTCCTACTTAATTATCATAAGCTTGCACGTATGTAGTCGTATAAGTTTGATTGATGAACGTTCGAGACAGTCAAAAGGTGCAACCACTGCTGATAACTGGTAGAAAATCATCAAATTAAGGATGAAGAGGTAGCGGGGCATAGGCACCTGGATAGAACTGATTGATTCCCGAACGATCATTACAAGAACGATCCACGTCGAATACGTGGATGATTCTTGTAAGACATGGCGTGATATCCTGTCCGGCAATCGGGTAAGTTACTTATTGCAAAGAGAGTCTTGCGAATATACAAAATTCCCTTGTAAAAAATATCTGAGACGCTTTTATGAAGTTGCAGACTTACTTATTCGCAGGCTTGTGTCTGTGTGCTTGTTGCTTGGAAATTTGAAAAATATAAAACATTTGCTCCGTAAGCTTCCTTTTTTAAAACTTCCTTTTCTTCGTCGGAGATCTACGATCGCGAACCTGAGTTGCTTCTCGAAAAGATTAGGCGGGCTGATTCTCAAAAAGCCTTTGATCAGATTGATCATCATGTTCTCTTAACTAAACATGCTCAGATAGGGTTTCCACTGCGTTATGATCATCATGATTTTAAAAATGTACGTTGCCGAATTTCGTTGTACGGTGGATATACTCGATCCAGATGAGGTAAGAGGGAATTTCGGTTATTTATTACCTTCATTTCAGCGTATTCATTTTGAATTGGGGAACTATTCCAATTTTTTTGAAACTTCATAAGACTATAGCTGAAAGAACTAACTAACTAAACTGAAGGAAGTAATATAAAACGGTTGAACCAATTGATAAAAGTTAAAAAAAATCATGTCCAGCAGCCTAAGATGTAACTCATGCAATGGCCGTGTTTCGATCGTTTGTGGTCTCAGGAAGGCCGCTAGGTGCTCAGTTGAAATACACAATTGTAGATCTCTTCAAAAAACTTGAAAAATAATAAGTTTGCGTTGTTTTTAGATGGACGTGGACGATATAGACGTGCTAGCAGATTTGGATAGCGTTGATCGAGATGAAACCGCGCAATATCTACAGGTCCTCCTCCAAAAAACCGTGGAGGAGAACAGGAAACTCGAGTCTCGGATATCGGACGCTAAGAATTTGCTGAAGGAGTGCTTGAACGTGTCTTCGGAGACTCCGAGTCTGGACATCGTGGAATCCTGGAAAAGAATTCATTGTAACAAGTACGTTTTCGGTTTTCGTACGAGGAAGTGTCCCAGCTCAGAGTAAGTTAGTTTTTTTGTTAAGTTTCGGTTAAATCTTTGAGGAATATTCGAGACCGGAAAAATTCTTAATTTTGGCCCGATAAGTTTATTAAACATCGAAGGTGTTACGATGGCATATTTTACTATAATAAAATCCTGTAATTTTAATCATACAAAGCTCGCGTTAGGTATCGTTAGGTTAAAGAATACATACATCGTGATGGATTGTAATCGCTTTATTTATCAACAATATAAATTATAAAATTATTTACAGCAAAAACGTTATCTTATATAGTAATAATGTATCAACAATTTTATTTAAGTTTACTATCACAATCTTTTAATTGTAATACTACTAAATGGACCAATGAAGCAGACAATTTTTGAGCAAATCTGTATAAAAACAAATACGAATTGTTATGAATATTTAGAGTAGCTTCGCTTAACATTTACAACTTTAAAGAAAGGAAATTAAACTCTTTACGCTTCTCCTTTTTAACAGCGGCCCTCGTTTCTTATGGATATGATCATGCTTCAGAGCTTCAGAGTTCGCATATTTTCAGTATCATCCAATGAATGTGACAATAATTGAAATAATGAGAAAGGTATTAAATGAACTTCCCCGTTAGAATATTTCCGGAAGTGATCAACGGAAGTCAATTTCATTTTAAGCGCTTAATAATGCAAGAACAATTAATTTCTATAATTTTTTAAAATGGCGGCCCGTACATAAAGCATTTCACAGTAACAATTAACAAACGGCCGGTAGAGCGCCTCTTTGTTGTTATTTTTAAAGAAAATTAATATCTCCTCTCTTTAATTATCTCTTATTCATTCTTAATTATCTTTTTAATTATCACAAGCTTGCACGTGGCCGTGAACGGACAAAAGTTGTATGGTTCTTATTATGCATTGCGTAAGATCCTTTTTCGCATTTGGGTACGCTATTTGTTACGTAAATATGCTTATGAGGGTCATTGAAAAGGCAAATCAGTGAAATCAGTGAGGGGGCTCGAAGGAACCAAATAAAAAGAGCAATATCGAAGAACCCGTATAATCTCTCCTGGTTATTCCATGACAATGAACCAAGGGAATATTTTGTAAATTATGGCGTGGCTGCATGAACAAGCCTTCAATCCTATCAAGTTATTATGGGAGGAGAAAGAGAAACCGCCATCGCATGCTATTGCGATATACAAGCGGTCTGTTGTAACGTCATCGAATACAATGCATTTTGATTGATTAGGACCCGAGCGCTTTGCAATGTGTTTGCTACTGAGGTACTTCATTCCCAACGCTTCAACGTCATAAATTATTTGCTTCGTTGGTCAACTTATCTTCCTTAATTCTAATTAGGTGAATATGTTATTAATCGTGGAAAAATTTAATTTGTTGTAGCTCATCTTCTTGTAACGTAGTGAACGCTGTTACAAGATAACTTTTCGAATTGTCTCAACGTTTTTTGTATTTTGTTTTTTTTTTTTTATCGATATGGCGTTAAATTTCTTTGGTGTATAATTGCGATACTGATTAGAATTTTTCTATTGACGTAAGGATTGCTGGTAATTGGTGCCGTTGTATCTCTGATGCGCGTATTTCCTAACTTCGAAATGGAAAGAAGTGGAACGTAGTCGCGATCTAGCTAACTGCCTGCTTGGCCGAATTTTCTAGTTAAGTCTTTCATATTGATGGCGTCTAGCAAAGCTGCAGGGTCCTTGTCCACTATTCCTACGTTTAAGTAACCCGATAACGTGTAGTTGAAAAGTTCGAAATCGTATCTGGAAAACGAAATTTGTACATTTTTATATTCGGGAAAAATTGCCTCATTTCAATTTAATCCATTCTTCCCATTGTTCCATCATCGCAATCCAGAGAAATTGATTTACATTCGAATTGAACGAGTAAATATGAAAGCGTTAAAGCTTGAATAGCTTCAAGCTTCAACGCGAAGGCGACGTTACCGACCAAAAATAATTCTGGCAACAATCACTTGATGATTACTTGCCGTTTGTGTCGGTTGTGATGTTAGTGATTTTGTGAAATCTTCGTTCTGAGAGGCAATTGTTTATGGGAGCTTTGCACTATTATTTGCCACGGCGGAATTTTGGGTAGCCAAATTTAAACGATTGATTGATGCTAAAGTTAACGTGCATGTCATATATTGTGACATAAGAGAGTTATCACCAACTCAAGGAGGATCAGGTCCTGTAGAAGCAGTTTATACGAAATAGGTGGGAGTTCTGGCGTCACTGTGAATCGGCCGGGACAATTATAACGAATTTTTTTGGGATAGCCATGATGTTTATGTTAATAGAGTGTCTGGAAAAGGAAGAGCAATAAGCAGAGCTTACTTGGCAAGCTGAAGGCAAAGGTCCTGAAAAGATGGTCGAAGAAAACGGAAGTTTTGTCCCATCCTGTTGCACTTCAGCGGTCACCAAAGCAAAAACGTGAAGCCGTACAGAAAACAGAAATTCGGAGGAACATGGTTTAAACTTAGGCCATCATCTACTGCATCCTTAGTATGTAGCAATACCAACCTGTAGATGTGATATAATTGCAGGATTTGTGCTCTAGTCAATTGCGAATAATATTTATCCACCTGTTGCGACGTCATACCCTTCGCAGAATTCTTCCATTCCGGCTTGATGATGTCTTGCAGGCCAGCCTTCAGTATGAGGTACTCCTGGTCCTCCTGTAACAATTTCTCATTTTGCAAATGAACAAATCCGATCGAAAGAAATCAAGGGAAATACCTGCAAGGTTTCCGTATGAGCTATGACGTCGAAGTCGAACATGCAGGGCGTGCAGAACTCCGCAACCGGTGTCCAATGCATGTCCAAGGTCTCGCCGTTCTTGACGCAATCTAGAAGGTATAAGACGAACTCCTCGAAGGTCGGCACTTTGGTCCGGCGCGATTTCCCTGTTGCCGTCAGCGGTCTGTACTTCATTATTATTTGGTTTCCAAGCTTCTTGTGCAGGGAATGCGGTAAAGCGTGTTCTATCTTATCCCTGTATCCAGACAGCAGTCTTTCTAGAGGGTGTCTTACGATTAGGAATGCTAATGAATTATTGAAGGCTTTGCGAAGGGATTCTGTGGTTTGTCTGGGATACTTCTGACGCGCCAGATTCAATGCGACTTGTTTCGTCTTTTTCAGAAAATCAGGAGAGTAACTGAAAGTAAATATTAAAAGCTGGAGTTAGCGTTTATCTACGTAATTATTATACGTAAAATAACGTGAAATTATGTGCTCCTTGCGATCAAACCATCGATCTTCTCAAAATTTAATCATGCGGCTAATTTTTCATTTAAACAAATAACAAAAGAAGCAACTCACCCCGCTAAAATGTTGAAATTATACATCCACGACGATGACGCAGCTTTGAAAATATTGCACCAGATTAGATGGTACTTGGTATTGACCAGGAATTCCCAAGGGTTTGGCTTGTGCAGGCTGTCGTTGCCTGGCAGATTTAGGCCTAGGTTTTTGCACGCCCTCTTCAGGAATTGCTTACGTTTTTCAAGTCTATTGCCAATAGCTGTCATATTTTTGCTCATCTTCGCGTTAGGAACCTTGTCTGTGTAACCTAACTGGAAGATAAAAGATATGTATCTGTACGAGTTCAAGAGGACAACTCGACAACCGCTGATTCTATTTGTTTAAGCGTAATTAATTGAAAATGTACAGAATGTTCAATATAAAAGGAATATTGTGGATACAGTAATACGAAATTACTTTGAACAAACTGTATTGCATTAAAACATGAAAAAGTCTTAATTATAAATGTGAAATAAGATATGTAAGGTGTAACTGTAAGTGTAAGGTGTAAGTGTAAGGTGTAAGTGTAAAGTGTAAGGCGTAAGTGTAAAGTTTAAGTGTAAGGTGCAAGTGTACGGTATAAGTGTAAGGTGTAAGTGTAAAGTATAAGTGTAAGGTGTAAGAGCAAAGTGTAAGTGCAATATGTAAGTGTAAGGTGCAAGCGCAAGGTGTTTGTGCGAGGTGTAAGTGCAAGGTGCAAGTGTAATGTGTAAGTGCAAAGTGTAAGTGTAAGCTGTAAGTGCAAGGTGTAAGTGTAAGGCGTAAGTGTAAAGTGTAAGTGTAAGGCGTCTGTTTCACTCAATACGTAATTATATTACACCCATAGAACTAAGTTATTTCGTATCTATGAAATCATTAGGTTCGTAATTTTAATACTGCAAGCCCATTGCACAACACAATACATCGGCAATGATATCGCCAATAAGGAAAATTGAAGCGCCATTTCATCTATTTAACCCCACAACAAACTTAAGCCCACGCACACGTCAACACAAGGCAATAGTAAAAAAAAAAAAACGGAAACAATTCTAAACTAATTAAACAAACCTTTACAGGTGTTACAGCTACGCTTAGTACAGGCTTAGTATTACTGCTGCAAATTGACAAAATTGATGCTGTTTTCTCGGTGTGACTCGTCGCACGCGTTAAGTTTGCGTCCTGCAGGAATAATTTACGGAATGTAGCGTCAATTGGTTTATTACGACAGAAATGCTCAAATAAATTTTAATGCGTGAAAGTGGGTAAAAATCGGGGAATATCGCTTGTTGGCTTTTTAATTAATTTCGTTTAAATTTATTTTATGTGGGGCTTTTCAAAGTATCTTGAGTTTTTGCCGAGTTCCAGTTTAAGCGCTCTTGCGTGTACATGACGAGCTAATTATTCTTGAAAAGCCAACGAGTGACTTCGTAATTGAGGATTTTTTATAATTGATGTTCCCCTAAAATGATATTTTTAAATAAATGTTGATGTTGTTTTTTTGATTTTGTATTACTTTATTTTAAATCAATAAATTTATATTATTGGTATTAATGGTAATAATATAAGAAGAATAAAAGCTGAATTCCCATTTATCGAGATATTCCTGTAGATAAAGATGCCTCTAGAGTCTTTATGTTACTGAAAAGAGAGCCATTAGATTGTTAGCAGGACTCAGCCGGAGAAGTTCCTGTAGAGAAGCCTCCAAAGAATACAGTATCCCAACTTTTATATCTATGAAGTGCTCAAATACCGCGATGAATTTATCACTAGCTCATCGCATTTACAGAACAGGAGAAATATGAATTATCTATTACTACTCAAACACAGAACGCCCGCTTTTTAAGAGATATGTGAACTTCACAGGATGCAAGTTGTAAAATAAATTTACAGCATCCTCCTAGTATCAAACAACTTAATAATTTCAAAATTTTCCAAAGAGCAAGGTAAAGCGTAAAGATCTTTTAAATATCGATTGCTGTTCCATTAATGATTACGTTAATGCAACTATGTAATGGCTTACATCTTTATTGGTATGTGTGTATATGTAACGTACTTTCTTTATCGATTCCTTGTATCTGTAACGTGCGTCCTTAGCATCTGTTACGTTACTATTCGAAATAAATGTGCATTATTATTATTATTATCGCTGAGGATGAAGATTCTGATAAAATGTTAACTTTGAAAATCATACTGTTACAATCAAGCAATTACAAGATTTATAGTCTTGGAAACTTAAAAGACTTAGGTTTGTGAAAGACATCTTCGAAAGTCCTCGCATCCAGCTAAGGTGAAAAGAATCATTAAGGTGTAAAGATTAGCTTCTATTGGAATCGCGAGAGTAACCTGGCGACAAATTAATATAACACTTTATACGTATTACATTATTAAATCTCCTTGGAGAATCTTGATGCAGAGAGCGAAAGATGCCATCAAAATTTATGAACAATACAAGAGACGTATCGCAGAAGAAGACGATGGCGGACTATAACACGGAATTATAAGATTGTGACCAGATACGCTTTATTTTCATGTTTGAAGCGTCGAAATCGCGAGAAAATAAGTGTCTCTTTTAATTTTCCAATCTTGCTATGTACCACATTAACGCGTAGTTAGAAGCTACGTTTCCATTATCGAGAAAGCAATGCTCGGTAATTACCTCGTTTAATTACGTATTGTCCGACACCGTTTTTTTTTTTTTTAAATTAGGCCGCCATAAATACATTTCTCATCTAAAAGCAATATGCCACTAGAGATAAGGCGGCAATTTTATTTGGCAATTATCTTTCCAATTATCTACTTTAAAGGTAATTATTTTATTGAAACGAGAAGGAAAAGCGGAAACAATTAAATCAAGTTTACGTACCGAGGTACTTATGTAAGCGTGCATGTACATCCTTTATTACGCGTGGCGTTGTAAATTATTGTGAAATCACGCAAATGACAGTTGCGTTAAAATTCCATCTTAACAAGCCTTCTTTTTTTTTTGTTTTCAATGAACAGGAGGGATTCTGGGGGATTCGTCGATCGTTTCGATCGCGAAGCTACCATCATCAGCAGCAATACCGAACTAACTGAGCTAAGAAGTAACCTATTTATACAAAATGTCGGTACGGTTGAGTGCCCGCGGTCATGCTACCGTTAACATAGAGAAAAGGTCGGAACTTAACGGTCCTCAATCTGAATTCATTAAAATATTTTTGTTCTTGTAAATCTCCATGCCTTCGTAACAATTTAGCCGTAACTAAGAACGTAAACACTGCTGTTTACGTTCTTAGTTAAACATACATACATTGTCAATATTATGTCTGTTTGAACATCGAAAAATATTTGACACCTATTTTTTTTTTAGCGTCCCGTTTTTGGTTTTAGGGGGGCGTAATGGGGGCTCACAGATACATTTTTCGCAATAGTTCGGGCGTAAGGCCCGATCTTTTCTTTATCGGCACCTGCCGCTCCTTCGTCCTACGTCGTGCCGTGCCAATTACAGCGAATTATTAAATGGATCGAAGCAATCGCTACTAGTTACAAGTTTTTTATTTTTATTTTTTATTAATAATAGGCGTGGAAATTAAAAATTTCGTTTTTTTATTTACGTTTCAAAGCATGGAAAAAGGAGAACAATCCTTTTCTTTAAAGCGGGTGGAAAAAATTGACAACTGAAAGTAATCATAGAGCCAACATAGCTAAGCCATGTGCTTGAAGAAATCGAAAAATTAAACGACGAAACGTAGCATAATAAAAGATGAAATGTCGTTAAAGGATAAGTGTACAAGTCAATTTATATTAATTGAAAAGAAACGTTTCCTATCCTTAAATACATACTTCCCCATTTTCTCCTTCCGGATTTATTATAAGCACATGCGTACATGCGTTTCTTTAACAGATACTGATAGTTTGCACCATGTGATCTAATTATAGGAGATTAGCCATTAATTAGTCTTAAGTTTATTAGTCTGGCCTCTCATTGGATATATTTATGTAGCGGCTCCAGCTTTAGGACGACTTCCAGAGCAGCCGTCGATGTGGTTTTCATGGCTCCCGTGACACATAGACTTGCTGGTCTTTATACGCCTCCTCCTGCGAAGTTTTCATCCACCATACTACCGATCCATCAACGTTTTCATTGGTCTAATTACCTCCATATATAACCACAGCACCATTTTTGCACAGCAACCTTCTACACCTGCTTAAGGCAATAGTAGGTTTGTTGATGGTTGTATGCGATTGATGTGATCGAACGATACTTGATTGGCCTTAAGCCTCCAGATAATTTGGGTTTTTTTGGGCATTGATTCTCCTATTTCTCCTATTTACACCAGTTACCTACTGCATTTGAGGCATTCATCTCGGACACCCGGAAATTTATCGGGTAGCTAGATTGTCATATGCATATCCTAGGCCTTCTTCGGGTTAGTCTACAAGGGATGTTCATGATGCTAGCTTCTTACAGATACGCCATTATCACGCAATAACTTCCGCTTCGCTTCCTTCTTTAAAGATTGAGCGTTTTCACCGCATCGATGATTCTTTCTTGCACGTTTTACGATTGTCGTTGCTGTGGATTTCGGGAGTTCGAACTCTTAAAAATTCTTTTTTTTTTAATTTTTATCTACTATCAAAATCCTTTGTAATGTAGAGATAAGAAGTTTTCCATTTATTATTAGATGTAAGAGAATTTGATTTATTTCGTTTCGGACGAAATCGTTTTTTAAAAGAACAACAGTTAGCCGGTTACCACCATTATACGTCAACTCCAAGAGTTTTTATCGTAATTTAAGTGTGATCGCCAAATATCTAGTGTCAGAGGTTGGGAGTTCAAAGTACCAGCGATCGCTTAAATAAATAACTTATTAAAATGTATGCATGTACGCATATTGATTATAACGAATCAATATCAATATGAATATATGTAATAAAATTGTTTTCGTTTGTATCTAACTTCAATATATTGGTTATATTCGGCAACAATTGTTAATAGCAGAGAAATAATACTTTGCATGGAACCTTGCATTTATTTCGCAATAGAAACGTACTCGTATAATTGGATTAATCGAATCCTTTGCCCGAAAAGAAAATGGCGCTGGCAGCAATTCCTTATTGTAATTTTTTTTGATGATTGCCTCCATAAAATTTTAGATAAGCGAGCTGCTGTTACTGCTCCGAACATGCAAATTTCGTTAGGATTACATGCTGTCCTTAACTTCAACTACTAGAAACTTGAAAAGATGGAAAGGTCGTTCGGTTATTACTAGAATTTGTGCTCGTATGTCATGTTGCGTGCAGGAAATCTAGACTTTTCTTTGGCTGATGTTAAATCTCGGCACATGCAATGTATTTATAGGTCGAATAATACATGTTTGTTGTACGAAATTCGAAGGATACGGTATATCCGCTAGTTTGGTTAAAATTTTCGTTTTATTCGCTTTTCAACATTGATAAAGCTGATGGTAGCAAGCACAGTAGGGAAATGTGGTACACGCTAAAGTTACGCAAATTTTAATTAACTTCGGATATGAGTTTCGCGTATTCGCATCTGGCAATACGGTTGACAATGAGAATCCACGAATTCCCCAACGAAACGTTTAAATTTAACTTAGTGCTTGAGACGTAGCAATTAAAGAATAAAGTTTACTAGAAAGTTTTATTTTAGAATAGTTTCATTTCAAAATTTCGCTTTTGATTTGAGCTTCAAGGACTGAGGGAAGGACAACAATCCTTTTCTTTAAGATGGACGAAGAGAGACGAGAACTGAAAAAAAAATTGCAAACACGGGATTTTATGACGATTTCAGGAGAAATTATGGAGCCGACGGCGTTAAGATGAGCGCTTGAAAAGAATTGCTGTTTCTTCATCAGACCCCCAGAATAAAATTGGAACTTTAAAAATACTGATCTATTCATTCAGTTAAAAAGAAACAAGAACTTGTACGATTTGAAGGTACGTTAGGAAGTAATATTTAAGAGAAAAAGAAAATTAAAAATAATGATTTTTAATTTTTTTTTGTACGCCCCAAAGATATTTGGCTAAAAGACGGAATTTTCAAATAGGCTTTCTACTTGAAAAAGTGAATGCCAAGAAGAGACGTGGGACCGGCGTGTGGCGATGACTTGTAACCTGGTAATCGTTTCGTTGTAACATTAGCTCTTTATACGACATCGTGCCATTTACATCATCCTAACAAAAATGTTTAAATCTCGAATTTTTTTTTTTAAAGAACGTGTTTATTAAAGTACCTAGACACCATCAGATGATCTCTACGCGAAACCGATATTTTTTGAATTTTTAATAAATGCCAACATAAAGCCAAAATTCGAATTTTTCGTGTTTTACTCTAAATCACCCTGAGGATTTTCCAGCGCAATACAATAGCTTCCGTTGCAAGTTTCTGAGTAAAATCTGGCTCAGAGAATCGATTTCCGCCGGCCTCATTTACATGTCTCGCTGATTTTTCGAATTACACCCCGAAAAAGGCTAAAGATAGGGATTGAAATATTCCCAAACTTATAGCTCGCTTACCGTAATTGATAGAAAATCGGGGTAACTTTTAACGGATGTAGCGCATCGAAATCTATATATGAAGTTCTTAATTGGAGAGATATAGGAAAATTAAGAAAAATTCTAAGGGGTGCTGCTTTGGAATTTAAAAAAAAATTTATTTCGATAAAGACCTTAGACCAGAGCTGTTTAGTTTATGGTTCAAAATAAATTTCAATGTTCCAAGAGCGTTGAGTGAAAGAAATACCAATAACTCACGGTCTCATACCAGAACTTGAGGCTGATGATCATATAGTGAGAGCGCAATGCTGCAATTAGTTTGGAAATCATACCAAAGATGGACAAACCGTTTTTCTTCAGCTGGAGCTTGATTCCGCCTTAACGGTTTCATCAACGAAAAAACTTATGGTATAATGCAGAAGCCATTGAATTGGTGTTGAGATAACAGCTTTATGAGGAGGTTCGTTATTTTTTATCAAATGATAAACGCAATAAGATATTCTAATAATTGCACTGTAGAATGGGAATCGATCCATTCAAAGAAATCGATCAATTCTTGGATGGATGCCAGAAAGGAAAACCAAAAAAAAAACACTTTTACCTAATTACCAACATAATTGATAAAAAAAAAAAAAAACTAAACAAACACGAATGTCTCCTACTGCATTGCGATTTTGGCAGATTTTTCCAAAAGTTTTTTTTTAACAAAAAAAAATCACATAAATAGATTCAAAAGTTACCTGTGGTTTTAAAAAAAATCTATTAGATCTGATGGGCCTCATGTACTGATCGGTGGTTACCATTAGGAACAGTAGGACCGGTATCACGCAGATCGTCGTAAAGAAAACCACGCATCTTCTCACCACTTTCCATGAGGTTAGATGTTTCTTCCTTTTCGAAGTCATCTCATCTAGTCGCAGTCGAAAACATGTTTATTATTCATTTGTTTCTGTTCTACGATGAGTTTTATGGCTAGGCCATCTAGATTTATACTTATGGAAATATAATTTATTATCGTTTTTATTAAACCTTGAAGTATTGACTTGGAATATCTTTAGTGTTATTAGGTTTCCTCGTTTTATATATTTATTGTTTAGCGTTTTATGTTAATTATAAAAAATTGGCTCGGATGATTTGAAAAAATTCATTCGATTTTCTTTTTTCATTTAGTAATTTGGTTAGGTTTTTATAATATTTTGGAAGACTTCTTTTAATTAATTATTCTAATGATATTATTATTATTATTATTAATTATTAAAACCTATTTTTTGTTTTCTCCCTTCTTTTTTTTTCCAATTTAAATTCCCTTCTTAGTTCACATAATAACAAATCAAGGCCGTCTAAATTCGTGCAGCGCGTATTTTTTCCGAATTGTTGTCTATTGCTGTCTTACATTTCTGTGATATTTCGATTGTTTCCTTCGCGACGCGCGCTTGTTTCATGTACTGCGCGGATACTCTACTGCAGCGCGGCTGCTTATTTTTTTTGCATTCAATCGATTTAGGACTGCAGTACTATGGCGCATGCGTTGTCGTCATTCATTGGCCGATGCTCTTGTGTTTTACGCGAACAATTGAATCGGGTGAGACGCGTGTATTGCGGAAAACTTGTAGTTGATTAGGTTTTTTCAATGGCAAAACGTTTCGAGAGGAGCGGATACGAGGGGCCGTTTGATTATTTCCGTAGTAGGCGTGAAAAATTAGAAAAAAAAAGATTAGAATAGGAATAAAAGGGTATTTCTCAATGTAGGCCTCAGAATGCTTCAGGACACAAGTATTACAACATTCAGTAATAACAGCTTTCAAGGTCTTGACCTGTGGACTGGCGCATTATTGTGGAGCAACAGGACATCTTCATCGGAATCTCTGAGGCTATGCATCAAGCTTATTTGGATCAAGTTCCTTAACAATCAGAGGCAGTTGGGGTAACTTGAAATTTCTTGGAAGCCCTGATGCCTTTGATTCTCGTTTCGACTCAGGGTCAAAATGATGGACCCAGGTTTCACCATCGTCAAAACAGTTGTTCACGCGTCTCCAACCGGATAAGCTTTTCGAATGGCGGAAGCATTAGTGGAACCCATTTTGCTCATTTCAGGCTATCCGTGTAGAATTCTGAAATTCTGCGGCTTTTGAATCTTCTATGTAATTGTTGATTGCCGCTTCATTAATCTTGCTTCCTCCAGTACCAAACATATGCTGATTCAAACAGATGCTTTTTCAATAGCATCGAAGGTGAGCAACTTGGATGATGATCACCAACCAGTGATTCTCAATCAGGTTTAAACAATTAGTCGACTTTGGAGGACACCAATCCCCGTATACAGCTATCGTTTCTTCACGAATAATTTTCGGAGCTCTTCCTTGATTTGTTAGCTGCTGGAGGAACGAATTAAAAAGTATTTAAAATATGGATTTGATCAAACTTTTGAATCGTACTGTAGAGAAACAATTTTACGTTATACAATATAGTGTTTCAGGAGGAAGTGCATCGATCGATATAGATACGTTGGAGAATTCTGAAAACTTGCCAATATACTATTATTTTCAATTATCCAACACTTCCGGTTTTACCGGAGGTGGTCGTCAATTTTTGCCACTTTAAATAGATCGTCTTAATAGGGCAACGTGACCATCAGAAATCCCGCCAGTAATCTAAGGTCCCCTTTGCTGAACGATAGCACAATCTTTGCCGTCTTCGACGAGCCTGATATGAACGCCTTCGCCTGCTTTTGATCGTGCTCCCATGCTTTAATTACTCGTTTTATGGCTCTCTTATAGGTCGCAGACGGGTTGGAGCCCGATGTAGGGCGTATGAGCTGTCTCTCTAGCCAGCTTACCTGCCTCTTCATTATTGCCTTCGATCCTGTTATGGCTTGTGATCTATCGCAAAGTAACGTCGTTTCTTCGTCCCAATTGCCTTAATTCGTGAATCAGACCAGACTCGTATGACTAGGCTTTGATAACATTTAGAATTGTCACCGAATATTAGTTATGGTTGCGACTCGTATGCTTATCTCGACGGTCTTTATGATGGACAGTGAAGTTCAGCAGAGGTTTCTGCTGGAAATATGTTGCTGCGGAGTCTTGTAGGCATTTTAAGGTGGTAGTTAGGGTCATTAATGCCCTGTTCCAACATGAGCCCTCGGTATACCATGCCAGGGTAGCTCTTTTTCTTTGAGACTACATGGATACCCATTCTGTCAAATTGTCGAATGTGTACTTCTTCAAAGAGGACCCTGTGTATTGTTTACAATTGATTACAATGCACTATCGTTAATTTTTTTGTACTATATTTTAAATACGCTTCGTATAAATTTTCAGATAACTTATCATAACCTATTGTTTTGTGATCCAAAAAAATTCCATTGTGCAAATAACCGGATTTTCGTGTAACCTACCAAATCAAGGATCACCCTCCAAATATGTTTTAATCGGTATCTGGTTGATAAATGCTATGCAATTATGTACGTATTAATCACTTTAATATCAAGTCGAAATTAGCGGTGTTATATACGGAGTGTGATTTGGAAGTTACAGATCATCCGGTATTATCTTTAGGGCGTATCTCTAATTTTCCTCCAATAGTATCCCGCGACATAACTTTTTCAGTCTTTACAATAGTACTTGTCATTTATCCGATTGCCAGCATGGACTCGTTAGCTGCTGTAAGATTGCAGTATCGAACATAAAACGAAGGATCGTGCTACGTGCATTATAAAAGTTTGCTTCCTTCGTTGCTTCCATCAGCGTACGCCAAAGATTTAATTTAAGTTTGTTTCAGTTAAATATATGTATTTACTGCAAAGTTGTAACTTACGTTGATTAGGCTTAAAAGGCTTCTGACGCTGTGACACCATCAAAAAAGACCATCCTTTCTAACTTCTTTAAAGCGAGTAACCTTGTATGTTTTAGAAACATTGTTTTTCATTGTTGTTATGTTGCCTAATATGGACCAAGTAGCGATTCCTGTTTGTTATAAGATATTGAAGAGAAATAAATTTTCTGCCTTTCGTACATTAGTGTATAAGATCTCTTTTTTTTTTATTATTTCACGGTGTTTTGCGTGTATTGCGTGGTGCTATGCACTGTAGTTTAATGTCACTCTGTATACGAACGATGTATCCACAACGACGTTCGAATTTCGGTGTCTAATCATGCTCCTCTTACGATTGGTCGATTTAAAGGTATATGTTTCTTTCTTTCTGACTCACAGCTTATATTTATGCCTCGTATCATTGAATTATCTTTTAGTTAACTTTTAAGCGATTAAGCTTCCTTAAAGCCTTCTAGATCTCACTTTTTTTCGCACTTGTTCGATGCACACTAGAGCATGTTTACCATCTGACATCCACATCGTTGACAACGTGCACAAAAACGTTTTTTTTTTTTAGATACCTGCGTTTTAAACAGAATTCTCAAACCGTTGCGTACGGCATGGATTGCAATCGTGCGAAGACGATGAATATTGGGATTACACCACGGCGCCGCTGTTCAAAACGATGTGAATCATCGTAAGAAGGATGGGATGTCTCGCACGCTGTACTGGCCGGTTTATAGGAACGTTTTCCTGAAGAACTGATTAAGCGTTTTGGGACCCAGCTCGTTTACCTGATCGACACCCACGGCTTTTTATGTTCGGTGATACGTTAAACAAATGACGTACGAAAACATTTCTCTAGTAATGATTAACGTTATTACTTACTAGTTTATGGATATCCAAAATGAAGTTGGTCGCTGCACCTAACTTAAATAACTTAAACCATTCTAGCTTGGATATCAACATTCAATCTGTGCATAATCGTTATCATGATCGATATCTGAATGCGGTAGATAATACGCATTAGGGAATTTTTGTTTATGTATTTTTTTAAGGTAAGCATTTCAGTGTTGATGTCGGCATGATTTATCCACAAAATCCTAGATTATGTAAAGCGAAAGCCTGGATATCGAAGGAAAAGTTGGAAACGGTAAATTATTGAAGGTAAAGAAAAGGCAAGGAATGTTACTTTTGCCATCTAGCGAATCTAGTTGTATTAAAAGGTTGCAATATTGTAATCTTTATTTGAATTGCACGAGGGCCTTACGACGCACCTTTAATGGAAATCCAGCGCATCCAGGAGTCCGGGACATGCATTACTTGGCGTTTATAATTTTCAACATCATTTATTTTTTTAACGCCAGTCCATTTAAGAAATTGTTATAAATTTTCAATGAATATAATGCAGGCGGGGGACATTTAATAGATGTATCCGAGCATTAGAAATGCAGAGAATTGCGGTTCCAGTAAAGACGAATAAAACCGCAGCCACTCCTCATTAACGAAGAAATATATACAAAGCGTTTTGCTTCTAAATCTACAATTAGAAGAATCGGTGTATTAAATTAAGTAATTATCAATTTTTAATTTAATTTTTTGTTAATTTTTCTCATTAATGCAAGTACCTCTTCCACGTCACGTAAAGGCAATAAAAAGATGCTGGGAGTGGAATATATATCTTGAATCGGCACCTTCAGCAGAGCCTGAATCCGTTGGAGGGTAGGCTTCTCCTTTATTAGTTTAACATTTTTTTTTGCTCGATGTTCACGCAGGTTAGTTCGTAGACCTTCTATCTCATTGCGGAAGTCCTTTCTTTCACGTGTTAATTTGAAAATAATTAAGTCTTCTTCATGGATTTCAACAATACCGTTTCCGGAGCTAATTTTCCGAAAGATAATAATAATTTCTCCACACCTATGTACAAGGCGGGCTGCAATAGACGCATGGATTTGAAAAGCGCGTTGCTCTCTTCCTAACGTTTCTAGAAGGTTGAAAGTGGGATGGTTCGAATGAGCGGGATGAGGAGTTTATGTTCCGCGCGGTTTCAATCGCCATAATAGAGTGGTCCGTTCAGTAACGTTTTTTTTTTTTGTGTTTGTGGACGCTCGATCGTCGCGGGGGTCCAACATCGTTACGCATGGCTGAATGGCCCATCGAAACGTGTCCACGATAAGAAGGAGGATTCAGAATACCGTCACCACCCCGAAAAACATCGAGAAGGTTCGAGCCTCGATTTAACAATCTGCCAATAATTAATGAACATCTGTATTTCCACCGCGACAAGATGGTTGCCGTTTAAGACTTGAAGCCAGTCAATTCGCTAACGCGTGAAAACACGCTTGCTGCGTTGCATCCTTATTTTCTCCGACAAGATAGATTTTTACCTCAATGGATGTATCAACAAGCAGAATATGCGCTATTTGAGAGGCCTCTGCAATCCGATAAGGCGACAGCACGGTGCGCATTGTCAAGAATTGGGATAATCGGCCGTTGCTTTTTCTAAGAAAATGATCTAGCCGTTACCATCATTTCTGCACGTTATTCAGGATATTTTCTTGGCTGAATTGAAAGGATTAGAGCAGGAAGACGTCTGGTTTCAGCAGGACGAGGCCTCACAGTGAGGGTCTCATCTCCCTTGACTTGTGCCGTGAGGATACCTAAAATCGCTTGTATATAACAATCGTCCCAGGACATTGGAAGCCCTTAAGAACAACGTTTGAGCCCAAATCGCCGAAATTCCTGTGGCAATGCTACGAAGAGCGCACGAAAACTTCAAAAAAAAAAGGATTACCCAGTATTTGGAGTTTGGGGATCGCCATTTGGGCGTCATTTTGTAACGGTGCGTTTTATTCCATTTTTAAATCTATGAATTTATCGCACCTCGCCCTGTATTAGTTAATTCTGCAGGAAATGACTAAAGCTAAAATGATATACAATAGTATAAAATTGGGCATAATAACGATGACGCCGTTAATAAAACTATCGTTGGTTAGGCACCATAAATCAATGAAAGTTTGTCTTGAATAAGTTTTATCCAAACTTAGACACGCAGACACGAAATGCGCAAGAGTTCCTTGTGCTTTGCTTGAAAATTGTTAATTTTGGACAAAATGCATCCGGAAAGTCCATTCATCCGTTAATTGTTATTAATTAAATCCTTATTTTCAGATTAATCGACGTGAAGAACATCATCTTAAATTGGAATTCAACATTTTCGCCAACTTATAAGATCAGGATTTTCCAACTGGATCCGCGAAACGATCAAGACACCCTGAACGAGTACCCTGTAGAATCTACAATCATCAAAAACGAATCGTTAGTCCTAATAATCATCCAGAAACCTGATTTTCATCACAAACTAAAATTATCCGTCGATGGAATTCTGCTTTACGGGCCTGTTTCTTCCGAGGAAAGTCGTCAAATCAAGTTACCGATGCTTGAAATGGACTGCAAGGATATCGGCGATAGCTCTTTCGAGATAACATACTCGGATGTTTCGCGACGTGAGATAAAAAGCTTCTTGACATGCTTGGTTGCTAGGGAGGAATTTAATTTGGTTGCCAAAGTTGGTAACGGTGAAAATTTCGAGACGGCTTTATCCGTTCAATGTGGATGCGAACGAGTTGATCTTGAATCGGGCAAAAAGATATACCTGATCAGGAGATTAAACGTTGAACTCGAGGGGAACCTGATTGAGATCTCGGACAGGGAAAGTCCCATCTTCGACGTGAAGATAATCGCCCAGTAAGTGTGCGAAGCGGATATCGGGCCGTAGCAGCATTCATTTAACTGTTATTCTTCGTTTCAGGAGCGAAGACGCGCTCTTTCAAATTCTGCACCGCCTATACGACAAAATCGATGGCTTCTGTATTGTTCCCACATCCCACGAAGCGTACCTATATCGCCAAGACAATTCTGACGACGACTCCGGGTCTGTTCGAGGAAGCGATAGGGTGAGATTCGCGGAAAAGCTGCGGGAACAATTGGAGTTGCTCGAAAAATTTTGTAAAAATGAGCGCCGACAATGCAGCCGCGCAAACTATTTGAAATTTAGATCTGAGTTGAATAAATTACAATTAGATACTGATTTGTTGTATTTGAAGTGTTGTAGTAATGCTTGAATAAATAAACGAATCCATTAAGCAAAGGTTCTCCCAAAATTTGTTTAATTCTTCACGCTATTATTGAACAATGAATGTTGTCGTTTTGATGTCGTTAAGATGCTTTCTCTAGAACAAGGTTAGCCACGGTAGTTTCAAAAAATTAATTTAGTTGGACTTAGTGCGCCGCAAGAAAATATTCAAGAGAAGCTTAAATCTTTTAATGAATTTACCATTTTCAAGACAAACATCAATTCAATCATTGGGACTTAATTTTATTATCAGCTGTCATGCTAAAAAACTTGAAAAACCACCTGGACAGTACAGCCAATAGAACGGTAGAAAAAACGATGCAGATCAAGACGAATCCGTATATATCTAAATTTTCCCGCTGATAGATGTTCATTTCTCTCGAACTCGTCGACAAGTGGCTCAAATTCTTGTGCCTCAACGTGTATTCGATCCAAAACACGGCCCTCTCTAAAGGCGTCTCCTTCTGATCCCGAAATAATTTGGATATCGCCTTCATATTGCGCTTGTAACTGGAAATGGAAGCGGTTATTAAAGAAATGTCTTCAAGAGGAATCGAACGCTTACGTGGGATTGGTCAAAACGTCCCGAATCGTCTCATATAACGCATCCTCGCTTAAATCCCGCACAAATAGCCTTCTTCCTAATTTTCTCACTTGCATCTTTTCGACGTTATTCAATTGGTCCATGAATAGCGGTATCCCGACAACGGGAACACCGTGGTACATGGCTTCCCTGGTGCTGAGTCCACCGCCATGCGTGATGAAGGCTTTAACGTTTTTATGGCCTGAAAATTTCAACGTTGGGATGATTTACTTGGGAAGGATAAATTTACCTAGGATGTCATTTTGGGAGTACCATTTCCTTAATATAACATTCTTGGGGATGTTCCGCAGGTCGTTGTCGTCGTATTTCCAAAGGACCACTTCTTTTAATTTCGAAAAGGTGTTGAGGAATATGTCTTTCTTCTCTGGCGTTAATGCGGATGGTAATACGTTCGTCCCGAAAGAAAAATATATCACGCCTTGATGAGCATTGTTTAGTATCTTTGAGAGATCCTGGAAGAACGATAAGGTTGTTGGATATTCCGGGGCAATAATAGAATAAGGAATTTACGTCGGGTAATCTTGACGATCTCTTCGTGTGCAACCCACCAACCGGTATGATGTTCGGGGTGAGAGCCACGGCGAAGTCAACCGCAGGCTCGTAATTGGCTAATAAAATTTGAAATTGCCTCTCGACCTCCTCGAAAGGTACAATATCCCTTCCGAAACGTGTCTGAGCCATTTTGAACATGAATCGCATGTTCTTCCATTTCAGATAATAGTCTAGAAGGTTCAGGAAGGTGTTTTCGATCCTTTGCCAGAGCGTCATTCGATCCGTATAAGTTAGGAAGCTCATGGGGAAATACGAATAGAACTGACTGCCCATCGCGTCTAAAATATACGGCGGCAAGGCGAAGGGCGACACGGCTACCACCGGGGGATTCCCAAAATAATCTATTAACGGGTAAAAATAATGCCCGCAAACAATGTCGAAGAGTACAAGCTGAAAGTTATCTTTGGGATACTCCATGAGCTTCTCCAAAGCGTCCGAGTTCAAATCCAATTCGGCGAAACCGATGATGTATTCCCACAGCATGTAGAGGTCTTCGATGGGACTATTCTTGTTGGTCAAGAATGCGTTGATATCTAAATGATCGTAGATCTCTTCCATTCCTGTAATTAACATGCGATGAAAATATTAATAAAAAAAAAATATTTCGTCCCGTATAAAAAAAGCCTGTCAGAAGTGGGATTCGAACCCACGCCCTCAGAGAGGACCAGAACGCCCGTTGGAGCCCGCGTTAAGCGGGCAAGGTGAACCTTGAGTCTGGCGCCTTAGACCGCTCGGCCATCCTGACAGTTGGTGATAGGTTGGGTAAAAAATACGATCTTTGAGAATTTTCTGGTTTAATTTTAGACATGCGGGCGCTAAAATTAGAACGTTGCGATCGTATTAGACGCTTTGTATTGGTTATAGGCATATTTGAAATTTTCTATGGTCCTTTCCGTCCGTTTTAGTTATTTGTACGGTGTATACGTTGGGAACAAATTTTATATCGCGAATGTTGCTTATTAAGCATAACCGTAGTAATTGCACTTATTAAATACGCGATACATGCACAAATAAAACAATTCTATTGCGCATACAACGATAAATTTTTTTTTTTGAAAATTTCGTCAAAAAATTGAATTTTTGGATTGCCGTTATTCACTTGTTTTTTGTCTTTTTTACATGACGTAAAGTCTCAAAAAAAGTGCCATTAACTTAAATCTTATCTCGTACCTACCTGAAATCTTTAGTACGGTATAATTTTTGGACTCGGTCTTGGCATCTTCGTGTCCAATCATCGTTATATTATGCCCTTTCTCCAGAAGGCCATTCACCAACACCTCGTTCCATACATGGTGGCTTGGGGATGCTACCGCGGATACGAATAAAATATTAGCACCATGAACGCTCTTGGCGGCTAAGAACGCTATCGGTAAGAGGAGGAGGAACATCTCCGGTGATGTTCGGAAACCAAGTGACCCCAACAGTGGATCTAATACCTTATTTCGTGCATTAACTTAGAAGCATCGCGTGCTATAGTCTCGTCATGTTTATTGCTAAATTGTCTACGTCAAGATAGGTGTAATTTAAACAATTATCTATTATTACATCCACGATCTTCTTTGAAGGTAAACCGAACACGATTTGATAAATAAACACAATCCGCTATTGAACTTTTAACTCCTGCATTTGTTTTCTGACGAGGAATTGTTTTATTTTTATTGTTACATTCAGAAGAGTTGTAAATAAAGAAGATTAGCGTGAATTTTTCGTTATTTTATTTTTTGATTCGTTCAATTGAAAAGTGTCCATTTTTGTTATCTGGTGTGGGTAAAAGAACAATGCGGAAAACAATTAAAATTTTTTATCATTAGCATAGTACAGTGTGATCACAACGTACTGGTGATCCAAATACAAAAACAAATACGCACCATGTTCCACCATTTATCGTTCTTTGGAAGAGATGCTCGAAATACGCTGTCGATTCGCGGCGCTTTTGCGTTGCTAAAAATATTCGACCAATCCTTTAATTAGAGTTGGCTTTCGTGCAAGAAGATGGATCTTCCCAACATTGTTACCCGCATACAAAATTTAGTCCAATGTAAGGTAGTTTCGACAAGAGCATGTGGCTTTTCATTTGTTCTGCGAATTTTATGTGTTCGCATAGCCAGACAGGTGAAACCATCAGTGTCTTGTCCGAAATATCATAGTTATTATTTACTTATTCTTTTGGCTGGATTCAATATGAACACAGGTGACTTAACTAAAACGTTTGCTCTACTTAAAATTAATTTTATTCAGCAACCACGGACAGTGTATTGAACAGATCAAATAAGAACCTCTATCTTACCTGTGTTCACCTGTATCTAGATTAGAAGAAATGGGCAATTCGTTTTTGTTTTAATTAAATTGAACCCATCAGCTTGTAATCGTAAATTAACTTCATTAATTCATTAATACTTTAAGCAGGTTTGTCAAAAGAGATCTAATTTTTTTTGATGAAGTCTGGTTTTCGCGCAATTTTTCGTCTTTGTCTTCAAAAAAGTACCAAGTCAAGTAGATTGAAGAAACGATTCAGATAAACATCTATAGAAAATTAACGCACTTCATTTTCACCACAGGGCCGCCACTCAATTAATTGCCGACGAGGAATAATACAATGTTCAGCGTGTACATTTGGTACTCTTCGTTTCAGATGCGCTACGAAACCTTTACGACGGCCTGCCACTGCTGGAGCTGATTTTACCTTTGCGTCAGTTTCTTATTTTATAAATTCTACGTGTGATACGTAGACATGACAAAGGTAGGGTGGAATTATTCGTTTTTCGCAGCGACTGGATAGATTCGTGTCTATTCGCCTCGTGAGAATGGATCGGTCTCCGAAAGTCGACAAAACACGAGTTCGTCTAGTCTCTGCAAAAAAGCCTTTATCGTCTCTAGTGATAAGAGCAGAACATCCTTATTTGATGGAGTTGATTCATAGAATTGATGAGAGACATCATCATCTTGTTTAGAAGACGACGCAAAAATGTTTAACGCAGTTGACTGTTACTTTAATGTTACTTTATCATCATAAATCGTTGTTCTTCTTATCAGCGTGCATTTTATTTAAATGTTCTTGTAGCCGAGAAAGCAACGATTGGTTTGTAGAAGAAATTCAGATATTTTGAAACGCAAATTAATTTTCAGCAGACCATTATTCATTTAATGTTTAACGGTAAACTACCGAATTGAGTTCAGTCTTTGCCATATAGGAAGAAGAATAAGATGCGATTAAAGATGATGTTGATTTTTGAAGCTGAAACGCTTGGTATCCATGTTTGAATTTTTTCTTCGAGCTCTTCGTTAGTTGCGACTTCTACGTGTTCCTCTTCCAAATTTGATGATTACTCACTATCTTCATTTGCGAAAGGACATAAAGCTCAACTCGGCATGTTCATCTTGGAAACGCTGCTTCAAACCAACATGAAGAATATCCAAGTGCTAGCGAGAAGTAAGTAAAATTAATTCCTCGCCAGTTGTGCGTGGTTTTCCTGCTTTTCCGATTAACGATGAAAGCTTATATGAGGCTCGCAGTTCATCATTATCTTAATTAGAAGGCGACGTAAGAAGTTTAATACAGTTATTTAATACAGTTGTCTACAGTCTCAAACATTGCTTGAAAATAGAATAAAGCTCTGTTCTTCTTGTAAGCATGTATTTAATTTAAATGCTCTTCTTTTGTTCGCCATTCTTTTAAGGTGTATAAAACACACATTAACTTCTCAACGGATTTGTAGATCCTCCCATTTGCCTATTTTCATTTGGATCGGCTACCGGTCCCGTGGAAGGCTTCATTGCCCATTGGGGAGCGATATCGTCCCTGTTGCCATCCAATTTACGTCTAATTAATTGTAAGCTATGATCGCGTTAACTTCTTCTACATGATCCGGCTCCTTTCAAAACAACATGTTGAAAGGTAACGATTTCTAAATGATCACCGCTCCACAAATTAAGCAGCAACTTCTACTGTTCAGACAATCCCAGCCCAATCGAGTAGTTTTACGCATAAAAACAGGCTCCCAATGAGCGACCCTGTTTACACTATTAGGTCACGTAGATATTGCTTAACTAAACATTTTTTTTTCTCAATAGCTGGAAAAATAAATTTCTATTATGGGAAATAAACATTTTTGTTTTATTCTTTACAAATAATAACAACAGTCACAAAAAGGAAAGATATCAATGCTGTTTAATCTTGGCTTCTCTCCTAAAAATAGCTTTCGCGGCTAACCATTTTGATATACGAAGAAGAGAGTAGATTAGACTACTAATACTGAACACTAGGAAGGCTAAAACATCAAGGTTCTCCCTTGCGTAAATCGACATGTATCGTCCTTTGGTGGATAAGCTGCTGATGTCTTTGTGCCTCAATGTATATTCGATCCAGAAGATTGCTCTCTGCAAAGCCGATTCTGGCCTGTCTTTATATCGTTCGGACAGATCTTCAGCGTTCTTCTTGTATCTGAATACAGTACCTTGGATTAAACTCACATGAATATAACAGGAAATACGTACTTACAGTGGATTATCCAGGATTTCCACAATAGTCCTATACAAACTATCAGCTGTTAATGTGAGGAAGTCGACTTTTCTACCAATTCCTTTGGACTCCACCTTCTTCGCGTTGTTAATCTGGTCCATGAAGAAAGGAATTCCGATTACCGGTACGCCATGATACATTGCCTCGTGGGTACTCAACGCACCATTATGCGTTATGAACAACTTCGTATTTTTATGACCTAAAAAAGCGGCAAGTGCCCAAAACACGAACAAGCAGCTGTATAAATAACTTTGAATTGTCATCGCGTTACCGTGAAGATTTTCAAGGACGGATTAGTTACGACAGCGAGGTCTTGACATCAGGAAACGTACGCAATGCAATAATAAACAATGTTGAACTGAATGATTATTTAAAAATAGACACGTGGGAATGTTTTTTGTTTTTTTTTTTTAACGTCGACAACTTGAAATTATCAAAACGATTTAGGCGATTATTTTTCATTTTCAGATCCTACAAAGACGTATATGTCCGTTTTAGGATAAATTTTGCAAAAAAATAGCAGCGTATTATTGGGCTCAGGCGCCTCACATCTCGGGATATACCGATCTATGTTATTTTGCATTGCAACAAAGTTTGTATCAAATAGGCGAGGCGATTGTTGCTGTTACCTAGGCCATTTGTAAACTGCGTTAACTACGTAGTTACGTTGACGGCGTCTTCTTAATTGGTTGCGAAAGCTTGAAGTACCCAAGTTGATATAGCAAAAAGTTACTAGAAGGAGTCATGGTGATTACTATACAAAGTAATCCAAAAATTAGCGTCGAATTCGGAGAGCCACTGGCAGCTTTTGAAAAAATCCATGTCGTCTATTAACAACCGGAATTATATACTTTTAATACCCGGAAGGAAAATCAAAGCTAGCGTGGAATTGATTACTTTAAAGACCAAAAAACGATGTTACTTACGATCATCAACAGTAAACTGCTTCCGTAACCTGAACGTTGCCTAATTTAATTACCTAAAATATCATTTTGAGGATACCATTTCTTCACGATTACATTCTTAGGTACTTCAGCCATGTCGTCCTCGCTATGTTTCCATAAGACCGTTTCTTTTAATTTGGCGAAAGCGTCCAAAAACTTCATCCTAGTCTCCAGCGACCACCAGGACAGATCTACGTTGGTGCCAAGGGAAAAAAAGACAACGCCATGCTCGGAACTATCCAGTACGCGCTGTAAATCCTGTCAACAACGAAAATAAAGAGAGCTGGAAGTTTTTACTTCGAATCAAAGCACCTCTGGTAACTTTTCCGATGGCCTAGCACTTAAACCTCCAACAGGTACGATCTGCGGCGGAACCGGTACCGGAAAATCTAAGATTGGATCGTAGTTCGTTAATAATAATCCTATTCGATCTTCGTATTCTTTTATGGATCCCACGCCTTCACCAAATTTTCCTTGTACGATTTCATCTAATTTGCTCCTATAATAGTACTTTAATCCAATAGCGATGGCGTATACGACGGTATTTAACACTCTTTGAAGGAAAGTCATCTCGTCCGCGTAGGGCAGTGTAGCATCTGGGAAATACGTACAGAAATGGTGGCCAAACGCGTCTCCGATGAACGGTGCTGTGGCGTAGGGCGATGTCCCGATGGCCGGGATCTTCCCGAAATGGTCGATTAAGGGCAGGAAATGATGGGACATAGACATATCGAAGATAATTAGTTCGAAGGAGTTTTCGGGGTATCTCATCAGCCGTTTGAAGCTTTCCGCATTTAGAGTTTCTTTGGCGATATCGACGGTAAACCGCCACATCTCTAATTGTTCGGATAAGAAGCTTTTTCCGAAGTCTTTGACGAAATTTACGTTCTCGTTTTCGGCAAATGTACCCTCCGCATCTATCAACAAAGTTATTCGCTTGATATGTTCAGTTAAAGGATTAGATGGATTTGGGCGCGAGTACTTTTATTTCTTGGATAATTCTATCCAATAACAGAAACATGTCTTCCCGCATATCTTCTTCAATTATTGCATTTGCTAAGCTGAGAAAATATCAACAAATACATAATTACCTAACCGCATCACCGTATAATTGCCAGATTTAAACGTAGGTTCGTCGTAACTCATCATGGTAATGTTGTGTCCATTCTTAAGTAGTCCTTTCACCAGAACTTCGTGCCAAATATGGTGGCTGGGTGAAGGTAACACTGTTACGAATAAAACATTTGCACTATTCGCAATTCCTAAAAGAGCAGCGCACAATATCAGCCACAGATTTCGCATCGTATATAACAACAGTTTTGCTTTAGGTTCACATAAGATTAAAATGGATGGTGTATATAATCTGCGCTAGCTTTGAGATAAGCTATATTTAAAACAGAACGTTTAGCGAAAATAGGCAACCGGTTCTAATAAGGATCGTTGCCAAAAAATTTTTGTCGCGCCGCGTTTTATTTGTAGAACGGCTTCAGCGGTCTCCCATGACTAAGCATTCCCTTTATTTTGTATCCTACGTACGATGAGATCGACGAATATCGACTAGCGATGTTTTAATAATAATAACGATAATATTCTTTATTGTCCGATAGATGATTAAATTTCATTTATATGACAAGTAAATATAGATATACGAAAAATAATAATAACGTAGATATTGAGACGTGGAAGAAAAGTGAAATAGAAAGATAGAAACGACACATACTAGGTTAAATAATGATGTTAGGAGGAACGTATCGAAGGAGCGCATTAAATGTGTTGGCGCTACAAAATTTATCTGAGCTAGCAAAGACGAAGGATCAATTTTATTGCGGGCCCATTGCTTTTTTTCTCCTGCTTCCTGCTACTGCTAATTGAATCCAACGAATGACGATCCAAGAGACTGTCATAATCTATATTTCTCTTCGGATATGAAGCATCCGAATTAAATGGCAGATACTTTAAGAATCGTCTCTGCGCACGTTCCACGGGCAGCTGAAGGTACAAATAGTCCGACTTCAAATTATTACGGAATTAGTAAACTGCCTCCAGGATCTTATATTAAAGCCCAAGGCTTTACCGGTTGCTGCACAAATATCACGGATGTGGTCATTGAAACGTAATGATGAGTTCCAAGTTTCTAAATAATTCCAGTCGTGGTGTAGGGATTCCATCCATTGCTGAGGAAAGCTCACTATTGTGCATTTGTCAATGTTTAGAACGGTCGCATCAATTCTGTATGACCTGAAGATTCCCTAACAGCTTCTTGCAATCATCTAGCGCTTCTATTCTAGTAAAAATCTTAAGATCATCTGCATATGGCAGAGCTCTACAGCTCAATGCTTCAAGAGGATCGTTAATTATATTGAATAGGAAGGGACAAAGGTTTGCTTCCTGTGCTACGCCAAAAGAGGCTACGTAATGCCTCGAATTGAATCCGTCGTAAGGAACGTAGCATGATCTGTTAGTTAGACACGAAGATTTAAGAATAACAAAAGAGTATCAGAGAAATCAAAGAGCGATCTACAGAGTCGTGTGTTACTGTAGTTAATAGCTTTGTGTGGTTTTTACCAGATTAGTTATAGTAGATCGCTCATTAAGAAAACGATGCTGTTCGAAAGAAAATTGACGTTGATCAGCCGATTATACAACATACTGCCTTGGAGAAATCTTGGAAAAATTTGAAACCACGTTAATTGGTCGATGGTTACGTATATTAGTTTCATCCTCTTCTTTAAAAACAACCGTGACTTTACTAATTTTCCATGTATCGGCAAACAAGCAAGTTCTTATATAATCAAATTGAAGATAGCTGTTAACCGCTCACGCAATAATCTTGCTCGATCCTCCCAATCAAGGAAACCCGGTACTCCATCGCGGTCGCATGCGAAACTGGAATTAAGCTTAGTCACTTCTCGCTCAGAAAATTCTTGAAATGAATACTGTTTGATATATTATTGGAAGTGGAGGCAACCGGCGACGAGGGATGGAAGTACTTCGAGGAATCTTCTGCGAAGGCATCGACGATGTCTTGTGGTTTCGTAAAAATATCGCGATCCGCCAGATCGAAAGTCTTGGATAGATCACAATTAATACATGCAATTAGCTTTTGATTGTTGATATTGTTAAATATTTCTTCTGTTGTGCCTACTAAAGCAATGCTAATAGATCTCTTACGAATGAAACCGTGTTGATCACATATTTTAGCAATCGGTCTTTAAGAATTTAATAGCGTTATGGGATATTTTCGATATTTTTTTAAACGCATCCAGACATTTACCGAAATCAATGAAACCGAAGATATTCGCAAAGTAAACGCTTTTGTTGGAATTTCGTCATGTCCCGTAGCAATTATGTTACTGAGACTACAAATTCCCTCGCCATAACCGGAAAAATATAGAAAGAACGGTTAAAATCCATGCCCAAGACCTCGAATAATAGAAACAACAGAAGCGTCATCCGGACGTAGATATCCGAGCAATCCAAATGGAATTTCCAAGTTTTGCACATCTAAAGTGCTGATCTTGCCTATTGGGCATCGGAGATTCTGTTGACGTTGACATAGATCAAAGAAATTGGAGATCTCACTCAAACAAGTATGTTCCATTTATTTAACAGCCAAAAACAATCAATTCTATTACAGAACAAAGTGAACAGAAATTCAAGCAGACTTAACGTCAAATTTTTATTGAAATTGCAAAAGTTCCTTTGAATACTTTCCATATTTTCAAGTCAAATCTGCATGTTATAGGCAATAAGCATTGAAGACGTATGGATATAAGATGCGACACGGATAAATCAAATTTTAATGCATGTTGTATATCGCTCATCCGTGATTTTTTAACGTTGCGAACATTATTAACCGTTGTTAAAAATCACGAAAAACCAATGAAAAATTGATTTGTCATACTCGCCGAAGGCACCTAAGACATTAATTCATTTCACTGTTAACACATGCTTCTTCTCAAGTAGACTCACTGCAACCTTAATGGCCGATAGTATTTTTTAGACGCAGGTCGGGGATTATCCCATTAAATTTTTTTATAACTTGAAGGGGTTCGATTCCATAAAAATATTAAGGTTATCCCAGCATGAATCATATGGCTCGCGATAGAGAAGTTAGGAGCCAAATTGCAGAATTCGAGCGGATTGATACAAAGATCTTAATTCGTTAATTCTTGCAAAAAATTATGACGAAGAACCTTCGTCTACACGGACAGAAATGTGAATTAATCCAAGGCCTAAAGCCGCCAAAAATTCGTGCGTGTTCGTCAATTGGATCTTAGAGCAGATCGTTCTCGATAGCGAATCTCGTAAATGTCAATAAAAAATAAATAAATCAGGTTGCGGAAAAATCACCGTATCCTAGTCGTACAACCGTTTTTTGAAAATAGGAATGGCGAGTCGTTAGTGGAAATGATGGGCCATATTGTCAGATGTTAACTAAACTTTTATGGTCTCTTCTGGAAGGTATGGACTTCAATGGCGCTATCGTCACAGAACAATCTGTATTGCAGGAAAAATTGCCTGGTCGTGAGATTTGATGAAACGGCGACATTGGTTGGCCCTCAAGATCGAGCGATTTAACATCATCACCCACTCGCAGACGACTTGGATTTAAATTGTAATATTCGTCCGATTATCGGCGAAATTGAACTTGAATGTGAGCAACAATGTCATGAAAATTTTTTAAAATTTTCTTACTATCTGCTGAAGAAGTCGCGGTGGTTAGTTCTTAGATATAGCGTCTGCCGCATAAATTTTATAATTTTTACTTTGTATCGATGTTAATAAATTGATGAGATTTCAAAAACAGAGAATTTTATTCAGCATTCAAATCCCTAAATTTCTGCCGGGACACCCACTATTAGCCAGATACGGATTAGACGCTGAACACGCGTGAGTGCTAGATACACATGAAAGATGCAAAATGAACATTCTTCGTATTTAATAATATTCATTGTTATTGCAGAGAAACATTTTTTTTTTTATTTATTCGAAGCTTTATTTACAAAAATAACTAAAGACAAATATAAATAATCCGCAGAAAAACTCAACAAAAAATAAATAACTTTAACATCTAATATTAACAATTCTATAATATAACTTATTACATCACATCTTCTTCTTCTTGTCCTTAGACTTCTTCTTAACCTTAACCGACGTTTGAACGCCGCTCAAGATTAACTGATAGATGGTATGCAACGCGTAGAACAGTAGGCAGACGCAGACCAAGGCCACCACCGCAATATCCAGGCTCATGGTCTCGTAGAACCTCATATATTTAGCCGCGATGTTAAGATGACTTAGATTTCGGTTGCGCAGCGCGTACTCCACCCAAAATACGGCGCGGTCCGACGGCGTCTGCGGCTGATCCTTGAATTTTTTGGCCAGTTCTTCCATGTTACGTTTGTACCTGGAACGTAGCCGATGTTTTACAAGTGATACAACATCTCGCTGCTGGAAATTAGACGGAACGAGATTTTTTTTTTGATAAAACGCTATCCACCTAGGTTGGTAAGATTATCTTATCTGCATGTTTGATCGAGATGAAATCTGTATGTTTAATGCGTTACTTACGCGGGATTATATAAGACCTCTAGAATCGTTTCGGATACCAGATCTACGTCGAGATCGAGATAGTTTAGCTTCTTTCCGAGGCCTTTAGTTACGATCTTCGCTAAATTTCCGTGTTGGTCACCGAATAACGGGATGCCGATGACCGGAACGCCGTAATACATTGCTTCTTGTATGCTTAAACTGTCGCCGTGGGTTATGAAGAGTCTTGTGTTCGGATGGGCTGAAAATATAGACAAAAATTCACCAGGAGCAAAAAAAAAGATGGTGGCCGGAAAAATGCAAGGTCGTTATGTAGATTTTATTAAAAAAAAAAAGATTTATTGTGATTAGATGTGGCTTTTAAGTCCAAAGAATGGTCTTCATTTGGATGGTTTTACCTGGTTTCAAATTGAACAACAACAGCTGCTTGAAGAAGCTGAAATTCTATTGGTTATACATTGTGGATGTCTTTGTTTTTTTTTTTAATTTTCTCTGGTGAAAGAAAAACTATATTTAGGGAAAGTTTATGGAAAGAAAAGGGATGCTTTGGCTACCAATTTTCCATTAGTTGCTTGGGTTGGTGTAAATAGCATTACGCCAAAAAAACCTACAATGACAAATGAAAATCATTTTGATTTTCTTGGGACTACTTTGCCACAATTAGTATTAGATGATGTTCCTTTAGGTATCAGGCGAACCACGTGGTTTTCATCCAAAAACAAACCAATCTGATGGATTCGCTTGTTTCGGTTGATTTTTTCTGAAACACTTACCTAAAATATCACCTTGAGAATGTAGCTTTTTCACAATCACATTATCTGAGATATTAGATACTTTATCCTCGGTGTTCCACAGGACCGTTTGGTTAATTTTGCTAAAGGCAGTCACCACGATGTTTCTAATTTCATCCGGTAGGAATTCCGCGCTTACTAAACCGAAGGAAAAATATATCACTCCATCCTTGGAATTTTCCACGATTTCTTGCAGATCCTAACCCCATCAATACGAATAAATTAAAGCGTACGTAAGAGTTAAAGGAGCTTTACTTACGTCCGTTAATTTTCGGCCCGACTTGATGTGTAATCCCCCGACGGGGATGATATTCGGCGGGAAAGGTTGCGGGAAGTCAAACACAGGATCGTTATTCGTCAAAAGTAACCCGATACTCCTCTCAACTTCGTGGAAACACAGTATGTCGTCTCCGAAAAACTTCTGCGCCTTCCGATAGAAATCCGGCATGTAGAAGCACCATTTCACAACGTTTTCCAACATCTGCAGCAGAACGTTATGGAACCTCTGCCAGAAGCTCATCCGGTCGCTGTACGGCAACGTGTAGAAGGGTATGTAAGGGTAGATGTGGTTGCCCATGACATCAGCTATGAACGGAGGTATGCCAAACGGTGATACCCCCACTACTGGCGGATTGTTGAAGTATTCTATCAGTGGGTATAGACATTGGCCCGCATTTAGGTCGAATATTATCAGATCGAAGCTGTCTCTTGAGTAGTTCATCAAATTCTTCAGCGCTGCCGATTGGAAATCGTATTCGCATATCTCCAAATTAAAATCCCACAAATGGAAGATCTGCTGGATGGAGTTCAGCTTGAAGAGTGAAGCTGTCTCTATAGATTCATCGCGTGATTCGTGGAAACCTGTTGGGATTTCAAAACCGTTAATTCATTGATGTAAATTGTAAAGGCATTACAATTAACAACGTATTTCTTTGGAAGGTTACATTTTATAATTGAATATTTTACGATTTTCAACTGGACGATGCTATCAGGATTTATGAGGTATAGCAACTTCAAAATGTGGCCAGTACGATGCCCACAGGGATCGTCTGATCTCACAACATTTGACGTTTGATCTTTTATTGGGCCATCTTAAGACGGTAGTTTATGCGCCGAGCATCTAAAAAAACGAAATCACGCTGGTTCGCGAGTATCTAACATTCAATGTCGTTACGTAACACAACAAATATTGAACTGCGGAAAAGATTAGAGACATGTGCTACATAATTTATGGCCTCTATTATCTAAGTACTCCTTGAAAAGTCCACACTTTTGAATGTAGGCGTTTCCTTTTTTGTTATACTTTTTAATTATGGTTGTAGATACTTTGTTTCTTGTTAACGGAGATCCTGAAAACCTATAAGCATAGCGCTAACTATTTTTTCAGGTTTTGATCGAAATTAAAGCAAAAAAGAAGCAGTTTTGACGGTAATTTTAGGAATCTCTAACAGAGACGCAATTTCGCGTTTGGAAATCTCAATCTCTGTTGTATTAATCAAAGTTACAGCTAAAGTTTAATAGAAATGTCTCTAGAAACCTTTCGAAGAAGCTGACGGCATGATCAGCGAAACGTTGAGTCAAACATCAAGTACGCGGCGACACCCGGAAGATATTTCTATTACGGGTTACGGTAGTGAAAGCCTCTACCCAACGACAGCTGATGTTATTCAAACGAAAATGGCTGTTATTTATCGGCCATCATGATCAGAAATGCGCTGCGTGTTTAGTTTCTCTTAACTAGCTGGACATCTGTACTTCTAAACAAGTATCTCCACCATCATCACACTTTTTCGGTGCCAAGATAAAAATAAAATGTTAATTAATTTATTTTATTTTATTAAGAGAAAAGTGCTAATCTTGAACTTGAAGGATGTAGAGGCGTGCAAGCAGTTAGCAGTGGCGAAGAGACGACACCGTTAGTTGAAGAGATAAAGATATCGTTAATGTTTCAAAAGAGGACGTGCGTTAAGGACGATTTCTTCCTTTTGAAATAACACTCCATTCAGAGTCTATTTCCTTAAAGTTGTTAAAGTTGCGACCACACAAGAAGTGTGCTATCGATCGAAACAACCCCTAATCTGATGGAGCAACATCCAAATTGTACGAAGAATCAAGCAACTCCTCAACTTCTTCCATGTTTTGAAATTTCTTCTACGCCAAGCTTCATCGTGAAAATTCGATTGGCTAGTGTAGGTCAATGAGTGTCGCGAGTTTGAGCAAAACTATTTAGCTGCTCGCAATACATCTTCCACTTATAGCTCTGACCTCCGGTACCAGATAAAATTTCTTCAAAATTCTATCAATTTTTTTTGTGCAAATCTCCGGATGCGCTTTTCCCTCTTTTTTCGTCTAATTCGCTTCTCGTCATTTCTTACCGTTTTCCACCAAAATCGATCATTTTTAAGATTCTGAAGCAGTTCTTGATAAATCTCACCTCTGGGTTGAGCTTGTGCAACAGTCAAATGACGCGGATCCATTCGAAGCTTTTCTGAACTTCAAACGTCGACCAATTATGGTGAACCGAACATGAACTTCGTCATCCACATCATTGACAAGTCATGAACACTTTAATGCGGATTGTCCTTGCGAATTGCTTCTCTTAGAGCATCGCCGTCCACTTGAGGTGGTCTACCTATACGTCTTTCATCGATCATCTGGGTGTGATCTCGACAGAATTTTCCAAACCAAATCGCTGCCGCTCGTACCTTCTCCTTTAATGTCTTTGATTTTGATTGTTATTTTCTATTCAAGCACGTTAATATTACCAGCGATCGAGAGAAACTTCTTGTGCCATCGTTATCATAAGCGATTAGAAATAATGAAAAAAGTTCGTTCGCCCAAAGCTACTAATACAGCACCGATCATTACGTAAAGACTTATGGAAGCCTAGCATTTATTGCGAATTTTTTCCTTTTAGTCCGGAACTTTATTTTGGGCAGCAACAATGAATTGGCTTTCAAAACGTGCTTTTCCTACTATCCGCTACGTAAGTCAATACTTACAGCTTTGGTAGGAGAGACCTTATCGCGATTTACAAATTATTTATTTAATTGCCCATGTCAGCGGGATGTAATGGAATTTTACGTTCCTGGAGACGTAAAGTAGCGATACAAGATTCTTAATTAACAGTTAAATACAGTTGATTAGGTGCTATCGGATAAGTACGAAATTAGTTGGGGGCCGTGTATATTTTCTCGTGTTTAAACTGGGCTGGTTGTCACGGTATTTCTTTATTATACTGATTGTATATTACACAATGGATACCGCTTCATTATAACAAAAGAAGTTCGTAATAAAATCTTTTTATCTCGGCTATTCGCAATATTGCGTAGGTTGGCTACGTTAACAATAAATCGAATATTCCTGTTGTACTGGATACTTATACAACTATAGTACAAATAACTAACTAAGACTACCATACAAAACGCTTCTTTCTCGTGCTTACCTAACGTCACGATGCAACACAATTTGTCAATAGAAAACGTCTGTTCAAAAACGGTTGAGAAACCTGACGGTAAAACGTAATAATGTTGCTTCTTGTTGGGTTTAATGAGAGAAGTAGGAACACGAAATAAAAGGAGTAGCGAAGTATTGTGTTAGAGAATAAGGGAGTCCCCTTTCTGTTTCAGTCCGTCGCATATCCGTAATCACATAATTTGTTGAAATATTCACACCTCTACGAATGCGGGCAGATCCTTAGCATCGGGATCTACGAGGTTCCCTAATCTCGGCGGATAACTTAATTAACCAGAGAATTAATGAAAATAATAATAAAGTTGGACTAGGACGATTAGCTGACTCATTACCGTCTGCTACAAAGGTGCACTGACGGGTCGTTACGCGTTTGTACGTGGTGATTAAGTTAATTTTCGATGCATCCTGAGCCGGCCCATCAAAGAAGTTAGAATTGCAAATTAATTTATTAAGGAAGGGTTTAGTGGAACCATTATTGGCGCAATAATCAAAAACATCAGGTTTTTCACATTTTCCTCTTCCATCTATCTACCTTACCTCAGCATTGAAGCCGGGCAAGCTGAATAAGCATGTCGGGAGATCCTTACGCGTACATCCTATCGTTGCTACGATTTGCCTTTGAAGCGGTCCAATTTTAGGATATAAGGTAGCTGGCCTCATGAGCCCTTTACACGCGAGCTTAAGATGATATATTTCTACTTACATAAGATGTGTAACGTTTCGCGCAGTGGCTGCACCTTCAACGACGGTCTCCTTCACGCCGCCCTATACTCCAATTATTAATGGAATAACGCGAATGTTGTATCTTGGACGTGGCAGCCTCAATTGGAGCATTAATTCTATGTATTCGTTTATTTTTCTGTTTTTCTTTTTTGCAGCGACGTTCCATTCCGCCGTTCAACAAGAACTTCTTTCTATTTAGCTCCGCTAGAACCGCCATATTTGACTTATTAGCGGTTATCTGCGTGATGATCGAAGAGGGAAAATTTCGAAAGATCTTGGCTTTGCCATTCCTCTATACGATTCTTCCTTGTCTATTCCATACACGAAGCGGACATGGTAATACGCCTCGATACGCAAACGGTGGGCGCGTATTTTGGAACATGCCGCGATCAAATGCCTAATGTCAAAAATCCTTTATTGAAGCGTTTGTGTGAATCATCCTGTATTCTACATACAACTCATACGTCCTGATAAAAATGCCTCGATTATTAATTATTTATTACAATTGTTGCTCGATAATATTCTAACGAATGTGTTCTTTTTTAAATAGACAGGTCAAGGAGATTAAAATACAGCAATACCCAAATTATATTAGTCATTCGTCTTTGAAGAAGGTTTGATATCAGTGAAACATGCCATAAAATCTTTTTTTTTTTTATCTTGGTAAATAAATTTTTACGTTGTCAATTATGATGTAAAACGTTGATCAGTATCAGTAAATTGTTTAGCCACATGCCTCGCCTTTGTATATTGTAATGAGACTGATTAACCTGATTTTTTAAAATTAATAGTTTGCATATTGAATTGTGGAGTCTACTTGTTCTTTTAGATAAGAGATAAGTTAAACAACCTTTGTGGGTGCGAGTTAGTTGGCTAAATTAAATAATTCTCGTATCCATGTGACACCCTACTCTTCAAATGCAATCCTTCCCAATCTTAAAATCCTTGCGAAGCCGCATCCGCGTGGTAGATGGTAAGACTTTATTTAAGAGTAGTTCGGATGAATGCAGAAGATGCCATCAAAATCTTTACTTTTAAACTTTTTCTCGGGATTTAAAAAAGATTAAATGACGTGAGAAGCAGATAGAAATGACTTGACAGTTCTATCCTACCGTATCTGTAGCATCTAACGGGCTCGTTGAATCCGGCGCTTAACGAACTTTTCGTTTGATCGATCACAGTCGCTACATACAATTTCATAAATTGCCGACCTTTTCCTCGTGTCCGCCTTAGTCTGTCGAACTGAAAGACACTTGACTTCTAAAAACTTTTTAATTGTTCACGTCCTCTTCAACTGTAAATTTGATAGTTTTTGAGTTAAGTTAATTTTGAATTTTCCTTGTATCGGAAATTGCCACATATCTAAGCGATATTTTAGGAAAATATGGGTAATCGTCCTCGTACACGTTTCAATCTTGCCCAAGAAGAAGTTGCCTCTAATTTGCAATCTTGGCATCATCGACTTTACTCAGTTCTAGAAGAGCTAAGGCGTAGGTGAACCTACGCTTGAAAAAAATTGGTCTTAGATTTTCGGTGGACAGTACATTTTTTTAACTAGCGGGGCTTAGGATTGATAGTTACAACTTAAGGTTCGCATTAACGAAGGCGGATGAGATTGTTACATTTTTGCAGAGACTAGACAGACTTGTCTTTTGTCGACTCTCTGTTCGCGTAAGGCGAACAGATACGAGTCTATCTAGTCGCTGCAAAAAAGGAATAATTCCGCCTGCTTTTGTCATCTCTAGTGATGAGTAAAACAGTGGGAAGCCATGGGAAAAGTGTTATCGATAATACTGTTAAAAGAAGAACCTTTAAAATGTCTTCCCGAATTACACGGTCAGCCAATCAAAATTCCTCTGATGTAGAAGATGAGATTTTTGTTTCATACCATGCTATGATTACATCTAGACATCTCCACACCTCATAATATTTAACATATAATGTAGTATAATTATGAAGTTCAAGTGCACGTATGCGACAAGGTATATAGAGGACCTACTCGAAAATAATTACGTACGCTTGTTCAGCTCGTGCTCTCTACATCAAAGAAAATATCAAATACATCTTAAATAGTTTTAAGAACAACCATTCTGCTACGAAGAAGTTGGTAGAAAGGCATTAGATTTACAGCAAGACGTAAGGTATCGAACATAAAACGAGCTGCCGATGATGTTATAAAAAATATTTTAAGAGCGATATCAGTAGCAGTAGATAACATTCAGAGAAAGATACGACAATTTCCGATGCTCTTGAAATATGAAATGATTTTTCATGAAATCATTTCATCCGCTTGCGTATCAGGTCCAATCAAATATAAACATAAATCGTCATCCGAAGAAGAAGCAGCTGTCTTAAAACAAATTTGTACAGATAATACGTACAAATAATAATGCTACGCGTTAGATCAACAATATTTAAGTATATTATGTTTAATAAAGACTACAATGGTAGCTCTCAGAGAAATTTACATTAGGAACATTATCAAACAGTTTAAGGTGAGCAACGAGCTTCCTTTTGTTTTGAACTTGCGCGCACCGAACTAAGGAATACATCGAATTTGATTAAAATCAGTAATTTTTATGAAAAATATCAGTCGATTAAAATCAGGCCAACCTTGGCTGATAGTGTCATCTAAACAATCGAAGCCTGTTTATATTTTGTTTATTTCGTTTTTGTAACAAATACAGTCTAACCCTGGCCGAGATTGATAGCTCTTCCCCTTTAAAATACAAATTTATGCAAAGTTCTTAAGCTTAAACACGAATAAATTATTGGAACGCAATTTTAAATAATTTTCAATGAACTCACCTTTAATCTCCAAAACGGTGTAATTCTTCAATTCGACTTTAGTTCCTACATGACTCAGCAACGTTATTTTGTGGCCTTTCGTGAGTAGCGCCTCTACTACGGCCTCGTTCCAAACGTGATGGTTGGCGGCGGGTAGAAGGCTCAAAAACAATATATTCGCACCGTACGCACCACCGAAACAAAACAGACTTATTGCCAACAGTTCGATCGTCTTCAACATTTTCACCTGATGGCGTCCGTCGTGGCCAGGTGTTCAAGATTCAAATTGCCGCGTGGTGAATTAGCGTTTTTATCGTCATTAACGCACATCTTGCCGACTAACTTGGTCCTATCTCGGTTCACGCTTACCGTATTATCTTATCTTTACGTCGCGCGTCGGTCCTGGTTGCCTATGGGATAAGCCGTTTTATTTCGCCGTATAAATCGAGTTACGTGATTTATATCGATGAGTGAAATAGGTACGATGTAAGACATGTTAAACGGGATATTTAGTAAGTTTAAATGGAGATCGTTATTGTGAATTATAAGTACTTGTTATGATAAGCTGTAGTTGACTTGTTTGCTTTGTTGTGAGTACTTCTCGTGTTTGCGGGCGTTGTAAATATTAACTTAATTCTAGTAATCCCAACGCATCATGTGCTTGATATTCTCGAGTTGAACGTTGAAAGTTGCATGGAATAAAAAGTAAATAAGAAATAATATTTTTATTCAATAAAAATAAGAAATAAACGAGGAGCGTAGAAGGGAAAAGTTTGTCTGTGTAGAAATACCGCTAAGATTGGCCTGTATAAGTATTAGAATTTTTGCAAAAAGAACATTAGAGATGGTGATTTTTGTTGACACGCAGCGGCGCACACCGTACCTAAAAACGAACCAAACTTTGTTGACTGTGTTGCAAAACGCGTGCGGTAAGGATGCAATCTACAAAGTTCAGAATTATGTACATACGTACTTATATGTAGACAGGACAAAAGCGAGTGAAATCATAGATTTCTTGCAGCGAATAGACAGATTCGCATCTCTTCGTCTCATAAGGAAGGGTTCGCGTTGCCTACCGGTTTCCCCGAGAGTTGATAAAATACGAGCCTGTCTAATCGCTGCGAAGCAAGCTTTTGTCCTCTCTATTTCTATGTACTTATATATGTACTTGCCATGTGTATATTTAGTTTAGTTGAGTACAATTGTATCTGTCCCTCCCAGAGAAAACGGTAAGAAAAAAAAATTATATGTGCTTACCTTTCTTTACTAACGACTGGACGCAGAGGAAGATGCATCATACCGCATAGAATTGCAACGTTGATATTGCATTCCGTTTGTACATTCGTTTATACGTGCTTATATCCTTGCTTATAAATAGAGAGGACAAAGGCGCATCCATTCTCGTGAGTCGAATATACACAGGTCTATCTAGTCGCTGCAAAAAAGGAATAATTCCATCTGCCTTTGTCGCCTCTACTTATAAATCGCATTTTCTGCAGATCCGTATTTTTATCGAGAACGGTTGTAAATTTCCCTGATACGCGCTGTCCTGTATTATCCGCGGGTTTTCCTGGAGCCGTTTCCATCTTATCGAGAGTGTTAGGTGCTTCCGACGACGGAGTACTTTTCGCAAATTTTCGTTGTATCCGCTTCAATTTGATGATCCGAAAACAATTCTCGATACAGCTATTTTAATAGCTTCAAAATCTTGTGGTTTCGATGTCGAAATATTTTTTTTTTTAGACGGGTACCTCATCTGGTTAATACTGGTGATTATGGAATTGCCGGACAGAAGTTCTTCAATTGGCGAATCCATTTAGAGGATTTGGATAGTATCCGCCGCAATATGAAGCGCATAGTGTGAAGGAGCTGCGGAAAATTTGTTTTTAAACAATCTGGCAACTTTAATCATAATTTCAGCGCCATCGGTGACAAATATGCTTATGTCAAACAAAACGTCTATCGTCTTCGCTGTATTATTATCGCAAGTAAATATTAAAGACCTTAAAGTTCGAATAAACAAAATCGAATAATTCAATTCTAATTCTATTTAAAGAAAGTGGATATATTTTAAATATATCCACGAAATTTGCTGATTTATGTACGAGTTATTTTCGTAGAAATCTTACGGATAAGCTTGAAACATATGAAAAGGGATTAGTTTTATTTGTTTTATGTATCAGAAGGGATTTGTATCCGGGCTTCTGAATAATGCAAATTTTCCTGAAAGATTATTGGTGACTCAGCAATTTCACTAAACGCAGGTGTTCAGGTTTTAAAAATTTTGAGAATTAAAGTATAAGAACATATAAGCCCTTTAAGCATTGTTGAAAAAATATATTCGTAAATGTTTCTTATATCGCATATTTGTGCGATTTACATTTTATTTCATATAAAACATAATTTAATTTTATGAAACCTAAAATCGAACACGGCGTCTTGTCACTAAATTAAAGTTGAAAAGCCTAGCGGTAGGGGAGGTACGGAGGGTCATACTTTATTTCATTTAATTCTACAAATGTTTAGACCGAAACATTCGCTTTCTTTGTATGCAAGCAATTTACATCTTCAATGGCAACAACAAGTCTACATTGGTTTAAATAATGACAACACAAATTTAGTTCTAACAATATAGAACCTCTACCTTTCTTTTATCGAAACCAAATAAAAAAAGTAAACGAATGCAAGTCAATTTGTGAAAAATGTGAATGAAATAATTAGCTAACGTCTGCAATAATACCTGCTGCCTTTTTGTATTTTGGCAAAAATTCGGCACGTTTACCATATCGAAAAAGTTCACTATATTATTGTTTCTTCGACAGAAAACTGGCGTTGATTTAATCTATTCTTTGATATTTTGTACCTTCGGAATATAATAAGTACATTTATGGTTTTTAGTTAGAATTTAACTAAGACGAATGGAGAAATAATAACCGTTAATGGTGAACGATATAGTCAGATGTATAATGCTAAGATAACTTAGCTTCCTCATGGAATTGATGGAATAACTCACGGCGAACGGTACAAAAGGAGAGAGAAAAAAAAAACACTAACACACGGACATGTATCCGGTTTATGTCGCTACTTCTTGAACGGCAGGCATGCGTTTCTTTGACACTAGCGGGCGCCAAGAGATGTCGAATTTGTCGTTTCGAAAGTTGTAGCATTAATTGTGAGACAACAGCGATAGCAGGTAGAGATTAAAAAATACTCTCGAAACCACGCTGGTGACGCCAGGTAGGCAGAAAGATGCCGGTGAGTTAGTGTACTTTTTTTTTCTGCTTTTCTTGCGTTTGGCGTGCATTATTCCATCAATGCGATGAGGAAGCTAAGCTATTATTAAAGCTAAGCTATTGTTATTTTAGCATTATATATATCTGGTTATTGTTTCTAGGCATTTTCTGATGAGTTCTGTTGATATTGTCAGATGTTGATTAACTTTTTAAGGCGTCTTCTGCAAGGTATTGATTACGATAACCTTTTCTTCCAACAAGATGGTAAATAAATTGTACGAAAAATTTTCAGGCAGTGTAATTGCCTGAGATGGTAACATTGGTAAAGCCTCAAGTTTGTGCGATTTAGCACCACTAGACATTTTCTTTTGAATACCTTTTAAGATGAAGTTTCAGGTAAATGGAGGATTTTCCAAAGGATTTGGGAACATTCTGAACTGACTCTTCTTTTTCTTGTAGAAAATTTCTTTTTATAGTTTTTCTTTTTCCTTTTTGTCTCTATACCTGTTATTGGTTTTCTTTCCTTGTTAGTTTTCTCCGCTTTCTTTGGTTCAGTTGCTGGAAATTTACGAAATTCTTCGAGTGATACTCGTTGCATTTTTAAAGAAGAGCATTTTCTGCCAAGATTAGCGACTAAAGTATTGATGCCTTAAGTCTGTGATCTGCTCATTACTTCAGATGCCGAGAAGTCTATATCAAAAAAGAAAAAAAATGTTGTTGTTGTGCTAACGTACTTATCCGTCTACTTGTTCTCAATTCGCTGGAAAAAAATTATTTGGAATACCAAAAACAAGGAATTAAAGGGAAATATTCACAGAACAAATGGAAAATTGAAATGGCATGATGTAAACGCTAGTTGATATAAAAGACATTTTTTCGTGTATTGCCGGAAACTAGCGTGTAAATCATTTAAAAATAATAAAAAAAAAGAATCGGTTGTGAAAGAGACAGGAGAATTTCGCGAAAATCTTAAATTATCTCAAAAACTATGATAGATGCGTCTACATCCATCATTCATAGTTGTCTTCAGTGTTTGCTGTGGAACATTTACAGTTATTACATGAAATTTGATGAATTTCCGATGTCTTTTCCATATCCAGTTTAAGCATACGCCCAACCACTTTCTAGTTGGCCTAATTGCAACAATTCGGACTTCAGAGCAACTTGAAACTAAATAATTCACTTGGCACATTTTAATTATGACCTACAAACAACGATAAGTTTCCCCAAACTTCGTAAAAATAAAGAAAGGTATTCATCCGGATACGTTTGGCTTCATTGGTCACTACCATGTAACTCTTAAAGCTAATGATTTAAAAATTGTTGCCGTTTTATCCTCCGATATGTGCGTTAGTTATATTGCCTCTTCACCTTCCTCTATTCATCGTACGTAGAATGAGGTACTTGCGAGGAAGGGTATAATTTCATACTTATAATGAGTCTTTATGATATTGGAATTAAGACAGAGAATTCGCTGAAAATCGAACGTATTCTCCTTCATTGTACGTTGATTAAATTCGCTAGCTCGTTTAATTTTTATGTAGCAAATACTCAGCTAATATTTAGGAACAGTTACGGCGATGTTTTAAACAGTTATGGCACTATTAAAATATGAATACGTGAAATCGATGTATCGGCGGCTTAGATGTTTTTGTATTAAATTTTACGACCACGAAGTAAAAACGTTGTGTTTAGAGGAGCGGTGTATGTTTACGATATTTCAATTTACGAATTATGTTCAAGTATACAGAACGTTCAGTTTTCCCTGCGCCCGATAGAAGTTTTGTTTTTTTTAGAAATCTTTAAAGTGGAACAGCAACGACATGTCTCGTACAACCATCAACTTTGTTTTACCAATCTTGATTTAATTGCTAACATATTCATTTTTATTGGGCCTTAGATTGCTAATACAAGAGGAAAGAAAGGTTTTCCTTCTCTTCTTACATTTGTTTCGTTGAGCTTTTATTAACTTTTTCGAGCTTCTCTTCGATTCATATTAACTTCCTTCAACATTTCCTAATACCTGTCTAGTTGAAATTTATCGTGTTTCTGAGGCTTCTAGGTCGTTGACAGAAGAGGAAGAGAAACTTTTCTTTCTTCTGTTATATTAATTCTGTTGATTTTTTTGGTAACGTTTTTAAGCTTTCCGCGAAGAAGTTTTGAAATTCAATGAGTTGCAATTGTTATTATTTTTTCTATTTTAATCTACCTTATAGTATTATCCTCATTTTGTTTGTATGTGTCGTATATTGGATCGACTCAACTAGCGCAATAACGATACGTTGGTGCACCTTTCTTAAATGAGAATTAACGAACGGGACTTGGTGTTCATTAAAAAATTTATTCACTACGTTGCTGGAAACGGTAGCCTACCAAGAAACGTTTTGTAATATCAGGAGGTTTCGATATTGACTCGTTTATTAAAATTGTCTTCACGCATATTTCGGGTACCCTTCGATATTCTTCCATTAACTCATCATCAATAATACTAAAAATACTTTTACTTTTTTTGCGTCTTCGGGTATCTTATGGTTTCTATTTTTTCAGGGTTCGGTTTGGCACCATCTGGCGGTATCACCGGACCTAAGTATCCAACCTCTTTTCTCTGAAATTAACACTTGTCTAATGATATTTTCATATTCGTTTCTCTCTGTCTAGAAGAAAAACTTTTCTAAACTTCTGCTCGTATCTTCGTAATGATGCTCTGAAATTCGGGGTAATCAGGTTTTTATTTTTCAGCGGACATTTTGATAGGTATTTTGGATGAAAGTTAGTTGTTTGGCTGGTCGAATTGAAGGTTCCAGAACGATGAGAATTCGGCGTATTTTTAAGTATCGTTGCAGAAGATATACGCGGACCTATAAAGTGGTCCGCAAGGTTGGTTGGCTTTAAATTCTCTTGATTTATTTCTTTGAAGATATTCGGAAATTTGTAAGGAGCAAGTCAAGGATGCCACCGCGTCCAAGGCAACGCGGAATCTTGAAGTTCCAGGGTCCGTTTAAATTGTTCGTTTGTAAAGTGTTATTAGATTTACGTCGCTTCCATTTTTTTGGTATAAACGGTTCTAAATGTCCTTATTTTAATATGTTGTAAAAAAATCGCAGATAAATGATGTACAGGGTGTTCTATTAAACTTTTTACAAATGGTAACTTAATTTTTTTTTATTCTGGTTAATTCTCGACCACAAAGAAATTTTTCAGCAACCGCCATATTTAAAAATACAAAATTAAACATTCGCTAATCAATTTTCTTTTTATTTTTAGGACCTGCATGTGATTATCACATAAGTTGAAACAGATAGATTTATGGAAGCATGATGGTGAGGATTTAGATAAAATCCCCGAAAATGCGGCAACAGAAAATGATGAGATTTTAGGTAATTTCTTAGATATGTTTCTTAGATATGTGGAACCCTACATTAACCATTCTGAAGGTTCAAGTATCAAAGAAGCCATCTACCATGGTTAGCATTCCCTTTTTTTTTTTTTGGATCAAAGATCTCATGTAGTTAAGATGCAAAGAAAAGGCTTGATACGAGCTCGGACGGCCTATACAAAGCAATCCGAGAAGTCCTGATCAACCCAAAGTAATCTGGAATATTTCTAAAGTTTGACGTAGCACTGCATAGATGAACTTTAATTGCAGGTATTCGCGAAATATCTACAAGGCCTACAAGGATCAACAAGAGATTCCTCTACAGAAGCTACGTTCTGGATCGACTACGTCCTAAGGCATAAAAATGTCAGCTTCTTGTAAGTTAGCGCTAAAGAGATGGACATCTTCCAACGACATTATTTGGCCATAATTTTATCTTTGCTTTCCTTTGTTTTCTATATTGTTTGGTTCAATGGACGAGTCGTTCCATTATGTTGTTGGCGTTAGAGAGGCAAACGTACAATGACTTGTTTGCTTTTCTCATAATTGTAAGATTCGGTCTGTAAATCATCTCTACATGAAATCGTTTAGCAAAAACAACGATAAAACGCAAGCGATAAGATAATAAGAAGTATTTAAATAGGAGAAATGATATGCAACCACGATACTAAAAATACATCGCTAATACATTTAATACATAAATATACATTTATTTTGCTTGTTATCCAGGTACAAACATTGAATAAGATGTTATATAATGTACTAACAATGAGTAAACTATTTTCTGTTACATCTAACACCAATTCTGCTTGATTAGACCTAATTGCCCATATAGATTAGAGGATATGGATTAACGTCTTGGGTCTCCTGCGTCGAAGACAACGCCGGAGTCGATGGTCTAGGATCAGGAGCGCTGCAACCTAGCAACCAATGCGTTATCAAGAAGCCTTTCCCCTTCAGTTCAACTTCACCCCGTAATTCTAACTTGAACGTGCCGAATTTATCCAAAATTTCCTTAGTGGCGTCGCTGATATGGATCTTGAGTGCTGAAACAGCGGGAAGGTAACGATAAATTCGCTAAACAATCATCGGGAATGGGAACTAACGTTGCCCGGTGCTTTCCATTCTACTAGCCGTATTGACCGTGTCACCGAATAGACAGTAATGCGGCATACGCTGGCCAACGACCCCGGCGCAGACGGGACCAGAATGGATCCCAATCCTAAGCCTCAATTGGTACTCTGGTCTATGTTTGATCGTGAAAGAATGGACTGCGTCGAGAATTCTTAGGGCCATGAGACCGATTTCTTTGGCGTGTCCGTCTCCGTTTCTTTCAGGGAGACCCGATACCACCATGTAAGCGTCGCCAATAGTTTCCACCTTCGAAAAGATGAATAATTTACTAGTTTAGGCGGCGAGCTGGCGGAAAATTTACCTTGTAGACATCGTAAAACCCAATGATTCTGTCGAACGTACTATATAGGTCGTTCAGGAAATCCACCACCTGCAAATTCGGGAAAATTAAGTGCAATCTTTCAAATATCAGACAGCATCTACTTACTTGCATGGGGGAGCTTTTCGTGCATAAAGCTGTAAACCCAACGATGTCACTGAAGTAGACAGTGACGCACTCGAACTGTTCAGGTTGGACCATCTCCCCGGACATCAATTGTTGAGCAACAGGTCTCGGAAGGACCTAGAACATGTAGACGTAGAAAAATGAAGATTTTCAAATGTGGTAGGTAGATTTAACTTCTAGAACGAAGAAGAAAGATTTAGGAGATTTGATTATTTAGGAGACGTGTGAGAATCGCCATCAACTTGGGTGTTTTGATCTTTGATTTGAAGTAAGCTACGAAAGTTTTCAGGAAAATACGGTTTTCTAAATTAGGTTATATTTAGGTCTAGATCTAAAAGATATCTAATTTTCTAATCATATGAATTTCCTGAAATAGTCTGAAAAAGATGCGTCGTTCTACAAGTTTTATGATCTACCCTTCCACCCAAAACATATAACAGTAGTACTACTTGATACAGTAGCTCCTCGGATCGGCGTTTCTCCTGGCTCAATTGCTCAGTCTTTTCCTCAACCAGCGCCTCTAAATTGTTAGCGTATTGTTCCATCCGTCTTAAGAGGTCGTCCATGAGGTTCTCGCAGTAACCCCTACCAATGAAAGTTAACATGTCGTCAACAGCTTCGAAATGTTGGATAATTGCGGTCTCGTCAAAAATAAATTTGAGAAATTTGGATTTGTCTATAGTTCGAGAAACGTACTTCATAATACACCTCACGATAGCCCTGATGGTCTCAAAAGTGGGCCTTTCTTCTGGATTATCGCTCCAGCAACGTTCCATTAATTCCAGAAGGTCTTCGGGACAATCGGTTCTGCCTACAGCTGGACGAAAGGCTGGAACTTCTCTGGCTGCTATTCTTGATATGATTTCTAAGGAGATACATGGTACGTGCTATTAATTCATTAAAGTTTTTTTTTTTATTTGATAATAGTTCAATGGAAGTTTTGGGAAATATAAGTTGTTACTATTGAACATGGTGAGCGCAAGATATTTTGCTTCTCCGGAAAATATCTCTTCCTACCTGTTAGTTCATTTTCCCTGATGAAAGTATTGGACCTTCAGCCAGATATTGCATAATAAGGAACTGCGAGGAACAAATACCTTGCTTTGGACAGCTCCAATAATTGGCCTTAAGTAATGTCAAGAGACCCGTTCAAGGTATCCAGAATGGGCTTGGAAATTCATAGTGATAATTGGACACACGCAATGAGAGGAATTTTGTTGAGAAATACTGGATAATATTGGAAAAAATGATCTGTAAAGAATAAGGAAGACGGAAAGAAAGACATTCTGGTAAGAACAAAAACCGGTAGTGCTAGATCTCTTTTGTCGAAGGGGATCAATGATTTAGAAAAAAATCTGATTTTGTTTGGCAAATGAGTCAGGTCGTTTGGGAACATTCCCAAAGGTAACACCACGACCAATGGAGGATTAATTATTAATTATTATCAATTAAATTAAAGCTTTCAGGAGGTTAAGTTTGATTCAAAAGCAAAATGCATTTAACTCAACTCGGAACCGTACGTCAAACGAGTTAAAAACGAAGCAGCTAACTCATCATCCGTAGTTGGTGAATTTTATTAATGTTCATCCTTGTAAGCGTAAAATAGTGTCCTAGCTTGATCCGTCTTGATCTCGCTAAGGCCAGACAATGGCGATAGCACAAATCTGGGATTCTAAGAAGGCATTACCTCCCATATGTTTCTTAGGCTCGACCAATGGTAGAAATCTGGTTAGATCTCAACCGAAACGTTTGCAAAAGCGGATGCGAATACTGTCCAACGCGTATTGGCAAAATTCAGCCCAGTTAAAAACAACGGCTCAAACTTTTCGCAAAGCTTTCAATCAATATCTTGACCCAAGAAATATTACCTTGAGGATCTAAAAATTGCCTCGCTGCCTGGAAAGGCCCACCACGTAATATTATCTCCTCCAAAATGATAGCGAAGCTGTAGACGTCGCCCTTTTGTGTAGCTGGCGATCCGGGGATTATGGTCAGCGGTAATAGTTCCGGTGCCACCCATAACAGCTCTATGTAATCAAGAAAACGTGATTTAATACGATTCTGTTATGTTACAGGTTATAATGCTTAGTGATCGACTTTTCCGCTGGATACGGTATTTAAATTGAAAGTTTTAAAACACCCTGTATATATTCGAATCACTTACTTAAATAATAGTTAGCATCCTTAATCACCTCCGTGGGAGTCGTCAGCGTTGTCAGTCCGAAATCCGATATTTTAAGCACGAACCTACCATCAATTAAGCAATTGCAAGATCTCAGCTTGCCATGCACGGAAACTTCCGAATTGTGTAAGTAGCTCATTCCCTGCAATCGAGTCGCCAATTAAGGAATCTAATCAGCCGTCCCGAGAACGGTTTAAACGACGCGGAGTCACGTGAATCGCTGGAAAGTTCCCGCGCGTCTGAAACGTACCTTTACTACGTCATGTATGAGAGACATTCTAAAATTCCAATCCAGTTGAATTGCCTCGTTTTCCAAGACGTCTTTTAGGCTCCCCTTGGGACAATATTCGGTTAGGATTAAAACGGTGGGACATTCGATGCACGCGCCGAGAAAGCGGACAGTATTTTCGTGGGTGACGTCTCTTACCTGGAAAAAAAAAAAAAACGTTTGAAGCTCGTTCTGTTCGGGATTTTAAAGTTAAACGGAAGAAAAGTGATTCTGATGCTTGCCGTTTGGCGCGTTATTCAATAATCAGCGGAACTGTTGATTTTCAGCAGGAAATTTTAATTTTGCGACGTGTACAATTGAAGCATTGAACATTTGATTTACCTGCTTGATTTCCCACAACAATTTCTTATTGATATCGACCTTCTTCTTGCTGATCTTCTTGATAGCAACTCGGCTTCCTTTGTAGATACCAACGGTTGTGAAAACGGGCGACGGTAGCAAGGAGTTGCAGGAAGTAATAGAGCCTCTTCCACTACGCAGTCCAAAGGACTAAAGAAAAAAATCAAAATGCCGTTGCTTCTTTCAGAGCTTAGAAGCAGCGCAATAAAACAAGCAAATGTTCTTGATGCACTTAATAGTGATTCCATACCGTGTAGAAGTCCACCTCCGTAATTTTCTGCAGGCCAGTTTTTGAGCCGAACGGTCGACCAACCTCCAAAAGCACCTCTTCAGGTCGTATCTTCCATCGCATGTTATTCAAATCCGCCGCCAAACGCATGTGTCTTGCAAAGAGATAAGAATCTTACTCGAAGCTTGTTCTAAGCGGTTAGTTATTTAGGCATGCGATATCGACTTACTTGTAAGCTATGCAGATGATGGTGGTAGCGAACGCTATAATCACTCCGAACGCGAAACATCCGTAAAGAATCATGAAGTACGATTCTTTGGGCGTGCATTAAAATAGGTTAGACAAGATTAATTATGGAATCAAGAAAAATCTGTAATTTCGGAAGAAAATTTTCGAAGCCGCATGGAAAAGTTGGTCGTTCGAGCTTACCGTTATCTTTGCAATCTGGATGATTCCCCATGAACCCGCATCTGGGAACGTCGGGGGGCGGATCCTCCCTGCCACCGGGCCAGTGGATCCTTTGTCCTTGGACCGGGGAGTATTTCCTGTGCAAGCCGTAATAATGAGCGACTACTTCAAATTTGCCAGTTATGGGATCCAAGTCCAAAATTGAATAGTCGGCATCTCTGTCGCCGTTGTCATCTATTCTAACATGTCCTGTTATGCCTGAATTAAAAAAAAATCAATTTCTCAAATTTGATACATCCTAGACCGAAGATGGCGTTGAATCAATTTGAAAATGTTGTTTTTTAGAGAATGCGTATTGGAGGAATACATTGTGAATGGCCGAGATGCATAAAAAAAATTGTAAAGTAAAGCTTTGAAATTTATAGAAAGTCTTGTAAATTACCGTGAAAATCACGATTCCACATCCTCCGAGTTATAGCCAAGCCGTCTCTGATATCTTCCCCTTCCACGATGGTTTCGTTAAGCGCCATCCCTAAGAGGTAAACGCCATCGTAGAAAGCACCGATTACGAAGTTCACCTGGAGGCGGTTTCATGCTTCAGTAATCATATTAGCGTCTGTTTGGGAAGCTTGGCTAACGTGTAAATTATTGCTTTTAATTTGCTTTTTCATTTTGTACAATTTAATCATGAAAACCATAATAACTCATAACCTATAATTTTACAAATTTAATGCCCAAATCAAAGTCGGGAGGAAGACGCCCCATCTCCTTGTTAAGCTTTTATTAAGGCGATGAAGACGAAAATCGAATACGTTGTAGATATGAGGTCAAACATAAAGCTGCGAAGATATGGCCACTTACCGCTTTGATGACCCGCCGTTATTTGCTCATGTTATCCTTACATGCCTTTTATTATCGTTGGCTAGCACTCGCTATACTTTACGAGATAAGGAAGATTTCTATTTATAATTCATTTGCTCGCTGGATATATTTTTTTGTATTTCGTCGAGCGATCGATTTTATCAATCTCGCTTGGAAAGAGATCTAATTAAAAGTTAATTTAAATCAACCAATTAAACGCGTGCTTGCGTAAATCTTCCATTTAGATTCGCCCTTAGCTTCAAAACGGCAAAGAATCTGGGCGGCAAATTTCAAGTTAAGTTTTCGTAACGTGGAAACGAAAGGAAATAGAGATCCTCACACGGCAATAGGCCGACTTGAAGAAGAAAACAACGTTTTTATTCAATACACGGGACATTTAGCATTGCGTCCCGACCGGACAATAAAATCCGTAACGACGACGTCCAGGATCTATTCGAGCGTTTAAATTATGCGTCGAATCTCGCTTGGATAAACAATCGACATAGAAATTGTGCATTTATGGGGCTCTCACGAAAGAAACGTAACTTGGAAATTAGGTCAGAGCAAATCGAGTTTTCTATCTGGAGCGTGTAGAATTTCTATCTCGCGTAGGTATCTTCGCGAGCTTTATAATCTATGAGCTGATTTGATATTATTGTTGAAGCGTGTAGGAGGATTGATTGGAAAAGGGTGCTGTAACTTTACAATTAGCAATCAGAAAGGATTGTTGAGAGCGTTGGGTCAAGTTAAAAATTGAAAAAACTTGGGATTCGTCAACGCAAATATTATTTTAATACGCTCTCAAGAGCACGAATTACTTTCGGACAACGCTATCTGGACGAACGAGGGCAAAGTCATAAGAAACGAGCTACCAAATCTCCGCGTACTTAGAATGGAAGAATTCGACGTTTCAACAATGCCGGATTATTCCTTAATGATTGTGACTAACTTGGATACCCTTAAAGTTAGCTGAAATTATAAGTTTACAGATACCGAAAGTTCTTCGATAAGACAGTAATGCGAGATGTACCGGGTGTTGCATTTTTTATAATGGACAGGAAAGAATTTTATCGTAAATGCATTTGCCTAAGAAGAATCAAACTAAAAATAATGTTTTCTCAAATTATTTAAATTAAACTGAAAGCAGCTGAAAAAGCTAAATATCGATCCAGTTAACAAAAAATTAATTGAATTATTGCATCTCCCCGTAATCATAGGTTCTTTACCTCTTCTCCTTCGCTTATAGTGTAGTTATAATCCGATTGAGCCTTTTCCTTGACCCTATCCGAGAAATCTTGAAACTGATCGCTGGTTGGTTGCAATAAGGAGACTCTCAACAATGCCTCGTAAGCTTTCCTCGCTTTGGAATCGTATTTGTCGCCCGTTTCCCAATCATGGTCGCCCCAATAGGTACCCTGAAGGATGTCGTAAAGATTGCGTTGCGGGATAAAAATCAAGGAACCAAACAAACCTTGAAAATTTCGACGTCTAGGAAGGTCCAATCGCCTTTGGTCATGCCCAGATCGTGCGCTGCTAGCATGAATTTTCGAACTAGAGCTCCTCTAACGCTCAATATAAGCACTGGAATAGAAATTTGACGATTCTGATTGATGATGAAGACGATTCAATTTATTGCGATAAGATTTCGCAACGAAAATGTCGAGAATTTACGGCAGAGGTCCTCAAACCTTTTTGGCCACGGTTAAAAGCTTGCGGAAGGGACAATGCCTCATTTGGTCGAGCAGTCCAAGTGCAATATCGATTATACGGGGTGCTCATTTGAAAACCTCTCACCATAGATCTCGGGAAATTTATGAAGAATTTTCGAGGGTGATAACCTTTTACGTAAAAATTGACTTTAACCTCTTACCACCGGGGGCTACCCCATTAAATATGGAAAAGGCGTCGAGTAGTACCTAATTTTGTTGTTAATCGTGTTTCAGGAACTTTGTTACAATTCTCGAGATTTTCGTAAGTAATTAAATGAACATTCGATATAAGCAAGGAAATAAACATGCTATTTACCCCTGGCATACATACTGGCATCCCTCAGGTAACTATCATGGTCCTCTTCATCGTTTCCATCCAGTTCCCTTACGAACGTCAGCAATCCTAATTTCTTTAAGCCATATTCTAAATTTTTGCCTGTAACAGAAATTGTAACTTCTATTTCAAATAAAAAAAAAGAAATAAGGAAACGTCTGATAAATTTCAAAAGAACACAAAAAGGAGTGCCCCAGGTGAGGATCGAACTCACGACCTTAAGATTATGAGACTTACGCGCTGCCTACTGCGCTACTGAGGCCTGGTTATAAGAGTGTCCGCCATAATATAAGTACTGGATTTTTCCAAATAAATTAATGTTAATTTTATATTAAATATTATATAAAAAATAATTAAATTTATTTACAAATACTCCCTTTTTTTACTACCTTTAAAATGTTGTTTTCTAAAACAAATATGATATTAATTCGCCAATTTCTTGTCCTAAATTAAAATAAAGACAACAAAGATGGCTTTTTGATAGATTTTATTTAATCCATTAGTCTAAAATAAACATATCGAATCGAAAAAAGATAAAACGTGCGACGAGGATGGGATTCGAACCCACGCGGGCAGAGCCCATTGGATTAGCAGTCCAACGCCTTAACCACTCGGCCACCTCGTCATATTCAATACGTTTTCTATAAATAGTATATCTACTACATTCATTTAAATAATTATTAAAAAAAATTATTTTTTAATTATAAACATTTCCAATACAAAAAAATTAAAAAGAAAGCCGTTTATGAAATGAAATAATAATATTTGAGCTCACCAACAGTTAACGAGAATAGATCCGATCGATCTAGAATTAAAGCTACGTGCCTCCATCCGAATTGTTTAAAGATGCTGGCGAAGACCAATTTCAATCGACATTGGCAGTACGACATTCTGGTCAATGTTTGATATTTACTTTTGTCTTTGAAGATTCCCTGCAGCTGGAAACCAAATAAAATTAAAGTTTCTGTAAATGCTGAAGTGTTGAAAAATTATGCTTAAAATTCGAATGGAAACTATTGTTGATGTAAAGCTCGGTAAATTCGAAAGAAAACTTGATACTATCTCGGCCAAAGGAGTAACAAACGTTTTTAACTATCACACCAAAGGAAAAAAAATGAGCAAGAACCACAACTGGAAGAATTGTTTTCGGCGCTTTGAAAAAGTTCGAACAAGGAACCGCATCTTTACTGGAAGAATTATTTTCGAGGCTTTAGAAAAATTGGAAGAAGGAACCACGTCTTCACTGGAAGAATTGTTTTCAGGACTTTGAAAAAGTTCGAACAAGGAATTACATCTTTACTGCAGGAATTGTTTTCAGGACTTTGAAAAAGTTCGAACAAGGAACCACATCTTTACTGGAAGATTTATTTTCGAGGCTTTGAAAAAATTGGAGCAAGGAACCGCGTCTTCACTGGAAGAATTGTTTTCAGGATTTTGAAAAAGTTCGAACAAGGAATTACATCTTTACTGCAGGAATTGTTTTCAGGACTTTGAAAAAGTTCGAACAAGGAACCACATCTTTACTGGAAGATTTATTTTCGAGGCTTTGAAAAAATTGGAACAAGGAACCGCATCTTCACTGGAAGAATTGTTTTCAGGACTTTGAAAAAGTTCGAACAAGGAATTACATCTTTACTGCAGGAATTGTTTTCAGGACTTTGAAAAAGTTCGAACAAGGAACCACATCTTTACTGGAAGATTTATTTTCGAGGCTTTGAAAAAATTGGAACAAGGAACCGCATCTTCACTGGAAGAATTGTTTTCAGGACTTTGAAAAAGTTCGAACAAGGAATTACATCTTTACTGCAGGAATTGTTTTCAGGACTTTGAAAAAGTTCGAACAAGGAACCACATCTTTACTGGAAGATTTATTTTCGAGGCTTTGAAAAAATTGGAACAAGGAACCACATCTTCACTGGAAGAATTGTTTTCAGGACTTTGAAAAAGTTCGAACAAGGAATTACATCTTTACTGCAGGAATTGTTTTCAGGACTTTGAAAAAGTTCGAACAAGGAACCACATCTTTACTGGAAGATTTATTTTCGAGGCTTTGAAAAAATTGGAACAAGGAACCACATCTTCACTGGAAGAATTGTTTTCAGGACTTTGAAAAAGTTCGAACAAGGAATTACATCTTTACTGCAGGAATTGTTTTCAGGACTTTGAAAAAGTTTGAACAAGGAACCGCGTCTTCACTGGAAGAATTGTTCTCAGGACTTTGAAAAAGTTCGAACAAGGAATTACATCTTTACTGCAGGAATTGTTTTCAGGACTTTGAAAAAGTTCGAACAAGGAACCACATCTTTACTGGAAGATTTATTTTCGAGGCTTTGAAAAAATTGGAACAAGGAACCGCATCTTCACTGGAAGAATTGTTTTCAAGGCTTTGAAAAAGTTCGAACAAGGAATTACATCTTTACTGCAGGAATTGTTTTCAGGACTTTGAAAAAGTTCGAACAAGGAACCGCGTCTTCACTGGAAGAATTGTTCTCAGGACTTTGAAAAAGTTCGAACAAGGAATTACATCTTTACTGCAGGAATTGTTTTCAGGACTTTGAAAAAGTTCGAACAAGGAACCACATCTTTACTGGAAGATTTATTTTCGAGGCTTTGAAAAAATTGGAACAAGGAACCACATCTTCACTGGAAGAATTGTTTTCAGGACTTTGAAAAAGTTCAAACAAGGAATTACATCTTTTCTGCAGGAATTGTTTTCAGGACTTTGAAAGAGTTCGAACAAGGAACCACATCTTTGCTGGAAGAATTGTTTTCGGAGCCTTGAAAAAGCTCGAACAAGAACCACATCTTCATTGAGAAAGTTGTTTTCGGTATTTTAAAAAAGCTCGAGCAGGAACCACATCTTTATTGGAAAAATTGTTTTCGGCCTTTTTTTTAAATGCTCGAACAATAGCCACATCTTCGCTGGAAGAATTGTTTTCGGCGCTTTGAAAAAACTGGGACAAGGAACCACATCTTCACTGGAAAAGTTGCTTTCAGCGCTTTGAAAAAGCTCCATTGATCGAAAATAATCGAAATAATTGTTTAACAGGATCTGATGAAGATTACAAAAGCTTTAGCATCCAATAAATTTAGTTATTACGGAAATATTAATAGAATGTATGTTATAACCTTGATATTCCACAGATACGGCTCTATTAGAACATGTTAGTAATCAATAAGTAACGTATATCTTTTTAGTGTGACCTTGGTTAATTACCACAAACACCCGTTTATATGCAACGTTTATATGCATCTCCCATCCTGATAATTTAGATATTCAAGCAGTTGTCTAGCATCCTGAATAGGCGTAAATTAAGCGATAGATTTATAATGGCATGCAATAGAAGAGAATCAATAGGCGGATTAAACAAACGTTGCATACATCATCAAGTGATTTAATTTGGGTCAACCTCAATATGCTGCTAATTGCCTCCTCATTGAAAGTGTACCTAATTAGAGCCTGTGCTTACCAACAGCAGACACCTGCGGGTCCACAAACAGTGATTTCGAACGAGAATATAAATTAGAAACTAGAATATACAGGATGGTTCGGAATCCTTGTCAAATCGCCGAAGCTTACAATAATAAAATGCTATTGTTCTAAGATTAACAGATGTTTGTGGCTTAACTCAACAACAATGCATCGATCGACTTTATTCTGCCTTTGGTGACGAAGCACCATCCAAAACCGCAGCTTTTGACCGTTTTGCGGAATTTAATTTAATCGTCGGTGGCGAATTTCGTGAAGGTCGTCCATCAACTACTGTTGCTACGGTGAACATCGATGCCGTGCGAGAAGTGATTAAAGCGGATCGATATTTGACATATCGAGAGATAGAGGCATTTTTGGGCATTAATGCTAATTTTTGCTAATAGTAAAGAGGCCCTGCAGTCGTTGAATTCTACATAATTTAACCAAAGCTCAAAAAATGACTCGTATGAGTTGGTGCAACGAAATGCTTCAAGAAATTCAATTCCGGTGCTTCTGCCAACGTACACAGTGTCGTAACAGACGGGGAAATCTAGATGTATTCATGCGAACCAGAGACAAAAGAACAATCCACGGATTGGATCTTCCAAAGTGGACCAAAAGCAACAAAGGAGGCTTACGAAGCGCTTCAAAAAATTGCTTTTTTTCTTCTGCAAAAGTGAGACTGTTGCTGCTGTTGCTCTTGGGGAAGGTAGATCTTCTGAAGAAATAATTTCATAATTAACAGTGGAACCAAACAAGCAATAAGAAAGAAGACGAAGAAGAAGGAGTGTTTTCAATCGATTTTATTGGACTGCATCAGGGCTTACGGCACTATTGTCCACGATTTGTTTCTACCATGTACTTAACTACGTCTTATTTGCAAATTAGGTAATGCTGAACACTATACGTCGAATGATACGCCTGCGTTTAAGGGAGTCCCTCACAGTTCTACATTGGTACCTCTCTTGTTCATCGTGTACACGCCATCGCTTCTTAAATTCTTGGATACGTATGTTCCTGCACGTGCATGTAACACAACTAACAGACTGAGCTCTTCAGGATCCAGGTGCATTTTAAAGTTTCACAACAGCATTCGCTATTCTTAAATCCTTCCAAGTGTAAACCTTTATTATACGGCGGATGTCGTGGTTTTGTGACTCCCACCGAAGCTGTCCATCGTTGGGAATGTTAAAAACTTGATTGGTTTGATCGTGGGCGACTATATTACATTCGAGTCACGCACGTGTTATCTTTCAGTCGCTAATTCCGGAGACATCTAGCGAGTAGAATGACCTGTTTATTTCGATGAACAATCTGAAGCATTTTAACTTGACGATATGAGCGACCAATGAAAGCGAATCGCAAGAAAATCTAAAGCTGTGGGAAGAAGAACTAGCGGCAGAAAATATGAGAATAAGCGGAACTTAGACGAAAGCAACGATAATAGTGAAAGAGAACGCGAACCTAAAAGCACAAGATACACGCTTATACAGCAGTAAGTCGACAAACAAAATTGACAGTATAGACATAAGACGATCTTTAGTGCAATTTTAACGCAGCGAGAGCTGCGTTCGAACAAACAATATGAAAAGTAAGCTGCAAGCCATGGATATGAAATATCCCAAAGGAATTAGGGCATAATTAGAAGAAACAGCTTTAAAAGCGACATTGTGAAAGAGGAATTAGGAATAGAAAACACGCCTTCCTATTTGGACATCTAAACAGGATGAGTGACACGAGAACAGTCGAACGTAGATGGGAAACAAAAATTGGACGAGGTAGGACATCGGGAAGGCAACGGAAATAATCGAATAACGAAATGGGATTAATTTTTGAAGAGAAGGAGAACAGGATGGGCGAAGGAAAGAAAGTTGTCCAGACATAAATAAGAGCGGATATGATGTAACCATATTTTTAAAGCTTCTTCAGCCATAAACTAGACATATTACTGCCATTAAAACAAATTATATAACACCGCATCATTTCCACCGTGTCGTCACTGTAAGTTTGAGAAAAACAATATTTTGCAAAGGTGGCGACTAAAGCAAATTTAAATTGAGATCTCGCAAAGCAAGACCCAAGTATTTCAGATGTTCACAGACCATTCTGGCACGTTATATTTCCAATTTTAGAAGACTTTCCTTTGCGCAACATAATGAAAGAAATGACGATGGAATTGTAAATCATCAACGCTTGTCATACTTACAGCCGTATCGTTTTTATTCCTCAGCCGCCCCAATATACCAGATGTCACGGATAATTCCCCTTCCGAAGGTGGCTGCATGAAAAGGGACACCGAATTAATATTAATAGCTGATATATCGCAAGCCGATACCTAAGATAGGATTTTTTTTCCAATCGATGATTCGGTAATAAGACGTAAAACGGAGGTATGTGTATACAGGTGAATGTAGGTCTATCTCTGTTACTATCGACCAAGTTGGTAAAATTATTATTTAGAAGGATTCAAATTTTAATTTTTCGAGAACGAAAAGGATAAGCCCACAACGAAAAGACTCAAAAATGTCCTTTTACATCGCTCTTACGGTACCTGATCTCCCATCCCGGTTATGATAGGAGTGTTCCAATACGCAGCGAGTCGAGCGACAGGCTCCAAAGCGAACATGCACGCTGGTCCAATGAAAGCTATTACATCGTCTCGAAAATGCATATCAGCCGCTAGACCGGGGGCTCTAGCTCCACTACATGACGGGTAACTGGAACCAAATAAGTTACAATTAAATTTTTTATAATTATTGCATTCATTACGTCTAAAGGCTTTTAAAAGCAACACTATTTAGACGGCAGAAGTAAAATTCCTTGGTTTCTTATAACACAGGGTTGTCCAAAATAAAATGTTACTGCTCATGTAGTACTACATAACTTTTAATTTTCTGTTGTTGCAAATTAAATATGGCCGCTTGACTTATTTTAGGAAGCAAGAAGATGTTTAGATCACCCTCAATAGTTAAAAAAAAACAATTCAGCAATGATTACAAAAGGGGCCTCTAAGCCTTTCAACTATCCGTCCATTGCATCTGAAATTTGTGCGCACAGGGTGTAAGAGCAATGGCTGTAAAGGCAACAATGGACGTCCGAGAAGACAACATCATAAATGTTCAATGATTATGAGCCCAGGAAAGGCAAGTATGTAGATTAGCATTGCATGAAGCTATATTACATTTAAATGGTACATGGTAAATGGTAATCACAATTGCGTCTTATGGACTAAAGCCAATCCCTACGCATTAAAAGAGCTCACACGATCCTCTCCGAAAGTTGATGTATAGTGTGGTATTTCGAAGGATGGCGTACTTGGTTTATATTCCTTTGATGGTTGGACTGTGACGGGAGATACTTCATAACATCTGGCTACTTTCAAAACGAGGTGATGCACGTTGTACGAAAGATGTCGTAGACGATAGATTCTAAAGGCTGGAGCTTTGGTTTGACCAGCATGGTCGCTAGACTTGACTGGCTGTGAATTCTCTTTGGGAAATAGCGAATGCACGCGTCTATGTCACAAGAATTATTGATATTAATGAGTAGAGAGGACAAAAGCGAGTGAAATCATACCTGTTTTGCAGCGACTGGACAGATTCGTGTCTATTCGTCTTACAAGAAAGGATTCGTGTTGGCGACTAGTTTCTCGAGAATCGACGAAACACGAGTCTGTCTAGTCCCTGCAAAACTTTTGTCCTCTCTATTAATGACTTTAAAGAACGCATAACAATGATTGGCCGTTTTATACCTACAGAAACGAGCGAACGAGTCATAGCCTGTATGATGAAGAGACTTCATTTGGACTTGTGCGTTTTTGTGTTATTCAAATAAAAGTCAATCCAACGTAAGTGCTGACATTTCTTTGGACAAACCTGTATAATTTTAATGATTAACGCAATTTGCCCAAATCATACTAATTGGGAGAAAATTAATTACACTTAAACGCTGCAGGAACAACGTCCGCTAAACTTAAGCTAACTTAATATAACAACAAGGGAGACGCGATTAAATTGTTTACTGCAGTACTTCTTTTTCTAACATCTTTGACGAACTTTTATTTTCAATTTCCAGCAATGTATTGAAGGCTGAAACTGGTTATATCGTTTTTTACTTTCATCAACTTTTGCCAGAAGATGGAATCGTTTAAAAATAACCGCTCTAACTAAAAAAAATAAATAAAAATTGAAAAAAAAGCCTGTCAGAAGTGGGATTCGAACCCACGCCCTCAGAGAGGACCAGAACGCCCGTTTGAGCCCGCGTTAAGCGGGCAAGGTGAACCTTGAGTCTGGCGCCTTAGACCGCTCGGCCATCCTGACAGATATTATACATGTTTATAGAAGATCAATACAAACTTACACAAAAAATATTTACATATATTTTTTTTCTATTATTTAACAAAATTTCTTTAAATTTCAAAATCACTCGTCGGAATAGAATAAAAAAGAAAAAAAAACTTAATAATAAATATAAAGAATAAAAAGCCTTAGTTCAAACTAATGCTCTGTTTTTAAATAGTTACATAAATAAAATTTTTAATTCAATTTAAATATGCCTTTAAAATTTTAAAAATAAATTTATTGAAGATCTAGGCAAAAGGGGTAATCGACGAGGATGGGATTCGAACCCACGCGGGCAGAGCCCATTGGATTAGCAGTCCAACGCCTTAACCACTCGGCCACCTCGTCGCCTATTTATAGATTACTAAAATGACAAACACTGGATCTGCATTTCGTTGCCTTTAAGAAAAGCTCGTATCCAAACGTCCAAATGATGACTTAGGGAGGATTTTAAGAATTGGTAGTAGAAAGATTAGTTCTTCTAAGAAATTATTAAAATTGTTCTACAATAGCCCCTAAAAGACAAACGATAATTTTCATTTTGATCGTCTTAAAATTGAGCTTTTCTCAATATGGCAGCGATTTGGGAAATCCAAATAAAAATGTGCAAATCCTAATTTTGCTCGGTTGCCGAAACGGAAGAATTATTTCTCCAAAATTGTAACAATTTTAAAAATCAAATATTTCAAATTCACTTAGTACTTATCCATATTATCCATCCAACTTACAAGGAAGGGCACCCAAGTGTATCCTTCCGATTTTGATAAAACTTGGTAGAACATCGAGAAATATTTGACATATAGATATATTTCTTTTAGGGTCCCGTTTTGGGTTTTTGGAGATGTAATGGGGTCCCTCGAAAAATTTTTTTTTCAAATATTTCACAAATGAGAAGAGATATCGAAATCGGTTAAAAACCAAGTCCTGTCTTGTCAGCAGCACCCACGTTTTACGTTGAAAAAAGAACAGTGCCACACCAACGGCTTCTTTAGGGAGTTACAGAAAATATGCATATTTTTCTCACCCCCGCTCTTGTATATTATAAATTTAATTTTTCTTTTTCTAATCTTCAAACTACACGAAGAAATAAAAATTATGGGTTTTTTGGGTGGGTTTTTTCTCGTCTAAATGTCCATTTTGGGAAATTATCGTCATTTCTATGTACCCTCCAGAAGAATGTTTCTCTTCATTAAATTTAATGTCCGATTGTATATAAATTCAAAGTTGTTTGCTATATTAGAATACAAAGAAGTAATATGATACCTACAAACAGCAACAGCCAAGAAAGTTCGTGCGTAATTGGTCATCTCGTAAATATAAATTACTTCTTGAGGTCTTGGCAAACTAATGTTTTTATTACTGTCAATGTACGCCAGTGATCATAAATAAAACTTTAAAAGTGAAATTACACTTGTATACTTATCACTAGAGAGGACAAAGACGGATGGAATTGTTGCTCTTTTGCGGCGACTAGACGGACTCGTGTTTGTTCGACTCATGAGAAAGTCTCCCAGAGGCTTGACAAAACGCGAGTCCGTCTGGTCGCTGCAGAAGAGTGGTGGTTCCACCCGCCTTTGTCCTCTCGACCCTTCACATCACTGCCTCTGTTTAAGTCTGCTGAAGTTTCATTGAGTGTCTCTTTCTACTAGTTACAGGTAAAGATAATTACGACGTATCTAGAATGGCGTTTTTTAGATTGAATGTATTGAATTGTCTTGACAATATCAACAAATTTAATAAATGGGGATGTTGCAAACAATACTTGTGCGCCACTGTTCTTTTTTCAACCTAAAATTTAAGGCTAGCCGATAAGGAACGACTTGGTCCTTAGCCGATTTCGACATCTTTTCCCGTTTCTGAAGTATTTCGAAGAAAATTGGGGACAACTTTGAGCCCCCATTATACGCCCAAAAAAAAACCAAAAACGGGACGCTAAATATTTTTCTGTGTTCTACACTTGCGCGCCTTTCCCTGTCAGAAGTTAAAATGGAGACATTTCTTGTGTGTCGCAAATACCTTGCTTGGACTTTCCTCAGCTTTATGCGATGTTGCGACAGCAATCTCTCGTTAACTTCCTCCAATGCCAGATCCACGGCTGGTCCGCAACGTTCCAAATCGAAGGGTGAATCCAAATGGGACGCCATGAGCACACCCACGTTATAATATTTATACTTGGCGTCGGATATAGACGGCGAATGGCGAATATTGTTACACCGAACGGAGCTTACGAGCAGAATCTTTACGATTATTAATGTCGAGATGTCGAAACGGAGATGCGACGTTTGCTTCGCCATTGTTGTATGTGTACCACTATGTATTATTACTCTATATGAATATAATTGTGAAATGCACGTAATAAAGTAGTTGATGGACAATTCATTTCATCTTGCGACGAATCCGATTTTTGCGTTGAACGCTAAAACGCTAGAAGCAGAAATGTTTGCCTTTTTACGTAGAGATAGATAGAAAAATTGGGGTGATCGACAAATAACATACAAGGCGACGTTTTGATATTTCCGGACTAGACAGTTTGTAATTTTTCATTATGCTTTGATATAAAAATTGTTCGCGAAGAAATGTTAGTTGTACACGGGGACGATTAATCCTCAAAGTTAACTAATAAAGGGTTAATAATAATTTAAAATCGCCCGTTCTGCAGGGAAAATAATTATTTTTGTTTTACCATTGCAATAATTGATTATTTAAATAAGGGATTGAGCATTAAATTGAAAAGACATGAATAACTGGCACGAGGTGTGCTTTTGCTCCACAACAATGCTATAGCGGTAATAATAATAATAAATAATAATAAACTTTATTGCCCGACAGATTTACAAAGAAAATCCAATGACAGGACAAAGTCAACATTATGTCTTCAAAGTAAATCCGTCCCACGAGGAGGATAAATGCCATCAGACTTGTACGAAAGGTACTTGAGCAACCTATTCCGGACTCGCTCAATTGATGATTGGTGGTAATGATCAAACAACTGAGACATATTCCAGTTTCGAGCAGCCGAGTAGAGTACAATGCGCAACAGTTATAAAAATTCTTGCAAGCTCTGAACAAAAATCCGAGCCATCTAGACGCAGCAGAAGCCATGGCATCGATATACGGAGGAAAGCGAGATCTGGGAATCAAATTAAACTCGAAGATCCCTAAAAATGTCAACGCTTGGAATGGAAGCGCTGGAGACGTTACAATGAAATATTTCGGGATCGGATGACCGCGTAAAGGAAAGTTGTGCACATTTATTAATGTTTAAAGGAATTTTATTAATACAACACCGATCATTAATAACTCCAATACTATTCTGTAAACTTAATGAATCGGAGAAAGAGATAAATTTTTAGATCGCCAGCTTGAGGTAGGAAAGGAGGAGATCATTAAAAAGGAAGGTCCCTAAATTGGAGCCGTGAGGTACGCCGCTACAAGCATTAGAATTAGAGTAACAACGCTAGAAGAAAAAGCAATAGCAAATTGTTTATCTATTAGGATGTAATGGTCTATCGAATCAAACGCTTTGGTAAAATCTGCGTAGATGTCGACGATCGTCAAGACCCTCACTAGTGTATTGAGCGAATAGTAACACTTGACCGTCGTCTAACAAAGCCATGCTGGTTGATGGAGAGATATGATTAAGTTGTTCAAAAAAAACAATTAGGGAGAATATTAATTGATCTATAGTGGTATAATGATGTAACGAACCGTTGCAAAAAAAAAAATAAACCCCGGTAAAAGAACAGGGCTTTTGTACATATCTACTTATTTACCTATCTATCTACATTGAACGTTTTCCTCATGCTTCGATAGATTTGCGCAATCGTTTGTAGAAGCTATTATGTACTTGTTGCCGTTCATGGAATAACTGCGTTATTCTTAACTTAATATATATCGACGCTTTTATTTTGTAAGTAACTACTTAGACTTGCATTTCCCAATCAACAGTTAAGAACGGTAACATCGGTATGTTTCGTTTATTGTTATCATGGTAATCAAACAATATTTATCACAAAAAGTACAATTCGCGTTTACACCTCCTTTACCTTTAGTGTTAAACATACGCCAAATTATTCAAAAACGTTACAATTACATTTATAATCTTGTACTTGTATGTATCTAACTTGATAGATTTTGTATTCAATACTAAACATCTTGTATATTTCGAAGGCGTTCATTTGTGTTTCGGACTTTTGCATATTTAAATTTTGGCGACTGATAAATTTATGGAAAACTCTTAGAAATAGACAGCCATGGTCTGTATTATATTTCCTTATTTCTAAATTTAGAAATCAAATACGTAATAATATATAGAATGTTCTATTTAAAGTAACAAGGTAAATCTTTGATTCGCTAGTTATCGATCATCCTGTGTATACGAAAACACTTTAATTTTTAATTTTTGTGGTTTAATTTTTTTTTATAATAATAAATTATTATTAGTTTTATTTATAAGTTGTTTATTTATTATTTATTAGAATTATTAAAAAAAAAAGATTTCGTTGAAATATCTTTTACTTTTTGTGAGTGATATTCAAGAAAACAATTGTATAATTAAAAAAAATCATACTTTATCGCCAATTCTCAATTTCAACAATTGATACTTCCCAAGCAAACCTTCTACAATAATAATTTATTTATTTACACCTACATACTTATTCGTTTCCAAATAAAATCTTACCCCGATTAGAACATCCCCGTTCAACCAGCGGCTATTTACGCTTCACAAGATCTCTTTACATCGCGAACACATCTCATCATCATGCAGTGCGATTTTCACGCGTAGTAAACTTGAACTTGAAAAGCACAACGCGACGAATTCAAGAGTACACCGGAGCGCGACGTGCGGACGAACGGAAAGGTGTCTACGCTGACCGGCAAACTGGCGAAAGGACGGCTTGGTATGTGCTGCGGCTGGAACCACCTGCTGCTTCGCCAGGATCAAGGATCGTAGCAGGACTAATTTCTTGTTTTCGTGCCATGTCGATGTCTCTTTAATAAGGCGGGGAGAGCTTAAAGAATCACGGACAATTGGGAAGCTGTTCGACGTTGATAAGCTCGCCGAGCTTTCGAGATGATAATTGGGACGATGCCGTAGAAAGGATTGGATTGGAATTGCGATGCTGTTATTGGTATATATATATATTTTTTTATTTTAAAAGGAAATTCTAATTATTTTGTTAAAGGGATAGTACAGAGAAACCTTTTCTTCTATTTTCGTTTGATTTTAAGCAAAAGTTATTCGCTATTGCTAACCGAACTGTTAACTGTTGAGGTATGAAAATTGATTTTTTGGCCTAAGCTAAGCGAAGGCCCTTTGGTCTAAGCTAAGGTCCGTTATTTTTGCTGTCTTTAACCAGTGTCTTGACCAGTCTTTGTCTTGGAATATTTTCGCAAATGATTGCCCGTGCGTGTTTTTATTGCCTGTTTTTTTTTTTGTGGTTCTTTGGGAGCTGGGGATATGCTGATTCTTTGGCCTATCTGCTTCGATCGTTTGATAGCTCCGGGCCCATCGCAAAAAAAACGTGGTTATCATCTTAGCTAGCGTACGTACCATGCTCATGTAACAGATAAAATTTGCAGGCTTTAATAGCCTTTAGCCCGACTGTCGTTGAATATATTTACGGTTGCGCCCCGTAGCCTTTTCTCGAGTTTCAACACGGCGCACAGGATTAAAATAAGAAATCCTTGCTTGAAGTATACTATCGCTTTTTAAAGCGAGAATGAATGTAAATTTACTGATTAAGCGCTTAAATAATAGAGTATGCAGTAAAGCGTTTATTAAAGAAAATAGACAATATATGTATTTACTTTTTTTCGTTTTTTTATTAATCAACAATTCTCTTCTTAAAATAAGTAGTTCACTTTATTACATATAAACTATTTTGCCCGTTTCTGCATATTTTAGGGGCCACCTATGGACTTTTATTATTCTAAATTATGCGTTATTCAAACTCTTCAAAATGACCACTTTCGAGAGCTACTTAAATGTTGCAGTTATTCCTTACGTCTTAGTTATCACCTTTAGGGATCTGTGGAGTCCTGTAGACGTTCTTAAGCGGTAGTTAAGCCCATTAATGTCTATTCTCGATGCGTGCCAAGTTACCTCATTTGCTTTGAAGCTCAGTACGGTTTCTAATGATCGTCTTATAAGGTTGATTGCATAGGAACCGTATGCTTTGCAATGTGCATCGGATAATTTATCTTGGGATTTTCCTTCTAGGGGATTCTGACTCATTTTACAAAGAATTAAAGCATTCGATATAGCCCATTAAGTTACATACTATTTAACTCAATAATCAATTGGTAGCGCCACTGCAAGTAGCGAAACGAAATAAGTCCACGTGTTATTCTTTCTACCTGAAGTAAACCAAGTACGGCGCGTAGTTATATGTCCGATCTTATCCTTTGGATTGAAATTTAAAACGATAACATTTTCCGTGTTTTAATTGAATAATGTTTCTTACGTCTATTTTGCTTTTTGTAAGGTTTTGTTTAAATAAATGTTTTTTTTTTAGCTTTTTTACTTACGTTGCAAAACACGTTAGAAACAATATCTCGTGACACACAGTAATTACTTTCAAAGAAATGCTAAATTTTGAGATTTAAAGATTATTAATAGTGATTTTTTTTTGGGAAATCAAAAATTACTTTTTCTTTTCTCTTTGTTATTAAATTGGGGAACATACTGTATATGTTTTATTATTTTCGTCTAAAAATAAGTATAAGTGACTATTGAGTTGAGAAGATACTCTAATACATTATCGCTTTGAGCAAACCTATAAGATTCCCTATTTAATAATTTTGCACTATGTTGCCAGTCTATATTAAATTTATATTTATCCGAGTGCAAGTTTGAATTCATCCATATGGATTTCATGAACGGATGAATGGATATGGTTAATTGATTTCATCCAAACTTGATGCTCTCACGCATACTCTAAACGCTTTTGGTGGTTGTTTGGGGGAAAGAAAGGCTTTAGAACAGCGATACGATGCATTAATCTGTGTATCGCCAATTCTTCCCGTTTTTTATTACCTCTTACAACAAAGACGAACTTAAAGACATATTTCTATCTTATCCTTTAAGAGAGTCGAAGGGGGTTAGCAAATAAAACAACTCCACCGCTTTACATTTCTTTTTATTAATTATTTGAAAAAAGTAGCGTTACACAAATCAGTCAATTAAAATATTATTATTATTATTATTACTTATTTATCAACAATTGCAGTATCATTACGTTGTGGGAGTCATCAATCTTTGCTCATTATCAACGTCGACGAATCCTTCATGAAGATTGTATTATCCATAACATATTAAGGCCTGCTTTACCCAAATTCACCCTTCCGATCATACCATGTTGCTTCTTATCGACGAAATAGAGGAACAGCAAGATACTGTGGAATAGATTGTTGTATCCCTGGAAAGAGAATTATTGAGAAATTTATAAAAAGCATCAAATAAGTTAAAAAAAAAAATGAAGTGCCTTATGTTTTAAAGGGAAGAGTAAAATTTCATGTGTGAAATTCTTAATGCTTACAGAAGCATCGCTGTTCGAATGTTACCCATAAAAAGACTAATAGAAGGTATCTAACAATGAGTGGATATTCCCCTTTCCTGAAAAATCGGTGTTTTCCCAAAAGGAAAGTATATGAAGTTGACATACTAGATCGATATCATATAACAACAGCTCATATTTACTTCCTCGATATCAGAACCAATAAAATTTTGTTGAAAACTTCTTTTTAACGTATTTTTACCGTTTATGCGATTAGGTTTGATATGATGAACGCCCTTTAACGTGTTAAGTATCACGTACTCCAGCTTTACTTCAGGATGGTCGCAGTCAGCGTTTTGCGACGAGAGTCTTTGTGGAATTAACCATTGTACCAATGAAAATATATAAAAAAAAAAACATGAAATAACACCAACACACCTTAACTAATTCGTGTGTCTCTTGCCCAACAATCACTCTGTAGTGAGGCGGCGAATCCGAGCATTGCTGAATTAATAGGGTTTGATCGGTCAATGTTGGTAACTTTTCATTTTGCTTCAAGTAATGGTAGCCGCTAAAAGGCTTAACGTCGGGTTTACTGGGCAAAGGTAACAGTTGAGTGTCTAAATACGCCGCAAACAGATGCATTATTATCTAAAACAACGGAAAAAACACATCAAAACATTACTGAAATTCGAAATGATCAAAAATCAAATCATATACAGCGCTATCCGTCGGTAAGGAGGCGTCCCAATCTTTCTCGTTGAAACTGCTTCCGCTGTTCCACTTAAAGTCGCTCATGCAACCAGTTTTGGCTAGCTCTCTGATCCGCTTGACTAAATACTCCTGATTCGGCGTTAGTTCCAAAAAAGGAATTAATGTCGGCAAGTTCGGTATAAACTGCAGGGCCTGGGCGGTTTGCGCCGTTTTCCTAAGGCGGTCCAATCCGACTTTACCGATTTGGATGTCGTTGAATCCGTGTTTATTGAAAGCTTCGTCGATGTTGTCGAATTCTGCGATTAATCTGTGGAGGATGGTCTGCGACAAATACTGGAAAAAAAGAGAATTGTAACACTATGTGTACGTCTATACACAATCTCCAAGGTTATTTGCTCAGTATTGTGTGAATTGGTGTTTAATGTGAATATGAAAAATAATAAAATTAAAAAATATTCAGATTGATATTACTAACTTCTTCGGACACACCGTATGCATTAGCCAAATATAAAAATTTTACAGCAACTTACTATCCTCAAATTAGCGTTCCATTGGGTTAAAGTCGTCACGCTGATGGTTAACCTTATCCACGTCTCCATGCCCCGATTGGGCGATCCGCAGGGGGATCCCCTATCGTCAGTTTTTGGACTATTTGAGGCGGACGCTGTTTGCGAAATAAGATCATCAGTTATCGATTGCACCAACGAGACAACTTTTTCGAGGTCATTGGTTAGCGGCGGGGAAAGGCCATAGTAATAATTGGGGATACTCGGTATTGTACAGGATGGTGGCGGGATTTGATTACATACAACGGGGATTCCTGGAATTTCAAAAAGCGGAGAAGGGGAATTAATGGAAGTGAATTTGCTAGAGTATATAAAGTGCTCTAAAAATTTCTGCCAATATTACAAAATTAAATAAAAAGTAAAGGTATCTTAATAAGGTACCGATAAAATATTAACATTTCTAACTACTTATTGCATTGTAAAGTTCATGTTGAAAACAAGGCGTATCAGGTTTGGCATCATGTTGTTATTGTCATCTATTCGCTGCACTAATTTTTGTCGAAAATGTTCAATTTCTTTTTTTAGTACATTTGAAGCTTTGTTTGTTTAGTTTATATTTTCTTTTTAACGTCTTCAGATGTTTTTATCACTTCGAAATGTTATGTCGAGGTTTTACTGCAGTTGAATTAATCACTTACTTGTGGTAGGTGACGACAGTTGATATTGAGTTCGTTTCAAAAGAAATGAAGCATCTTTCGGGTTCTTAGTCAATGGATGCGACCAAAATGTACTTAAAGCATTTCCAGTGGTCATCGTACAACTATTAGTATTCACCTTCTTTTCGTTAGCTTCAAAATCTTTTAGGTACGATTGCAGGGAGCATTCGTCCGATATAAAATCTATTCCAGACGTATCCGGTCGTGGCACTTTTACAGGAGTGGCATTTTTACTTTGGGGCGAACCGCGAGAATACAACCAGGAATCGGACTTCACGGGATAATTATAGCCTACAACCGCAACGATTTAAAACATCTACTTATTAATGAATGCTAAGTAAAGTTCTCACTGTCATTTGGAGTTGAATTTGACATCCAGCTGAGTGCGGATGTGTTCATAGGGGTGGTGGACAAGTTGGGAGTATTAAGTTCTGGCAATAGTTGTACCTTATTACTTGGAGTACCTAAGACATACATCAAATAAACATGATAAATTAGATAGACTATGTGTGATTTTTACCTGGCGTAGAAGCATTTAAGCATGAATTCACCACTGAGGTACTAGTAACATTCCAGCTTAAATTCAACTTTAGGTATTTACCGAAATGATACAAGGTATTCAAGAGAAGTAGTATAGCGCCTACGTATTCGATATATTGAACATAGGATGTATATAGAGGACATGTGTAAATCCTAAAATCGAAAAATTCCTGTTCGTAACTCTGAATTAACCACCCCGCAATGTACACTTACAAATCGTACAAGATGATTGCCAACAATCCCATATTCACAGTTCCCCATATCAAGCTGTATTTAGATTGCTGCTGCTTTCGTTTCTGATTTCTGGTTCTTTCCAATAACGGAGCGTTTACCCCATTTATCACATTTCTGTTAGGTGTAACTTGCCTGAAATCAATCGCGTGATATAACCTCAAAAAACATTAGGCAGAGAGGTACGTACGTCTTACTTTCCATGCTTTAAATTTTGAGTCGTAATGATACGGTAACCGAATGGATCGAAATATGTAGAAATTTTGCGAAATGCGAATGAACTTGACATGAAAAAACGAAAACCGGGCGACTGAAAATTCAAATTCAGAAATAAATTGAAAGTAGACAGTTTATTGTTGATTAGCATGAGGTTAGCGGCAGTATTGAAAGCGGGAATTTTAAAAATAGGATCATTTATTACCAAAATTACTTTATATAATGTATTCTTTTGCAAGTAGTCTTATAACGCTCAAATAGTTACTATATCGTATCAACATGATTGAATATAGCAACTGTCTTACAGGTGGAATTTTAAAAATACACTTTACTTTAATAAAACAACGTAGCACCTAAGATAAATTTACTAACATTACGTTTTTATAAATAACAAAAATTCGATCTACGAAACATCATTATTTACTAGGGAAATTCTTAAATAATCTATTTAATTGCTTAGGCGATATATCCTTATCACCTGCTATTATACCTTTCACTTCCCTTTCTTTCCTAACCTGCTTTTCTTTTAAATGATTGTAATAGCATTTCTGAAAGTTTTCGATCTCCTTGGTGCAAAGCGACTGCTCAAAATTATTTTCCTTAAAGCAAGCAAACATAACGGACATCTCGTATATGCAGCATACATCGCTCTTATTGTCCCCTTTTCCGGATACGCGGGCTTTTAATCTTAACGGGAGGATCTCTTGAAACGGTACTGGTTCTTGAGGGACGCCTCTGCTTGTGCCTCTACCTAATAGGGCGCTTATAACCTTCATGATTATATCTACGAAAATATAATAATTATAGGGTTTCGTACGAAATTGAAGATTTCGTACGTTTTGTTTTGGTAATTCGGTAAATAACGGAGCGCTTTTCGTAATTTTTCAGTACATACTTATTAGTTTTATAGGTTATTATTGCGGTGAATAGGTTATGTTGGATTCGATGGATTTCGGGGATGTGGCGCCATCTATAAGTCATGATTTAAAATTGAAGGGCGCATGTTGTTAAATAGGTTGCATATTCCACAGGGGCGCATTTGAATTATTTTATAAGAATTGATATGAGCCCAAATCTTTGGCTAAATTTTATTTTCAATATTTTCTGCCATTTAATTTTATTGTATCACTATAAGGTTACTTAAATAATAACATAATCAGTCGGCAAACAAGGAACGCAAATACTTTCACATGAATTCTATATCGTCCGTTTCAAAAATAACCGTTAGGTATACAAAAATCAAAGCTCTAAGTAAATAGAAGATGTTCCACGTAAAATCTCTTCGCACACACTCGCTATTTGCTTTTTACTTTAACGTGAAATACTGCCGGGCAATTTTGAAATTAAGCGTAACACTTTTCGAGCATAAATTTGAAAAAAATTGCACCCAAAAACTGTTTGAGGAAAGCCAGTCGCAAGTCACCGCTTAGAAAATTTGTCGATCGGTCAAAAATGCAGGCTTTTTTTCTGGTAAGATGATACGTACCAAACAGGGACTTGTTTAATCAAGAAATTAACATCTTGTTCTTGTTCTAGATCGTATTGATCTTGCTTTTATTCGACAACGGCAAAGCGAATGTCTTTAAAAGAATTGATTCGGATTGTCAACCAAGTGGAGTGCATTGTTTGAGTAGCAATACTTTTACGTATTGTTTGAATAGAGGTGGTGTGTCTGCGTTGTTGTACTTCGAATTCAATTGTCCAAGGAATTACATCTGCGACGATTCTGCTAAATCTGCGTAAGTTTACATTTCTTTCTTTTACTCCAAAAAGGATGCTTTGTCAACTTGAATTTGCTGTTCTTTTATATATTCTAAATTTTCAACCGATTTTAAATCCAAAGTTTTGACGAAATCCTAGATCGGTACTCCTTTAATTCAAAGATCTTTTCAGTCCGTATTAATAATTTTTTTTTGATTTTTTGGTAATCAGTAGCCAACGGCGAAGAATTCGAAAAAATTAAATTTGCGTCCTAAAAATCAATCAATTTACCAAGAAATAGTTATTGTAAAAAATTTAAAACTGAACCGTGACTCTTTCTGTGGCCTCGGATATATTCGCCTCTGTCTGCAAACATTCCTGACCCCAAAACTGCAACTTGTGCATTTAATCTATTTTTGTGCTTACATATATGTTGATACAAAACTCAATCAAAGAATATTCTTTTAAAAACCATATTCGGAGAGTTAGAGGATAAATCAATTAGTTTTCCTTTTCCATTCGTTTTAAAGATGTATATCTTTTTGAAAGGAATTACGTATCCAATTATGCGATCCAGATACATTATCTGATAAAATCCTGCTGGGACTAGACAAATTCGTGTCTGTTCGTCTCATAAGAAAGAGTTCGTCCCATAAATCTCTGCAAAAAAGTAATAATTCCACCCGCCTTTGTCCTGTCTATTCATAACAATTCATAATCATTCACCTCTAGATATTGAATCCAAATTAATTAAATCATTTAATCTAGAAGAAATATTAGTTGCGTGTGTAAGTTTTTGCAGCCAAAGAATATGAAGCAGACAAGACGACAAATGCAATGTATAGTCAAGAAGAAATGCTCGAATTACTTGTTATAATTTAAGCAAGCGGTCTATAACTTCGCGGTTGTAGTTAGAAAAGTAAATAAAGTGCTAATAATAATACTTTCATTGAACGTGTTTAAAAACATTTTTTATCTTCAAATACCTCTTACCTAATGTTATCTTAACTCCTTAAAGTATCGTCTCCCCAACATCTTCTTCTGGAGTTAATTATTTTTCAAAGCCCCAGTCAGTCACACACTCACAGAACGATTTTAGTTTTCATGTCTAAAAGAATCTTTCTAATTTGGCAAAATTTACCAATAAATTTCCTAACAACTATGATACGAATAAGATTTTCTTGTTTCCTTTGACAGATGTGTTAGAAGACCAATCCAATCCGCGCTATTAAACAATGACATCAAAACGACAACAGAATCAATACTAATCGATAGAATTCTCAACGGCTTAATAACAAATTCTTTACAAGAACAAGTCTATAATATTATGGGAAGAGTTCCATCCGTGGAAATCGAAGCTGAGGACGTAAATGTCCACAATATTGGATCTAACTCCGTAATTATCACTCCGACAACCACAACGATAACAACACCGATACTAAGTGATAAATTTCCCAACAGGATAACTCCAATAAACTTCTTAACTTCAGCATCCGTTATGTTCGCTGACGATTCAGGAGAAGATCCTGATTCTACAATTATAACTTCTGATGGTGTTAATACTGGTTCTGGCGGTTCTGTTATCATCACTCCAGATTCACCATCATCTTCGGAGGAAGGCTCTTCCGTCATAATAACGCCATCGGATCCAAATTCTCCCGGATCCGTGATTATAACTCCAGACACAACCGTGTCTCCAGGATCTGTTATTATAACGCCAGAAGATGACGATTCTGTCATTATAACTCCAACGACAACTACTCCTGGCTCTATTATAATAGTGCCTAAAATTGAATCTGCAATTGGCGTTTCACAATCATCATCTAAAGACGCGCCAACAGCAATAATAACATCGTCAGTTCACAGTAATAAGCCTTCCAATAAAATAACTCCAATAAACTTCTTAAGCTCAGCATCCGTTATGTTCGCTGAAGATTCGGGAGAAGATCCTGATTCTACAATTATAACTTCTGATGGTGTTAATACTGGTTCTGGCGGTTCTGTTATCATCACTCCAGATTCACCATCATCTTCGGAGGAAGGCTCTTCCGTCATAATAACGCCATCGGATCCAAATCCTCCCGGATCCGTTATTATAACTCCAGACACAACCGTGTCTCCAGGATCTGTTATTATAACGCCAGAAGACGACGATTCTGTCATTATAACTCCAACGACAACTACTCCTGGCTCTATTATAATAGTGCCTAAAATTGAATCTGCAATTGGCGTTTCACAATCATCATCTAAAGACGCGCCAACAGCAATAACAACAACGTCAGTTCACAGTAATAAGCCTTCCAATAAAATAACTCCAATAAACTTCTTAAGCTCAGCATCTGCTATGTTCGCTGAAGATTCGGGAGAAGATCCTGATTCTACAGTTATTACTTCTGACGGTGTTAATACTGGTTCTGGCGATTCTGTTATCATCACTCCAGATTCACCATCATCTTCGGAGGAAGGCTCTTCCGTCATAATAACGCCATCGGATCCAAATCCTCCCGGATCCGTGATTATAACTCCAGACACAACCGTGTCTCCAGGATCTGTTATTATAACGCCAGAAGACGACGATTCTGTCATTATAACTCCAACGACAACTGCTCCTGGCTCCATTATAATAGTGCCTAAAATTGAATCTGCAATTGGCGTTTCACAATCATCATCTAAAGACGCGCCAACAGCAATAACAACAACGTCAGTTCACAGGTAATAAGCCTTCCAATAAAATAATTCCAATAAACTTCTTAAGCTTCAGCATCTGCTATGTTCGCTGAAGATTCAGGAGAAGATCCTGATTCTACAATTATTACTTCTGACGGTGTTAATACTGGCTCTGGCGATTCTGTTATCATCACTCCAGATTCACCATCATCTTCGGAGGAAGGCTCTTCCGTCATAATAACGCCATCGGATCCAAGTCCTCCCGGATCCGTGATTATAACTCCAGACACAACCGTGTCTCCAGGATCTATTGTTATAACGCCAGAAGATGACGATTCTGTCATTATAACTCCAACGACAACTACTCCTGGTTCTATTATAATAGTGCCTAAAATTGAATCTACAATTGGAGTTTCACAATCATCATTTAAAGATGCGCCAACAGCAATAACAACAACGTCAGTTCACAGTAATAAGCCTTCCAATAAAATAACTCCAATAAACTTCTTAAGCTCAGCATCTGCTATGTTCGCTGAAGATTCGGGAGAAGATCCTGATTCTACAATTATTACTTCTGACGGTGTTAATACCGGTTCTGGCGGTTCTGTTATCATCACTCCAGATTCACCATCATCTTCGGAGGAAGGCTCTTCCGTCATAATAACGCCATCGGATCCAAATCCTCCCGGCTCCGTTATTATAACTCCAGACACAACCGTGTCTCCAGGATCTGTTATTATAACGCCAGAAGACGACGATTCTGTCATTATAACTCCAACCACAACTACTCCTGGTTCTATTATAATAGTGCCTAAAATCGAAGCTGCGAGTGGCGCGTCTGCAACAAAAATAACGTCAGCTGTTGGTAATAATCTTTTGAATAAAATAAGTCCGATAAATAGCGCGTCCGGATCCACTGTTTTCGCTGCGGATTCAAGTGAACAAGCCGATTCCACTATTATCACATCTAATAGTAGTTCTAACTCTGATGGTTCCGCAATAGCAAAAACTCAGCCGTCTTCTGGACCTGTCAACATATCTCCAGGCTCTGATCCTGTCGGTCCTGTAATAGTAGAGCCAAAAGTTGGCGAAGAACCCTTGATTAAACAATCTGTAATTATAACACCCTCAACTACGGCAACACCGCCTGGAGTGATAATTACGCCAAGTTCCTCGACTACTACATCTGGGTCTGTGATAATTGTTCCAACTACTACTCCTCCAGGTAAGTTGGTTTAACGAATGCTTTAACAAAGGATTGCGCTTGAATCCTTCGCCTATTTAACGAGCTTATAAAGGACTCTACTTTACCGATATAAATTCTTTTAAGTTCCTTCGATTATTGATTGGTAAATGTTAAATAGGGTAGGTAATTAAGTAGGGTAAGATTAAATAAGGTAAAATGAGACATATAAATACGAAAAATCTTGTAAGGATCTATTAATAATGTTGACATTGACGTTTGACAGGTTTACAGAGGTCTCCTTTATCGATTTTATTTTAATTAAAGTTACAGGAGATACGCCTCCGGATTGTACAGGCGTTGGCTACTATTGGGGACCAACCTGTACTCAATATTATAGTTGCATCGCCGTTTGGTGGTGGTATGAATACAGATTGGAGACCTGTAGCAGTGGATTATGGTTCAGTTTGGCGAACGGGGCGTGTGTGAATCCGGCAGATAGCGAGTGCGTTTAATATAATAAGAGGAATCACGTCTGTACATAGATATTGATCTAAGAATGATTATTATTTTTTGCTCAAATAGTTATAATAGTTTAAGATGTGATCGAAACGTTATGCCGGACCTGGACTAATCGTTGCCTCACATACATAGTTCTAACATAGATTCTTTAGGGAACATATGTAAAGAAGAAATAAATAACATATTGCCGATTTCCGATTTATAGGGAGTGGTTCGTCCAGGACCGGCTTAAATTCAATATTCAGATAGGTTTTAGGTTTATTTAGAACAGGTACAAATAAAAATTATAAGGAAAAATTAAGAATTGTTTTATTATTCTTTATTTGTTAATATTTGAACAATAATTAAATATGTTCGCGATGTGTTTTCTTTAAGTTTAATGTAGATTAAGGCTTCAAGGTTAAAAAATAAGATCGGCTAGCATGTTTAAATAAAAAAATGTTTCGAAATCAAGTTAAGCTATTTGCTTTTAGTTTTGCAACTTTTTTTATAACGTAACAATAATCCTGTTTTTTGCATTTTTTTTTCTTTGCGTAATATCTTCAAATTTATGATAGTGTTGCGTGCTTCATATTTGTGAAAGGATTAAATGAATCGGTTTGTATGAAGAATGTGCAATACCCGTTAAAATAAGTTACATAGATAATCTTGCCTTTGAATCTTGTCTTAATTGTAAATGTAAAAAAAAGAGCAATTAAAAAACATACGTGATGTTGTTATATCACGTATGTATTAGCCTTTTTTATGAGTAGAGTAAACTAGAGCTTAAGGGGGCTTAAGGGGCCATTCAAAACCTTCAATTTTAATAATTTTTGATGCTAAAACTATTAAGTTTATTGTAAGGATATAAGAATATAAAAGCACATGGCAAAAATGTGTAAAATTTAAATTTTAAGCTACATGAAGATATGAAGAAGGCTAAGCATTTTAAAGCTAACCATAAAAGAAGATTAATTAATAATGTTCTAAGTTCTGAAAATTGTTTATTATGTTTCTACGAAGCCTCTTCTCTGCACTTCTTTTCTTCTTTTCTCTTTCAAGGCAATTATTTTCTCCGATCCGCTTCACTTTTTATCTTCAACCATTGCTTTCAGTTTCCAGTTCTCAATACCGCATTCGTTATCCACTAGCCCAATATCCAATCGCTTCTTTTTCGATCGTTCATTTCCTTCCGCTACCCTCCTTCAAAGCGTGTCATTTCGGCGGCACACCGCAAAGACCCTGTTCTCTGAAGACTGTCGGGATGTTTCTTGTGATTCCTTATTTGTTATCCTCCATTCTGTTGCACATTAGTTTCTCTTATCTACTTTTCCGTTTATAAATTTTCATCCATGTGAGATTTAATCTTTTTCATCTTTCCGTTGGGCTATCTTACTGGATATCCACGTATTCGTTCTTTTTTTTTTGTTGTTTACCAACAATCCAGACCTTTTTGCTATATTGTCAGTTAACTGAATAGATTTTCAAGTTCTCTTTTTGATTTTATAATTAATGTTAATTCTTCATCATATGTAACAGTCTAATAACAACGCTGGTAAATTATTCCTTTCGTTTCTGAGGCTTTCCATCTATCAGAACTTTGTTACTGGTTCCGTTTAAAGTAATTCTTGCTTTTTTTGAAATTCTTAAACTTTTCATTGCTGCAACATTTCATTGCAGGATAAGTAACACGCGCATTGTTTGTGTGTACTCGTAGCCATTGTACTGGAACATCTTGCGCTTGATGTTAATTTACCATTCACCTCTGGAATTTATTTTGTCTACTCCGTATGTTACCTTATTCGAAAATTTTACTTAAAAACCACAAAATTTAACATTCTATTAAATTTATCCGAATCATCTTTTTCGCGACCAAAGAAGATGACCACGCACCACAATCTACTTACGATAATTGCTTAAGTAAGTATTGAGCGTATTACCTTCACTTAAAGTAATTGCTAGGTCGGCGCAAAAAGAAGAACTTAATATTAAAATCATGCATACCATCTCGCAGGTAAGCTCCGAACGTTTCTTGCTTATACCCCGAATCTTCGAAAAAATTACATATTTCGGTAGAATACCGTAATAATAAGACGTTGAGAAGTTGCTTTATTAAACCCAAAAGAAAGGTCGATTTAATGCACATCGGATAGGTACTTCCGTATTGTTTAACAGCTCACCAGATTATGTTAAGAATTAAATAAAAATTCTTTAAAATAACATGTCGTTGCTTGTTTTGGACGTGTCTACTAGAATGTTGTTTTTGGATTAGGAAAATTGTTTAAAGAAAAGATGAAAAGAATTGGAAGTTTTGAAAAAAAATTGGTCGGCACCATTTAATAACTTAGTTAGATTATTAGATCTTGGAAAAGCTAAATTACAGAGACAGAACACTGCGAAAGCTTATTCACTTTTTATGCCAGTCGTTTACTGCGGCCAATTACAGCTCCGGTAAGAATGATGAAATATCGGAGATGGAAGGAAATAAAAAATAGATAAAGGAGAAACTGTTCCGGGCCCAAAAAAACAGCCGAAGACACAAAAAATGGCCTTTTTGTTCGGCAAAAGAGATTTCAGGTTATTGGCAGGTCATATAGCTTTAAAATATCACTTATTTGCACAAGGAAAATTTTAAGATCAAATCCGTCGTCTATGCCAAGAAGATCTGGAAATGTAAAAGCGTTGCCAATCAAAAATTCAGTAGGCCACTTCTTGAATTTATTGAATTGAAGAAAGAAGATCCTAGAGCAGTACTAAAACTGATTAAAAACTTCCAACTATTCTAACGCATATTACAATAAGTGGAGATAATAGAGACAACTGGGAAAAGGAACCTTTCAGTAAATCCGACGCTGGGTTCCAGTCTTTATCAAGATTTGGGGAAAAACTGGTAGCATAAATAGGTGGGGAGAGATATATTCTCTCACCAAAAGAAGAAGATAACCGTGAGAAGATACTCCAACCTATCTTGCTAGCGTAAGCTAGAAATGTTTATGCGTTTAGAGATATAAAGCCGAGGCCCCACAAAAACCGAGGGAACTTTTCATTTCGGTTGGTTTATTCTTACCCATAGCTTTCACCAAGTTGTTGTGGAGGGCAAAGTTAAAGCTGTAAAGGGGCTTCAATATTAGTCTTTGTTGATGTCGTCCTTTGCTGTTCCATAGAGAAAGAAAGCAGCGGTACTTTGCATGTTCCACCGCAAACTCATCGCAACCACGACCTTTGAGTCAGCACAGCTCTACTACTATACTTGACGTAGTTAGGTAATCCTTTCTAATAGCTGCTTAACATTGTCGTTTCTTCTTTAAATCGAAATACTTTTTGATTATAAATGGCGTCTTGAATTGGAAGGGACGAAATGACCCTTACATCCTGTAAATTTTTCGTCCCCAGACCTTCCTTGAACCTTGATAAAACAAAAACGGGGACTTCTTAATGAGTAAAGCCTTATTCCCTATCCTTGGCCTGTATACACCGATGCTTACAGAACTTGTAACAAGAATCTAATTAATGCAGTGAGGCTTCTGGATTGTTTATTCTCGACGCTGACATGGTAATAGTTTCGGGTGTTGTTTAACATTGTAGTTCAACCCCGCTACCTCGCGTAAGCTGGACCCAAACTTCAATCGATAAGCTAGTTAATTTACTCGAACACGTAAATGACGAAAGAGTATAAAAGCCAATGTTTTCCCCAACTTAGTTAGCAACAGGCCCCGAACATCACCTTGGAGAACGCAGTGATCTCATGGAAGGATACCGCCACTTATCCGGGAGTCATCCTAGACTGTCGGCTAACTTGGAGGCATCACATCCAAGAAGTCACCAACAGGTTGACAGAGGTCCTGGTCAATAGCAAACTCTCGCTCGCCTACACCGCCCTTATCTGGAGGCACGCGGGTCCATCACCCACGACAACAAGCTGCAAGTTCAGCAAAATAAATTCCTCCGTATCATGACGGGTACGACTTGGTACGTCTCAAATGATTCCCTTTAGAGGGACCTTATCCGCATCGAAGAGCTGGCCGCTGCCTACTTTGAGAAAGTCTCCAATCACTCTTGGACCCCTGACGAGAACATCACCACCCGGCGAAAGCCGAAGTCACGCGATATCATCCTCCACCCTCTCCCACGATCTCATCAGCTACCCTTCACCCCCTCATCTCGTCACATCGGTTGTGACAAACATTTCTCGCCAGGGCGTACGCCCAAGGCGAGGTACGTACCGACGACTTGCCGCGCCAATTTCTGTCATTGATTCCCCGTCCGATGAAGGAGAAAAAGAACTATGTTCCTCTCCATCCACCGCCGCCACGAAGAAGAAGAAGAAGAACTGAGTTGGCTTCTAAATGACGAACTTGTTGGTAACAAAGTTTTAGTTTCCGTTGATGTTGTAGGTGAAGTTCCAGATAACTTCACCTACAATGTTTTTCGATGAAAGCAGTTGTGCGCTGCTAGCTTGGAAGTCAATTGCTTCGCTACAACCTTCAGTAAAACAAGTTTTTGCGGGTTTCAAACATTGATCATAAGATCGGTAGAGCTCGGACATTGGGGTCTCTCTTTCAGCTATTGTTTAGCAAACATTATCGCATCTAAAAAAAAAACCGATGCAGATGCAAAGAAGCGCTTGGTCGAGTAACCTAGATGACTTTTTTTCTTAAGCATAAAACGTACTTCTCGCTATTTGATTCGTTTCAACACGACGTGCACAACATTTTGAGTATTATTGTAGAAGATATTAACAGCAAATACAGGAACTTGGCGCTAATATATTAATTACGTATTCATAAAAAATACATTGCAATGCCTTTGGCGTGCTTTGATACGAATGCATCGAAAAGAAAAAAAACAGTAACAACATTCTATACTGCTACCTTGTGTGGATTAGCAATCTCAGCGTAGGTTTTGTTTTTTAAAAAAGAAAATATGTACCTAACGTAACATGGTAGCTGTCTTGATTAACTCGGATTATTGAGCAAAAACAGCATAAACAACAGCAAAAAACAGTATATTCGTTTTATCGGCTCGTGAGATGCGTAAAGACAGGAAATATAGGTCACATATACAACAGTAATCCTTTTTTTTTAAGTTATGCTATTCCTATTAAACTGCTCAGAAATTACATGGCGCAGCATTAATGGAGACTTTACAACTAAGTCGACCCAAAAATAATAAAGCTTCAAATTTAAAATAATCTCCTAACATATGCACATACGCATCGGAGAAGGTTATATAAAGCCAAATAACAATCAAAAATAATGCTAATGTAGTAGTGGTGAAGTCGTGGCAAAAGCAATGTGATGAAAAAAAAAAATACACCGGGTCGTCAGCTCAGCTCTCAACGTGTTTTTCTGCATCTAACCTCGTCCTCGTCGATTGTGGCCTGCACCTGGCTCCATCTTCCTCCAATCAGGATACGTGGAGGCGCCAGAGTCGCCATCCTAGACACCCTTCTTCGACGAGCTTCTAAGGCGAACATCGCTTTATTTCGGTAGGTATCTTTCGGACGATAGCGTTGTGCTCGTAAGCGTTCTCTCAAATGTGCAGAGTTAGCAAGGAATTCCTGCAGCCCTTCGGTCTCGTTTGCTTATGTTCGTGGGTCCAGCGAAGCGCACAGCAACATGTGTGATTCGAGACGAGAGTTAGAGAAGAAGGCGTACAATTGCCTGACTGTACCGAATGGCCTGTTTTGAGCTTTCCCGAGATGCTCTGCAAAATCTTTTGCCAATCCTTTTACTAATCCAGTCGATCTCCGTTGTTACGACTTTGATCCTGGGAAGCGGGAACAGTGTCGTTCTTAGGTAAATGCAATTGTTTACGTTTTCCTGGGAGTAACCGAGAGTCTCCGGGCGTCGAAGAAGATTCTTTCGCCGATCGTGCCCGTATAAGTTCGATCGTTAACTCGGTGTTTTTTGCGATATTGCTAGGATTGTTATGTCGTCTGCGTAAATGGCGTTTAACGCTCGTTAATCTCATTTGGTTCCGGATTGTCCATAATGTGGATCGTGAACAGAACTTAGCCAAAGGCCGGTCTTTGTTGGATCACTCTGTGAAGAATCCGTTCCATTTGCAATTGTGTGCGAAGCAGCGACAAAAGACCAACGCGAAATGACGCTCCCGGAAATTTTGTCATATTTGGCGCGTGCCTTTTCATATGCTCAGTTATTCATGTTATCCAGGACAACATAGCAAGGACTGTGACGTAGTACGCTAAGTATCGGCAATCTACGCACCACACGAATTTAATCCATTATATAATAATTAATCCGGGACGGCCATTTCGAGGACACGGATGGTCTTCATCATCCACCATTGATACTATTGTTGTTTATTATTGCTAAATTTATCTTTATCTATCTTTTATTTATCTATCTATATATATATCTATATATCGATATATCTATATATCTATTTATTATTATGTTTATCTATCGTAAACATAACGGTTCTTCAGATATTTTGTATTTCGTGTAAATGTAGTAAGTTTACCGTGCGAAAGCTTAATTTTCGTATACAAGGTGTTCTATATTTTTGGGAAACTTTAACGAAATCAAAATAATTTCAGAACGTACCATTTATCCATTCCAAAGATGAAACTTAGCCGTAATATTTCGCGTACGAATAACGTTAATGACCCTGTACGTCGCTATATCTCCCTACCAGAAACATCTAGCCTTCCTTGCATAATGAAAGGTACAATTTAATTAAATTGAAATGTGTCACATTTCTCATAATCGGTATTATCCAATTCCTTTCTTTAATGTATAATAGACAAATTGTACAATCAGTTAAGATTTCCCAAAAATATTGTTGGCATTTTAAACGAAAATGTGTCCTCGTGATGAACCAAACAAGTTTTAGAAGTAATATCTATTTTCTCATAGCTTACAGTCCTTTCTAATATCTGAGATAGCAATACGGTACAGAAGAGCCCATATCAGAAGTGTATATCACGGAGTGCTGCCTTAGAGAATGATAAATGTTTATTTTATGGCTTATCGAAACATATATAATAATTCAACCTTTACGTTTTCCTTTCTTCGTTCTCGTAACTGCTGCGTGTGAAGGTGAATAGCGGTGTTGAGTTGCTGTCTCCTAGGGTTATCTAAGTTTATGGTTTCGTTTTTGTTCTCTTATTTCCATCATTGGATTTTCTTGTGCGCAGAGAAGGGAAGATTAATACTTAATTAATAAATCGAATGATTTATTCACCATCAAGTTGGCTTATTTGCTCACTAAAATCGAATATATCCGGCATTTTATTTGTCCTTCGGTGTGTTGTTGAATAAAGAGATAGTAACAGGTGAGTTATACATATATACATTAGAATTTTGCCGTCTTAGATGGGGTTGAAATTAAATGTGGAGTACGGCAAGGATCCACGCTTACTTTCTCTGTATTTGTATTACACGGAAACGGTTTACTAGTAGAGATGGTGATTTTTCTTGGCAAGCACAGACTGTGCAAGGTGGACCGATGTCATATGGAAAGGAAAGGAAGAAGGTAAAAATTCTTTTCATTTTCAAACCAAGGGGAAACGACTACAACTCCTCTCCTTCTTGTTTAAGTGCTCGAGAAATAGCGCGAGAAATACAGTAATGTCTTTTGCAAGTTGTTCTAATGAAATAAATATTACCCATCACCCTGTTACTTCACCCAAAAGCATTGAATGAAAATATCTAAGACGTCCATTTGTTGTTTCTTCTTGATTCCTTTCTTATCGGACGAAACGGTCTTCTGAGGGCTACAACCGGAAAAGACGGACGAACCGCGTTGGAATCGGTTCGGGCCGAACAGGGCCGAGCCAATAAAGTGTCGGGACGTCTCTACAAAAATCTGAAAATGTTCACCACCCGTAATTATCCGAGAAGAAACAAATGTTTGTTACATCGAAGAAAAGCACTTATGTTGATAGATTTATTACGGTGAAACGTATGCTTTACGTTCGAGGTCAGCTTTCGGCCAATTGCACTGGCCGGGTTCGATCGGAGGCCGCGTCTAGTGCGGCCTTGCTCTCCAACTGCGAGGTCTTTAAAAGTAAGGATACGCGTTGAATGAAAATATCTAACACGTCCATTTGTTGTTTCGATTTTCAACTTTTTGATCTGTAATGCGGCATTGTATCACTTTAATTGGAACAACTTAGATATTTCCATAGATTTTAGATAGAAGATGAAGTAAGAGGGCATTCTGCTCAGCCAGACTCAAGAGGGCTCTTTCGAAAGACTTTCAGGTTACTGAAAGAAACCAAAAAAACTTTGTCTGATTAATGTACACTTCTTTGCCAGCTAAAATATACGTAAATAAAGATCACCGCACATCCACAACAGATGAGGCTTTTTACCAAACGTTTAGTTAGAAGATGCTGTATTAAAGGAGCTACTATTAACCTATCAAAGTACAAAGTCCGCCTTAACAAAGTTGATGTCGAAATACTGAAACCTCATTTGGAGAATCTACATACAGTTAACATTGATCTTGCGCTATGGCGGAAAAGAAGGAGGTCTGACTTCATCTTATTTCCAAGCCAAGGAGAAACAACTACAACTCCTCTCCTTCTTGCTTGAGTGCTCGAGGAATAGTGCGAGAAATGCATTAATATCTTTGGCAAGTTGTTCTAATGAAACAGATATTACCCATCACCCTGTTACTTCACCCAAAAGCATATATTAGCCGGCGTATGACCGCCAAAAATCATTTTACATTGATTTCTTTCACAAAAGAAAGTTCACTTGAAAAGGAAGCTTCGACATGAATGTGTAAAGCACACTCTGCCACTGTTCAGGATGGCTATCACGCGCCAATCTTATCCGCTACAATCGAGCTACGTCAAGAAATACGCACTTTTCTACAAGAAGAAGATCATGAAAACTCCAAGTACTTTACCGAACCGGAGCTTTTACTGAAACTAACGTACTTGAGCGACATATTTAACTGAACGCCCTGTCTCTGCAAAGCAATAACACGCAAACTTTGAAGTTGTTGGAGAAGATTGCTGCGTTCAAGAAAAGGATGCCGTTACGGATAAGAGAACTCGACGTGGATCGCGGTCAACGTTGTTCTCCTGAATTGCACGAATAAGTGGCCTCAAATGAAGTCGTTGTTTCATAAGACTTGCTGTCCCTTTTCAAGGAACATCTCTCAAAGCTCACTGAGTGATTTGCAAACATGCTTTGAAGGAAACAATGTCGAGATATTTGTGCGGATCTAAGATCCTCTCCGTGCTAAAGCTCCGTCAGAATTTGCTTCGTAGGAAGAAGCGAGTTTCTTCAAAAAATGAACATTTAACTCTGTAAGCTGTAAGAACCCTCAATTCCTTTGCGACGACCTATCTTTACGTCAGTTGTAGCTGTGATAAGATGCAAATATCGCTTAAAGCTCGATGTGTAACGAGGAATGAGAATGGCAATGTCAAACCACATTACTAGAGAGGACAAAGACGGATGAAATTTTTACATTTTCGCAGCGATTAGACAGACTCGTGTTTTGTCGATTCTCAGGGACACCAGTAGGCAACACGAATCCGTTCTGATGAAGCGAATAGACACGAGTCTATCTAGTCCTTGTACATGTATATGCACATAGATCAATTTGTTCGCATCGTTTCTAATGTGTTGATGTGTACTGTGGTACGTATACGACAACACAGATTGCAGGGAATACGCGAGATCGAAAAATACATACGTCGGTACTCGCTTTTAAAGTATCATAGAGGTTCCGTAAAATGCGATGCTTCCTATGTGATCCTTATGGTTAATATCCCACAAGGCGTTCCACAAGGTGGAGCAAGAGGCAATGCGATCATTTTGGGAAAAATATGTTCCTGCTCGGAAATTACCGAGCAGAAATCAATAGCGTTGGCAATTTGGGCGCGTAACATTACAAGTTAAATGTACTATAAAGGATATTATTAAAATTGAGAAAATGTGGATCAACATGGATGAAACAAGAAACGCTAACAAAGACAGTGTAATACATGTTATTGTGCGTACCCTAAACTTTGATCGACCGTCGATACCATTTCGCAGCAAACGTCTTATAAATACATAACGCACGGACGTGCTTCTGCTTATCAGGCGTCATCAGCGTGGTTTCGAGAGTATTTTTCATATCTACCTCCTATCGCTGTTGCCTCACAGATAAGACCATAACTTTTAAAACGATTCCTTGGCGTCCTCTAGCGCCAAAGTTTCTAGGCATTTCCTGATGTGTTCTGCATTAAACATATTCGTCATTAACGGAGCGGCAAGTATGATTAAAGTTGGCAGGTTATTAGAAGCAGCTCCTTCACGTAACGCGTTTACTACATGCGTTTCATACCGTGGCAGATACCATCAGGCTCAGCTTTCCGAGAGTTGATCAACTCTTACCAACAAGGAAGAAGGTATTTCTCGAATCCCCTAAACGTATTCCGCCAATTCAAGAACTTCTGTCCAGGAATTCCACAACCACCGGAACCTGTATTAACGAACAAGTTGAAACCAAATAACAATTCGCGTTAGCCACGAGCTGGTGATGATTTAGGAGAACTAGCAAGTGGGAAAATTAGATTACGTCGAATACTTCTGAAATAAAATCGTTTGGATAGATGAGTTAAAGCTTGCAAGATGCCGGAATATAGAAAAATATGATATTGACAGAATAGAAAGACGGCAACATCGTTCTGGACGGGCATTTTCGGAATTTCGTTTCTTAGGACCAGCTACGCATGAAGAAAACACGGAATTCGGACTGGAAATCGTGGAGTTGCTGTACGATCGGCGAGATCTCCTGATTTAAAATTCTCCGGATTATTTTTTTGTGGCGGATTGTCAAAATGTTCTTTTTAAAGCTGGTGTCCCGTGAAGCTATGAAGAACTTCAAGATAGAATTCAGGACGTAGATGTAATCCGTAGAAGAACCGCAGCTCAAAATTGCGCATTAACGAAAATGGCTAGTTATTTGATAATTTACTGTGATTGTTGCTTTTATTTTCTGTTATTATCACTGTTATTTTCATTTATTGTTACAAAAATAAACGACAATAAAATACTGAACTATATCCAATGTTTAGACGACTCATTTCTAACTTTAAACGTTCGGATCTTCAAGCAATAACGATCCTCATCCACACGCAAGACATGTCTTTGGCTCTTTTACTACTGACCTGATGTTCCCAACAGATTATCACCCGACCGTCCTACATTTGAAGACATGAATTGTAATCAGGTAATAGAACACCGGTGGAAAGAATAATTACCTGGGAAAGCGAATGTGACGTAATTCAAAAGAAAAAATGAAAGCAATTTCACCTTCTTCTCTACCACGACTCCATTGCGCCATGCTGTTAACAGTTGAACAGAAGTAGGTCCTACCTTCAAGGAAATTTTAATCCGCGGGACTATCGTTTCGTTAGCGAAATATTGTGGGAAACGCCTGCCTTGTTGTATTTTCGTCGAGAGATAAAGATCGAGAAATGTGGTAAGAATGTGCGCTATCGGTGAGATACGCTGCATATAGGTGGATTGTTTGCGTTTGTTACGTGTTTCATAAAATATGTTGCGACATTCATTACACGGAAGTTGTATTTCCCGTAAAATCTCGTTTGCTCCTTGTCTGTGGCGCAATTACGGAGAGTTCTTTAGAAATGGTTAAGGCGAAGATCGATTCACATCGTTACATCGTTTAAAACGAGGAGCTAAAGGAAATTTTTGATATTTCTAAGGATGCATAGCTCCTTCGTTAGGTTTTTGGTAACGAGCCACCATCTGAAAAGATTGTTTGCAATCGGGGTGGTCGTGCTAACATTACTGGCAAATTTCGTGAAGGCTCATCAAAATCGATTGATGTTGCAAAGAACATCGATCTTGTGTGCAGTATGATTGAAGAGGATCGCCATAAGATGAAACCAGCCTTAGGTAATCCAAGGCAGCAACAAAATCGATTCTGCATGAACAGTTAGGTGTGAAAAAGGTTCGGCATGATTTGATCCAAGCTGGAAAAAGGCACGTCACAATCCAACGAGTTAGAAGAAGAAATTTCAGGAAATTTTATGAAACAAAATAATTTTTTAGATCTAGTTGGTGTTCGTATTTCCAGTTTTCTCGTCCGATTCTGATGATTCGGATCAATTATTTTTTATCCGAACCAGAATACTGCTTTCCGAAACGTAGGAATTTGAAGTTAGTAATAGGCGGCGTCTTCGATTCAGCTTGCCTGTTATTTTTTTTTTTTTTCTTTAACGGGACCGTTAAAGAAAAAAAGTTTCTTTAACGGTCCCAAAGTTTCCCAAAACTCCTTGTTCTTGGCCTCCTGGGTCACCTCCGATAATTGTCCAATGGATAGTGTTGCCTGGCCTAAAATTTCTTCTTCATGTATTAAAATTACGCATGTATTCGCCATTCACCACCGGCACGTGGAAACGTACTGCTTTGCGCCAATCGTTTGGAGAAATCCCCGAATTTACGCCTTTAATAAAATCCCTCCGAAAAAGTGCGAAAAACCTGAAAAAAAATGTTTTCAGAAAACGAAGAGGAACGTAATGATGCTATTATCCAAGCATTACGACAAAAATATTCAGCTAGAAAGGTACTATACGTGTATTCGATGTTTATAAAATTTAATTACAAGGACTACCTTTTTTGGCAAATCGGCCTATTGTGGGACGAGAATTGGTGTAAGGAAGTGCTCGAAAGATCAGTAAGGTTTGATAGAATTTTTTAGTCGATTTTACAACTATTATGCACGGGATAAATCATCCTATTCGAATAGCTGATGATTTTTTTTTTTTAATGAAACAGGCAAAGAAGGTGTTCTTTGAGGACTTCCTCCGCGCAGCTGAATGAAGCTTATTTTTCTAGTAGTCATTCTCGGATTATTTGCCAATATTTAGAATACAGCTTAGATAAATTCTAGTAACTTTTGCACTAATAGCCGTCTGTTTCAAATGATGTTTTATTAGAAGTACATATCTTCTGATTTCTAATGCTATAACTATTAGGATCGTTATCTTTGGTTAGAAAAAGATGCTCGTATTTATAAATATGAAGTACTATAAACAATTCCGACTATGTTAGTATTTTTAATGATGAAAAGAGATCTTTACACGAAGTCAGGTGGTTAACCCGCTCAAGATATCTCACAGTTGCTTTCGGCTTAATAAATATCCCAGCGATCGACATGGATCTTCCCAACACAGAGTAGCGGCAAATGATGCCGGCTCGGTTGAATTAATCGCATTATTAGCAAAGTTGAAGTTTATGAAATCGTTAGTATTTTTTTGCAACGTATAAAATAATATATCTCTAGTTTTCTTAAGATTTAAAGAGGGCTTAGTAGCATAGCACCATATAAAAATTCTATCCAATACCGTATTCGCAACTGCTTCTTTACTACCTTCATTTTCAAATGCTCTAATCACGTTATTTACAAAAAAAAAAATATAACACAGGACCTAGAACGGATCCCTGCGGAACTCCTATATTGGCGCGTAGTAGGACGATTTCGTCTTATATTTTATTTTGTCTTTAATTACACTGATTTCCAAAAATTGGCTGATAATTAGCTGTACTTTGTACATCTCCTTTTATATGAATAGGATGGATTAAGCAGTCGAGGAGAGATTCCTTCCGCTCAAAAGATGCGTTGACTATATGGCTTATAAGTTTGCGAATTTCATACTTGGAATACTTGAAACTATCAGCAGTTATTCCACCTGATCCTACTTTATATTTATTTTTAATTTTGCTGAAAATTTGACCAAAAACTTGCTAAAAATATTGCTAAGCTTTGTTGATTATTTTGCGATTCTCTGTAGCGTGGTGATATGCATCATAGCTTTTTAGTCACTCCGTACATCCGAATTTAATTGTCCTGTAAAATTCTTTGCACTGTTGGACAATAAATGGGCATTATTACTATTATTATTATTATTATTATTATCCATATTACGTAGAAGCACTAGTAGAACGTTGTAATAGGTAAGTCCGATGGATCTATCTTGTTTAGCGTATCGCGGAGAAGAAACAGGTGAAGTAGTGGGGTATCTCTACCACAAGAGCTTCAACCTAGTGGAGTACCATCAAGACTATTAACACGCACCGTGATTGTAGGTAACTTTTCGAATCGAATGCCGTGCATTAAGTCGAATTTCGTTAACAACCACAGGCTCTCCGGTGAATCACGTAAATATCTCCGAATTGAGATTCGGTGGTTATCTTAAAGGTACGCTGACGACAGTTGTGATTACGGTGTTGTTGTTTTTTGACAACCAGTACGTTAAATTAAACGGTGTTAATTATTGGTGACTAGTTTTTCTTTCTTTTTTTTTAATAAAGATGGATTATTATCGCGAAGATAATTTCGAACATTTCTTGAAGATATGAATTACCCTAACTTTATTGTGAGCGATCATTTTATCGCGTAGTGCTTCGGTTTGTTTACGTACATATCTCGAGGAAACGGCAACAATCCTTAAAGATAAGCTGCAACCACGAACACCAATCAATCTCGCGGATTCCGTCCAAAACAACTTACGAATTCGACTTCTATTTTTAAGACGGCCTTGCAAGGTAAGCCACATGTTCAATCATTCCTGCTATTCTTGCTGCGTTACGCCATACAGACATCGCCTTGGTAATAGTATACACGGTATTCATTTTGTTCGGCCGTTCGATATTATTTTATCGTGCGGTGAACCGAATAATTCGCATTTAAATATCGTTTTTATGGAAATGAAGCGATGACAGACGCTCTTTTTAAATACGACGATGGTATTCCAAGTGAAATTGTGGCTAATTTGCATTGCAGATGCATCGTGTTTGTTGAATGTTTTATTGTTGTTTTCCTTGGGAGAAAATTTTTGCTTTCGTTATTTAAGAGCGAGGAATGGTGAATCAAATGAATCTGTATTGATTAGATAATGTCTCATGTGGTCAGATGGTTGTGAAGTATATCTTCAATTGCTTACCATGTTGGCGTTGTTAGATTAAGAAATTACCAACAATCTTGACCGAGTATCAGCATAGATGGTTCGTAGGGAATAACTTAATCTAGAATTAATGGTTCTTCCGCTTTAGGTTTTTCCATTATTTTTAGCGCGCCTGTGGTTTGCAACATCTTCTACAAGATGCAACAAGTCCGAAGACATTTCTTAGCCAGAAACGTAAGTTTCAACCGCAGAGTAACTTACTGTTTCATATTATCGGAATTCAATATGTGCGCGTCGCTACATTAATTCCAGAAAAAAAAAATTGTTAGACATTTCCGACTTATTTTAAGTCGTGCTCAGTTACTTGGTAGGCGCCTGCCAATTGTAATAAATTAATCTCCAGCAGTGTCGCATAGTTCGCCAACTTACAACAATACGAGACAAGCTTTCAGATAGTCCAACGAAATTCCAGATTTCGAGACAGTAGTTGGTTTAAAGCACCGCAAGAAAGAACGATTTAGAAATTTCTACGGAGGAACCATTCGCTCTAAATGGAAATTCAGCGGATACTGGACAAACAGTACTAATGAACATCCAAACGTTCTAAATTGAATTCTTTTTTTAAATGCTCAAAGTAAAATAAAGAAATGCTAAAACATGGTTGGAAGTAAATCCTTATTTTTTTCCAAAAAATACGCGAGCTATAGCCCCAAAAAAGATGAACGTGTGCGCAAGAATTGTTGGAAATCGTACCGTCGAGGTATATTTTTTTGCATTGGGGTTGGTGGAGTCCCTCCTCGCAGTAAATGAAAAATTTTTAAACACTCACTATCCTCCCGAAGGTATTGGGCGCATTAGACCATCAAAATGGCTAGGTAGGAGCCAATATTTGACCGCATTGGATGCATTTTATTGAGATTATCTGATCATTAAAACGTTTTAGAGACAGATATTGAGATTTAGAAGAACTCAAAAGTAGAACGCGTCAAGCTGCAAAATGTAAAAAGACATTTTTAAGGTAGACTAGGTCATTGTTTAGCACTTTTCAGCAAGCAGTGTGAACATTTTCTTTTCGTAGATTGCAATTCGTTAATTTCATTGCTTTTTAATGTTCTGTTGAAGAAAAGAATGTTTTCAGTTATTACTTAAGAACCGCTTCAATGAAGGATGGGAAGACCTCTTGGGGATCTTCAAATTTGCTTGATCTTGCGGGAGATGCCTCAAAAATTATTTAAAAAAATCTGAAAATACCATTAATATGGGATAATACCTATAAAGAATGCAATGTACATCTTACAAAGAAGGCACTGTAGATGATGTAAAAGTATACCTTTTTCATTATTTATTGCCATCTTTATTCAACAAAAATTAATTCTCTATTATTTTTTGCAGAGAATTGTGCTAAGCAGAGAGACAGAGAGAGACTAATTACATCCGTTGAGGTAGTTACGTTTGTTTCGCTTGAAAACAACATTTCTTTCGCAATTTCGAAGAATATTAATACCTAAATAATAATAAAAGAGAGGAAACTACTAAAAGAAACGCGCCAGGCATTGAAAATTGTCTTTCAGCCCTCAGAATTCATTTTTTATCTTGAAGTCGTTATATATTTAGATATTTTTCCAAAGCGACCTCGTGTACCTTGTACTTTTACATTCAATAATAAACCAGTTGCTGGTAAATGGGTACGCCATGTTGTTGGTCTCATCTTTATTAATCCCGAAGAAGCAGGTGATGAATTTACATTTAACCTCTAATCTCCGCAACCAAATGACCCAAAAAGCATTGAACTTTTCGCTCGATACGTATAAGTAGTCTGCATAGATTAGATCAGAGACTTTGGGATGTCTATGGAGAAAGGCCAGTTGTGAATTAGAGTGTGCGAAGTTTTAATCGATACAGAAGAATTTAATTTAAAATAATGGATTAGCTATGCCTGTCTGCAAAATCGCATTAATATAGCAAATTTTAGCTTCCTTAAACAACTGTATTCACAGCATTTGATGATTTTGTTGTTTACGAAGTAACCAGTATCCTTTATTCCTGAACCTTAAGTCGACTGTATAAAGGATAAAATTTAGGAAAAAAACGGTCAAAATTTAGATCTACATTAAATTAGTCACGTTCATCTATTTGCCAAATTGATCGGCGAAGGAATTAGAGATACTTCTCATTTGATGAAGATACTTTATAACGACCATTTTAAATTGTTGATTGCCGATTTCGCCTCACTATTATCGTTATTAATATAATCGGGCCATGGTAGAGATGCGCTCCGACCTTTATAAATCCGTTCTATTCTAACAACGGTCCACAAAGGATGGATAATGTGCCAGGTAGCAAGAAAAGAAAATCACTCAACCGTTTAGAAAATAGCTGGAAACACGCCGTATCGTGTTAACAGGTCCAAGATCTGTTCAAGGGATGGATTGGGGAACAGTGACCACTAGAGGGCAACGAGAAATGTCTCGAAATTACGCGGGGTTGGCAAATATATGCCCGTGTTTATATATTTTCTGAGGAATTCTGTTAGGGAACTGCCGAATTTTGCATGGCTAAGACGTATTTGGGCAACATTTTCTTTTACCTGTTAAATTATATTAAAAACGTATAGGCCACGTTCATTGTGAAACGGCTTTTGGGTTCACACCGCATTCGAAGAACAAATCTGTGCCGAACAAAACTGGCGCAGCTTGCTCCCCAAAAACAGAAAAAAACGCCAAGAAAATAAGGAAGGGATAGAGTACAGCGAGTGCGATGCTGGGCGGTGTATTTTGCCTTGCTTTAGACTTCTCTTACAGAACTATACTTCTAAGTTGAAATGACTTAATCGCATCTCGGGAACAAATGATTTTACAATAAAGAAGTCGTTGGTTAGCGAAGAGTCAAAACGTCCGCGTGAGAAAGCCCGAACTACCTAATAACACGTAAGACCTTGACGAGGCTACGTGGTATCTTGCGTGTCATGCCGTCTTATTAGATTATTACTCTTCAGCTTTAATTATACACGATGCAGAAGATAATTATACGCATGAGTCGCGTATTATCACGTCCCATACAACGAGGACCATATTACGTTGTCACAGAGCTCCGAACGTTTAGCCGATGCATGCTTGATATGTAAATTAAAAAAGAACCTGCGGATTACGTGCATTATATTAAGTGCATTGCGTTACGTTACATTCATTACAATTTCTTTCTGCTGGCTTGCTTTTATCTGTTGCACTATATAGATAAGCGGGAACCATTCTACGTAAAGAGAAGGTTCAAAATGGAGGCGATGTAAAAGGAACTGTAAGTTATTAGCAAGATAAAAGAGAGTAGATGCAATACGTAGCATTTATAGTGGACATAGTAGAAACGTCGCGTTAGTTTTAACGTTTACCTTATATGAAGATTCGTTAACAACCTATTGCATTTGTAAAATATCTTGTCGGTTTCCATTGTTAACATAAAAAAGAGAAGGTATTATCTGTTTAGCATCCGTTCGTTTATTGCTTCAAATTAACATGGTGTCATCCTCGCCAGATCGATAGTTACAAATTTCGCAGAAATGAAAACAACTCTTAAATTAAACCTCACAGTGTGGGTCTCACGTTTATTAAAATGGAATTACAAGAACCATCAACGTAACATATGAAAATACAAAAATAATATTAAAGAAACGGTGAAAGCCTCCAACGTGATGAGGTTTGACATTGCCATTCTCATTCCTCGTTACACATCGAGCTTTAAGCGATATTTGCATCTTATCACAGCTACAACTGACGTAAAGATAGGTCGTCGCAAAGGAATTGAGGGTTCTTACAGCTTACAGAGTTAAATGTTCATTTTTGGAAGAAACTCGCGTCTTCCTACGAAGCAAATTCTGGTGGAGCTTTAGCACGGAGAGGATCTTAGATCCGCGCAAATATCTCGACATTGTTTCCTGTAAAGCATGTTTGCAAATCACTCAGTAAGCTTCGAAAGGTGTTCCTTGAAAAGGGACAGCAAGTCTTATGAAACAACGACTTTATTTGAGGCCACTTATTCGTGCAATTCAGGAAAACGGCGTTCACCGCCATCCACGTCGAGTTCTCTTATCCGTAACGGCATCCTTTTCTTGAACGCAGCAATCTTCTCCAACAACTTCAAAGTTTGCATGTTATTGCTTTGCAGAGACAGGGCGTTCAGTTAAATATGTCGCCTAAGTACGTTAGTTTCAGTAAAAGCTCCGGTTCGGTAAAGTACTTGCAGTTTTCATGACCTGCTTCTTGTAGAAAAGTGCGTATTTCTTGACGTAGCTCGATTGTAGCGGATAAGATTGGCGCGTGATAGCCATCTTGAACAGTGGCAGAGTGTGCTTTACCACATTCATGTCGAAGCTTCCTTTTCAAGTGAACTTTCTTTTGTGAAAGAAATCAATTTAAAATGATTTTTGGCGGTCATACGCCGGCTAATATATGCTTTTGGGTGAAGTAACAGGGTGATGGGTAATATCTGTTTCATTAGAACAACTTGCCAAAGATATTAATGCATTTCTCGCACTATTCCTCGAGCACTCAAGCAAGAAGGAGAGGAGTTGTAGTCGTTTCTTCTTGGCTTGGAAATAAGATAAATTCAGACCTCCTTCTTTTCCGCCATAGCGCAAGATCAATGTTAACTGTATATAGATTCTCCAAATGAGGTTTCAGTATTTCGACATCAACTTTGTTAAGGCGGACTTTGTACTTCGATAGGTTAATAGTAGCTCCTTTAATATAGCATCTTCTAACTAAACGTTTGGTAAAAAGCCTCATCTGTTGTAGGTGTGCGGTGATCTTTATTTACCTATTTTTCAACTGGCAAAGAAGTGTACATTAATCAGACAAAGTTTCTTTGGTTTCTTTCAGTAACCTAAAAGTCTTTCGAAAGAGCCCTCTTGAGTCTGGCTGAGCAGAATGCCCTCTTACTTCATCTTCTATCTAAAATCTATGGACATATCTAAGGTGTTCCAATTAAAGTGATACAATGCCGCATTACAGATCAAAAAGTTGAAAATCGAAACAACAAATGGACGTGTTAGATATTTTCATTCAACGCGTATCCTTACTTTTAAAGACCTCGCAGTTGGAGAGCAAGGCCGCACTAGACGCGGCCTCCGATCGAACCCGGCCAGTGCAATTGGCCGAAAGCTGACCTCGAACGTAAAGCATACGTTTCACCGTAATAAATCTATCAACATAAGTGCTTTTCTTCGATGTAACAAACATTTGTTTCTTCTCGGATAATTACGGGTGGTGAACATTTTCAGATTTTTGTAGAGACGTCCCGACACTTTATTAGCTCGGCCCTGTTCGGCCCGAACTGATTCCAACGCGGTTCGTCCGTCTTTTCCGGTTGTAGCCCTCAGAAGACCGTTTCGTCCGATAAGAAAAGAATCAAATTCCTTCGATTTCAGTTCAAAGAATGCAAAAGAAATCATTTATTTTTAACAGTAAAAGTTAATAATATTTTTTAATGACGATGTGTTTTTCGATAATAACGAATAAACGGAAAAATTAGTCAGATACGAAAGAAAGGTTAGAAAACTATGAAATTGCACGTGGAGGTTATGATCAGGACTATATTGGACGAACACCTAGCCCGTTACCGTTATGGAAGTATCAAATCGTCAATTGTAGCGTAACCCATAAACGAAACCAGGCAAAGTATTAAATTAGAAATCTCGAATTGATTAAGACCGCGAGAATCAGAGGCTTATGAAAGCATTTAGATGAAAGAAGAAGCAAACGGATTTATGATGATTTGCGTTACACGCGTTTTTCAAATTCCTTCTCAACTGTTATTCTTCGTTCTTACAGAACGCGTAACTCCGATTCCCGATGCAACATATTCGAGAACGTCCGCGTTGTCTCGATACGAACCTGACCCGGTTCGAAACTGATGTACTGCTGTAATCGGTCTAAAGTCACGCAGATATTACGGGAGAATAGATTTCCATCTCGCATGCATAATACGTGCTCGCGCAAAATCAAATATTAAATCAATTTGCTTCCTATTCATCTTATGGTCAACTGGAGATATACGCTCTGTGTTATGTTCGTACGCAGATATGTAGGTCTCAGTTCCTTACGGTAACCGATTGAAAATTCAAATTCCTATCGCGCACGTCTTCTTCTACCATTACCGGTGCCATTCCGAGAGAACGAATTCGTACCTAATTGCGTTATTCGCATGCTAATCTCCGATATTGATACTAATTGGTCGATTAGTCAGCGCCATCTAGGCGATACGCGATGCACTAAGACGATCGTTTTAAATATTTATGCACTACTAGAGTTGATTTTTTCCATTAATCGAACGTATTCAATAGTTTTGTGTAATAAAGGCTATCTCATCGGTAGGAATATCACCTATTCGTTAATAAATCTTGTACTTAATCGGCTAAATATGCAAATTCTGATTTCTTTACGGGTGGCCAATTTCGGCGCTATTACTTATTCAATATCATTGTTACGATGATTTTTTAACGGGATCTAATGTGTTATAAGAGCGTATGTATTAATATGCTTCTACAGCCGCTATTATTGTAAACATATGTTTCGCGTTGCAATGACTAGAGACTCCTTCGTCTATTTTTCCCTATTTTTCGCGTGTCTTAGTTTTAAGATAACGTGAGGATGCTAAACACGGATCTTGCAACACGTCTAATCTTTCGTACTTCAGTTTTAGGAAGAGTCTTTGCAGGATCGGTTTCAACATTTTGTTCGCAAGACGTTGAGCAGCAATACACGCACTTCTTGCTGCGTTCTCTTACAGACACCATATCCAACCATCGTTAGAATTGTTATTCTCCCAGTTTCAGCTAGAATGACCATTTCAAGTTACTTCAGAGCGGTTTAGAGATGTTTTTCTTTTAATTGTTATCCTTTTAGGGCTTTACCCAGACTTGTAGTGGCTCGTATTTTTTCAAACAACGTAATATTATAGCATCTACAGAGTCATCAGTCCACATAATTTAAAGGCGCTGTATACATATATTTCTTTAAGTTAAAGAATTTCTTGGTTTATTACGCTCTACGTAACTACAACAAAGGGAAGTCATTTATCACCGCGAAGATCTGTAATTGCTACTCAGGATAATGAAAGAACCTTGTTCGTACTTTATTTATAGGCGAATTACTTAAAAAAATCGATGTCAACACGTACGTCTTCATGTATCGGGAATGCTTGGGTTAATTTGCATATACTCGTATGCTTTAAGTGAAGGAGGGAGCATTTTGCGTTACGTAATAAAAATATCCGCACATATCCTTATACTTGATGAAGAGAGTTGCTTATGTACGATGGCACTTGGACGATACGCGGTAAATCTATAAATAAATATAGCAAGGACTGTGGCGTAGTATAGTCAACATGTAAGTATCGGAACCTCCGCACCACATAAGTTTAATCTATTAGATAACAATTATTAATCCGAGACAGTCGTTTCGAGCCATTCGTGTCCTCGAAACGGCCGTCCCGATTTACTTATTGTATTAATTAATTTTTGTATTTGTATTAATTAATTAATTTGTGCCGTGACAATGACCATACTGCTGCGTTGCTTGTCAGATGTCCAAGTTTCTCGTTCTTCAAGCAGTTTCTCGTGCCTTTTCACTCTAATCTAAAGAATCTCAGAGGCGACGCACGAAACTTGTATAATTCTCCTCTCTTACCGTACTACTCCTATTTTCCTGCAGAAGGGACGACTTTAAACGTTTGGAAGGTGGGAGTTAATGTATCACTGCATTAATTCTTGTTTTAATTCAGTGACAACGTTGCGGAACCACGCTTCATCTTCGGCGACAGGTCGATAGATGGTTCGTCTTCACAAATTACCAAAGATTCTTCATATCCCTGTATCCAGACACGCGTTTGAAGGGGCGAAAGCATTCATGGAAGTCGTGTTGCATTAACTTTCGACGTCCGAGGGACTGTAAAAGTTTCAAAGCTAAAAAGCTGCTAATTGTCGCTTCACGATCATAATCTAATGATTCCGATCACGTTTAAACAATTTTGATCAAGCGTAAATAATCGAATTTGAAGATATTAATGTTGTTCGGTTACCATGATAAGAGTAAACAAAACATGCTGATATTGCAGTTTTAGGTCTCTTATAGGACTATACCAAAACTTTAATCACCCGGCTAATATTTGTTTTAATCATTTAAGTCGTTTAAATAAGCTAATCAAGAACATTTCAAATGAACACTTATCTTGTACATAAATCTTTCTCTGTACGTGGAACTCCTGAGTCTGACCCGACATCTGCGTTTTATAGACTTACCAATTGCGCACACATACATCCAGATGTAATCTTGAATGCTGTGACTTTTCGATCACCCTATTCCTAGCTTCGTTATACGTAAATACGTACAAATGGTACACGGTCGCTATGCACGGTAACTATAGCAACGCATTGAGTACAAATCTCTATAAGACGTGTTCTTCTACCGATAAGTACACGGGTACACCTTATACGTGTTTGTATAAATCGCGTGTGCTACCTAGAATGCAGCTGGCGCTGCTGCAAGTGCGAATCGTGTCTATTCAACTCGTGAATAATGAAGCCGGCCAGACAATGTAATAATAAGCCTTTCCGGGGAACCGCTGAGCTCGCCGCGTCCATTGTGAGTCGGCAATAATTAATAATTTGATAGGGATCTCTTCCGGTTCGACGTGCGAAAGGTATGTTTGTTATTGTTGGGCTTTCGTATGGTCAAGCGTTCGGAATGACGAAGGAGACGGAAATCGTACTGGAATGTTTTGTTTATCGCCGTATACCGTTTTCGTTTAGGCCAAAAATAAAAACATAGCTATGCATCGTCCATATTATCTCTTGCTTTAAATCTCCAATTAGTTTTTCATGTCTCCGTTAAATCATACATTTCTACCTGGGTTTCCTTTCCTTCCTTTTCCCTTTCGGTTATTCCTTTCATTATCCTTTCCTCTTTCATCCTTTCCAAAAGTCCTGCCGAGAATGTTGATCTATTGTGAATATCGTTCGTTTTGTATTGATTCCAATGCCACGTATTAAGTCCTTTAAAACCACGTTAAATTAAATTAATAAAGAATCCGGTTGTCTTAGTTTGGTCTTTCAATTCAACTTTAACTTTAAATTTAGTGGACGTGCTTCCATTCGCTGCGTATCTGTCAGTTTTATCAGTTTTTTTTTGGGGGTTTTACAGCTTTTTCAGGGCCTTGATTAGTTCTTTTATATGCCCAGCCTCAACGTGGAGATGGCGTTGTTAGCCGACAATATTATGTTAACGTAATTCTAAATACGGTGAAAAACGGTACTTTTCAATTACTAATCAATTATTGTTTAACATTCGCTTGTGTCAGTTTAAGTTCTTGTAAAAATTTTTATAAAATCGAATATTGAGTCGCCGTTAAATTTCTGAAGATTAAAGCGAAGATGGACGCAGTTTAACGTGTTCGAATCAGCTTGGTGCACGGGCGTCCAAAATCTGTAATCACTACCGATAACATTGGAAGAGTTCATGAAATTGTGCTAGACGAACGACCGTTGAATTAAACTTAGAAAAATAGCAAAAGTTGCTGAAGATTAATATCTTACTTTGTACATTTTAAATTAAACCAATCAGTAATCGGGGTTGTTGCGCTTTTAGAAGCAATATCATTGTAGAAACATGCCATCAATCACTACTATCCTTGCTATTCCCTCCTTGGCTCTCTCAGTTTCAATTACTTTTCATTAAAACTAAATTCATTTTTCAATTAAAAGCAAAACAACAGACCTAGGCGTTCAACCGAGCGCTAATTGTTTTAATTACATCAACACTTGAATGTACGGAGGCGAATACCCACACAAAAGAAAGTTATTATTATCCTCGCTTTTAATAGAATCTTCAACTAAGGAGATTTCTGGTTCACATCGTTACAACAGCAGCAATTACCTTTAATAACGACGTCTTCTCTTTTGCTTTTTTTTTTCTTTTTGAATAAATTAATACGCATATGAACTATTAGCTAAGATCGCTCATAGTCTGCTTGTTCTAACGTGCTATTTTTCTTCTAATTAGTAAGGCTCTTCCTTCCTTCGAATACAAGGAAGTGTCGGCGGTCGTACGTGAAATACGCTATTTTTTCGTGGTCGTAATTTTATGATATAAGCAGGCAAATTATTATGTTGTGTAACCATGAATTACAGTTCGAAAATAAGAGTTTCTTGTTGTTGTTATTGTTCCTTTTCTAATTCATATTCACGTATTTTTTTTATGTAATGTACAAGCGCGTAGCCGCATAAATTTTCCGTTTTGTTTCTCGTCGTTTCCATCTAAAGAAACGATGCATATTCAAATTTAATATCTTCGAACCGGAAAGCCGTATAGTAGGCGATATTATGAGCTTTGTTAGTATTGTTTGGTTATATCGGCAATACTGAATAAAACGTGCTGACGTTGACGACGTTGAACTGATGACCCAAAAGGACAAGCCTTAAGGTACCTATTTACGTACAGTCACTGAATTGAATCTGATGGTAAATCCAAATATGGCGGTGCTTGTTGAAGAATGTACATACGACCAGTTTCTGGTATCTCTTCACCCTAAATAGGATCGATGAGGCGATCCAGTAAGCTTGCGTAATACTCTCATGTTACCGTACTACCCTTACTTTTTGGGAAGAAGGAGGTAGCCACTGTATTGATTCTGGTGGACTGAGGTTTCATCTCTGGCGACAAGTCGATTGATAATTAAACCTGACCCGCCTTTACAGCGTTTTCAAGCTGTTAACCCAAAATGGAACGTTCACGTTTAGTCACCCTGTAATTTCTTTACACACGCACGTAGGTCTGCTCGATTTAAAACTGCGATTGGAAATCTGTAGATTTGACTCTTGCCAGTCTTCAACGTCGAGCAAATTTGAAAATTTTGAAATAATTTTAGAGATAATCGCTCTGCAATAGAGCAGATTTAAGTAATAAAGCTGAATGTATAAGCTTGTACGACACTTCTCTCGCATCGGTAGTATTACGTTAAATACCATCACGTGAACAACAATCATGCACTTCTAGCCGTGCTTGGACAATAGAATCAACTGGAAAAAGATCATTGGAAGCATGTAGGTGACTTCTTTTATGTTGTTGGGAATAACGTAACGTTCAAGACGAAGAATGTTAAAGCTTTGCAGAAACAGCGCAACTTACCCCCAATATTTGAAATCAGTTTATCATCCTATTGTCGCAATAATAGAAACCGAAAGTACACTCAATCGGTTCGTTGTTAATTTTTCTCGGATTTATTGATAATCCATCATGTTCTAATAGCCAGTTCTTCCCCTAAAAACGTTTCTTTTTGTTCTCGTCGGTTCCCGCATAAGAATTACAAAAATTGCCGGTAACTTCTTTTCTAAGATGATGAGTAGACTAGACTAGACTAGACAGACTCGTGTATTATCGACTCTGGAGGAAACTAGTAGGCAACACAAACCCTTTCTTATGAGACGACTAGACACTATTCGTCTGTCTAATGGCTGAAAAAAAAGGAACGATTTCACTAGCCTTTGTCCTCTCTAATGATGAGTCGTTGTATTTAGATTTAATGGTAATTTATATCGATAAAGAAATAAAGACTCTGCTGCGTTGTGCTGTGAAGATTCTATCAATTACTGACAATGTATTGGATATGTATCATCTAATGCAAATCGAACTCGCTAATTCTTTCATGATGCACGTTGTCCAATATTCATCAACAATGTTACTTTAATTACTTTGACTAAAGAATAGCATCTAGCGGCTTCCAAAATTGCTTCAAAATTAGTTGAGGATTGGAGGAAAGAACAATCTACATCAACAGAATTCGAAATTTCAGCGTTATTCTTTGTGTCTGCAATCATCGGGGAATGGGAATGGTCTGAAAATATTCATCAAAAATATTCAGGCGATACAATTGCGCATGCGTTAAGAGATGCTTTTGAAATTTTCAGTCATGTTGGACGCTCTATTGTTACTTAAGAGTCCTTTGTGAAAGCCGGTGTTCCGGTAAAAAAAATCAAAAAGAAAAAAATATGAATATCGAGTCGTCATTAAATTTTTCTATTTGAAAGGCAAAACATCTACGCAGGTATGGACGCTGTTTATGGGGACTTTGCGCCATTACTTGCCAATGCGAAATTTGAGGCAATTGAATTTAAACGTGGTCGTATAAGCCTGGTCGACGATGATCGATCGAGCCGGTGAAACACTGCTACCGATTACATCGAAAAGATTCACCAAATGGTGTTAAACGACCATCGAATTAAGATCGCAGAGATAGCAGAGGCTGTGCGCGTTTCGAAAGAACGCGTTTATCACACATTGACCGATGGCTTTAGCATTAAGGACTAAAAGCGCGTTCAAATAAATATTCTTAAAGTCCCATTGGAACAGCTTGATGCAAAATATGTCGGAGTTGATTAATAACTATAGATACAGTCCGGGTAATGCGGCTTTGAAAAAAGGAAAGCCGGGGAAAAAGACGGTGGCTTCTTCTTGCGATAGTCATGGAGTGGTATTAATCGACTTGCTTGAAAATAGAGAAGCGCTAAATGGCCACACTCCGCATCATCACTTGACTAATTAAAGAAGAAAATTGTTGAAAAGATTCAACAATTCTGCATTCCATCCAGACACCCATCTTATATTTTAGCGAGAAAATTCGGGTTTAAATTGATAGACGATGAATTCTATTCACCAGATCTGGCTGCTTCTTTTAGACTTAAATTTTCATCGAACGAAAACGATCGTTGGGAAAGGCTTATATACTTATGTTGAGAATTAAATTGAATTTATCTTTAATCTCGTAAAATTGCGCCCTGTATATCGCCAAGGCTGCTCATAAATCGTCCGCTATTTGCCTTGCTCGCTAAAAGTAATAATAGCAGATAAATACTCACATGAAAGTTGCTTGAATGGGGGTTTTCACGAACCGGCTTAGTCAAAGATTATTAATCTACGCGTCTCATTACCTTGTCAACGCGAATAATTGCGAATGTTCGTGTGGTACTTGTCTAAATAGGATGATCGATGTCGTCGAAAGGCGAAAGAAAGAATACAAATGAAATAAAAGCGAAGAAAGCGAAAATTGCCGATAATTAATTCAATTCTCTTTGTAATTTATTGCGATTGAATGTGCCATTAAAATACCATTAAAATACATGAATTTACTTCTACAATTAGCATTACTTCCTCGCGTACTTCCAATCTGACCTGTTCGACATAAATTGGCCCATCGGAAATATTTGAGATTTAGAACTTGCTGCAGTTCCGTGTAGAATATCCCATATTAGAATTAACCGTTGGGATAATAAGTAGGCTTATCAAGGCCCAATATGCATGGCAGTATCCCCTGAATGCATTAACCTAACCAATGGACATTCATGTATGCAAATGCGTCTACCTATAATACGCTGTAGGTACATACGTGTATATGTATATGTATATTGTAGGTAATAAAGATTAGGCTTAGAAGTAAACGAATTAAGGATATCTAAATCGTAGCGTACATTGTAAGGCTACCACGTCTATTAATTATGCTAAGTATCGATTTAATTGCTTACAGAAATTGACCCGAATAACGTAATTTACAGCCGATAAAGTCGGCTTAATGTGTGCGGACGCCCGCAGCGCAGTCAGTTGAAAAAAAAAAAATTAATTACGTACATGCGCTAACGTATCGTGCCTGTGTTAGTTAGGGGGAAGTGTGAGTGTCATTAGCAATAAAATTTATTTTCGGAACGTGGGAGGGTCGTTCAATAAGTCCAGCTCTTTTAAGCCCTCCAAAACGGTAAGTTTTCGGAAGGTCCTTAAAATATGCATCTATTTGGTGAATGACTTCCTCGTCCGATGAGAAAGTTCAAATTTCGGAATAAAAAGAAGTCGTCGCGTGCCAAATTCGATAAATACTAATATTTGATGAAAGAGGATTTTTCTTTTTCAAACGAGGACATGTCTTCGCTCAATCGATCCATTAACGCCGATTATTTTTTCCAATTGTTATTTGTTCTTTTTCCAAGTAATCGGTGGAGATAAATCCGCCTACGTTCCAAAAAATCGAGGCCATTTCCTTGCTTTCTTCGTCCAAAAAGATTTAGTGTCGACCACGAGATTAAGTTTATTTTTTACAACGCCCAGCTTTCAGAGATTCTTTCACACCCAATTTTTCTTGCAAAATTGAAATCACTCTACCTTACCGTATATTTGACCATATCGTGGATTTTTTTCGATCATTTCGTTGATAGTAACATCCGCTGAACGTCTAGAACGACGTTCATCTTCTGTGGGTTGATATGGCGACGTTTAAACTCATTTATCCAATTGCAAACAGCTGCTAACACAGGAGTAGATGTGATATGAATTTCATCCAATTTCAGCTTTGATCCCTTTCGGCCTTAGACCTTTTAAATATAAGTGTCTAATCACCGTTCCGAACTCACTTTTTTCCATTTTTACGCGTAAACAAAAATTTTTGAACCACCCTCGTAGCATATGGTAAGTAAACCACGATATTGTCAATAATAATAATAAGAAGAAGAATTAAAAACGAAATGGAAATCGACAATTTAAATTGTTTGCGTTTTCCAGGCTTGTTAGTCGTGATCGATAGGTTCTTTTCAGACTTGACATGCAGCAGGCATCCTCAAAGGCGGCGCAGTAGGCCTTGTAGATTACAATCGAGTAGACAACTGCGACCGCTACCGCATCTTTCGGAATGCCGGCCGAACGTTGCGTGCGAAGACGGGCCGATAAACCCGGTAAATAGAAACAGCGTTTACAGCGCTACGTAATTACTTAAATCAACAAACTGGTCGAACTTCCTCATGCTCTCAACAATTCCTGTATCTTTAAAATATTTACGTCATATTCAAACGAACTTTGAAGATCTTAATAAATAACAATAACAGGTTCAAATTAGAACTTTACCTTTACAGCGGAAGAGTGCTTTCTACCAAGAAGAAATCAATCTTTTTGAGTTGAATAATGCAATCTGAACGTACTGTATGTTATAAACCAAATGTTGGCTTAGTACTGAAAAGTATTAAGCATCCATTGTTTCCGGTGTAGATACGATAAATATTTCTTAGTGTCCGTACTTCTTTCGTTAGAAATTATTATGTTTTCGGTCAGTTCAGTTACTTTCCTCTATTCCCCTTCAACACTTTTCTCTAACTTGTAATGTTCATTTTCTTTATATCGTCGTCGATATGCTTTTTCCATCTTTTCGGGCTTCCATTAAGCTTATTTTCTGTGGGTTTCCATTTAAGTATTTTTTGTTATTAAGAAGGAATCTTCTTTCTTCCTTTAGATGGACTTTTAGTCCAAGTTTAGTATGTCTTCCCCATCCATCAGATTCCTTATGTCGTTGTTTATGAATGGTTTATTCCCCGTTGTCTTTTGTCTTCTTTGGATTTATTAGACTTCGCAGAATTTTTCTTAGTTTTTCTTCATCTTTCTGTGTGAGCCACATTACATTTGCTGCGTACATACTTTAGTGTTTCAGAGTAGTTTATTGCTTGTTCTAATTGCTTCAATAAGAAAATTTGGAAAATTGTCTTCTTGGGCAGCGGTTAGGTAAATGACAGAATGTCTTGAAGATGGCTGCCTCAAATTTAATAGAAAACCTAAGTTTGATCGTTGGTGGTTTCACACTGTCTAGATTTTAAAATTAAATTTAGTTTTAATATAAGTCTTAAAGTGTTTGTGTATTACATGTTAAGTCTACATTCTTAGAGAAAAGCAACAGTATTTTGTTTAAGTGTTTCTAAGTTTTCTATTAAATTTGCGGACGCGATTATAAAGACCTTCCATTTATCTCCTTTTTTGAAGCTGGAAGTTATCTGTCCGTAAACATTCGAAAAGTTGTTAGACGACCGTAGAATTTAAAGTAAAGATATAGTAGAGCTTAAGGTCACATCTATTGACTGATGAGTAGAGCTCCCCAAAGTGCATGGCAAGTCAGAAGGCGTACCGCCGGGCGTGGCCGGGTTGATATGTAATGTAATATATAAGCAAATAACTCGCATCGCATTTCGGCAGTTTATTACCGTATGCGATCGGGTTGTGACGGTATGGCGGACGCGCGTAGTAAGAAACGCCCACAGGCCGACAAAGTGAAAAAGTTCTGTGGAGAATTTCCTGACTTAATATATAATGGAAGTAAGATTATATGTAAAATTTGTAATATACCTCTGATGTGCAATGATAAATATGGCCGTAGAAGACATGTAAATAGTCAGCAACACAAAAATAAAAAACTGGGTGTATCACCGACTGAGGCAACTCAATTTATAATTGATTTATTTTATATGCTGACTGCGTGTAATTTACCGTTTTCCTTACTCAGGAAGAAACCGTTCCGTGAATTTTGGAATAAATATAATCCAGACTTTGAGTTACCGTCGGAAACAAGCTTAAGGAGATGTGTGCCAAGTGTACGTACCGAAATTGAAAACAGGATCAGATCTGCAATAAAAAATAAACTACTGTGGACCGTAAAAAACATTCTATTTTGAATGTGATTGTACGTATACTGGAATCTCGTCAACCTACAAAGGGAATTTTATTAGCTAGTAAAAGACTAAAATCGTGTACTGCCGACGCTATCGAGAGCGTAGTCGTTGATACTTTACAAACATTTGAAATTGCCACTACTCAAGTATTAATTTTCATGGCCGATGGTGCCGCGACAATGCGTTGTGTAGGTCGTTCTCTTCGAGAACATTATGGGATGATGTTACATATTACTTGTAAACTTCATGCTCTGCATATTGCGGCTGAAACTATTCGTGCAAATTTCCCTGAGGTAAATGCATTAATAACAAATACGAAACGAGTGTTCCTCAAATCTCCCAAACGTACCAGTGAATTTCATAAACAGTGTCCCGGTATTCCCGAACCACCAGAGCCGATTCTTACGCGTTGGGGGACATGGCTGAAGGCAGCGTTTTATTATTTTAAATACTTCCGGCAAATAAAATCAGTCGTCTTACAATTCAATCCCAACGAATCTGCGGCTATTAAGGAAAGCCAGGATAAATTCCAAGATATTTTCGTTGAAGCAGATTTACAAACCGTTTACAACAATTATAGAGAAGTACTTGAGGCAATAAATAAATTACAAAATAGTGCACTGTCCCTGACGGAGTCAGTACAAATATTAGATGACGTTAATACACTCCTACATTGTATAAATAACAACAAAAATGATATCGTTACAAGAAAATTTGAAAGTGTTATGAAGAAAGATACAAATTTTAGCAGGTTAACACAAATTTGGGAAGGTAACTCTACTGATCCGGTGACTAAATTCGAAGATTATTTTAATTACGCGTGTATTACATCGTTAGACGTCGAGCGTTCATTTTCAAGATATAAAAACATTTTTTCAGAACGACGAACATCCTTGAAAGAAACGACTGTGGAAACATTCCTAATGCTTCAGATGTTTGAGAAATCGGATTGCGCTTACGGTAACAGTTTTAATGTGCCTACCTCCTCGTGTGCTGACTAATACTATTTTCCTTGTGCATTAACACCCACTATATTGGATACGGCTAATTACAAAAGTAAGCGTTTTAAAATTCTTTATTTCTTTTGTTTTTATGTACTTTACTTATGTTCCTTATCGACGCCTATTCTGCGCCACGCAGTTGGCGAGCTCTACTGATGAGTTGGATGTGAAGAAGCTAAACGCTTATTCACTCAGAATCTAAAACAACATTTTCAAAGCCTCGTTGAAGCAGTTTGAATGTACGAAACATGTCTGAGTTTTGTACGGTCGAAACAGTGCATTGCGATGATTGAACCAGCTCCAAAAAAGACGAAGATTGCCGCATCCAACGGGAAGGTGATGGAGACTATTTTTTGGAATTGTTATGGAAATATGTTAATCGACTAGCTTGAAAAAGGAGAAACGATAACGGGAGCATCATTACTTGAGAAGTTGAAAGGTGAGGTAAAAATTGACCACCAACAGCTTATTCATCTAATGAGGAGACCATCACATTCGTGAACGCCTAATTTGAAGAACAAGAAGCCAATTATTATGTGGACCGGGTTAAATAGGGAAAAATAAAAAATATATACTTTATATACTTATATACTTAAAATATCGAAGTCGTATTTGCGATACTCAACACACTCGTTTAATAAGCGTTTAACCAATTCAAACGTTGCAGCCACGACTGTCTTTCACGTTCTTCTATTTACTTTTACATTTTATTTAATTTCTACGCTGTCTATAGCTTTTAGCATTGAAATATTACTCAGGCGTGATGCGCTGTACGATCATGAACTTATTTCTAACGGGGAATCGTATGGAAGCTAATAAATCACACACTGCTTGCCTTCGCAGATTGTGGATTCTAATGTATGCATGCACTAATCGTCTCCATATTCACGTAACAAAAAATAACCCACGGTCTATCCGTATTCTTCGTTACGTAACGTTGATGAACAGGACGAAGATTTTACCAAAAATACAAGTCCCTGGGACGTGGATCTCGTCCATTAAAGGTAAACGTATGGGAAAAACGTTTCGGAGTTTGGAGATAATCGTTTCCACTTATCATTAGCTGCTCGCCTAGAATGGGGCGATTGATTGAATTTTTATCTGTCTTCGTAAGCACGTTGATGGTTTTAAGTAGAATTAATTATAAATCTTGTCAATGCCCAGAGCTTATTTCGTTTAGCGATAAGTTAAGGCGAATACATAGAGCCGTTTAGCTCACTGCTGTTTTTAGCAGGTGTCTTACCTCTTCCTTTCTTAATTTCAACGTATTTTAATTACAAAAAGGGATTCGTTTGATATTTCAATGTATTGAAATGAGAGATTCTTAATAGTCTTTTGGAATATCGCCTTTTCGTTGATTTAACCGTTTCTTTATCTCCTCAAATACAAATGTTATCCGTGTTATCCGGTCGCAATGCGTTGTCACCTTTTTAGAAATCTTCCACGCGTACTCTTCCATACATCCGCCGGCGCATCTCATCGTATACGATAAGCTCTAATCTTTTCTATTGGCTAATTTGTGAAGGAGCTGATTGGTAATAACAAGTAAATCTAAGAAAACCGATTCGTATTCGTTTCTGTAAAACTGCAAAAACGATAATTGGCTATTGAACCCTGAATAATCGTCAGGCGCAGCTCTAATTAAATAAATATCTTTAATCGTCGCAGTACGCGAAAGCTTTAATTTATTCATAAAATCAGTTACATCTCATAATTACGTTCCTATAAGAAGTCGAGTATATGCTTGTATTAATCTTAACAGTTACCTCATTTACCTTTAATGGTGTAAGTGTCGTTTTTTCCTTGTCCGAGCGCGAGATGAAGGTTGCTCCGTCTCAATAAATATGTATAAGCAACTGGGATTATATACATATGCCGCTATAATATAAAAGAAACATATAAGAGGATACTAATTTCAACACGACTTGTTTGACGGTCGTTTTTCATTTCTTGTAAATACAACCCATATTCAATGTACGTACATATGTATTTATTAGATACTAAAAATCAACATGCAGTAATATTTATTTCTGGAAACCTTAACTGGTTGGCGTCTATTAAATATGATGTTTTACGTTGCAAAAATTACGTCTAGACTTTGATTTATGAAGATAATATCGTAGATTTTGCGTTCTTAAAGTTTGCACGATGATTAAGTCCAAAATTGTCCTTGGGCTAGCGCCAACGAACGGTTTTGTAATACTAACCTACTGAAAGACTTCTCACAACTGGTTTACAGAATTTCGTACAATCATCAACATGATTGAAGAGGATCGGCTTACGACTTATTGTGAGGTAGAAGATTCCTTATGCGTATCGAAGACTGCGGTACATTCGATTTTGCAGGAACGGTTAAGTGTGAAAAAGATCTAGTCCTGATTGATTCCGTCAAATTTGATCCGAGCACAAGAAAGCGAGCATCTCAATTGGTGTAGCGAATTGCTCAGAAAATTCATGAACGAAGCTTTCAACACGTAACAGGCGCCCAAACTTGATGTATTTGTACCGGCCGGAAACTAAGCGACGATAAAAGGTCTCTAGGTCCTAATCCAACAAAACTTGTTCGTTCAGGAAGTTCTTTCATGGAAATAATTGTTTCTTTCGTGCAATTAAACTGAGGAACGAAGAACAGTTAATGCTGGGTCATATAGGACGATTTCTTTGCCAGAAGTAAAGGAAAACAATCGACAACGTTGCATTATCCTTCACCATAACGAAGTCAGTTCTTATTCAGCGCGTTAAAGAGTTAATATTTAAAACAGAAAAACATTAATAAACACCCGTTTATCAAAATTAAAATTTTTTACAACACGGATTTAATTTAATCTTATTTTAAAATTAAATATTACATTTAATTTTTGAAATTAAAGTTAAAAATTATTCCTTTTTAATAATAATAATAATAATAATAATAATAATAGTAATCCGTGTATCTCATCTCGATGCGGAAATACAAAGGTGATTGATACGCGGCCCAAAGCTCAAGCGACTATCGAAGATAACGCCATGATCGCAAAATTCATTAACTCTCGGAAGTACTTGGCTGTTAATTGTTCACATTGACTGGCAGCTTTAAAGAGGCAAACCAATCGGTGATCGTATTAAGGCTTCGCTGTAGCTCAATAACGTCATTTCCGGTTATTAATAGGCGTAAATATTTATAAGAATTATAAGAATTTTCGTATGACTTTTATAGGTCGGCTCATGTCTCAACATTGGCAAGGCTGAATCCTAAAAATGATAAATTAGATCGAAAATAATTTTATCCTTTACAAGAGTCGTTTCACCTCTCCGAGGGTAGGTGTATCTACTTCTGCTTTGTAATTTTTCTATTATTAAATTATTGTAAATATTATTTAAATTTTTTAACATAATTTTTATCTTTTATTACGTTCTTGTCTGAGTAATCTATTACGGTACCTAGTTATTTTCAATGTTTCGTTTTTTTGGCCTTCACTATATTTATGTGTCATGCGTTATACGTTACATTTATATGCTTACTTTTTCCATTGACCGTTAGACACCTTCAAAGTCTTCTTTGTTTATTGGTTTCTAGGGTTTTCGTGAAAAGTCACTTGTTGGAATTGTTTGGTTTATTTCGCATTGTTTTAAAAGATTTAGCAAATTTTCCGATAGTTGTTCCGATAATATATTTATTTTCTTCCTTCTTTCTTTGCTCTGATTATTGCGTTTATGTAATGCTACTTTTAATAATGTTTACTGGTATGTTTAAAAACATTTCGACGTTCCTTTTGAAACTGTTTTCTTTTGATAAAGCAATGCAACAGTCTATTGAATTGTCTAAATGCCTTGCGGATAGGAAATTTAAATATGTTCCATAATGTTTGAGTTTGACAAATCAATCTCTCCATTTTCGTGCGTCTAAAAAATTTATAATTGATTTTTTTTTTACCTTTTAATGTAAATTAGAAACCAAACTAAAGTTAAATAACAGAATTATATATTTTTAGAATCAATGTAAAGCAAAATAAAAGAAATATTTTTGATATAAAGGTATTATAAAGAGAATTAAAAAAAATACTGCGGAGTGTTTAATCTAAAGTAAAATTAAAAGAAATCCGTCATACCCTAAAGTAAATTAAGCTCTTTACATTCTACTCGACCAGGAGGCTGATGTTAAACGTTTATAACGGGTTTAAAATGAGTATATTTCACATACGAATCCATAAGAGGTCTTGCATGATCTTATCAGTGGCGTTTCCTTCATTCTTTTCCTTCGACTAGATTTCTTTTTTCTTTTCAATTTAAGAGGAAGCAATCTGCACTTTCAAATGGAGATAAATCGAGATTACCAATCTTCCGTGGTAGATTTATGTTACTATAATTTGCTCCTGTAAAAGTCTAATTGTTTTGCATTAAGATCCTGAGATATAACAAACGGACCATTGAACGTATAAACTTTCCAATCGGTTCTTAATGTCAACATTATCTGGCATCTGTCATCGACAATAAAACTTGGAGATATGTATATACGGTAGTCGTTGGGAAGTAAATCATTCGCTAAAATGGATAGGATTGTCGCTTAGGGACTATGCCGGTCGCATAAACATAATCTTCGATGAACAGGTTGGAATAGATTTAGCGTATTTACCAGCGAATACGGTCTGGTTCAAACGAATCGACTCTCTTGAATTGCTATAGTTTCTAGTCGTATAAGTATAGAAACGGAATGAAGATAATTAGGTAAGATAAACGAAAAAAAAAAACAATTAACGTGACTAATCGTTTGTCAAAAACTTCTTTGTACACAGTTGCTTGGAAAAGTGGATAAAGCGATCGACAAAGCGTTGCAATAAACACAAAATAAATAAACACAAATAAAGAAAAAAAGCATTAATAATAGGGAGGCCAAGAAAAAGAAATATTGAAATATATGCTAGATAAATAGAAAAATTTTAATTTTTAATAATTTATGGATTAACTCATATTTAACTTCCTCCTTCCATGTTCCTCAATCGACTATATCGTTGTAATTAGAAGACGGCTGACTGTTTATGCGACGTTGCCGTATTCATTAAACGAATATGAAGAAAACATGGTTTGATCGATGGAACAACAGATATACCGGAAAATTTAAAAGGACGTTGATAAACCCAAACAGGCTAATTGCTGTATTGTATAAAATAAAAACTAATCTATTTAAAAGCTTGTCCAGGATATCCTAAAAAGGTTGTACACATACAGGATATTCAGCTGCTGATGTCATTTTACTTTTCCCTGTGGATTTCTTGTGCTTCTTCAATTTCTTCGGAGACGCACCGTATGTTATTTTATCGTTAGCGTTTTTCCTGGTACATCCAACAGGTATATTTCTATCGCACTCAAAGGTGTAATTACTTCATCACCATCGGGCTTCCTTCGATTTATGAACTGACGTGCATACCGAGTCTACTTTGACGCGAGTTCTTACATCGCAGAGCGTTTGTCTGTTAGGCTCTTCTGCGGTTTTAAAAGTAATCGTTTGCAGCGATTTCCAGTGTATTGAACCGATATTTTATTTTTACTGGGACATTATGCCGGCGGTAACTGATCAAGTGATCTTTAGATAAAAAGTAGCCGTGGTAGTTTAGATTAGTGCTATTAGCTAATGTTCAAATGCATTCTTTTGCTTTATTGCAGATTTCTGCTTAGTTCTTGCGAGGACTTCTTGCGTTTTGTCATTGACGTAGATATTACATTAATTTTGGACTGATTAATTCACATATGAAGATTTTTCATTCTTCCATTGCGTAGTTTAAGTTTGAGATCAATTTAACAGCAAATTGATGATAGTCGCAACTACGAATGAAATAATATTTGCAAATATACCGTTAATAACATATTTTGAGGAGAAAGTAAAAATAATTCGTTAAAATCTACAATTCGCACAATTCTTACTTTACAAGATAGGCGTTTACGGATGCGACGAGGTCTCTTTCGATGAAAATCTCTCGCGCGAAACCTAGAAACTAGATTTTGATAGATTAAATGGTCAATCAATTCGAACTCGAATTTTTGCCGTGACGTGATGCATTGTCTTTAGTGGAACGAAACTTTCTTTTTTTCAAGTATGGTCGTTTTCTAGCAATTTCTAACTTCAGCTTGTTAAGCAATGACGTGCAGTATACTCCGTTATAGTAAATGTCGTTGTAGATTTCCTTGTTCGATTCCTCTTTTAAAAAATTTGGACCATAAGCAGCAACCCGGAAGTAGCTCCATGCAAGTGTGAGCGAAACGTCGGTACCCTACACGTGGTTTTAGTCCGAAAAATTAAATTCTTTAAAAGACTCCGTTATTGTGTTCTCTTTTTGAAGGTAATCGATTGATTTAAATCCGCTATTCCCAAAAATCGCTGCCATCGCGTTCCCTTCCCCCTTTTCCAGTAAAAAAAAAAAATTACTAAGCGTCAAGCATGGCTGAAATTATTTTTGGTGAGTAATGCCATCTTTACGTTAAGCCTTGAAGCTTTTCAGACTGCTTTCGTATAAGACTTGTTCGTCCGAACTGCGCACATAAAGAATGCGCGCTTAAGTTATCTACATTTGGGGACCTTCTTTATGGATAAAAGATGCTCTTTGAAAGACCAGAGACCGTACAGGGTGATCGAGAATTTAAAAGACCATAATTGACCTAAGAGAGAAATACACTCCGCCAAAAAAGTATCGCATAAATTAAAAAAGGGCATTTATAAACCAAGATATTTTTATACGTTCACAAAAAGTTTGCCTCGTGTATGTGAACTATAAAAACACTAACAAAATCATGGAACATAGCTTTTTTCCTTTTTTTTTTCTAAAAGAACACATTTAGAAAAATGCATATGTGTAAGGTTTGTTCGATTGTTTATTGAAGTCTTCCTATACGGACAGATTTCAAAATGCGAAGTCAGAGTTCTGTACCAACGCTCTTAAAACTAAAATGAGCAATTTAACTTCAGAACAAGTGGCTGCTATAGTTGCTTTAATCGAAGATGGACGATCTCAAGCATACGTCGCTAATTTGATGAACAGCAATCAGTCAAGTGTTTCTAGAGCCATAGCCGGATATAGGGAAACAGGCAATTACAGTAGAAGACCTGTACCACGTCGTCCAAGATGTTCTACTCGCCAAGATGACCGCTATTTACTACTACAAGCATTACGTCGAAGACATGTAACTGCGAGACAATCGCAGAACGACTTGGCTAGAGTCAGAAATACTCGTGTGAGTACTCAAACTATTCGGAATAGGTTACGACAGAGTGGATTAAGAGCTAGAGTAGCTGTAACAGCCCCTCGTCTCACTAGGAACCACCGAGTGGCTCGCTTAAGGTTTGCTAGAGAACATGTAAATTGGAACATTAACGACTGGGCCAATATACTCTTCACAGATGAGTTAAGATTTGGTCTTTACACCTCAGATAGGCGTATCTCAGTGTACAGACGAGACGGTGAGCGCTATTCGTAGTGTAATATCAGACCTAGACCTAATTTCGCTGGTGGCTCTATTATGGTTTGGGGAGGCATCTGTTTAACAGGTCGTACAGAGCTAGTACCAGTAAACAGAGGTACACTGACTGCCCACAGGTATATAACGGACATTTTAGAAGAACATGTAGTACCATATGCGCCAATTATAGGAAACGAATTCATGTTAATGCACGATAACGCACGACCGCATGTTGCAATAATCGTCCAGGAATACCTTAACGATGTTGGTATTCCAGTTTTAGATTGGCCTGCGGTAAGTCCGGACATGAACCCAAAATGTTGCCCCAGCGGACCTGCATGGACTAGAAAATGCTCTCCGTGACGAGCGGGAGAATTTGGATCAAGCTTATATACGGAGGTTAATCGAATCTCTGCCAAACCGTATGCGAGCGGTCACAAGAGCCAGAGGTGGCAATACTCAGTATTAAAAGCTACTGTTATGACATTTTCCTTTCCAAAATTATAATTTCTTGTTTTAATAAAAATCTCAAGTATGAGTTCTTGTTTTTATTTGGCCTGTATTTTATTTAAACGATCATAGAAATTATATTTTAGAGCGCAATAAAGTATATTTACAACTTTATGCTACAAACAAAGATTATGCGGTACTTTTATGATTCAAAAGTAAATTATGCGATACTTTTTTGGCGGAGTGTATTATGAATTTTTAATTCTTGTAAAAAGCAAAGTGTTTACAATTGAAAAGTATATTAGATTTTTCTTCTATCAACCCTCCTTGTATCAAAGAGGTAAGCTTAAATCGTCACGTGAAATCTTTTAGCTTTAACAGCAGGTTTAGATACATTCTTTGATAATGTTACGAATTTTTTGCGTAGTAATTCTTCTAGGCTAGACAGCAATGCTTATTTGCAACCCTCGATCTCCCGTAAAACAGGGGTACCTCGCCACCCTCTTAGTCACTCAGTACATCGGAATAACATCTCATTTATTCTCGTGTAATTCGTACTATCAAAATGTTGGAGCATTCTAACGTTTTATTACAGTTAAAACGGAACATAAATAACCAGGAAAATCGACAAAAGAATCGTCAAAAGAAGGAATTACCGCAATTGTACTCAGCAGGATGAACAAGAAACGAGTCACCTTGGAAGACAATTTGGAACCATCCTTAGGGCCCAGAAGGAGGCCACCATTGCGAGGACCCTGAAAGTGGTATTTTCAGTCAAATTATAAAAGACAAACTTTACTTCAGAGTATAAAAACATGTATTTTTTCATTAAAAAAAGATGATATTGCTTTTGGGTGCTTTTAGCTATAAGTTTGCAATATAACGCTCAAAACGTAATTTTCTGATCGGTGACAAGGTAACCTCGAGTAGCGGATAACTTTGTCACCGTCTGGATTATTCTCTTTTTGCTTAGTTTCCCGAAAATGTTTAATTTTAAATGACTGGTTCGTTGGATATTAGTTAGGTTAATCTCAGGGCTATGTTTTCCGCGGCGATATTCCCAAAAATAACGCAGATACGAGCTGAAACGTGATGAAAATACGACAAAGTATCCCAGTTTTGCTCAATCTCAAGGGGATTCTCGTTGAGGTCTTGGCAAAATAAGAGAACTATCTGCGACAATGACGTTATCATAAGTACTGAGCTTCATAAACAACTTAATCTGTATGATTATCATATTTACCGCGAAAAACGATTTTTGTAGAGGCTAAAAGAATAAATCTTGCAGACCTGTCCGCATACATGCCATTCTTATTTATTTGTGTTAGATTCGATAACAATTCAGCAAAAAATTGGAGAAATTGTATCAACTGGTTTTTAATAATTTTATTCTTAATAATTTACGATCACCCTGTACGATGCAATGGATATGTTCTTGGATAGTTAAGAAAGCATAATTTTTTCGAAGAGCAACTTTTCACCTTAAAATCGATGATCAAGAAGTTCCACAAAACAAGTTGTATATGTGGGGCGACCTCTATTCTACTGCGCTGGATGCTTTTTAAGTTATAAACCGTTCTTTTTTGATTTTCTCGTACATTCGTTTCGTCAACTGTATAACTAGAGCTAGATAAGGCGTAACTGTGTGTGGACCCAATAGCGCCCCATCACGCTAATTACCTCATAAAGACATATATGTACTTCCTATATTTGTTATAAAGCAAACTGTAAGAAAGTGAGCCGTACGTACACCGCCCATACCGCTTTGTCGCTTGCCAACCGTCCAGGTACTCCTTTTTTTCCGACGTTACGGTTACGGGAAAAAGTATCACCAGGTCTATATTTAACGGAAAAGTGTTACCGTTTTTCCATAAAGTGCTCGATTTGTTAATAACTAACAATAACTCCCACCTTAAAAAGGAACGCAACGAAGATCGCATGCACCATATTAATGTAATGGTTTTTCTTATTGCGTTTTTAGCAGCCGCTTTCCGCGTAACGCCATGTTCTACTTATCTCGGTAACACATCGACGATTCTGTAAGAGAACTTGAACAACAAGACAGACCTGTTAGATGTTGCATATAGAAAAAAAAAAAACATAGACGTATAGCCACGTAAATTTCTAATTTTATACGGGAGAAAATAAAATAATTGCGAACGTTACGAGATACCTACGTGCAAGCGCGAGATTGCAATTTTGCAGTTGATTGCGTTCATCAACATCAAAATAATCCATTTAAGAATGTTTACGTTGTACGGACACGCTTGATCTTGTAAAAACGATGACTCGTCGTTTTTACAAGATCGTCGACGAGTAAAGTTCCCAAGCGAATTTGTTCGAACAAAATGAACAGCCGATTTCCTTTCGTCTCCATCTGTCCACTGTTAAAATCTGTCGGAGAAAGCCTTATTATATGCTAATATGTATCATTAGATTCTATTTGCACTTTCGATTCTGCTACATATCCATTATCTTCGCTGACGATCGTTACACGGCGGTCGTAGTCTACGGTGAAATTGATGATCTCGAAAAAAGAAGGGAGCTTTCATCTTCGAACAATTAAGTGATTAAATAACAGAAATTTGTGGCGTTGCCATCTTGTAGATAACCGGTTATGCGGATTAAAATTGAGACAAATTTAACTCGAAGGTATCACTTACCAAATAGAAATTATTTCCGATGCGGAGCGCCAACGCGTACGGCGGGTTTTCAACCTCCCATTCGCATTAGAACAACGTCTTAATCTCGCGAAAGGTGTAACCGGTAAATGAGACATCGGAGCCGTAAACTTTTCCCGGTATCGCGGTAATTATTCCGCCGAAGATAATTGTCCACTTTCATAATTATAGATAATTAATTTAGTGACACCGCGAAATGGAAAATGCCTACCGAAAATGGGCATCTTCTTCGTTTAAAGCGATTTCCTTCTGCATATGGCGCGAAGACGTTAGTAACGGAATCCGTAGATTACGGTAATGGCGCTGGATTTTTGTAAAATCGGTGTAATAAAATAAATATAAAAACTAAATAACTTCATCCAGCGCGTTTATCGTAAAAAAAAACAACTACATGAGCTACGTAGAAATTCCAGATTGTTAAGTTAAAAAAATTAATTCGCTCAAAGATTGACCAATAAGTACATCATGAACGATTCCAACCGCTGTGGATAACGCAAAATGGTCGCGATTAGTATCTTAATTAATAGATTAATTAAATTACCTTCAACGTAGGTATTACGTAAAAAAATCGACGACCTTAATCCCGGTAAAAGCTAACGGGAAGAAATTCGTGGAACTTCCCTTATCGAAAGGTGTCGATTAGGTGTCATTCGCGTAACACACTTAAAAATCGATAATCGAGGTAATTTATAAAATTGTATGTAATAACCGTAATAAAGCCTGAATTGGCCAAAAGAAAGGAGCGATAAGTACCGGATTTAAGGAACATATCAGATGTTATCGCTTCGGTAGGTTAGATTCGTCAATTATAGTCCAACACATAAACGAAAGCGGGCGCAAGATTAAATTAGAAAACTTGAAATCGATCAACTTCGACGCGGGAGTTATACGCCGCGATGGATAGAGAGAGCGGACCGTTATCGTATCCGGTTCTATTCGATTTATTGTTAGGTAAACTTGCACATGTTTTGCTTGTCTTGGGCTACAATAACGAAAGGCCCTTCCGTATATCTGCTCGTATTCCGTATTTTTTCGCATGTCTTAGTTTTAAGGCACGTAGGCGGTAAAAGTAGGTGCTTATAAATGATATTCTTCTCGAAAGTAGGGATGGAACAAATAACCGATTGAGAATGTAGATCCTTCGTATCCTCGAAACGCCCTTCCCGGATTAATCCATTAGACTTGTGCCTGGCGGAGGATACCGGCACTTTTGTGTTCTTTAAAATTAGTACAGTGCACAAACTAATTCATTTCCGACTTTCACCATGGAGATCTCGCTCATTATTCGAGATAAGGGCTTGGTTTGAGTTTCGCGAAGTTGAAGAGGAATACTCTTGATGACTAGAGAGAACCAAGGTGTTATATAAAAGTTCTGAGGATAATATTAGTTAGACTATTATAGAGTAATATAGGTTATTAGTGAGATAAATGAAGAAAATGAGTATCTATTGGTTGAAAATATGGAACGTTAGTCGTTTATCATCTGTCTACTTTTTCTTCGGGTTCGTGACAAACACAAAACTGAGCAGCTTTGCTAAATTTTAAATGAGCCAGCTGGTATATAATATTATTCATATTGATGCAATTCGTCAGCGAAAAGAATTGAAAATATGATAAAAATAAAATTTTAAAGAAAATTCGCATGAAAATACGTGACTACTTTCCTATGTCCTAGAATACAAACGACTTATGGCATAATTACGACTTATTTATGTAAAATGTAAGGGCCCTGTGGAAGTATACAGGAGGTTTAATGCGATGTAAGCAACATTTTTGTTTTTAAAAATTCAAGATACAGATAGAGACAGATACAGAGAAAACATTTTAACTTTTTTGGCGAAGATTCAGAATCTTGTATCGGAAAAACGAACCGTACCAGTTCTTTCAGGAAATTACTCCAATTTTAATTTTTTTTAATTGAACACCTTGTGTATTCTTACATTTTTGGAATTTGCGATTCGTTCTGCGTCTGAATGTATCATTTTAGTACATATCAAATACTTCTACGGCCCTTTTTTAAAGAGTTGGTTAAAAGCCTCGCTCTAAGTATTGATGGCCGAATTTTACCAAATGTAAAACAAGATTTTAAGAAGAATTCATCCGTGCTTAGTTCGTAATCATTTATCAATTACATCTTCCATCGTTGCGTTAATATACTCACTAGAGTAGAAAATTATAGAATTCAACAGTCTATCCTTGATGTTTATGAGCAATAGAGGAGTCTCCATTTTATTTTTTAAGAGTAGCGATTGCCGTAATTTCCTCTTCTAAAGGTTATCGGCTGTATCTATGGACGTGGCCCAATTGCCCGCAGTTAAGTTGAGTTTTTCACGTCATCAGCATGTTTTCTGTCCTCGCAGCACTTCACTACGTTGATGCCATACTTGTTCGGTTTAGACGAAATATACATTTTCGAAGGGACACCGCTTGCTGAACGCAACCGATTGCTCATCTATAATAGCGTATTCTGAAAGTACGCGTAGTTGTTTCATTTTGTTTATGAAGCGTCCGGATACTTCCCGAAATTGGAACTTCTCTGGATTCGAATGTCCTTCCCATCAAGCCCGGAACAAGCGAAAAACGGTCTGAAGCATGCTTCAATGACGATTGTCCGGAATATTCCTGTTCCATTGTTAATTGGAGTCATTGAATCACAAAGTTCTTCAGCAAAGACACCTCCCATTTCCATAATTCCAGCGTAATACAACGATTCTATGAGAGCTTGAATTTCAACAGAATTCGTCTTATGGATACGTGAAGAATTATAATTTTCGCAAGCTCTTTATCTTTTTTTGTTGTAGTTAGACATCTGAACTTCAGCCTTCTCGCTCATGTACTCTGTAATTAAATCAACATTTTCTTTTGTAAAACATTCTCAAGCTTACCGTTTTACCGTACGCTTTGCTTCGTTTTTATATAAGATCTGCTTTAAGAGACGTGATGAAGGCCTCCTATTTCGCCACGCGACTTGAATTTGCAGTTCTTTCGGAGCCTTTACAAGATTTACCGTCGATGGATCACAGCTTTGTAGACCACTAGCCGAGTATCTTCATCTGAATCAGAGGCTGATAGTCTAGGATCCCGACCTGATTTGAGCTTTTTCGTGCTTTAACATCTAGAACAACATGACCTTCTTCATTTCCATAATATTTTCTTCCTTCCTTTTTTAGGACGCCTTCGCCTTTCTCCCAACAAAACCAATTTACTGAAAATCGGAGCCAGATATTTAATTTAATCTCTCTTAAAAAAATATATTTCTACTGATTGTTGAAGGGTTATGCTATATTGGTGCGCAAACGTTAAATAAGCTTGGAATCGTCTTTTCGAAGGCCATTGCTGTACTGATCGTCAAGTGGGGAGATACGGAATCTATTGATCAGAAACAGAACTAAAGACGTAACATTCCCTTCTTCTTTTTCAACATTTTAACTATCTCAGTCGTGAGAACGTAATCTTATACCACCGGCCTTTCTCATACCTACCTAATTTAAATACTTAGTACGATCGTTGTACATACTTCTTCTTCTTTTTTTTTTCTCAAAAACTGTAAATGCATAAGTATACCTTCTTCCACAGATCCCTTTACGGACCAAAAAATAAAACAAATTCTTCCCGTATGTCTCACTCCTCTACTTTAATCCCGTTCGAAATGAAAGACATCGCCGAAAAAGCTTACAAGAGAATGCACTACGATCCTCAGGACGTTTATTGCTCTTAATTGCTGCGAAACGCATCGTTTCGTATGGCCTTTCGGTCGGATCTCGCTAATTATTCAACGAGCGGAGCGTGAGTTCGTTAAAATAGCAAGATGCCAACCCCGGAATGCTCCGAAACGCAATTAGCAAAGGATAAGACGTAAGACATTCGAAGCAGATTGGACGCGGCAAGTTTAGGTGGACGTATTCACGAATGTGACGAGCGGACGATGTATACGGATTGTTGAATTTAAGCTTTGCCAATAGAAGTAGATTAATTTTTTAATCTCGGTCGTAGAGGCTTTTTTATTTTTTCAAGATTCGGTGTAGGCTCGTATAAAATAAGATATCATGTTAACGTTCCGACCATTAGCTTTAACTTTACAGACTTTTCGTCGGTTAGCGAAAAATTTGACAATTCTTTACGTTTGTTTTGTTGTCCATCGTAGTTGCGGCCAAATAATTTTGGTCGCATATAAGAATCGACCGACAATTATTGTAACAATGGCTATTGCGATAGTATTTGCTTGCTCTTTGTTTCCTTTTGGCAGATGGTACTGCTTTCAATGGCTTTCCTTTAAGAGGTATTAACGACTTCACTAATTCCAAATCAATTAAATATCTACTATTTGTCGATACCTTTTCCTATCTTCACCCAATAAGCGAAAAGGGCGTCGTTTTAGACAAACAAAGACGCTGCTGAACGTTCTGAAAAGAAATCCTTTATCCTAGTTGCTCTTAACGGTTCATATTGATCTAGCGTTTCATTCGATTTCACACAGTAGAACATTCAAAAACCTTTATTATTAAAGTTCGCCACTTTTCGTGCGCTTCACAAGCGTCGCTGTGGGAGTGGTAAGGCGTCGTATCGTTATCTGGCTCGTTAATGAAGGATTAGCGTATTGATCCGGTTGGCTTTTCCATTGAAGGCGCAGTCCGGATAAATCGTCGCTAATTCCTGATATCTCCCCAGAAGGCGACGATTTTATTGGCTAGTTCTGGGAGAGTACGTCCTTATTTATTGGATTCTCTGTTACACCGCAGAATTTCAAATTATCTCTGCTATACGGACACAAAAGTATCTGCATAACCTACCATCCCATGCAAGAAACATTTTTTTTCATGTCAACTCACCTTAATGGCTGAGCTAAAAATCGACAATCTGTATATTTCGTTAATTATCGGAAGAAAAGACACTTTGTAGGATCGAATAAAGTTCTGCAATATTATTACCGGTTCGACTTCTTTATATCTTATTCGTATTTCGGCTGTTCCGCATGAGATATCGCGATTTACGCTTATTGAATGCTCAAAAGTATCGAATTTATTAGCCGAAATTATTCCAATTCGCTTTTCGATGATCCTATTTAGATTTTTTCGTATCTCCCTTGTGCTTTCTTATTGTTATCTTCGAGATAAGTATTTTACAACGATCTTGTTACGAACTTACATATTTTAACTTTTATTGTTTCAAACGAATTTAGCATCTCGTAAACGATCCTCTTTAGATTTAAAGCAAATTTTAACGTCGTCATTAACTGGTAATTTAAGCGAGATCTGATTTCTTTTTTTATTAGCGCAGACCCGTCTTGGGAGGTCTAAAATGCGAAACGGGCCTACAAAATATTTGTGGATATAAGCGGTATAAAATTTGGAGCCTTACCTTGTCTTAGTCTTGCAACGTAATCGCGTAATTAAAAAATAATGAATTTTATTAACGATAATGGCATCGCAGCTTAATTGAACAGAGAATTAATTAAATTAATAATGAAGGCTACTAATTTATAAATTTATTTGTCGTTCGCTTTTATTGCGTGGAGATCTAGTAATTTCAGGGAGGCTTACGCGACAATTAAACTTTTTATTGTAATACGCGAAATTTCGTTCATATCTTCGTCTTCTTCGCCGGGTTCCGCGGACCGGGATCGACGTTTTCGCATGGCTGTGCCGTTTGCTGGAAGTGCTCGCCTATCTGAACGCTTTTAAAATGCCGGAAATTGCGACGCGCACCCTTTTTCACTTTTTCGTCCGACAATGCACTTTGCATATCGGTCGTCCGATCTGCTACCCGTTAGTTCATTTCGTAAAGAGCCTTCCGCCGATCCGCAGAATGGGAATGTTAATGGACGGATTTCGACCGTAATTTGCATTAATAAACGGAATTCGTGGAAGGGACAAGAGTAATTCTTCGATATCGTTAATTAATTGATTCAATGGCTGCATATGCTGGATGTTGTAACGTATTTTTGCGCAGAGGAGTCTATTCAGTACGATCGAAATTCCGCATGTACGGAAGGTCTATTAGTTATATCAGATGTTTTTATGTAAATTTTGCACGTTATTTGTAAGAATGAATGAAAAAATACTAACAGTAACAATAATTGAACACAAAATAATTATAGTAATCGGCCACTCTTTTATTAATGTTGACTTTCAGACGCCTTCCGGTTCTTTAATGCTCTGTGACAACATCAACATCGACCTGGTAGCGGGAAAATAGGAGGCAGGTAGCTTAAATAAAGATCGTCGTTTACAAAAGAGGGGAATTAAAGGAAGTTGCCACTCTCGCTTTATAGTCTTCGGCGTTTTCTTGTTTTACAGTTTGTGGTTCCTGTAAAGATTGAAGTATTTCTGCAGAAAACTGATTGTTTGGACCTAATCTATGCCGGTTTTAATTAAAAAAGATACACATATGTATAGCTAGGATTTTGAAAGATTTAATGTAACAAGCAATGTCCCCCAGCATTACTTCTCATTCAGCATTCCCCCGACAGCAGGCTAATGGGCAGAATAGAACTTTTTATCACGTCTTCTCTATTCAATCATATTTTGTATGAAAGGAGACATGTTACGGATCTATTTGTATTCGGTACTGATCGATTCGTACTAGATTCTCTTTCGATTCCCGCTCGAAGATAGCTTATCGAGTAGTTGCCAGCAGAACCATCCCGGTTAACCTCAACGACTTGGTTGGAACTTCGACCGTTCCAGGCGTTTCGAGATAACGACCATCTTTATACCTTCCAATCAATTGCGTTTCAATCTTTTTGTTTATTTCATATTTTTCTTGTAACCTACGCGACAGTTTCTTTTATTATACAGCTCGCGATATTGATGGCCGAGCGTCGACTTCTATAAAAGAAATTTTTTTATCAACTTGTGCATACTTGCGAGATTTACAATAATCACTACTGTCAAACCTAACAATTAATCCACCCAATACAAGAAAACTTACTTTAAGCAAGCTCGAGCAACTTTTTATGGCCTTGTTGTAATGGATCCTTTTTTATGTTGTTAGTCGAGAAGTCTACACTGATCGAGTAAGAAAAATTATAAACATCTTATCAAATCTGTTCAAGAAATTTATCACCCGATAGCAGCTGTTAAACGTATCCATGTCGACTACAATTTTCCGCGCCATGTATAATTAGATGCGGCATACGTAGGCCACATTAGATTGTCAGAATATTGAAGGAATTCTAACAAATCAATTAAGCGATGATAATTAATTTCGGTAATTCTACAATAATTTACGAAATTGAAATGTCCGCTGGCCGTTAGAATAAGCACCGGCAAAAACGAGCTATTTAACGTGATAAATTGAAATCGTTGAATATTAAAGAAGTTAGGCGTTGCCCAATACACGTACGTACGCATTCGGATAAATATAATAAACCATTTATAAACACGATCATTAAATATACATACATGAATTATTGATGAAATTGCGAGTTCTTTTTTTTTATTATAATTATCTCTACGTGTGTCCTGTCAAGAGTCCGTAGTTACCAATAATTTGTAACGCACCTAAATGTCTACTCTGAGTGACCCATTTAATTGAGAGAAATTAATTCGAATTTTTCGAAGAAATTAACGTTCCACATAGGCGATAAACTTATTACGAACCAACGTGGTTTAGATTCCGTACCGACGACTTCTTCCTAGAAAGTGGTCGTTAAAATTATAATAAGAAGGACGATACTTTGAACGAAGCGCCGCAGTAAAGTTCTCCTTTACTTCTAAAGGGAGCTCAGAATTATCTGGTTGTAGCCAGAAATAGTTCTAATTATGACTAGAATGAAATGCTGCTAAGCATTGAAAGAAAAGAATCGATTAACCGATAAATAACAAGCAACGAGAAATACTAAATGAGGCAACAAATAAAGAAGAAATGATCGCTTTGCAAGCTTTCATTCATTTCAGCCAGGTTGTGCTAGTTATCTCTCTGCATCTTCCACTGTTTGTTGTCTTGTGTATCTCTACGATATTACGTGAAATGCAGCATGCGGATGCCGTTACAATTACCAAAAGCAATTAAGTCTTGGAGACATTTAGTAATCACGGAAGAAGAATCACTTGGCACCGACGAAATAATACTCAGATCTTGAGGAATTAATTCTGAAGAATTTCTGATCGGAAATATTTCTTTACCGAGAGCACAAACAAGCAATACGTCTACAAAAATTCTTCGGGAAAAAGTAATTTTTCTAAGGACATTTCAGCTTAAACTGAGTAAATTTCAGTCCCAACTGAAATTTTCTTGGAACACTTGGAAATTTTCGATACTGAAGGAACTGAAGGCGTTTTCCTTGCTAAATGGAAAAATCTGGGGGAAAATTATACGAGGATAGGAAGTTTATTTGCGCTGACAAAATTGCACCAAAACCGTACCGAAAATTCTTTAATGCGTACATTGAAGAGTTTCACCGTCAACTTTGACCCTAATAAGAGAAGAATATTTAGGATATGCAGATGTTCACCTAATTACCATATTGATCAACATGGAGATTCGAAATGAGAAAGATATTGATCATCATTGCCAGTTAATTACTTCCACTTTATTGATTTCTGTGTTCTAAGCGTATATTAAAAAAAAAAAACCTGTCGCCTGTCGCGCCATAGTTTATAGCCCGCGTACTTCTGTTTCATAAATAAAAACGTGTCGGAAGATATTAATGGCTGTTTCTCATAATCCGTGCTGAGTTATGTTGGATTCCTAACGCTTGTTAATGTTAATAAAGCGAAGATATTGTTGAATATTTACGTAGGAAAGAAAGTCGAAAGAAATGTTTTATTTAGTATCGCGTAAAATAAATCAAATTTGAGCAAGTCGTGTGTCGTAATAACCAATACAGGCTTGCCCCGTTGAGTATGTCAAATGCAGTAAATCATTTCGGAGGAATTGCTTTCTCCAAGCAGGTCGAATACACCCTGTATATTTACGTTTCTCCTGATTATTTACGACTTTTAGCACATTTCACTTGGGTTTCGTAACGCTCCCGACGGCTTACATACGTGAACTTATTTATCGCTATTTTTCCGGAGAAATACCGTAATTATTATTTATTTTTTTATTAAACATGCGCATAATTATGATAATCCCAGGCAGACGCTATCGTCTCGTTTTTGTCTATTTAAGGCGGAAAATAAGACGAATACTTAGGATAACGGCGCTTCGCTAATTTATTAGGTTGTTTACATACGGTTTGTTCCCCCTTTTCATCGATCCTATTTGGTCATCTGGTCGTCTTCATCGTGAAATGTTTGGAATGTACGCGTGGGATCTATCGCTGGAGATGTTACATTACATTGATGTTGATACTGTGGAATTCCAATCTTTTTGATACGCAAATGTAGTGTAGCGCCGGCCCAACGACGGTTTTATGCGATTGTTATATCCTTTTATTGGATAAAAAAATCTACCGTGAACGTAACTTACAAGGGATAATGACCCAGAAACTTCAACAAAAATGAATCCTTGAAAACATCTAGAGTACATAAATGGAGAAATTCCACCTGTCTTTGTCATCTCCTATTCCTCCTATTCCTGCCATTAATATCCTTTCCAAGTGGGTGAAACTAGTTGTAGACTTTGGCGGTCGTTGCTTTCCTTTCAAAAGAATTTAGGTTTTAATTTTAAGAACGTAGGCGTAACAATGTTCATGTATTTATAACCTTTTTTTCCTTAGCCGGATTCATTATCGCTTGATAAAACTCATTCCAACAAACAATTTTCGTTATAAAATTTTTGCTTTATTTTCTATCATTAGCGAGATAGGGTAGGATCTATCTAAAGGTGTCCTGCATGTTCCCTAAGTTCCATAATTTTCAGAATTTTCGGGTTAGGGATCATCTCTTGTCAGCCTCCGGTTAGGAGCAGGCCCCCTTGCCATTGAGCCGTTATAATTTTAATTGTTGGATGATTCTGTACTAAAGCAGTAGGTAAAACTTCAAAGATTTATCAATTGAAAAACGATAGGAACTCTCGATAAAAATTGGAGGCGGGGAAAATCTTTCAAATTCCTCCAAAAGAAGCATTCTTTTCATGTTATAAATGCACATATCTCATTGTACATAGTGCCTAAATAATACGACACTGCCCTCCATTAAATTAAAGCGTTGTTAAGCATTCGTACCGGGGAAGATTAAATTAATAAAAAAATTGACCAAAACTTAACTGACAGCCATGAAAATAACAAACATCTTTTCCCAAAAGTCAAAAAGATATGTTAGTTATATCCGCTGATAAGTAATAATAATTGCTTACGGTATATGCCTTGCATTTATTTTGCATTAATGATATACGTCTCGCATTATTTCTGCAAACAATAGGAACTTCTTGCAAAAGATAATAGCATGAAGGTAAGCATTCTCTATTCATATAAAAGGGAACAGAAATAATGTTGGATTTAGTATTAACATAACGTCGTTAGCGTTAGCTCAACCTAATCTTTGTCAGTATTAACTTAGCATAGTTAGTGTTAGTTCCACTAGAGGTACTCAGTATATTTTGTAACATTCTCTGTCTGTCGATCCTCAAATGATTTTTTTGAACTACTGAAGAAATTCCGTACGTTAACTCGTTGGTAGCAGTGATAAGAAAAGTTATTAGGGATTCCAAAAATTGGATAAAAGGTAAGGTCTTCCAAAAAGCGCAAAAAGCACAAAAAGATTGCTTTCGCATTAAGTCTGCAGAAACGAGTGCGCACTTATTGGCGGCGATGATATATCTCGAAAGCGGTCGGGCGTATCCGAAGTTGGGATTCGACGGCATGCTTTGTTATGTTATGACGGGCGTTGACTTATTCTTAACCAAATTCCGAAGTTAGAATACACTGGCACTAGTATTAAATGTATTGTTTGCAATGTCCGCCATCCGTGCCTCTCGTTTTACGTAGTGCGATGTTACAGACGACAAAAGCGGAAATGATAACAGAAACTATAAGAAATACCTTTGGGAAGTTCAATATATCGGTAAATGGGGATCCAAACATGGTTGAAAGCTGAAAAGTTACTGAAACAATCTAATCCTCAATCGCTTCATGTAACCTGTTTACTCCACGCGTGTCGTCTTATAGCTGAATTTATTATAAACAGTTATCCAGAAGTAGATCAATTAATCATTTCTACCAAAAAGATGTTTATTAAATCTCCAAAACAGATTCGTGAGTTTAAACAGGGTTGTCCGGGTATTCCTCATCAGTAGAGAGGACAAAGGTGGACGAAGCTATTACCTTTCTTGCGGCGACTAGATAGACTCGTGTCTCTCCGCGTATCTCCCAGAGAGAGTTGATGAAACGCGAGTCTGTGTGTCGTCGCTGCAAGAAAGTAACAATTTAATCCGCCTTTGTCCTCTCTAATTATCGTCACAGCCGGTATTGATGAGATGGAATTTTTGCACGTTATTAAGCTTTGTACCTTACATTTAAATCGGCAAATAACACAAGCCACTTCAGCAAGTTAGCGGATATACTCACATACAGCAAATTTCCGAGAATTATCCTGTTCCTTCAGATAGTATTTTCGAATTAGGAAACGCCAAGCTCTCATTATTTAAATAAAGTATACGACCTCAATGCCTCGTTAGGAAATCTAGCAGATAACGTAGGATGGTTAACGGCTAATGATTTATGTGCGGTTATAAATGAAAATAAAAATTAATTTCGCGACCATCGCATTATTACGCCCGTAGGAGAATGATTAAGTCATCAGTCATCAATGGAAGCCATGCTAATGATATAATACTACAGCGAATATTCGCGTCATCGTTCTACATCAATCACAGAACACAATCACACTAAAGCAATAAGTAATTACATACGTTTTCTTTTATACGAATAGCAACCGAGCCGTCTGCAATTGCGAAAGAACTCGTTTCTGCGTACTTAGTAAGTTATAAACAAAGTCTTGAAAAAGAAGCAAATAGTTGCCATTAAATCTGCGTAAATGTTGCTTGAATTTTTTGCCCTCTCACGACGAAAGGCTGACCGATCTAATTGATGTTGTACATTCATCACCTTCATAGTAGCATACTTAAAAGAAAAAGTTAGATAGCGCCAGCTAAGGGGGAGGCATCTCATTAAAAAAAAATTATCATAAAATATCGCGGAGACTGATTTCTGATCGATGTTTTCGTGAAATTAAAACGATGTGAACACCATCTAACGTCCCAACGAGTCATCGTCGATAGTTCTAAGATTGAAGCTCTGATAATAATTTCTCATCAAACTATTGGTTTTTAATGCACGCGGAACCTTGATTATCTAACTCTGGCACGCTGCAAGTTAATATTCGAAAATTTCGACGGGAACGCAACATCGAAAACGGGCGTTAACCAACCGCGTTAGTCCTTCTAACGGCGAGGATTGAAATCATCAATAGGTGAGTTGGTTTTTATCTTTCGATCTATCCGGTAAGTGAACGAGTCCAATTAGAGTTTGCCCGCCGCGAGCTTCGTGACGCCGAGCACACGACTAACGCCAATGACACGACAACCAGCGCTCGTAGAAAAGGCGTCTACTTTTAGGCCGGTGCGTGAGAGATGCGGGCAAAATACCGGTAACCAATGGTGAAAAGTCCGCGATAAGTATCGTTGTATTTCGTCGATGACGTGCAATCGACATTTTTAACGAGCCCAGTTTAGATACCTTGTAATTCTTCTTGTTAATATCAAGTTGTTTTATTTGAACCTTAGACAAACAAACTTCGGTTGTAAGATGGAGTAACTGCGAAGGCGTTGTCTTGATGGATCTTCTTCTTTTTCGATAATCTTCGCTCAACAGGTCCAATCACGACGCGTAGTATTTTCCAATTATTGCTCGTCCGTTTTCCAAATAATCGGTGTAGATTCTGCGCGCCTCCCAAAAACCGAGACTCCCACCTTGTCGATTGATTTCACTATCTTCGTCTTCTTCGAAGCCCGTTCGCCTTCAAACAAGGAGTAACGCAGTGTATCCATGTTTCCTTCAAAGTTACGTATCGATTGCGTCAGGAAAAACCGTCGAAACAGCCTCAAAGCCGGCCACACGATTGCGAAAATTTTGCTGAAATTTTTTCTCGCGGCCTCAACTACTTCGCGCACTTTGATTCATCACCGTATCGTAAATGTTGTTAATCATTTCGACGGTGGTCACTTCTACTGGCCGTGCAGAAAGATGTTCATCTGTTGTGGAATGAATGCCATGAACTTCGTCCAACTCGGCGTTGAACTCTTTCGGTGTTAAGTCTTTTAAATGTAAATATTTGATCATCGGTCCAACAAAAAATTCTTTGTTTAAATCGACAAAGAAAAGAAACTTACTAGAAATACTAGATATGCTAGAAATTAACCATTTTCGATACTACGAGCGCCATCTCTTCTATTTCTAAGGACTTCTTGAACCACTCCTGTATTACGTTTAAAGAACGTGCAACGGATATCCGTCGAAGATCCTTTAGTAATCCACAGTTATGCTAAAACGGATGCCCTACAAACATCCACATTCTTGAAGCTCTGACGCTAAATCCGGGCTTTTATCGACGTACCTTGATAAATCTTACCTAAACTAAAGACTTTCTTAAAGACATTCGCAAACGGCTTTGTGTTGTCATTGAAGACTTGAGATCCTGCGTGTTACTTCTGTGATTAACGCGATATCGATTTTGATTTATGAGCATCAAGCGTAGAACTTGCCGGTACCACTTTTTACGGCACAACAGACATATTTGCGATATATACACGATCTGGGCAATTAAACGGTTCGAATGTATGGAAATAACAGTAAAAACACGTCAAGACCAACCACATGTCGCTGTCACACGTAAATAATTTAATATACGTATATACATATACACAAATACATATTCAAACGTTATGGCTTGTCTTATGTTAAATTGTTGCTGTTTCGTAGGATTGTAAGTTATTGAACTTCTGATGTATTTGTATTTGATGGTTGAATATTTAACGTTGAGTTTGTTTTACACGTCGAAGGATCTTCTTTAGATACGGTTTTCCTGGTACGTTTGCGTAAAGCACCAATAACTACGTTAACTGCATTTCTACGGAATGGGTTCGTTATTTTGCTTGGACAGGTCCAAACATAATTCTTTCGCATGTAATGTAAAAGTGACAAAGCTAAAATTAAATGTAGAAAAACTGATAAAGCGGCGCAATGAATTTTTCTTTTTTGGTGGTGACGGCCCAACGGGGTGTTAGAATGTTTCGAATCGTCTTTAAGTATGAGAGATTCAATAATATTATGGAAACAATTTAATATCTCACCGATCGCATCGCAGATGGATGATACGGATAAGAATTTCTCTTTTAATTTTCAATTAGTCAATGAAAATGTAATCTTCAAAAATTATTAGCTCTGTAAATAGTAAAGCTTAAGGCGCAGGTCAATAAATTGCAATTAAGGTAAAAAGCTTTGGAAATACGCCTGCATATTTCCTTTCCTATCAGCCTTTTACCTTGCCTTTCTAAGACGTTTAACGTGCTCGGCGGAGTAACGAGACCAACTTGTTGGACATCACCGGTAGCGTCTTGATTGTATCGCGTGAAGGTTTGCTGAAGTCCCGGTTCGGAGTCTGGAGGAAACGTAAACCTTAAGAATGTGATTTCGGAGGCTCTCAATGTTGAAAATGGTAGAAGGATCCTCAATTAGTCCTCGTCCTTTTTCACTGTGTTCCTCCAAAACTGGTGATAAAATTAAACATTGCGCAGTGAAGATGTACTCAACTAATCTATTTCAGCAGCCCGCTTATTTTACAGAGGCAATTCAAAGGATTCTGGAAGATCTGGATATCGTGCAACGAGCCTCGCTTAAATAGCTTTTTGTTTAGATAGCGTCTTGTAGTGGTTCAACCGGCAGAAACGAATACACTTTCCTTGCGCTTCACGAAATTAATAGAGTCCGTCGACTTTTGAGACGACTCTGTCCAGCCTCCGCTAATTTCGTGAAAACCTGTAGGCTTAGTAGCGCTGTTTAGTAAAAATAAAGCTGTTGCGCGCGTCTTACTTACAATTAACGCGTCGTTATTAACATCTATCGACAATTCGCTGAGATTTCAGGAACAATTTTTGGTCTATATCCAACGCTAGATTAAAGGTATCCTCTTCGCATCGCTCCTATTTGTTACGCCATACTATGTAACTCCTTCTTTTTGTTTCAGCGTTTATTGGCCTTGTTTAAACGCTAGGATTTGGAGAGTCTCTTAAATTTATTTTCGATAATCCTAAATATGAAGAAGTCGCAAACTTCCATATATCTTTATAGAAAAATTCAGTTTCGAACGGATGTTCATAATTTAAACATTAGAAATAAAGCGAATATGTGCGCATTTAACACTTAAGTTAAATTAATTAATTAATCTGGGACAGCTGTTTCGAAGATGCGTTGATCCTTATCTTCAGCCGAAGACCTGTTTTTCCGGATTAATCGATTAAACTTGTGTGCTGCGGAACGTGCCAATACTTTTGTACATCACTATCTTTGCTATCATTAATAGAAGCAAGCATTTAATCACTCCGCCCCCGCATAGCTCGACCGCTTTCGAAAGATAAGATTAGCTACATCTATAATGCTTTACTTGGTTTGGTGAAATCGCCGGATCTTCATAAATTTATGTCGGAAATGCATCTATTGATACTCTCAAAATAACAGCAAGAGACTTCTTCGTGTACACATACATAACATCTACTTCGTCAATTTGCCCAAGGTGATAGCCTTCAGCTTGGATAAAAAAGAAAGAAGACTTATGGGACAGCCATTTCAAACTTCACATTTTTTTCAGATTACTTCGTTCCACATTATCTTCACCCATATAAGCAATTCTTAATTCACTTTGAACCGCGTCTGGATGCATTAGCCATTCTCCACAACGAATTGCCCGAAGCTAACAAAGATTGAAGCTTCACCCTTCATCGCCGACTTTTCAAATCGTCCGGTTCCTCTTTAACTTGTCTCGACACACTGTTGCCTTTTGCGCGGTCTTGAGGGTTCACTGTTAGCTTAGTTCAGCTAGTAATAAACAGCGTCCGTGTAGAAATAGTCTCATTTTAATCAATTGAAAGAAAGTCTTGTACTCTTACCTCATCCCGCAGGAGTAACTCAAGAAGAAATTCTGAACTTGGCTGGGAAGCATTACTACGCCCTCTTTATTCTTCGGATATTCTGCGAAGTAATCACATTTCTTTGTCTTTTAACGAATGTATGAGGCGCAAAAAGTTGTAAGCTCAATTTGATGTAATACATAAGAAATCTCACGAATTTATTTAGTTACATGATTTTTCAGTGTTTCAAGTTTCAGTGTAAATAGACAAAAATAAAACGGTTTCATATTTACAGGAATATATATTGATAAGATATAACACCGGGCAATGTAGAGACCTTAAAACAAGCAATATTTCCAGGCCAGAAGCAGAAATAGTCGCCGATCTTGAGCAATATTGAGAGGTCACACTTCCACAATAATCATTCAAGAAAGGAAAAAGCAAGAACATATGTACGTCTAACGAATAATAAAGATGTTGATGAATATTCCTTGTACTTATCCTTAAACTTAGCAAAGGATAAAGAATGAAATTCGGAGGGATAAAATTGTAAATAATAGTAACGGCTTCGTATACTTGCATTGCTGCATACCACTATATTTCTTCAGTTGAATATGGTTGTTGAACTCGCCTTTTGGTTGCTTTTCCGAAAAAAGCAAATACTTACACGACGTTCTATTTGAAAGAAGGAAGTTGATATCGCTCCTGGTTGCACCGAAAATCTATTTGAGCTGCCAATGCCAATGAAATAATTTTCTTTTTCTAAAAGTGCTAGCTTCTATCGTTCCCAGGTACACGATACATATAACCATGACTGTATCTACCGTGATTATTTAATACCGAGTATAATTTTCCAGAGGCTACGGTACAATTAACCAACTTGCTTCGTTGTTGACTCCAATACATTTCTCATAATATTATGCGTTTCATAGCATTCCCAACCTAGACGTGCCTATTACTCTAGAGCACGCGCAGCATTTACATCTCGATGCAATTAGCACGATTTTTTTTTTTAAGGAAACATGCGCGATTCCCCCCGAGCTCGGTCATTACGAGCGGACTATAAATGTTATAATTATGAAGCGCGATTAATAGTAGAGCCATTACACCAATGACATTATTCAATCGCTTGCGATATTGATGGACATTTCTTTCGTTCCTCTTTTTGCGGTTATTATAGCCTATCAATAAACGTAATGAGTGTTTACAGGGCACATGCTGTTGATGCGGTCTTAATTACTAAATGCTGGCATCCTGCTGATTACCGTAATAAATTATGTCGGAGACCTAACGCTAAGTTTTGAAAGAGATGTGTACGAGACGAGATCTCAACGTATTTATTTACATAAAAGGTTTGCCTTAAATTGTCGAAGATGACACGGGTTTCTCGTCTTATTTTTATTATAGTCTTATTGCATTGTAACAGAGATGTTACGTTGCGTAGTTTTGGGTGTTCAATAAACGCTTAACGAAGTTTTCAATTTTACTTATATATTTCCGGAAGAGAATTTCAGCCCGTTACCTTTAACGGGCTTCATGGATGTATCGATGTTTGAGGATTGCAAGGTGCAATGTACAGAATCGCGTCTTTCGATGAAGCTCAAAATACGATTGCCCGTTTAAATCGTTCTAACCGTTTGGATGTTATGGGCGTTCGAGGTTTTCGGAAGATTTTTATGAAACGGACAAGGCAACACTTCAAATAAGAATAACGAAGCATGAGGCGGCAAGGTAATACGATGATAACAAGAGATGACAAAGGCAAGAGGAATTATTCGTTTTTTGCAACGAGTAGATAGACTCGTGTCTATTCGCCTCATGAGTGTCCCCGAATGTCGTCGACAAAACACGAGTCTATCTAGTCATTATTCTCGATTTGTTTAGATAATGCCTAGAAAGTTTGCAACGATGTTTTAGTACCATTTAGTACCAGCGCTTACCGATTTTAATACCGTTCCAATTGGTGTTCGTTAGGCGAAATGCCATGCGAAAAATCAAACAATAAAAATCCTCGAATAGCATCTACCTCGCAGCAGAGCAGTAATAGACACCTTAAACGATCGTAAATCTAACAAACACAAGCAAGTGCCCCATCTTTGACGTACTGATTAGAAATAAAAGGCGTAGGGGGATACTTAATCTATCTCGAAAGGTAATTAACAGCCTTAGCCGCGTCTAAAAACGAATATCTTTCCTTTCTGGTGATAGAAACGTAATTAACGTTCGGGTAAGCCGGATGATTTGCCCGAGAACGTCTTAATATTCCCGCCGCAAATCACTGAAACGACACCATCGGACGATGGACCGCTCCCAGGTAATAAAAACCGCAAAAGGGAAGCGAAAGAAGGAGTGATAAATTCACGAGAAAAACCGTTGCAGCCGATGCCTTTGTTAGACGCTAAACGGACGGAAAAACCAAGCGAATTGCGAAAAAAATCGTCGCTGCATTCCCTTTAAGAAGTACTACGAAGTACGCCACACGTAGCACCGGAAAACGATTCCCGGTTGGGCGAGTTAAACGGCGTCTGATGTATATCGTTGGCTCCTAAACGGTACTAATAGATGGCGGAATTGTTTAGCTGCGAACGCACTGCGTTTCTAAATGGTCGGTTATTTCACGTTGGTCGCTATTTAGTTGCAAAGCAGGGAATTTCAGCACGCAAACTCTCATTCAACGTTGCCGTATATGGATGAAACTTTGTCCGAGAATTGAAGGACCACCGTGCAACGCCATTATCGTAGCTAATGGATCCGCGGAAAGGGGTAAAGTATTAACCGCCTGGTGATCGTTTTAAAGTCCTGGCGATCCTCGTAACTATTTTGACGTGGGAACACTGCGAAGTTTAGGAATCTAACGTGTTTTAGACTTGCTTCAACTTTAAACGTCCTGAACGATTAGAGGACATTATAATGTTACCGCGTCGTTGACGTAGTTTCCGCCGATCGCTTCGTTCTAACAGCGAGGGCTGCGGTAACAGCCCCGAAGATGACAGTACAATATAATAAGCGTGAGATTTGCTGATTTTCTTCATAAAACCAATTAAAGCTTATTATTATAACCCCCATAAAGGATAGATAATTAAAGTTTCTTTGGGCGTATCTAATGATCATAAATTGCAAGAATTTCTAATCGATTAAGAACAAAAGAAATCGAACGGTAATCGGATAATTACAAACGCACACATGTTTACCTTACCAAACGTCATTGTTTGGTCTTTAATTAACATTTCGCCGGTTTACGGCAAAAACGGCAGTCGTCCCCGCGTCGTGCGCAGTCGTTACGTAGCCGGGCCGACATCAGCAATAATTGAGACGGCATTTCGTCCGGAGATCTGGTAAATATTTGCCTCGCTATAATGCCCGGTTATAGTCGACCGGTAAGCTTCAAAAAAAAAAAAAACAGAGCCCAAATGTAAACTTGGCTTGCTTAATGCCGTCTAACGTTGACCGATGCGTGCGTCAAATGTTTGCGCAGCTGCCGCGCGTGTCGTATTCCACCTTGTCTATTTTTTTTTTCTTTTAGTTCTTGCTTCTTTTCCTCGACTATTAGAAGTGGAAGCGGAGACCAGATGCAATGGACAAGGAAGCCGACGTTATGTAACAAAGTTACTGTAATATTTGATTATCTCGGAAAGGATAGTTACGTGCTATCGATTTCAAACGTGCGGTACTCATCTTTATTCATGAGAGTTAGTACTTTCGGAGAGGGCATCGAAATCGAATCTTCAAGCGTAGCCGAAAATGGTCAAGTTCTTTTAGTCGCTACATAGAAAGCTCTTGGTTTAAGTACCATCGAACTTGAAGGGGATATTATTTGCCTACGCGTTATCGAGAATGTAAGCGTGTTCTCTTTATTAGCCTCGAGCTTCCTGATATTAAAGCACTTGAAAGCCGTTGGATACGTGTACAAGGGCTGGTTCTTTTTTGGACCACCGCCGTGCGGATACGGCTTATTTTTGGAGATAAGGCGTAGGTTTAAATTTAGTAACGCATGTACATATACAATTTCGCCCAGGTCGTAGATGAAGAGCATCTCGATGCCTGGACTACGACTAAAACCTCGGTTTTATTCAAAGGTCATTGTTTCGTCCTCTGTTTGGAACTTCCTCAAGAGTTAACTGGAAGATTAAATGAGATAGTCAAACTTAAGATTATGGTGACTTCAATATTCGTAAAAGGTAATAATGTTAGTCTATCCGGCGCTACTGGTTACGAACAATACGTACATCTTCGGGCAAAAATTTAAAACAACAGTTAAAAAGAAAATAGTTAAAATGTAATAACATTAAATCTTAATTAATCAAATTGGAGAATACAGTCACCTTCGTAACTATCTTGAACGTCCAGAATAGCTACAACATCGAACACATTTATATATAAAACTTAATACAAATATAGACTTAAAGGAAAACCTATATCAACGTACATCACCTTTACCTAAAGATCTTTTAATAGTCTATTGTTGCGAACGTCTTACTTAACGCTTGCTTCTAAAGAGATTGAGTACCCGTGCTACCACTCAAGTAGCTATTATCATCTGCGTATCACTGGAGACGATACTTGGCTAAAACAAGAAAAGTGGACCAAGGACAGATCCTCGAGGAACACCAGTGCCTGGCGGAATCTACATGCTGCTTCCTCTGTCCGGTCCAGATCACTCATGTGCTTCTTGAGCATGCGGTGTCCTGTCAGCAGGCTCACTGTTGTTCTAACAGACTTTCTCTACCTGCTTTGTAGGTCCGCTGTAAATGTAGGCCGGTATCCAATCAGAAATCGCTTCGTCTATCTCTGACATAGATTGCTGATATTTCTTATCTTTCCATTGTTTAGTGACTGCTTTTATTGCCGTATGCACCATTCCCAAAGAATCCGTTAGACGTCTTTCAGCAGTTGATGAACCTGCTCGGGCTAATTCCTTCTAAGGCTTCTTAAATTCTAGTTCGACTTCCCAACCTATTGACCGGAATAGATCGATAGTTATCTGCTTGCCAGTCAGTTCTTCAATACATCCCAGCACTGCTACTTTTTCTACTGTGGTGCTTTGAATTAGGCTTAGTGATTTAGATATATTCCTTCTGCTCTTCTCCCTCTTCTGATGTTAGCTTGTGGAAGCTGTATTTAGCCATTTATTTAGCTATAGTTTGTTAGCCTTCGCCTTTTTGACGAATGGAATTTTCAACCAGTTAGATATGACTTAATCCTTTCGTTAATCGCTGCCACGTTGGTCATGAATTTCCAACTTTGCCAATATAAAATGCAAAATAGCTGTTACGGTAGACCTATTTCTTTGAAAAGCATGTTGATCGAGTTTAGCAATGTTTTATTGTAATGAAATTAATGATATTTTCAGCCATTATCTTTTCGGGGAATTTCAGGCAATTTCTTCAAAAATCTTGCAATTTGAAACCGGCCCTGCAATTTTAATGTTTTCTAAGACAGAAGAAAAATATTGCGTAATTGTATATCATCCTTCAAACGAGTTAATAACTTTTGTACTCCTTAAACAGAAGCAAACACCTAATATTTCCGAGAGGCACGTAACAAGTAATTGATAACCATAGCAGCAGCGGCTGAACTCCGTTGTCATGATGATTAATTAGCGGCTGCATAAAACATGTTTTCATTAATCTCTAATATTACAATCAACCCGAGATGAAAATTAATAAACGACGTCCCATCGACACCATTCCTTCAATTCTTTTTTTATTAATACCACCACCAACATCCACATCTGTTGCTTGCCTGCTTGTATCTTGTTGATATTGATTTGTGTTCGCAATAGTTCGTTCTGAAGCGTCGATAAAATATAAGATAAGATCACGCACGAACGAGTTGGCTGCAGGTTCCTCATATAAAACGGTTTGAAAACGCCGCAAGGAAAGCATACGCAACATTCGGCGCGAGCTGGAATGCCTGCTTTTTGTAGAAAAAACCCAGAAATATCTATTCATAAACGTGCAGCTTATGACGGTTGATAAACAATAATTAATTGCTAATTTATTAATAGCCATCAACCATCTCGGTAAGGTACATATTTGGTATCGTCGACGAGATTCGTATATAAATAATATGAATCCTCGTAGTTTTTTTTTAACGGTTCTATAGCATAATAGTTCGTTAATTGGAAATTCTAGCTGTTAAAAACCAGAGATTTGATTTAAGAAGTCGATGAATATGCGTGAATATGAAAAAGGCTCTGTAAACTATAGATGCGTGATCAACTTGCTTCCTGCTCGGTTAGTTTCGCCTCCGGTGTGGTTTAATCGCAATGCGTTGCCGTGCTAACTGTGGCTTACCGCCTTTCCCACTCCTCGAGAAGCCACATATGATTGCGGGGAAAACGTCGAGTTTCCATTTAATCGCGATTCTGACTGTGGCGGCGTACGTTATTATTTAGAAAAATAGTCGTTGTAAATTCTATACAGGAAGGTTACTTTTATTTACTTAATTAGGTAGATTCGAAAGCTGTAAACAGATCCACTGTATTAGCGCAGATGAGGAGGTCATGGTCCCTCTAACTTGCGCTCTCCATGACAGATCTTACGGTTAATTCCATCTCAATGATGTGCTTCTTTAGCCGACAATGATCAGCCAGAATCTCGACCATACGAAGGTTCTTCCGTCTGAATAGTCTGCTTAATGCTGCCGAAATTAATGTGATCCCAGAAGAAGAAGAAGAGAAGAGGAGGGTTATAGACTATAAACCTCGTAGTCAATTTATCCGCTTCCTCGTTGCTAGCGTTTCCATTGTGACCAGATTGAATACGCTGATATTTGTGTATTTCATGTGTAGCAGTTTAGCAACAGGTTCAACGTTAATAGTCTCTGTCGATAACCAAGTTAATACTTTATACTTAATACGGAGATATGACCAATCGCCAACTTTCCACCTAGCATACTGTGGTTCCCGTTCATAGTGCGGCATCCTCTAGTTCCTTTGTCGGTTGTTGATTCGAAGAAGTATAAGCGAGCTTCATAGCTAGGCAGCTTATCGGTAATGTTAAGGTTTTGTTAAGCTTGTCGAAAACGAAAGAAAGGTAGAATATTGTGCGTCCTCCAGAATCCCTCAAATTTTATTTTTCGATATAAAATACTTATCTTTACGGAAAGTAAAATGTCTATTGTACAAATTATAAAACAACATTCTTTAATTTGCATCGAGCTCAATAATTTTTTTTCGGTAGAGCTATTTTTAAGCTTTCGTTACATGACGATTAATAGACTTTATATTGATGTCCTTCATCAGAGTCGTGCAACTGTCCCAAATAAATATATTGTTTCCCTTGAGTATATCTTGACTAATTATCGCGTATCACTTTTCTATTAACGGCTACATCACGCATATAATCATCGCCGAATTTATCTGATGTTCAAAAGAAAAATTCCGTCAAAGTCGAAACGGGATCTTTAGAAGAAAGGATGTACGAGCCGAGCACATTAATTAACATGAGAACAATATCAAAAGCACCCAGGCATTCATTTACTTCGACATTACTCATTGGAATGGTATATTTTACTGTTACGTTACCTACTAGCAATTCCACAAGTTCATGAAACCATTCTCAAATCACCTTTGGTGTTAGAAGGAACACATCTACTAATCAACATATTTTCGCCTCGTTATTACGGATATTAAATGACCGCGTACGTTCTTACTGGTTACCAACGCCTAGTACACCCAATACCTGCACATGATTAAGTCAAAGGTATGCCGATTCCAAATCAGGTACACGGAAAATTACGCTGTCCAGCCGAGTTGGACCGTTAAAAGCAAATATGCAGCTGGACGTTCTTAAACGTTCCACAATTTCGCGACTGATGTTTGGCGTGTTGAACCATCGCCGCGGCAAGCACGGTAGTTGCTACAATCATAACCATTATCAGATTTTTGACGCAGCGGTTAATGGAACGAGCGCATACGTTGGGGCACCTTCAGCGTATCGCGGAAAACTTGCTCCGCTTGAATTGCGACAAGAACGCGTTATGCGGAACCTCGAGGCGGAAAAATGCGCGCGGTTCCGATTGGAGCTCGGTGCGAAATGTGAGTTAATCTAAACCCGTAACTTTTGATATATGGAGTAATTAGAAATAAGGGAGACGATATGTGTTTGTTCGATTTCTTCGGATCTCTTTGAAATATTCGATTCGATTTTTTTATGTGACGACGACGACATCGACACATGGCAAGCTTCCAGCGGAAGACAGACATTTGTTTAATCTTAATACCTAACACCCCTTAATATTATTATTTAGTTAAGTTTAGTTTAAGATACTTGAATCCACGCGAATTTCTTTCAAAAGCTTTGCAAACGAGTCAGTGAGCTTTGACAGGAGTTTCTTGAAAAGCTACAACAAACCTTGCGAAGTAACGACCTTTATTTACCTATAATTTTCTTAAACGTTTCAAGACACCTAACTTGCCAAATGTATCGCATAAGTACGCTAGTTTCACTAAAAAGTCGGATTAGGCACAATACCAAGCTGCAGTTTTTATGATCCTCCTGTTGCAGAAGAGCGCAAATTTCTTCATGTAGCTTGAATGGACCAAACAAGACGCTGAAACCCATCGCGAACTGCATTAATACCAGGACAGTGATCAGCTCCCATGTTTCTGCACAGCTTTTTGAAAAATCCGGCTTTCGCTGGCCTACTTTCTATGTAATTTACTACATGTCCTAACACCAAATTCAAATAAGATGGACGATGCAATTGGTCCACATGGCATGCGGTGCTTTGCTGCGAATAAGCTCCTGCAAACCTCCTTAGAGACATTGATCGAGCTTCGATGTACTTTTCCTAATCCAAATTATCTCTGGTGATAGGCTTATCGAGCATCTCAAAGAGGTCTTGAGCCTCCGCGTTTCCAACGATGCTCTTGCAGAACAGGACAGATTTCCAACGATCAAAGCTGCGTGACTTTGTTATTGTTGGTAATCTCACCAGGTTGTAAAGCAAATTTATTGCCTTGTATTTTCCCTTGAGATCCTGAGCTATTTAATGGATTCTTCAATTAACAGTGTTGTTCGACAAAGGTAGCTTCGAAATTAATTTTATCGCATAATATTAACAAAGTCAGAAGCAGCCGCCAATGTAAACTCTTCTGCGAAGGTCCGAGGTTTGTTTTACGAGACGCCTGCAATGCGTTGCCTGTTACTGAGGGTTGTTTAGTAAGCATCCTTTTTTACTTTTGCAAATTTTGCTACTTTCTGCTAAAAAATTCAAGATTTCTCTATCATGCTAAAGAGGTTAGCCTCGAGAGGTCGCTTTAGCTTACTTAGCAGCATACAAAGAATTAAGTCAAGATTTAAATAATATCATCTTGTTTACGACACTTCCGTTTCTTTACTACCCCACCACTGATCGATGTTCGACCACCTTCACTTGCACTATCGACTTGATTATTTAATAGAAATTTTATAGAAATATTTAAAATTTTATTAGTTTTCTTTGCATTTTATAGGTTTTTCCCACCTTCTAACTCTAAATTTTTCCTAAAGCAAGTGAGCCTACTTACCATAAGAAGAATGCGCTTTGATTTTATTTGATTTTTTTGTTTAATTGTTTCGCATCACGACAGATGCAAACTAGACTCAGTTCCGTAAGGCAAATTTAGTACATTTTGTGCTTGATTATCTTTTTTTTTTGTATTAAAGATAGTTCTTCATCTTAAATAAGCTCGTACTAAGTGACCAAGCTATGTGCTTTTCCACTTCAGAACCCACGTAGCGACGTCTACTTAAGGAAGAAGCTGAATGTATTTTTCTTTTGGGGTCCATCCCATTCGGGGTGTTCACAATTATCTAGCAAATGAACCAGTTCGTCGAGGTGTTACCATATTTATACTAACCGTTCAACCTACCCAAAAAATTTGGAAATTACTAGAAAGTTTTACAAACTTCATACTTTGCTGGAACATTCTAAGCGCTCGAAGAATCGTTCTAGAAAGTATTAGAAGTTACGGGAACGAGTTAGTTTAGATGTTCGAGAAAGCCTCCTAGAGCAGCTAATTTTGCGCCATCTCTGTTTACTTTCTAGTTACTAGTACTTAAGTAATACAAAATTTAAAAGGATCATATATCATGACGAAAGTCTTCCTGAAATTTGTCCTAAGAAGAACAAGCAGCCTGCGTGTTGTTTGGCGTTCTTTCAGCATTTAAAAACTACAACGCTCCGACGCAGTTTTCATTTCTAAATCTTCATGAACGCATCAAGATAATGTTATCCCGAACAGTGCATTTCTCCATTGGGAATACGGCATATTCCCAATCCTAGATATATGCCCCGCTTAAGGAAAAGCAGTTACATAAATAAGAATTGGCAAAACGCACTCCGTGTATTGCATCCGAGTGATTTGTAGCTATCCATAGCTCTCTGCATTTTATCTCTCTCTGTGTTTTGCGGATATTTTTTCCACGTCCTTACCGCGCGTATATGGCAGAAGTTCTCCTATGCGAGTTCCCCGGACAGATTTATCGTCGGTCCCGCTCGCCGCTTGAATTTAAACATTTCGTCTATAAATAAACATGCTGTCGTCCTGTTCCTCGGACAACGCTGCACCACGCGACCATATTAGAGGCGAATATACGCAGAGCGTTTAGATAACGTTATTTTCGCAATTCGATACCTTCCGTGAAGATATCTCGCGCAAAAGAATATTTTCCGTCCCGCATCGTGATGAGGAATGCGCGCGTTTTTATGAATATTTTAAATAATTTTGTACGTACCTTCAGCTCGGCGAGTACGAGGTTGAAGCCTGCTAGGCATACAAGGTTTTCCGCGTGGCGCGGTCGTTGAAAGCGAGTATTTTAAGTAAATGTGCGTTTAAACTAAAAATATACCGAGCGACTTTGAAGAAAAATAAATTTAGCTGTACAGAATGTTAATCGTGAATCTCAAGGAACAGCTTCTTCACTCGTTTCATTTCCAATTGTTTACCCTGTATACGGTATTATTGTTCTTATTCACCAATGAAGGACAGATGAAAATCCTCGGCAAACCGTAATACGGAATCGCCAGGGCGTTTTGTCATTAATGTGCGGACAAGTGGTTGGAAACGAACTGAACATATAGAGAGGGTTCCGTTGAACATTAATCAAAGAATGCACAACATGCATGATGACGCGCCAGAAAGATTAGTCGAAGCCAACTCCAAGGTCTTTTACTTTTTTTCATATTAATTTTTTTTAATTATTTAATTTTTTTAAAACATATTAAATAAAATTAATAAAAAAAATTAAATGTGCTGCTAACAATCAGATAAGTTAAAAATAGGTTTGAGTATCGAAATAAAGAAATCAGCTCAACCGTTTTAAATAAAACGTGCACGGAAAAAAGGATTTATTGATTTAACGAAAGCTTCAAGGCAGTCTTCATCGAGTGAAAGAATGATATTTTTCAATACGTGCAAAAATTGCTTTCCATCAAAGAAATTTTTTTTATATCATTTCTTTAGTTCAGAAAAGCATTAGACATTAATATCAACAAAATGTGATGTTTGAAACAAGAAAATGATTGTTTGGACCAAAGAAATTGGTAGCAATGTAATCATTAAAACAGCAAATCTAATTATTTCACTTTAAGAAAACATCAATTTCCTTAAACCTTAAATTTTAGGAAGAAATATGAAAAATACATAACCAAAGAAAAAAAAATGCTATTAACAAAGCTGCTTACGGTACTGATCAGAACGCTAACGGTAAAGACAATATGAGGAGAGAGAACGCTAACCAACGGACATATTTTTGCCTACGTGCCTGGCATCATCAGTAGAGATGATAAAGGCAGGTGGAATTATAGTTTTTTTGTAGCGACTAGATAGACTCGTGCCTATTCGCCTCATGAAAATGGTGTCCCCGAGAGTTAACAAAACACGAGTCTGTCTAGTCTCTGCAAAAAAAGTAACAATTTCATCCATCTTTGTCCTTTCTTCAATAGTCATCAATAACAGCAGGTACCACTCTATTCGAGAGATGAAAGGACGTATTAAGCATTCGTCTTATGTTTTTCTTTTTTCTTAAGGTCAATATTTCAGAATAATAGGTTTAGTAAAGCAATTTATAAGTAAATTAACGAAATAAATGGTTTATTATTATATAATTTATTTGCCACCCGAGGACGGTCTCAACTCGAAGAATGTTGGTATTTTCAATAAAAAGAATGACATCATTTAGGTGTTTCCAACCTCTTTTGCATCTCTAAATTTATGGAGTGTCTTGACAACTAGACATTTTAACAGTTATATTATATATTTCTCCGCTACTTTTGAAACAACCAAGACAACCAGGACAATATAAAAAAAGATATTAATTCTAGTTGGAGATCGACCTATCGTTCGTTCCACCCACAAAACGAGAACAAAGAAGTCCAGAATACGGGAAGGTTTAAATTATAACAAACTACTACCTTAGACATTGTTCCAATAGCAATATTTTAAAATTTCGCATTAACCGCGTCGACGCTAGCCAGTTTGAACGGTTACATCAGCCTACATCTTGAAGTTAGCTCTAATAAATATATTTTTTTATATCCATTATGTAAATGTATACATCCCCGCATAACGTAGCAGAGACGTGAAACGCAGTTAGAATGCTCTAGAATGTCTATATCGCCTGTCCTCTGTTGTCCGTAGCTTTGTCCATCTTTTTCCGGTTCCTTTCAGGTTGATGAACTTTCTGGGATCTTCTGGGTCCTTGGTGTTTGGGCCTCGGAGTCTTCTTCCTTGACTCCCTTCTCGGTTCGTGAAACAGAATAATGTAGGTGGTCTTATGGTTCGCTCCCGAAGGCGTTCTTCGGATGGTCGCGTTCTTCGTTGCGGGATTCTCACCAGTTGGCACCTTCTCGAAGAAGATTTTGTTGAGTCCTACCAGAAATTCTTGCAGTGTTTCGGCTTATATCATCCTTTTTCAAGAACAACGAGCGCCATCTAGTCCTAAGGGATACGAATATTTTTTTACATATTTTATTTACATACACATATTTTTTTTGCGCCTGATGTCAAATTTATTTACTCCTTGGCACGGACAAACATTTGAAAAGATATGATTTTATTTGATAAAGATAAAGATAAAGATAAAGATAAAGATAAAGATAAAAGATATGATTATATTTTTTTATGAAACAAATATTATCTCAATATTGACTTATATCAAAGAAATATTGCTTTAATTTAATGAAATATCGTTTATCGAAATATTTCTTTCATTCAAAGCATCCTCTTTATCTGTGTAGAATATCATTTACTCGGTGGTTAAATCAATACAAATGAAATCAACGACAGAGTTATTCGAAGAATTGCTAGTGTATTGCGCTGGTTCTCCAAAAACATCGAAAGAATATAAAGGAAAGCCCTTAACTTTATTCAATGCAGTAGATTACTCAAAACTATTAAAGCCTAACATTTATTTATTTTATATCCTGCAATATTGCAACCGAGGAAAGGAATATTTTAAATAACAGTTATTACTTTGTCGTCGTAAATTCCGCAAGAATAAACTTTATCGCCATGTTACTGTTTTTCTTCGAAGCAAATCGAAACAACACCAAACGACTCAAAGCAATCGCGCAATTACATTAGATGACTATCTATCTACCCACAGATCCGATCGTCTTTTCCAGCATTTACCATCTGTCCTCTACCGTGCAGAGGCGAGACTTCAAGATCGTGAACCCCTTCGCGTACGGTTCAATGTTAAATGTTTACGCGTATACACACCGCTAAGCGCCAAACGCGCGGCAAACCGTTGCAATTATGTCCCGTCTGCGATTCGGCAGCGTGTGGCATATGTTTAACGAGATCTTAGATAACATCTGCCCAACCGCACTCTCGTCCGCTGTACGCAATAAAAGGAAAAATACGAAGAGGTTGATGACGATGGCGATGAAGAAGAAGAAGAAGAAGGCATAAAACAAGGATCTGGTCGAACGTGTTTGTAAATTAACGGGTTGCGCGGATCGGTGACGAGATGACGCGCTCATTTCGACAGATTAGAATCGCCGATGGTTTTATGGTAGCTCGCAGATTTACGCTGTATTAGACGAAAGTGTTACACCTGTGGATAGAAGTTTAAATAAAAGGAAATTCGACGAATACCTGTTGGAGGATAAAGAAACACTTTCATTGTGCTATGATGGCGAATATACCGCGCGATAGTTTCACTTCTGTCGCTCTTCTTCTATGTAAACCGCCGAATCGTTAAATATTTGAGTAGATTGGATTTTCTAAATTTTACTTTCACTAGCGTAGTTTCCACGAGATTTTCTATATTCCGCGATACCCGATAAGTCGGTGGCTTATTTGGCAGTACAATAATAGGTTAGCGGAGAAAATGATGCAATTTAAATAAATACCACTATTTAAAAGGATATTCAATAAAAAAGTGAATTGGAAAGAAAAATACATTAAAATGAGCATTTGCCATTTAACGGAATACACATATGCAGGATACGTGGAAGAACTGCATCACGATAGAAGACCAAAAAATTATAAAAAGAGGCTTTATACACGAATGTCCGTAAGCTTCTTGTTTTTAAGAGACAAGATATTGAAGCTTTGCAATATAACAAAGGAAAGCAATTAAATTAAAGATAAATATGAGATCCTTCGTTCTAAAGGAGATGTACCTTGTTCTTGGATACATTTTTCCTATCTTTGTATTAATGATTGTCGGAGTTTTCGACGTACTCTTGATTATTACGGTATCCATCATCAGCAGACCCCATAATTGCATTTTATTCTTTATTGATAAAGCCACAACATGAAAAGTCGACAGGAACAACAAGTTGGCCATGCTATATATGCCCCAGGATCAATCTGCCAATGTCCACGTTGTCTTCGCAAAAATTCCCTCGCTCTTCGAGAAAAGTGAACTAGCTCACGTACAGGCCTTCAATAATGTTCGACGGGACATTTATTAATAAAGCGCTCAATTGATTAAAAAAAACAATTAACGGAATCCTCTTGCTTAATTCAACGGCAGGAAATGTTGCCTTTATTCTCGCATTATTTTCTATTATTTTTTGCTATGTTGAAACGCCTAAGCACGTCGACAAATGCTCGAATGTTAGGAACGTGTCTTAATGGATACGTTGAGGCTCGGAAAAATTACGTCGAACTCATCGAACAGGTGAAACCTGCAAAGAGAAGTCGCGCAAAGCTTTTTACTTAGGATGATGCTTCTAATGCATAATAAAATAAATTTACGAATGTCATGTCATAACCAGTTAAAAGAAGGTAGATCTGCATTTTATAGATGATGATTGGTTTAAGCATCTTCGTAATTTAAAAAGGCCGCAATATAGCAAGAGATTGACGTAAACAGTATAATGCCAGTTATCCATTTTGCACGAGATCTCCCGTTAAAGCACGAACATTTAAAAAACATCACGCACGAAAATGTGCTCAAGCAGGAATTATATAAGATAAGTTTGTCCAACCAAGGAGGTTTACAAATGTTTCTCTGGAGATAATGAAGATATTAAAACAGGAGAACCATCTACTTGGATGCAGAAATACCAGATTACAATTGACGATATTTTGTTATGACAAAAACCATTTACCCGCGTTTTAAAGTAAAGAAATTAAATGTGTTGATAATGTCGGCCGTACATAAATCCAAGACATTATTAAGATATCATGAAAGCAGATATACCATAGAAAAAGCATAAGAGATTGATTGGATTTTTGTCGATGTTGCAACGTCTTTCGATGCTATTTGCCACGATGACCAGGAAATAATATTAGCTGTTATCCTGAAGAAGCTCAAGGAACGAGTTAATGCTTGGGCGCAATCTCCGCGTGGAACATTAAACATTAGCGACCGGCCACTCCCTTGAGAAAAGTCAGTTGAGTAGATATTACTCAAGACAACCGATTAACTTTATTAAAGGTCACATATCTCAAATTAAGACTCAATTTATCAGAGACAAGGATACCTCGATGTTCCTATCATGTCAGGGTAGCGTGCTGTAGATGAACACGAAATTGTTCTTATTTACTAACTGCTTAAGCCTGACGCTCTCATACGAAGCCTGACCTGCAAACCCTTCGCAATGCCAACAATGAAAATAACATTTCGCTATCAAATGTGTGAAATGTCCTGTAAAATTCTAAAGCATCCGACATCACTTTGTCCTTTCTTATTTTGTTTTGCATTACGTAAGCTTTCTTTAAACTTTCGACGAGATCAGATGGTTGGTCCACAGCTTTACGCTTTGCAATTGCAAAATGTGACGCCTTTGAGGAATATAATTATTTATATTTCCTTCATTATAATAAAAATTACCATCCACCTCCCTCACTGACAGTAAAAACAACCGTTTTACAAGTTTTCGAAGTACACCTTCATCGAGTTCAACTAAACGATGAAAGCTGAGCTTGTAGTTTTCACAGAAAAATCTAGCTTTTTCCTTATCCGATATATACATGAAGCTTTTAATGAGGGGAAGATTACAAATTCGGCAATTAAGAGATTAGAAAGTATGGATGAACTCGGTAAAAGGTTTATGGGACGAAAATTAGGCTTAAATTTGATAAAAAAAAAAAATATTCAACAGTTAGAAAATAGAAACGACCATTTTTTTTTTTCTGAATATTGATCAACGCAACCAAGCAGATCCATCAGTCCAAATCCACTTGAATAAATTAGATGTAAGCAAACACCTTTATCCCTATGGTAAACTCTAAATGTCTCACCCAAGACGCAAAGTAAGCAAACACGCCGCCTGATCGCCTTTTTTACACGTTATTGCTAGTAATTAGCGGTCGCCCGCTAAAATATGAATCGGCGAGGTTCTCAATGGAATGCTACGATGAAAAAGATCGTATTTATAATTTCATTAATAAGATTAGACTACCGGGAATTAATTATGGAATAGATTATAAGGAATTATCCCATAAAGATCCTTTATAGAATGACGAAAGAAATGTTAAGTGGAAGAGAAAAAAAAGAAAACAGTGAATTAAGTAGCAAATAGAGCGGGACTGATAGAACACGGCTTAATTGAATTTTAATTACTTCCAAGACCGGTTAGGCTTTGTAACAAATTTGTTAGTACAAATTGCGGCCTCTTCAAAGCGCCGTTTATCACGTAAAATCGAAGATAAATGGTATTATTTACGTTACGCGGAAACATCTGCTTTTGTAAACTTGACTTTAAAGCAGGTTTCTTCACCATTCACCATAGTTTCTCTTCTCCTTCCTTTTTAATTGTGAAACATATAAAAGGAATTTTCTACATTCGATCGTGAGATCGCAGAAATTAATTTATTAAAATGATAGCTTAATTATGAACGTTAATTTAAATTATAGAGAATTTTCAGGGGACACACACACGTACGCCGATGAAGATTTTTTTTTGTGAAGATTAAGTTAGCTTACTGTGTTAGATCTTGCTAGAATTTCTACTAAAAAGAGAATAAAAGCAAAACCTGCTGAGGTGCGGCTAAGAATCTATCAAATTAAATTAATATGGTACAGGATGTTACGCAGATCGAGACTAATACTGGCTCTGTAACTGATCCTGACAGTTTCTATTTTCAGCATCTTCTTTGCGCGGATACCTCATCAGAGTGCAATATAAATGGGAAGAAGAATTTCTATTGATTTTCTTCTGGAATTCTTCCTTTTTTTTTGGTAAAATCTATGAAACTCTATCTCTTGGGTATCTTTCCTAATACCCTCAAAAGAGCTTAAAATATTCAAAAAAGCTGATCGACTATCCGGTGACAATTATCGTCCTATTTCTGTTACTTCAGCAATAGCAAGGCTTTTCGGATACGATATGTTGAGGAGACTGAATTCTTTCCTGGACCATTCGAAGCTTGTTTCTCCACTACAACGTGGATTTCGTCCTGAAAAGTCAAAACCATCTCCGCCATACATCAATTCCATAATGTCCTGGTTCAATTTCTTTCGCGATCTTAGTCGAGCCTCCGATTACGTACTTCACGATCGCTCGTTAGGAAAGTTATCAGCTTATGGAGTTCGAGGAAGTGCGGGATCGTGTATCCTGCTTGATTAATCGCTTCCAGTTTATCGAGATAGGTACGCGCAGAGAAGGCGTTACCCATAAATCTGTTATTTCAGGAGTCCCGCAAGGGTCGATTCTTGCTCCAATTTTACTTTCTCTGTATCTAAATAAAATTGTTTTCCTTTTCTTCCTTGTAATTATGTACGCAAATAACAATTCTACTGTGGTTGTTGGTAATTCGCAAGAAGAAGCCATTCGTACCGGTAACTTATTCCTTCAAAAGTCATTTATATGTTCGTTATATATTTACATAACGAACTCTATTTAAATCCTTCTAAAACGTTAATTCTCTTACACCATTCAAGGTGTAGAAGATTCTTTTATTTCCAATCTTCAACTAACTCGAAGCTGCTTCAAATTTTCCGCTAGAAATTTAATGTAATTTTTTGGACTGACTTTTACATTGCGAATCGCTATGCAGTAAGTTAAGGCAAACCGTATATCAAATTCGTCCTTTACGCAATATCGTTGACATAGATGTACCGCGTGGTGTACATATCGATCACTTTCAATCCAGACTGACCTACGGAATCATGGTGCCTCTCGAACTTTTTCGATGCAAAAACGAGCATTGCTATTATTATCCCGTGCGGAATGCGTTTATTCCGCATAAAAGAATTAATCTAAGCCTCCCTATTCTTTGGGAATGAGAGTTATATAATAAATTACCTTGTTATATGATTGATTTAAGCTTAAGTAGTTTTAAGCTAGAATTAAAAAGAATTAGATTAACTTTTGTTGAAGGAACTTTTAATTTATGTATATTTTGTTGACTTGAAACAGTTGTTTCTAATAAACTATATCTATTCCCTTCTATTTCTAAAATGTCTAGAAACAAGCTTAAGCTTGAAGTAACTTTATCCTTGAATGCTTTTTTCCTCTCTTTTTTTCCTTAGAAAAGCTCTTAAGTCTGGTAAAAAAGCGGATATGTTAAATGAAAAGCCGCGATAGATCTGAAAAGGTGATAGCGAGAGACGCGTATTATTATTATTTTCAAGGATACGCTGTATATATTTCATATTTATTAGTAGTGTAGAATATGTAAAACTTCAAGCAGTAACTCTCACCAATGCGCACTTATTATTTTTAATATTGGCAACTGTAATTTCACTTACCGTAAAAGCATTACTGGGAATTTCACGCCCAGCAATCGAAATAAGCAATTCCATTCGTCGTAATAGCTACGGACTAATGATTTAGCAACAATGTACTTCTATATTCTCCTTAAAAGGCCAACGTTTACGAGGTGTTTATTTAACTTTAAACGTATATATTGTCGTTTAATGCAATAATTACATAATAACTTGCAATGTGAATACATTTTAATGTTCGTTTATCGATATTGGCAATATAAGCGTTATTGTTAGGTGTCTTATAGGCAGATGTAAGCACTCATCCCTTAATCTATCATCATGCAAATGACTTAGAAAAGGTCGTCTACGTTTTCCGTATAACGCAGCAATAATTCTTCTCCGTAAAGCTGCTATCCAAACACCAATCTTTTCACAATGCGTTAATTCGTAATCTCTAACAAAAAGGCTTTCACTAAACCAAATTCTCGCGTTTTACTCTAAATCCCTTTGAAGGACTTTTCAGCGCAATACGAAGCCTTCAGTTACACGTTTCTGAGTGAAATCGGACTCAAAGAATTGATTTCGGTCACCACTTCGCTTTCCTATTCGCTCGTTTCTCGAATTACACCCCGAAAAACGTTGAAGATAAGAATCCAAGTCTGCTAACGTTCTAAAGCGTATAGCTCGCTCACCGTAAGAGATAACAAATCGGGGTAGCTTTTAACGGATTGAGCGTATCGAAGTCTAAAAGCGAAGATGTTAGTTGAAGAGAACTAGCTAACTGAAGAGACACTAGCCACTGTGGATATTTTACAATGTTAGTACGTTTCAAGCTCGCTCAGGGCCGACAATGTATATATATGAAGAAACTAAAAGAAACATGTGCTTTTAGTATCTACTATCTAACTATTATCGAAAGATAAAATAGCGAATTCCAATAATTCTTCTAAAGTAGCGTGGAGCTTAGTTTGGTTGATTGTAACGTTGAGCTAAGGGATTGTGAGACAGTTGTGTTGTTATCAGCGGCTTGAGGAAAGTTGATAATTTGTTTAATTCTTTCGGTGAGTGCGCCACTAAGTATCACCAGTAGTTGCAGTAAAAGCGTAACGTAAATATAGATGGTTCAGGGCACTAACTGACCTACTATTTACAAAATAGCTTCTTCATTTGCAACAGCACGATGGTCTTTGGTTAACTTCTGCTTTCTTGAAATAGCGATCTTCTGCCAAAACGTCTAAGTACACCGGTAAAGGTTCTATCTTCAGGATGTCTCTCTCGTTAGGTACGTTGAATTCCGGAAGAATTTAATCGAATACATTATATTCCTTCGTAAGCGTAGAATCGTTTTTAAAATCTACAAACAACAGAATTAAACAAAAAAAAAGTGAATCGAAAGAACGACAAATTTGAATAAATGAACGCAATATTAATTTGACATGGTTAGCCAACGTTTCCCAACGAGTAAAATACAATAATACCCTAATACTAGTCCTTTATTTAACGTCACCCGGTATATAGCGCAAACAAATAATCTTAAAGAAACCAATATTATCGAGCAAAATTTACGCAAGGCAAAAAAGAAATAATCCCGCGGGCGCATTTTTATGCTTCCATAAACTCCTTTACCGCCGAATTTAAATCGACTCTCGATATACGTGCACATATACAAATTCTACGGCAAAATTAAAACCACCATAAACTCCACGAAACCGAAGAAAAAGGCACCAAAAGGAAATAAGACAATAAGAGTGCCTTCACCCGGCGTAGAATTAAGAAGTCATTAGTTATATACGTATAACGGCTCTTGAATGGTGAAAGGGAGCCAGAAACAGGTCCTCCGAACTCAACGAACTACCGAATATCCGAAGGACACCCTTCACCCGATTACCGGATGGAAAAAAGCAGCAGGCGAGCAAGAACGCGACTGCGGTGCCCCTCGCGAAACGTTCGGAGTCGTCTTTCTCATTTACAACACGCGAACGACACATATGTATATACGTGAATGTATTACGTTTAACGATTCTCTACGTCTCTATGTCTACGTGATATTTCTGGTAACGAGGATCGAACAATTTTCTTTATCGCTGCCATAATACATACATGGTAAAATTAATTAAAATTGGAAAACAAGCAATTGAGAATTAGAGTGGCGAATGCGCGCTTAGGTAGATTAGAGCTCCATTCGAAAAAGGAGGCAGCCAAATAAAAGAAGTTATTCGGCAACTTCCACTTGTCCTGGCAACAATAAGAACAGAGTAACAACAACAATATTCTCGAGATCTGTCTATTAAGTTTTTCTTCTTTTTTTTCTGGCGTTTTGCAACATGTATTGTGTGATTTGATCGCAGGCCCCGCTTATATGATTCTCAAGATCGCCTAAATCACGTGGACAACTAACACAGACATTTTATTCCAGCAAACCCCATAAAAACGGAGCAAGCTGGCGGCACCAAACTTTTTATTTAAAATATTTCTTTTGCATGTTTCGTACATTGTGGCTTCTTCTCTTTTCTATCCGAGATCCCGTTCGAAGAATAGAATCTCGTCGCCTAACGTATTGAATTTCGTGGTTGTGCCCTAAATTGCATCGATACTAAAATATCTTCAACATTTGTGGCACGTCTACTTCTTGCCCTTAGCTCCTCACCATTAAAATAACCTTCTGCTATGGGCATCACGTTAAATGAACACGCACTTTTTCAGTCATTCGAATACGACCATCCACTCCGTGCTATTTAGGATGGAGGATAACAATACGTAGGAGTTTACCAGTTAGTTTGACGCTCCAGCTGCAGTAATTGAGCTTCTTTGTAAGCATGTACTCAAGAATCCAAGGAATGGGTTCCTTGGATTCTTGAGGCGCTTGAGGCGATTCTTGAGAAGGGCGCTAGCCTGTTGCTCAACGATGCTATTGAAGACACAATTTCTGTGAGGATGCAATGATTTGATTCAAGAACCATTTAAAATTAACCGTGCACAAATGAATTTAGTGTGAAGTTTTCAGTACAAAAATCAGGATACTTGAAAATCGCCTGCAATAACATCTGCAGACCACGCTAGATGTCCCCGTCTGGAAAGAACGTATTAATGCACCAATCACAAGAATACGCAGAATGGTTTACCCGTTTCGTACCACCTCATCGCAGATCCGCATAGATGAGTCTCTTTCCACCTATCATGCTTACCGCATATGAAATTATTTTTTAGGCTAATTTCATGGAAGCAAATCTATAATAAGAACAAGATTGACAAGAATAAGGCCCAAATTCGAAGAGCATATATCACATTACCGCTATGGAAGAATCGAGTCGCCAAGTGTAGCACAACACAAACGAAACCGGGCCTAATATTAAATTATAAAACTTTAAATTTGTTAAAAACGAAACTTTGCCGCCGAAAATGCGAATGGCTTGCGAAGCCATTTATATGAAAAAGAAAACATCCGCCTAGCCACTCGGTTTTAATGGATATAGTGGTGCAAAACGAACAAACGTTTACATTTCGTGAGATAGGCAAAGATCTTTCTTTCTTTCCCTTTGCAAGAAACAGGAACAATTACATACATTTTCAATTCATGCAGGACGATGTATCTCTTGGACCTGCATTATTTATCGCTAGATTACTAGCTAATGCATCGTACAAGCAATGTACACGTGTATGTTTACGGAGCCTGTTCACTTCTTACCCTTTATTTATTGTCTCTGCTCAATTTATCAGTTCCTTCCACTAATATCCAAACATGGTCAGCTACAAGACGTATAGGTATGTGAGGAAGATAAGAGTAAGTGCCTTCTGTGCAATCAAACGTGAGCTTAGCACATTTCATGGTAATTCCAAGTTGAATAATACATTCCTATACGAGGTGTATGTTGATTAAACAGTAGATAACCTACGGCGCGTGAATATGATTATTGGAACTTTTGATAATTGTGAAAGCGATTGTTTATTGCCTTAAGATCCCATTCGGAATTTTCAAGAGACACGAAGAAATATGTTAAGTTGCGTCATTACGTTGCCACATCTACCTGGTGCGTTTAAAGCATATTTAAGTAAAAATTTTGGTACGTAAAACCACAATTACGCCTCATTTTATACGGCCCGCCAATGCTTCGCTCCTAATCAACGAAAGCAGTTTGTAGAAATTATAAAATGTGCGTTCACTTTTAGAAATCCAGCTTCGCTTTGAAAGTTGATTTGTTTACGTACATCTTATTCGAAGAAAACAAATTAATTATAGGTTACAGGAAAGTCATAAAGATCAAATACTTGATGACGGTTGTAGAAGAAAAGGATTCTTTTCGACATCGTTTTTCAGAGCTCACAAAGGAATAAAATGACATTTTTATTTTAAACACAACCCTTTAAATGAAATACGTTTTAAACCGTTCCAAAAACATTGATAAGACGCAATTACGAGTTTGAACGGTGCGTTTATTGCAAGCCAAATGAAAAATTTATGAGGATTACTCACCTTTGAAGTGCTTACTTTTAGCTATTAATTGAGGTTCTTTTCATAATTGTAGCTCCTCGGCGTTTCAAATCGTGCGGTTCTGGAGTAATTAGTAAATCATGGGCCAAGAAATAAAAAAAAATTGGTTTAAAAAATAACAATATTTTATTATATATAAAAAAAAAAACGGAGGATATGACTGATGTTGCAGTAAATAACGGCTAACATAAAATATATAAAAATGAATATGAATATAAAAATAAACAAAAGAATGCGCGATGATAGATGCCGTCCATTGGAGGAAATCTTACTGCGTCTCGCTGGCGGGAAATGGACAACGTCTTCTCGCCCTCCGAGTGGTCGTGGTGATCCTGGTTCGCTGCTTCATTTATTACATCTTTATAAACTCACTTAAGCCACTCATTCCACCACTATTGAACCACTATTTCGGTTGTTGAAATGAGATAAAGGAGATTCGTTACCAATTGCTTGACTTTTCGAGCAGTTGGGGTTCTTCAGAGTCACCAGTCCACGCAGTCGTCGTCGACAATCAAAAGAAACATTATTGCCGTGGAGGACATACTGGCACAGGAAAGCAAGGAAGCAAGGTTCTAGCCCACTAGGTGCCAAAATTGTTTGTAGCCGTTACGGTGATGAATCTTGGCCCCTCGAAAGACGCATTGTTGCAGCTCCGTTTGTTGGAAAGTGTATTCAGGGATTACGAAGCAATTATTTTATGGGTTATCTGCCGAAAGGCACTACGATTAACGCAGATGTTAAACATGCGGACTACGGAGACGCCGAGAAAGTACTTTGAGAACGGCTTAAAGAAATGAGTTCATTGTTGGGATCCAAATCGACGGAAATTTCGAATTCTCAAAAGGAGAAGGGTCGCAAACAATTTAACGAGAGCGTTGAATTATGAACCGAACAAAAGAGAAAGATTTCGATCCTTCGATGATTGCTATTAATATTTCGCAAAAACTAAACGAACCTACAGCCTCGCAAGGAAAAATTTAAGAACGGAGTTCGCTGACCTCCGTCTTCGCATATTCCTCTAAAATTTCCTTAAACGTACAACCTTTCCTCGACTCCAAATCGGAACCTACAACAAAATGCAACACCCATCGTAGTAGCGTACAGCGTAATGCGTCCCCACCACGAACGGTTCTTTCTTGGGCCCGCTTTTCCGTATATCCTTGCCACCAGACAGCGCGGCCTTAACCGCTTGTTCCGTTCGAAACTTCTGACTTCAGAGCTTTGCCGTTTTTCGGCGAGCGACCGCCCGCCAGCTGTCCGAAACGTGCCGCCGTGGCCGCGATCGTTGAGTAATACGCTAGCATCTCGCGGTTGAAGTTCAACAGTTGGACGGTATGCTGGCGGGCCGACAGGAAATTTTAACTTTCGTCAGGCTTGCGGAAGAAGTATTTCTAGGTTAGCGCGATCGAGATGTTTAGAAAATACAAGAAATACTTACGGACGATTATTCTTTGCTTCTGAATAGGTGATTGAGTGGGTTGTAATGAATCCAGTGGCGTGACAACGTAATAAACTTGTACTTCAAGAGATATCTCTTGTTTCCTGTAAATAATTGTAGTAAGTAAAGATACTTAAAATGTAGTGTCCTTTAAAGAAGAAACGGCCAGGAACTTGTTGGATAAGGTTAGATTAATTGTATTATTTTTTTTTTTATTAGTAATAATATTTAGATTTATGCTGATATGATTTCTTTCATTATTGTGACGCATCAAATTGGCAAAATGCAACAAGACCAATCACTGGTGTCGGCAAAATTTTTGGGAACGCAACTAGAATACAATTTATTAATGAACGACAAAAGAATCCAAACAACTGAACGGTTTTTTTTTGTTAAATTCCGGAAATGTTAATGCAACAACCAGCATACATTGGCACAACGTTTCAGTGTTGTTCAACCAACAATTGCCGTAACAATCTGTAATTACAGACGTAATCTTTTGAACTGTTGGTTTAATTTTAATTTTATATTTTGTATTTTGTAAATAGTTGAAACGATCACTTGAGCCTTGATCGGCAGTATATAGACTTCAATCTTTTTCCTTTTGGTGAGTTAACTAACTCAATTTACCATACTTTAGATGCCAATTTAACATTGGCTGATTATTGTTCATATTCGAAAAAGAACCACAAGATGTTCCAACCTTCTATTATATAAATGGTAGGCGCTCAAAATTTTATTGTAATACAATAAATACCATAAGATAATTTTCAAAAGATAATACCGTATACACAGGGCGATAGAAAAGTAGAGAACTAGACATTATTATTTTAAATTGAAGCTACTACATATTATTACGTATTTGGTTTCTCCATCTAGAAGTAAGGCAAGACATTAGAGGTTTGGAGATATTTAATCTAAATTTAGATTCATCTGTTTTCTTCAAAAAATCCGCATTTTGGCGTAAATTTTTACTAGATTAAGTTATGTCATTACAGGTTGACCATTAAACACTAAACTCGGACAAATTCAAATACCACAAGCGACATTTTTCCAAATAGCATCACATATCTCTTCTGAACTTGCTACCTACGCTGCGATAAATGGTGCCAAATTTGGTAAGATTTTTCTGTGAACGTTGATCTTTCGAAAATTCAAAAAAAGAAATCACTCCACGAAAGCATAAATGAGAACCACATTAAACAAAGACGTTTTAATGTGGTTCTTGGTTTTTGGTTCCGCCAAAAGTTGTTAACCTTTTCTGCATCACTGCGCCAAAATTCCAAAGCTCTGTCGCCCATAATAGTTAATTTTATGTGATACTTTATCTTTTTCATTTATCTTTTAAAAATCATTATGATGTACAATGAGATTCTTTATTAAAGTTTTAAAAGTAAACATCAATAAGAATTAAAGCAATAATCAGTTTATCTGATTATTGCATTAAGATCGAAAATAAATAATAAATGAGGTTGAGGTTGGTCGAATTTTAACAATTTACTAATGTCTGCTTCCAATTCCGTTAATATTAATTGTAGATCTCCGCGTTGAGTGATACGCAGCTACTGCATTGAGTTCACACCGAGCCATCGCAATTAAAAACTTCGGCACTATTCCCCAGAATCCAGGGTAGAGAACTTGGTATCCATGTTTGAATTTTCTAACCAGACGAGCTATGATGATAAGTTTGAGCTCGTTCGAAAGATCTCGAAGGGAGCGAAATCTCAACTCCTTAGCTCTAACTGTTCCCGGCGTTCTACGGCGTCTTAACGTTGAGAAATGAAAATACCCCTTTTCAACTTTAAAGCCCGACATACCCGCCAAAAAGAAGAGCTAGATTATAGACAGAGAGCTCAATTCTCCATCGAACCTACAGAATCTTGCATACCACTGATACGTATCTGCGGAGATAATCGCCGAGAACTGGAGACGGTTGTCGATTTTCCGTCCGTTTCCTCCGAAAACTTCAAACGCTCAAATCACATAAGTCGTTAGATGGAGCGGGTTAACATCTTACGCGGAACATATGCGATCGTAGCACCGTTAGATCGGCGAAACTCATTTCTATTTGCCTTTCAAAAGTGTCATCGGGTTGAATTTAAATTTTTACGACTTTTCTTGATCTCGGCAACGGGATGGACTAACAGGATGAGTTCGGGCTCGTTCGAAAGATCTCGACGGGCGCTTTAAGGGAGGGAAATCTCAAACTTTTCGACGTTACGGCGTCTGAAATTTGAAAAATTATGTTAATTTTAATTTGGTATTTATGAACTTATTAAGTAATTTAAGTATTTTCCTCGGCTAGTCAAGGATAAGATAAGAACGTCGTCAAATACGTTACGTTACAGTATTTGGTACTAAATGGAACGCTCGTCTTTGACTTCAAGCAGCTACTTGGGCGCAAAATTTTAAATAAATTATTTAAAAACTGGCGCCGGTATTTCATTTAATATCGAGATGTTACAACAAAAAACGATGTGCAAATGCAGGCTTGATTGTCAAAAAAAAATGTAATTATTTTACAAAAATACCCATGTCGAAGAAACAAAACATAGTTATTTGTACTCTGTACGCTAACAATAATGAATACCTTCCAGCAATTTTCTAGAAAAACGGACGTACAATATAAACGCTTCGAATACCTTCGAACAGCGCACCGTCAGCGGTTCGAAAAGCCATTACCGTGTAATTCTAATATACGTAGATCTAATTATATTTAAACACCTCACGGTGCATTGTCTCAGCAAACATTTAGATTCTTCGAAACTATGCCGATGATCCGACGTAGCGTTCGTCTTAAAGACCATAATCACGGAATTTAATATCGTGCAATTGCGCCTGTTTTAGATCGCTTCCATATATTAACCGCATTGCTGCAACAAACTAGACGCATTCCCGGCATAATGAACAAATCAACTCCGATTATTGGAATGTTTCGGTTACATTTCCTTTAATATACGGAATGTTTGCTGCAACAAAGTAGCCTCCTGCCGTTTAAAAGCACGGAAAGGGTTAATGTATAAACAACGAACGGCGATTTCTTAAATTTACTGAATTTGAATATCTTCGTCGTTGCGTCCTCTATGTTGGGGATTTTTCAGTTGATCCTATTCGATATCTTTAATAGATTGGCAAAAATTTAATTTAATAAAAAAAAATATTGTTAGCGCAATGAAAAGGTTGGTAGAAATAACGAATCGTTTTATTGACGTCGAAGAATCATTATGTTAATAAAAAAACAATAGCGTTTAGACTATGAAATATGCTTCATTAAAGATAATTTCATAGTTCATTATTACTCCTTTCTTTTTTGCTAAAGCGTTTGATAACTTGAACGTACAGTTCTTCTTGCAAAATTGTCGGCTTTAGTCTTTTCTGGCTCCCTCTAGTCTCTTTGCTTGAATTCTATCAAACGGCAGCTTTTTGTATCTTATAAGGGATGTAATTAAAGCCTTATTATTTTCGATTTCATCAACCGCTGAAGGATTCAGATTAGGCCTACCTTAATTCTTGCCTTCTGTCGATGGTTTAAGCCGACTCCCGGGTAAGTGTCTCCTTCTCGCGAAGCATGTCTTTTTTAGCTAGCTTTTTTTATGGACGAATCGAGTATGCAAGAAACATCAAACTATCACATTGAACCGTCCATCTATGGTCATTGGTCTAGGTATAATAATCGACGCATTGTTTCGGGTGCCAATAACACATATCTTCGTTCAGTAAGATACCTGTTAGGATGTATCGATAGTACTGTCAGTTCAAATTTTGACGCATAATCAGAAACATTCACACGTGATTCTTCTGCAAATGCGGTGCTTCTACCTTCGATATCTTCTATTCGCTGCGTAAATTCTTGCATTGTCTTCTTTTCAATTTTTTCAGTATTTTCAGATCAGATCAGATCAGTATTAATATTCCTTTCTATTTACGGTAGTCAAAACCACCAAAAGCTGATTTATTCGATAAGGTAAAAATTGGAAAGAAGAATACAACGAAACCAAGGAAAACCTGAAACCGACCAGGTAACTTAAATATCTCTAAATCTCTAAAATTCTCCGCTTTCCGTGCGCTTCACGAAATTAGCAGAGAATAGGCGGACCTTGTCGACTCTTGAGGAAACCAGTAGAAAAGCCGAACCGATTCAAGTGCCTATCAAATCTCTGCTAATTTCGTGAAGCATACGGAACTTTACTAATCTAACGGCAGCGCTGGTTCTATTAGCACACTCTGGCCGTACTCCATAAGACTCAATACTTCGGAGCCGGGCTGAGAAGTTCTACAGTCCACCATCTAGAAATATTGCCACGACTTTTTCTGTACTCTACGAGGATATATTGAAAAGTTTCCAGCTCCAGTACGAAGATGGCGTCACTCATCAAAGATATTTTTGTTAAAATAGTTGCGCATGTCAGTCGATATCGGTGCTTCCGTAAAAATTGAAGGAAAACCGGTTCAATTGGCGATAAATCTTCAGGAAGGTCAAAAACTGCAAGCACCGACTCAATAAAATCGGAAGATGGCAGAGACTGTGACCATCCCGAAAGAACGTTGGCGGTCCTTTAGTGAACGACGATTTGAGAGTCGCTTGCTCGCTTAAAACCAAACACTCGTTCGAATTAACATTGCTGGAGCAATCTAAGCGAAATAAGTCGGAGCTTTGACGTCGATTAATAACTATAGATGACCACTACAGTCTGTTGTCCCTTTTATAATTTTCTCTTGTACCGACCAATTTCTCTGCTGAGAAACTCGCGTTAACTGGGTTGATTTGAAGAATTTTTAACAATTTCTTTTTGTTTGATAGTCCTTAATTACGGCCAATATTAACAATCAGCGCTCCAAACAAAAATATACGCAAAATAACTCGGTTGACGTCGTGTTTGAATAGGACGGGATGAATTGGGAGCAAACTGTTTTAATTTTAGGTAAGTTTAAGATGAAAATTGGAAAAACGACAGGAATTACCAATCCTTATTGGTAATTCCAATTACACAATGGTAAAGAGCATTTCTAATAATTTATCGACAAGGCAGGAAACAAGAGAAGATATACATATCTTCTGACATATCTCTTAAAAGACGATCCTACGAATAATATCTACAGTTATCACCGCAATACCTTCTTTCATAATAAAATTCCCCGTACGCAATTACAGACGGCCATTTTCGGCATCAGATATACCGCAGGTGGAAACCTGCGCGAACCCGTAATTTGCACTTTTCCACGAAAAAAGATCTCTTGAATCCGTTGGACATCTCTCGCCGGCTTGAAATGGAGACGTACGCACCACCATCAAGATCTGCGAGCTGATATTACTTGAACGGACGGTGTGTAATAATATTTTGAGTATTGCATCGGAGCGGCCTTAAATTCCTTTCGCGGAATCGACTGATTGATACATTTACTAAAATTTATGTTTTAATCGTTTCAGGTGGTGCGAGAGCCCGTTCTGCGAGAGGTGAGTTGAGCACCGTAATTATTTTTTTTTTGATTTATTTTCTCGGTATTGCTAGATTTAGATCGTTTAAAAATTTTTTTTAAGGTAGCAATATTGATTTTTGGTCGCTGCTATATTTTTAAAGAAGTAAATTAACGAAATAGGCTTCGTCTTCGACTTCACAGGATGCTGTAAATCCCGTTTCTAATAAGTATCTTGTTTACGATGTGTATTTTTTACGTTACGTCTGATGATACGAAAAAAGAAAAGGAGTACATAGGAGAACTTACCATCTAATCCTAGGCAACTCAATGCATCATCAGTCGTGATTTTAACACTAGTTACAATATTGTTCTCTCACTGCGTAATCAAAGGGCTTGAGTTCTTGCGCAACATAAATTCTGAAAATTATTGGCGCGTTTAGATTTTAAGCCGGTGGAGTTTGCCCCATTCGTTCCCCATTAGTTTTAGCAGCAGATAATAACGGCAATATAGCTTTATTTTAAATCGATCGTGCAAAACAACACAACCTTGCAACGCATTAACAAAAATTAAACAAAAATATAGGATGTAATAAAACATCGAATAACACCCGGCCAAATTCCATCCTTGTACTTGTCATAACGAATTGCTTAATCGGAATTTTAAACACGCATGGCTGGAATCGCCTCCTCAATCGCGGGGATCTGGTGTTCTCGATTGATAACCTCTCGCGGTGACTTTATACAATAATTTTCGCCGAAAGGCAACGATCCATTATAAATTTTAATTTGTTATTTAAGGCCTCGTCGATTAAGCCATAAAACGGCAGATGTTATCGGCAACACGTTTCTGGCCGAAGCAAGGGGTAATTTAGAGCGTGTAAAAGGAAAACGAAGTAGGTGTCAAATGGATGGTTTACTTCGTGGAAGGATCTGTCCTTCGCTGATCGTAATGGTTGTAAAGAGAAAGAAAAGAGTAAAGGGTCTTCGAAAGAAGACGATAAAATTTTGCTTCGAGGATACGAAGCAAAATTTGAAAGGCTTCTAGTCCAATAGAAACAAATATTTGTTTTTTTTTTTTCGTCAAATTCAGTTTTATTTCTCGACCTTATGTTTTCGCCTAAAATTAATAAAATTTCCGTTTCCGTCAAAGATGCTTTCGCGTATTTTTGGGAAATGCTGAAGAAGCACAGATCCTCTTATCCATCCTAGTTCTTGAGCTACGCCGATAGCGCCAGGCGGTGCGTGACCTAAAAATCTCGTTTCTTAGCAAAAATTAAGGTTTCATACGTGCACGGGCAAGAAGCTATAGCCATGCGGGATCCTCTTTAAGAACTACTGATGCATCCAGCTTGTTTCTTACCTGTTGTGGCGACAACCTTTTTTTGGCTGTTGTAATAGTAGAAGTAGCAGGTTCGTCAACATTATACATATATGCGCATACGGAAAAAGCTGGTAACTTGAGGCCTGCTAAAGGCTTGAGCTGCTTCGGGCTTACGTGAGAGATTTAAAAATATCTTCTAGAGATTCTCTCAACCAGTCCACTCCTGCAAGTTTTCTTTCTTCATTAAATCTGTGATTGAATCGATCTTTTCTTGCTAATTGTGGTTCTTTTCTAGCTGACTTAAAAGAAGTCTTGACTTTGAGAGTCTTTAACACGGGTAACCACCCATTTTCCCATCCTTGGCTATTGCATTCGCGTTTACTAGTTGCGTGTCATCCTGCCAATTTGTAAACCTCTCTCTTATACAATTTATTTCGGACCATTTCCCATTAGTTTGGAAGGGTTGTTTAGTTTCCTCTAATTTAGTCTTCACGTACGCTCTTTTGTTCGGCGTTTTATCGCCGATTTTGCATTCCGTTAAAGCTGGAATTCGTTTATTTATAATTATTTACATTTTCAGTGAGTTTATTACGTCCTTTCTCCGTGTTAGAAGATTGGCTTATCATTATTCTATTCGTTTTGAAAGCTTTCGTCGCGTGTATACATCGAATTCAATTTTTGTTAAATTTTTGTTGTTAAATTTTTCAATTTTTAGTCGGGTGTTTTCCCTATCTTGGTGTGGTTAACCTGGTTAATCATCACGATATGCATTTCTGGAGTAAGGGATAGTTTAAATAAGTTTTCCGAAAGGAGTTCCGTTCTTGTGGGTTGATTGAGCAGGTATTTCTGCTGGTACTAGCCACCTCCATTTCAATTCCGATTTCTTCGTATTTGATAGTATCTCCATATTTACGACAAGTTCATACGTACTTTTTGTATATTTTTTTATGGTTTTTATTATGATCTTCTAATTACTTGAGCTGCTAGAATCTGGCTGAATTTTAGATAATAATAACAATAGTGTCTACGAAAATCCTTAACTATTATTTTTAATTCTATCATTTGGCAAAGAACATTTCCATATGACTGGAAGCGAACTAGAATAACGCCTGCGCTCAAGTCTAGATTACGTAATGAGATAAGAAATTATCGATCAACTTCTTTCATCTTGATCCTCAACTTGGTCAAGATTTTTTATACCAAAATATATAATCATGTAAAATCTTTTATTTGTATTAACCAACATGGGTTTATGAAAGGCAGACCTATTACCACTAACTTCCGCATCTTCACTCGGCTAGTATCTGGAGCCCTAGATGAACGAAAGCATGTGGACGTCATTTATTTATATTTTAGCAAGACGTTATTACAGAAGTTACAAGAGCTTGGGTTACATATTACAAACTTTTCTTGCTCGAGGTGGAGAGTTGCAGATTTTTCGTAAAATTGATAGCTCTGATGACCGTATCCTTGAAAGTACTGTATCCTTGATGCTAATGTTGCAAAGATGTTAAATGATGACTTTTGCCCGAAAGGCTATTGGATATCTGTTAGGTTAATAAACAAAATTATTATTATTATTATTATTATCTCGTGCTGTATCGACATTTCTGAAGGGCGGATGATGATACCGATAGGGATTGAGCTGAGTGTTCCTCCTCCAAAAATTTACCGTCGTTTCTTATCTAAATAATTAAATTAGTAACTTTGCTTTTCGTGTTTCCAATCTTCGGCACTCGATATTTCTTGGTTATTCAAGTCTTGTTCAAGCTTCAGCTTTACTGATGAACTTGTATTTTAACTTTCGTCAAATTAAATTTACAGCCTTTGCTTAATTGCAACATATCTTTCTCATTCTCTTAATTCATCATTAAGTTTTTTTAGTTGTTAAAGTCCTCTTCTTCTTAATATTTGCAAACAATAAAATTTTATTTTTACAAGTTGGCTCAAGACGACTTATCATTCGTTCTTATTCTTATACTCGTTAAGATTATTGCGAATTGAGAGCGTTTGCCGTAGTTATCGGTACCTTTTTCTGGTGCCGTAAATTGCGATAGTTAGGCCCCTAATGCAGATTAGAAGGGCAAAGCCCGAAGCCTTTATATAGTATAACCTACGAATATTTGAATTTATCTGGCATGTGATAACATTTTTGCTTGTTTATACTGATCTTACGCCAGCCGATGGTCAACTTTCAACTTCGTATGTCCCCGTTTCCCAGAACACCTGACAGGATTTTGAGAATAGTTAGTGCCTTAAGCTTTTTCTGGGAGACACATCCTCCCGGTGAATTGGTTAACACCGTGAATGAAGGTTAGCATCTTTGAGGCGACTTTAATAAGGAAGAGTACCCTTTCCTTTTTAAGTTTTTGACATAGTTTGGAGCAAATTTCTTATATTCACTGGTACCAATGCAGATTTTTCAGGTTATTATCGTAGATACTTTCGATATTCACTGATTGCTCGTCGTTCTTTTCTTCTATGAGACTGTTGCAAACACCAAAAATAATCTCCTTTGCATCTGTTGTTCAATGTTTTCCCTTCTGCATTTTTCTTTATTACTGTCGTAAACACGTCCTTTCTCTCTATTACATTCGCGTTCTTCATCATCGGAAAGCCTCCACTTATTCAACACGATAAATGACAAACAAGCTAGATGAAAGGATTACGTACGTATGTAGATATCTAAATCTTATTCTTGTCCAGCAACACTTCACATTGCTTCATCGATGAGAATACGTACACCTTAAGGCAAAGCTATCGTACACAATACAAACGAATAGTTGGCTAAATTACTAGCCAGATTTGTTACGATATTTTTATCCTTCTAGCAACGTACAATGTCTAACATTGCAAATCTATCGTCGCCATTGTTATAATCGCACAAGGTGCAAAAGTCAACGCCTCACGACTATTATTAAGCCATGTCGCGCGTTATGTAAGCAAGATTCTAGCCGGTGTAAATTCTCCTTTCCCTTTTATGGGCCTAGCATTCTTTAAATTGCACGTCGACTTATGGTAATGCAGCTGATGCGACCATCAGAACTGTTACGTCGTGCAACTGCGACAGATTCGTCTTTCCGGATAAAATATTCGCCTGTTCTGCTTGTTTTAACCTGCTAGTATTGAACGGCCGAACGTTAGAAGAGGATCCATTAAACTGTTTGCAACGGAGCAAAATTTTATGAAATATTTCATTGTTTCCGTTGTTACAGCAGCCTTAAGGCAACTTGGTGTCGTTAATCCTTTGCTCAATTGTCTTTATATCCTGATGGAATCGCTTGCCTCGTTCTTCGTTAAATTCGCCGAGGTGTTCCGGAAATCTGTCCAAACGATTACGCAGATTAGCTAAAATTAACGTAACAGCGTATTTCGTACGAGTTCTTCGTAATTATCTGCCTTATTGTTACCCAAGATGTTCTTAAGCGCAATGAGCGCCGAGGAGGAGCTCCAACATCAACCGTGGCTTTTGAACAATTCAAGTCGTCGCAATGAACTTGAACGAAATCGGGCGTAAACAAAAATTCCAACCTTTAATTTTTCTAAATCTACTTCGAGGAACGATCTGTAAATATATTTGAAGCTTCCCCCTTGTTTATGTGGAAGTGGAGGCAAAAATGATTTTATTCCCGTCCAGCAAAGATTCGTTTGTGAGATGTTCGCTTCATTTACAGTTCTCACCTCGTCTCAAAAATTCACCATATTTAAATCAACGCAAACAGGCCATTGATGCTCTTGATACTGGATTTTCTGCAAGACCATCAACGTAAACAAATGTGCTTTCAGTTAACAAATCGTTAATTTAAAAATCTGCAAAGATATAGTTTCTTAATTGGAAGAAATCATTCTTTGACGTCGCGTATTTAATTAAAACATATCTTTATCCAACTGACCAATACATTATCAGTAACTGCCAATAATACACGCCACTTACGATGCATATAAGTGCGAGGTTTCACTTTAATTGCCCATAGGACGAACGCGTTAGAAATATCTAATAACTAAGAGCCAATAAAATGTCGCATTCGACCAATTTTTTTCACCGCCTTCCTATCACGTTGACCATCTTCTATACGACGGGCAGGTATTAAAAACATATCGTTAAAGGTGTCATAAAATGATATTACGTTTATGGCGGATAAGTAGAAACTTGCGCAAGTTTAGTAGGAACAAAATTCAGATATAATAGTTGTTTATCTTACCGATTTGATTCCTTGATCCTTGTAAAAGAATCGCATCGTTTTAAACGTACCAACGTTCGGTAGAATAAGATGAGATAGAGTTAGAGGATTCCCAATAAAACATCGAGCAAGATCTTAAAATTTCTCAACACTGGTGCTATTAAAGGATATCAATCTGCTGGCTTTTTGTTTCGCATTCTGCCAACAAACGAGGAACGATGTTTTTTGTTGACAAAATTGGGGTCGATAACCGAAGGATTATTCAATGTGCTTTATGTTCATTTTTGAAGGTAGATATTCCGAGAGTTCAGTGTCATTTGAACAGTTAAAAAGAGCCCGAGGTGATAAACTTCTTCAGTTCTCTTTCTAAAAAAATTTCTTTAACTTTAAGCTTTACTTTAAGATGACTATGGCCAATATTGTGCTCTTCAGTTACTTTAGTTACAAATCGGTACCTAGGAGTCCAAGATTAAGGAGCAATCGATCGGATCGATTTGTGGTCTCTACAGTTTTAAGGGATAACCATCTAATTTCGATGGAGACAACAAATCGACTGAAGCAAGTAAGAAATGTGGATGTAATCAGATGGATGGTTCGTCGACGACAAATCGAAGCTAATTAAATATCCAAACGACCAGCCCAATGTGCACAACTATCCGTGGAATATCGTAAAGCTCGACTAGCAAGAGCTTTTGCACAAGATCACGATCGAAACAATGTATCTTTTTTTATTTATTGTTGAAATTTTGCCTCAGGTCCTCAGATAATCAGAAAAAAATTTGAAGCGGACAAGGAGAGGGATTTGCCCAATGCGATACTATAAAAAGAATCGCCTATCGGGAAGGTTTGGACTGGCATAAGTAGCGTAGTACGGTCTGAATTGGTGGCGATTGACGAAGGTTCCGCAACAGATACGTGAAGAACATAATAGAACATCTCTGTGGGTGACCTGTACGTACTTCAAACAATTTAGATGAACTTAGTGCGGCGTTTCGGGCAAAATGGAAGAAGCAAAATGGATCAAAATGATGTTCAAAATTTAGCTAGCTTCATGCCAAGACGTATGCAAGTTGTCACAAGACACAAAGAACTCCAAAATGTTGTTATTGTTTTTCTTTCCTATTATTATTAATGAAGGGCTTTTTAATCTCTTAATTTTTTTAATTTTAATCTAATTTAACGCAATTTTTTAGGTTTCTAGTTGAATTTTATCCATTCCTCTTAAATTTATTCTTTCCGGTTTTGAAGATAATTTCATCCTTGTTCAGACTATTTAACCAGAAAACATTAATGTAACGAAATAACATTTAGAACAGATATTTCAAGTCTTTGCGGTTAAATCGTAAAGCAAAAAAAAACCGTTGCATGTATATCGATTGGCTATTATCCCGGTTAACTAAGTACATACACGCATTCGGTTCCAGCGAGTCGGTCGAAATAATTACGTAAAGCTCGTTACATGAACACGGTCGCGTGAATGCTTAAGCAACTGACGTCGCTGCTAGTGTCCGAAAAATGAACGCAGGTATTCGTAAGAGATCCTCACGAAAAAACCAGCAAGTAAACATATGCGGGAAAATAACGATCCACGAAAATAACTTTTTATGTCCAATTAAAATGAAGACGTCCGATTTTACAACGCCAATAAAAAAATTTACTGCTTTTTAAGATAAAGTAGCCGGCGATAGGTATTATTGGGAACTGTTTTTGTTTTTCGTACTCTTGTAACGAAATGAACGCGAAAACAACACATGGTTAGGTTGGTATCGGTCTGGTTAGTTAATACGTTGAAATGCGTGTACTTCCGTAATTCAGATAAAAGTTTACTCGAATTAAGTAAGCGGCACGTTCTTACGACACCGCGAAAAAAATAAAATAAAATAAAGAAAATGAAGCGGTTTATATCCTTCGTAAAAGTTGCTAGTTTGAATAATAGATCGCTTTGTGGATGTTTGTCGCTATGTATGTACATTGGCCCCTTCACTCCAATCGCTATCGTTAGCAAAAATGATTCTTTTTGCCTGCTGATGAAGCGGGAGAAAAGAATAGAAAAGAGTAAACAACCTACCGAACGAAAATTCTTTCGATTATCACGGTACTGTGTTCAAAACTTACGTTTTGGACCTTGGTAGCTCAACTCAATGTTTCAGGATATGCTGAAAAATTAAAGTAGCTGAAAGTCGTGCCAGTGTTTAACAGAAGGAACTTAGCGTTTCGCAACAGGAGAATGGGGATATCAATTAGATGGTAAAAGAAAAAATGTGGCTGCTCTCTTAATCCAAAGAAAAGCAAGGTGAGGGTATCAACGGATATCCTCACCTTGCTCACCATCCTTATACTGCGTTGATTCTATTTGCCTAGGAAGCATTGAATTCCTTCTCAAAACTTGTCCTTCGACAGAATCTTTTTAGAATTTCAGGTTCCAATAGAGCTTTCGTTATTGGGACCTTTGTTCTAAACTGTTAACTGAATACTAACTTCCTCCTGAAACTACAGCACACTGAAAGACAAACTTTCCCTGCACGCCTGTTAGATTTAGGACAGGTCGAGCAATCCCAATATATGTTAATTTGTGATAGCATTATTACCTTTAGAAAATGGATAGACACGTACAAAACATGTTGCCTCTCTTCGTCTCGTGTAGCTAGTTTTCTTTTCAATCCCGAATAACCATTTACCGCGAACACAGATGGCGCTTAGCACATACACGATCTGCTTTAATTTAAATCTTTGTAGTCTGGACGTTACTTTACAAATGTATTGTCTAACAACAACGGTCTGTAGAGGTTTGACGGCGTCGTATATTGAGCATCATCTTAATTACGTAATTTGCAAAATTTTTTAATTGTCGATTAATCTACAAATTTTACAAATCTTTGCCTCTAGATTCAATGCGTTTCTGACAAATGGATAAATTATTGAATATTAAATATTCACGTCTTTTAATCTCAAAAAAAAAAGAAACATAATTTTACATGTCTTCCACAACAAAGTTCGTTCGTTATAACAATGAAATATTAGCCGAATATCCAACAATCTTCAAATCCCACGCCAATCCTTAAATACACCGCCTACACGATCATTCACGATCATTTTAATACAGTAAATAATTTTGAAGACGTAACGTGTCCATAAGATGAGCCCACCTTGTCTCAGCTGTGAGATATGTACTTACCGCACGCCATGCAATATACGCGCCGTCGACGAACTTTATGGTTTCCACCTTGCTCGTGAATGCGTGCGGGTTTACGAAAGACCTTGCCCGCTATAAGAACTAGTCCCCAACGACCTCCTGCGGAACCCAACGATAGACATTGTTTAGAAAAAACGGTCGGTTCAGGAGTCAAGCGCGTTATAAATAACGCTCGTTAAGGACAACGGTTAATTGTTAGAAAACATGGCGAAAAAATAAAAGCAATGTTAGTACTGTAAGTTGTAAATTTCGCTATATTTACATGCGGTAACTGTTACATCGCCTGGTAGATCCTGCAATGCACGCACAGGTACTGGTGACATGGTGTAGTTAAACTACCTTTTATTATACTTGCGTAATTATTTTATTGTTGAGTAATGAAGAGATGTAACTGGTTCCAGGGAAATTTGATTTTTCGATTTGTTCTAATTGCATCTATAACTTCCAAATTTATATGAAGGCTTTTACAATACTTAGCATTTACTTTGCCTTGAGAAGGTTTCAATTAGTTGCAATGTTTTGAAAATGATCAATCTGAATGAAAAGGAGCCACAGAAAATTAACGGTTTGGCAGGAGTACTAAAGGATTCAATTAGATAGAACGAAACGTTAAACGATGACATCTACGTATATGAATACGTCTAAGAACGCCATCGAATCTGTTACAACTGAAGAAGTTGAAACCCAGCCGCTAACGTTTCGCTGTTCCTTGCTGCAATCTACATAAACAGCAATGATGTCTTTTCCTGCTCCTTTGAGGCAGGAGTCTTTTGTTATTGGTTGAAATTTGAGATTATCTAGTGCGGCATCGAATTTTTTAAATTATTATCGATTGGCTTGTCGTAGTTTATATACAGCTTTATTCGAACGAAAAATTTGCTCTCAAATCTTTTAGCTAAAATCTTTTTTAGGTCTTTTATTTTTCTAAAATACTGTCAATACTGACGGTTGCCTATAATATTTTATTCACCCCTGTATGTAAATGCCGCATATTTTTCGTGATAGTTTCCAGCTATATCCGTCAGCTATGGTATGGAGTGCTTGTTATTAACTTTTTTGGCTCATATGATTTGTTGTGCGACTTGCTATTGGTGCAAAATTAACGGGAAAAGGCGCGAAACGATAATAATATCATCCACAGTGTCGATATTTAAATAAAAAGACCTTCTGAAAGAGGCGAAGGCGAGCGGACGGGCGGCCAGCGTCCTAAGAAACGGTAGTTGGCCGTAGCAAATTCCAACTGCCTAGAAAAAGAGATAAAGAGTAATTATTTCCTTCCTCCTCATAAAAAAAAAAATTAATCATTGCCAAAGGAGACCCGTGACGATGCTACAAGAAAGTTAGATGGTATTGCAGCCATGGTATTGTGCCAAGTGCTATGAAGAAGCTTGTCACCATGGCAGGGGAGCTCCAAGATACGGTCACTACCCAAGTGAACGAATTCATACGACATGAGAAACATAAGAAAGCGTGGCTAACAGACTTTGTCAGACAGAATTTGTCTCGTTCGTTTGTCATCGTTTGTAATAATTTCAGTACCACTGCAAAATTTCCCTTATTTTTCAGGCTATGAGCTTTCTAACGCCTTCCATCGGAAGTATCAAAGTGTAACATCTATTGACACCGAGGCTCTCTCACCGAGGATATGCATTTACGTTTTACTTATTTTTTTATAATTTACACAGGGCGTATATCTCTTATACACCCTGTGTATAAGAGATTAAACGTTGCCTTCCTTAACGAGAAAATGCAATAGAAAAGTTCTTACGTATTTCCCTTGTAGACATGCACATTTAAATTTATGATCTTGCGTTGATCCTTCTTTTTCTAACTTACATAACATGTTATAAATCGCTATAAACTAGAATCGCCCAAGAGGACAAACGTGCAGGAATACATATACGCGCAATTATAAGATCTACGATTCATCTCCTACAACTTTGCAACGCGCAATAAAACTAACAAACCTGAAGCGTCTACGTACATCCACTAACAGTGGTCCGGGAAAGGTCTTACAATCCTTCCAATTTCTTATATATCCGCGAAAGATAAATAATAAAGTTTGCGCCTTACACGCATTCCGATACGGAGGCAGAACATAGGATATGAGTCAACACGCAAAATCGCCCGGGGTAGTAGATTCTACGCGTGTAAATCTGAACAGGTTCTTCCTAAAGGCAACAAAGCAACAACTCCGACAGCAGCAATAACAACAGCAACAACAAAACGTCCGCTTTTACGAACACGTTTGAACAGTCCCGTTCAATCGACTTCCAGTAAATATTATGTGCGTCATCTACGATCGAAATAGAGGCAATAAATAATTTACAGTTGGTACGTGCATGCTAGATTCCAAAATACATGGAATCCCTTTTTGAAGACGGTGTCTTAATAAAATCAGCTTCGCTGGGAAGGTTTGTATTTTTTACGTTTATTAACTTTAAACGAAAAAAAAGGTTGTATAAACTGAAAATAAGCAAACATTCGTTAGCCAGAGTCTTAAGATACCGGTGCTACGAGACCACCAAGTTAACAATCATTTGTTTATACGATAAACCCAAGTATCACTGCAATGCAGAGAATAATTACGTCGTTGTTCAATTAAAGTGGTTAGATTAATTGAAACCTATTTTTCAACGTGGAGATATACGAAAGACGGTCGAAATATAGCAAAATAGGTAATTTTAAGACACCTTGGAACCATTTGACCAGGCACCAATGACTAACAATCAATAAAATGTTTTATTATTACATAATTAACAACTCTGTGGAGCGTCCCCGTGCTTATTAGCTTCCTTTCTATTGGTGTATTGAACGTGGCGGAATCCTTTCCCATTTTTGTCGCAACGGTATGGACGGATCAAGTTTGTCGCCAATTTGGTCGATGTAATTGCAATGAGCCCCTTAATTCTCCATTTAGAGTGCTACAATGTTATTGGTAGCAAAGATGTCGCTCACAAGTACCAAATTTCATGCAGACGGCGACGGGTGCTCGAAACCACCAGCTCAGTGCAACCGTTTAAAGACCTCCAAATGACACACGCACCGCCATGTTTCTTTCAAGATACGCGTCTCCGCACTAAACTATGCTATCAGAATAATATAGAATCGATCTGGACTCTTCAGAGAAAAGAGATTTGTAGCCTACTCCCACCTAGCGATCTTATATTGCCTAATGGATAGCCCTTCTTCTAGTTCTTCTCTTTTCTCTTCTTCTTTTTGTCCATTGTCCATACTTCTTCGTCGCTATATCTTCATATAACTAATATCTTCATTAACACTTGCATTTTCAATGCCTGTCCAAGACTTCCGATAGAAATCGAGTGGAACAAAGAAGATTTTAACCGTAGAACAACAACCAAAGAGGCTCGAATATATTTTGTGGGAAAATACAATCTTCTGCTTCAGATCCGTAAACGACACTTGTTCGTTACCAACATCAAGTTTACTGCTGTTGTAAAACGTTCTGTTCTCATCTACAGCGACCAATTCGCATGCAGTAAATTCAATTTGCATTTTCACAATGTCCGCAATCAACTTTGGAATGTTCACCGCAAAACTACCGCAACGACATCTAATACTAACCTGGAATGGGCCGATGAATCAATCACTAACAAAGTATGAAAATTCGCCTGAACGAAATGGACATTTACGGCCGTTTAATTAATATTAATGCTATTGCGGAAGCGACGTTCGTTAAATGCTAGAAGAGGCGGCGTTCGTCAATAAGCGCCCGTAAGAACGGTAATTGCAAGCCGTTCGCGGCTGGACATAGCGGTGCGGTACATTTAAATCTTTGCGACAGACAGGCGATGAGTATTGGGTGTTATTATTTTACATTGCCGTACAGTAAGTTTAAGGTTAACAATAACTGAAATGATAGTGATGAACCGCTTTCACGGCAGGCTAAATCTGACGATGTGTGACGTACATATGCCATGTGAACGGCGGTAATGAATAAAAGAGATGAGAAAGAAAAGAAAACAAGAGCGACATTAGTACCAGGTGAAACAGGAGAAGGTGTGAACAGGTTAAAAAAAAGACAAAGAAACACAACATGAATAAATAAAATACAAAGAGGCGCTAAGATTTAATTAGGCAAAACGCGTAATGAGGCGGAAACCAGCCGAAATAACTAGAAGGGTACCCACGAGAGCTGAGAATAGCAGATTAGAAGAAGGAGAATGTCGAAACAAGAAGGAATGGAAAGATTAAAAAAAAGCATTAAGCATTAACCATAATCCGAAGGATTGAGCGGCTTGACGATGATGATGAATGTGGAAAATCTTGTATATTGGCAACCCCACCAATCTTGGCTGGCAATCTGACGCTCCTCATCAAAGACGGATGTTTAGCCACGTTTTGCGGGCGATGTTTCAGTCGCCACTTAAAACACATGCTAGCGTGTGAGATTGTATTTGTTTACACCAGCGATAAGGTTGAATTCATTAAATCAATCTAATAATAGTCAGTCTTCAACTTCTCTTTAATTTTTACGCAAATCCTTCCATCCAAAAGAAAATTCAATTCCTCTTCTACCTTTCCGTTAGTTAAGCCGTTTGGTTTTTATCAAATCTCTCCAGAACGTCCGCTTGCGACCTTCCTAACTTAAACCTTCTGTACTGTCTTTGTTGTCCTTGCATCCACCATCTCTATTTACTTATTCAATTGTTTACTTTCCACCTTTTGTTCCGGCGAGTCTAACCCCGGCGATTCCCTAATTGTTTCATTTCTTATTTTGTCACGTTTTTTTTTTTGATCCTTTCATGGAATCCTTACCAGAGCTTTCACGCGCTCTCAACATAGATCAATGTCCATCTATTAGGTTAAAATGTTTGTAAATAACGCGATATTGTATTAATATGCACGCTGTTGTTCAACTTTAATGCCAGCAATTCCAATATAATAGTTCAATAATTCAAATCAAGCTATTACGAATATTTACATAGGAGAGCCGCTCGTAAAGTATATTTAAAAATTAGTTTCGTATTGCACGTACATGTGGCATCCTCGGCATCAGAATTGAACAGCACCGCAGGTATTGTCCAGCAATTTTAATGTAAATCAACACATCATGACCAGGCGAAGAAATTCCTTTATGCGAAGCCAAATTCATGCACCGCACTGAGCAATCCAGTTTTCCTGGTTTTCCAGCTTACATCGTACGTATGCCGCGTTCGCACTTATCTTTTATGACTATTTACCATCAGCTGTAATTTTATATACATATAAACCAGATTTGTCGTAATATAAATAGCCCGTAAGAACTGGACTGATTATGTGTCGCGTAGCAATGTTGAACGTAAAATAATAGTAAACGTCGACGTTACAAAAACGGGTAACAAACAAGCTTATATATTCAACACGTGTATAACAAATGTTAATTCTTTTATAAAATAAGCTGCGAGTCGACGGAATAAATTGATAATTTATTACCTAAACGTAGAGAGGGATCGTCTTAATCTTATTGACGGCTTGTTACCTTCCCTAGATGGGATAGTGGCAGGGAACGTTGTCTAACATGCTTATAACTTACGCTCGATCTTTACACTTAGGCGTACGGAAACAATGCTCGGCCGTAATTCCTATTGTTACATCTGACCACTAACGAACGACGTAAATCGGAGTATTCTATTTGAATCTTTAGTGATCATGAAAGGCAGACCGTAGAATAAATCATAACCATTATTGAAGCACGGCCGTGCATGTTTCATCTTTAGCCTTGTCCTCTATTTTTTTTTTCGGTTATTATCATCATCTTTATTCTCGCATTATATATTTTAGTTTGCTCTAACATATTTAACAAACGTCCGCGCCAAGAGCTCGTGAATGCCCGGATTGAGGATCATGATTGTACGAAGTCGTCAGCGACGTTTTTCCTCTCCCGCGCCAATTGCTCCAATGCACTCTTCTCCAAACATTTCGCCATCACGTCTTCCCATTTCTTCCGTGGTCTCCCTATTACCGTCTTCTTTTGTGATTTCGTTTCGCCTGACTCTGCTGTCCCATGCCCGAACCATTTTAAATATTGTTTCTCTATTCTCTTTAGGATCGGTTCGACTCTTAATTCCTCGTTTCGTATCGTCGGAATCTCATCTCCGCCGCTTGTATTTTACTTTCCTGTTGTTTTGAGAGTACCCAGCTCTCACTTCCGTATATTAATATCGCTTTAATTGGCTTAAATCGACCTTTATTGTTACCTCCTTTTTCTCGCGATCTTTACGTATATTTATGGCAAGTTATTTAAACGTGTTTACCTATTCCACTTCTTCGTTTTTTAGTGCCACCGATAGCTGTTTATCTTTTTTTCCAAATATCAGCATTCTGTTTTTTTTTTTTGTGTTAATTTTTAGATTTTTGTTTTGCAGAGCTTTCATGGCAATCCTGGCGTCTCAAATGGGAGCTTTTATAGCGATGAAATTGAGCGCAGACGAAATTTTGGATGCGTTAAGGCGAAGCACGTATTCACGTCAGTTATTTAGTACCCAACAAAATAAGAGAACGGGTATATGCTGATGCAATAACGGAAGTAGTTGTTAGCAGTATTGGCAACTATTTCGAAGATCCGGCGAAACGGGAGAAAGCTTTACACCTTGTAAGTGACGCTTATAGCTGAAAAGTTGCTTGAGGACATCTTCAGAAATATGTTGTATGTTACACGCACTGCCCACGCTCTCCATAGAATAGCGGAATTTATTAGAAAGCAACTTCCCAATGTTAATAAATCAATTAATCACGCCAAGAAAATTTTATTGAAAACACCTACAAGGATTGCTTTACACGTAGACAGATGGCCAGCTTATCCTTATCTCCGTCTCCAATCGTAACAAGATGTCATTTTACGCGGGGAATTTGTAGAAAGTTGCTGACGTACGCCTTCTCACGAATTTTCAAAATATATGCTGCATTCACAACGAGCGCTATTATTTATTAAGTTAGCTACGGTATTTTCAACATTTCGCAACTACTTAGATAACTAGAGAGGACAAAAGCGAGTGAAATCATACATTTTTTTTGCATTTTGCAAATTTCAGTAGATTAAAGTCATTGTAAAAATGGTTATTATTATTATTATTGGCCGCGAAATAGGTGGCGCGAGAAAAGCCAAGATATTGACAACTTTGAGGTACGCAGCTAGTTTGAGATATTAAATTAACTGGATTTACGACGATGGGCTCTATAAGCAAACGAAGTGATGGAGTTAGACTACTTCGAGAGTCCTCATAAATAAATTTAATAACCTTTCAACAACATTTAACAGGAAATAAGTGACGAGGGACCCTCCACAACTACGTTTCTAACTATCCAAGTTAGTCATCGGTAAAATTCGCCACTTTCCGTGCACTTATTACGCGAAATTAGCAGAGACTAGCGTGTTTATTCGTATTATTTAAACCACCCAAGCTGCATTCAATTCTGAATAGCGAAGATTGAATACATCCCTTTATAACAACAAATAAATAAATATTATCGCGTATTTTCTTCGTACCGACCGGCGATATCCGTTTCGTTGCCGTAGCCACCTGCGCATGGTCCTAAGTAAGTACACGCGCACAAATACTAATCGACCTTTAATATCTTCACATTTTCGTTTCAATAAAACCTCGCCAACTTGTAGCGGGCAAGCAATTTGTCAGACGACCTTTATTGCGGCATCGGGTAATTACGGTTCACAATAAACCGGCTTGATTTAAACAAATTCCGAGGTACGTACGTACGTACGTTAAATTCGTTTTTCCAGCGTTTAATGGTTGCAGTCGTAACATTAGCTCGCTAGATTTTATGATGGAATATAAAGCTAACAGCTCGTCGTAGGTGCTCTTTATTTCGGTCTTGATTTAAACCGTAATATGGCGAATTTACGGAGTACAGAATGCTATTTTACCGCTGTGAGTTGATTGGTGTTACAACAGCATTCGCGATTAACTGACCCATTCTTTCTTACTAATATGTTCATAACTACGATGGTAACCTTAAGAGCTTCAAGTTTGTCACAGAAACAAATGATTTTTTCTTTTTGCCAATTATGAATGTGGTCGGGCTACGAAACAAGAAACAGTGGAACGAAGCGTTATTTTGTTGGAACAAATTTTTTTCTTTAAATGCAGCCGTTTTTTTTCCGCAATTTCTGCCTTCATCTTTCCAATAAACACCATCATTATCACTATTTCAACCGATGGAACAGATCGACGCTCGAACTCGATTTATTTTGCTTATATTACTTGAGCGGGGCTGTGGAAATGTTCGTTCGAATACGTTTTCGGTCAAGATCGAGCAAGCGATTATATTTGTGCTCAAATCATTAATCAACGTACGATAAGCAGGTCATTTCGAAACGTCCCGAGTCTCTGTTATCTCTGTAAACATAATTCGGCGGTCGTCTAGCACCATTTGATGAACTTGTCGTGTCCACGTAAACAACGTCCATCTCGATGTTATAGGTACTTTCGACGTATCTAAAATTGATACCTTCGAAGATATTGAGGCAAGTACGTGTTTCACACGCAATCTTTCAAAGAAGAAGCGCCCGATAATGATAATGTAACCTATGTGGTTCCTTAAAGCGTGAGGTAACTTTGAAGCTATGCAAGTTAGTCATCAGTAAAGTTCGCCACTTTCCGCGCGCTTCGCGAAATTAGCGGAAAAAACTAGACAGACTCGTGCTTATTCGTCTCATGAGAACGGGTTCGTGTTGCCTATTGTCTTCCCCGAGGGTCGACAAAACGCGAGTCTGTCTAGTCGCTGCTAATTTGGCGAAGCGCACGTAAAGTGGCGAACTTTAGCGATCGCATATCCGGCATTGGTGAAATGTTGAATTACCGATTGTTCTGAAAGCTTTGCGTTACAAAATTTTTGGAGATTCGAACTGTTGCAATTATGAGAGTCGTACCCGTTAAGCAGACCATTTCTTGTGAGCTCGGCTTCATTCGTCCAGGTAATTTTTAGAGCGTATTAAACCAATTCGCAAGAACTAAACATTTGATTTTTTGTCTTCACCGATACAAAGTTCTTCAAATTCTATCAGCAAAAATACAGCATGCATATATAGTCAAATAACTTGGATATCCTAAGATAATCGATGATATCTTGCTTATAATAATATCATCATCTTTTTAATCTTCAAGCAAAGCTTTCGATACTGTAAATCATCGAGTTTATAGGATATTGGGCTGCATGGTCCTTCTGCTGGATTAATTGATAATTATCTAAATAGTAGGCGGCGTGGTCTGCTCCTCGCAAATTGCTTCCTTCCTCTTCTAATGAGGGCACTATAATATTGCATATGCTGATGTCATTCAATTGCACTTGGCACTTCAACCATGTGATTGGCGCACAACAGTCCCTATATGAACGCTGATTTCCATACACTTTATGCTCCCGCGTTAAGAAATAGTTTACAAACAAAAAAAAGTGACTACGGCAATGGACAACTTCCGCATATTTTGCTAGAATTTAGCTTAGGGATGTAGATGATGTTTGATATTACGAAAAGCACTATGCCGAATTTACAATAAAGAACTGATATCCGCAAGAAAACTAGCTATCTGCAATCATTGCTCTTCTGTAAATGTCGAACTCATGCTTAAGAAAGCTCCAACGTAGGCGTTACGTAGGAAATTCCACGATCTCCATCCCGACAGAAACTAACGGTAAGAAAGGTACCAGATTCAAGGAGCATATCAGATCTTATCGATTTGGTAGGATAGAATCATCAGATGTAGCGCAACACATTTACTCTCGACAGTAAGAATAGAACAGGCATGTTAGATTAAATTTAATTGGCGATACTTTTGTGTTGTTTGCCATGCTACCTCACAGTTCCTCGCTGTCGTTATTGAAGGATATTGATTATAATAAATTATTTGCAGAGATACGTCTAATAGGCCATCGATATGAATACTCCTCTGTTTATATCATTAAATATGCCACATATGCCTCAACCATTATCAATTTCAATGGGCTGGGAAATAAACTACTAATTACGTATATAGAAATAAACGGCATTCTAATGGTAAACGATACCGAATACGTTTGACATTAATGGTGCCTGATTATAAGCATTAATTTATATGGCACGACACGGTATTCTAGCCTTATTAATAAATATTGTAAGTTATTCGCGTTTAACGTAATCGCACGAAGTTATGCATCAACAGAATTAAATGTGTAACTCGCGGTATTCTACGTGGAATCTTCGCGGGATTAAATGAGCGCTTTTGAAATTAATGAACTATAAAAGCTAAATTGCGAGAATGATTTAGTAGAGTACGTAATACGGATGAGGTATTCCATGTATTTTTCGATGAATAGTTCCGTTTCTAACGCATGATTGTACGGAGAAGTATTCGATTAGATCTATGAAACTATAAACCTTGAAGAAGTGCTTAAAAATCCGAGCCTATCCTGTAGTTTCGTCAAATCAGATATCACCAAACGTTTATGATCGAAAGCAATTTTCGTAAAATTAACAAACGCGATAAAATGAGAGAAATAATCTGATTTTTTGCAACTATGTATGGAGAAATTTCATCTTCGGTTTCCATATTTTGCAGCATTATATCGTCATTCGCATCAATGAATCGATCGTTGGGTTGTTGAATTTCGTGTAACTGGAGTAGTAAGTCGTATATTCTTTAATTAAATTCGTAATTCGCAATTGTCTCAGGGCGACGGTAACTCTCGAATAAAAATCTAGTCCCGCACCGAAGAATAGAAGAATTACTCAAAAAAGGAATAGTAACGTTTCATTCCAAAAAATAGATACGCGATAACCCAAAAATAAATTGAAATGAATGCTAATTTTGAAGGAACTAACATTAAGAAACGACTCAGAGACGCAACAGATTAACAATGTTAATAGACATGCTTATATAAAAAGAAGCACACAAGAAAGAATAGACGACTTAACACCTCGTTTAGCTGGAATTGCGTCGTTCTCTTGCTTCCTGGCTTGCGAACCTCTAAACGTCGGACACGAATATCGCTCACTTTAATCGCTATTAGACTTACTTAAGCTGTGGTTAACGTCAATAATGATAACAAGGACTGTGGCGTAGTATGGTAAACAACACATAAGCATCGATGATGAGGACCATTCGTGTCGTCGAAACGGCCGTCCCGTTTATTATTAAAAAAAAATTAAGCGTGAGTGGTGCGGTGGTTGCCGATACTTATGTATTGTTTGCTATGGTTAACGTCCTTTTGTCGTGGGGTACCTATTGTAGGTACTTATATGTCGTTTCTTCGTGTCCTATCTATTTTCTTTACTCGTCTTCCTGAATAGCTGAGAGTTTATTACTTCTTTTAATTTATTTTTAATTTTTAATTATTTTAATTTTTTTAATTTTTAATTTAATTTATTTAATTTATTTTGGTAGTTAATTGAGAAAGGGGCCGTCCTCTATCTAAAGAATTCTTCTCATTTTGTTAAATATACCACATACGAAGGTACTCGGTTATCAAATAGATACATTTTCCACTAAAATTATTTGTATTTTAAAGAGGAGTGTATTTTCAAGTTTGAACAACACATTATGAACGAACTAATCGTTAAAATTGTCTTTTTCTTCATCTCATTATTAAGTGGTAAGTGGCAAGTTAAGTGGTTCATTGGTCACAGAGTAATATTGAATAATGACATGATTTTTGGGCCTACACGGTAGTTTTCGGGCAACGAAAGAATCTGAGCTCTTAGGAAGTATTTAGAAATACCAGGTTACTTACTTTTTCGCTAAAAGTCGAATCCAATATTGTGCTTACAAAAAAATTTTAAATTTTAAATGAATTGTTGGTTTAAAAGAATGATATTTTTAACTTCGGGTGTATGAATTAAATGAATTAATGAAAAATTAAATGAATTAAATTAAATAAAATGAAATTATGAATATGTTGTATTTATCACTTTCCATTCCTATTTTTATCACTAATGTGTTCACTACTTAACCCAGAAGCAAAGCTAACAGTAAAATCAACGCAAATTAAATTATTTTTTACAATTTATTCCGAGTTTATTGCTATGAATAAGTTATAACTTCGGCATAACGCCCATAAATATAGGCGTAGTCTTGCGAATTGACAGTGCGGCATAAAATTTCGTCCAAATAATCAACGTTTTCATCGACTACTGATAGAATTTCTTATAACCAACCGACGATACTTTGACGCTGGTCGTACGTCCGATCGTCTCGGCCGCTGTATGAAGATTTTTTTGTGTCACATCTAAGCCAAAAAAAAAAGTTGGGCCTCGCGAAATCAGCAGAGATTAGACAGACTCATGTTTTTTCGTCTCACGAGAACGGGTACTGGTTTTTTTTTGAGATTCGGTAAAAGTCGAGCCTGTCTAGTCTCTGCTAATAAATAGCACATGCAACGAAAAGATCGGTACTTCTTCTGAGCCACGCGCTTGCCTAATTCTAACATATAAAATATTAAAAATAATATGCACTCAATCTACAAGGATGAACTAAAATAAATGAAATCGATTCTGTTATATGGGGGTAAATATAAAGCAAGATAATGTTTAACATGAGCGTTCGGTTACATCTTAATAAATGATACGGATGTGCCTAGTATGCTTTCGTCGCGGATGGTTTCCTGCGCCGTAGATCATCCACAAGAAAATAATTTGTCGTACGATACTTGTCAACATATTCTTAGAAGATGTCTTAAGAGGTACCCGCGATAGTGTTGCAATGAACTTGCCTTTCTCTCTGGCGAAACTCGGTTCCAATTTAATGGTTTCATAGCTTCCGCAAAATTGTAATTGACTTTACGTTACATTTACCTTCGTCAAATCCATCTTAGGCAACTTATTCTGGGTCGTTTTATTCTAGATCGGCCTACACTTGGTCAATTTATTCTCGATGGACCAAAATTTGTATCTCACCAGTTCGCCATTGGTGTTAGGTGCTAAATATAATTATCTACTAAGCACAGCCAATCAAGTAGCTATCGATATAACCACCCCCGTTGTTCGCAACAGTCCGTTCCGCATATTTCAAGAAAACAACTCATTTTATATAGGAAGAATATATAAATGCATTTATATATTCTTCTTTTTTATATTTTTATTATTTTTATTCGTAAAGAGCGCTCGATCCAAACATATTTAATAATTTAGCAATATTTATATTTGTAAGTTTATCCATATTTCATTATTTAGATTACGCACCGAAACTGGCTTATTTATGATTAAAGAGTCCAAACGATGTGCCCGAGCATTGGCGTTGCGTGGAGAGTTTACCAGAATAACAGTGCGCTTATTTAAAAATAAATATATTGAATCACTTTACAAAACGTTAGGAAAAAACATAAATAACTTACCTAACATGTTTACATTGTTGCAGAAATATCCGGATGTGCGCGATGAAGTAATTGCACCATCATATATGTTTCTGTATTAGTCTCGGAAAGGTTCGTACGTAGCGACGTAAATAAATGCTTATATGCTGAAAAGGATTGTTCGACGTTGAGAGATGTTATATTTGCATAGTTAAAGTGCTCTTTGTATCTGTACAACGTATCTTCAGTATTGGTAAAAAGTTGCCGTAATTTTGTAAAATCTACATTTTTATCTAATACACTATTAAATTTTTCACGAACACAAACACTTTTTTCATCATCAAGGATATGCAGCGCTAATTCTACGTGGTCAATAATTGCTAATGAGTCCGATAAGGACAGCGCACTGTTCTGTAACTTTTTTATTGCATCCACTATTGGAACGTAACTGTCGTAAATAATTTTTAAATTTGCTGCAACTTGAGGATTTTTAAATTGAACCTGACCGAGCCTTATTGCAGCCGCTTCTTTGCCGTCTAGTTGTAAAACTACTGATTTAATTTTTTCAAAATGTTTATAATAATAGAATGCTGCTTCTAACCACGTACCCCATCGTATAAGAATTGGTTGCGGCGGCTCGGGTATGTCAGGACACTGCGAATGAAATAGGCGAATACGTTTCGGAGATTTAAGAAAAACCGCTTTCGTTTGTCCTATTAGTTCATCCGCATCAGGATAACTTGTACGTATAATGTTTGTTATAAGGTGTAAAGCGTGAAGCAAACATGTGACGTGCGGCAGGTTCGGTTGAATCGTTTTGAGTAATTTTGCTGTGGAACACATAACCGCGGCAGCATCGGTAACTAACATTAACGGTTGCTCCGGTAAAATTTCAAATTTGTGTAGTGTTTCTATTAATACACTACGTATCGCCGTGGCAGTACAATCTTGCATTCGTTTACAGGCTAGTAAATAAGGGTCAGAAGATCCTTGCGGGGTCAGCGTCCTTACGACAATGGATAGGATGGACTGTTTTTTAATATCTGTAGTTTCGTCCATTGTCAAGCAAAGGTATTTATTTTTCACCGTTTTTTTCGTAAAATTTACAATTCTTTCACGCACTGATGGTACGTAATTGTGCAGCGTATTTTTAGATGGTAATTTCCACGTAGGATTGTATTTATTCCAAAACTGGCGAAACATTGGGTGTTGGACTTTATGTATTGCTATATTGGTCGCAATTAGCATCATTGTTAAATCAACCACAAATTCATTATATGATTTGCGTCTAATCTTTTTCAATTTATGTTTGTCACTATTTATATGTCTTTCTCTGACACTGACTCGCTTTCCAAGATAATAAAGTTGTTTCACAAACTAAACATTTCACTGCCTTACCGTCATATATTAAATCGGGAAACCGATGTATAAATTTATTTACTACGGTAGCAGGCAACCGATTTGACGCATTATTTTTACGAGCTGGCAACATTTTCAACGTATACTTTAACACGTTAGAACGGCAACTAAATGCATCGTTTATTTTTACTACTTATGCGAGAGCGGAGTTTACCCCACTCTGCTCTCGCATCGACGCTACTGGTCGGGCACATCGTTTGGACTCTTTATTTATGATGCGTTACATAGTCAATCCAAAATGTTTGGAACACGATAACGCCTCACTACCTCGCCAACGCATCTAAGAACATGAAACGAGGAATAGTTTAATGGATGGTTTAACGGTTTTACATTTAAAGAAAAAATCCTCTGTTAAGGTATTCGTTATTCTTTCTACAAGCGTCTCTTTTATTTACTTATTCTTTACTTTTATCCCAGCATTTGTTGTTGCCTTCTTCTACCCACCAATGAGTTCATTGATACTCCTTGTTAACTACGTCTGCCCTTTCGTAGCTTATAAAGTTCAAATGTTGTTGAACCTTACGCCGTTTTTTTTTCTTTTAACTGGGCAGTATAGCATGCAATAATACCCTTTGCAATCGACGAAAGAACGAAACGATAATTAAAAAAAAATCTTCCAGCGTCGATCCTTTCACTTCTCCCGTTTCGGCGGCCATCCGAGAAGGGAAAAAAACTCGAAATGTTAAGATGTTAACATCGCGATACCCTTTAGATGGAACCCGTTGCGCCGGATCCTTCGTCTCGCGCATTAAAGGTTGATTTACGGCCGCGATAGCGAAACGCTGACATTCCGACAACATACGTTGCGGATTATACAGTTACCGCCCCGCCAAAAATCTCCTCCTCGCGCTATCGGGTGGCACGACGCGCTCCTTCTCGAACCGTTCGGTATGACACGCCTCGGCCCGAATTCAACAAGACATTAGAGGTCGGGCAAGAGATAATAAGTCATTCGGAAGCTGTGGTTCTTCTCGGGAATGGATCGAGAAGAAAAAGTTATGACGGACGTGTTATTAGGTTGATTGGTGGCCAAAAATGTTTTAATGAATGTTGATGAATTGGGAAGGCTATGAGTATAGCGGTTGATTTAATTTTCATTTAATTCTAGGTTAATTTTCAAGAACATCTAAGAGTTAAGCATATCTTATCTATTTTATAAAAGAGCGCCCAGCAGGGAGACCTAACTTGCTGAAACCAAGCACCGTGCTCGTTTTGAAGGTTTCCTATGTACGATAGGTTACCTGATTTAAATGTCCTTCAATAAAAAAGAGGCCAATAATCCGGTCTCCTAGAAGACCTACCTACATATTCACCTTTTGAGAATATTGAGTGCGGACGTTGTATGTTGTGCTTTGAGTTTCTTTAGGCCAATACCGTGTAACAGAAGGATAGTGACGTCCGTGCACAACATGAAAAAGCAGTCATCAGTGAATAAAATGTTTTGTGCAAAGTTTTCGTCGTTGATGCAACGTTCGATAAGCGCTTCGCAAGAGTCGAATCAGTCATATTTATCGTTAGGAAATATTTGGTTTGCTTTGTTCAACTTACAGGATCGGTATTTATTTTTCTTTGAAACTCTGTTGATCGTATTGTGTCTGCTCTGCAATTTTTCAGCGCAAATCAAAATATCTCTATCCTTATATTGTGATATTAAGGCGATATGTATTCCAAAAATGTTAATTATGCGACGTACAGTCCTTTAACCAATAGTTTTTTTTTTTTCAAATTTTGCTTGGAAAGAACGAGTAATCTGTCTGGCAGACTCGACGACGATGTTTTGCCACGAACTTCCTTCAAACAAAAGTAATAATAGGAGAACAACGATAAACAGTAATGCAGCTAAAAGTAGTTCAAGTATCTACTTATTCTAAATAGAAGCGATTAGATAGCGAAAGGAAACGAGGAATAATAAATGTAAAAAAATCTTAATGCATCGAAGTCCCCCATTGTGCTCTCATACGAACAATCTGTATGAAAGTTTATCGACGCGCGATCAGCATAAACAGATATTCTGGCTTGCAGGGCTTGTAGCGCCATTTGCGCTCCTCCATATTTTTTTGAAGCATTTTCTTCGCAGAAGCAAGGTTTCCAAGCGCATGATTGTATTATTATTCATTATTCGGTACGACAAGAATGTGTACATATTTAATATAAACATATGAAAATCACCAAAAAATGAATTAAAATGAAACTGAGAAAAATATCTAGATATTCGTGAACTCACACCGAGTCAACGACGTCTATATAATAGTATTTATTGCGTCAATAAATAGTATTTATCGCATTAATAAGTTACACTTATTGCTTCAATAAATTGTATTTATTTCTTCGCTAATACTTCGACGCACAAATTTATTGCTTTAATAAACTGTATTTATTACTACACTATCTAGTATTTATTATTTCAATAAACAATATTTACTATTTCGGTAAATGGCATTTATTACTCATTCCTGTATAATAAATATCACCGCCAAAACACATATATAACAACTCTTTCAAAATGAACGTTTTGCGCTGATAGAGCAGCGAATACTTAGTCACATGTTTATTTAGTGAAATACTCAATCAAACGCGAAAAGCTATACAGTTTTTTTGGCGCTCCTCTAACTTTTTTTTAATAATCTAAGCAACCGGTTCCGTGTTCCTCAGACCAGCTACGTAGCAATCAATTTTACAATTAAATCACAGCTTTGTAACTATCCCATATGGACTCGTTCTAGCTTGAGGACTTGCTTCATATAACACGAAATCACTAAAAAAAAATGAATTTTTGGAAAGAGGACCTTTTATTTAATTACTACTCTTAGTTATGGATTTCTATTGTTGTAACGAAAGAATTTTGAACCGTCGAAACGTTATGACTACCTGAACCATCCGATTTTCAAATAAAACGAGCGAACCATCAATTGTGCACGCATAAAATTACCACCAAACGCGTTCAGGCATCGTACTAATTCAGATTTCACGTCGAACAACCATCATCGTTAGCTTTACCGCAAAGCTAACCCGGTAGTTGCAATACTCTCTTGCCTTAGGCGTCGATCTGTTTCGTTAAATCGATAAGACCCTTTCGAGTATCGGCCTACGAGCTGCCGTATCTTCGCGCGCAATGATTCGATTTTTTCCGTAATTGCTAATTAAAGCCCGTTAGCGGCGTATTTAGACAGTATCTGCCAACGTACCGCCCGAACATGACCATAAATCTATTTATCGGAACCTGAAACGAGACCACTCTCGCAGAAAAAGCGGTATATCTTGAACGGTGTTGACGTTAATGGCACTTATTTCGGGATCGCAATATTAATAAGACAAGAGATATCCTAATGAATTAATACCGTACCCCGTACTTTGTAGATAATTATTGGTATTTAATTGATCGGCATTTTTGTTTTCTACTTTCATTTTTTTTTTTCGGAAAATTAAGCGTTTGATTTATCAAGTCAACTGTAACACACTTAACAAAATGCTGTTCTTTTAAATTTATTTGTTGACTTATCTATATATTCGCTTTTATCTTCCTCTCTATAAATTACAGTTAAAAATTTCAGACAACTTTGCATAACCGCAACAAGATCTCTCTTAATCAATGGTATTAATAGATTAACTACATAATGCGAAATAACAATAAAGTTTTCACTACAAATAAAATAAGACGTAATGATCAAAAATTGTACCCTAAAAAAAAAAAAAAAAAACATTTGTCGCATGATAAATTGATAAAACGTTCCGCTTGTTTTATAAATACCATCAGTCTCATCGACTCCTCATTAACACGCAGCTTTTGTAGGAGTTCTTGCGGATTCTAAACAAAAATTCTTGATGATGTAGAAGATGGGAATTAGAGAAGACGAAGGCGGGCGGAAATGTTGCTCTTCTGGCAACGACTAGATAGACTCATCGTGTCTGTTCGTCTCATGAGAAAGCGTTCGTGTTGCCTATTGGTTTCCCCGAGAGTCGATAAAACACGAGTTTGTATGGTCGCTGCCGAAGAATGATGCCTTTGTCCTCTCTAATGAGAATTCAATGAAACTTTGATAACATCTATCAGGATAGAAGGAGTGGAGACGCTATTACTGCACTAATCATTAATGATTGCAATATTTGTAGACTCAATGAATTAGATGGAAAGCTAATGTTCTTGTAAATTTTTTATGTAGTAAAACGTTTATGTAAATTTTAAAGAGGAAGGGGCCCAAGTTGGTGTCTTGCTGGAAGCATCTCAAGAACTTATTCTTGAACATAAGATTGGATCAGAGCACTAAGACTAGAGGAAAATCCAAAGATAAATAGCTTAGTTATCGAGCATTGTCGAGATCTTCGCTATTGTATTGAGGAAACGCCGCTAAATTAATAACAATTCCACTAACGAGCGCAAACCATGTTAGTAAGTATGATTTATCGCCGTTACCTCTTCTTTTTGAAAAACTGATGATTTTCCATTCCACGCAATCAAAGGACTTTGCTAACTCAAACAAAATCCCAAGAGTAGTATAGCTTGCATTCGAGGGCTTAAAGGGCTGATCATCCAAATCAACTAACCTAAGCCTCGATAGATTGACCTCTTCTAAAACCTTACTTTTGCGATATCGGAAAAAAATCCATTAATCTGTTCAATAGGAGTTTCCCCGTTAATTTATTATAGCGGCTTATTAGTCTTCAGTATGGGTATAATACATGGGTATAGTTGTTTTGAAAATATTTGAAAATCTGCTAGATGTAGTAGAAGAGTTTAACAAGTCCACCAACACAGGCGTTAAGTTACATCAGCAGCTGTAAGAACGAGATAAGTTCGAATAAATACGTAGCCTTAGCAAAGGAAAGACATCTTTAAGCATAAAATTCATTTTATTTTTTTCAATATAATCTCCTTTGAGGTTGGCGCCACGTTTTTCCATCGTTTGCGGAAGGACAAAAAAGAAATTGCTAACGTACAAACATATCTCTGCCTACCCAGCGTCATCAGCGTGGTTTCGAGAGTATTTTTACCCGGTTTACGTCGCTGCTTCCTGAACGGCAAGCATGCGTTTCTTTGGCACTAGAGGACGAGGAGAGGAAATGTCGAGTTTATCGTTTTGAAAGTTGTGGCCTTAACCGCGAGGCAACCGGCAATAGAAGGTAGAAGAAAGAAAGAGAGAATACTCTCGAAACCACGCTGATGACGCCTGGTAGACAGAAACATGTGCGCGTGTTAATGTATTTTTTTCCCTCCTTTTGTTGCGTTTGTCGTGAATTATTCCATCAATACCATCTACCTTTATCTGATTATTGAAAAAGTGCTACTTTTGTCCTTTGAAATGGATCACATATATGCTGCGAAAAGTACTTATAAATTATGGGTCGCTATTGGAAACATATCCATTTCCTTATACGCTGTTTATCTTCTCGCTCCTCTTCTATTTCTTTATTATTGTTTTTCCCTCGAACCAATTTATTATAAAATTCACCACTAGTCAACAGGTGGCGCAATGCAGATTTATTATATGATAACATTTTTTTATATTATTTATATTTAACTTATTTAGTCTCTTCTTTTTCTTTTTCTTTTATAACGTATTTAGTTCATTTTGTACTTATATATGTATGCACATACGTACATATGTCCTTTAGTTCCTCCTGTAATAAGTGTTGCCGTTGGACAATCAAATTGTTATTAAAACAAATTAAAATTATTGAGTCAACAACGGGTCTTCTGCCACTATACGTAATAAACCAAGCAACAGTAAACCGTCATTTACGTATCAAGCATGCTTTTGCGACAATTATAACAATCTCGTCCTGCTGCGTTTAAAGGAGACATATTCCCGTCCAACTTTTGCCGATGTAACGACACTCTACGGACCACTTGAAATGTCAGCTGGCGGACGTCAGGACGTTAGCTACACAGTACATATACATACATATATATATGTACACGCACATATCTCGCATGGCAAGACGAGATATGATGAAGGAATATCGCTCTCCGCGGTTCTCAAATATCTAACGCAATATGGTGTCTTGTCTCCGCAAAGAAATATTGACCGGTTTGTCGCCGGGAAAAAAAGAGAAAAACTCGCGTGATTTAATGTACCGCTTAAGCGTTATGGACGATGTAGATGTAGCTGAGAACGCCATACAACGCAATCGATAGGTTCTAAATTCTGTAATCGCTTGGCACTTAATACGCGCTAAATGATGGATACTTTCAATGTTACGGTATATCGAGCGAAATACCATTCTAATGTTTCAATGCACGCGACCGCCACATAGTTTATATTCGAGGTATTCCTCGGCATATTCGCTAATAGGGATATTAGATCGGATAGATCGTCGATTCGTAAATTATTTGATTCAAATCGATTGAATTTTTCGAAAGTTGAATCAGCTCCTCCGGGGCTGTCTTTCTACGACTTCAAATGATCAAGACAAGGTAATCACTTCAGTCTCGCGCCTTCTGAAATAAAACATCCACCATCCAATCTTTCTGAAGTATTTGCTCTTTTCTTTTTTCGAGTGTGGTGGCGGCCCAACGCGGTGTATAATCTTTTTTCAAGGCTCCCATTAGGAGCCTTTTAAGTTGTGTAATGTAAAATGTGTTCCATGGCCTTGTTACTGTCACCCGCTCGCCGTAAAGGGTGAAGCGCAGTTAATTGTATTGGATCCAACAAGAAAATTTGTTGATTCTAACGGGACTCGAACACACTGCGCTTAACGCTGCCCAGTCAAGCGCTGGCCCTCTCATCACTGGGCCACCGAGACGTTTTTATATCTCTCAAAATCGCATATATTGCATTTTCTTGATTCTTCCTGCAAGTAGAAAAGTTTCATTCAAAATCACCAATTGTTTGTTTTGTTTCGCCAGAAAAGATTCTACGATATGGTGCAACTTTCTTGATAGGGAAGATATTGGAGAATGCTCTGAATTCTTCCAATTGCTGATAATAGACGAAGGAATCTCTTTTGTATTTTATATCTGATGATTATCACTTGAATTTTCATATGGCTTTCTCACAAGAGCTTCAATTTTAATTGGCAGGCCATCAACCACGGAGATTGGAAGATATTGTTCATTCATATGGTTTGGGTTGGTCGAACAGCTTCACATCCTCTATTAAGGTCCTGAGGATACTTGAATACTGTCGAAGGCTCCAATAGGTCTTCCCCAAAATGTTTCTGTGTGAATACCTTTAGTTCCTAACAAGTGCTGGTCACATGCGAACCTGTTTCCTCCTGCAATTCGCATCATCTACACCAAGGTTCACTTACTCAACCTATTTTATATAGACGGCTTTTCGAAGGACGGTGTCGCGTCACCAATGTGGTTAACGAAAACGCGCTAGCGTCTATTATTTAATAAAGCTTTGGTGTACACTTGATCGAAAATCGGTTCCTATTTCTTTATCTTATGTAGAACGTTTCTTGGCTGGTTCGTCGACTACATTGCCTTTAATATGTTCATATTCTCGGCATCCTGCTCAAAGATATCTTATTATCTTGTGCCGGACTTTTGAGAGACAATTCTTTAATTGTCTTCATCTTGTAAGAGATGATCGCGGCGGATAGACTCAGCCATCGCTCCTACGTTGCTCATTACTTCAGTGACACCAATAAGTACTTGCCTTTGGATATCTGTGAGAAATCTCATGGCCGAGGAAGCCTTATCCTTGAAAGATATTATGTACTGTAGCAAATAGAATTTCTGCAAACATTGTTTTAACGCCTTCAAACTTTGTGACTATATATGTGTACGTTGTCTGCACGGAAGCCCACCATCTTTATTATTTACTTCTTAACGATTTAGCCATACAGAGTGTATTTTTGTAACTCGTCATGTAACATTTAAAATAATTAATTCGCGTTCAATTCTTGCGGGATCAAATTTTACTGCGAAAAACGATAGGAAACAATAGAAAATATTCAAATAAACGTTGCTGGCACTTCATTCTGTAAACGTATAATTTCTAACGTTATACAGCGTCTCTTGCTGCGCATACTTCAAATTCCGTGAAACTCTTTTCATCACATCCGCGTGTTAATCCTCTTATGCAATACCATTTCGCATTTAACGTAACAAAATTAAAATATTCCATTGATTTAAAGTATTTAATAGCTTCAAATCTATCCAATCGACCGTCTGCGTACACAATAAGCAAACACCTGCCACGTATTTATAAGCGGATACGTCGTCCATAGGTTACAAAGTGAAGAGGAATAAAAGAAAATCAATAATAATAGAATTCTCGGAAAGTCACAGTCTTAATTATCTTTTCGCTTACAACGCTGACATATTATGTCAGTTACATAATCATCCATCAGCAGTATTGGCTAATCAGCGACCCTCTGTGTTGAACTAAGAAATGAAGACGTTTAGAATAGCTATTGTTGTCGGAGCTGCCTGCAGGTTTAACAATGAAGCAACAATCTGCGCGATGGAATTCTTCGAACCTCACAAATACGTCGCTTCGAAATGTAAGGTTTCTTTTGTGGCTGAGATTTTTTTAAATGGTGCTCGATACAATGTACAATGTTATATTAACTTTATGGTTTCCATGTTTATTAAACTTTGTAAATACATCGGTCCGTAATAGATATTGGCGTAATTACAATCGTTGTGGTAGAGCTTTAGGAATCGCGAGCTTGCGAAAACATTTATATTTATTTCTGACTTGCAAAGGCAGGATGCAAACAATGTTACTCATTAAATGAAACGTAGTAACGAAGATCGAAATGGAAGCTGTTCGATGCGGGTCCTTCTGTAAATGTTATTGTTTTTTTTTGAGGTAATTACCTTTAATGCCATTTCTTGCACATCTTACGGCAGATCTTCCGGTTTTTCTTCTATAATTTCGTAATCACGTTAACATTGTTGCAAAACTCACGATCAGCAATTAGCGTTATCATCATGGAAAATAATTATAGCGACCATCAGTGAGGAGAAAACAATAGAACCAACGATGTGTGTAAAACTTTGGAATACTGCAAAGGCAACGACAATTTTCAAATGTTCAAAAAGAAAGCCCTACGCCAATTGCAAGAAAAGTGCTTAGATCGGTAACCACTTCTTCAGCAAATATCACTATCTACGATTAAGAGAACACCAAAGAACTTCCATTACTTTGTAGAAGGAGTATCACTTCTTCCTGGAGAAAGAGGACACTATTAAATCTTGTTCTGATTACGTCGTGCTATACAACGTAGTACAATACTGAAAAAAACAAAAACATTTCTTCGCTGATGAGCGTATTCTCAGTTTTCATGCGGAAAATATTAAGTTATTAACGCGGTACTTTCGTTTCTTGTATCTTTAACAGAGGTCTTCGAAATAATTAAGAACATTTCAAATGTAAGTTCTTCAAGCTGTTCAACAATGTATTTGCCAAAATCAACTCAAAATTGCTCATTTCGGTACATAGGCAAGGAGGAAGAGATCATGTAAATGAATACGGACCTTTATCATTATTTCTGGCGTTTTTTAAGATTTTTGGGAAAATTATCGTTATTTCATAAGGAGCATCTTGCAAAAATTAGAAAGTCGGGAAAAATTGTTGGAATCTTTTATGATATTTCAAGAGCATTATGAACTACAATATACTGCTGACTGAGTTAGAATCAGTGGAAAGTAGACGGCAAATGGTTAATGTATTAGAAATTAAGGAGAGGGTAAAGAAAAGCTACTTGGCAACGTATAGGATGATTCGCAAAGGTATCCCGCAAGGTTTGATCGTAGGACTCACGCTTTTTTGGTTTATGTTTTTAATATGCCGAATTTTGTTAACAGCACTCTAATGGCTCCCTGTTGTTCATTTTTTTTTCTGAAGAATAATTTGCGTCACCCTTGAATATAGTTGCAATTATTTTAATAGTTAAAAAAATTAAAAAAAAAAATAATTTAGTGGATATAAGCTACTCCGGTCACGCGTTGAGTCACCCTTGTATATATGAAAATATATACATTTATATAAATATGAAAATCTGAATTTTCTGGTTGCCGGTGTTCCTTTATTAGTACTAACGAGACACAACTAGCTGTTGTTAGTCAAAGCTCTTCAAAAGTCCTTATCAAAAACCGGTGACCGTTACTGAAGATATTAACGATGATCTTCTTTACAACAGAAGACATCGCAAATATTTCAAGAATATATTCGATACATTTAACCTTAACCCGCTAGAATTACCAATAGCTCTTGTGTATTAATACGCGGGAAAGCTTTTACAAAAACAATGAAGGAAAAGGGATTTTTTGGTTCAAATCGCTTTATGGCTAACACCTATAAAACTTTGCACGCGTTTGAACTAATTTCTCGACGCGAGGAAAATCGCTGTTCACGCATCCTTTAACATTAAGGAAGAAAAAGGAGTTGTTATGCGATAATTTAAGCGAATACGGTCAACGAGACGTTAATTGATATTTTCCTCCTCGAATTAATCGTTTAACGTAATGTATTACAGCTGACATTGTTAAGTTAATGGATTAAGTTAATGGACGTGGTCGATTGTTTTTCCTGATGTATTTATTCAGCATTAATGTTCTTCAATGCTACAAAGCAATGCTAGCGACGTATCCAGTACGACGAAAGAAACTAGCAAAATGCTGCAGGTTTTTCTTTTGTTAATGTTAATTCTCGCGATCGTATAGCTTCTTACGGACATGCATCTTTTCGAAACGGCTTCCAAAAATGGAAAAAGTAAAATGCATCAACATTTGACTGATATAATTTCCAAGACATCGTTTTTAATTAAAGCACGACGTATACTCGTGTATATAATGTTAGCACCAAATAAAAAGCTACCTGAACATGTTTAATTTTCCGCGTTAATTCTAACGATCGTCGTTAGTAGTCGTCCGAGGGAAACGGCCGCGGCATTATAGTCGTGTCGATCGCACAGGAACATTGAATTACTGCAGTACGATACCGGTAATCAATCTGACGCCAAGTTTCTTTCGCGTCGGACCGAAGATCAGCTGGAAGCTGATTGGAATAAATTAACGGCAACGGTACCATCAAAGTAGCTTGTTTTGAGCACCGCCTATCGTTACTAAATTTACTGGGCGGTAATTAAGTACGTATTGAAAATTGTATATTTAATACCATACAATATGCGTGGATGTGTAAATTTACGTAACTCGCTAGCGTTGAGGTTGCCCGGAGATCACATTAATATTTTTCGTTTTTGATTCTTCTTTAGCTGGTTATCTTTGTTTAGCCACTCCTTTAGCAAAAACAAATTAAAGAGGCAAATGGTTTAGGGATTCTCCTATCTGAAGCGAGCATTTAGGTGAAGAAATGAAAGGAAAATCTTAACACCGACGCTCATATACGGAGCGAAGACACGGACGATGCAAGAAAGACGCAAAAGTAAAATATCAGCCATAGAAATTGGATTTTTGAGATGAATCGAGAATAAAACAAAGATAAAGAAGATCAGAAGCACGAAGTTTAGACAAAATTTGAATAGTGGAAAAAATAAAAGAAGCACAGTTGAGGTGGAAGAATATTTAGCTTTATTGTTTATCCGAACAAATGTGTTCGCAATGTTAATAATTGATGGAAGCTAAAAACCAGGGATAGATGCGGAAATAGACGAATCCAAGTTCAAAAAAGGAAATATCATAGATGACATTGATATTAAGGGGAGGAGAGATGATCGAAGGTTAAAAGAGAGGAAGTAGAAGAGCGGCGCTTTTGACGCCAATGGATTGTTTAACGGAAGACGATATAAATCCTATATTTTAGATTTTTCTATAAATAAAGCATTTGTTTTTATTTTTGACTTCCGTCTTGAAGCCACGTCGTTGTTGTTGTCTTCTGCTATGACAAAACGTCAGAAGCTACGACAACGAACCGGTTCGGATTGGAACCAATTGTATTATTGACATTATATCATTGGAATTTAGTTCAAGTTCATATTTAAAGGATAACGTGAATACCGACGTTAGTGATATTAAGCCCTGATAATACATCCCAAGACAATGTGCAATTGATAATATTGCTTTCGTCTTTGAAACTATGTATACAAAAATTTTACCGAACGTGCTTCTGGCTATATTAATAAATTTTTAACAATGTTGTCATGAAGAAGTTTGCAGAAGGAATCCTTCCTATTGGCCAACTCTCAGAAAGAGCTTCAGTACGGATCCAGCATTTTAAGCAATATCAGATAAACATTGCCAGGAAGTTTCAAAGATGCGTAACATAGCTATTAGAGATAGGTTGCTTCCTTAATCCTTTATTATCGAGTCTAGGAGATGTTTTTACCTGCAAAACATCCACTAAGCTTTAGAGAGTTGATACGACTATACGAAATGAATATTACGTAATAATAAAGAAATATTCGGATCGTAATCGTTTCTTTGTTTAATTTGTCGTCAAATATACCTTATGGAAACTTTATAGGCGCCTCATTTATTTCGTCATATCTCAAGCAGTATAGCGAATACGAGCAGACTAATGCATCAAGCAATGTATGACGTGATCGATGGTATTAATAAAGGGAAGCGGTCCGTTATTCTACTTACGGAGTCGAGTAAGGCGTTTGATAGCGTAGATTATGATAAAGGGAAAGTGCACGAGCATTAAAGGAAATGCTCTTTGTCTGATTACATCCTACTTAAACTGCATAACTCAGTATTAGTTACCCTGCTTTGTTTCTATATAGACAATCAAAGCTAAACATAGAGGAAATAATTTTTTTACATTCCAATCATCATTTCATCAGTTGCCAATTGCCTTGGAAATCTCACAGTTATGCACTGAAAACGATACATTGTTCTGTTAACATTAGCAAGCAGGACTTACTACGTTTACATCTAGTCAAGACAAAACTACAGCTTAATCTTCAGGAGCGACAACGTGGACTCTCGAATTGAAGAAACGACACCTATGTCTCATATTTCACCTTCTAGCTCGTGCTTCTTGTCGCGAAGTATTTGCCGCGAACGGCATCTTCGCTTTGTCAACGATTTACATTTACGAGTGCGCCTTATCTGTTCGCTAAGAGTCATGTTCTTCCTTTGCAAACTACCAAAAGTTTTGTTAATGGTGAAAGTATTGTATTGCTGTAAACTAACAGTTTATCCGTCTTTCTGTCACTAAAAAAAAATTCTTTTTTTAGCGTAATTTCATCAACTAGTAATCTTTCGGTCTTCGTCCTTAGTTGCACGTTGCCGTTTACTTGCGAACACACTTTATATACTTACCTTGTAAATAAAGGCAGGTGCCATAAGCGTAAGATTATGTAATTACAAAGACGATGTCCTTGATCCTTTTGCAAAAGTAATTACAGCACGGTACAGCCTCATTATGCACGTATAATATTACACATGAACACGTTCAATTCATAACAACATGCAATTAGTTGCTTGTGTTATTGTGTTGCGTTGCATCGTATTGAGCGAGGCGTATTCACTTCGAGAATTTAGCAGAAGAGCTGCGGTACTGATTCGGTGTTTCCGCTCTAGGCAAATGGAACCAGGAAGCCACCGATGTCCAAGAGGATGAAGATGAAGTCTCGGCTATAGCAGAAAGGTACGGTAGTATTCAGTTTTTTTGTTAATATCGGATGTAGGTGAAGGTGAAGTACATGGTTACCACAGAGCACAAAGACCTTGCTCTGTCAAATAATTGTAGCCTTTAATCCAAAGTTACGCCAATATTAACTTCCTTCCATTTATATTTTTCTTCGACGAGTCGTTAAATTTAGCATTAATTAAAATATAAAGACCAGCCGATAAATATTTTAAAAGCATTTCAAATTAATCTGTTTCGCGAATCTTTATTTGCATGATTTATAGTTTATGTTGTCGATTTGGTAAATGAATGTAATAGTTAGCGAGCCGATGCAACTTCTGCATATGATTTCATCATCGTCGATAGTAATATTCAATATACTGGTCTATATGGTTTGGAAAAAATCTAGACCTAAAAAAAAAAAAAACAACTCTGGTAAATTATATCATCGTATTTGTCTTCGAAATGTTGTCTTAAAGACGCTGTATAGATCACTAGAGTAGGCAAATTCGGGTGCGCACCATTGCTAAGATAGCTCGGCTTCCTCACGGTATTGATAGAATGATTCACGGCGAACGCAACAAAAGGAGAGAAAGAAATACACTAACACACGGACATGTTTCTACCTACACGGCGTCATCGGCGTGGTTTCGAGAGTATCTTTTTTCTCTACGTTCTCTCGCTGTTGTTTCGGCGTAAAAATTAAATGTTTGCACAAAGGGCATAATAATATCAAAACCGGTGTTGCCGCAAAAAACGAACAATTCTTGTGTTATTGTGTTGACATCCGTGGTCGTTGTTTTCTCTTAAAGAATTTTGGTTTCCGAGTTGAAAGCGCGTCGTAATTGCACGAAGATGCCGACATTTCCTTCTCAATTTCTGGTTCGTGGTTGCTCGGTTGGATGGAGGGAGACCGTGCTAGACGAGTTTAATGTTTGTTGATTTCGATCGCTTCTCGGATTTTTCTGGCGTAATAGGAGGGTTCCCGGGACAGAAGTTCCGTCTCATTAAATAAGATTTGGTGGCCGGCTTCCAGCTTGTGCTCGGCCGGGTATCGGCAGCAATCTAGTACAACGCTCGTGTTCCGTAAATTATTTCATCGTCGCTGTTATTAGCTTCTTCTGGGTTTCGCCGCGTGTCAAAGCTTTCGTTCGACGTTTCGCCGTTCATGCTGAGAGGTGCTTCGGGATATCTGAACTGATTTCCCCTTCTTGTCCGACATTCTTCTTACGTAGGCCATCGGTGCATCCGACCGCGAGGTTCTCGCTCCACTGAGCGTAACGGTTCTGCCACCGCCGATTGTTCGATTCTTTTACATCCCTTTCTTGTTCCGTTATTCGGTCCGACGTGGCACTACCAGCATCGACATGTTACCTTGTAAATACCTTCTGCGCGATTTTTGCCTATTCTATCCTTAGCGGTCGGTAGCGGTACGTACGGTAAACACGCGACCTCAATGTAGCCATTCTTCTTCAGTGCTTCCTCCAAATGCATCTTCTTACTGGGGAGATGTAGCTCCTCGCCCGATGGTTTCTTCTGCATCTTCTGCAGAACTACGTGTTGTAGTATTCCCTCTCTTATTCTCTTTACGATTACGTCATTGATATTTTGCATTAATTTTATTTTTTCGTTAAAGCCTGTAATCTTCCGAGAAATCCACACCGCTCATTTAAATGTTTACATTATTTTAATTTAATAATTGAAATTAATGAATCCGCGGCAATAAGCCATCTTTGTAATCAAGAAGAATTGAATTGAACTCTCCATGCGCTCGACGCTCAACTCACAATAAGCGTTTGAAATTATCGCCGACTCCTACTGTCATTAGTTATGTTTAACGTCGTTACTTCATTGACGGAAAAATCCAACAATTTATTACGCTCCGTACCTCGCATATTTTCGTGTGTATAAAAAAGAATTAGTGGTTCGCGTGGTGTCCTGCGGTATGCCTCACGCGCTTCGTAGAAAGGTCATCGAAAAAATTTGAACTGTACGTTTTATTCTAGCGACTACGAGGAAGCATCTTCGAACTCTATCCGAGAGGTTGAACGAAGGAATTTCGTTAATGGTGTTCGATTAATAACGTTTTCGACAACGAACTATTCTTCTTCGCCATTGTATTGTTGTCACTGTCCGTTTTTTTTTCTCTTTCTCTATTGATTGGTTTCAGGTGACGTGCCGTAAATGGAATTATGGCTAATTCCAAATGAAAAATTGATCTTGGATGATGGAGTGTTAATTATTATTGACAGGTAGGAAGTTCATAGTCTAAATATTTTCAAGTGTTTTTAATAATATTTATTTACATTAAATAATGATGTTTTAAAGTTATACACTTAAAAAAAACATATATGTCGGTTATTTTTTCTAATCTTACGTACGACCAACTCGAACGATGCGAAAACGTGTTGAAAATGTTAAATTGCTGTATCTTATTTTATGTCCTTCAACTTTTCGTATTTCGGAAATCCTATTTCAACAATCACCAATCGATTCTGTGCGTTCGATTTTCTCCGAAAGCATTTCATCGTCTTCTTTGCCATGACCCTGCTACCCTAAAGACGTCAGACCTGCAGAAACACGTAATTTAGAATTTGTATATGGGTTGAAGGAGTCATCAAATAATCTTGAAATTAACAAAATTCGAATAAAAAAAAATAGATTTTTGACCAAAAATGTTTTTTTTGAATAAATAAAAGTGCTTTGGAAGTTTTCCCAAGTTTTTTCTTCTCTCCTCGGGGTCCTTTCTTCATCTACGTCTCTGCTCAATCTATACAGATGGATATCGGTTGAAATTCCTTTTTTTATTTTGGGTGGTTTGATGTATTTAAGTGGTCCGAACCTGGACGAGCTACAGTCTTCCACTCTCTAGCTTGTAATGCGCTTCGGATAATATTCACCATTGGCGGTCAACAATTCGATGGCCCAACTAATGGGTGGCTACGCTTTGTGATCCTCTGCTTTGTACCCAGGCCAGATCCGTTATGTGTTGCTTGCTTAGTACGTGGTAGTGTGTACTGCAATAGATATAAATTAACTTCATTAGTTTTACCAAAAAGCTTAAATATTTGTTTTGATTAAACATTATTGCTTCTGCAGATCTGTCATACATCAACCAAATTAATTCTTAGATCTTTCTCAATCTCCAGTGTCGGCTTCCATTTGCTTGAGTAATGTTGGCTTACGATAGGCTCCCTTGTTGGTAACCAAAATCGGTATCACCACTGCAACGGAGACTGCACATCCTTCCCCTCTTATCGGTTTTAATACATGGACAACGCGAGTAAATTTTTGCCAACTCACAGATCCCCGAAGGCAGCTTATAGAGAAATTTGGTGAATTTTGACATTCCCAGGTCGTCAAGAAGCCATTGGTGCCTCATGAACCTTCTATCTTCCACTATCTTGTTTTGTCGCGTTTCTAATGTTTTCAAAAGAGCGTTAGCTGCAATTGTACCATAGATAAATGATATATATATAAATGGATAAATAGATAAATACCATAAATTAACAATTAATTTGGTCCTTGCATCCATAGTAGTTCTCCAATGTAGCGATGTAGCGATTAACGAATTTCAATTTAGATCAGCCTTTTTGGCAAACGTCAACCCAACGTATACCATTGAATCTCTCTGTGAAGGTATCGCATCAACAATTATTATTCTATCCGATTCTGAGCTTATCCTCCAAGTGTTCCAATCCGTTTGCATTAATTTTCATTTTCCCCAGGAGTCTCCTGTTCTCGTTGCTTTTAGTCAGCGTATACGGCCATATGTCATGGACATACACGTATAATCTGATCCTCATGTGTCTTGGATTATATCTTACATACACGAGAAAGACTTCGTGGGCCAACAGCGATAGCGTCCATCACACTTTACAACTAGCTTGACTAAATATTTATGCTACGGGTATATTTGTATTCATATTGCATTAGAACTACATACGTACATCAGGTTATAACGGATTTAAAAGGATTGCAACGGACGACGCCAAAGTGAATCTTTTCTTTTTTCACCAGATTCAATACTTTGAATTTTTCTAACAAATACATTAGTTTACTGTAACGGAGGGCAATAGCCTCGAAAAAATCAAAGAAAATAGCCTCAGACTAAATACAGTCTTGTTACCTTAGCATATAGTTCATCGACTTTTTCAGCACGTCTTGCCAAAACAAGTAGGATGAATGGACGCGTTAAATATTCGCGATTCATTCATTCAAGCGAGACTCGCTTCATGCAAATGATCCTTAACATTTCCTACCAACGACAGGCAGTGACTAATAATCACAGCCAACAGTGCATCTTATCTGACATCTTAAGTTTTTAATTTTCTACTTTTCCGCGTGAAAAGACACATATGATTTGCGAAAAGCCCCTTTATTTGTTATAAATTAAGATAAGAAACACCTCGAGCGGTGAGGATATAGTTAGCGAAAAACAAATAGCGAATTTGATGGATTAAACAAAGCTCTCTTGAACGAGATTAAAATTATCGACTTCGGTTAAGCCTTACAAGAGTAACCAATTGACGTCTCCTCGCCACGCTACTTTGAAAAATACAAAACAAAATATTTTAACGGAAAAAAGGAAAGGATTTGAAGAGCTTCGAAGTCACTTCCAGCATTTTCTTTTAGCCGCATTTGCCAAAAAGTGTTTTACTCAAAAGTTTCGCGATTCCTAGTTTCTGAGATCTAGCCGGCTACCATTCTTGTTTGGCATTCTTCTTATTACATCTGCAATTATTAAAGTCGATAAACACTTGATACACGTTCAGCCTACGGTAGAATGATCGACCTCGAGAAATTTGCACAATTCACGGTGAAAATATGCGCGATAGCTCAATTTTGCCGGTTCGCCAACTTTCTGAAGATAAACGTATTTTATTATTATATTAGCTTATTGACAATTGACAGTTAGAGGCAGCTGTATTCGACATGATTACAAAAACAATTATCGATCAGTTTCCTACTCGTACATATAATCTTTCCTCTTCTTTAATTTATTTTCCGTTTACATCACTCGTCGAAAAGATATTACCTACCACGTTTCGACGTTGTCGCTCATTGTAAGTAGCACGGATCCCGCTTGATGTTGGTTGAATCCTCGTACAATGCTAACTTCGGCGGGAGGTCGAAGTACAGGTCGTAGGCTACTTTTTCACGTGTCATTCTTCGTTATACACATCTCGATGCGGCCACCGGCAATTAATCAAGCTTACATAGTGGACGATTGAAACACCGTTGGACACCTGTAATTTCCATAATTATCGACTTTCTAGCGGCCGGCAGTTATGCGTCCTATGGTCGTAGCTTTCTTCGTTACGTTAGGCAAGCGTACGGTCTTTTTTCCGTGGCGTTTTTCAATCAACAACAGCATCTTCTTCTTCTTGTTCGTGTGATTTATGAACGACGCGGGGAACGTTTCTGAATGTCATCTATCCGCGTAGAAACCGGCTAACGAAAAACGTAATGGGAGGCCGAACGAACCGTTAATTTTCGTTTCCTAATATTAAAAACGTGCACGGAGATTTTCGAATTCTGTGGAAGTCTTCAGCTGAAAATTAACGGCGTTGAATCAAAGATGTTTGGTCTCTAATCAACACTATTATCATTTGATAATTCAATGACATTGATCGAAGTAAATCGGCCATAATCATTTAGTTGCGATGCCGCACTTCCTGCGGCTTTCGATGCATCAAGAGACGAATGTTCTGCTTCACATCAAAAGATTAATTTTACTTCTTTACGTAGTCTCCTTTGACCGTGATTCACTTCGTCCAACGTTTCTCTATCTCTTGTATCCCGTCCAAAAAATTCGATTTCTTCAACCCCGCAAAGTAAACGTTTGTTCCTGGCACCGTTCATCGTTTGATCGAGCTAAATCTTTGTGGGTGCGTGGAGGCCAAATCAGGAGAGTGCGGTGAACGCGGAAGCATATCCTAACTCATAGAATTTCGACGCAAGTACGCTCCTTGATGAAACGGAATTCTTTCGCATCATTATTGTAGCTTTGGCTTTCTTTGGCGCTGATTGATCTTCCATTCTCCGATCGTTCGTTACCTTCGCAACCTTGAATTTTTTCAGGAATTTCTCATAGATTGACCTCGTTTGGACGATGTGAACGTTCTTCATCGAAAATTGAATTTTCAGCTTATAAATTCAGCCGTCCAATATTCTATGGTTCATAACCAAGATGCGTAGTCGCGATAGTTCCACGTTTATCTCATCATTCGTTGTTTAATCGTTGAATCACTCTTAATGGGCGTTATTCGCAAATTAGCCGAGGTATCGATGCTCGTACGCTGCTAGAGAGGATCCTTTAAACCAAAGAAAGCAATACTTCTTTGGTTCAAAGCATGAAGAGGGCCGAAAAAGAAGCAAAAATAATTACTTCGTTCCAAATTTTAGTCACAAATACAAATGTATATTCGACTTACTTCTGCATTGAGGCATCTTGTATTATAAAGTCCTACTTGCCTCCACTTATGAAAGCATCTCTTATTAACATTTATTGTATCCTCCATACAGCTAAGCAATTATTACGAATTAAGCGCACGTTTGACGGTATTTTATATACCCAAGATAAAATATTAATGTCAGCTCTAATCATACTTCTATTCAATGCTGCCTCTCCTATAATCACGTTCCTTTCCCACATATTAAATCATTAATTAATGATTTTAGCGCAAAAACCGTCCATACCCGATAGTAATTACAATGCCGCGAAATAATAATACTGTTTCACTCATCGCTACGCCATCAGCATCAAATCTTGATGTGTTCGCTTTTCTTCTTCAATCGCCGATGCATGTTTACCCTTTTAACGGGCAAAACGAACAAAAAAAGCATGATGTGTATATAATGGAATAACTACAGACTGTAATCAACCGGTACTTTTTTCGTTTTAAAACTATCACGCGCATAGATCGATGCCAACGATGATGCCGGATGAATATCCATCAAAAACGTGTTCGTTTAAATCCTTTTTATCGGTTTTTTTTTTTTCTTTCTTTCTATTCGACTTCGAATCGTTCTATTCGCATCCTGAAATTGATTATACGTCAAGAATTAATCAATTGTGAAAGAAATCGCGGTGAAAATCTTTTCTTTGGTGTACGTAAGCATTAATTATTCACGTACTAACTATTTTGCATAATAGCCTCTAAGATACTTTGTTTTTCTATCGTGGGATGGTGCTTTATCGAAGATGATCAACGATAAACAATTAATTTGCATAACAATAAATGAATTCGAAAAAAAAAACAAATTGAAACAAATAATTTCATCCCAAAAATACGTTGAATCATCTTTTTTCTGCAATACGTGGCCGTAATTTGAAGTTACCAGTTAATTTTGAAGTTACTTGTAGGTGGAATAAGCGAGGCAATATTTGAGAACGCTCTAACTGATGATACCAGTAAAAATTTAGAAACGTTGGAATAGAAGCGTTAGAAGATCCAGGTTTGGTGCTTAGGAGCAGCGAAAAAACTCCTAAATCTAAGCTCCTGACGCTGAACACCTTGGATCAATTAATCTATGGGTTACGCGCTCAAGCTTACGAATGCCACATACAAACCGAATACAACCGTTCTGAACCGGCTACATCCTAGGTTGGATCGTTTAAGTTAAATAGGAGCTATAAATTCCGTGACATTAACTTAATTGCTACTTAGAAAGCTTCATTTTTATCTTATCTGATCATCATTTATCAACATTAAGGAAACCTATGCGTTCTTAATACAATTTAATGCTTCCGCATTAAATCTCAAGTTGTGGCCGAATCGGACTCCATCGAGGGGAATTGAAAAGCAGCCGGTAACTGTTTCGATCAGAAAAAAATTGCGCGAAAGATCTAGATGGATTCGTGTGGAACGAGTGACGCTTAGAATTTACAGACATATGTCGAAATATCAGCCTTATCAGCAACACCAAATGTACAATAAGGTTAAATGTCATCGGTATACGTGGGAATCTTACAAGTCGAGGTTCCAGTGTGGAACCATGAAAAACGCCGCGCAACTCATGGGCGGGGTCAGAAACGCCGCTAGCCACTTTAACACATTGACAAGTAACTGTGAACGAATTGAACAGCTTCAATAAGAGAGGCGTATACGGCTTAAAATAGATAGGAGCATCTTGTAGTTTATGGTGTCAAAGGGCTTTCCAAGAAAAAAAAAAAAGGCAAAACAAGGATTTGAGCTTTACCCCTATCACGAGATAGTTGCGCAACTACGACGACAAATTCATAGGATCCAAGTCTTATCCTGGAGACACTTCTTAGGAATAGGAATAATGACAGATTTTAGATAATATTCAGGAGCTAATAATATTTGTAATATGAGACAAGATACGGGGACAACAATGTATAATTAATTGCCGTACACCGTAACGACTTCAATCGTAGTAAATGAAAAATTAAGCATGTTATCTAAAAATTTAGATTTCAATCGAGCAGAAATCCACAGTTTCAGAGGTACTATGCTGAATTGTGGGCAACGAAAGCATAAAAAATTGTATTAGTGGCATCGGCATCATTGAGACGGTCGGGAGTTGTTCGATTTTTTGATATTCAGGAGGTTGACCTCCTTCCATTTGGCTTTGTGACCTATTCGTCAGATTGCTAAGAGATTTGTAACATTCGAAACGATCTGGGCCTTTCTCATTATCTCTTAAACTCATCATTAATCTGATATTGTCGGTCAGCCAAGATATAGATCTTGCTAAGGACTTAACATTTTATTTTGTTTTATTTTATTTTATGTTTAAAAATTTTTTTTTTATTATTATTTGTCTTGCTTTGTATAAATTCCTATAATTCGTATTTAATATCACTTAAACTTTGATGTGTACGCATTCAATGTAAAAATACTTTTTTTTTAATTTCTTTAATTAAGTTTAATTCCTTATAAAGTTTGCAATAACATAAAATTCCTCAATGTCCTAATTAAAAAATATCTTTAATAGTCATTTGTTTGTCATCTATTTGACGATGTTACTGCTAATGCACGTATCGCACCGAGCGCTAGACAGGGAACCTTCGCCAGTAACGTACAAAGTATTCAAACGCCGTCGGAAGTCGAACGTACACACTTACACGACTGCCTGATGCCGCTCTTTCGCTTGGGAGCCACGCAGCGCTGAGACCCGCACTATCGTTGGTTTCTGATTTTTCAGCTTATACATGGGAACGGTGTATCAAATAAGAACGCGAGCGTCTGGGTTGCCATGAGTTGTACAGCATCTTTTTGCGATAGCGATCGCTCCTACTTGATGCTGTCGCCTAACCAGTCGTTCGTACTCCACTGTTGTTTGGTGGTGGTGGCCCTAGTTCTAGAGATTGTACATTTGAATGCGTTCACAAAAAAGGAAGAAATAATAATAATAATTTAATAAAATAATATTTTGTATGTCTACGTATTGTGTTTAATTTTAAGAGCAACCGATTAAGCGAGTAAACATGTAAGAATTATATATAAGCAACTGGTCCTTTCGCCTCACAAGGAAGATACGCCGAAGTAGAGAAGAAGCGGCATTGTTCTTCAAATTAGAAGAACGTAACAGGTCTATTGGACAAGCGGGATGTGTTTATCAAAAAAAAAAAATTGGACTAAGGAAGAAACTTTATCCACGAGTTGAAAGAGAAGATCCAGATTTACGGTTCGTAATTCAAAAATTTTAAATGTCTAAATAGTGCGGGTTTAGCAAGCTTCAAGTTACAACCAACCGTTTCGTAATCAGAGGAACCAACACTTGATTCGTAATATGACAGCGAAATCAGATTTTCATTGAACGCAGCAATGGCATCAATTAAGAGAGGCACAAGAGCTCGTTATGCGTGTGGAATTGATTATAGCTTGGATAAATTTAAAATTATAAGGCTCAACTTAAGACGATCTATATTAAGGTCAAACGTGTTCCAACTCATCGTAAAAATATTTATAATTTAAGGTAAGTGGCTTATAAACGACCCCAATTTGCAATAGAAAGCTTTGACGATTTTAGCAACAGCCACTGTTGTTCAACGGTTGAGCCGGATTCAAAAATTTAAGAGACGGACGAATATAAATGCAGACACCATTACCAAGTACTCGACGAAGTAAGTAGTTGACGTATTTTGGAACTTCAGAAGTTTACTGTTGATGCTACAAAAATGGACGAGGACGTTGATGATATTGATGATCCCTTTATTGTTGGCATGAAATGGACAAAAGTAAGTAAGGATTGTCCACTTGAAAACGTACTAGAAAAACCGAGGAGAATTTAGAAGGTGCATCCTTCGTTGTACGTTAACCAATGCCAACAGCTCGAAGATAATTTGTGCTGAACGCAGAGTATAGAGCCTTTTTCAACGTAGTTGCTTCTGCATTAAACCATCCGAGAAATAAGGCGCACCAACGAATTACCATCGTCAGCCTTTTGGCGGGGAACAACTTAATATCGAAGCCAATCGTGTCCACATCTGAAGACACGGAGATAGATTTACAGCACGATATGTGCAAAGGAATCTATGCACCGTATAGCAGCCGATAGTCATCTAACCATACCACCATCGACAAAGTTATAAATCACGTCAATTTGCATTGTCTATGTAAATATTTGCCTTTGTATCGGTCGCGAGCGCACATCCGCGCCAATTCATGTATAGCAGGTACTTACCGCTTTCAATAGTAAAACTATGTTCGAGCATCGCATTTACGGCTTTCGTTTCTTTTCGCCATCGCCCATCGACCTTTACGGAAGACTACCACTTTCCGTAACGACCAAGCGATGAACAATAGCCGTGAATCTAGTATCGATTTTATTACCCGCTGATTACTGATAGGCAATTAGGTTCTAACTGCAGGTGAGATCGGATTTTTTCAGCTCTTTCAGGCTACAATTTCGTTGGAATAACGCGAACATACGGTCACGCTTCATTAGATGGTAAAAACGGAAGTGAATTACGACGTGGTGAAGGTATCCAGTGCAGGATTTATTGGAATAATATATTGTTTGGTCTCGCTGTATATGTAGTTCTACAATCCTTACCCTCATGCCTCGGGAGGACTCGGATTGTAAAGATACACGGTGTTAGGTTGACAATTAGCGTACGATGGGTGCTATACGAAGACCTATGAATCAAGCTCAAAAATGATATATGACGGTCATCAGACCAATTTTAAGATATGGCTCGATGAGGTGGAGGAAGTAGTGCAGATAGGGACATACGACGATTAACATGTTTGGACCGGTGAAGCGATGCCGATAGCTATTCTGGAAGCCATCCAGATTAATTAATGATGAAAATATGGTGAACGCGAGATGTTTGCAATCTTAGCCTAGTGACCGTCTCTTAACACGGCATTGCGGATTTTGATTATTTTTTCGTCTTTTTGGCCATTCCAGTCACCTTGCATGGATCTATCACTTTCTTCTCACGACAAACGAAGAGAATGACCTCTTTAAACCGGAATCTAACTCAACATGTATGATTGTCTGTGTCAAAACCTTTAAAACAAAGTATTTATTATTTATTTCTAAAAACGACTTTATCACTTTATTTGATCACTACACGGATACAATTAAAGCCAGAGTTCTGAATCTTTGCAGCACGTCTGACTAAATGTCGTATTTAACAGTTTTTATGATTCTTGCGCCTTGTCTTCATCAGATAGCAAAGTTTCGGAACTCCCCGCGTAACTACACTCCTGACATCCGTCTTGTAAGTATTTAACGCAATGAAAATGTGTTGCCGATTTCAATAACTGAAGTCACTCTTAGCAAACAATGAGCAGAAACTCGCGTTAAAAAGCGCGGTGAAAGGATTTCTTAAAAGAATAGAATTAATAGCTGATGTAATTATGTGAATACCTATCGGCATCACAACGGACTTGGTTACTTTATTAATAACAAAAGAACATTTTTTAATCAGCTATGCACTGTTATCGTTCAATCACTCGCAAGGTTGAACAACAACAGCTTTACCTGAGCTCCTTAGTTGATGACCGTGATAAACACGGTAGGGAGAGTGACTAAATTCTTATAACGACTAGATACGCTCGTGTTTATTCGTCTTATGAGAAAAAGTATCGGTTATCGAGAGTCGACAAACCACGAGTCTGCGGCATTGAAAATTTAGGCATTTCCCCTATCTTGGTCAACGCCTGCCGATGAGAACCTGGTTCCTATCACTACCAAAGCCTCGAGAAGATCACATATTTTACTTAAATAAATATGAATGTACTGCCTCCTTTCTTTTAAGAGATTATCTTTCATGGAGGTAAGAGGTACAATTTTCAACCTGAGAGAGGTGCAATGCATTAACATTTCCGATGGATTCGCTATAATCAGACTAAAGCATAAAAGAAGCTTATGATGCTTAATCTAAGGAAATGCGAAAAAAAAATCGACAGAGGTACTTTAAGCTCCGTATACAGCATCGCAGCAGGCGACGAAATTTGGATATATTTGTATAAGCCGGAAACTACGCAACAAATAACCGTTTGGGTATTCCCGAATGAGGTGAGTTCAACAAAAGTTCCTCGTTCACTGAGCACATCCAAGAAAATGGAGGACCCTAGAACAATTTGTTCGCCGGAAACAATCGACAACGTCGCCTCGTCCTTCATCTTCAAACAGTTGAATATTCGATAGAGAAAAACTTAGAATTAACATGTTATTGTCAATATTCGCCCGATTTATCGCCTAATGAGTTCTTTTCGTTCCTGAAGGACAAATAAAACAGGAGAAGACGTCGATATTTTCGCCTTTTCTCGAAATTAAGCCTTCAAAAACTTTCTGAGTGGAAAAGATGTTTCGACAATTGGTTCGAACGAAAACTAGATTAACCTGCTGAATATTCACGCGAGACGCTGTAGTATCTACCTAGCAAATTTGATCTTTAGAAACTTATTTCGGGAGTAGGGCAACGTCGAGGAAGTACTCGATAAATGAACAGTGGCAAACAAACCAAAAAAGATCTTTAACTAACAAATTCCTAATTCGCGCAGCTAAAGAATAATAATTGCTTCTGGTCACGCTCCAAGCTTGCCTTTATTCAATCCAATGTTTCCTTAATTCTGCTCACTTTGATACCCTATAACCTATAAATCATGTCGACGATGATATTTATGTAGGTACAAATGGTTTAAATGTCTATAACTGTAAAACGCGACAATAATATTATATTTTCCGTATAATTTCCTAGATTAAATCGTGCGTATTCATGCTTTATACCCAACTACCTGAAGACCGTTTCGATATTTTATGCCCGTGTAATTTTATAATTATGCAAATGAAAACGATGGGACTTAACCGTGATGGTCTTTTAGGACGACAGTTAAATAATAATACGGTATACTCCGCTTATCGTATAGCATGAATACAAATTGAAGATACATTAGTTAAAGTAATAATATGTACGTACATTATAAAGTTTATTTCTTTTAAATTGCTGTCGAACAGAAACGTAATTTGTTAGAATTGATTGCGCCCCGCGGAAATAATTAACAAGCAACTGATGTTCGCGAATTTTAAGTTTCATCCCGCCGCCGACGCTAAATTGTTTTAAATCTTTAATGCTTCGCATATTACGTTTGCTATTTTCGCGGTTTGTTTCATCGTCGCAAGTTAATTGCTTTATTCCCATCTGTTTTCTTTACTCTTTCTATGGTAATAAAAATACGTTTATTATCTACATTTACAACAACGCAAACGAAGATAAAAGGAAAAGAAGGTGAAATCGATGCATTTAAAATCGGCGGAATTAACAGCAGTTGGTATTATCTGCGCTTAGAATTGTAGCTCGACATTCCTGCAAAAATAGAAAACGATAGATCATCTTCTTCGTCGCAATTATTTACGTTGCCCGCTTTTCAGAAACAATTGCAATTTATAGTATTAATATTAAAAATTGGTGCGGTCACTGTCAACTAAGTATCCGAGCAGCCTTCGTTTCCGTATATCTCGCTTCTCGATCAACTAAGGAAGAAGGTAAGAACAAAATAAAAAACAAACGGCGCAAAATCAGCACAAAACTGGCACAAAAGGACAGCTTGGTTAAATTTTAAGGAAGCGAAAGTGCAGGAGCCCGTCTTTTAGTCTCGAATATCTCAAATATGAGCGCTAAACAATAGCTTTACTCCATTTTCAAAAGCCTTCGTTCGTATTGGTCCTCATTCTTAAATATCCGGAGCAGAAAACGAAATTTTTACGGCATAAATAGGCGAATAGCGAGCACAAAACGTTGCTAATATCAAATCTCGAAAAATCGAAAAATTAGTTCGGTGGCTGCCCAATAAGTGCTTGAAGTCAGCCTTGAGGACGAAATAAAATTTTTACGGCAAGAGCTAGCACGAAACAATAGCTTGGTTAAATTTTTTTAAATATGAAAGCTGCGTGAAATGCGATCCCGTCTTTCAATCTGGAATATCTCAAATATATGAGAGCAGAACAAAATATATGCGCCACAAATCTTTACAGCGCAAAACGATGGCATTGTTCGATTTTCAAAAATCGAAAAATTGGTCCGGGTAAATAAGGGCCCGTACCGGTCCTCATTCTTAAATATCCCGAAAAGGGTGCGAGCACAAAACGAAGCTTTTACGGCATAAACAGGCGAATAGCGAGCACAAAACGTTGCCAATATCAGTTTTCCAAAAATTAGTTAGGTGGCCGTCAAATAAGTGCTTAAGCAACCTTGAGCACAAAATAAAATTTTAACGGCACAAATCAGAATGAAACGGGCACAAAACGATAGCCTGGTTACATTTTGACAAAAAAAAATTAAAGCGCTGCAGCTGCCTAAAGTTTTCATGAGCTCAAAATAAAATATATGCGCCATAAATGTTTACAACGCAAAACGATGGCATTGTTCGATTTTCAAAAACCGAAAAATTAGTGCGGTGGCTGCCAAATAAGTACTTGAGCAGCCTTGAGCACGAAATAAAGCTCGAGACGGGCTCACGGAACACCTTATTACGAATATTGACAAACCAATCGTTTTAGCTGTCTCGTTTCTTTGAATGATGTTAACGCTAGTTCGCGTTCATGAGCTTCAATGAAATTCTCTTTCTCTTTTAAAGATAATGTTTTTTTTCTTTTACGTGTTGATATATCCCAACTCAAAAAAAAAAAAAAAACGCCTTTTTAAGGAAGGAATTATCTTCCATTCACGCACTAGGCGAACACGCAGAATATAGGACCATTGAAGGTCCTATTAAACACTGAAAAAGATAAAATTGAGGATCTTATTATTTACATCTATTACTCCCGCAAATTTCATGAATAAAACAAATGGAAAACGGGATTAATTATGATAGAATAAATGAAGATGATTTAAGATATAATAACGCAGAAAACTCACAAATATGGAATAATTATGCATTGAATTACGCGAATGGCGCCCGCAATTTCAATTTTTCTTCTCTTTACGCGGATAACCATATTATATCGTGTAATTTAAATAATTCTCCGGCAATTAAAAATAATGATACACCGCTGCTAGGAAGGTAATTATATATTAGCACGCTTAACGCTCTTAACTCACAATCGGCTGGATGTTGGGTGTTTACCCTTTTCTAAATAGAAGTTATGATTTACGACGCCAATTTCAACGCATACACCAGTAGTTTGCGCATAAACGATTCTCCTTGGGTGTAAATTATTGCTCAATTATATGAGTAGGTCGTCAAAGTAATACAATCTCACTGATACATTCAACAGAATTTTCTAAAGATTTCATAAGTAAGCTTCTTCAACGTTGACCACGCATCTTTAAGTTTTAAATGAATAACATGAAATCTCAGTCAGCGTTATTGGCGGCGGTCGTTTGGAAAAATTTACGGCGCACCTTACATCTTGTCGAATGGAGAGAACGTTGTCGGCGGAATTAAAGACGACCGCTCCTTAGATTTTCGCGTATTCCATCTACCATTTACTATCCACGAAATTCCAACGAATTTTTCCAACCGGAAGAGGCTGGTGGATCACCTCCCTCGAAACAGATGACAAGAGATCTTAATCTTCGTTTAAATATATTACATTTACGACCTAATCAATGCAAATTTATTCGTTTTATTCGACGTAGACCATGCGAAAAACGGTTCTCGCAATTACGCACGATGTGCAACTATCCCAAACATCTGCAATGTTTACGCGGTACGTGGGCAATGAAGCGGTTTATACAAGCATCGTCAAGTAGTGGATATGTCGGATAGAAATTATCGCCGTCATAAGTTTTCGCTTTATATAGAAGGCTTCGATTGAAATTGGAATAATTTTGAGATTTCAACCGGGATGGAGACGTTAAGGATTTGCTGTAGGACGTGCGAGACTGTTTGTCAAGTGGTAATCTAGGGAAATCTGGAAATATATTTGCGAAGTCGATATTTAAGTCGGATCTTGATGTGGTTGTTGCCGTATACGTTCTTCTTGCTTCTTTCGATATGGCATAATCCTCTTGCTCGGAATTTTGAAGGATTCCCATAATAATCTGTAATAGCCATTAAAGATAGATGACAATGGACAGAATAATGCTACCGCTTTTCAAAAGTTTTTCAATATTCAATATTCTGAAAGAATCGTTTATAATAGTCGAAGGAAATTATTATTTTTATTTTTATTTTTATTTTTTTTTATTTTTAACGACATGACACGGTTCGAACCCGGAAAACGTTTAGTTCCTTCAGTCTGAGGAAACACAAAAATCGAATAAAAATTATAAACGGAACTAACCAACAAATACATTAAATTATCCTTTGATGCAAGCCCTCGAATTCGATCTCAGAGCGGTACTTACATCAGTAAGCGTTGCGGAGAACCCCAAAGGTAAAATAAGTTTCTGATTAAATGCATCAATACACTAGGTATAAGGCAAAATATCGAAGTTCGTTGTAAAAAAGCATTTCTTTTTCCTTTCGACTATATTCTTTGTTAACTTTCTTCAATAGAAAAATTAATTCCGTAACTCTAAAATTAACAAAAAGAAGCCTGTCAGAAGTGGGATTCGAACCCACGCCCTCAGAGAGGACCAGAACGCCCGTTTGAGCCCGCGTTAAGCGGGCAAGGTGAACCTTGAGTCTGGCGCCTTAGACCGCTCGGCCATCCTGACAGTCGGTGTTCGTACATTTCATTGGGAGCAGATTTCGCAGCGTTGAACGTTGTTATCACCGTAAATCATTCGTTTTTCACTCCGGGCTCATTAAACCTCCTCCAGGCGAGGTTAAGCTACGACAGAAAATTTGGCAAATATTAATTTCCCGCCCAAAACTATATTTACCGCAAGACTGATCGTCTCGTGAATCTCGTACAAGGCGTACCTCGCATTAATAAATTATGATAATACGTTAGCGAAAATATATTTGTTCCGTAATGAGTTTTTGAAAAATTACCGATTCTTAATCATGTCTACAAAGGTGTAGGGCTTTTTCACGCAAGAGCGAAGGAGGTATCCAGTATTCCGTAAATACCGCCTCGGCTTCTGCATCGGAGGTACGGCAAACATTGAAGGAAGAATACGCTTCTTTTCTGGTGTAAAATGATAAATTACATCTTATGCGGATCAGGCTCGAAGGTGATGGTTTAAAATAATTACTGCTTTCTTCTTTTCGGGTTGCTCAAGTTAATGTTAATTATGAATCGTGTGCTACGTTTTATGACTCTGCGTGTTCTTTCAGGTACGAGGAAATTAATAATGCGCTGCCTTTTAGTTAATGCGAACGTAAAACATTGTTCGCTGTAATTATAGAAGTTATTATAAAGCCATCTTCGAAGTCACATCGTGGGGTTACATAGCGATCGTTTCGATAAAATTCCATTTAAAACGTTGAAACGAAGATATATCAACTTGGCAATGAAATAACGGAATATGTTATGAGCTAAGTAAATAATTACACGAAACAGCGTAGATGGCTTCTTCCCTCCAATTTCCCCCGGATTGAGTTGTCATCCTTTTTTTTTGTTTAAAAAGAAAGAGTCAAGTAAACAGCGTTTACTTGACTCTTGACTAATTCGTGTGATTCGTCTTTAGATTAGTAACCTTTCGACATCATTGCACCGCGAAAGACGTCTTCAACGGATTTCAAAGTCATCAATGCGTTTGGTTTAATTGGGTTGGGTAAACAAGTCTTCGACAATAAAAGAATTTTCTAAAATATTTGCATCAGTTACAAGTTTGAAGGTATTCTTAGACTGTTCCTTCGAAAAATTCAAGAAGAACACAAGTAAAGTCCAACACATAAGTATCGGCACCCTCCGCGCCACAAAAATTTGTTTATTATAGGGCAATATATAACTAGTCCGGGACGGCCGTTTCGAGGATACGAATGGTCCTCGTCATCAACCGGTGACCGAATGTGGTGCGGAGATTATCGATATTTACGCGTTGTTCATCATACTACTCCACAGTCCTTGCTATCGTTATTAAGTAAAGTCCACTTGGACGATATATACCATTCACAGAGTAGGAAACAGTTGATTGCAACAAAAATATTTAAGTTGGACATTTTTAAGGAGAACGTCTTTGTCCATCTATCGAAGATTCAACGTTTGGCCAAAAACAAAAAATACAATTTGAAACCAATTTATAAATTCAATTTTTTTCAGATTTTATTAAAAAAAAAAAAACAGGCTAAGCCAAAACTTGTTGATTAGGAAATGCGATAGGTATTTGTTTGAAAAAAAGTATTCAAGATGCTGACAAAGAAATGATCAAAAATTGCTTACTTTCGAGTTGCTGAAAAGAAGTATATCCCATAACCAAGTCGTTGTTAAATTAAAGCAACCGCATGGGAACTGCTTGTATTTCTCGAGATTTAAAGTCAATGGCATTTTTTAACGTTAATAATTTCAATTATGAAAATACGAAGATAATCCCAAGAGCTTTTTAAAGTTACGGACGGCGGTCTTCTCTTCCACCTGGCAGAATTGACATCCTGTTTTCTCCGTCAGTCTCAGATTGCTCATGTTCTTCTTGAGGATACAGTGTCCTGTTAGGAGACCCGCTGTTGTTCTAACCAGTAATTGCTTAGCCTATCTCTGAACTGGAATGATCTTCCAGTCTTGAGATTTCTTATCTTTCTTTGACGAGCCCGTTTAGGTTAATTCGTCTAGCTTTACGTTCTCTCGATGGCCTTTGTGTTCTGGTACCCAGGCCAGGATCATCTTAGTTGGGCTTTCCAGCCTATTAAGCAGTCCCATACAAGTTTCGAATTCGCCTGCGCTCTTTTATTACTGCTTGACTGATCGACTAGATAGCAACAGATCGATAGTTGTCTGTTTGCCAGCCTAATTCGTTAATACACACCAGCACCGCTATTGTTTCGGCTTGGAATACCGTGGCGCTTTGAATTAGGCTTAGTGATTTGGATATTTTAGATCGATTCCTATAAGTCCCCGGCTCCGACGCCCGACCTCTGTCTTTAAGCCGTCTGTGTAGCAGATTGATTCGGCCTTTATAAGCTGTCCTTTCTTTCACTTTTCTCTATCTGGCATTACTGTCTGATAGCACTTGTTAAACCGCATTTGGCAATGTTTTTTTTTCTTTTTTCTAATGAAGCACAGATAAATTACAAACACGGTTACTTTAAAACTAAAGGAATAAAAAAAAGTTCCCATATTACGCAGACTTTTTGGCGGGCACTGTATTAAACGAAAAGTGTGTTTTCAATATGATCTACTTTCGGTACTATCTACATCGACCGTTGTTCTTGCCAAATATTTTTTTGTAAATGTCGTAATTAATTTTAACAACTTGCGTTTCTCTCCTTCTCCTTATCTATCATCCCTGCCGCCATCAATTTCTCTCGATGATCCAACGACATGGTAATATACAAAGAGGCGATTTTTTCAATGTAAGCTACCTAGAACGCCCAGCGTTAATTAGCTTCAAGATCTCCGCGTACCATCGACATTCTCGACCTTGTAAACACCTAAAACAAATTACTCTGGAACGTGTACATGCCGTAGTTATACTTTCTGTACGTCTTGTTTTGATCCTATCTGGAGAGAAACATTGATATTACACTTAATTAGTCAGTGATGACATTGTATTATACCAATAAGTCGGTTGTTAGCTATTGGTTACTGATAAATACATTTTTGCGGTACGTACTTCCCACTAAGTCAAAGTGCCTGTGAGATCTAGATAATTGAATCGCTTCAACATGTTCGTCTGATTCTAACTGTAAGATATATATACTCGCAGAAGTTCTCACAGATTGTCAGAAATCGTCCAAATTTAATTGCTTTCTTTTTATTGGCGTGACTACTATATGCACAGCGATCAACTGGCTGAAACCTGCATTTTCAAATATTATCGCTTTAGCCGAATCTGTCGCTTCTTTGCTTGCAAGTGAACATCGGTAATCCGAAAATTCGGATTTCAAACAAGAGCAGTCGAATCTCCCGATTTTACGACATAGCGCGGCTCGATTCCTCCGAGGAGAGCATTGTCTCAATGCTTGCATCTTCTATTAGGTGATCGCCCACCTCGGTGAAGTCGTTTTAAATATCTCTTTAAAATTCGTTTTAACCAATAAATCGATTTTTTGATTACAGTCACTAGGTGCGGTCTTACGTATGGATATCTAGTTACCTATTGAACAATTTTCTGGAGGTCTTCTCTTCTCGTCGCATTTGATCTTGGCAATCTGACCGTGATTTCTTCGTGAGTCTCCAATCATTCTGTCCCGAAGATTCTCTCAATTCTCACGATAATTCTCGACTTCTACTACGAAAATGAGGAAACGGGCCGATGCCCAAACGTGGTTTCCAATTTTTTTTATATTATCTTAATGTACGAAGAGAAGAATAACAACAACTTCACTTGTTAAGTTGTTGTTATGTGTTCCCTGTTAACTTAAATTAACACGGAATAATAGCGCTTCAAATACTGTCGAACTCTAAACCAAGAAGAAACTAGTTCGTTAGTTCTTCCGTCATCTCTCATCTTAAAATTAAGAAATCGCAGATGTCAAATAAGAAAGTTACCATTATTCCCGCAGATCTAATGGATGCTGAAACAATAAATAACTCTTTTATTAATAGCAGGCCAATTAATTAAATTTTACCAAAGGTCCACGTTTATAAATATTGAACGTGTATTCCACTCTCACAGTTGGACTTGATGGTAATGCCAAGGCCGCTGGTTCCCCACGTGCTGCCGTTTATGTTTCCAGACGTTTGCAAAACTTTTGTGGTTCTTCTCTGCGACCTATTTGCTCATTGCTTACTCTAACCAAAGTACTTGAAGAAATTCATCCTAAAGAAATTAACGATTCAGGACGATTCAGGATTCGGGCATAATTGTAACTGCTGTATTAAGTCATTGACGATATTCTTTGGAGCTAGAGACCGAAGAAACTTATCTTTACTGATTTTGTTGAAATTTGATACCATTTATCATGATATCCTCCTCGATTTGTTTCAACATATCGGGTGCTATATCATTTATGGTTACTTACCTATCTGATAGATCGCAGTACGTTAGACTTTCTTCTGGTAATACTTTCCGGTTAAACTAACTAAAAGCAATTGGGTCAATTTTTGCACTCGATACATACGATTTACATATTTCTCCGTTTGCGTGCTGATATTTTACGTTGAAATATAATAGCTTCATAACTTCTAATCTTTAACTTACAACCATCGGTAATAGCGACTTAGTTGGAAAGTTCACCAAGAATCTGCTGCAATTCTATTCTGTCCAACATGACAAAAGCAGGTGAAATTATTACTTTTTTACAGCGATTAGGCGGACTCATATTTTGTCGACTCTCAGGGAAACCAGTAAACAACACGTATCCTTTCTTATGACACGAATAGACACAAGTCTGTCTAGTAGCTGAAAAAAAAGGAAGTAAAACTTTCACTTGCCTTGGTCATGTCTACTCATATCCTTATCGTTCTACTTTAAATACAAAAAATAAGACTATGCTGGCTTTAGCTATTGTTTTATCTTTATTGAATTATGGAGTGCCTCTTTACGGCCCGCTTCGAAATTCTTCTTTTGATAAAGTGCGTACGCAAAAGTTGTTTGGCTTTCGGGAGCGTCTCGCGTCGACGGTTAACCCTTATTTAGCTAAGCGATAATAAACGTCGTCTCCATAAGATTTTATCCGCGAAAGACGTTATTAGAACGTGTTCTTCGTAAGCGTATTGGTCATCATCAGATATAACTCTATTCCTTTTATGCTAAAAGCTCGTATTACTTTTATGTTTTTCTTTTTTCTTAACGTGAATATTTTGGAATAATAGGTTTAGTAAAGGAATTTATAAGCAAATCAAACGATAAAAATAAATGGTCTATTATTATATAATTTATTTGCCACCCGAGGACGGTCTCGAGTCGAAGAATGTTTGTATTTCAAAAAAAGAATGTCATCGTTTAGATGTTTCCAATCTCTTTTGCATTTCTAAATTTATAGAGTGAGTTGATAGTCAGATATATTGATAGTTATCATGTATATCTCCGTTATTTCTAAAACAACTAAGACATCCAAGATAACATAAAGAAGATATATTCATTCTAGTTGGAGATTGACCTATCGTTCGTTCCGCCCACAAAACGAGAACAATAAAGAAGTCCAGAATACGGGAAGATTTAAATTATAACATCATTGAAAAAAACGTCACATAAACTACTTCCTTAGACATTGTTCCAATAGCAATATTTTAAAATTTCGCATTAATCGTGTCGACGCTAACCAGTTTGAATGGTTACATCAGCCTTACTTACATCTTGAAGTTAGCTCTAACAAATATATTTTCTTTATATCGATTATGTAAATGTATACACCCCCGCATAGCGTAGCATAGACGTGAAATGCGATTAGAATGCTCTAGAATGTCTGTTATGTAATAAAGTGCCAAAATTTATCTGAATCAAGTAGGTTCGAACTATGACGACTAAAGCTGGTAATTCCGACAAGAACGAGCGTATTCGTCAATTTTTTTAATGTTATAAAGACGAATATCTCCTCTATTGCCAGATCTACCAATTTAAGTCATCCGCAGAATTTAAAAAATTCCAGCTATGATGATGGCTAATAACACTCTAAGTCTACTTGAGAAGCAAATAAAACAGAAATCACTATACGAGCTACTTACGGCAACTCGTTCTTATTTCTAAGACGACAAGTTACTCGGGCATTAATGGACTAAGAGAGATTAAACATTATAATTACAAGAAAATTTCGCGATGTTGGTCGCCATTAACTAAACAGAATCGAATTACTTTGTAACTAATACCACGATGATTTAACGTAGTTCTTCTATGTTATTACCTTTCGTTTATTTTATTTTACAATGTTCAAGTGCATTTTAGCACGATAATGGAGATAGCATTAAACTTTGCCCAGATCTCCAATACATGAGTCATTTAAGATCGCAGGTTGGCATTCTGTGTCAAATTATTGCGCAGGTTGAATCGACTGATTTCGAGATACAGCCGCCTCCAAACAATTACGCCTTCCAATAATCCTTCTGAAAGATCTCGACGATCTCGCTTTGACACTGAAGAAGGCTCAACTCTCCAGCTCTGATCGTTCCGACGCTACGTCGTGTCAAAGTCGAAAAACGTAAATTCCGCTTTTCAACTTTGAAACGTCGCAGCTCCAAAACCAAAGGCGCTGGAGGCGTCCGCTGTGTCGTAATCGATTCGGCGGCTGCTTCTCTATTCCGCCGACTGGAAATACATATCCTAAAACGAAATCAACAACAAAATTCCCGAATAGGTAGAGTTCTTGTGCTCCAGACGTGGTCCTTCCAAGACTTTGATCGATGATCAATGTCTTATTCGGTCTCTAGGAACTTTGGAAGATGTCAAAGATGCAGAAGGAACTCTTCTCCGCGAGAAGCTGACAGCAACACACTTGTTTCCGTTGAACCGAAGGCCGCAGGAATCCAATTAATTATCTCATTTATAGGCGTTTAACGATGTTTCGCTAAAACTTTTTTTTTCAAGAGAACCAGTAAATTGCTGTTGTATCTTTAATGGGCTTGCAGAATACAATAGAATAGTCAATCATCATCATTAGAATTGCTTGGCAATCCCAAAAAATTATTGCGAGCTTGGAACGGCGAAAGCATCGGCGGACCCGATCTTAAACAACTTTTGTTATTTCAAGCTGCAGAATTCTGAAAACTGCGGTTCCTGAAACTCGTAATAAAGCTGTCGCTTCTTTAATCCTGCATCTTCCAGTATCAAGTAGTCCAATATCTTTCTTTTTATAACAAATTATTCTAACACCCGATCAAGTACAGAGACTTACGGCATCAGATTTGTACATCATTTATTTAACCGGAAAGTTACCTCCTCGATTCCATCTGTCAACCATATCGAACCACAACTCGGTCTAAAGCAATCAATATCAACTTACCGAAGTCGAGAGGATAGTTTGCATCGTAATTATGTTTAGATAGAAGGTTTTATAACGTTTGTTTTCGTGCCACGCAACGGCTACCAGTTAATACTAATAGCCATTAGATAAGCTTGTTTTTGTACGCGGATAATATAATGAATTTACCTTGGCCGTGTATGTTCTCCGACACACATCTAAGGTATTTAGATGGAGTGCGCGGTAATTACAGTAAATTCCGTTTGGGAATAAGCGGTTAAACTAATGTAACACGTTTATGTGCCACTGCTATCGCACGCACTAGATGAATATTACTGCCAAACACGATGTATACCGGCATTCGATTATATATTTTGCGTACGTTGATAATTTTGACGCAGACACGTAGATTATACAACCCCTGCTGTTGAAATTGCATCGCGTTTAAAGTACTCGGAATACGTTGTTAAGACTTTCCAAGAATGTTTTATTGGGGTAGACCTAGAGTAGTGTAATCAAAATGGTTGGCTATAAACATTATAAATGTAATTCGTTGGCCAAGTGGTAACGTTCGAAGTTGCCAAGCGGACACCTATGGATAACGACGAAATCGACTTAATAAACGACATAATCAAAGTTGGAATGGAAAGAAACAACGATTTGCGTTGGATACCGTCCAGCAAAATCCAACAACTTTGGCTTTTACACAACAACATTTTATGCATCTTCGTCGTTATTCCATACGTCGTAGTAGCCATGATGTAACAAATTCCCGTTGTTGTTTTTAACATTTCTTTAAACAGTGAGTACCTTATATAATACAATTGTTAAGATGGTGCCGATGGATTGTTATAAACTTTAATGTAGAATAATTTACGATGTAGTTGACAAGTTTTTTGTTAGTTTTTAACATTAATATCACCACTACAACAATATGTCTAGTGCACCGTCAACCGATCCATATTTATCCCAAACATAAAAATGTATGTAAAGGTATTGTGTTATTTAACCTTTTTTGCTCTCTGCTTGATCAACTCAACTCAAACGAACAATTTTTGCCTCCCTCTCAAAGTGGTTTTCCCGAAGAAGGACATACCTACACGTTCCCTCAGTTTCATCATTTTTTAAATTTACGTGTTCGGGATCGTCCATCAAAATTTTTTTAAGTATTGTGTTATTTAACCTTTTTTGCTCTCTGCTTGATCAACTCAACTCAAACGAACATTTTTTGCCTTCCTCTCAAAGTGGTTTTTCCGAAGAAAGACATACCTACACGTTCCCTCAGTTTCATCGCTTTTTAAATTTCTAGGTTCGGGATCGTCCATCAAAATTTTTGATATTCTTCATTGATTCTTTCCTATTCGGAGCATTTCCTCCGGGAACACCATATTCTTAAAAGTACGCCGCTCGTACTGCAAATTTTAAGTTGAGATAACTTGCATAAACGTGTCTAGGATGTTAATTGCGTCTAATCTGTCATATATGGTAATAAATAATCTTGAAGAACATTGTTGTTTCGCTTTTGGTCCATGGTTCTCTACAAAAAATACTTTGTGGCCTTGGATTTTGGATTGCGAAGGTGAATTTTGTAACGTTCACCTAAACGTCCTTTAACATTCTGTGGATGAACTGTTAGTACGCCAATCATTGGTTCGTCACTAAAGGCAAGCTAGAGAAAAACCAATAAAAATCAGACATTTTCAAAAACTACGCTTATGAAGTTATTACATTAACAACATATAAACCTAAGTTGTCGTGGTAATATGGCAGGATGTTTACCGTCGAAATGTGTAAAATATAAAGTAAATCAAAACAATTCAAGTCAAAAAAAAAAACTAATAAATTGTAGTAGTTATTGGGGAAATATCATACATCACATGTGTAATATGCTTAAATGCGGTAAATTAAGTAAATTTTTTAATTAAGCAAGTCGAAGAAACAAGCCATGCTTTTGCCAGGGTCGAGACACACGTTCAAGACAGGGAATCACAGATAACTCTGATACTTGTATGTAGAAATTGTTTCTAATTCAAGAGAGCAAAAAAGCGGATACTGTAAACCGACCGCCAGATGAGAAAAATATTTTTATAAAAAAAGCTAAGAAAATAAAGAGAAAATTGAATAAGCATATTCTAGTGTCACATATTAAGAAGGACGGCACAGTAAAAAAAAAGATATTTTATGAGCTAATGCTTGATCCGAATAACTCGCAGTACCAAGAGATGATCTACATAAAAAAAAATTAAAAATATTACGTACTTAAATCGAATTTTCCAAATTATTTAACCCTACGGTAAAAAGATCAATAAATGCTATTAACAAGGTAATAAGTGTGCATCTTTACTGAAGGATCGAAGTGGTCTACGCCATCATGATACCGCACCAATAGCATAGTAAAATTAAGTTTCCCATCTTGTTCCAGGTAGAAATGTCCAGGCACCAATGGACATCGCCTGCATCCTAACCGTACTCTTGTTGGAAGTTGCTCTTCCTTACGATGTCTACGCTTTGTTGAACTTTCAAAGAAGCTCCATCGCAGCAATTACCAGACTTAATAATGGCGACACTTTTCAGGCCAAAGGTAAGTAATATAAATACAATCACATCGATGAAGACTTCGTTATTAGCATAAATGATTCCATAGCCCCAACTTTCTAAATTAATTATGTACCAATCAAGAAAATAAGCCCTTCTTTTCCATTTCAACTACTGCCAGCTAGTATCACTACGTTCATATCAATCCAATATTAGCAGCATCAAACTTGTTTTGAATTTAAGTTGGATTGCTCTGAAGCCGTCGGAAGAACGAGGGAAGCGTACCCAGTTTATGTCGATAATTTCTCATAAAGGGCAGGCATGTGTTCTTTAGCACTCGAGGGCAGCAAGAAATGTTTGACTGGTCGTTTCACATTTAATTGTGGAGTAAAAAAAATACTCTCGGAACCACGCCGATGACGTCGGATAGGTGAAAACGTGTCCACAGGTCGCGTGCGTTTTTCATCTCCTCGTATTACTTTTGCCATAAATGATCCATCCAATAATATGAGGAGCCCATTTTAGCGCTATTCTTTGGTTAACCGATTATTATTTTAATGTTAACCGAGGACACACATACATATATATATATAAGAGCTAAATAAAAAGGTAAGATTCCGTATCGTATTATTTCAATGCAATTCAGCAATTATATGCTCTACAGAATAATTTGACGGCAAATGCAATTTACGTACACTAAACTTAGTGGCTACGAACACAGGTGCATCACGTAAAACAAGGCTGGACGTCTGTCCTTGCTCACGGACTCGGATACCATGTAATGGAGTTCGGCTTAATATTTTTAGCGGCGTACCCTAGCCGAGTAATTATTGCCTCGGGTTTATTAATTCAAAATTACACGACTGAGACGTAAATATAACGGTAAAGCAGCGCGAGGCATGCCCGGCGTTGGCGATTTTTCGCTCGAACAATCGATTAATGGAAAATTATATAACCTATACGTCTTTCCTATGTTTTCGCATATTGCTCTTATTAGATATTATTAAAGATCGCCTGCGAAGGAATGGAACCGAACGGTAGATGAGATGGTGGAGATAATTCGTTAAAAATGGCGAATCGGGAGCGCGAGCCAACTACTGTTGGTTGGTACTACCGCATCGCTTTACAGTTAGAGGAAATCACTCTGGTCCGTTCGAGATATTGGTATTACTGGTTTGTTGTACGGAATCTTGAGTTACGATCCGCTTTCACGCAACGTTAACGCTCGAAAAATGTAACACGTACCATTACACTATCGACACGTGGATTAGATTTATCAATAATAAATAAGATTTATTTCTTAACAAAAAAAAAATGATATTTGCATTTATAAAAAAATCATTCGCGCATAGAAGCATTTCTCTTTGCCTAATTAAGCGTAGGCGACGTGATTCGTATTGCCTTGCCCCCTTTGGGCGCAACGACGTATTTTTTGTAACAGAAAAATAAAATTTCCAAACGTCTTTTTTTATTTTAATGTTGTTTCCCGGCAAATTCTTTGATAAATAAGGAATTGCATTAAACGGGACCTTAAAGGGCAATAAACTTTATTCAAGATTAAGGAAAAATTGTGCTACAAAGAAACGAAGGATTACTTAATGGTTATCATTACTTCGTGTAAAGTCGAGGTAATGGTAACATATGTATAAACGTGATTGCATCGAATTATTTGGTCGTGAAAGAGGTTTTTCCCAGCCATTTAAAATGTTCTTTCTACCTCATTTGAGGTAAGATGTGACATTATCGACAAATGGCATTAGTACGTTGGACACAATTTGAATGAATTCGGGAGATTAATTAACTAAATGAGACTAAACGGCTGGGAAGGACATGTATTCAAACCTCGTTAAAAGGAGCTCCTACAGACCTCAGGCAATTACAAACCTCGTCTTCGGCTCGTTTTAAATTTGTTCGTGGTCTACTACGACACTTTCTTAACGAACATTAAAATATATTATTGTAATGCAGGCCTGTACAAGCCTTATGAGCTCAATACCAACGTAAAATACGCCGTAGCTAAATGTTCCTAATTTTGCCCAAACTGTATCATTCTCTTCTTTTTCTTCTTTCACATCTTTACCTTTTCTCTTCGTCATTCACACTCTGGTAACTGCTGTCACTTATCGGCCACTTCGTGACGTTCCTTTTGATTGTTATCGTCGCGAGCAGGACTTTTCATTGGCGCGCAGGAAGAATATGAATTCGCTTGTACGTTCGACAAGGAAAATCGTATCGCAGTTGCGCTCATTACGTGAAACGAACGAAATTCTAAGGAGGCTTTGATCTTCTGCCTTCAGGATCTTTTGTCTTCAGTCAGGAGTCTGTCAGGAGGATGTTGGTGTATCGCTACTTTAATTTTTTAAAGAAATCAGGAATGTCAATGGATCGTACGCCAGATTTCGCGAAAGCAAAAATTCGAAGAAGCCCCGTCGGGAAATAGCAGATTTCTGACCGGTAAGATGAAAACCACGCAAGAATCTGTGAGTCGGATCATCGAGAAGGACTTAAGTTATGGCGCTGACAATAGCTTAAGAAAAATAGGATTAAAAAAATCAAAACGGCTGTTAACGAAGTACGCTGATAAGTAGGGAGGTCAAAGGCGGATGAAATTATTGCTTTTTTTCAGGGACCAGACAGACTCGTGTTTTGTCGACTCTCGGGGACACCAGTAGGCAACGCGAATCCATTCTTACAAAGCGAATAGACACGAGTCTATCTAGTCGTCGCAAAAAACGAATAATTCCACCTGTCTTTCTCATCTCTGCTGATAATGGTCTTATTTATCATTATCCAAGAAAAACTTCTAAAAAAGAAAAATTTCTATCGCGCTTACATAAGATCATCTCCACAAACTTATGAAAGAAAGTTTTGATTTGGTGGATTATTTGATATGATGGCGTCACAAGCTTGCGTTTATGTGAAAAAACCGTCGAAACTTCAACAAAAATGCATCAAAAGTCAGTTCTGGAGTTCGTCGTGAAACCTCAGAATTATACTCTTTTCCTAAACCAACACTGGGCATTCCGTCAAGGTTCTTCGCGTGCGCACAGGGCTAAGACATTCTGCGCGAATTTGCCCAGTTTCATTGCCAACGAAAACTGGCCATCCGGTAGCACGAAGGAGATCTCTTTACTACTACAAATTATGGATAATTACGGAGAAGGAGATGCGCTATAAAAGATACTGTGATATTTAAAACACAGAATAAAGAACAAAAGCAATTTAACCAGTAAAACGCTCGAATCGTCAGCAAAAATAGATTTACCAAATTATTGTAAAGATGGACACTAAAGCTAAGAAAAAAAATGGAAAAGAACAGAAAAGAACCCACAGTCCTTGCTTTTATTATTGCAAACACATCAAAAGATACCCAAAAACAATAACCAAGAAGTAATGTTAACACAGCTTCCTCATTAATGGAAACACATTATCTTAAGCCTGTTGAGTAGTGATGCAGATCTTTCCTACGAACGAAGTGCGTGCCGTATTTGTAGCATGGCCGTCAAGATTCGCATAAAGACCACGTACAGTCATTAATTTTTTTTTATTTTATAAATGATCTCTAAAAGTATTAAATTAAGTTATTGAAAATAACCAATCTAACCGATAAAACATCTTTTTTTTTAACATTGAAATGATTACAATTCCCGAAACTCGTTAAATTCTTTCTCTACGCAGGAATTCTATGACTACTCCCTTTTTCATGTACTTCACTTCCGTATTCAGAATGATACCCTGCACCATCAACTTCGACTATATGAAATACTCTACAACGTCTCTCAATCTCGAAGAAGATTAATGTAGATGTGGCTAAGTAGAGATGATTATAGGAACTGACCGCGTAAAATGTTATGTGTTTTGCGTAGGTTCTAAATTATACGCCGGGAAAACGTTGGAATAGGTCTAAATGGAGTGACCACTTTGCGGTTTCCGTCCACTACGTTGCTATTATTACCGCAGGTAGTAACGCTTGCGGCTTATTTAGTTTAAGAATGGGATTGGATTCGCTTGCGCTGTTGCAACAAGTTGTTCCAAGAAGAACATTGTATCGATTCAATATCTTATGAAACACAGCCGGCTTGTAATGATTAAGTTTGATGTTTCGCTTTTCCCAAGCGACTCAAGCGATTAATACCAATTTCGTTTGTAATTGATCACACCAAGTTTCGATGTGTGTTTAAGAAGAAACAAGATTTAACAACGAAGGCACCTCGTAACAAAGAGGAAACGTGTTAAAATCCTTCGCGGGCATATCTTTGAAAGGATTTATACCAAGTATCTGCAGGAAATTTGAATAAATCTTTTTTCGAATCATTTCTTGTCAGTTGCAGCAAATTTGTCGGTACCTATCGAGAAAAGCATCCGTTAAAACATATTCCTTACGTTAGAACGCTTATTGGCGCCAGTAGGCGTTTGAAACAAGATGGCCGTCTCAAAAAAGCAGGGTTGCCAGGACTCATCGAACTGTTTCAAACGAAGAAGTTGTTTTGCAAATGGTAGAAAACGATCCGAGTAATCATTAGAACAATCCGTCCAGCTTCACGAAACGTCAGCCGTGAATTGGTTAGACAAGTCCTCAGATTTATTTAGCCCGAGTACAATAATGCGAGCGGTTACAATAATCAGGGGCCGACATTGGTTCTCTATTAATAATATTGGAAAGTCTAATCGACAATTACCTATTGGTCCATTTCGATCCAAGGAAACCCTATCGAAATCTGCTGGAAAATTAATTGAAGACTTCATTAGAAAATGTCTCATACAGCATTGCGTGGATGACGACGCGTAGGCCCTGGAAAAGCAAAGGGAACTCTTGCAAAGACCGTTTTCCTTTGTTATGTTTTTTTTTGTTATTTTTGAAGCTCATGTCGGCCAAGTAGCGATTTTTTACTTGTTATCAGACATCGAAGGGAACTAAATTTTCGAAAAAAAATTTTTTTTAAACTTCCACTATCCTGTAGCTTGAGAACAAAAGACGGATAGTCACAGAATACACACAGTTATGTTCGCATAAGCAAATCCTTCTTTGCCTACTTTGGCAAATCCTTCTCCTCAGACGAAGCTTGGTCCCGCCACAACGGTTTTATTAATAAATACAACGTGATTGCAAGACTAAAGTGCCAGATGCTTGTAACCAACATAAAAAAAAATAATTAAAGAAGAAATATGTTCCCCTCGATTACATTTTTTTTTATGATCATAAATGATCCTGCGAGGAATCTATCATCCGACGATTTTACGTTCCTAGAGTTCATGAAAAGGCTATGATCAAGCTAGAAATTTCAAAGAACTATGGTTGGATGTAACAGCCCAAACATTGTTGTTTGGGGCATTGAAAGGATGTAGGTCACTGACTCTGCCAAAATTACTCGGCTAAAATTTTTTAATTGAACGTTTATCTTAATACCCACAATCTGTGGATTTGTTCATCCTCTATCGTTCATCCAACGATTGTATCGATTTAAATCTTATCAGAACAAAAGAGGATGTCATCCTAATGGGAAGTTCCTTTTAGCAACCCAAGCACTTCCGACAAGGCGGCATATTTATTATATTTACAACGAACAATATCCTTATAACTGTAAATCTAAATTTACTGTAATGACGAAAGAAAGTTTACAACAATCACCATCCTTAATGGAAATTCTTAATTAAATTACGCAAAAACGATATGTAATTCCGCAAAAAAAAAAAAGACTGCACAACAAGCCATCCCGCTTAAGCTGAATTTATTACACGATAATGTTAATGACTTTAAGAAACGATCACGGGCGTATGCGTCACGTATAGGTACGTAATGGCCTTCCATCCAATCAAGAACTTTATCTTCGACACCTCTTCCTCTTCCATAAGCGGAAAGCAGAAGGAACGCTTACGCGCCGGTAGATGTTTTGGTCTTTTTAACCCATCAAAGTGTCGAATTCTGCGTTACCCACGCCGCAACAAAATTAAACAAAACGAAAAAGGAAAATCGAGCCGCGAGTAACCTTGCGCGATATTTCGGGTCATCTACGGCGCAAATTAAAATTCCTTTTACACAAATATCTCCGTCGTTTTAGCGAAATAATATGGCTTCTTATGGCCGAAGAAGTGTTAACGTGGGAACGAATATTATCTGAAAATAACGCGAATTGAAAAGGTGCTTCTTTTTTCATCGATATTGCGATGGTTATAAATGTTATTAATTTAGTAAATTATAACATGCCACCTATTCCAATTATCCAAGTAAAAGGAAGTCCAGGGAAGTAAGATCTGGTGAACGATTTATCAAGTTGTTTTAAACAAATGCAGCTACATTATTTGTATGCGTTGCAGCGTAATGTTGCTGAATGTCTACATTGGTTGCTGATATTCTTCATTTGTAACCTAAACAGCAACCCTTCTTGTAACTCATGTGTGGATGCTCAACGATAGTTTCCTGAATTAACAAATCCAATGACATCCAATGACCACTAAAGAACGTGATTTCCAATATTCAGTTGCCATTTAAGTGTTCATTAAACCGTCCAAACATTGTTTGGACTTTCATGACTGATGACTTAATCCTAAATTAAAACTTAATTTCATGATTTTATTCTAGTCGCATTTTATAACTGGGTTTTAGCTGGCCAAAGGATGAACTTGACATAGCTCGACAGCCATTTATTAAAGCCTTCTGCGATATTTGAACCTTTTTTTTTTCTATTTACCTCAATAATCTCCAGCAATGGTTCACGAAGGACATCGACTACTTTTCGTTTTTCTTAACTAAAGTCTGATTCTTCCTATTTTAACATTACTGCTAATTAAAGTAAAAGAAAAACAAAAAAGAAACAAGAGTCCTCCTTATTTTTATCCCATTTTTAAATTTCTTGATACAGCAAACAAAGAATATCCAATATTACTTGTGCTTTTCTTCGTTGTTTCAGGCGTCGAATGCGATTACGATACTTGCGTAGGCTTGAGCAGTGGTACAGCCGCGATCTCCCAGTACCATCTTTCGGAGCAAGGCAGGGAAACATGCGTCTGCCAATGCCATTCACATTTACCTGCGTTTAGGGAGGATTTACAAATATGCGTGGACGACATACGAGGTAAGTGAACGCTCCAGCTTTTTAATCGCCAAAATTGGCGTTCGTCTAGATATATGAGTAAGCCTGCAGAAACGAAATTAACAGGGACTAGACGCTCTCCCATTTTGTCTACACTCGGGGAAACCAGTAAGCAATACGAACGCGTTCTCACGAGACGAGTATATGTACAGGAGACCGTCTAGTCTCTGCTAATTTCGTGAAGCGCAACTCGTTTCTACGGACTCGTACTGTAACTATTGGGCACAGTCAAAAACAGGTTAAGTTGCTAATGTAATAACCACAATGTAATAAGCACTAAGCGGCGTACGATGCTCTCCCTTTATATTTTAATTTTGAGGCGAATGCTATACGAAATCTAACGTTTTATACGCACACGCTTTATCACGAAATTATAGCAGAAACCAGAAATTCCTGATTTGAATCGATACTCAGCATGTTGTGTACCGACTACCAGCTGCTGGCGCCCATCGTTATCTTTTTCAAGTATTTACTATTATTATACAGTATGTTCCTAAATTTCCCTTATTTTGGATTTATAGAAAAAACAGTCGTTCTTTATAAAAAGTTTTGCTTCATCAGCCAGCAAGTCCTTGGCCACTATCAACATTTCGAAATAACATACAGGATGGTTAGAAAACAAAACAACGTGAAATTTGGTCAAGAATAAAGCATCTTTTATTTGAAAGGAGAGTAAAAATGTTCTTAGGAAAAGATTAATAGAAGCTGAAATATCAAATTTGAACGTTGTACCTCAAAGTTAATTTTCTTTGTCTTTAGTAGTATTAATAACTAATGGGTGTAATAGATATCATAGGTATAAAGCCAGCTTGATTATTGCAATTTAATGAAAGCAAATGTAACTGAAATATACCATTCACGTAGTGCTGAAAAAATAGTCGTTAAAAAATGTATATCACTGGGAAGGTAAGTAAGTACAAGTATAGTTAGGTTCATCCGAGAGCACTCTGTATATACTCAGCTTTTTAATCGGAAGGAGTGAAAAGTAGAAAGCCACATTTATCCTTTAATACGCAAACGAAGATATAAAGTTGCATTGCAACTTACAAGAAGCTGTTTATTTCGATTTATTTATTTTGCGGATTTGTTAATAGAAGAGATTTACTCGTTTTATTGTGTCGAGCAATGCAATATCGAATCAAATGTAATGCACCGCTTGTTCAGCGAGGAACAAGTTAACGAACACAGACCTTCGGGCTTCGTTCAAAATTCATCGGATTTTCCCAAATACTAAAAATAATGCGGTTTTCGGTAAATAAATGTACGCACTTTTATTGCACAACGTTTATTGGTTACCGGACGTTTATGTTTCGTAAAAGTCGTCTTTAAAGCCGCTCAATCCCGGGTTATCGACAAATTGTCCGACTTAGCAAAAATCAGCTTAAAGGCGCTCAATATGGATAAAGCGCGAGCCTTTAATGCCGTCCAATTGCACCATCCAAGAATGTTCTTTCTACCCAACTGGAGACGGTTACCAAACTAAATTTTTCACGGCTCATATATCCACGTTTGAGTGACGTAGCGCTTTTTCATTCATGACATATCGCCACCTTAAACGTGAAAGCGTACAAGCAAAACATTTGCACGAAATACATCATAGTCGCACGTCCTTTTCTAGACTGAACCTTTGGAGTGGACTGAATCTTCCTGAAATATCTTTACGAAACGTAACTAGTACAGTCTCAATTGGGGGAATCTTGAGCGTTTAATTTACTTTAAATTGGCTTTCACCGTGAAAAATTTTGTTTCCATATTTATCGTTTAACTTTTGGGCTCTTAAGGTAACACGTTAAATTTTGACTTTGAGATTGTTTCCGTTTATATCTTAAATTTTATTAAAAATGTTGATAAACTAATTTTTGCTTATTATCTCTAAGCCTTCTTTAAATCTATCAACATGCAAAAAATGTGTAGTATTATTTCCTATCATTTCTTACTAACTAAAAAAACTAAAACTACAAAAAAAAAAAGCGAAAAAGCTAATGGTCGACAACATGGTACGTCTAATGTGAATGTAATGAGTTCTCGAGAAAACCGATTGTCAAAGGAGAAGAGAATTGAAAAACCGTTGGAGGTATCGGCATTCGACATCTCGGATAATCTAGTACGCTTATCGCAGAGAATGAAGGTATTAATTACGATAATTGCCGCCTAGTTATCCGCGCTATTCCGACGCGTTCGTTTTTACTTACGTCTCTCGCGCAGTTTCCTCAGATTTCCCCCAGTCGCATACATTCGTTCGTGTACATACAAGCGGTAACACCTTCGGGAACGATTTAAAATGCGTATCACCAACGGTTACCCAACGCAATGATGTATTTGGACACGAAACCGAGGCACATACGCGCGCATAATATGTAAATTATTTCCCGGCAGCTGAATGCGATTGCGTCTGGAATCCCGCACGTTACCGCATTAGGACCTGCGCGCCTTTTTCGAAATTAGATTCGCGGAATCGAATTACCGCGGCGCTCCCGTAAAGGAGCGTTGCAGACTTTGTATCGCTAGGCGGACAGCTCTTACGAATCGCGTAAATTTTATCTTTTCAAATGATGTTAAGATGTTGTTCCGGTTAGTCTCTTCGAAATTCCTTAAGAACAATTCTCGTACTCACAACTCACAATTTTTTTTTGAATAATCAAAAAATAATAAAAACACCTTTCACAATTAACAATATTCTATATTCCATTTTCCTGGAATTATCATTGGCCGCAGATACTTTTACCTAATAAAAGCTGGAAGTTGGAGAAGGGAGAGCTTCTCGACTATCAAAGCTGCTGCAGACTTGAAAGTGAGCCGGAAATGGGATCACCTTGACGTAGGTTGCTTGATCACATTTAGGTGAACGCGACACCACGTTACGCTAACGACATTGACCTTCAATCTAAGTGGCTAATATGGCAATCTAAGCTAATGATAATAAAACGAGCAGAATAAACAAATTACTTCCTAGTAAAAACAAAGGAGGAATTTAGCGAACAATTATGGTGAAGGCTGAAAGTGATCTCCTTCAATTTCAATACTAATCCTTACTTATCCTTTCATGTTGTTAACATATTAACGACTCTATGCTTTAAGCATGGAAAAAATAAAATAATCTCTAACATGGTTAGATCAGGTAAACGCGTAGGAACGGTAAAAAAAAATTATTCATGTAATAAGTTCATTGTTTATAGCGTTTTACGAGCTGTGGCAACGTATTGCTGTAGGTATCAATTTCTTAGTTTGACGTCATGCAATTGGATTAGAAAAGGACGCGATAGGTTGCTACGATATCTTTCTACGTTTACCGTTCCATTAAGAAATAACCGACCAAATTCTCCGTAACAACAAAACTTCATCTAGAAACAAGAATATTGTCGTCTAAACGAATGTATTTAACGAACCCATCAGTACATCTGTGTAGAAGATAGGGGCTGTAATTCAAGTTCCCGTGCATATACGATGTTGAAGCTAACATGCTTGGATGAACGCGTCTAATTAAAGATACTCTAATCACTGCAATTGTCGAATTATACCGCTATATCGACCTCTACGGAAACAGGCAGTATTCGCCTATTTCTGTACATGTTAGTTAGTTAGTTAGTTACCAATCTTGCCGTCTTGCACTCTTACTGCGTGATGAATGGACACAATACGAATTTTTCTAAGGATATGCTAATAAGTACCATATGAAAAGTCTAGCCAAGATTTATGGATTTTTTAAATTTTATATAAGCATATAAAAAAATACTTAATTTAATATAATTATCACAACAATATTTGCATTAACTTATACATCTAATATAACATTTAATTAGATTTATTTACTGGGGTTACTTGAGATGCTTTATTCAAATGTTTGGAGAAATAATCGTAAGAATAAAATCCAAATTTCTTCACAAGAACCTTGTTGGATAATCAATAATAAGCAGCAGCACCTAGTTTAGAATGAAACACTTTTTTTACTGAAATAATTGACGCTAACCTCACAAGGGCGAGAGCTGCTAACCCTCTTTAGCTTTCGACCAGTCTCTACCGCGACCACTTAGAAACTGCTCGCAACGCTCCACTAGAAGGAAACCAGCTGATCCTATCGGTTGAGCCAATGCTCTCCATGTTAGAGAACGTCGGTCGGTACCGATTTCTCGGAAGCCACCTTACATTTTGCCCACCTCGAGGCCTAAGCCGCTGAACATCGGTAACTATCGACCAGTGACGGAAACGGAATCAAATCGTGCCTTGCGGGATATTCGTTGCCCAGAAACGCGGGATCAAATCAAACTACGACGGCTAGCTTCAAGCCTTAGGGTCCAGGGAAGGATTCTAAGGCTAAGGCTAGGGATTCTAAGGAGCTTCTGGCATTAGGATAAAAACCCAAAAGGTTCCCCAACCAAGCAAGATACTGTCGGCGCAGAGAAGCGCTGTCTTCTCCCCTATCTATATTTGCCCCTACCACGCATGTAAGATTAAGCCAGCTTTTTACGCTTCTTCCTTAACCGTGGCGTTGCAACATTATTATTGGTATTTCGGTACAAAATACATTGAAGCCACCGTATACGTGTAACTAGGTCGCTCATAGCCTTGTATTTATGGATTTAGCCAGCTAACCGTAGTCCTTCTGAGAATCCTTCAATTCACCCAACGATAAACAAATCTGCGTCGATTAAAGCTATTTTCAACGATGGATCGCAAACACCAGTAGCCATTTTATTCGAAATATTAACAGACAAATCTACCATTAAACACGACACGTAATCGCAATCGACATTGACGTAAAATCTTAATTACCCAATCTCGTTTCGCGAAAGAATTTCGCATTATTACGACGCATTTCAAAGAACTACTACGGCTACGGATAGCGCAGCATTAGTTTTAACTAATTGGCAATTTCGCAGTGCGCTTTCAATAACTCCCAACGTAAGTGCATTCCATACCGTGACTGGATTGAATACATACATTTATACATAAATGCCGTCGATCTACTGGCTGGATCGGCGTGTACGCAGAGCATCAGGTGCAGCAACATACTCATGCGGCTGATAGACCTTGATGGACGCATCGTACAGTTAGGTAGGGAAAAAATCGTAGCTAGTTAGTTTGAAAATACGATCTACCTACACGTAATATCGAGTCGTTTACGGGAGTAGTTTGCAAAGAGATACAATAGATCCTCTCTGCGCATTATCAACTGTAACATATCGCCTATCGTCCGTTGCTTTTTCTTCTTGTGAAACGGACCTGAATGGGACCATATTACACGATTATCGGGTAACTAACGAGCGCGCAATAATTGACTTTAATTAAACCATAGAGTGAGATTTGTTTCCAGTAATTTAGTTGAATTTAATTTGTTCGGATGTACGCTGATGACTGTTGCGTTCCTGTCAATTGCGAATTTAATTGAATACTCACCGTATGAAAGTTTATTAAAACACAAAGATAATTTGATCTATATTACGTGAACTGTATTATTCTATTGACGGAGTGTTTTACCTTATCCCCAGGATACACATTTGTCAAATTCAGTTTTATTTCTCGGCACGTCCTTAACTTCAAACGGTACAAGCGACTGTTAAACAACAACTACACGTCCAACATGACTGAAACTTCCAACGGTATCTTTTTAACATGGGAGGAGTTACATTGCTGGCAAGTAACATATCTCTATCAGTTCTTAATGTTAGTTACGACGCAAGGAAAGAACTTCGGCGAACAAGGTCTCTTAATGATTGGAAATGAATATCGATAAGTGGTAAAGGAACATCAAAATAATGCAACTATTTTGCATTCAATAAATTTATTCCTCGACACAATCTCGTTAAGCGTCTACACGCTTAGTTCGGCGATTTTCCAACTTTTTTTTTAACCTATCCCCAGCCTCTATTTTGGCAACGACCCCTTCTCCCCACTAAGGCATTTTTTCGTGGTCGAAGTCACGTCGAGCCACGATCATCGATGAATCGGCCAAGACGATATATAAGGAATTCTTAATCCTTAATTCGACGTCGAATCGGTTTTATTCGACATCTAATTCAACATCGCGAATTCCCGTGATTACCCTTCCTTTTTCCGAAGGGCTGATCAGGATTACGCTTCGCGAATCCCGAAAAATCGTCGTCTTAACTTTTCCGGGTCTTCACTCCCTTTGGTCCACATTCACCGGGAAAACCAATTCCTCTGACTAGTCTTTGGCTTCTGGCGTGTAATCATATAACGTCACGGGAACTCTTATTGGACCCAAACATTGCTTTGAAGTTGCCTGATTTGATGAGTTTTCAATGAAGATGTTTATCATATTGAGGATATCGTCGTAACCACCTTAAGTAAGTGACCTGCCCGATCCTCGTCAAAGACGGATGTCCAACCACGCATAAAATGATTAAACTAATGTCTGATGCCAGTCACCGAAGATGCAAGGTTCTTATGAACTGCATCCAACTTTTCTTTGATTGCTACACACCATCCTATCGAATCACTGGCCAGTATTACGGTAGCTCTCAAACCAACACTATTCGATGAACCTCTTCGAAATGTTGGAGGGCGTCGTCCGTCTTTAAATACGAGTACCTCTCATATCATCCCCGAATGAAATGTTCGAAAAATCTAGTGCGAACGTGGGTTCATTTAATTACAGAAAACTATAGGTTTTCTTAATAACAGGCCCTATGACCAATCATACTTTTACCTTTTAGACCTTCAAACATGGACAATATTGCTTTACAAGACCACAAAAGAAATATAAACAACGACAGCAATAGACCTACACGTACATAAAAGCATTCGTTCTCGTTTTACTTTATTAACTTCCATTTTCGTAAAATCGAAGCATTACAACAACACTAAAAACGTACCGTGAACATTTCAGTTGATTTCGAAATTATTTCTTCATATTCATAATTTGCCAAACCAATAATGCGAAGGTCCGGTTTATGAACGAGCACCTTAATGGCGGTTAATCGCCGGCCATGGCCCGCCACAAAAGGTAAAACGCGACCTTACCCCGGGTCGGCCAGATTTTCACAATCCGAGCCTTATTGAATTACGGCAAAGGTTGCAAAGTGGTATCGAAAAATTATCTCACCGAAAGGACCGTGATAAAAGTGGAGAACGGGCTACGCGTCTGGCCTCCCGGGGCATCTGCCGATCTCGCCGATAATGTAACGGTGCTGCGGTTTATCGTCCATCGTTAAATTCAATTTTTTCGCGTCCGAACGGTAATTATAATGTCCAATAAAGAATATTAATCGCTACCTCGGACCGCAATCTACCCGCAGATAGATAGGGCCCGTGATGGATTGTTAAGATGTTTTTTCGCGCTCGTCAATTAGCATTTTTACTCCGATTTCATGCGCATAAATATCGCATTAATACACGACGTTCGCATTAACATCAACCATAATAAACGGTGATCGTCGATCATTTAAGTTATATTAGTCAAATATCTATTTTTCGAAAATGACGGGAACGAACGGGCTGAAATTCTTACCGGGAAATGCGCTGCTTTACGAAGGAACATCGTCAAATTGGGACGATTCCGCGTCTTTTGATTTTGCGCTTCAAATTTTTTTAGTTTTAGCGTTGAACTGTCCTTTGGCTCTTTTATATCTTGACAATTGGCGAAATCTGCATCGATTGAAAAGCTCTCGGTGATTGCTTTAGAATTACAAAACTACAACTTTCTACCACTAATAGTTTTATAACGATATTAAAGCGTCTTAAAAATAAAAAAGAAAATTCCTTATCGTTAACGTTATATAGAGCATCGTAGGCCCAAATTCAGTCGTTTTTTTTGCGGTTTCTTTGGCGACTTATACAGCCTCGGGTCACCTCCTCTTATCACTGACGTTTTATTAAATACATCTACTTCCAGCCAACGACAATCCCGGGAAAACGGGGCTCCATTGTCCTCGCATTGTAAGAGCCTAGATTTTTCGTCTTTTAATTTTTAATTTTAATTTTTTCGTCTGTTAATAATAAGATATTAGAAAACCTGTATCGTAATAAGCCGGAATTTCTGACAAATGCTGTCGGTAACAGAAGAGCAAAGCGATGACGTTCTGTCCCTGGATTTCTTTTGGTATTTCACTAATCAACAAAACACGAAGAGCTGACTCTTTCTCTTTCGAAGCCTTAAGCCACTTATTTTATTCTGATACGTGTTATTAGTAAAAAAGCTAAAGCGAAAATCTGCATTACCAGCTTGGCAATGTTTGGTGCTGGTTGCTCGCCCTGCGATTGAATCAATTACGGTGAAATTAGTGGTTTATTTCGGTGTCGAACCCATCGAGTCCATCAACACCTACCGAAAGTAGTTCAATTGTCCAAGTTTGAACAGGTGAATGCAAATAAACAAATTTCAGAAAAAGTTAAGCACGGGCGGAAGTACACGAGCTTAAACGCACGCCACAGCACAACTCGAATTCAAGCACCTGAAGGCTGTTAGCAGAGCAGTATAGTTAGGAATATTCCACATCAGCCCGTACAAACAAACTCCATACACTATACTCCGTAGCTTAGGACATAGATCTTATTAGTCACAATTAGAGACGACAAAAGCGCATGAAATTCTTTTTTTTTGCAGCTAAGAGTGGACAGACTCATGTTTTGTCGATTCTCGGGGAAACACGAGTAGGCAACACGAACCCTTTCTTATAAGGCGAATGGACACGAGTCTATCTAGTCGCTGCAAAATAGGAATAAGGACAAAAATATATATGTCTTTTATAGTCGATATCAGTATGACGTACACCTTTTTTGCAATTTCACAATATTTCATCGCGACGAAGACATTGCAGTTACTTTAATTGCCTCACGTCCCAATTTTATCGTTCTTCCTTTGTTAGTTGATATTCTTGGCAAGTTGTATGTATTATGCAGCATGTCTGTTTTCATCAAATTGTTGAAAGCCGCAACACGTTTGTGATAACTTCCCTTATAACCTCTACCAAACCATGTACTGTACTTTTCGAGAAAAATAATAATGTTAAAAATTCTGTTGAGATAATAAGATTTATCTACCAACAATGTTAATAGAACTTAAAAAAACGATTGTGTTGCGTGATTTTAACATTAAGATAAGCAATCATTACTTCTCCGACTGGACAAGTTCTTACGTTTAAGAAGAAGCAGGAGTAACAACCCAAAGCACGATGTTTTTGTTTCAACAGGATACTAAAGAACAACAAGACTAACAAATTAACTTCAAACTGTTTGCTGGAAGCTCCTCCGGAGTGACCGACAATCTATCCTGAAAATATTTTTTTACATTTTGCAGCTGCCTAAAGAAGCTGAACTGAACTGAAATGTTTTTCATATTATCAACCATTGTGGTAATTAGTTGACTCTAATAGAAGGAGTACAAAGAGATCAAATTTTGACTTCTTACGTTTACGACGAAAGTGAGTGCTTAAAAGTTAAGTTAAAAAAAGTTATTCTAGCGCTTACTGAAATTCTTTGTATAGCTGGAGGAATCGTCTCAGTTAAAGGCCGAAGGTGTCCTGTTCACACATTTACCATTACGTGTGTATTTCGTGAAAGAAATAAGGATTAGATTGAGGAGATTCGGATTTTCCTTCAGGTTTATCCAGCTTTCGCAAAATTTCATTCGAGAAAAATTTACTCTTCCTCCGGGCCGCTGAAAACCTGGAATTGATGCGATAATCTTGTCACGCTACAAGAAGGCTTACTCATCTCATTACGGTTTCTTCGTTTTCCTTCTTACTGTTGTTCCGAATTTTTCGCATCCACGAGTTACGTATAAGATAAGTTTTCAAAATCGATACAAAAATATAAAACTACGCGACATCTCCGAAGAATAAGTCGCTAATATGCTCCGCATGTTTCGTACGCGCCAATCTATCGCCATCTTCTTCCACAAAAGTTGCATGTCCTACTCACAGCGCGCAGCTTTTTACCTTCCAATTAATTACAGAAATATGAAACAGTTGCGATAAATTGCGATCTCCTTTTCCCGATGCGCCTCACGATCGGAACTCTAGCGATTCGCAACCAATTAAAATTAATGCCGGCTCGAATATTTGCCTTCCGAGAACGTCCTCGGATGGGGCTTTTAATTAATTTTTCGTTTCGCGAACGATAAGCGCAAGCAATCAATTAATATATTAAATAATGCGGATGGGCCGCGACAAGCGGCGGTTTTTGCCTAAATTATGCAACTTAATGCATGCCATCTACTTATTTATACAGTTAACCCGTCTTTTTCGGATGGGATATTTACCAGTTCCTCGTCGCCTTTCACCGTTTCCCTCCCGAAAATGATAAGGTGTACTTGAAGAACGGCGCGACGTTAACGCTATGGGAAACCTTCACCTTCACCTTAGCCTTCTTCGATTGTGGTTGCGCATCGTTCGGTTTATAGCGGGCGATCTGTATAAAAATCGAGGCTAGAAAGTATGCCTATAATATTCACGTGCTAAAGCCAACGCAATTGTTTTTACATATATGGCTCTATATCCTTAATCTGGAGATTTTACAGCTTTTTCTTGGCACAGAAAAGAATTTCCTTAATCCAAGAAAATTTATTTTTTTTAGCTTCGTTAAGCTATTGCTTTATTAGCTTCATAAACTTTATCAATTGTTGTGACAATTACGTCATTAGAGTTATCCTCATGAAGCTTAATTATTACAAACAACTACGTATTTATTTCAAATGGTTTTATCAAACACATCCTTTTGAAATTCTTATTTCAAAAAAATAAAAGACTCGCAAGAAATTGAATATTTAAATAAAGAAGTTTCATATTCAAGAAGTCGAAATACTCGATTAGAACAAATGTTTTCTTGCTCATGTACAAGCGCGTCGTTTACTTGACCCAAGAAAATTATTCTTGTTTTAAAAAAGTACTTTTCTTTAAGCCATCCAAATAACAGGATTGATCATTTGATGCGAATTGTTTTCATGCTGGCAAAAAGAACAAGTCACAAGGAGAGGAACAGGAACAGGAAGATGGTGCGTGCAGATCGTTCACATCATACAGCAAAACCAACACTGAACCTAAAATTGAACCTTGTAAAGCAAGCAGGATAAAAGAGTGTCGAATGATCAGTAACTTTCTGTAATATTTGCAATTGCATTTTCTGCTTCAATACTCCCTTCTACTGCGCACATACTTGAATATTTACCGCAGATGCGCGTAGATTAAAATAGATCGAAGAGAGATAGAAACTATTCCACGAATACCCAAACATTTCAGCTTGTCTAGCAGAAAAGGATGATGCACAGTATCGAACGTTTTCAGTAGACCAAAAGAGACCCCAATTGCCAGATCAGCCTTATCAAAGTCTCGTAAGCTTGACTTTCTTCGTCCCCTTCGCAAAATCAAATTAAGCGGGTGACGACAAATTTGAAAGAATCGAAGGTAGATAAGGTAGATCAAATTATTGATGAATTCGAGAACAATAAAGCAAATCGGTACCTACAAAAAAAAAATAAATAAGGCACTAATATACACATAAATAACGATTTAATAAGCAGGAGAGCATCATCTGCGATCGCTGATTTATTAAATAATGTTAAGTTGAATTTAGAAAATGAAGGTGCAATAGTGGCAACCTTTAAAACCGCCTTCAAAAGGGCCAAATTAATAGAAAAAGAATTAAATCTAACAAAAATATATCTATTGAACACAAGGCAAACCGCGATAACACGCAACACTGAAAGCGACAAATCAGTGAAGTGCCGCAAGGCGAAAACCTGCCTCCAACGCTGTACGTTAATTTTCAAAATCAAGAACTATTAACAACAATCACAGGATCCGAATTTCTTCATTTACTTCGTATCCAAAACGATGGCTTCTTCAAAATTGGTCGATCACTTTCATGCTTTAATATCACATGGCTACCGCTCATTTAGCTTTGAACTTAACGCTTTCGTGTACGGTATATGCCTCTTGCCTCTTTGAAATCTACAGCTATATCGTACATGTAAATAGTAGTCAAGATCTACTACGTCTGTGTAAGGGAGAGCAGGTGAATAATGGTGCCATAAATCACTCTTCGATAAGCCTGCGGAGTGCGGCCCACGTCAGGTCACCGCGTACCGTACAATCTTAGCCTTGCGGAAATAAAAGATCTCTCGTATACGTGTCGTCTATGTAAGAATTTGGCATTGTCTCGTTGTTCACAAAATGTTTGTTGTACATACTCGATAATATTGCGGTAATTATGGTGCCTAAGAATTTCTTAGCAAACGTCCTAACAGTTACCTCTTGAGGGCACTTTATTATAGGTGCCTCTGCGAAAATCTCCTTAATCTCCTGAAACGCCGTTCTTGATCGCTACATAGAGATAAGACTTCTGTAATAATTAGTGGTTATTTCTACTGCATTTATCATTATTGCTAACAGTGCAGCGTTACAAGAAACTTCAGAATAGAAAATGTTAAAGTTGAGGCGAAATTAAGCAAGACAAGAGCAAATTCTTGAATTAGTTGAGGCGAAGCCAAATTCAAACCTTCGTATTGTAACGTCTCAAACTCGTATCCAAAATGGTGTAATTATTAAAGAGAAATGGACGTAATCCACTTAGGATGGAATGGAGAGGATGGTCGTCAAAGACAATGGTTATTAAACATCTGGGCCGGGTTATTACGTAATAATATAATTGGTCCATAAAGTCTACATGGCCCACGATATCCTCTAATTTTTAATGGAAATTTAAATTTAATTATCGGTTTCAATACGTTAGTGCACCAACACGATATGAAGTTAATGGCGTGGCATCAATAGCCGGAAATATGTGCTACAGACAGTTCGTGCTTGCTTTGAAGTGAGATGTTTTCAAGAATTATCCGGAAAATCTCCCATTCTTCGCTTTGGATTTCTTCACATCTTTAAATTTAACTTTTAACGTGCACCAGATGCTTCTAATCACATTCCCATCGTATACCATTAATGTTTACAAGAACGCTGGGAACAAACAACCCAAATAAAGATCTCCGAACATCGAACATCGAGAAACCAGGTCGATTGATGAGTTTGCACCGCGTCGTCTGAACTAGTCGGTAGCGAACATTAGTTACAGAGAATCGTGACCGCGCTGACCGCGACGGAAGCCGGCAAACTCTTGCGGCCGACCCGATTCTAACGTAGTTTATGAAACCCTAAGGACAACGCACGACGGCGATTTCTCCCAGCCTCGCGCTATTACGGAGCTCTACTTCGTTGTCTTCGGTAAGTAATTGCGGATGGGAGATGCTCGTTTTGATTACATTCTTGGAAGGTAAAGGAAAATACCGTTCGATGTACAGTACGTAGCGACTACGATTTAAGGAACCTAGAACGGATTAGGTTATGTCGTCGTAAATAATAATATTTCATCGGTTCGCATCGTTTTTGCGGGATTCCCGGATTGTAAGAAGTTGTGCATTATGGTTGTTTCCAGTCCTCTCTTCTTGAGAGCTTCCTCTTCTTTTGATTGCATTATTTCCTATTTCTGTTTTCTTGTTTATTTCGTTGTCGCATTCGACGATCGCATCCGACGTTACTTGATTTTAGTAAAGCGTTTAACGTAGTCCATCATGCTGTTTTGCTGAATATCCTAAGAAGCAAAGAAATGGCTGATTCGGTGTTACAAATGGTAGCCGTAGCTTGAGGGTGGAACACCGCCTTTACACAGACGGCACCAAACCGCATTTGGTTCGTTTAAACCCGATGAATTTTTTAAGCTCAATGGAGCTCAATTAAGGAATGGATGATTGTGGATCTAAATAATATATCTAAGCGCTGCGATAAACACCAACTATATCTTAATAATGTTTGGATCAACGCGAGGACGTATGTTCGTCCATTTATTCTTGGATATGTACATTAAAGGCTTATTAAAAGGAATTATAGCTGCAAATTTGGTTAAAAGAACCGGAATGCGATACATCAAATCTAATTAAAAAAGGGCATTTGTTCCTCTTAAATTCAGATCTCGCCAGGATGCGCTAGGTTAATGCGCGGGATGCGTGTTAAGCGCGGCGTTGCATAAAAAATGTCAGATATGCGGCTAGTTCGCAGGTAATCATCCGGTGAAATTTAAAAAAGCCGCTTACTTATGCGACGAAGTTAGGTTCCGCCATGAACAACAAAGTTGGGACGTCAGGCATAAACGCCTCAACCTCCGAAGCATAAACGCGAATGCTTTAAAGGTGGCTTTTCTTATAACGCTTCGAGAGTTTTCAACAATATATTATCAAATGCAAATGATGTGATTGTCTCTACTTACCCAATTCGCAAAAATTAAAAAAAAAAGAGTTGCTAGAAAGACAATAAATAATAACGGGGATTTCCTCCTTTTTGTTTGATTACAACATGGCCGATTTCGCTAACGTCCCGCTATATACGTAAATGTAGATGTAATGACGATTCCTTTTAATTTTTTTGGTGTTTGATACTTACGTTCGCATTACTATTTATTTATTTTTTCCTCTGTGTTTAGGCTAATGGTAAGGTGCAGATTTACGGCTTAGCGTATTACACACTGCGCTTAACTCTGCCCAGTCAAGCGCTGGCCGTCTTACCACCGTTAATGTGAAAATCCTAAATTTCTTGAAAATGCACGGTTCACAGAGGAAGCATATCCTCATTTGTCGGGCCGTGCGAATCGGCCAACGCAATCGATCTTTGGGGAATTGCCTGATCTACGTCGATTCTGTCGTGTACGTAATTTGGCATTTCGAGATAAAATTTTTCAGCAGGACGCGACAACTTGCCACAGTCGTCAATTTTTTCGGGGACATTTTCAAGCCAAAATCGTTTCACGATTTACTAACCTCTCTTTAAACTTCACATTCGCTAGAGCTTACCTCTCCAGACGCATACATTCGGGGCATAACCAAAGATGTGGTCTTCAGGAGGTCGCCACAACCCATCGATGAATTAAAGGATGCCATTCGAGCCTTTTTCGCACAACCGAGACAACCCTTATTCGATAACGTGATGACCAACTGAAAACTTCATAGTGCGAGAAGATGCACATTTAGAACATGTAATAAAAAAAAATAATTTCGATCCATACTGTATTCGTATAATTCGGGCTAGGTAAAACCATAGATCTAATGGTTGTATCAACATCAACCACGACTATTGAGAGTATCTTACGACAATAACCAACCATATGAAATCTATTACGAAACTTTGCTTCTCTCACCATTTCCAATTTGTCATTTACCATTTTCAATTTACCAGTTGTGAACGGCGGCGAAAGCTCGCTCACGACATCTAACTGTACTCCGACGCGTTGCGCAAAATTATTGGCTTCGAATAGCGGCTGGCTTGGATAGAATTTAATCAGCGTAATTCTCGGACTTTTGTCGAACGACGGCTCGAAAGCCCCGTATACACGAACGGAGTTCGATAATTACCCGGCCTTGGCAGGAGAACTGAAGTTGAATTCTATCCTTCGTAAAAGTAACCGTTGACGAGAGCCCCATCGCAGATACGTTTGTGCACGATAAAAATAAAGAGCTTTGTTGATTTAACGACATTCGAGTAGAGCGGTGATTGGATTCTTTAAATTATCGAAGAAGAAGGCAACGAACGATGAGTTAAAAGTGCATGGCTGCTTCAAGAATCACTTTTATTTGTCGGAAGCCTCAATCTTAACACTGAAAATATGAAGAATATTGGTACCAACCTGGAATAAGTCTTCGCGTGAACTCGTGGACCTAACGTGACTTTGAAGGCTATAAGCAAAGGTCTATTAGCCTCAGAATGCGGCCAGCGTACAGTTCTTATCAGATATTATCAATAGCTTATGTGTCCAACAATTCCTTCCTTCCTTTCGTATCGGTGTCGAATCATCAACGTTCCAAAGGTAGCTTTCGTCCCTTAAGATGGAAAGCGGCGTTTTATCACGTTTCAATCCCATGGGTGAGCGTCCCTCGTCCTCAAAGACTATGTTGAAAATAAGATCAACTTTACCCATAAAAAAAATATTCTTTTCTTACCAAGTCCAGGTATTTATCGATGAACTCCCCTCGTAAAAAGAAGCGCCTACGGAAATGATTTTCATTTAATTCTGGACCGTCCGCGGATTTCTTTTCGCGTTGACATTTTCCAGATTTTACTCGGCCGTAAAATGCTACATACTTAATATGTGACCGGCATAAAAGATTTTACATCGAAAGCAGCGTATTTCAGCGTCGACTAATTGTGACGAGGATGCTTCCCGGCCGATATTAGTGACCATTAACATTCGTTCGCGTTTTTAGCGCAATTTTCGTCCGATAAAAAGGAAATGGCATTCAATAATGAAGGAATCACAACGCCATACGCCGACGAACTATATACGGCCGTTCGATTCTTTCTTTTTGCTGTCGAAGCGCAAGCAGAAATATCTGCGATCCGTCGGCCTCTTCTTCGAATCTTCCGCGGCGTTCGATCTGCGGATGGAAACGTGAACGATTTCGCATTTTTCCGTAGTCGTTAAGTCGATTCCGATGCATTTTTTTCTTTGTTCTCTTCGTGTATATATATATATAAGGGGTAAGCCTCGATGATGGACGGAGTCCATATTTAATCCGATCTTGACACGTTAATGAAATGAGAAGTTTATATCTTCGCGGCGATTGATGGCTTACGTTTTAAATGGGAAAAAATCCTATCTTGATGGTGATCTTCGAGTTCCGACAATTCAATCGTTTGTTATTGAAGGGAACTAAGTGAATTTTTGACATTTCTGGAATACGCGCAAGAAAGTTCTGTTATTTATGTCGTCGCAAGAGACGTCGGTGCTGTTTTGCAAAAGCGCTTGCAACTCAAACATCGTATTATACTTACCGTCCAAGAATTCGAAGAATAAAATTCTTGATTTTTGGAAACTCATCAATTTATTAACATCAATTCAAAGCAGAAACGCGTGAAACATCACATGTGATAAACATCCACCGAGACTCCTTCTACATATTGTAACTTTTCAAATTTTCACGATGAACATTAAGAAAAATCCAAATAACGTTCGTTGCAGCGACCATTTTGAAACGAACTCTAAATCAAGCATATGATTCCGAACAAAAACAACACGAACGAACCCGACGAGTTCGTGTTCATAGCGGAAAGCACGTATTTTCGCAAACAGTTTGGGCAATCTTTATGGAATGCTGCATTATGAAACTTACAGCTTTCTGGACGACGCCAGCCTTCAAGGTAAAACATTTGCAAATAATGCAAAATGAAAATACCCAAGTTCATGCTGGCACCTCGGCTAGAGACGAAGACGAAGACTAGAGAAAATTTCGTTCCATCCCGCTATTGAAAGTTTGCTTGCGTCTCTCCAATCAAGGCAATAACGATTGACTCAAGCAAGAAAAGCATATTTTCATAAAAGAAGGAAGAAGATAAGATGAAAAGTTGAATATAATTACAAAGATGATAAAAGAACGTGGTCAGAAAAAGATGAAGAGAAAGATGATGTATAACAAGTAAGATTAGGACAAAACCTCTTTAAAATTAGAAGAATTTTAGATCCAAAGGAATTAATGACGAGGGATGGTCTCGTAAGAGAAGACATAGTGCAGAACATTAAAATAAGGTATTTAGAAACGAAGGGAGAAGAACCGGTAATTAAACTAATTTTGAAAACCAACGAGGGATAGACCAAAATCACAATGCGAAAACCAAGGAAGACAACACACAAAGAAGAATAGGAAACACTTGGCCCAATAATCAAGAACATGGAGAAGAACGGAGAACGATGATAGATGAAATAAAGCACATTGATGTGTAGAGAAGAAAACGAAGTAACTCGCCCTACCGAAGTGCTATTGAAGAACCGCTTACCAAGTAGCTTTATTACCCGTGGAGTACAGCAGTCGACATATACAGCGTGATCTAAATTAAGTACGTGTTTTTTCCACTAGTTTCAGAAATATCCGATAGAGCGACGGGAAAAACTTTTTTAATCGTGAAATGTTTAACGGAAAGAACTATTATTACCGCTATATGCTAGCGCTCTTAGCCTCAACGTTTGGCATGGCATCATTTAATCCAGAATTATTAAGATTAAGGTTCTCTTACCGACGTAAGAGAAATATTATATTATATTTATACGAAATATTTTAAATAATTTCCTTTAACGCCATGAGATGGATTAAAACTAATGGGCGGATTTCATGGCGTCCATCTGATTTGATCCCGCTCGCGGGATTATCATAAAAATCGCATCTATTCAGGGTGATACGATTGAAGCTTTCAAAAATGTATTTCGGGAAGAACTACATCGAATAGTCAACATAACCCGAAACGAATCGAAACATGCATTAAAGAAAAAAATAGATTTAGCTCTTTAACGACTTTAAAACAAATACATGTTTACCTTATAGTTGTTATAATCAAATGGTGTTCTCTAAAAATTTAAACAAAGCCCTTGTACATGCCACGCGGAGTCTATTAATAAACCTATCGGATAACGCGCGCGAATATCTTCTACTTACGCGAAGCATATGATGCATAGTTTTCCTAGCAAAAAAAACCAGCTTACGGGATTCCATAAAATTTAAATTTACCGCTCTTATCATCCGACAATGAACATGCAAATTCGTAAACTACACGCTTATGCAAATATCCTCGATGTTTGTTTTATTTGCAACTCGCTATGGTAAACCGAACGGCGTTTAGCTAACGAGCAAATCAACTGTAAAACCGCGGCAACAATCGTTCGAAATAAACCGGGAGCTATTGTGGACGCTCTTCCTTAAGAGCTCGTACAGTCCGTTGCTTGTAAATTACGCGACATTGACCGAGATGATCGCTCGATTGTTTTGTTTCTTATTTATTGAACTATTTTTGATAAATACCAATTACGAGGTGGCATGAAGCCTCAAATTTGATGCACACATTTACACGCACAAATTTAGTGATTTTGTTAAAATTTTTTCGAAATACCGAAAATCATGTGATTTTTCAAATGTTCTTTCGTGATAAATGTTATTTGTTGCAATAACATCAAAAAGTAAATAAAATAAGTAGCTGAATGTTGCCATTCAGTGGCCAGCAGATGTGGCTGCAACATTAAGTTGAAGTTTAAGAACGATCTTAGAGATTCACATTAAATTATTTACTTGTTAATTAGAGAATTACTTAGGCATATGTTGGGACCGATAGACTCAGAGTTAATTATAAAATTGGCCTCGTTTTCATACCATTGTTTAATCACTTCGTATATGTAATCAGAAGAAAAAGATCAACTTTCTGCTGTTGTTCCGTTGTTGTTGCAAAATATTGTATCTACTTAATTCTGTACTGAAGGACCCAATCAGACGCGCTCAAGCATGTGTCAACTCAAATTTAGTTCTGGTCAAGTAATTCTATAAGAAACTGTAGGTTTCTAGAAGCAGGCAGCTATACATGTATATTATGCATTAGGTACATCTTTTTGTCGTGTGTTAGCGTGGATCTAACAACGTAGCAGGTGTCGTACGTGCTTGGTTCGTTCTCCGGTTCGATACCGGACAAAAAGCTTCTTTTCTACGTTGAAGTTTCACTCGCGTTTGACAGCTGATGCGAATTTTATCTGAATAGAAGCTGCACGATCTTGTATAGTTATTTAATATGCGTTAAATGGTTAACTGTAGTGTGCCTTCTACGGAACCTTTAGCTCTTTAGTACTGGTAAACGAGAAGAGGTATAACTATACAATGTTGTCCAGGAAGAGAAAGACATTTGTCCAAGAAGAAACTTTTATTATCAGTGAAAAGGAAAACATAAACTGACTATTTAACTAAATTTGATCTAAATTTGATCTAAATTTGATCTAAATTTGATCTAAATTTGATCTAAATTTGATCTAAATTTGATCTAAATTTGATCTAAATTTGATCTAAATTTGATCTAAATTTGATCTAAACTTGATCTAAATTTGATCTAAATTTGATCTAAATTTGATCTAAATTTGATGTATTTCCAAATGATGAAACTGCAGAATAGAGCTACGAGGACATGTTAAAAAGTTTCAAGCCTCGTCGTGGTAGCGCTACTCGTTAAAAATGTTCTGATACCAGAAACGCATTGAGATGAATATTTCCAAAATCCCCTTCTCTTGGAGTAGGATGAGGCTCTGTGTCAATTAGTAGAAAAAGGCGAAGACTTCCATCGTCGGCCAGGAAAGTAATGGCGACGGTTTTTTTTTTTTGGGATAGTTATGTTATCGAGTTTCTTACGCTAGCGCTTATTTAAATAACTATAAATGACTCCGAAGCTGAACGCTACGATCGATGCATTTTAAGAAGAGATGACAAAGGCATGTGATGCTGTTACTTTTTTGCAGCGATTAGACAGAGTCGTGTTTTATCGACGGAGAAATCAATAGGCAACACGAGTCCATCTAGTCGCTGCAAGAAAGTAATAATTTCACCTGCTTTGGTCATCTCTAATTATAAGCAATTACTTGTCTAGTTACTAGGAAGATCGGAGGTTAACTTGACCGATCCAAACGCACGAATATGATTTTCTGAAGGAACATCACAGTCCTGATTAGAAACCTGCAAAAACACTGGCGTTTAACTTTGATCAGTGTGACACTAATCTATGAACTAACATCATTATCAACAGATAATCATGTGATTTCTTATTAAAAATTAGCACGTAAGAACGCAGTTTTGCGCGTTGTAAATGAACCTTCCAAGTTTAAGTTCGACAAAATAAAAATTAACTACAAACAAACAAAACTACAAGATAGCGTTTCAAACAATTGTATAGGTGACTTCCTTTTATAACGATTCCTAACAATAGAACACATTTCTTTTGTTTCTGTGTTAATGTTAGAAATAATGAAATCCCCGTAAGTGTTAATAAATTCTGAGCCGCAAAGGGTGTGAACAACGAACCTTTCACTGGCACGCCGGCCTATTGTGGTTTCAAAATTAAAGTGTGCCATCCTTTTGTGCTCGCTTCGTGTCGTTTTGAGCCGTAATCGCCAAGTTTTGTACTCTTCCAATTCTCGAGATATAGAATATCTCAAAAACGGAAAGACCACAATATTCGGCGATTACGGCACAAAACGATGGCATTTCTCCATTTTGAAAATTCGAAAATGCCTCCGCCAACTTTACGCACCTACAATTGGAAGATGTTGTCCCTCAACAAAGGAAATCTTAGAATACTGGTAGGTAACCAGACAAGGTAGCCCTAAAGTAGCATTATTAAAACTTAAGAAAGCTGAACATCGACTTTGCATTTTACTTCAAGATCTTTCAAGATAGTAAAATTCATAGGTACAATACAATGCGTTGTCGTCACTTTCCTACTTTCTTAAAATGAAAAAGAAAAATAATAATAACAAGGGGATATCATACACCATTGCTTAACAAGCTGACGGCAGACATTGCAGGAAAACGACGCTTGTGAATTAAAGGGTTTGTTGCACCAAGACAATTTGAGTTCGGAATAGCAGACCACCTACCCTATTTATCACATCTTCTAGCGTCTTTTATGTCCTAAGCTCAAAATTTCGTTCGAAGAACAGAGGTTTTCGTAGAAAAAGTTAAAAACCCTGTTAAAATGTGAATAAGAGCAATATTGAATTGCTCCAAAAACCTCCTTACGAAGAAGTTCCTCTTTCAAGGAATCGCTCTTACAACACCTCTGCTATATACAGCACTTATCATTACCAGCATTCAACGTACAACGTCCTATAATTATGAGCGCTTTCACCGGGGAATATGGGCTCTTTATCATTTCACTTAGCGAGGAAGGCTTTTTGTTTACGATTTTTGGCCGATAGGCACCGCTTCGATATTGATGTTCTTAAAACGAAAAGCAAAAGAGCCACTAACCTTTCCGTTGGTACTGCCGCCTGCGTATGTATTTGGATGGATGATAAACGCTTACGAGCTCCCATATTAATGGACGGCGTCTTCTCGGGGCGTATTATTTTAAGGCTAAGAACACCATTAAAAACACTCGATCTGATATAATAAATTGCTCGTGTTCCGTCGGACGGTTATCCGGTGAAAAGGATTAATAGGCGCTTTGGCTAACATCGGGATCTGCGTGTGGGTAAGATTAAGGTGGATTCAAGTGGAACTAATTACCGAACGTATGAAAAATTATTAAAAATCAGCAAATTAACTTCAAATATCTATCATTTTGATATGTCATCCAGCTATGAAGATAGTCCGAAAAGGTTGCAACTTTAAGAATTGAACACATAGGTCACGGGTACCCCATTTTCAACGATGGACCGTCTATTACGGACAGATCTTTACAAAAAGGTAAGGCTAGCTTTCCAGACTCCTAGAAGAAGGGCTTTTCACAGACAATCTCAGCCTTCAATGTGATGGTTGAAGAAATATAAAGAAGAAACCTGAACCTATCTTGTTGATTTTATTGCAACAGGAACCACTCGCCAGGAAGCATTTCAGGAGGTTCAAAGGAGACATTTATACATCGCTGCTTTGGGATGAAAATCTATAAAAGATTTCTTACCATTGAAATTGCAAAAAAAGATACCCATATTTTGAATGGTATGCTCAAAAAGGTAAACGCACGAACAAACTATCGGATTTACCAGTGCTATACGTTGAGGCGGTTCGCCTGATTATTTAAAATCTCCCAAAAAACAATTAAACTAAAATTAAGCTAAACAAGGAGAAGTATCTCTACTTTTTCGTAAGATGTGAAATGATATAAGTTATTTGATGATGAATATTTTTGGATCAATATTGTAGCCTTGAGTTGGCAAAAACATGTCCCATTCATTTGTGGAACAGAAACCAGCGAAGTTCCTATGTCGCTAGATGGAAGGCTCTTCGCCCAGTTAAGCTTGGCGCTGCAACCTTAGCTCCATCAAATCAACGCTTCACTCTAGCCAGTGAACATCTATTGAATGACATGGAATTCACGGAAGCAAAGTAACAAATGAAACTATTAATAATGGACGGTCTAGCAAATTATCGAACAAAACAAAGATGTTGGCTAAACGAATTTTTGCACCAAGCTTATGACTTTTCGGGTAGTCACAGGCTGTAAGGATCTGAGGTACAATATTAAGTCGTATTTCTTTTGTTGAAGTTAAATGAAAATACTTTTAATGTTACATGACTTTACTTTATTGTATTTTGTGAAGAGATGTGTCACTGCGACGATTGATCGAGAACTCATTTTGTTCTCCAGCGTAGAGCTAAAGACACCTCGCAGATGCGCTGTATAGACAAAAAATTTTGTAGGCGTTGGTCGTTGGTTGTCCAGAGCGAATTTCAGCGTTAGTAATATGCTTTAGGGTTCTCAGGTTATCTTAGGTATAGATTGCCTAACGTAAAACTTTATTTAGCGAGAGTTACACAGCAAAGCCGATAATACTTCAATTCCTGCGCTGGATAAAACAAGCTATCGCGCATGCAAGCTTGATTCAAATTTAGATTATAAACAATACACTTCTGCCTTCTCTAGATCCAATAGCTAAAAGAAATGGCGCAAAGAACAACTCAAAAATCAACGCTCATTTCTCATGTTAGAATAGAATTACTTAAAGATCATAAAAGAACCGTTATATTAACTTGGTTCCTTTTTGGAATAACGACTAAGAATAAATTTGAAATGGAGCTTGGCGCGGGGACAGCAGATGAATAAAAGGTAAATTTGCAGATTACATTTAATCGATTCAATACGTACGTACATGCGTAGAACGAATCCGGATTAATTCTCGTTTAAAATTTTACGCTTCCAACGGCCAAAGAAGAAATGGAATTCTCATCAGATTACGACGTCGATATTACCTCACGCAGATCGTCGGGTTTGACGTACCCTAAAATTAGTCGTACCATAAGAGGGGGACAACGTGGGCATAAAATTTCGCCCGCAACCACAACGCGAAGTCGCATCTCTTTTTTTTTTTGTCATCTTGAAAGGAAGAGAATGTACGCCGGTAAAAAAAACCGTTACGTTTCTGTTAAGTATAGCTCCGCAATCTGATCGTGTAATTTTACACATGCAGGAGGTAATTCGATATGCGTTTAAATGCGTGCAGTGCCGCATGATGTAGACCAATATCGAAAGACGCGGAGAAAAGGAATTTATGAGAAAAATGTTCTTTATTTTTATCTTCCCATGTATATTGCAGATTACGAGGTAATATGAAATTGATATTTTCACTTTTCACTGATAGAAGGAACTAAATATAACTTGGACAACCGAAGACTAATCGTCGATTTAACTATTTCTTATTGGCGGAAACAATTAACGTTCCATTCCGGTAAGTAGATAACTGATGGACGTATTATATAAGAGTAATCGCAAACCACAACAAGGAGGTGGCATTATTCGCCAAAAGATATTCCGATAATATAATTGCGCGTGCGTTGAAAGAAATCTTTGAAAATTTCGGCCATATTGGATGCTCGGTTGTTGCTTAACAGTCGTGAGCGTCAGTCGCTATCAGAGCTTCTGAAGAATTGGAAAAAAACAACGAGCCATTATTAAATTCTTCTATTTGGAAGACGATAGACTTACGCAAACTATAGCTAAGCTGGACTTTCCTGAGTTGCGTAAAAGCTGGCAAAAGCAAGCGTTTAAAACGAAAAATAGGCCGAAGCCACTACGCTAAATGTTGACAGTCTTCCAGTTAATTAGAGAAGTTAAGTTAAAGAAGACAGTTAAAGAAGTATTAGATTAATGAATTTCCTTTCGTATTTACGTACCGTCGTCCTGTAACATTTATCTTGGTCCCTGAATTAGCGACTTGCTGTAGAAAAGCAAGTTAAACGAAAAATGATTGTTTTAAGATGCTTTATTAGTACGAATGGTGAAGGCCGATTAGATATTAGGAATAAGTATCGTATTTGCCTGTCTTTTAAATCGTTTTGGTAAAATTTGTAACTGTTAGGACCGATCTTTTCTTAGAAATTGTTTTCAACCGATCCTCCAGTTTGTGGTTTCTGCCGCCTCGATTTGTCAGAAGCTGCCTATACTCTCTAACGTCAAAATTAAGTGGGCCTGTTTATATTGTTTTACTTCGAAAGGAAGTGTTATTTTGATGAACAGCTCCTTTCTCGCTAATTTAAAAATTGACCCGTTACAATAAGTTACTTCATTCTCCAGAAGTAATCGTCAGTTTGCTTAAATAAGTTCAATAACGTTCCATCCTAAACCGTTTCTTCAGGGTCGTTTTATCATAGATCATCGAGGATGCGGAATCTAATATGCATGAGTACCTAATTCATAAAATCGAGAGCATTAAGGAGGTCGGCTAACGAGGGAGGAGTGGCTATCTAAATATTTCGTACATGGTGCTATGTAGGAACACGAAGCTTTGTTCCACCAAGACAAGGCTTAGGTGGTCGACGTGGCAAAATGAGCCAATCAAATTGTTAAGCTTCCCATTCCATACACTAGATTTGGGTCCTGCCAACTTTTTCTGTTTTTTAGGCTCAAAATCGCGCTTTGGGGGACAGAGATTTTCATCGAACGAGGATATATATATATATATATTATTATAAAATACTCCCTACTATGAGTAATTTTTGTTTTATTGTTAAAACAAAAGTTAAAACAAAAAAAAAAAAAACAAGTCAATCTTATGTAATCCTTCAGTTCGTTTCCATATCTTGTGTCACCTGAAAGGTTGCCAACTTTCTTATCTAAAATATAAAAATACCTGGTAGATTGTTCGATTTTTAAGAGGAAAATAAAAGATAGCTACGCAACTTACATTATAGCTTAAGCTAACTTAACACTTTAGTAATGCGTTCTGAAAAAGCACCAGATTATCCGCTATGGCTTCAGATTTACCCGAAGAACGCATCGCCGAGCAACGTAATCTTAAATTTAATTCTAATAGGGCAAATGCTTTAAGACTACGCACTTCAAAAGCTCCTCTCGTAACAAAAATTCTCTTGCTTACAGAGAATATCGAAAAACGGTACATCCGATAAGCGCTAGAGTTTACCCATAACGTATAAGGATTTACATCAAAATAAGATGCTACTTAACTCCAGATAATTTTAAAGATCTTTCTCCTAAGGAATTCGTATAAAAAATACACGCTAATTTGACGTTTCGGGACGACGATAATATTAAAAGCAAGAAAAAAAGAAGTAAAGGTAAGAAAGATGAACCTTCTCGTTAATCACGGGTTAATTTGCATACTTTAACACTTTACCGGTGGCCAGTTGTTGCCTTTTTCAGTATGTAAACGTTACGGCTTCAACTTTGTCAAGCTGCTGTGTCCATAAAAGACTCTAGTGGTCGTTTTCGCCGCAATTTATAAACCGGCGTTAACGAGCGGACTTACTTTGGCTAGAAAATGAAGGAAGAGAAGCTTTTGTAAAGATTTTATAACGAATTATTATTTTATAACGATTTTTTCGATTGCGTTAATGAAAACTATATTATGGACATCGCAATTTTTCTGAGAAAAGTAGAAAATAGTGATTTTCAACTTTTCCACGATCGGCAAACTCTCCTCTTACCGTCAAAGATTGAAACCTATTCTTCTCGCGGTAGCAACAAACTGTAATGATTCAATCAACTCCCAATCACAACGAAGCAGGAACTCTTTACGACGGCTAAATGCGCGATAGCACGCAATAGAGACTTGTTTCTAGTCCCGCGTCATTGCTTCCATATATAGAGTGTGATCGTCACGTTCGCCGTTCATTTTTCAATCGATATATGTATATATACAGTAGAGTGCAAGGAATTCGATCCCTGACTTGTTTCGTCTACATTCGTACTTCTAAATCTCCGGGACTTGCGACATGCGCGCGTCAATTTAGCTTAACGCTGGCGTCATTGAAAGATATCAGTCGGAACGAGAATAACCGACAAGATATTCAGTGCGCCTTGCCTTTATTTTCGAAATCATTTAAAAAGTGGTTAAACTACGCGAAAGCATCGGTACACATCGCACCGCACAAGTTTAATTGATTAATCCGCGACAGCTGTTTCGAGGATGTATTAATCCACATTTTCAAGCGATGATCGAATTTAAAAAGTGTCAGTTTAACGATTAGAAAGAGTTTGAAGTGGAAAATTTTTCTTTCTAAGAAGTGTCTTTAATCTTAACAGATGCAGCCCAAATGGTAGCTTTAGTTATGCATATGTTACGCATTCAACACAACTATCTGTAGAACATCGTAAGGCCCGACTAGCTTTTGCACAAGATCACGAAAAGTGGAATCATGACGATTGAAACGACTTATCATTCTCGGATGAATCTAAATTTTGCTTGATGGTTTGGGCTGGCAAACCATTCATGCTGAAACCATTTTATGAAAGGTCCTTTGCTCCATTTCCAGACTTTGGGACATTCCATGTCCATTTATAGGGTTACATGATCTAATGTAACCCTATAAATTAATTTGTTTTTTTCTCGTAAATGCGTCTTTGTTGAATTTCATCTATTCTTCCTAAATTTACCAACTTTAAGATTACAAAAAAAAAATCAATCGGATCAATTCTTTTGTACTCGAGTGTATAACAATAGACGATGTGAATTACCGGGAAATAATCGATGTATTAGGTGTGGTCCGTTCGGCAAACTCCGCAAGCTCATTTTCCCATTTTCCGCTCGTAAACAAACCAACACGCACCATCGACGGATTCCTGCAGTTTTTTGCATCGTCTTCTTTTTATATCCTTCTAAATATTATTGTAGTAGGGAAGGGAATGATTTATGTCCCTTTTCCATATTCGGGACGGTTAACAGAAGGTTCTCTGCGTGCCGGATACGTTTTATAGAAGCACGAGAAGAAGCTGGAATCTTCTCCGTTGTCAGGTAGTTTCATTATTGTTTTATTGTTGGTTCGTTGTATACCTTCAAGCTTGATAAGGTATCCAAGACGGGACCCGTGCCTTTCGGTATTTTCTAATTACCTACCGGAGGATTCCAATGCAATTTAAAAGCTAATACTACATACCTAGCTCGGTCGGTGCAATCATGCATTCGTCAATTGATGTCCATCGATATCATTGTTCGTTTGTCTTATGCGCTCTGTAGTTTATGCGGGTAAAAATGTTGATACGTACGTGAGATGATCCTGATGACACGGTAGAGACGGCAAGATAAACGGAAGAAACAAAGAAAAGGAAATAAATAAATTACGCAACTAGTTGTTTATTAAAAGCTTCTTTGTAAACAATTGCTGGAAAAGTTTTGACACGTCGGTCAACGAAAGAGCTTGTAATAAACAAAAGCCTCAAGAAGCGAAAAAGCTTATTTTCTTCCAATTAATAAACGACGTGAAAACCAAATAATAAAAAAAAAAGAAAGCAGCGATCAATACTACCAATACTAAGGTCCCCCCCCCTAAGCAATTATTGCTGTTTATTTTAACTCTACAAGAAAACTTGGATCGGTGACGATGTTGAGGACTAATTGTATTGTATTTTGTTCGCATTGTTTAAATCAAAATAAAAATGAGCGAAGCTCTTGCTACAGGAAACACTTGTCCGTGTTCCCTTTATTTTCCGATTTGGATCGCTTTACTTGCTACTGGGTGATTCGAAAAAGAAAAATTCTCTCCTCACAACGAGATCTCTTAGTCGCGGTTTCCTATACTTGATGGGCCTATCGCCTCTCCCGGCGGAGCATCAGTCGTGCCATCGAAGACTACGAAGACACGTGCCTTGGACGAGTAAACGGGAACGAGTAGCCGAAATCCCTCGTTCCTTCGTACGTCTTCTTCGCCGATTCCCTCAGATGTACACGGTGGCGATATGAATAATCATCTTGAGAAAATTCGGAAGACATCGAAAATCATCCCTGTCCCTTGATCGGGAACGGTCGCGAATCTATTTGTCTATAAGTTTGGTCATATTCTATCGGTATTAAGGGCTATCGTCTTATGAAGAAGGCCCTGATGCTTCGGTGAGTCGAATGTACGAGTGGGGCCCATAAATACGTCCTGAACCACGCCCTGGCTCTGTATTGCATTGCTGATGGCTTCGGTGATTCTCAGCAATTGGAACTCTGTTGAAAGGAAGTAGACCAAGACAGCGTTAATTATCTTCGCCGACCGGAAGATAGTAGATGATCGAGGATGGTATCCGGTGCCTCGCCTCCCGTCCTCATCTTGATTATATTCGCAAGGCGTAGTCGAATCCCGCCATCTCCATCTCGGTGTCTTCGTCTTAAATATCGATTTTCCAGCTGTTTTCTTCGGATGCAGGTCTACTATTTGGCTGGAGAGCGGCCACTTCAAGAGATAAGCAGCACTCTTTATTCAGGACGAAAAGCACAACCTTCCACAGCTTCCTAAATATTTCCAATACTAGCATTTCTTCAGGCGACATCATAACCAATACAGTCTGCATCTCACGTGTTAATGTACGAAAAAGGCAAAAATTTAACGACGCCCACTACTAGATCAGTTTCTCCCACCACAAATTCATCGGGAACCTTCCTTGCAATAATTCTACCTACGTACATCGGACTTAAACACGATTACAATCGAACAATTGAAGATTGCATCAAATCGTGTATTACAGCCGCTCAAGAAATCTGATCCCGCCCGGAACCCTTTACGGTCAAATAAAGCCATATATCATTGCGCGCGAAGGGACGCTACGAGCCGCGTCTTAATATAGATATCACGATTACGAACCACCGCCGGCCGGATCTCTTTTATATAATTCACTGTTATCTCTTCATTAATTGCAGATCCTCGGCGACGATTACCGAGAAAAGACGCCGAATGAAATTGACCGCAGCGGCCAACCGGCGGGTTTTACGTACGGTGCCCGCATCCACGTACATCACTTCGATGATTTAAGGTTTGGGGCAGAATCCGCGTGAAATTCCCGGAAATGAGACGGCGGGATCTTATCGGAGACGGTCTTAAATTGGCGGGTTTAAGTTCTCTTATTAATTGAAACGAAGCGAAAAGCTTTTGGTCGAGGTTGGCGACAAGGGTCTCGAGGATAGAAAGGATTTTTTAGTTCAAGTATACGTAGAATTCTTCACGAGGGTAGGCAGTGATATTATTAAGTGTTTAATTGGGTAACCGTGGTAAATACAATGGTTTAAATCTGTTGTATCTTATGTTATCTATCCGCTTAAATTCTGGCACATTTATTGGAAATTTAGGAAAATAATGAAGATAAAACGTCCATTTACCTCAACAAATCGAGACCTTCACCACGTAGCTAGACTTAGTCAAAGCTTCTGCTTCTTTATAAGTCTTCAATAAATGAATTGCTTACGGTATTAGATCCCTTGCCTTTGAGTCGTTTTTTGGAGAATAGAAGAGAATAAGTAACCATTTCTTACTATGCCGGTGCTAGGGTTTCCAGCTCTCGGTACCTGTAACAAGTAGACTCACGTGCGATGTTAGCTTTTGGAGAACTTTATAACATTAATTGACCGAAATTCCAGCTAATAAGATGTACGGTAAAGTCATTTACTCGCTCTATTTTAAACCTCTTTTTTTAGTAGTCGTTGCTTATATGTTGCTTAAAGCTGAAATTTCAAGCATTCCGCCTAACCATCTCTTTTAATTGTCTTTCTATAATCTCATTTAATGTCTACGACTTACATTTTTAAAGTTAGAATATCTTTAGAGCTCCTGAAAGATCGACGTTCAAACCTCCAAATGATGCAAATCTAAAGCTGGAAGGAAGAAAATAAAAATTGCTGAAAAAAAATAAAACCGCTTGTTAACAATACATTTTGCTTAGAACTGATGCACGCGATGCTTTATCGTCGCCTGCTGTTGCTCTAGCTTCGCCTCGTTTTCTTTAACTGACTAACAATCTTCCCTACTGCTTTCCTCGTAAATTGTATCAACTTCCAAATGACGCTACTATCATTATTTCGGGAAGTAGTAGGACGAACCCTCTGCGTAAATAGCGACAATCGCTCAAGTACTATGCCCATACGATGTCGCCATTGTGGCTTGGCGATTAAAGATACCAAAACGTCCATGTTCACCTTCACTGTGCTTGTACGAATGAATCGATTCAAAAAAAAACAAAAACTTTTCCATCGGCCGGGAAAGTCATGGCGACTGTTCTTTGGGATAATCATGGAGTCGTGTTAATCGATTATCTTGAAAAAGGAAGAACAGTAACGGTAGAAGAGTGCGCTTCGTTACTTGAGAAGCTAAAGACGGAAATTGTGGAAAAACGGCTTGGTTTGCATTTGATTCGAATTGATGAGCCACCTATCTTCTTCGCCGGAACTGGATCCGTAGCAACTTTTCGCAACTTTCGCTCGGCGAATACAGATTTTTATCGAAAGAGAGGATCGAAGATCACCTTCGTAAGCACCCGTTTTGCACAATAATACGCTAATAACCATTTGAACGGATCAAAAAGATGAGAGCGTCGTTGAGAAAAAGTACATTGATTTACGTAGAGATTTCTTCATAGTTCAACATACAAATTAAAAAAGACTCGAACCTGAAATACGAATACGTAAAAGGAGTAAGAGCATGCAAATAGATGCATATTTAGGAGTTATTTTTAATAAACACGGCAACGCCCTGGATCCAGTTAACGAACGAATAAATAAGGGGAGATGAAAGATCGATTTTCTCGAAGATTCCTCCCCAGACCGGACGAAATTACTAGAAATAAACGATCAATTTTAACGAAGAACAAGTTATTAAAATCTATACGACATCAAAAGTAAAACAGAATAAAGCAACATGTTCGTATTGAAGATAGTGTATGCGATACACCCGATCGATGGACCTAATTGAGGCTTGAATGTTGGAAGATGCGAGATTTAAATTTTAAATCGGTTTTTTTTTTCCAGATTACCAATTTTAATACATCGGACTATAACAAACGTATCCCCCCGAAAAAAAAAAAATAAAAAAAACGGTGTGCCGTTCGTGGCCGGTAATATCTGTGAAATAAACGTGTCACTGTTATCTTGAGTTAAAAGCCGACTGTTACGTTGTAAATCAAGCCAGTTAATTCCGTTTTAAAGCCGAACAAACGATAAAACTTTTAATGAAAACGACCGGCTAAGACGTTGTAAATCTTTTTGTTATAACCGTATTCAGATTGCTTCTTACTGTTTACTTTCAAAAAGACACGAGCTTGTTGTTGCTGACCCATTAGGACTTGATGTTTATATTGGAAACTATTTAAATTCTTCTTAGATACTTTGCTACAAAGAATCTGCAGAATAAGTTAAGATAAGAAGTTCCATAAACGTTTAGATAACCTGTTTCCTAATACAGCAGTTCCTGGACTTGCGCGTTCCGTAGATCAACAACTTATGATTCTTTCCGTCGAAGCAATCGAAAATAATCTCCTTGCATACGGGAAATGTTTAATTCCTGAATTAAATTAACCTCCAATTATAATTTAATTTGCGAGACTAGATGGCGCAGCGACTAGCGCGCTAGACGGATTCGAACCCCGAACTCGCAACTTAAAAAAAATGCCGCGGTTTTTGAAGAAAAATTGTAGATTTATGCCTTACGGGTGTTATATTATCTTATGTAAAAGAAGATTAATTTTCAAAGCATTACGTTTGAAAACTGAAGTCGTTAATCTTGGTTTTCTCCTTCAACTAATCAAAGGTTCGACGTGCTGTGTGGAAGCTGGTTAACAACGTTATCAATAATTTTTCCCGATTCCATCCATAACTTCTAGCAAACAAATTGTTGTATATCATTTAGCATTAACTGGCCAAAGCGAATGAGACAAGCGACCATTTTCTTGGGAGTGCTTCGTAAATGAATAGCTTCTATTTCACTTGTGAGCGATCCTTTCCGACGGTGCTTCATTGGCACAGATTAAACGGAGCGATTCAATACTTTCTTGTTATGTTGGACCGTTACTAAAATCGTAAAAAATAATCCAATGAAGATCTTCGTGTGATATTTTCGTTTTTTCGAAAAATTGCTTTCTTTAAACGCTCATTGTAAAATTAGTTGGCCGATTTTTGTATTGTAAGTACTTCACAACAATAGCATATGCCTAATGTTACGAAAATGTTGGATCTTCTTTACCCTGTCCTTGCTTTCTTCTTATTTGAAATAAGCGAGCAAATGTAATAATGCGGTCTCTATTTTATCTGACGATCTGCTAGCAATCCAAGGAAACCGTCGTTCAAGGATGTTAAAATACTTTTTGATAATATTTTTTGCTAGCCGATCAAGATGATTACGTTGTCGTTATCCAAATCATTAAAGGCGTTAGAAAAAAAATGGACAAGACGTATATCCACTAGCAGATCCTAGCAATAATTGTTGGATCTGCCTCACAGACATACGATCTGAATTCTGACATCCTTCTGAATAAGAACTTCCGCATTTACTCCAACTGACTACTCAATTTTAATACTCGTGCAATTCAATGCGTGCAAATTCTATCGCTTAAATGTTGCTTGCCCCTGAACTGTACATTTAATTATAATGGACATTATTGACTTGTGAACGGCGATAATGTCACTCACATTGAAACGCGCGTGTTGCCAAATATTTCTTCGTCAATAAACCAACGCTGAGGTTTCTAAGGTTTGTTGTAGTTGATGTCGATAACTTTTATACGACTTGATCGTTTGGCAGAAGTTGATGTGGGCAACCCTTACCGCCTTTGTTGTAATATTATATGAAAACGCGCAAATGATGTTAAAAAGAAATTGCGCCGTAAACAATATAATCGCGTCTGTAATAAATTAGTTTAACTCCGAAAAAGGTAAATGCACGTGGCGGATGTTTTTCTTGCTGCATTTAAAGCTAATTATTATTTTTTCTGCAGTTATTATGGTAGCATGAAAAAATTTTCATGCGGATTTCATCGTCGGACAGATTGCGTTGATTGCTAAAATTGGCAAGAAACGTTATTCCTGCCATTTAGAGAATGTTGCATTAAGAAGTTGTAATATTGTAGATTTATCCGCGTTTAAGTCTAAAATGGTTTTAATAGTTATTAAAGCCGTAAAGAATATAAAAATAGACAAGGCGAACAATTTCATTGTTGACTTTTGGAAGTCAGATGACTTTTAGTTTAATAGCAACATTTATTAGCCAACGCGGAGTATGCTATTTACTAGTTCAATTATTCAATTCATTTACTTTACTAAACTGGACTGGCGCTACGTGGACCCTATCGTTCGACGCGCCCGAACGAAATATATGAGCAATACAGGGTATAGCACTTACGCGACTAGCTGTTTCATTATATTGTGAATGGAATTACAGATATCAATTACAATAAAAGTTTGCCTTTGGACAACGATATCTTTAACCGATATAAAGCCTTCAGAAACGAGAACATTTTCCGTGCGCTTCGCGAAATTAGCAGAGATTGGGCTCGTGTTTTGTCGACTCTCACGGAAATCAGTAGCCAAGACGAGACCGTTCTCATGAAACGAATAAACACGATTCCGTCTAGTTTCTGCTAATTTCGTGACGCCCAACTCGTTTCTGATAGCTTATTAATCAGAAATCTTCATGTGTTCCTCCTCTCTCTCTCTCTCTATCGAAAATGAAGATATCAAAAAAAAAAAAACACGATAAATGACTACGTCGAGTAAGATTTTGCACACATCGAAAGCGAGTGAGTATTTGTCATAAGTCCCCTGATAGATTCAAGATCTTAACTCCTAAAATTAAGATTGAAGAAAACATACCAAAAAAATGTTATATAGCCCTAAAAAGCCTCTTCGTGGGCTCCTTCAGCGAACAGATCTCCTTTCTTATTGGCAGAACACATCAGAAAACGCCTAGAAACAATAACCGAAAATACCAACAGCAATAGAAGATAGAGATAAAAAAAGTACTCTCGAAACCACGCTGATGATGCCGCGTTGCCAGAAACATGTCCGTGTGTTAGTGTATTTTTTTTTCTCCTTTCCATCAACACCACGACGAAGCTAAGCTATCTTAGCCTTATATATTTTTCGTTATCCTTTGTTATTGTTTACCTACCAAAATAAATATTAATTACCTTTGATGGATGTAAAGACGGTACAGGAAGTAAATAAAATTATCATATCTAGCAGATTCTCTTTCAAATTTTAATCATTAAATTCATCTTGGATCTATGTAGGTGTCGCCTTTGAGGGGAACCTTTCCGTTCCCCATTTATCCGAATTACCAACCTTCTTCAACATCGACCGTATCGATTACGTCAACAAGATTCCGTTTTCGAAAAATGTTAACGACCCACGCGCCAAATTGCCTTATACATGCTCGAAGACGTCCGATCGTTTATGATCACCGTAAAAGATGCTCCCTTCTCTACCTTCCAATCGAATAAGTCCGCCGCGTCGATTTTTCACGCCCATATAGTCGAAGAAGGAATAAAAAAGAAGAAGCGAAGCGGAACAATAAAAGCAGAATGAACAGTAATGGAAGGGTATTTCAATAATTTCCGGAGTTTATAACTGATTTTTATGTTTATTATTATTATTCGAGCGAAGATGATGCGAGGAATCTCGATAAAAGCCCCGTCGGCCGGCCGTAAAACGTGCTTTTTAACTCTCGCGCGTTAAAGGAGGTCGATTTTCGGTTATCGACGGAAAGGTTAAACCAACGTAAACGAGGCAGATTTTCCCCGCGTTGCGTTTAATGGCCCGGGCTATAATGAGATGCGTTAATCCTTTTTTAGGGAAGTCGTCTCGTGACAAGAAGGATACACTCGTCTGGCGATCGCATCAGGTTATTATTCCGAATATGCACAACATGATGTCGGTTATTGAAGGCGAATATTTGTCGTAAAGCGTTTAACTTATGCTTTGCTCGGTGCGCGATTCGAAATAAGTTCAAAACGGTCGAGTTACACTACCATTCATAAGAATTTGACCAACCTCGTTTCAGCAGTTGATCTATATTTGCGCAAGATCCATTTTTATGCATTTAGCAACAACTTTGGTTCCTTCTTAAAGTAGCTATTGTTAACTCAAGTGTGTTTCGTGGCGCCGCACGTTTTACCTTGTTTTTCTCTAATCTCTAGATATTTTCAATCGAGCTTAGATCTGGAGATGCTGCTGGCCATGCGATTGCTTTGACTTGATTCTTTTGCAAACAATTCCTCGCATTTTTGGCGTTATCTCGCATTATCTGACTGTAACCTGTAGGCTTTCAGCGTTTGAAATAGGCATTCATGAAGTTGCTTCGCAAAGCATAATGTTTGTAAGGACCTTTTATTCTTGTATTGTAGGTCTTCATTCGAGATAGACACGTTTTGAAAAGGATCTTCGGGAAAATCATAAGAAAATCTGATTCTTTCTTAAATGTGCTTCTCGATAACAATTGCTGCTCGTTTTCTGTAAATCTACTGACCAATTTCCTGAATCCCTAAAAGGGGGCTCCTCCGCCTACTCGTATCCTCGTATCTTGCATGGAAAGAAGTCCGGCTCCATCCTCAAGCTATTGGTGTTCCGCTTATGCCATTATCTGGGGAAAATTATAGCAAGCAAAGAACGAATAACGATTTTTAAAAATAAATCAAAAAAATCAATTTACCTGATTTGGTAGGAGAAAAACATTTTTGAAGGATGGTACTTAAAGGAAGTTGACCCTTTCCATTAACAGAGTTAAAATTAACCATTGCTCCCACGAAGCTCATTTATTTAAAATTGGAATTATTTATATCTCATTTATGCCGCAGTGGCGATGAAGACACACGAAACAATACACTTTTCAATAGTTCCAGATTTAAAGGAGAATCAGAAGAATTAACTCAGAAACTTGTTAGTCTAAAAACGTATCCCCCTCTTGTTATCTCGTCTCTTTTTTGCATTGAATCAATCTTGTTTTATCCCTTTCGCCTTTGGCTTCTTAGTGATCGAGAAATCTCTCTTCATCCGAAAAGATAGATCACCAATTTCCTCGATGGAGAAGAAGAAGAAACTAATCGCTGAATTTGAAACGCTAGAAAAACATTACGTTTCTTACGCCGCGTTCTTCAAGTATACGCATTCTTTTCCCTCCGCGTCACGCACAGAACGCAGATTATTTATCTGTAATAGGAAGTTGTGCGTCGACTGTTGCTTATCGAGAAATGCCTCCTTGTTAGGTAGAAAGTTATGAACGTCGTTTCGATATTTATCGCTCTGTACGCTAGTATTAACCGGACGAGATCCAGATGTCGCCTCGATAACTTCCGATTTAAATAATAACAACCTAACGCGTTTTCGAGTTACGAACTAATCTAACATTCGCGGCGTAAAATAGAGCCTTTTGAATAGGTTTTCTTTTTCTTTTGTTTTATAGATAGGAAAGGCATTAAGTTGCTTTGATGTGAGAGCATTTCACGTCGTGTAATTATTGTCGTAGTTAGCGCTGAACAAGTGGGCGGTTTTAGATTGTAGATTGTCGGAAAATGATCGAAGTTACTGAAGCGATTATTAAAAAAGGATAGTACGAGCCTCAACATGAATATGGTGCTACATTTCGAAAAAATTCAGCCATGTTGGACGCTCACTTCTTGGTTAACAGTGAATTTTGTATCTTTGAAAAGGGAAAAAACGAATATCGAAGCAAATTAAATTTTTATCTGCATTTTCAAAGAATTTATTATTTTTTAAATATTTCGACGTATTTAAATGAGCGTAACTTAATTAACACATTTTAAATCGCGTTCGTATATTAATATTTGTTAACGTAACAACATTTTCTAGGTTATGAGATGTTTTCACGCCAATCTGTCAACGTCAACGTCAAAATTTGACAACTAAAAAGGAACGCGATGTTGTAAATTATGACAAAGCAGAATTAATACGTTGATCAATTAACAATCACAAACAATACTAACTATCGCCGATGCTAAAGCTACAGCCGAACGCTCAATATATCAATCAATTTATGACAAATTGATTTCGTATCTTGTTGATCTTTTAATCGGAACAAATTAACGGACCGCCTCGAGAACAATGAAACGGGGAAGGTCGCTTCACAAACGAGCGGTAGGTAAGGTGGGTATTCGGTTGAGCAAGTGCCGCGCGACGGCGTTAAACAGAGCACTCCGATAATCAATCTTCGCCGGAGCTAAGCGAAGATTACAAATTGCTCGTTAAATATTAATCAGGACGCGTGCAGTAGTTGTCCGTTGTCTTCGTAATTAATTTAATGCTTGTAATGATCGCGGAACGTCGCTATTGTTCTAGTAGAAGAATATAACTCGTTACGAAGTAATTTACTCAACTTTCTAGATGCATTCTTTATTTTATAATTTCAAGTTGTTTTTGTTTTATGTGTGTGTGTGTTGGTGTTCTTTGCAGATTTTTGTAAGAATAACGGTCTTTTTTTACGTATCCTTTAAGGCACCCAACATAAGCATTAATGTAAACAGCCAACTACGCAAGAAATTCGGCAATTGCGCCAGTTGTTGTAAGCTAACCCATAAAAAAAAATATTGGAAAGGGAACTTCAATCGAAAAAAAAATCGTTAGTTTACCATGATCTGCAGCTTCACGCTGGAGTTAACCAAAACGTCAACAATTCTAGCAAAGTTCGAGAAATAATTCGTTTCCTCATGGCTTTTCGCTTAGACCTATTAACAACTACGCGATACGTACTCAACCAGTTTGAGCTTGACAACAGGCTTTCCAGACACAACTATAATCGAATCATCAGCATACAGAATAATCTTGTCACCAGCTCATATGTAACAGAAGGTCGTTGATAAGCAATGAAGATAAAATCCCGTCGAGTATCGAGCCTTGGACAATACGAAATCCATTTTCGTATAGTCGAGTCCTTCATCTTTATGCAGATATGAAGATTCGTTAATAATAAGAACAAGCGAGTGCTGCTGTAACGCCTTAACTATTGAGCCTTAACTATATTTCTTTTAGCGTACAAATCGCCTTAACAGCTCTCTTGATCATCTAAGTGCTAAGACGACTTCAATATCGATGCCCGAAAAAAGAGCGTCAAAATGAAGATGATTCAAACCGGTCAACCCTAGAAGCGCAGATGGTTGGCGTAACGTTGCCACTAATCGCTTGATTCGACGTAACACCATTGTTTTCGCATACTTGCCCGATCTTTGGGCGAACTATCTACTTTGACGTGCACCAACCTTTAACGAATATTGACCGAAAGTTAATAACAACGCAACACTTGGTAACGGATGTTCAAGCGACGCTTAACCGACTGAATTGAATCAACGCGGATTTGCTAATGTTTACTGCCAAGCGTAGTTTGATCATTTGATTTGCCGATTCTCGACGTGGGTTTAACCGATTAAAGACCAATCATCAACCCAATCAAAAAATAAAATTTTCCATGTGGTGCACCAAAAAAGAAGCTAATACAGAATGAAGCTAACACAGATTTAATAAATTTCACTAAATGTTGTCTGTTTTTCATCGCCACTAATTTACGGGAAACGTTTACGAGATGTCCAAAATTTTTGGGAACTTATTATTGATGCTGAATTGACGTTTCCTGCACAAAAAAATTCTTAGCTTGGCTGTAATCCTGAGGCAGAAATTGATTAACTATCAACTTTTCCATTCACTCTTTATGTTAAAACGAATCCGTATTTGTTAGAGGTGCCGTCGCATACGCAGGCGTTACGTTTACTTACCAACAACCGCATAAAACCGCTAGCTTTGAGAAGTCGCCCCTTTAGTCAATAGCAAAGTTTAAGGGCGCATTTCGCGGTCTCTTGATACTTAAATCCTCCAATTCTTACATTACACTACACTACACATACATTCAGTACATTTCACGTCCGCCATTTTTGCGGCAAAGCGAATTAAATCATTATAAGATCGGATCCAGTCGAGACAGCCTCCTCTTACTCCGTAGCCGCTTAACTTTTCGCATACGAAGCCGATGCCAACAATATCAAACGCTTTTAAGAGGTCAAACGTAATAGCTGCCACGTACTTTTGCGTCATCCAAGCATAGGACCTAACATCGTCTTTCTTAATAGCTGGTTTTAAAATGCCTGTTTGCGAGTCGTTGGCGTGTATTTACCGATATAAGTCGAAGATGGCAGAATTAACGGAGCCACAGGGTTGATGACTTATGATGGATGGATCTACTCCGTCGGCGTTTGTCGCCTTTAAAGGATTTGTCGACTTCAAACTCCTCGGCGCGCTTCAAAAAGGAGCTATTGTAACGCGGTACGTTCTTCGATCGAATTAAATAAAGAGTTAACTTGTTCGAGGTCCCGATTTAGAAAGCGATAACCTAGCTCTAGCTTTGGCAAAGCTAGAGCCAAGTTGGGAACCTATTTTTGAATAAATCGCTTTACACCAATATCTGACGCTAAACTTAACACAAACCAGGAAATTGACAAATACGTACAAAAGATTGTAGAAAAAGATGGTTTATCTAAACAATTTTTATTATAAAATAATCAAGAACGCTACAATTCTATTTCTTTTCAATTTCAGAATGTATGCTGGCTCCGTTTGTGAGTGGTTCGACGGCACAACAAATTCCGTTCGTCTTCTTGCCGTTGCGTGGTCAAATCATCCATCCCAGCAAAGAAATCAGCTTCTCGGGTAAGTACGAGACCGGGAACTTCAAATCCGTCAGAACAACGGACGTAATCCAACGAAGAAATCATAAATGCTTCGAACGTCATTCAAAATTGGTGATTCGTATTCGTACAACCGAAACCTTCTTCAAACAAAAGTAATCGTTACGGCACACCGACACGCGCGTATCGCTATCCAACGCAAACGATTCTTCCTACTTGCTTCTCTGTTCCGTCCTCACGAACTGCATAGACAAAGCCTTTTCATCAACGCTATGTCTTGAATAAGCGCATCCGACGATGTAACACCACGCCACATACAAACGAATATAAACGAACGGTTAAAGATACACATCTCATCCAGCAGATGTCCTCGGCAACGTGCGCTGTATTGTTGTAGACGCAGACAATTAAGCACATAGGAAATTAAATAACGTTTTATATCTATAAATTTCTGCGATGTACACGGCTGTCCGATAGTTTGAACGCCGTACATCTCAGCGCCTATCAAAGGTTTCCGTTAAAGACGCACGTTGGAGAGAAGTACGGATAAGTCTTGGATTAATAAAGAAGCTAGGTTGTCTTGTTCGCTCAGATGATTTATGTAGTTGACCAAATTACAAGGAGACCCACGTCAACTTATCTGGTTGCATGCACGTCGCAACAAATCACAACTGGTGAAACAATCAGAAAATTAAGAAAATAAGTAGAGATGTGCAGCGACTAGGCAGACTCGTATTTTGTCGACTTTCGGAGAAAGCAACGCAAACCTCCTCTCCTGAGTCGAATCAGCGCGAGTCTATCTAGTCGCTGCACTCTATCCTGCTCATCTCTACCAATTAGTCAATAACGCAGTTGATGGAAGGGATCGACCTGATGCTTCGATGGCAATTATTCGCTTCAATTTACTGAGATATAGGCCTCACATCTTCATTGCCACTAATTTGCAACTTTCTTGTCTTCGTGAGAAGATCTAGTTGCTCCTTTCCATGTGGAAAAGCTGTAGCTATTATAAATCTTCCTGTAATGGTCAATGGGACAAGATAAGCAGCTGGTACATCTTCCTGAAGCCGGAACTGCTGGTGCTCCTTTCCGAGCTGCTCCTTTACACCTCAAGAAATGCTGGAGGTTATTGGCAAATTAAAAATGACTTTATCTGCCAGACTAAACAATATCGCAGGTGTTATTGTCAAGAATTTGAAGAAATATTTGGTCGAACTTTTTGTACTTAATTAATCTATTCTCTGAAAGGATCTGCAATTCTTTAAAAGGAGCCGTAACTTCGACAATTTCCAAAATTCTCAAATACTGGATATAGTCTTACATAGATAAATTTCAAGTTATTGCGAACGCTCAACGTGGTTTCACGTTGGACGAGTGCACGGCAAGGATCTGATCAACTTCCTGTCTTCCTCTTCCTCTTCTAGCATGCAGCGAATTTTCCTAGCGTAAAAAGTAATTATTCGATGCCTTGCCGGGTTACCACTTTCGCAACTTCTGCAGACCTTTATTTAGAAAGCTTAACTTGCTACCATTATCCTACCGTGCCGTCACAATCGCTACTTTCAATAGTAGCTTTGATGCTGTGAATGAACACCTTCCACTTTCGCATTACCAACTTTTAAAATTAAGTTTGTAAAGCGATCAACGGATTCCGATAGTGTGTCCGCCTTGGCATTCGGAGTATTGTCTTATCGTCTCTTCCATAGCCATCGGTTTCTTTATATTCTCTTAAAAGATGTGTCTATATGCAGAATGATATTTTAGCAAAAGATTTAAAATGTTTTCCGACCGTTTTTTTTTTTTTTGTTCTGGAGTTCGCGTTGAAGGTGATGCGAATCTACATCATTGTCCTCTTGCTCTAACTACTTTCCCTACGGCGTTTATTCATTTCTCTTCCAATTTGCGTACATTGTAGTCCTCCACATGCTCCCGTTTGTATTTTTCGCTTTTTTTGTGATCGATTTCCAACCGACAAAAGTCTATAGCATACAATTAGAACCTACAGAAAAAGCTTTCTTTCTTATTCCTTTATTCTTTCTTTCTTCTATCATGAAACTAACTGATCTTCCTCCATTGCTCCTTTGTTTTTACTGCTCTACAACGACGAGGATTTAAAGCAGTGAATTCCCAAATGTCTTCAATAACGCTCGGTTGGTTGGGCGTTATTTTGTATTGCTCTTAAAGCAGCGTAAATTTGTATTCATTGCACTTGTAGTAACACATGGATTATTGGAAATTAAGCGTTGCTAAAGATCTTGTTACGCCTACCCTTCCTTTGATTTACATTTTTTTGTAGAGAACTATAAGAACTAGGTCCTTAAAGAGCATCACTCATTACGGTTATTCATTAAAAAAGAAGAATTACTTTGGTTCAATTTATCAAAGGAAAAATCAATCAATCAATTTGATCAAATCAAAAAAATTTGATTTGATCAAATCAAAAAATTGATTTGTTCAAATCAAATCAATTTAGTTGATGAATGAAAGAATTAGCCGTATTTAAAATATATTAAAGTAATTGATATTTTATTTTGCTTGCTTCGATTGCATAAAAGAGAGAACATCAGGTTAACATCAGGTGATTCCTATGCGACTCATGCAGTTACCGAAAAGAAATAGTTCCATATAACGTAATGCGATGGTTAGTCTGGTTACCGCTTCACCATTCCACTGCCTTGCCTTAAAAATCAACTTTATGAGAGTAATGTATCTCAAGAATGAAAAACAAAAAAAAAGGAAGATTCTAAAAAGGAACATTCTATGTAGAGCACTAGAATACGTTAAATAACAACTTTTCAGCGCAAAAATGCAAAAAAACAAAAAAAAATCTACTTTACATGAAGTAATGTTTACAATCGCCTGATTTTTTACTAGTGCAATCCCTAACTTTTCATCGACATTATAAGTCGTCTAAGACTCGTTCCTTTTACGACCAACAATACGTTCTTCGCCACGATGTAACATCTGCAATCGTAATTCGACGTGAAATTACTTTTATTTAATCGAAAGTAGACAATTAGAGGCCTATACGTGAGAACAAGCAAAATATCTGTTCGGTGCTTGATGAGCGACAACAAGAAGAGTATTGAACGCATGTATATACATATATAGTTAGATAATCATCGTTTAGGTATTCCTAATCAAGAACCATTAAAGGCGACGGTCCTTGGCCACAGTCGGCTTATTGTTATTTCGAAGATGTTCACCAACAGCTCGGCTGTTTCTATACAATGGATCAAGGCTTATAATCTGATCTTTGTGTATGATGCATCTCAGCTGGTATAGCATAGAAGAGAGTATCGCAACGAACAACAATACAAAACGATGCAGAGATCTGAATTCCGTGAGGCGTTAAGGAAATTTTTGAACGGCATTTCGATGAATATGAATCGTTCGAACTTCGAAACCTTCGTTGAATTAAACTTTACCGATATTCAAGCGAAATTACCCTTTAAGTAACGGTGATTACAAAGCGAAGGAGATGCAAGGATGAAGGATGCCGTTGAAACGCGTGCGTGGCTCACTCTCGAACGAAAAGTACACTGAAGTACCATAAACGCAAGATAGTCTTGCATACGTCTCGGTATGAAGTTAATTTAAATTAATTGAAGATCATTTCGCCTTAATTGTTTCCGTTCTGTCTGAAGCGCCGCAGCAAGTTCGCTCAAGCTGCTTCTCTAGCCCGTCCCGGAGATGTTCTATTGAATTCGGGTCGGGACATCCCGACGAAGAATCCCAACCTCATCTAAATAATCGTTAACGATCCGAGCACGATGTATGATGAACAAAAGAAATCGGATGCTCTTCTAAAATGGCATTAACATACCTTGCAGCCCTCATAGAACCTTCATTAACCACTATCAATGCGCTAAGCACTTGGCTACTTATGCCAACTGGATGTGAGCAAATCGCTTCCGCTGTCTTCTTTGAATTCTTTCCCGACCAACCAGAATAATACGTTGGATGCCAGTTTTCGTGATCTTGCGCTGCTATATTCCATAGATAGCTGTGCAGATATTGAGCTGGTCTTCTAGGCATCAACTTCAGCAAATCGTCGATGGACTTGCAGATTTGCATGCATATTTCTCATTTCGCTGATTTGAATGCTTGCTGAAGAGTAACGCCTAATATCTGAGCAGGCAAGATGGCCACCGTCATATTGATCTAAACCTGCAACCCTGGCCGCGTCAGTTGGAGTTAAATATTTTTTAGAAAGACGCCCAGAGAAGTTTCCCTTTTCAAACTCCTTTTAACGATTAAAGTGACTGGTTTTAACTGTCAACACGTCTAGCTCCGAACAAAAACGCCATTCCTCGTTTCTTGACGAAATGCAAAACAAAAGATCAGCGTACGTCATGTCGTAAGTCCAGAGTTTTAAAGGTCCAAATAATCAGGAAACAAGTAATGGATCGATTCTTTTGCGCTTGAATGTATAATCAGAAGCTTCGCGAACAGCTGAAAGGTAATCTTGTCCTTGACGTAAAACTTGAAAAGACCATCTTACACCTCTAGTAGCTGCAAAAATGCAGCATATTCAATTCAAATCGTTCAAATCGAAAAGCTTGGGTGGTAAGAATTTGAAGATCGGTTCACCCCAACTGTATTTAGCCAGCTACGTAGAGAGATCGGATTGGATTTCAAGAAACTGATCTTTACGACAATTGGATCACAAACAAGCCAAGAATTTGTTGGAGTGATGATATTGAGGATCGATATATATATATATCTTCGATGAAGATCGGTCTGCGTTGGTATTTTCTTTGAGCGCAGCCAGAATTAATCTTGATCGATGGAGACTTAGGTCAATAGGTTGGATATTTTGCTCCATTCACCGGCGATGGATTTATTTGAATGCATGATAATGGTCACTCTCACGTAGCAAGAAGATTTTACCGAGTATCCTCGCTTGGTGCTAACAGCTACAATTCTCGGATCGGAACCCGATCGAACGATTTTTCATCCGACGTCCAAGAATTGCAGAAGCGTGGCAAGCTTCGAAAATCTATTCAAGAAGCGATAAGAAGCATGCTTTGAATTATTGCCATCTTAAAACACAACGTAGCGAAAACCGCACAACAACATTATGGCAAGTCAACTTGTATCATTCAAGCTTGAATTTACTCGAAACACAATGAAACTTGTAATCGTTCGGATCTATGAGCTTCGCGCGAAGTTCTTATCGGGACGCGCCTGACGAGAGTAAGCACTTATCGAAGATCTCTCTTCCTTATTTCGGCGCTCCGTACGACCTCGACGTTGCAAGACTATTATGCAAATCTAACGCGCATAAATTTAATTGAGGGGAATAATTCCCGTTCGTTATTAGATAATTGCAGACAGGATGTAACGCTACGTGAAAATTATGAATTATAAAATTCGTACTCGTGGCAGGTATCTGCCTCTTTTTATCGTTGTTGTTGTATGTTTATCGTAGTTTAAAGCATCGGATCATTTAAATTGGAGAGTAACGATCTTTTAATTAGGCTTTCGATGCGAGAATAACGTTCGACGTTCAACGAAACCGTGGAATACCGACAACTTTTGCCGGTACAATTTGATCGGTTCTTGCTGTGAGCGTCGATATATGATCCTCGTTTATTATTATTCTTTTTTTTTAATTCTCTAGCCGGCTATAAAATAAGGTTACTGAAGTAAATTTGAATAAACTTGATAGGTAAAAGTAAAGTTGTCAGTGTAATTGCATTTTGTTGCGTCAATATTATAATTTTATCTACGTTAAAATCTAGTAATGCGATCGATTCCCGTTATATAAGGCTGCGTCAAAGCGGTAATTGTCACCTTTTATTGAAGGTGAGGTTGCGGAATTAACGAATAAAATATACTTTGTATGTGTTGAAAAGTTGATCCCATCTGAAGCGTCAAGCTTAACATGGTCCAATTCAGTTTTACCGAAAAAAGCAAATGGTTATGCTTAATAAGAGCAACATTCGAGGAATTAAAACCAAATGGGAGATGCTACACAGATCTCCCCAAAGATCTGTGGAGCGATCCGCTCCGAAGAAAATTTAAATTTCTAAAATCTTCTGAAGTCTTCCAGCCTAACAGAGAAACACGTTTTTTTTTTATTCAGTTTTATTTCTCAACATTGTCTCCATGTCAAGTCTACATACTTGTCCCAACGATGCTCTCACCTCCTCGATCCGAGCAGTTCGACAACAGCTCGTGGAATGACTTGCATTGCTTTCTAAACGGCGATCGTGTGTATTACTTGGTGTTGCAGAGCTCCAAGAGAAGTCTTGCTCGTCGTTTCGTAGGTTAAACGATAACTGTGAGACAAACAGCGGTGCGAAAAAGCACTCTCGGAGCTACGTCGATGACGTCGGGTAGGCGGAAACATTTCCGTGACCAATGTGTTCTTTCTCCCCTTGCATAGCGTTTGCCATCAACATCACAAGTTATTGAACTTTAAGTGTAATTATTGTTGTTGCAATGTTGGAGCAATGGTTTAAATATTTTTTCAAGTCGTTTAATGAAGCTTTCATTGTGAATATTTCTCTGGATCATCGCGTTTCATATTGTCCAACTTTGTATGCTTTAAACTTCGGGTAAATCGTTGCAATTCTGAAGAATTCTTGAAGAAAAATAACTGCTGGAAACGCTTCAAAGTAAGCTTTCAAAGTAATTGAAATTTAGTAGAAGACTAAGGACACCTGATGAAACTCTGGCTAAAATAACATGTGGAAGAATGCAATAAAAGGGAACATCGTTCCATTGAAAATAAGAAAACCGATGGTAATGTCCCGTGTAACTGGGAAAACAACCACTTTGAAAATATTTTTATCGAGTTGGCCGCAGTTCAATTGGCATAAATCCAAACTTTCAAAACAAAAGGACTTTTCACGATCCTGTTAACAAATTATTTCAATCAATCACCTTGTATAATATCGCAAAGCTTCCTTCTTCCTATGTTTACATAATGCATCGGCTGTCTATTGAGCCTATCTTAAATTTATTTATATATTCCCAATGTTTAATTTAATTTAATTTAATCTGTTAATTTTGCAAGCAACGTACGGAGATAATATTATACATGCTTCCCGTTTTTCAACGAAGCAATCAATTGTTGGTTCCGTTCCCGCAAAACTTCGCCAACTGAATTGCTAAGGTCTTGAATAATTTTATTGGATCTCTCGGATTATAAGACACCGTCTAACGCACGATGTCGGCTTTTCTCAATCTCCTTTTCTAGTTTACTTTTACGAAATTTCATCGGTTTTTCGTTGGGCTTCTACAACAGTAGCTTTGAGGGTCTCGCGCTCTCCATTCAGGTTAAGCTTTTCTTGATGGAATTCTTCTTTTTTACGATCAACGCCTTTGATATCTTCAATTGCGTTACCTTTTTCGTTTTTCCTATTCAATCAATTTTTCGTATAGTTTTGTTTCATCTTCCTTATCTCGCTTTACCTGATGTAAAAGCGCCTACTTCTCTATTGATCTGGAATTAGTGCAATTTCTGTAAAGGTAGACAGCTTTTTGCATTTCTGATCGCTGCAGCGTTTGAAGAATACCTCATGCTCTTCCTGAGATTGACTAAGAATACTTAACAGTTGCAACAAATAAATGTACATACGCAGTTTATCTTAAACATCCTGCACAATTAATCACGGATTAATTTAGTTTAATCGTGGATTAAATTAATTCATGATTAAAAGCAAATTATATCAGTCAATAATAACTTGAGAAGAGGTAACGTTCCAAGAAAATAGCTTTTATTTGTGGACATTGAACAAGAATTTCAGAATTCAGTTAGTTACAGTTAATTAGTTATAAAAATAATTAATTTCATCACGAATTGAATGTTAATCCCAGATTTATTTAATGCAAGATTAAAATGTTCTGTATAATACAAAAATGATATGAGATACAGGTCGTCCTATTTAAAAAATAAATAAATGAATCTGTGGGTTATAAATATCAATTTTACCCTTACCTTTAGAAAATAAAATATTAAATACGCCCCTGTAGATGATACACCGTCAATATATTTACATACAAATCAACGTCGGCGTTCATAATTCATGGATACCCATGACTCCTAATGATTTACAACCTCCTTTATCCCATTATAGCGTACTGGGGCCCCGTTATACGGCTTCAACCGTTGCTCAAGAAGCCAATATATTATATAATAATAATAATAAGTAATAACAAACGATATAAATCAACATAAACAATAATCGGAGATTGCTATTAAGTAAAAAATAAATCATTATTGAATTACCGGCCCATTGTTCGAACATGGCGAAGATGTTTATAGTTCTCATGGCAATCGTAAAGCGTAAATAGTTGCGTAAATTGCGAATTGCGCCCGGACCGTATACGAGCTTCCCTGATTGCTTTCGTAGTCACATCGGATTATTTACTGTGTACTTTTATATTCGGAATTTTAATTAATTGACGTAGTATTTAGCTGCAGGTTGCGTTTCTTTAAAAAAAATCATAGATTTCTTCCATAAATAAAGATGAATGAGGAGGAAGGTAGTTACTACATATGGATTTGAATGAGAAGTAATTAGCTTTAGGTTTAATGCAGGCTTACGATATAATGCCGTAATACATGAAGCGAGGCAAAGCCTTGTAAAGTACAGACGATGTAACAAAATCGATTTATTGTAGAGCTGTGCGTGAGCTTTCGCTGTTACTTTCCGTTGATAGAGTGCCTTCCGGCTTTTCCCGTCTTATTGTTGTAACGCACTTAACATCTCGCTAAACGAGAAACTGGTGTCGTTATCTTCTGCTCCTGGTTCTGTAATATGTAGCTTGGCACCGTCTCACGCCCGTAAGTTCCCGAAATGTGACGATAGAAAATTTACGAGAATTTGGTGCCAATTCCGACGTATTGGGCCGTATCTACAAGGTGGAGTACAAAAGTTTCCAAAGAAAGAATTTACAAATACCAACAGTTGTAGAAATGTATTTCGGGCGTTGTCGCATACTTGATTCAGAAGATTCCTAAAGGCTGGCGTTCTTGTCTCTTGCCCCTGCAGTGCTATTTTCCGTGTGTTGCTGATTTTGTATCCGTATTGGTACCCTTCGTTGTTTCTATCTAATACTTTAACGTCGCTGTAGGCTATGCGCAGATGTTCTGGTATTGCAGATTTTTCAATGCGCCTAAGGCGTGCGTCTCTTCCGTCTTCTTTGCACTGAGTACTTCGTCCTGTTTGACCGTTGTAGCTTTTTCCAGGTTGGCATGCCTTTTGCTCGTAGTTCCCGTAACACGTCCTTGGTCGATTTTGGTCACCGTGTTGAATCGTGTGGTTAGGGTCTTTTTCAGCCGGTCGGTGACGCCGGCTATGTACGATCTTCGTCCATTTTCTGCTCTCGTGGTTTCCTTATATCTATTCGACTACAGCCGTTAGTTAGCCTTAACTAACGCCCTTGAGGCGATTTATAGCCGCTAAAGCTCTGGTTATTTTTGTGATCGCGAATCACCTCCGCCCAACAATGCTCGCAATTCCACATCTTCGTATTTTTTGGCGGTTTTCCACGTTCCTTATCCTTCAACATCGAAGTCGCCGCATTTGAAACCACCGTTCACTCGTATCTCGCGATGGAGCATGTTCACCATAAGCTTCTCGAAGTAATCGGCGTGAGTCAGCAGCTGTTTTCTTCAAATAAACAAACAAAAAAATTGATGCTATTCGCGAATGCTCTTTGTTCGGTATAAATTTCGATATGTTTTTTTATATCGCAAACTGGATCGGTGCACCATCCGTCGTCTAAAATCTGCATTTCATTCTTGTACACCTGGTATTATCGTTATTGTGTTTAAGAGAGTTAAAAGTTAAAAGTATCGTGGAACGAAAGCCAATCTTTGTAAGCACCTGGAGGACTTAGGCAATTCAATTTTTGATCATTTTAGTATATCTGCCCCAGAGTTAGTTTGAATCTCCGTAGAGACTATTGCTTGTCTACAACCAGCCTCAATGGCAAGATATCTATCTTCAAATTCATCTGGCTCGTTCGAGCCGATTTGCTCTGGTTGAGGAACCGCATCATGTTTATCAGGAGAAGTAGTCGCTCTTCTGAGAGAAGGCTTTAACTTGCTTTCGTTACATCCTTAAAGATGACATCTGTTCCTCCATGTTCCATCATTTTATTGAGCCTTTATAATACGTAATGTTATTTTTGCTTGCTTTAGCAAGTGTTGACTCGGTGGCTCTTTTCCCTTCGTTCAACTCGACTCGTCGCCGTTCGCCGGCAATTAATCCAATAAACGAATTGGACGCAACATATTGTTTATCTGAGATTTGTTTTGCAATATCACTATCACCAAAGTGATGCAGAAATTAGATTATTTTTAAATTGGTTTTCATCCGCAGGTGTTTCTAGGCCAATATGCGCCGTTTCAGGAGCGAAATTCCTCACCCAGGGTGGATGGGTCGATCTAAGGAACCCGGTCGAAACAGATGTGCCATTCAGACTCTACCGAGACGAAGGCAGGACCTTTCTGCAAGTAAGTAATCGCCGATTACGCCAAACGTATCGCATGTTTAAAACCGCTTCTAATGAATACTCGGTGCGATTCTCAGTGGGAAGGTGAGCCGACGCTCAGGAATCGGATGAACGGTCGGCTGGTTCTGGTCCATCTAAAATGCAGAGACCTAAGTACCGACATCTACGCGGAGCCCGACCTTGGAGCGGAATTTTCACCTTGCGTGGCGTTCAGGGTGGTCGGAACCCCGATGAAGTACCCAAACAGTAAGCTACGCACCGATACGACCATTATCAAACATGCAAACATCGCCTCGTTTCAGACGTCAGCGAAGTGGTCTTCTCGGCGGATGCCCAATCGTCGGGCTCTTCCGACGGAAACGGTCTCAGCATGTCCGAAATCGTTGCAATCGGCATCTGTTCGGTATTATTAGGCTTGATTTACGTGGCGTCCGTATTTCTGTACTTACACATAAGGAGGAGGCGGAAAGACGGGGGCGATAAGCGAGAGATTCGGGATAATCCGAGCTTGTCCAACGTGGAGGAGGGCGTAGTGAAGAACAATCCTCTGCTAAGTTTGGGGAGGCATTTCGCACCGACGGATAACAGTTTCAGTGATACTACCGAATCGGATACCGATGTCACACCCGACATTCTGCAGCATCAAGACGATAGGAAGAAGAACGTAAGTGACTTTTCTCTTTCTCTTTGCTTGAAGTCCGATTCTTCGAATAGGTCTCATCTCGTGGTATCTTTAACGAATGCTAGAAAGCACATTCACCCATCTCTAAGGATACGTACTTTGGTCTGCTACGAGCACAAAATAGCTGATTTATCCTACTGGCTACTCCTTTTAGATTCAACTCACCTCCGCGCTGGTGCACCCCTACCGTCACGAGATCTACGCGCCCCTCATTTCAATCGATTGTTTCCACCACCAGGATTCCAGTGCCATTGAACGATTACCCGAGGAGAACGTCTCCATCATCGAAACTCCGGACGGTAGAGAGGAACGGCCCGAGAATGTGAGAGCTATTGGTACAACCAGGAAGAAGTTGTATTTCAATCCGGCATACTTCGAACCGCATCTTTTACAGGTTAGTTTATTCGTTTAATCGGATCGAGCGGACAAGTGACTCTTCGATATATATCCTCTCTTGCAGACACCGCCGCCAGCCGCCATCGAGTTCCTCACCAAAATACGGGAGGTGATCACAATCGCCAAGCAAAAAATGGCGTCGAAGAAGTTCTCACCGAGTTTACTAGGGATTCCCGAAGAGGAAAATAACTACTCCCTCGAATCCACCAACGAGTATTCCCAAAGCTTGAATAGCCGAAGAGGAAGCATGATCAGCTTGAAACGGGAAAATAGCAGACGAAGAACTTGTTCCGGTTGTCCGGATTGCGAGCCGAAGGACCTCAAATCGCTCTGCGGAAAATTGCCGGAGTTTCCCTCATTGGTAGCTTGCGAGAACTGCTCTCACACCACAGAAAGTAAACAGCACAGCATCAGGAAGTGGCTGGAAGATATCCCACTGATAAAGGCGAACGTTCAAGATCCGAATAATAAGGAAGATGAAGGGCATAGCCTTTCGAGCGTTTCTACGCCGAAAAGGGTTAGATCACCCGCCAGATCCTTGCCGCCTAATCATATTAGTCCACCAGTCAGGGCCTTGTCCCCAAGAGCCGCGTCGGATCGGGTTAAAACGCGAAAATCCGGAGACCAGTCGAATTCCTCCTTCGCAAGAAGGAATAGAAAACCTATCGTGAAGCCTAACTGCCCCCCACCACCTTTGCCAAAGGTTTTACCGGAAAATCCCTACGATAGTGTTCCCAGCGTTCGCCCTGCGCCGAAAGCCCTTCCGCCCCCGGATATGATCCACGAGGCTATGGCCGTAGAGGGAGAAACGAGAATACCGACTATAACCAAGAAGAAAATGAACGCCGTTATCGACGAATTTTCCCGGAATTTAACAGAATCCTCCACCGCGAAGCCTCAAGTGGACTACGAAGCCGATAGCCTCGAGAGATCCGCCGGGGACAAGGGGTTTAGCACCCCCACGGAATACGCCGAAGTCTCATCCTCGCAACCAAGTCCGAGCTTGAGCGCGGCCCTTCCATTAGACGAAGAAATGACAATGGGAAACGCTGTAATTAACGCTAAGACTGGTAATATGACAATATCGAAGTTAAACATGAATATTTTACAGCCAGAAAGTCACGAATACGAGTTGATTGTCCTGAAACAAGGCGATGGAAATTACAGCTTGCCGGAGCTCTTGCAAAGAGGGAATTTGGTCAGCGAGGTCTACGTGAATAACGGATATAATTACAGCAGCGCCCCGTCGTCGATCAGCTCAAATTGCTCGACTCTGGAGAACAAACCGCCGAAAGTCAGATACGAAAACAATAAACCGGGACATTTGCTGATCGAAGTGGCAGATTGTGCCGATAATTATATTCGGGTGGAAGATTCGGATGAATTTGAACCGGACACTTTGGACCGCAAACCAAAACTAAGCTCGAATAAAGAGGTGAACGCGGAAAGCGACGACTACACGGATTCCCTCGAAAGACCCAATCGCATCCTTCTAAAATCCTCGGGGAGTTTCAAAAATCAATCCTACCAAACGAATAACTTCAACAGGAAGTTTGGTAGTCTCAGGGAGATCTACGAGGCTAAAAATAGGAAGACGGTCCAGGAGCAATTCGATAGAGGCGACGAGTCGAAGTGGAAAGGTGGGACGATCGATGACTTTGAAGGGAGACTCTTGACTTTAGAAGAACGACATTCTAAAAGACAAAGAAGGAGCACCACGCCTAACATTGGCGATGTCCCGCCGGACGTTATCCCTCCGAACACCCACGAAGTTGCTCCCATCTACGAACACCCGAAGCCGCCCCGAAAAGTGGTAGATGCTAAACCTCCGCTACCTCCGAAGGGCTCGAGCAAGAAGCGCAGAGAAATTAACGTGTGCGATCAGCAGAAGGACTCCAATTCCGTTGGCAGTAGCAACTCGTCGGAATACGAAGCGGTAATACGAGATCCGAAAAGAAACGGGAATTATAACGTCGGTAAATGCGATGCGAGCATCTTGCGGAATTTCATCCGATCCGACGACATCTTCTTCAAAAACGGCATCAACAACCAGTTCATCCTTCAGGCGCAAACCGTTACGTCGATCCCGAACCTAAGCAGGACCATCTTCAAGGGGTCCTTCGACCATAACGCGAAGGTGGTCAGCATTCTCGGGAAGTACCTTCAGAAACCTGAAGATTCGGGTTATTTAAGCACCGACTCCGACGATTCGAAGAAGAAGAAATGCGCCACGAGCCAAAACCAGTGCGGCAGCGGTAGTACCGGGCCCGGTAGTGAAACGGACGAAAGTTTGTGCGACGGCCACAGCGAATCCGGCGCGGAAAGTATAGAAACGCATTCGGTATTCTTCGACAGCTTCCGGAAACCTTGCTTCGCCGGATCTTTGGATAGCGGCTTAGATTCGGATTTGAAAATGAACTCTTTCACTAATATTTACATGGACGATTGCGCCAGCTCAGATTCAGAGAACGTCAGCTTCAAGACGGTGGTGAATAATCGCAGACATTGATTGGCGTCGAAACGTCGAATGTTGTCTTAAAGTTTACGTACGAAAGAACTTTTTTTTACAATCTACAGCATGTCCACCTAGTGTACGAGTAGAAAATATACGAAATAGGTGGACACGCTGTATATTTCCGCTTGTTACTTGACATTGTTCCGCTTCATGTTAATGTGTTTTTTTTTTTTTTAGTTACTGTAAATAATCCTTACGTTTCGTTCAAATATTCGAATAATCCGATCCAAACTTGGACGATACAGATGTGATATTAACAAGTTAACAAAATGGCCGGTTGTGCAATATACACCTTCTTCGACTTTTTAAAAATAAGAAAAGGGTTTTATGCAATACTAGTATTTAAGTTCGTTTTTCTGTAACATAAACAAAAGGAAATATAAAGAAAAAGAGAATCTTCTTATACTTAAGCTTTACATATACTTTATCGTTACTGCTTCTTTATTTTTACCGGCGCAAACGGTAAGCCAAACAAAAATACTTGAAACCTGTAGTAAACAGTGTGCAATAGGATCGTGCAATATTGTTTTATTAGTACTTTATTCCCTCAAAAAAAAAAAAAGCTTTTGTAGTCGTAGATATAAATGTACAAATCTTTGGAGGATTGACTCGATCATTGCGACGAAAAACGAGTTCGAATAAGCTATTTCTAGCGTGGGACAAGGATGTCCCGTCGCATTTTGAACTCGGTTCCAACACGATTTCTCTTGGGCGTTGCTCTAGATTACAATACCATAAAAAAACACGTGGGACGTTTTTGTCCCGGCTCTATTTTATGGGACCCTTCAGCCGTAATGTAGAGGTGCTATGACTGGGACAATGCGCATTGCGGATTTGTACGTTTTTATCTACTTTCGACCAAGTTCGTGCAATTTTTTTTCTATCGATTACCTTGCTAGTGATACAAACGTGCAATCGATTTCGTCCTAATTTCAATCCCTCGTTTTGTAATTATGTAAATTATTCGCCTTACGACGGATGGTTGTTGTTTTTGTATTGTTTTTTTTTATTGTTTTTTTTTTTTTATTTAACGCAGCTTCCACGTACCTGCCGCACTGTATAGAAGAATAACGGGTATCCGGGGAAAAAAATCTACAGTATTTCACCGTAGTGGGCCTTATGGTTTTTTTTTTTTTTTCGCGAACGGATATGGAAAGGGATTAACTTTCTATGGGTGGTGGTTGAATCGAATAGAAAAGACGGCGATCGTTAATTCTTTTCGCGCGTGAATAGACCATTGTTTGTTTATACGTATTCGAAGAACTTCTTCTATGTTATACTTGATCGTTCATATTTACTTTTTTAACTTCTACGTTATCCATCGAATAATTAATTTCAAGAAGATCATGAAACAAATTTACCGTCCCATTTAATAAGTGAATTTTATCAACTGGACTTCTCAGGGATCTATATTAATAATAACTGTCGTAAAAACATAGGCTTCCGCGGTCAGAGTCGGTTAAAACTATGCGTGTTCCGGGTTATATCGTTTTTTATTAAGCGAACGCGTTTCTTCGTGGGAGTGGTAGGCAACAATTATCGCGGTAATTCACCGTGTAAACTTCGCCAGGTAGTGAAACTAACTGAGCGGGAAGTAATTGATCGGCATGGGAACCATGCCAGAGGCGAAAATCAACTGATCACTAAAGCCAATCTATACGCTTACTTTTGTAATTTATTTTAATTAGAAGCTCTGTCGTACTTTTAACGAGAAATTTTCTTTAAACAATTGTTTTAACGGCGTTGTTAAGTTTAATTAATTGATGGATATTTATTTTTTTTTTTTGCATCATATCACGTTTATTTTATTTATTATCTGTTGAGAACTGATTTTTTTATACTATTATTAATTTATATACTTCTATTATTGTTTATCACTTTTTTTGTACAAATGGTGTTCTGATTATATGTCTTCTTTTATGTAGATACCACAAACTATGTAACGTAAGGAAATTATTATTGTTTTGTGTTCTATTTTTGTTAATAATATTGTCATTTTTTGATATGTATATGTATACATTTTGGGTACGAATAAAGAATTTTGTTTAATAAACGTTGTATCATCTTTTTTAATAAATAAATAAATACGACCAGATAATAAACTAATATTATATAAAACAGCATTAGCGAAAATAAAATAAACATAAAAGTAATTTAAATCAGCGACCGCTATTAACTTCTTCCAGGTTTCGCCGTATATCAAAACTTTCGGCCGACGTTTTCGCCAATTATGCTGATTGTTTCTTCTTCTTCTTCTTGTTCTGGTTGTCCGACATACGCCGTTAGCGTATTCGACCGCGAAATTTTCGCTGATAATTTTGCGTAGTAGACCCTTCAACGTGTTGCTAAGGTTGCTGAATCTTTTTCCCTAATACTTAATAGTGGCTACCGCTTTTACGTTGTTGAAGTCTATTCTTTATCCAGTCTCGTGTGTATGTTCTGCCGGCGCTGATTGCTTGACCCTCTTAAATTTTGCGCCCCCTTCGCGTTCCTCTATTCTTACCGCGATAATATCTTGTAGATCCGGCGCGGTCGATTACCTTTCGTTCTACCTTTACGCTGACTCCCGCTTAGAAGTATCTTCTTCCTAGTGATTCTTCTTATCTCAATGTCAATGTAGCCATTCTTCTTCGATGCTTAGCTTATCACTAAAGGTTTCGACTCTGGGTAGTAAGGTTGCAATTACCGCGGTCTTCTCCGTCATCGGATGATGATAAGATCTCGCAAGATTTAAAAGTGATAGCCGCCACCAAGAACTACAGAAAAAGACACATCAAGGAAGCCATAGAAATAAAAAAATCAGCAGAAATCAGCAGAAAATGACCAGAACGGAAACTTCACAGTCGATTGCACTAACGGCGTGTGTAAGAAGAATGTCGGACAACTGGGAATTAGTATAGATTGTCATGAAGAAGCCATAGGCATGAACGGAGAAAGGTCCAGCGAAAGTTCTTATACATGGCGAAGGTCCGAAGAAGTTAATAGCAGTAGCAGTCCTATCGGCCTTGGAAGCCTTGATCTTAGAAACCTCGGCCTTTATCTTTAATGTTAAAATTAAATCACTTTCTTTTAAGGAGACGTTTCACTGGACACATTTCACCAAACATCATGGCATTGAGTGAAGAAAGCTTATCAAAAGAAGGTTTTTATTCACACTTGTTATGTGACTAACATTTAATTGAAGACCAATTAAACTAAAGGTTATTTCCGAAGCAACTGCGAGTGAAAACACTCTTTTTGATAATATTAATTCGAATTATTATATTTACCTAAAATTCAAAAATCGCGCTTTACTATTAGTTACAGCGGGACACCTACAGGAAGCGCTGTAGCATTGTTTATCTCCACCCGTCGGGCTACCATTGGTCCTTTCTTGATTAGTATTAGGCTTGTCCCAACAGAGGGCGCTATTACTTCAAATACAATTCCCCTCTCTGTTTGACGTATTTTATTTTCTGTATTTATTTAGCCGGTAGATGGGGCTTCATATTAAGATATGTCCGTATTTTAGCCGTATTAATTTTTCCTATACAGAACTATTAAATTAATAAAAATAAAATATTTAGCCTTAAATCCCAGTGGCGTTCTCTTGGTCCAATTTCATATTTTCTTAAATATAATATAAATAAATTCTTAAATATTTCATTTAACTTAGCACCGCATTTAAGTTGGCGGTACTGAGTGGAACCTACTTTCACAGCAGTAACGTTTCGTTGCTTGCGATTGGTAGTAAAAAAACGGTTTTGAATTCGAAATTTATAACGAATGTCCTATAGTTTTTATTTAAAGTAAATTAATAAAAAATAGAAAGGGTGGTAAATGTATGAACTGCTAAAATAACAGACGAATTTTAGAAGCATCACCGTAAGAAGTCTATTAATTAACGAAGTAACGGAACATTTTTCGTCTGAAGCAATGCCAAAGGCGAATTTTCACAAATCTAGGATGCCGCAGAGCCTGGGAGAACCAATGAAAAGGAGGAGATCTCGACGATTATCAAGTTATGACACCGCTAAAAATTTTGCAGTCGAAGTACTCACAGGATCAACAGATGTATTGAAAGATTTGACTTTAGATACGAATAACAAGCATTGGCGACAATGTTTCGTGAATATAGAATATCTAACGCCTAATAAGTTGAATTTGGTGAAGACGGTCAGCTCACCTTTGGTTGAGATAAAAAAAGATATTATTAATCGGAATTCCAAGAAGAAAGTAAATTTCAACGAACTACCTAGTAGTACGGAGAAGGAAAATATTGACGTTGCGAGTGGTAGAATCAATAATAATGTTAACGAATTTACGGTGAGCTTATTATATTATTATTTTTTTAAATTATTATTGCTAATAAAATTCGACATTTTAGGATGGAATGGCTAAAGTCAAAGAAGAAGTCACGGTGAGAACTCTGAAACTCTAAAACTCATAATTAATAATTTTCATTTACAGGTTGAAACTATCCATAAAGATGATCACAAACCAGATATCGCAACTGACACGCTAAATGATACATTTACAATGCTATCCGATAAAGCAGACGTAACAGAGGGTAACGATACAACCTTTACTATAGAAGAAGTGCTACTTAAAGAATCGCCACCACCTGAATTTAGTGCTTGGAAAATTCAAGAATTAGATGATAAAAAAGAGTTTGACGCTATCCAACCAAAGCGGCTGTCCATTTCACAGCGACTATCAAAGTCGATGAAACCATTCAAATCACAAAAATGTTCCAACTTATCTAAAATAAATAAGTCATCGAGGGTAACTTCCGTTGCTTCAGCGAGAGTACCAAAAATTTCAAACTCCAAAGCAATACAGCTATATGAATTTTTGGGAAACGGACAAGTCAGTAGAAGCTCAAAGGCTGATACGAACGAACAAAACCAACCAGATAGTATTCCGGAATCTTCCCCTTCAGGTATTAATAATAAATTAATTTATTGTGTTGATGCATGATAAACTGGTATTAACAATCTACTTTCAACGTAAAAATTGAATAACAAATTATTTTAAACTTAGATGTTAGCTAAATTATCATTTACTGTACAATCATCAGGCATGCTTTTGCTTGTCCCGATTCATTGGGAATAAAAACAATTCGAATCCTAGTTTTTCTTTTTTCGTTTCAATTTGCTAATGTTTAAATATTTTTAAAATTTAATTTTGACAATGCTCATAATGAATTTCCTATTTTATTCTAAAATCTACAGAACTAGCTTTACCAAAACTACTGGCGCAGAGTGAATGGAAACAAGAGCATTTAACACAATCGCTTCAGTTTAATTTCGATTAATAAAGATTAGTTGGAACAAAAAGATTGTATGACGTACCTACATTCCGCTCATTTTTTTAGGTAGTAGTACTCCGAAGATATTAAAAAATCATGCGATGAAGTCACTATTGAAGAATACTTTGAGAAAGAACAACGTATCATTTGCTGGTCAACCAAGTATAAGCAGTAACAGTAATACAAACCAAAATAGTGGAATTCCAAAGGCAACATATAGGAAAATGCCAAATTTTGCTGCGATCCATAAGAAAACGTTCGAGAAGATGGAAAATATCTCCGATTATCAGCACAGAAAGTGCGAACGCGCCAAACTGTTGCTATCCGGTTCGAAACCGCAGAAAACCAGTCCCGCCTCGTTATCTCCGAAAAATAAAGAAATTAAAAGAGGATTACTGCCTTCCTTTAATAAGACTTGTGATACGCCGGCTAAGAAAGACCTAAACCATCCACAATCTTTACATTTTAAGAAAGAAGCCGTTAAAGTAATTAAAAAGGATCATACAACGACAATCAACCGGACACCAACGGATAAAATCCCAGTAAGAGCGCGACCAATCAAAGTCAATAATTTTGTGGCAACTTCTCAAGCGGACCCGAACATATCGTCATCGGGACCGACTTCCTCCAAAGGAAAGGTTGCGTTAACAAGATTCGGCTTCAAGGTACCTTTACCGAATAAAAAAGAAGAAATTGTGAAAACAATAATGACGAAAGCGCGGGCTTTACCAAACAACCATGCCAAGAACGAGCAACGTGCGGTTATTAAAGGTGTCCGATCTAACAGACGCTTCGATTTGTTAATGAAAATGAGATTGAATAAATGAAACCTCCGCACATTTAGCTTTGAGAAACTACTGTTACTATTACGTTAATCTTTTTATAATTTGATGTGTAGCTAGATTTTCAGATATATTTAAAATAAACTTTATTATTGTAATCACACTTTTTTTTATATATAATAAAATGTACTAGAAGAATTAGAGGATCTTTGCTACATGAGAATCTTAGAATCTTGAAATGTGGTACGATTGAATATTTTATGTGGTGCGGAGTGTACCGATGCCGCGTTGTTTGCGATTGAAGTTCATTCAGATTCAACCGGTAGACCGAACGATGTGAGAAACTTTTAAAGCTTAACATACATGTACCACCCTTTCTTCCAAGAAAAAAGAACAATATTACAAGTACTTATTTCTACCTCCTACACGTCTTAAAACTACGACATTAGAAATACGCGGACGTCTCTTTTATAAATTAAACAAAAATCTAATGAACAGAGAGAAGAGACTGTGTTGTCGTACTCTGTTCATTTTGATCTTTTACAGTAATGTTAGCGCATGGTTCTTATTCTAGATCGTAAAAGAGATCTTGCCGTTTATCTACCCGTGTTCTTCGTATGTCGTAGTTTTAAGGCGAATAGGGGGGCTAGAAATAAGCACTTGTAAACGATCTTTTTTTCTCGGAAGAAGGGATAGTATATGCATGTTAGTTGTATAATGCGTCCTCGAAACGGCCATCGCGGATTGATTAAACACGTGTGGTGCAGGGGTGGCCGTTTCGAGGACGCATTATACAACTAACATGCATATACTATCCCTTCTTCCGAGAAAAAAAGATCGTTTACAAGTGCTTATTTCTAGCCCCCCTATTCGCCTTAAAACTACGACATACGAAGAACACGGGTAGATAAACGGCAAGATCTCTTTTACGATCTAGAATAAGAACCATGCGCTAACATTACTGTAAAAGATCAAAATGAACAGAGTACGACAACACAGTCTCTTCTCTCTGTTCATTAGATTTTTGTTTAATTTATAAAAGAGACGTCCGCGTATTTCTAATGTCGTAGTTTTAAGACGTGTAGGAGGTAGAAATAAGTACTTGTAATATTGTTCTTTTTTCTTGGAAGAAAGGGTGGTACATGTATGTTAAGCTTTAAAAGTTTCTCACATCGTTCGGTCTACCGGTTGAATCTGAATGAACTTCAATCGCAAACAACGCGGCATCGGTACACTCCGCACCACATAAAATATTCAATCGTACCAAATTTCAAGATTCTAAGATTCTCATGTAGCAAAGATCCTCTAATTCTTCTAGTACATTTTATTATATATAAAAAAAAGTGTGATTACAATAATAAAGTTTATTTTAAATATATCTGAAAATCTAGCTACACATCAAATTATAAAAAGATTAACGTAATAGTAACAGTAGTTTCTCAAAGCTAAATGTGCGGAGGTTTCATTTATTCAATCTCATTTTCATTAACAAATCGAAGCGTCTGTTAGATCGGACACCTTTAATAACCGCACGTTGCTCGTTCTTGGCATGGTTGTTTGGTAAAGCCCGCGCTTTCGTCATTATTGTTTTCACAATTTCTTCTTTTTTATTCGGTAAAGGTACCTTGAAGCCGAATCTTGTTAACGCAACCTTTCCTTTGGAGGAAGTCGGTCCCGATGACGATATGTTCGGGTCCGCTTGAGAAGTTGCCACAAAATTATTGACTTTGATTGGTCGCGCTCTTACTGGGATTTTATCCGTTGGTGTCCGGTTGATTGTCGTTGTATGATCCTTTTTAATTACTTTAACGGCTTCTTTCTTAAAATGTAAAGATTGTGGATGGTTTAGGTCTTTCTTAGCCGGCGTATCACAAGTCTTATTAAAGGAAGGCAGTAATCCTCTTTTAATTTCTTTATTTTTCGGAGATAACGAGGCGGGACTGGTTTTCTGCGGTTTCGAACCGGATAGCAACAGTTTGGCGCGTTCGCACTTTCTGTGCTGATAATCGGAGATATTTTCCATCTTCTCGAACGTTTTCTTATGGATCGCAGCAAAATTTGGCATTTTCCTATATGTTGCCTTTGGAATTCCACTATTTTGGTTTGTATTACTGTTACTGCTTATACTTGGTTGACCAGCAAATGATACGTTGTTCTTTCTCAAAGTATTCTTCAATAGTGACTTCATCGCATGATTTTTTAATATCTTCGGAGTACTACTACCTAAAAAAATGAGCGGAATGTAGGTACGTCATACAATCTTTTTGTTCCAACTAATCTTTATTAATCGAAATTAAACTGAAGCGATTGTGTTAAATGCTCTTGTTTCCATTCACTCTGCGCCAGTAGTTTTGGTAAAGCTAGTTCTGTAGATTTTAGAATAAAATAGGAAATTCATTATGAGCATTGTCAAAATTAAATTTTAAAAATATTTAAACATTAGCAAATTGAAACGAAAAAAGAAAAACTAGGATTCGAATTGTTTTTATTCCCAATGAATCGGGACAAGCAAAAGCATGCCTGATGATTGTACAGTAAATGATAATTTAGCTAACATCTAAGTTTAAAATAATTTGTTATTCAATTTTTACGTTGAAAGTAGATTGTTAATACCAGTTTATCATGCATCAACACAATAAATTAATTTATTATTAATACCTGAAGGGGAAGATTCCGGAATACTATCTGGTTGGTTTTGTTCGTTCGTATCAGCCTTTGAGCTTCTACTGACTTGTCCGTTTCCCAAAAATTCATATAGCTGTATTGCTTTGGAGTTTGAAATTTTTGGTACTCTCGCTGAAGCAACTGAAGTTACCCTCGATGACTTATTTATTTTAGATAAGTTGGAACATTTTTGTGATTTGAATGGTTTCATCGACTTTGATAGTCGCTGTGAAATGGACAGCCGCTTTGGTTGGATAGCGTCAAACTCTTTTTTATCATCTAATTCTTGAATTTTCCAAGCACTAAATTCAGGTGGTGGCGATTCTTTAAGTAGCACTTCTTCTATAGTAAAGGTTGTATCGTTACCCTCTGTTACGTCTGCTTTATCGGATAGCATTGTAAATGTATCATTTAGCGTGTCAGTTGCGATATCTGGTTTGTGATCATCTTTATGGATAGTTTCAACCTGTAAATGAAAATTATTAATTATGAGTTTTAGAGTTTCAGAGTTCTCACCGTGACTTCTTCTTTGACTTTAGCCATTCCATCCTAAAATGTCGAATTTTATTAGCAATAATAATTTAAAAAAATAATAATATAATAAGCTCACCGTAAATTCGTTAACATTATTATTGATTCTACCACTCGCAACGTCAATATTTTCCTTCTCCGTACTACTAGGTAGTTCGTTGAAATTTACTTTCTTCTTGGAATTCCGATTAATAATATCTTTTTTTATCTCAACCAAAGGTGAGCTGACCGTCTTCACCAAATTCAACTTATTAGGCGTTAGATATTCTATATTCACGAAACATTGTCGCCAATGCTTGTTATTCGTATCTAAAGTCAAATCTTTCAATACATCTGTTGATCCTGTGAGTACTTCGACTGCAAAATTTTTAGCGGTGTCATAACTTGATAATCGTCGAGATCTCCTCCTTTTCATTGGTTCTCCCAGGCTCTGCGGCATCCTAGATTTGTGAAAATTCGCCTTTGGCATTGCTTCAGACGAAAAATGTTCCGTTACTTCGTTAATTAATAGACTTCTTACGGTGATGCTTCTAAAATTCGTCTGTTATTTTAGCAGTTCATACATTTACCACCCTTTCTATTTTTTATTAATTTACTTTAAATAAAAACTATAGGACATTCGTTATAAATTTCGAATTCAAAACCGTTTTTTTACTACCAATCGCAAGCAACGAAACGTTACTGCTGTGAAAGTAGGTTCCACTCAGTACCGCCAACTTAAATGCGGTGCTAAGTTAAATGAAATATTTAAGAATTTATTTATATTATATTTAAGAAAATATGAAATTGGACCAAGAGAACGCCACTGGGATTTAAGGCTAAATATTTTATTTTTATTAATTTAATAGTTCTGTATAGGAAAAATTAATACGGCTAAAATACGGACATATCTTAATATGAAGCCCCATCTACCGGCTAAATAAATACAGAAAATAAAATACGTCAAACAGAGAGGGGAATTGTATTTGAAGTAATAGCGCCCTCTGTTGGGACAAGCCTAATACTAATCAAGAAAGGACCAATGGTAGCCCGACGGGTGGAGATAAACAATGCTACAGCGCTTCCTGTAGGTGTCCCGCTGTAACTAATAGTAAAGCGCGATTTTTGAATTTTAGGTAAATATAATAATTCGAATTAATATTATCAAAAAGAGTGTTTTCACTCGCAGTTGCTTCGGAAATAACCTTTAGTTTAATTGGTCTTCAATTAAATGTTAGTCACATAACAAGTGTGAATAAAAACCTTCTTTTGATAAGCTTTCTTCACTCAATGCCATGATGTTTGGTGAAATGTGTCCAGTGAAACGTCTCCTTAAAAGAAAGTGATTTAATTTTAACATTAAAGATAAAGGCCGAGGTTTCTAAGATCAAGGCTTCCAAGGCCGATAGGACTGCTACTGCTATTAACTTCTTCGGACCTTCGCCATGTATAAGAACTTTCGCTGGACCTTTCTCCGTTCATGCCTATGGCTTCTTCATGACAATCTATACTAATTCCCAGTTGTCCGACATTCTTCTTACACACGCCGTTAGTGCAATCGACTGTGAAGTTTCCGTTCTGGTCATTTTCTGCTGATTTCTGCTGATTTTTTTATTTCTATGGCTTCCTTGATGTGTCTTTTTCTGTAGTTCTTGGTGGCGGCTATCACTTTTAAATCTTGCGAGATCTTATCATCATCCGATGACGGAGAAGACCGCGGTAATTGCAACCTTACTACCCAGAGTCGAAACCTTTAGTGATAAGCTAAGCATCGAAGAAGAATGGCTACATTGACATTGAGATAAGAAGAATCACTAGGAAGAAGATACTTCTAAGCGGGAGTCAGCGTAAAGGTAGAACGAAAGGTAATCGACCGCGCCGGATCTACAAGATATTATCGCGGTAAGAATAGAGGAACGCGAAGGGGGCGCAAAATTTAAGAGGGTCAAGCAATCAGCGCCGGCAGAACATACACACGAGACTGGATAAAGAATAGACTTCAACAACGTAAAAGCGGTAGCCACTATTAAGTATTAGGGAAAAAGATTCAGCAACCTTAGCAACACGTTGAAGGGTCTACTACGCAAAATTATCAGCGAAAATTTCGCGGTCGAATACGCTAACGGCGTATGTCGGACAACCAGAACAAGAAGAAGAAGAAGAAACAATCAGCATAATTGGCGAAAACGTCGGCCGAAAGTTTTGATATACGGCGAAACCTGGAAGAAGTTAATAGCGGTCGCTGATTTAAATTACTTTTATGTTTATTTTATTTTCGCTAATGCTGTTTTATATAATATTAGTTTATTATCTGGTCGTATTTATTTATTTATTAAAAAAGATGATACAACGTTTATTAAACAAAATTCTTTATTCGTACCCAAAATGTATACATATACATATCAAAAAATGACAATATTATTAACAAAAATAGAACACAAAACAATAATAATTTCCTTACGTTACATAGTTTGTGGTATCTACATAAAAGAAGACATATAATCAGAACACCATTTGTACAAAAAAAGTGATAAACAATAATAGAAGTATATAAATTAATAATAGTATAAAAAAATCAGTTCTCAACAGATAATAAATAAAATAAACGTGATATGATGCAAAAAAAAAAAATAAATATCCATCAATTAATTAAACTTAACAACGCCGTTAAAACAATTGTTTAAAGAAAATTTCTCGTTAAAAGTACGACAGAGCTTCTAATTAAAATAAATTACAAAAGTAAGCGTATAGATTGGCTTTAGTGATCAGTTGATTTTCGCCTCTGGCATGGTTCCCATGCCGATCAATTACTTCCCGCTCAGTTAGTTTCACTACCTGGCGAAGTTTACACGGTGAATTACCGCGATAATTGTTGCCTACCACTCCCACGAAGAAACGCGTTCGCTTAATAAAAAACGATATAACCCGGAACACGCATAGTTTTAACCGACTCTGACCGCGGAAGCCTATGTTTTTACGACAGTTATTATTAATATAGATCCCTGAGAAGTCCAGTTGATAAAATTCACTTATTAAATGGGACGGTAAATTTGTTTCATGATCTTCTTGAAATTAATTATTCGATGGATAACGTAGAAGTTAAAAAAGTAAATATGAACGATCAAGTATAACATAGAAGAAGTTCTTCGAATACGTATAAACAAACAATGGTCTATTCACGCGCGAAAAGAATTAACGATCGCCGTCTTTTCTATTCGATTCAACCACCACCCATAGAAAGTTAATCCCTTTCCATATCCGTTCGCGAAAAAAAAAAAAACCATAAGGCCCACTACGGTGAAATACTGTAGATTTTTTCCCCGGATACCCGTTATTCTTCTATACAGTGCGGCAGGTACGTGGAAGCTGCGTTAAATAAAAAAAAAACAATAAAAAAAACAATAAAAAAAACAATACAAAAACAACAACCATCCGTCGTAAGGCGAATAATTTACATAATTACAAAACGAGGGATTGAAATTAGGACGAAATCGATTGCACGTTTGTATCACTAGCAAGGTAATCGATAGAAAAAAAATTGCACGAACTTGGTCGAAAGTAGATAAAAACGTACAAATCCGCAATGCGCATTGTCCCAGTCATAGCACCTCTACATTACGGCTGAAGGGTCCCATAAAATAGAGCCGGGACAAAAACGTCCCACGTGTTTTTTTATGGTATTGTAATCTAGAGCAACGCCCAAGAGAAATCGTGTTGGAACCGAGTTCAAAATGCGACGGGACATCCTTGTCCCACGCTAGAAATAGCTTATTCGAACTCGTTTTTCGTCGCAATGATCGAGTCAATCCTCCAAAGATTTGTACATTTATATCTACGACTACAAAAGCTTTTTTTTTTTTTGAGGGAATAAAGTACTAATAAAACAATATTGCACGATCCTATTGCACACTGTTTACTACAGGTTTCAAGTATTTTTGTTTGGCTTACCGTTTGCGCCGGTAAAAATAAAGAAGCAGTAACGATAAAGTATATGTAAAGCTTAAGTATAAGAAGATTCTCTTTTTCTTTATATTTCCTTTTGTTTATGTTACAGAAAAACGAACTTAAATACTAGTATTGCATAAAACCCTTTTCTTATTTTTAAAAAGTCGAAGAAGGTGTATATTGCACAACCGGCCATTTTGTTAACTTGTTAATATCACATCTGTATCGTCCAAGTTTGGATCGGATTATTCGAATATTTGAACGAAACGTAAGGATTATTTACAGTAACTAAAAAAAAAAAAAAAAACACATTAACATGAAGCGGAACAATGTCAAGTAACAAGCGGAAATATACAGCGTGTCCACCTATTTCGTATATTTTCTACTCGTACACTAGGTGGACATGCTGTAGATTGTAAAAAAAAGTTCTTTCGTACGTAAACTTTAAGACAACATTCGACGTTTCGACGCCAATCAATGTCTGCGATTATTCACCACCGTCTTGAAGCTGACGTTCTCTGAATCTGAGCTGGCGCAATCGTCCATGTAAATATTAGTGAAAGAGTTCATTTTCAAATCCGAATCTAAGCCGCTATCCAAAGATCCGGCGAAGCAAGGTTTCCGGAAGCTGTCGAAGAATACCGAATGCGTTTCTATACTTTCCGCGCCGGATTCGCTGTGGCCGTCGCACAAACTTTCGTCCGTTTCACTACCGGGCCCGGTACTACCGCTGCCGCACTGGTTTTGGCTCGTGGCGCATTTCTTCTTCTTCGAATCGTCGGAGTCGGTGCTTAAATAACCCGAATCTTCAGGTTTCTGAAGGTACTTCCCGAGAATGCTGACCACCTTCGCGTTATGGTCGAAGGACCCCTTGAAGATGGTCCTGCTTAGGTTCGGGATCGACGTAACGGTTTGCGCCTGAAGGATGAACTGGTTGTTGATGCCGTTTTTGAAGAAGATGTCGTCGGATCGGATGAAATTCCGCAAGATGCTCGCATCGCATTTACCGACGTTATAATTCCCGTTTCTTTTCGGATCTCGTATTACCGCTTCGTATTCCGACGAGTTGCTACTGCCAACGGAATTGGAGTCCTTCTGCTGATCGCACACGTTAATTTCTCTGCGCTTCTTGCTCGAGCCCTTCGGAGGTAGCGGAGGTTTAGCATCTACCACTTTTCGGGGCGGCTTCGGGTGTTCGTAGATGGGAGCAACTTCGTGGGTGTTCGGAGGGATAACGTCCGGCGGGACATCGCCAATGTTAGGCGTGGTGCTCCTTCTTTGTCTTTTAGAATGTCGTTCTTCTAAAGTCAAGAGTCTCCCTTCAAAGTCATCGATCGTCCCACCTTTCCACTTCGACTCGTCGCCTCTATCGAATTGCTCCTGGACCGTCTTCCTATTTTTAGCCTCGTAGATCTCCCTGAGACTACCAAACTTCCTGTTGAAGTTATTCGTTTGGTAGGATTGATTTTTGAAACTCCCCGAGGATTTTAGAAGGATGCGATTGGGTCTTTCGAGGGAATCCGTGTAGTCGTCGCTTTCCGCGTTCACCTCTTTATTCGAGCTTAGTTTTGGTTTGCGGTCCAAAGTGTCCGGTTCAAATTCATCCGAATCTTCCACCCGAATATAATTATCGGCACAATCTGCCACTTCGATCAGCAAATGTCCCGGTTTATTGTTTTCGTATCTGACTTTCGGCGGTTTGTTCTCCAGAGTCGAGCAATTTGAGCTGATCGACGACGGGGCGCTGCTGTAATTATATCCGTTATTCACGTAGACCTCGCTGACCAAATTCCCTCTTTGCAAGAGCTCCGGCAAGCTGTAATTTCCATCGCCTTGTTTCAGGACAATCAACTCGTATTCGTGACTTTCTGGCTGTAAAATATTCATGTTTAACTTCGATATTGTCATATTACCAGTCTTAGCGTTAATTACAGCGTTTCCCATTGTCATTTCTTCGTCTAATGGAAGGGCCGCGCTCAAGCTCGGACTTGGTTGCGAGGATGAGACTTCGGCGTATTCCGTGGGGGTGCTAAACCCCTTGTCCCCGGCGGATCTCTCGAGGCTATCGGCTTCGTAGTCCACTTGAGGCTTCGCGGTGGAGGATTCTGTTAAATTCCGGGAAAATTCGTCGATAACGGCGTTCATTTTCTTCTTGGTTATAGTCGGTATTCTCGTTTCTCCCTCTACGGCCATAGCCTCGTGGATCATATCCGGGGGCGGAAGGGCTTTCGGCGCAGGGCGAACGCTGGGAACACTATCGTAGGGATTTTCCGGTAAAACCTTTGGCAAAGGTGGTGGGGGGCAGTTAGGCTTCACGATAGGTTTTCTATTCCTTCTTGCGAAGGAGGAATTCGACTGGTCTCCGGATTTTCGCGTTTTAACCCGATCCGACGCGGCTCTTGGGGACAAGGCCCTGACTGGTGGACTAATATGATTAGGCGGCAAGGATCTGGCGGGTGATCTAACCCTTTTCGGCGTAGAAACGCTCGAAAGGCTATGCCCTTCATCTTCCTTATTATTCGGATCTTGAACGTTCGCCTTTATCAGTGGGATATCTTCCAGCCACTTCCTGATGCTGTGCTGTTTACTTTCTGTGGTGTGAGAGCAGTTCTCGCAAGCTACCAATGAGGGAAACTCCGGCAATTTTCCGCAGAGCGATTTGAGGTCCTTCGGCTCGCAATCCGGACAACCGGAACAAGTTCTTCGTCTGCTATTTTCCCGTTTCAAGCTGATCATGCTTCCTCTTCGGCTATTCAAGCTTTGGGAATACTCGTTGGTGGATTCGAGGGAGTAGTTATTTTCCTCTTCGGGAATCCCTAGTAAACTCGGTGAGAACTTCTTCGACGCCATTTTTTGCTTGGCGATTGTGATCACCTCCCGTATTTTGGTGAGGAACTCGATGGCGGCTGGCGGCGGTGTCTGCAAGAGAGGATATATATCGAAGAGTCACTTGTCCGCTCGATCCGATTAAACGAATAAACTAACCTGTAAAAGATGCGGTTCGAAGTATGCCGGATTGAAATACAACTTCTTCCTGGTTGTACCAATAGCTCTCACATTCTCGGGCCGTTCCTCTCTACCGTCCGGAGTTTCGATGATGGAGACGTTCTCCTCGGGTAATCGTTCAATGGCACTGGAATCCTGGTGGTGGAAACAATCGATTGAAATGAGGGGCGCGTAGATCTCGTGACGGTAGGGGTGCACCAGCGCGGAGGTGAGTTGAATCTAAAAGGAGTAGCCAGTAGGATAAATCAGCTATTTTGTGCTCGTAGCAGACCAAAGTACGTATCCTTAGAGATGGGTGAATGTGCTTTCTAGCATTCGTTAAAGATACCAACGGATGAGACCTATTCGAAGAATCGGACTTCAAGCAAAGAGAAAGAGAAAAGTCACTTACGTTCTTCTTCCTATCGTCTTGATGCTGCAGAATGTCGGGTGTGACATCGGTATCCGATTCGGTAGTATCACTGAAACTGTTATCCGTCGGTGCGAAATGCCTCCCCAAACTTAGCAGAGGATTGTTCTTCACTACGCCCTCCTCCACGTTGGACAAGCTCGGATTATCCCGAATCTCTCGCTTATCGCCCCCGTCTTTCCGCCTCCTCCTTATGTGTAAGTACAGAAATACGGACGCCACGTAAATCAAGCCTAATAATACCGAACAGATGCCGATTGCAACGATTTCGGACATGCTGAGACCGTTTCCGTCGGAAGAGCCCGACGATTGGGCATCCGCCGAGAAGACCACTTCGCTGACGTCTGAAACGAGGCGATGTTTGCATGTTTGATAATGGTCGTATCGGTGCGTAGCTTACTGTTTGGGTACTTCATCGGGGTTCCGACCACCCTGAACGCCACGCAAGGTGAAAATTCCGCTCCAAGGTCGGGCTCCGCGTAGATGTCGGTACTTAGGTCTCTGCATTTTAGATGGACCAGAACCAGCCGACCGTTCATCCGATTCCTGAGCGTCGGCTCACCTTCCCACTGAGAATCGCACCGAGTATTCATTAGAAGCGGTTTTAAACATGCGATACGTTTGGCGTAATCGGCGATTACTTACTTGCAGAAAGGTCCTGCCTTCGTCTCGGTAGAGTCTGAATGGCACATCTGTTTCGACCGGGTTCCTTAGATCGACCCATCCACCCTGGGTGAGGAATTTCGCTCCTGAAACGGCGCATATTGGCCTAGAAACACCTGCGGATGAAAACCAATTTAAAAATAATCTAATTTCTGCATCACTTTGGTGATAGTGATATTGCAAAACAAATCTCAGATAAACAATATGTTGCGTCCAATTCGTTTATTGGATTAATTGCCGGCGAACGGCGACGAGTCGAGTTGAACGAAGGGAAAAGAGCCACCGAGTCAACACTTGCTAAAGCAAGCAAAAATAACATTACGTATTATAAAGGCTCAATAAAATGATGGAACATGGAGGAACAGATGTCATCTTTAAGGATGTAACGAAAGCAAGTTAAAGCCTTCTCTCAGAAGAGCGACTACTTCTCCTGATAAACATGATGCGGTTCCTCAACCAGAGCAAATCGGCTCGAACGAGCCAGATGAATTTGAAGATAGATATCTTGCCATTGAGGCTGGTTGTAGACAAGCAATAGTCTCTACGGAGATTCAAACTAACTCTGGGGCAGATATACTAAAATGATCAAAAATTGAATTGCCTAAGTCCTCCAGGTGCTTACAAAGATTGGCTTTCGTTCCACGATACTTTTAACTTTTAACTCTCTTAAACACAATAACGATAATACCAGGTGTACAAGAATGAAATGCAGATTTTAGACGACGGATGGTGCACCGATCCAGTTTGCGATATAAAAAAACATATCGAAATTTATACCGAACAAAGAGCATTCGCGAATAGCATCAATTTTTTTGTTTGTTTATTTGAAGAAAACAGCTGCTGAATCACGCCGATTACTTCGAGAAGCTTATGGTGAACATGCTCCATCGCGAGATACGAGTGAACGGTGGTTTCAAATGCGGCGACTTCGATGTTGAAGGATAAGGAACGTGGAAAACCGCCAAAAAAAATACGAAGATGTGGAATTGCGAGCATTGTTGGGCGGAGGTGATTCGCGATCACAAAAATAACCAGAGCTTTAGCGGCTATAAATCGCCTAAGGCTTAAGGCTAACTAACGGCTGTAGTCGAATAGATATAAGGAAACCACGAGAGCAGAAAATGGACGAAGATCGTACATAGCCGGCGTCACCGACCGGCTGAAAAAGACCCTAACCACACGATTCAACACGGTGACCAAAATCGACCAAGGACGTGTTACGGGAACTACGAGCAAAAGGCATGCCAACCTGGAAAAAGCTACAACGGTCAAACAGGACGAAGTACTCAGTGCAAAGAAGACGGAAGAGACGCACGCCTTAGGCGCATTGAAAAATCTGCAATACCAGAACATCTGCGCATAGCCTACAGCGACGTTAAAGTATTAGATAGAAACAACGAAGGGTACCAATACGGATACAAAATCAGCAACACACGGAAAATAGCACTGCAGGGGCAAGAGACAAGAACGCCAGCCTTTAGGAATCTTCTGAATCAAGTATGCGACAACGCCCGAAATACATTTCTACAACTGTTGGTATTTGTAAATTCTTTCTTTGGAAACTTTTGTACTCCACCTTGTAGATACGGCCCAATACGTCGGAATTGGCACCAAATTCTCGTAAATTTTCTATCGTCACATTTCGGGAACTTACGGGCGTGAGACGGTGCCAAGCTACATATTACAGAACCAGGAGCAGAAGATAACGACACCAGTTTCTCGTTTAGCGAGATGTTAAGTGCGTTACAACAATAAGACGGGAAAAGCCGGAAGGCACTCTATCAACGGAAAGTAACAGCGAAAGCTCACGCACAGCTCTACAATAAATCGATTTTGTTACATCGTCTGTACTTTACAAGGCTTTGCCTCGCTTCATGTATTACGGCATTATATCGTAAGCCTGCATTAAACCTAAAGCTAATTACTTCTCATTCAAATCCATATGTAGTAACTACCTTCCTCCTCATTCATCTTTATTTATGGAAGAAATCTATGATTTTTTTTAAAGAAACGCAACCTGCAGCTAAATACTACGTCAATTAATTAAAATTCCGAATATAAAAGTACACAGTAAATAATCCGATGTGACTACGAAAGCAATCAGGGAAGCTCGTATACGGTCCGGGCGCAATTCGCAATTTACGCAACTATTTACGCTTTACGATTGCCATGAGAACTATAAACATCTTCGCCATGTTCGAACAATGGGCCGGTAATTCAATAATGATTTATTTTTTACTTAATAGCAATCTCCGATTATTGTTTATGTTGATTTATATCGTTTGTTATTACTTATTATTATTATTATATAATATATTGGCTTCTTGAGCAACGGTTGAAGCCGTATAACGGGGCCCCAGTACGCTATAATGGGATAAAGGAGGTTGTAAATCATTAGGAGTCATGGGTATCCATGAATTATGAACGCCGACGTTGATTTGTATGTAAATATATTGACGGTGTATCATCTACAGGGGCGTATTTAATATTTTATTTTCTAAAGGTAAGGGTAAAATTGATATTTATAACCCACAGATTCATTTATTTATTTTTTAAATAGGACGACCTGTATCTCATATCATTTTTGTATTATACAGAACATTTTAATCTTGCATTAAATAAATCTGGGATTAACATTCAATTCGTGATGAAATTAATTATTTTTATAACTAATTAACTGTAACTAACTGAATTCTGAAATTCTTGTTCAATGTCCACAAATAAAAGCTATTTTCTTGGAACGTTACCTCTTCTCAAGTTATTATTGACTGATATAATTTGCTTTTAATCATGAATTAATTTAATCCACGATTAAACTAAATTAATCCGTGATTAATTGTGCAGGATGTTTAAGATAAACTGCGTATGTACATTTATTTGTTGCAACTGTTAAGTATTCTTAGTCAATCTCAGGAAGAGCATGAGGTATTCTTCAAACGCTGCAGCGATCAGAAATGCAAAAAGCTGTCTACCTTTACAGAAATTGCACTAATTCCAGATCAATAGAGAAGTAGGCGCTTTTACATCAGGTAAAGCGAGATAAGGAAGATGAAACAAAACTATACGAAAAATTGATTGAATAGGAAAAACGAAAAAGGTAACGCAATTGAAGATATCAAAGGCGTTGATCGTAAAAAAGAAGAATTCCATCAAGAAAAGCTTAACCTGAATGGAGAGCGCGAGACCCTCAAAGCTACTGTTGTAGAAGCCCAACGAAAAACCGATGAAATTTCGTAAAAGTAAACTAGAAAAGGAGATTGAGAAAAGCCGACATCGTGCGTTAGACGGTGTCTTATAATCCGAGAGATCCAATAAAATTATTCAAGACCTTAGCAATTCAGTTGGCGAAGTTTTGCGGGAACGGAACCAACAATTGATTGCTTCGTTGAAAAACGGGAAGCATGTATAATATTATCTCCGTACGTTGCTTGCAAAATTAACAGATTAAATTAAATTAAATTAAACATTGGGAATATATAAATAAATTTAAGATAGGCTCAATAGACAGCCGATGCATTATGTAAACATAGGAAGAAGGAAGCTTTGCGATATTATACAAGGTGATTGATTGAAATAATTTGTTAACAGGATCGTGAAAAGTCCTTTTGTTTTGAAAGTTTGGATTTATGCCAATTGAACTGCGGCCAACTCGATAAAAATATTTTCAAAGTGGTTGTTTTCCCAGTTACACGGGACATTACCATCGGTTTTCTTATTTTCAATGGAACGATGTTCCCTTTTATTGCATTCTTCCACATGTTATTTTAGCCAGAGTTTCATCAGGTGTCCTTAGTCTTCTACTAAATTTCAATTACTTTGAAAGCTTACTTTGAAGCGTTTCCAGCAGTTATTTTTCTTCAAGAATTCTTCAGAATTGCAACGATTTACCCGAAGTTTAAAGCATACAAAGTTGGACAATATGAAACGCGATGATCCAGAGAAATATTCACAATGAAAGCTTCATTAAACGACTTGAAAAAATATTTAAACCATTGCTCCAACATTGCAACAACAATAATTACACTTAAAGTTCAATAACTTGTGATGTTGATGGCAAACGCTATGCAAGGGGAGAAAGAACACATTGGTCACGGAAATGTTTCCGCCTACCCGACGTCATCGACGTAGCTCCGAGAGTGCTTTTTCGCACCGCTGTTTGTCTCACAGTTATCGTTTAACCTACGAAACGACGAGCAAGACTTCTCTTGGAGCTCTGCAACACCAAGTAATACACACGATCGCCGTTTAGAAAGCAATGCAAGTCATTCCACGAGCTGTTGTCGAACTGCTCGGATCGAGGAGGTGAGAGCATCGTTGGGACAAGTATGTAGACTTGACATGGAGACAATGTTGAGAAATAAAACTGAATAAAAAAAAAACGTGTTTCTCTGTTAGGCTGGAAGACTTCAGAAGATTTTAGAAATTTAAATTTTCTTCGGAGCGGATCGCTCCACAGATCTTTGGGGAGATCTGTGTAGCATCTCCCATTTGGTTTTAATTCCTCGAATGTTGCTCTTATTAAGCATAACCATTTGCTTTTTTCGGTAAAACTGAATTGGACCATGTTAAGCTTGACGCTTCAGATGGGATCAACTTTTCAACACATACAAAGTATATTTTATTCGTTAATTCCGCAACCTCACCTTCAATAAAAGGTGACAATTACCGCTTTGACGCAGCCTTATATAACGGGAATCGATCGCATTACTAGATTTTAACGTAGATAAAATTATAATATTGACGCAACAAAATGCAATTACACTGACAACTTTACTTTTACCTATCAAGTTTATTCAAATTTACTTCAGTAACCTTATTTTATAGCCGGCTAGAGAATTAAAAAAAAAGAATAATAATAAACGAGGATCATATATCGACGCTCACAGCAAGAACCGATCAAATTGTACCGGCAAAAGTTGTCGGTATTCCACGGTTTCGTTGAACGTCGAACGTTATTCTCGCATCGAAAGCCTAATTAAAAGATCGTTACTCTCCAATTTAAATGATCCGATGCTTTAAACTACGATAAACATACAACAACAACGATAAAAAGAGGCAGATACCTGCCACGAGTACGAATTTTATAATTCATAATTTTCACGTAGCGTTACATCCTGTCTGCAATTATCTAATAACGAACGGGAATTATTCCCCTCAATTAAATTTATGCGCGTTAGATTTGCATAATAGTCTTGCAACGTCGAGGTCGTACGGAGCGCCGAAATAAGGAAGAGAGATCTTCGATAAGTGCTTACTCTCGTCAGGCGCGTCCCGATAAGAACTTCGCGCGAAGCTCATAGATCCGAACGATTACAAGTTTCATTGTGTTTCGAGTAAATTCAAGCTTGAATGATACAAGTTGACTTGCCATAATGTTGTTGTGCGGTTTTCGCTACGTTGTGTTTTAAGATGGCAATAATTCAAAGCATGCTTCTTATCGCTTCTTGAATAGATTTTCGAAGCTTGCCACGCTTCTGCAATTCTTGGACGTCGGATGAAAAATCGTTCGATCGGGTTCCGATCCGAGAATTGTAGCTGTTAGCACCAAGCGAGGATACTCGGTAAAATCTTCTTGCTACGTGAGAGTGACCATTATCATGCATTCAAATAAATCCATCGCCGGTGAATGGAGCAAAATATCCAACCTATTGACCTAAGTCTCCATCGATCAAGATTAATTCTGGCTGCGCTCAAAGAAAATACCAACGCAGACCGATCTTCATCGAAGATATATATATATATATATATATATATATATATATATATATATCGATCCTCAATATCATCACTCCAACAAATTCTTGGCTTGTTTGTGATCCAATTGTCGTAAAGATCAGTTTCTTGAAATCCAATCCGATCTCTCTACGTAGCTGGCTAAATACAGTTGGGGTGAACCGATCTTCAAATTCTTACCACCCAAGCTTTTCGATTTGAACGATTTGAATTGAATATGCTGCATTTTTGCAGCTACTAGAGGTGTAAGATGGTCTTTTCAAGTTTTACGTCAAGGACAAGATTACCTTTCAGCTGTTCGCGAAGCTTCTGATTATACATTCAAGCGCAAAAGAATCGATCCATTACTTGTTTCCTGATTATTTGGACCTTTAAAACTCTGGACTTACGACATGACGTACGCTGATCTTTTGTTTTGCATTTCGTCAAGAAACGAGGAATGGCGTTTTTGTTCGGAGCTAGACGTGTTGACAGTTAAAACCAGTCACTTTAATCGTTAAAAGGAGTTTGAAAAGGGAAACTTCTCTGGGCGTCTTTCTAAAAAATATTTAACTCCAACTGACGCGGCCAGGGTTGCAGGTTTAGATCAATATGACGGTGGCCATCTTGCCTGCTCAGATATTAGGCGTTACTCTTCAGCAAGCATTCAAATCAGCGAAATGAGAAATATGCATGCAAATCTGCAAGTCCATCGACGATTTGCTGAAGTTGATGCCTAGAAGACCAGCTCAATATCTGCACAGCTATCTATGGAATATAGCAGCGCAAGATCACGAAAACTGGCATCCAACGTATTATTCTGGTTGGTCGGGAAAGAATTCAAAGAAGACAGCGGAAGCGATTTGCTCACATCCAGTTGGCATAAGTAGCCAAGTGCTTAGCGCATTGATAGTGGTTAATGAAGGTTCTATGAGGGCTGCAAGGTATGTTAATGCCATTTTAGAAGAGCATCCGATTTCTTTTGTTCATCATACATCGTGCTCGGATCGTTAACGATTATTTAGATGAGGTTGGGATTCTTCGTCGGGATGTCCCGACCCGAATTCAATAGAACATCTCCGGGACGGGCTAGAGAAGCAGCTTGAGCGAACTTGCTGCGGCGCTTCAGACAGAACGGAAACAATTAAGGCGAAATGATCTTCAATTAATTTAAATTAACTTCATACCGAGACGTATGCAAGACTATCTTGCGTTTATGGTACTTCAGTGTACTTTTCGTTCGAGAGTGAGCCACGCACGCGTTTCAACGGCATCCTTCATCCTTGCATCTCCTTCGCTTTGTAATCACCGTTACTTAAAGGGTAATTTCGCTTGAATATCGGTAAAGTTTAATTCAACGAAGGTTTCGAAGTTCGAACGATTCATATTCATCGAAATGCCGTTCAAAAATTTCCTTAACGCCTCACGGAATTCAGATCTCTGCATCGTTTTGTATTGTTGTTCGTTGCGATACTCTCTTCTATGCTATACCAGCTGAGATGCATCATACACAAAGATCAGATTATAAGCCTTGATCCATTGTATAGAAACAGCCGAGCTGTTGGTGAACATCTTCGAAATAACAATAAGCCGACTGTGGCCAAGGACCGTCGCCTTTAATGGTTCTTGATTAGGAATACCTAAACGATGATTATCTAACTATATATGTATATACATGCGTTCAATACTCTTCTTGTTGTCGCTCATCAAGCACCGAACAGATATTTTGCTTGTTCTCACGTATAGGCCTCTAATTGTCTACTTTCGATTAAATAAAAGTAATTTCACGTCGAATTACGATTGCAGATGTTACATCGTGGCGAAGAACGTATTGTTGGTCGTAAAAGGAACGAGTCTTAGACGACTTATAATGTCGATGAAAAGTTAGGGATTGCACTAGTAAAAAATCAGGCGATTGTAAACATTACTTCATGTAAAGTAGATTTTTTTTTGTTTTTTTGCATTTTTGCGCTGAAAAGTTGTTATTTAACGTATTCTAGAACTCTACGTATAATGTTCCTTTTTAGAATCTTCCTTTTTTTTTGTTTTTCATTCTTGAGATACATTACTCTCATAAAGTTGATTTTTAAGGCAAGGCAGTGGAATGGTGAAGCGGTAACCAGACTAACCATCGCATTACGTTATATGGAACTATTTCTTTTCGGTAACTGCATGAGTCGCATAGGAATCACCTGATGTTAACCTGATGTTCTCTCTTTTATGCAATCGAAGCAAGCAAAACAAAATATCAATTACTTTAATATATTTTAAATACGGCTAATTCTTTCATTCATCAACTAAATTGATTTGATTTGATCAAATCAAATTTTTTTGATTTGATCAAATTGATTGATTGATTTTTCCTTTGATAAATTGAACCAAAGTAATTCTTCTTTTTTAATGAATAACCGTAATGAGTGATGCTCTTTAAGGACCTAGTTCTTATAGTTCTCTACAAAAAAATGTAAATCAAAGGAAGAGTAGGCGTAACAAGATCTTTAGCAACGCTTAATTTCCAATAATCCATGTGTTACTACAAGTACAATGAATACAAATTTACGCTGCTTTAAGAGCAATACAAAATAACGCCCAACCAACCGAGCGTTATTGAAGACATTTGGGAATTCACTGCTTTAAATCCTCGTCGTTGTAGAGCAGTAAAAACAAAGGAGCAATGGAGGAAGATCAGTTAGTTTCATGATAGAAGAAAGAAAGAATAAAGGAATAAGAAAGAAAGCTTTTTCTGTAGGTTCTAATTGTATGCTATAGACTTTTGTCGGTTGGAAATCGATCACAAAAAAAGCGAAAAATACAAACGGGAGCATGTGGAGGACTACAATGTACGCAAATTGGAAGAGAAATGAATAAACGCCGTAGGGAAAGTAGTTAGAGCAAGAGGACAATGATGTAGATTCGCATCACCTTCAACGCGAACTCCAGAACAAAAAAAAAAAAAACGGTCGGAAAACATTTTAAATCTTTTGCTAAAATATCATTCTGCATATAGACACATCTTTTAAGAGAATATAAAGAAACCGATGGCTATGGAAGAGACGATAAGACAATACTCCGAATGCCAAGGCGGACACACTATCGGAATCCGTTGATCGCTTTACAAACTTAATTTTAAAAGTTGGTAATGCGAAAGTGGAAGGTGTTCATTCACAGCATCAAAGCTACTATTGAAAGTAGCGATTGTGACGGCACGGTAGGATAATGGTAGCAAGTTAAGCTTTCTAAATAAAGGTCTGCAGAAGTTGCGAAAGTGGTAACCCGGCAAGGCATCGAATAATTACTTTTTACGCTAGGAAAATTCGCTGCATGCTAGAAGAGGAAGAGGAAGACAGGAAGTTGATCAGATCCTTGCCGTGCACTCGTCCAACGTGAAACCACGTTGAGCGTTCGCAATAACTTGAAATTTATCTATGTAAGACTATATCCAGTATTTGAGAATTTTGGAAATTGTCGAAGTTACGGCTCCTTTTAAAGAATTGCAGATCCTTTCAGAGAATAGATTAATTAAGTACAAAAAGTTCGACCAAATATTTCTTCAAATTCTTGACAATAACACCTGCGATATTGTTTAGTCTGGCAGATAAAGTCATTTTTAATTTGCCAATAACCTCCAGCATTTCTTGAGGTGTAAAGGAGCAGCTCGGAAAGGAGCACCAGCAGTTCCGGCTTCAGGAAGATGTACCAGCTGCTTATCTTGTCCCATTGACCATTACAGGAAGATTTATAATAGCTACAGCTTTTCCACATGGAAAGGAGCAACTAGATCTTCTCACGAAGACAAGAAAGTTGCAAATTAGTGGCAATGAAGATGTGAGGCCTATATCTCAGTAAATTGAAGCGAATAATTGCCATCGAAGCATCAGGTCGATCCCTTCCATCAACTGCGTTATTGACTAATTGGTAGAGATGAGCAGGATAGAGTGCAGCGACTAGATAGACTCGCGCTGATTCGACTCAGGAGAGGAGGTTTGCGTTGCTTTCTCCGAAAGTCGACAAAATACGAGTCTGCCTAGTCGCTGCACATCTCTACTTATTTTCTTAATTTTCTGATTGTTTCACCAGTTGTGATTTGTTGCGACGTGCATGCAACCAGATAAGTTGACGTGGGTCTCCTTGTAATTTGGTCAACTACATAAATCATCTGAGCGAACAAGACAACCTAGCTTCTTTATTAATCCAAGACTTATCCGTACTTCTCTCCAACGTGCGTCTTTAACGGAAACCTTTGATAGGCGCTGAGATGTACGGCGTTCAAACTATCGGACAGCCGTGTACATCGCAGAAATTTATAGATATAAAACGTTATTTAATTTCCTATGTGCTTAATTGTCTGCGTCTACAACAATACAGCGCACGTTGCCGAGGACATCTGCTGGATGAGATGTGTATCTTTAACCGTTCGTTTATATTCGTTTGTATGTGGCGTGGTGTTACATCGTCGGATGCGCTTATTCAAGACATAGCGTTGATGAAAAGGCTTTGTCTATGCAGTTCGTGAGGACGGAACAGAGAAGCAAGTAGGAAGAATCGTTTGCGTTGGATAGCGATACGCGCGTGTCGGTGTGCCGTAACGATTACTTTTGTTTGAAGAAGGTTTCGGTTGTACGAATACGAATCACCAATTTTGAATGACGTTCGAAGCATTTATGATTTCTTCGTTGGATTACGTCCGTTGTTCTGACGGATTTGAAGTTCCCGGTCTCGTACTTACCCGAGAAGCTGATTTCTTTGCTGGGATGGATGATTTGACCACGCAACGGCAAGAAGACGAACGGAATTTGTTGTGCCGTCGAACCACTCACAAACGGAGCCAGCATACATTCTGAAATTGAAAAGAAATAGAATTGTAGCGTTCTTGATTATTTTATAATAAAAATTGTTTAGATAAACCATCTTTTTCTACAATCTTTTGTACGTATTTGTCAATTTCCTGGTTTGTGTTAAGTTTAGCGTCAGATATTGGTGTAAAGCGATTTATTCAAAAATAGGTTCCCAACTTGGCTCTAGCTTTGCCAAAGCTAGAGCTAGGTTATCGCTTTCTAAATCGGGACCTCGAACAAGTTAACTCTTTATTTAATTCGATCGAAGAACGTACCGCGTTACAATAGCTCCTTTTTGAAGCGCGCCGAGGAGTTTGAAGTCGACAAATCCTTTAAAGGCGACAAACGCCGACGGAGTAGATCCATCCATCATAAGTCATCAACCCTGTGGCTCCGTTAATTCTGCCATCTTCGACTTATATCGGTAAATACACGCCAACGACTCGCAAACAGGCATTTTAAAACCAGCTATTAAGAAAGACGATGTTAGGTCCTATGCTTGGATGACGCAAAAGTACGTGGCAGCTATTACGTTTGACCTCTTAAAAGCGTTTGATATTGTTGGCATCGGCTTCGTATGCGAAAAGTTAAGCGGCTACGGAGTAAGAGGAGGCTGTCTCGACTGGATCCGATCTTATAATGATTTAATTCGCTTTGCCGCAAAAATGGCGGACGTGAAATGTACTGAATGTATGTGTAGTGTAGTGTAATGTAAGAATTGGAGGATTTAAGTATCAAGAGACCGCGAAATGCGCCCTTAAACTTTGCTATTGACTAAAGGGGCGACTTCTCAAAGCTAGCGGTTTTATGCGGTTGTTGGTAAGTAAACGTAACGCCTGCGTATGCGACGGCACCTCTAACAAATACGGATTCGTTTTAACATAAAGAGTGAATGGAAAAGTTGATAGTTAATCAATTTCTGCCTCAGGATTACAGCCAAGCTAAGAATTTTTTTGTGCAGGAAACGTCAATTCAGCATAACAATAATAAGTTCCCAAAAATTTTGGACATCTCGTAAACGTTTCCCGTAAATTAGTGGCGATGAAAAACAGACAACATTTAGTGAAATTTATTAAATCTGTGTTAGCTTCATTCTGTATTAGCTTCTTTTTTGGTGCACCACATGGAAAATTTTATTTTTTGATTGGGTTGATGATTGGTCTTTAATCGGTTAAACCCACGTCGAGAATCGGCAAATCAAATGATCAAACTACGCTTGGCAGTAAACATTAGCAAATCCGCGTTGATTCAATTCAGTCGGTTAAGCGTCGCTTGAACATCCGTTACCAAGTGTTGCGTTGTTATTAACTTTCGGTCAATATTCGTTAAAGGTTGGTGCACGTCAAAGTAGATAGTTCGCCCAAAGATCGGGCAAGTATGCGAAAACAATGGTGTTACGTCGAATCAAGCGATTAGTGGCAACGTTACGCCAACCATCTGCGCTTCTAGGGTTGACCGTTTCGAATCATCTTCATTTTGACGCTCTTTTTTCGGGCATCGATATTGAAGTCGTCTTAGCACTTAGATGATCAAGAGAGCTGTTAAGGCGATTTGTACGCTAAAAGAAATATAGTTAAGGCTCAATAGTTAAGGCGTTACAGCAGCACTCGCTTATTCTTGTTATTAACGAATCTTCATATCTGCATAAAGATGAAGGACTCGACTATACGAAAATGGATTTCGTATTGTCCAAGGCTCGATACTCGACGGGATTTTATCTTCATTGCTTATCAACGACCTTCTGTTACATATGAGCTGGTGACAAGATTATTCTGTATGCTGATGATTCGATTATAGTTGTGTCTGGAAAGCCTGTTGTCAAGCTCAAACTGGTTGAGTACGTATCGCGTAGTTGTTAATAGGTCTAAGCGAAAAGCCATGAGGAAACGAATTATTTCTCGAACTTTGCTAGAATTGTTGACGTTTTGGTTAACTCCAGCGTGAAGCTGCAGATCATGGTAAACTAACGATTTTTTTTTCGATTGAAGTTCCCTTTCCAATATTTTTTTTTATGGGTTAGCTTACAACAACTGGCGCAATTGCCGAATTTCTTGCGTAGTTGGCTGTTTACATTAATGCTTATGTTGGGTGCCTTAAAGGATACGTAAAAAAAGACCGTTATTCTTACAAAAATCTGCAAAGAACACCAACACACACACACATAAAACAAAAACAACTTGAAATTATAAAATAAAGAATGCATCTAGAAAGTTGAGTAAATTACTTCGTAACGAGTTATATTCTTCTACTAGAACAATAGCGACGTTCCGCGATCATTACAAGCATTAAATTAATTACGAAGACAACGGACAACTACTGCACGCGTCCTGATTAATATTTAACGAGCAATTTGTAATCTTCGCTTAGCTCCGGCGAAGATTGATTATCGGAGTGCTCTGTTTAACGCCGTCGCGCGGCACTTGCTCAACCGAATACCCACCTTACCTACCGCTCGTTTGTGAAGCGACCTTCCCCGTTTCATTGTTCTCGAGGCGGTCCGTTAATTTGTTCCGATTAAAAGATCAACAAGATACGAAATCAATTTGTCATAAATTGATTGATATATTGAGCGTTCGGCTGTAGCTTTAGCATCGGCGATAGTTAGTATTGTTTGTGATTGTTAATTGATCAACGTATTAATTCTGCTTTGTCATAATTTACAACATCGCGTTCCTTTTTAGTTGTCAAATTTTGACGTTGACGTTGACAGATTGGCGTGAAAACATCTCATAACCTAGAAAATGTTGTTACGTTAACAAATATTAATATACGAACGCGATTTAAAATGTGTTAATTAAGTTACGCTCATTTAAATACGTCGAAATATTTAAAAAATAATAAATTCTTTGAAAATGCAGATAAAAATTTAATTTGCTTCGATATTCGTTTTTTCCCTTTTCAAAGATACAAAATTCACTGTTAACCAAGAAGTGAGCGTCCAACATGGCTGAATTTTTTCGAAATGTAGCACCATATTCATGTTGAGGCTCGTAGTATCCTTTTTTAATAATCGCTTCAGTAACTTCGATCATTTTCCGACAATCTACAATCTAAAACCGCCCACTTGTTCAGCGCTAACTACGACAATAATTACACGACGTGAAATGCTCTCACATCAAAGCAACTTAATGCCTTTCCTATCTATAAAACAAAAGAAAAAGAAAACCTATTCAAAAGGCTCTATTTTACGCCGCGAATGTTAGATTAGTTCGTAACTCGAAAACGCGTTAGGTTGTTATTATTTAAATCGGAAGTTATCGAGGCGACATCTGGATCTCGTCCGGTTAATACTAGCGTACAGAGCGATAAATATCGAAACGACGTTCATAACTTTCTACCTAACAAGGAGGCATTTCTCGATAAGCAACAGTCGACGCACAACTTCCTATTACAGATAAATAATCTGCGTTCTGTGCGTGACGCGGAGGGAAAAGAATGCGTATACTTGAAGAACGCGGCGTAAGAAACGTAATGTTTTTCTAGCGTTTCAAATTCAGCGATTAGTTTCTTCTTCTTCTCCATCGAGGAAATTGGTGATCTATCTTTTCGGATGAAGAGAGATTTCTCGATCACTAAGAAGCCAAAGGCGAAAGGGATAAAACAAGATTGATTCAATGCAAAAAAGAGACGAGATAACAAGAGGGGGATACGTTTTTAGACTAACAAGTTTCTGAGTTAATTCTTCTGATTCTCCTTTAAATCTGGAACTATTGAAAAGTGTATTGTTTCGTGTGTCTTCATCGCCACTGCGGCATAAATGAGATATAAATAATTCCAATTTTAAATAAATGAGCTTCGTGGGAGCAATGGTTAATTTTAACTCTGTTAATGGAAAGGGTCAACTTCCTTTAAGTACCATCCTTCAAAAATGTTTTTCTCCTACCAAATCAGGTAAATTGATTTTTTTGATTTATTTTTAAAAATCGTTATTCGTTCTTTGCTTGCTATAATTTTCCCCAGATAATGGCATAAGCGGAACACCAATAGCTTGAGGATGGAGCCGGACTTCTTTCCATGCAAGATACGAGGATACGAGTAGGCGGAGGAGCCCCCTTTTAGGGATTCAGGAAATTGGTCAGTAGATTTACAGAAAACGAGCAGCAATTGTTATCGAGAAGCACATTTAAGAAAGAATCAGATTTTCTTATGATTTTCCCGAAGATCCTTTTCAAAACGTGTCTATCTCGAATGAAGACCTACAATACAAGAATAAAAGGTCCTTACAAACATTATGCTTTGCGAAGCAACTTCATGAATGCCTATTTCAAACGCTGAAAGCCTACAGGTTACAGTCAGATAATGCGAGATAACGCCAAAAATGCGAGGAATTGTTTGCAAAAGAATCAAGTCAAAGCAATCGCATGGCCAGCAGCATCTCCAGATCTAAGCTCGATTGAAAATATCTAGAGATTAGAGAAAAACAAGGTAAAACGTGCGGCGCCACGAAACACACTTGAGTTAACAATAGCTACTTTAAGAAGGAACCAAAGTTGTTGCTAAATGCATAAAAATGGATCTTGCGCAAATATAGATCAACTGCTGAAACGAGGTTGGTCAAATTCTTATGAATGGTAGTGTAACTCGACCGTTTTGAACTTATTTCGAATCGCGCACCGAGCAAAGCATAAGTTAAACGCTTTACGACAAATATTCGCCTTCAATAACCGACATCATGTTGTGCATATTCGGAATAATAACCTGATGCGATCGCCAGACGAGTGTATCCTTCTTGTCACGAGACGACTTCCCTAAAAAAGGATTAACGCATCTCATTATAGCCCGGGCCATTAAACGCAACGCGGGGAAAATCTGCCTCGTTTACGTTGGTTTAACCTTTCCGTCGATAACCGAAAATCGACCTCCTTTAACGCGCGAGAGTTAAAAAGCACGTTTTACGGCCGGCCGACGGGGCTTTTATCGAGATTCCTCGCATCATCTTCGCTCGAATAATAATAATAAACATAAAAATCAGTTATAAACTCCGGAAATTATTGAAATACCCTTCCATTACTGTTCATTCTGCTTTTATTGTTCCGCTTCGCTTCTTCTTTTTTATTCCTTCTTCGACTATATGGGCGTGAAAAATCGACGCGGCGGACTTATTCGATTGGAAGGTAGAGAAGGGAGCATCTTTTACGGTGATCATAAACGATCGGACGTCTTCGAGCATGTATAAGGCAATTTGGCGCGTGGGTCGTTAACATTTTTCGAAAACGGAATCTTGTTGACGTAATCGATACGGTCGATGTTGAAGAAGGTTGGTAATTCGGATAAATGGGGAACGGAAAGGTTCCCCTCAAAGGCGACACCTACATAGATCCAAGATGAATTTAATGATTAAAATTTGAAAGAGAATCTGCTAGATATGATAATTTTATTTACTTCCTGTACCGTCTTTACATCCATCAAAGGTAATTAATATTTATTTTGGTAGGTAAACAATAACAAAGGATAACGAAAAATATATAAGGCTAAGATAGCTTAGCTTCGTCGTGGTGTTGATGGAAAGGAGAAAAAAAAATACACTAACACACGGACATGTTTCTGGCAACGCGGCATCATCAGCGTGGTTTCGAGAGTACTTTTTTTATCTCTATCTTCTATTGCTGTTGGTATTTTCGGTTATTGTTTCTAGGCGTTTTCTGATGTGTTCTGCCAATAAGAAAGGAGATCTGTTCGCTGAAGGAGCCCACGAAGAGGCTTTTTAGGGCTATATAACATTTTTTTGGTATGTTTTCTTCAATCTTAATTTTAGGAGTTAAGATCTTGAATCTATCAGGGGACTTATGACAAATACTCACTCGCTTTCGATGTGTGCAAAATCTTACTCGACGTAGTCATTTATCGTGTTTTTTTTTTTTTGATATCTTCATTTTCGATAGAGAGAGAGAGAGAGGAGGAACACATGAAGATTTCTGATTAATAAGCTATCAGAAACGAGTTGGGCGTCACGAAATTAGCAGAAACTAGACGGAATCGTGTTTATTCGTTTCATGAGAACGGTCTCGTCTTGGCTACTGATTTCCGTGAGAGTCGACAAAACACGAGCCCAATCTCTGCTAATTTCGCGAAGCGCACGGAAAATGTTCTCGTTTCTGAAGGCTTTAATCGGTTAAAGATATCGTTGTCCAAAGGCAAACTTTTATTGTAATTGATATCTGTAATTCCATTCACAATATAATGAAACAGCTAGTCGCGTAAGTGCTATACCCTGTATTGCTCATATATTTCGTTCGGGCGCGTCGAACGATAGGGTCCACGTAGCGCCAGTCCAGTTTAGTAAAGTAAATGAATTGAATAATTGAACTAGTAAATAGCATACTCCGCGTTGGCTAATAAATGTTGCTATTAAACTAAAAGTCATCTGACTTCCAAAAGTCAACAATGAAATTGTTCGCCTTGTCTATTTTTATATTCTTTACGGCTTTAATAACTATTAAAACCATTTTAGACTTAAACGCGGATAAATCTACAATATTACAACTTCTTAATGCAACATTCTCTAAATGGCAGGAATAACGTTTCTTGCCAATTTTAGCAATCAACGCAATCTGTCCGACGATGAAATCAGCATGAAACTTTTTTCATGCTACCATAATAACTGCAGAAAAAATAATAATTAGCTTTAAATGCAGCAAGAAAAACATCCGCCACGTGCATTTACCTTTTTCGGAGTTAAACTAATTTATTACAGACGCGATTATATTGTTTACGGCGCAATTTCTTTTTAACATCATTTGCGCGTTTTCATATAATATTACAACAAAGGCGGTAAGGGTTGCCCACATCAACTTCTGCCAAACGATCAAGTCGTATAAAAGTTATCGACATCAACTACAACAAACCTTAGAAACCTCAGCGTTGGTTTATTGACGAAGAAATATTTGGCAACACGCGCGTTTCAATGTGAGTGACATTATCGCCGTAATTGCACGAGTATTAAAATTGAGTAGTCAGTTGGAGTAAATGCGGAATTTCTTATTCAGAAGGATGTCAGAATTCAGATCGTATGTCTGTGAGGCAGATCCAACAATTATTGCTAGGATCTGCTAGTGGATATACGTCTTGTCCATTTTTTTTCTAACGCCTTTAATGATTTGGATAACGACAACGTAATCATCTTGATCGGCTAGCAAAAAATATTATCAAAAAGTATTTTAACATCCTTGAACGACGGTTTCCTTGGATTGCTAGCAGATCGTCAGATAAAATAGAGACCGCATTATTACATTTGCTCGCTTATTTCAAATAAGAAGAAAGCAAGGACAGGGTAAAGAAGATCCAACATTTTCGTAACATTAGGCATATGCTATTGTTGTGAAGTACTTACAATACAAAAATCGGCCAACTAATTTTACAATGAGCGTTTAAAGAAAGCAATTTTTCGAAAAAACGAAAATATCACACGAAGATCTTCATTGGATTATTTTTTACGATTTTAGTAACGGTCCAACATAACAAGAAAGTATTGAATCGCTCCGTTTAATCTGTGCCAATGAAGCACCGTCGGAAAGGATCGCTCACAAGTGAAATAGAAGCTATTCATTTACGAAGCACTCCCAAGAAAATGGTCGCTTGTCTCATTCGCTTTGGCCAGTTAATGCTAAATGATATACAACAATTTGTTTGCTAGAAGTTATGGATGGAATCGGGAAAAATTATTGATAACGTTGTTAACCAGCTTCCACACAGCACGTCGAACCTTTGATTAGTTGAAGGAGAAAACCAAGATTAACGACTTCAGTTTTCAAACGTAATGCTTTGAAAATTAATCTTCTTTTACATAAGATAATATAACACCCGTAAGGCATAAATCTACAATTTTTCTTCAAAAACCGCGGCATTTTTTTTAAGTTGCGAGTTCGGGGTTCGAATCCGTCTAGCGCGCTAGTCGCTGCGCCATCTAGTCTCGCAAATTAAATTATAATTGGAGGTTAATTTAATTCAGGAATTAAACATTTCCCGTATGCAAGGAGATTATTTTCGATTGCTTCGACGGAAAGAATCATAAGTTGTTGATCTACGGAACGCGCAAGTCCAGGAACTGCTGTATTAGGAAACAGGTTATCTAAACGTTTATGGAACTTCTTATCTTAACTTATTCTGCAGATTCTTTGTAGCAAAGTATCTAAGAAGAATTTAAATAGTTTCCAATATAAACATCAAGTCCTAATGGGTCAGCAACAACAAGCTCGTGTCTTTTTGAAAGTAAACAGTAAGAAGCAATCTGAATACGGTTATAACAAAAAGATTTACAACGTCTTAGCCGGTCGTTTTCATTAAAAGTTTTATCGTTTGTTCGGCTTTAAAACGGAATTAACTGGCTTGATTTACAACGTAACAGTCGGCTTTTAACTCAAGATAACAGTGACACGTTTATTTCACAGATATTACCGGCCACGAACGGCACACCGTTTTTTTTATTTTTTTTTTTTCGGGGGGATACGTTTGTTATAGTCCGATGTATTAAAATTGGTAATCTGGAAAAAAAAAACCGATTTAAAATTTAAATCTCGCATCTTCCAACATTCAAGCCTCAATTAGGTCCATCGATCGGGTGTATCGCATACACTATCTTCAATACGAACATGTTGCTTTATTCTGTTTTACTTTTGATGTCGTATAGATTTTAATAACTTGTTCTTCGTTAAAATTGATCGTTTATTTCTAGTAATTTCGTCCGGTCTGGGGAGGAATCTTCGAGAAAATCGATCTTTCATCTCCCCTTATTTATTCGTTCGTTAACTGGATCCAGGGCGTTGCCGTGTTTATTAAAAATAACTCCTAAATATGCATCTATTTGCATGCTCTTACTCCTTTTACGTATTCGTATTTCAGGTTCGAGTCTTTTTTAATTTGTATGTTGAACTATGAAGAAATCTCTACGTAAATCAATGTACTTTTTCTCAACGACGCTCTCATCTTTTTGATCCGTTCAAATGGTTATTAGCGTATTATTGTGCAAAACGGGTGCTTACGAAGGTGATCTTCGATCCTCTCTTTCGATAAAAATCTGTATTCGCCGAGCGAAAGTTGCGAAAAGTTGCTACGGATCCAGTTCCGGCGAAGAAGATAGGTGGCTCATCAATTCGAATCAAATGCAAACCAAGCCGTTTTTCCACAATTTCCGTCTTTAGCTTCTCAAGTAACGAAGCGCACTCTTCTACCGTTACTGTTCTTCCTTTTTCAAGATAATCGATTAACACGACTCCATGATTATCCCAAAGAACAGTCGCCATGACTTTCCCGGCCGATGGAAAAGTCTTAATTTTGTTTTTTTTTTTGAATCGATTCATTCGTACAAGCACAGTGAAGGTGAACATGGACGTTTTGGTATCTTTAATCGCCAAGCCACAATGGCGACATCGTATGGGCATAGTACTTGAGCGATTGTCGCTATTTACGCAGAGGGTTCGTCCTACTACTTCCCGAAATAATGATAGTAGCGTCATTTGGAAGTTGATACAATTTACGAGGAAAGCAGTAGGGAAGATTGTTAGTCAGTTAAAGAAAACGAGGCGAAGCTAGAGCAACAGCAGGCGACGATAAAGCATCGCGTGCATCAGTTCTAAGCAAAATGTATTGTTAACAAGCGGTTTTATTTTTTTTCAGCAATTTTTATTTTCTTCCTTCCAGCTTTAGATTTGCATCATTTGGAGGTTTGAACGTCGATCTTTCAGGAGCTCTAAAGATATTCTAACTTTAAAAATGTAAGTCGTAGACATTAAATGAGATTATAGAAAGACAATTAAAAGAGATGGTTAGGCGGAATGCTTGAAATTTCAGCTTTAAGCAACATATAAGCAACGACTACTAAAAAAAGAGGTTTAAAATAGAGCGAGTAAATGACTTTACCGTACATCTTATTAGCTGGAATTTCGGTCAATTAATGTTATAAAGTTCTCCAAAAGCTAACATCGCACGTGAGTCTACTTGTTACAGGTACCGAGAGCTGGAAACCCTAGCACCGGCATAGTAAGAAATGGTTACCTATTTTCTTCTATTCTCCAAAAAACGACTCAAAGGCAAGGGATCTAATACCGTAAGCAATTCATTTATTGAAGACTTATAAAGAAGCAGAAGCTTTGACTAAGTCTAGCTACGTGGTGAAGGTCTCGATTTGTTGAGGTAAATGGACGTTTTATCTTCATTATTTTCCTAAATTTCCAATAAATGTGCCAGAATTTAAGCGGATAGATAACATAAGATACAACAGATTTAAACCATTGTATTTACCACGGTTACCCAATTAAACACTTAATAATATCACTGCCTACCCTCGTGAAGAATTCTACGTATACTTGAACTAAAAAATCCTTTCTATCCTCGAGACCCTTGTCGCCAACCTCGACCAAAAGCTTTTCGCTTCGTTTCAATTAATAAGAGAACTTAAACCCGCCAATTTAAGACCGTCTCCGATAAGATCCCGCCGTCTCATTTCCGGGAATTTCACGCGGATTCTGCCCCAAACCTTAAATCATCGAAGTGATGTACGTGGATGCGGGCACCGTACGTAAAACCCGCCGGTTGGCCGCTGCGGTCAATTTCATTCGGCGTCTTTTCTCGGTAATCGTCGCCGAGGATCTGCAATTAATGAAGAGATAACAGTGAATTATATAAAAGAGATCCGGCCGGCGGTGGTTCGTAATCGTGATATCTATATTAAGACGCGGCTCGTAGCGTCCCTTCGCGCGCAATGATATATGGCTTTATTTGACCGTAAAGGGTTCCGGGCGGGATCAGATTTCTTGAGCGGCTGTAATACACGATTTGATGCAATCTTCAATTGTTCGATTGTAATCGTGTTTAAGTCCGATGTACGTAGGTAGAATTATTGCAAGGAAGGTTCCCGATGAATTTGTGGTGGGAGAAACTGATCTAGTAGTGGGCGTCGTTAAATTTTTGCCTTTTTCGTACATTAACACGTGAGATGCAGACTGTATTGGTTATGATGTCGCCTGAAGAAATGCTAGTATTGGAAATATTTAGGAAGCTGTGGAAGGTTGTGCTTTTCGTCCTGAATAAAGAGTGCTGCTTATCTCTTGAAGTGGCCGCTCTCCAGCCAAATAGTAGACCTGCATCCGAAGAAAACAGCTGGAAAATCGATATTTAAGACGAAGACACCGAGATGGAGATGGCGGGATTCGACTACGCCTTGCGAATATAATCAAGATGAGGACGGGAGGCGAGGCACCGGATACCATCCTCGATCATCTACTATCTTCCGGTCGGCGAAGATAATTAACGCTGTCTTGGTCTACTTCCTTTCAACAGAGTTCCAATTGCTGAGAATCACCGAAGCCATCAGCAATGCAATACAGAGCCAGGGCGTGGTTCAGGACGTATTTATGGGCCCCACTCGTACATTCGACTCACCGAAGCATCAGGGCCTTCTTCATAAGACGATAGCCCTTAATACCGATAGAATATGACCAAACTTATAGACAAATAGATTCGCGACCGTTCCCGATCAAGGGACAGGGATGATTTTCGATGTCTTCCGAATTTTCTCAAGATGATTATTCATATCGCCACCGTGTACATCTGAGGGAATCGGCGAAGAAGACGTACGAAGGAACGAGGGATTTCGGCTACTCGTTCCCGTTTACTCGTCCAAGGCACGTGTCTTCGTAGTCTTCGATGGCACGACTGATGCTCCGCCGGGAGAGGCGATAGGCCCATCAAGTATAGGAAACCGCGACTAAGAGATCTCGTTGTGAGGAGAGAATTTTTCTTTTTCGAATCACCCAGTAGCAAGTAAAGCGATCCAAATCGGAAAATAAAGGGAACACGGACAAGTGTTTCCTGTAGCAAGAGCTTCGCTCATTTTTATTTTGATTTAAACAATGCGAACAAAATACAATACAATTAGTCCTCAACATCGTCACCGATCCAAGTTTTCTTGTAGAGTTAAAATAAACAGCAATAATTGCTTAGGGGGGGGGGACCTTAGTATTGGTAGTATTGATCGCTGCTTTCTTTTTTTTTTATTATTTGGTTTTCACGTCGTTTATTAATTGGAAGAAAATAAGCTTTTTCGCTTCTTGAGGCTTTTGTTTATTACAAGCTCTTTCGTTGACCGACGTGTCAAAACTTTTCCAGCAATTGTTTACAAAGAAGCTTTTAATAAACAACTAGTTGCGTAATTTATTTATTTCCTTTTCTTTGTTTCTTCCGTTTATCTTGCCGTCTCTACCGTGTCATCAGGATCATCTCACGTACGTATCAACATTTTTACCCGCATAAACTACAGAGCGCATAAGACAAACGAACAATGATATCGATGGACATCAATTGACGAATGCATGATTGCACCGACCGAGCTAGGTATGTAGTATTAGCTTTTAAATTGCATTGGAATCCTCCGGTAGGTAATTAGAAAATACCGAAAGGCACGGGTCCCGTCTTGGATACCTTATCAAGCTTGAAGGTATACAACGAACCAACAATAAAACAATAATGAAACTACCTGACAACGGAGAAGATTCCAGCTTCTTCTCGTGCTTCTATAAAACGTATCCGGCACGCAGAGAACCTTCTGTTAACCGTCCCGAATATGGAAAAGGGACATAAATCATTCCCTTCCCTACTACAATAATATTTAGAAGGATATAAAAAGAAGACGATGCAAAAAACTGCAGGAATCCGTCGATGGTGCGTGTTGGTTTGTTTACGAGCGGAAAATGGGAAAATGAGCTTGCGGAGTTTGCCGAACGGACCACACCTAATACATCGATTATTTCCCGGTAATTCACATCGTCTATTGTTATACACTCGAGTACAAAAGAATTGATCCGATTGATTTTTTTTTTTTTGTAATCTTAAAGTTGGTAAATTTAGGAAGAATAGATGAAATTCAACAAAGACGCATTTACGAAGAAAAAACAAATTAATTTATAGGGTTACATTAGATCATGTAACCCTATAAATGGACATGGAATGTCCCAAAGTCTGGAAATGGAGCAAAGGACCTTTCATAAAATGGTTTCAGCATGAATGGTTTGCCAGCCCAAACCATCAAGCAAAATTTAGATTCATCCGAGAATGATAAGTCGTTTCAATCGTCATGATTCCACTTTTCGTGATCTTGTGCAAAAGCTAGTCGGGCCTTACGATGTTCTACAGATAGTTGTGTTGAATGCGTAACATATGCATAACTAAAGCTACCATTTGGGCTGCATCTGTTAAGATTAAAGACACTTCTTAGAAAGAAAAATTTTCCACTTCAAACTCTTTCTAATCGTTAAACTGACACTTTTTAAATTCGATCATCGCTTGAAAATGTGGATTAATACATCCTCGAAACAGCTGTCGCGGATTAATCAATTAAACTTGTGCGGTGCGATGTGTACCGATGCTTTCGCGTAGTTTAACCACTTTTTAAATGATTTCGAAAATAAAGGCAAGGCGCACTGAATATCTTGTCGGTTATTCTCGTTCCGACTGATATCTTTCAATGACGCCAGCGTTAAGCTAAATTGACGCGCGCATGTCGCAAGTCCCGGAGATTTAGAAGTACGAATGTAGACGAAACAAGTCAGGGATCGAATTCCTTGCACTCTACTGTATATATACATATATCGATTGAAAAATGAACGGCGAACGTGACGATCACACTCTATATATGGAAGCAATGACGCGGGACTAGAAACAAGTCTCTATTGCGTGCTATCGCGCATTTAGCCGTCGTAAAGAGTTCCTGCTTCGTTGTGATTGGGAGTTGATTGAATCATTACAGTTTGTTGCTACCGCGAGAAGAATAGGTTTCAATCTTTGACGGTAAGAGGAGAGTTTGCCGATCGTGGAAAAGTTGAAAATCACTATTTTCTACTTTTCTCAGAAAAATTGCGATGTCCATAATATAGTTTTCATTAACGCAATCGAAAAAATCGTTATAAAATAATAATTCGTTATAAAATCTTTACAAAAGCTTCTCTTCCTTCATTTTCTAGCCAAAGTAAGTCCGCTCGTTAACGCCGGTTTATAAATTGCGGCGAAAACGACCACTAGAGTCTTTTATGGACACAGCAGCTTGACAAAGTTGAAGCCGTAACGTTTACATACTGAAAAAGGCAACAACTGGCCACCGGTAAAGTGTTAAAGTATGCAAATTAACCCGTGATTAACGAGAAGGTTCATCTTTCTTACCTTTACTTCTTTTTTTCTTGCTTTTAATATTATCGTCGTCCCGAAACGTCAAATTAGCGTGTATTTTTTATACGAATTCCTTAGGAGAAAGATCTTTAAAATTATCTGGAGTTAAGTAGCATCTTATTTTGATGTAAATCCTTATACGTTATGGGTAAACTCTAGCGCTTATCGGATGTACCGTTTTTCGATATTCTCTGTAAGCAAGAGAATTTTTGTTACGAGAGGAGCTTTTGAAGTGCGTAGTCTTAAAGCATTTGCCCTATTAGAATTAAATTTAAGATTACGTTGCTCGGCGATGCGTTCTTCGGGTAAATCTGAAGCCATAGCGGATAATCTGGTGCTTTTTCAGAACGCATTACTAAAGTGTTAAGTTAGCTTAAGCTATAATGTAAGTTGCGTAGCTATCTTTTATTTTCCTCTTAAAAATCGAACAATCTACCAGGTATTTTTATATTTTAGATAAGAAAGTTGGCAACCTTTCAGGTGACACAAGATATGGAAACGAACTGAAGGATTACATAAGATTGACTTGTTTTTTTTTTTTTTGTTTTAACTTTTGTTTTAACAATAAAACAAAAATTACTCATAGTAGGGAGTATTTTATAATAATATATATATATATATATATCCTCGTTCGATGAAAATCTCTGTCCCCCAAAGCGCGATTTTGAGCCTAAAAAACAGAAAAAGTTGGCAGGACCCAAATCTAGTGTAAGCAATACGTAACTGAACGAAGTAC